>OZ010798.1:467084920-469577714 GCA_963932465.1 Maratus speciosus
CTTGAGATACCTTAAGGGAGCTATGCGAAAACTAACAGAAATTATTTCTGCAAAACACAGATTTTTAACGGCTTAATGGTAGAGTTATTTTCTGTTTAACCAATAAGTTTTTTATTAAACACATGTATAATAATCACTTATAAGTAGATAAAGTTAAAAATACTATAAAAAGTGATAGAAAATCTTTATTAAGATTGACGATCGTTTCGTTGCACAAACGGCGACATTTTCAAAATCATTCAACGATAGAAAATATTTTCACATAATTTAAAAAACAATAAACATAGCAAACAATGTCACGCGACATGATGCATAATGAAAAACATTGTAAACCTAAAATTAATTTAAAATATTAGATTAGCTATTGGTGAGCGTGGATTAATTTTCAAAACAATAACATGGTAAACAATGTCACGAGACAACATGCATGATGAAAAGCATTGCAAAATATAAAATAAAAATAAAATTATCTTGGCTAATTGCGAGCGTGGATTAATTTTTACTATTGTTACTAAAATTACATAGCATCTCTTTCCAAATTTTAGGTAATTCTATGGACACTGAATCATTGCAAATATTCTTGTTGCGTAAAAATATCTCTATTGATTCTCGGATTATGGATGGTAAATAAAATCTTGATGTATAAATTAACTTGCTATTTTTAAAATCGATCTGTAAAGGTTCTTCGCTGTATAATCTGGCCAAAGCTGTGGTTCTTCTGTTGTATTTGATGTCTGCTATATGTTCTTTGATTCTAGTTTTAAGTTTTCTAGTTGTCATACCTATATAAAACTGCTCGGTTCCATCTTCTTTGGTGAAAGGTATTTCGTATACTCCCAATAACTGGTTCGACTCAATTGGATCTATTTTCTTGCATACTATATTTCTTAACTTCATAGAAAGTTTTGCGACTAGGGAGATATTGTATTTATTGAGTTTATATTTCAGACGTTCGAAGAAACCAGGAAAATATTGTAAAGTGGATAACATGGAATTTTATGGATTGAAATTTCTTTTCTTGTTATTCTTTAAGCTCTTAATTTTTCTATGGTACTTTCTTTGTATCCATTGTTTCTTGCAATATCATATATTTTATTTATTTCGTTATTTAACTGCACGGGGGTACAAACTGTGAAAGCTCTATGAATAGAATGTCTAAGTGCAGAAACTTTGTATGAAAAAGGTGCTTGAGCATTATGAGGAATAATGGATTGACTGGCTATGGGCTTTCTGTAAACAGTGCGTTCTATTCCTTGGTGCGTCTTGATTAGTAATACATCTAAATAAGGTAGCGTACCATTTTGTTCTATTTCCAATGTAAATTTAATTTTAGAATCAAGGCTATTAATCTGGTTTAAAAAGTTATTGAGCAAGGTATCTGCATGTTGCCAAATGATGAAAATATCGTCTACGTATCTGATCCATGTATGGGGAGTATAATCCAATTTGTATATATCTATTTCAAGAGGTCGTAATATGAATTCAGCTAATAATCCTGATATAGGAGAACCCATTGGGGCGATTCCATGAATAGTGTCACACACGTAACGCAGGCTTTAATTTTCATTTATTCAATTATTTATTAAATTTTAATGTTAATTCTGATTTTAAGTGGTATGGTAAATAAGTTATTACCATATTTTTAAATTTAAATGTGTGGCAATAAAACTCACATAAGCATATCATTTTTTCTACTTCAGAAAAAAAGCACATTTTGAGTATGAAATTAAATTATATCTTTCTGTGAGTTTTATTTCCACACATTTAAACTAAAAAATATGGTAACTTATTTACCATACCACCTAAAATCAAAATTAAAATTTAATAAATAATTGAATAAATGAAAATTAAAGCCTGCGTTACGTGTGACTCTCCGCACGGAATCGCCCATTGGAGCTCCGTTATTTTGTTTGTATATTTTGTCTTTTTATTGTCATTGCACAGAGAAGCAGACCATTTTATTTATTTTATTTTAAGAAAAATATTTGATAATGATTAATAACTAACAGTCAGAATACCACAATTCTCCTTAAATAGATTTCAAATTCAATTAAATGTTAATTACTGGCATCTGGCAGAGTTTTTATTTAAACAAGAAAGAAAAATCCTGCGTCAAGCATAGTTTATTAAACACTTTCAACACACTCAGAATACTGTAACTAAACTTCACAGTTTATTAAGGCACCTTTGAACACTGTAAATATTTTCCTTTAAATAAATTCTATTTTATAAATATATATGGCAGCACAGTACTACGGCTTCAATGTAACAAGAATACAAAGCTTTACTATTTTGCATGCACACTACTGTCTAAGCAAGATATATATATATTTTGCTTTCTTGAATCTAAACTTAAGAAAATAAAGTTGTAAGCTTTTTGTTGATAATCTTGTATCCCTAAAATTATAATTTACTATTTAATACCCAAATAAAGATGTTATCTTTAACTTATAAGGTTTGTTTTATTCAAATTCTCAAACCTAATTGAGTAAATAGTTGTAATGCTAAACTACATGTGATGGGGCACCATTGAACAATTAAAACTATGAAGTAAAGAGTTCTAAATGTATCTAAGTATTATTATTGTTGAAAAAATTTTTAAATATGGAAATTAAGACATGAATTAACTTTGTCATACTTAATATGAAAGTTGTACTGATGCAGGGCTTCAACTACAGGCAAATTCAAGACACACAACAATAATTCATGATTCAGCAGTTTTGTCTAACAAACCCTATACTGTTTCATTCACAATGGTAAACATTTCTGGATTTCATAAAACAGGGTTTTATCCATTTTCTATAAGAATTTGAATGTAAATGATTTCATTTTAGTTCAATTTCTTGTAAAAAGAACTCTTCATTAAGTTGGTCAAATTAAATGGCTTAATGTCAGGTTTCTTCATAAAAAGGAACATAAGATATTTTCCAGAGGCATCAGATATCAATTTGGTGGATTTTAAGGATATTATATAAAAAAGTTTCCACAATTTAACATAATTGGAGGGATCCTCCGTTCTGTCTCAACAATGGGAAGAGCTTTGATGGATACAAATTTGGTTGAATAATAAAAAAATAGTAATTTCAGTTAAATGTAATTGTATAATTTTATTCTTATTATTATTTTATATTTTGGAAAGATACGCAGTTTTTAATAAAAAATGCCAATATTTTCATATTTTGTTTATTTGTTCAAAGGTACCCCTACATGGGGAAGGTTTGAACAAAAAGCTTTCAGCTTTTTAAAGCCTCACAACATATTTATTTTATCTGAAAAACTAATTTTTTATTTCATATGATGCAGAATTTCATTCTTTCTCTCACAAAATATTTAAAATTCAATAAATATAATTCAAGTAAGAAATATGTGGATTTTTTTTTTAATGTTCAAATGGTGCATCCCTCTCCCCTATATCATGCTCATTATCAGGGTTGAAAAACCCTGGTTATGAGCCCTGAAGGTATAAACGATACCTCCAGGTATCGTTTTTATACGTTATCCACGTTACATAAACGTGGAGGTTTTTAATCCTGAATATAAGCATAATATGCTTGAAAGTGCTCGGTTTTAAATGCATGTTATTGTAAACAAAAAACACCTTCGAGTAATTTAAATAGTATTTTGTGTTTACAAAATGTGTTTGAAAGTGTTAAAAAGAATTTATTTTAACAGTGAACCCGTCACAAGTATTATTTTTATGTATATTTTATGTTCTTTCTTTCTTATAATCTCATTATTTTGTCATTTTTCTGCTACAATTATGTGATTTAATAATATCACTTTTGATGTTCATAAATTTTCATAAGCATTGTGTATTACTTGCTATTTCAGTATGCTTTGATCATATCATGTCAAGTACCATTCATTTTGTCATATTTGGTGAATAAAAGATCAATTCCACATTTTCATTTATTTCATTTAGTTGCCCATTCATTACCTTCAATGACCCATTCAGCCCCATGGGTGGGGCTGAATGGGCCAAATTTCTATATTTTTATTTTCTTTTATTCATTATAGACATTTTCTGATCCAATTTTTATGACTTTTTTATATAACCAAATAAATAAAGTAACTGAAGAGCTAATTCTGAGCCAAAAAAAAAAAAAAATTACAAAAAAATTACAAAAATTAAACACCAAAAATTGGCTCATTCATTACCACTCTCCCCTACCATAAAGGTCTATAATTCTCATCAAATGCTAATGGATCATCAATCGTAAACTCAAAATAGTCTAAAAAAAAATCATTTCTATCGCAAGCTAATATTTCATCAGGATAATCCCAACTTTTATTCCTGGAATCTTAATTATTCTCGAAAAGCTGACATTTCACCATAAAAATGAAAGTTCTAAACCATCCAAAAAATTGTCACCGTTTTAATCACGTAACTTGAAACTTTAGAAGACAATAGAATGCCGAAAGGAACCAGGAACCATTACTGTTGGA
Source organism: Maratus speciosus (assembly GCA_963932465.1). NCBI lineage: Eukaryota > Metazoa > Arthropoda > Arachnida > Araneae > Salticidae > Maratus > Maratus speciosus. The sequence continues at coordinate 467,089,367 of OZ010798.1, forward strand.
TATGCATATCATAATAAAAAGATCAAACCATAACATTTACAAATTACAGGAGTAACACATTTTAATGATGAATATCGATAAGAGACCAAATGTTACCTCATTGTGAATGATTCATGCAAGAATTAACTTACTCAACATTTACTTACTGCCATATTGATCCTTTAGAAACATCCCGTGTCCATTCCAGATTAATAAAACTGAATAACGAATCGCAGTCCCTTTACTATTTTTCACAGTTATTATACTTGATAAAATCTTTCAATAAAAATAAAATTTATTAAACACGAAATGTTTATTATAAGTATGTAAATCATGTAGGTCATTTTATCAAAATTTTAAAAAATCGAAATGTTTGTTGCAGTATGTAAATCAACAACACGATGTCACTTTATCAAAGTTTAATAAAAAACAAATGTTTATTGCATTATGTAAATAATCATGTCACTTTATCAAAGTTTAATAAAAACTAAACGTTTATTGCAAGAATTTAAATCATGAATGGCACTTTATCAAAGTTTAATCAAAACGAAATGTTTATTGCAAGTATGTAAATCATGCATGTCACTTTATCAAAGTTTAATAAAAACGAAATGTTTATTCCAGTATGTAAATCATGCATGTCACTTTTCAAAATTTAATAAAAACGAAATGTTTATTCCAGTATGTAAATCATGCATGTCACTTTTCAAAATTTAATAAAAACGAAATGTTTATTCCAGTATGTAAATCATGCATGTCACTTTTCAAAATTTAATAAAAACGAAATGTTTATTCCAGTATGTAAATCATGCATGTCACTTTTCAAAATTTAATAAAAACGAAATGTTTATTCCAGTATGTAAATCATGCATGTCACTTTTCAAAATTTAATAAAAACGAAATGTTTATTCCAGTATGTAAATCATGCATGTCACTTTTCAAAATTTAATAAAAACGAAATGTTTATTCCAGTATGTAAATCATGCATGTCACTTTTCAAAATTTAATAAAAACGAAATGTTTATTCCAGTATGTAAATCATGCATGTCACTTTTCAAAATTTAATAAAAACGAAATGTTTATTCCAGTATGTAAATCATGCATGTCACTTTTCAAAATTTAATAAAAACGAAATGTTTATTCCAGTATGTAAATCATGCATGTCACTTTTCAAAATTTAATAAAAACGAAATGTTTATTCCAGTATGTAAATCATGCATGTCACTTTTCAAAATTTAATAAAAACGAAATGTTTATTGTAGTATGTAAATCATCATGTCAGTTTATCATCAGATTCAAAACTTTCGTACAATCATATGGGTTTAAAACAACAAATACTAAAAACACTTTAAAATTCTTAAAAGAATTTTTCGTTTAGAGCTTTCTTGAAAACCTCTAAAAGCTTAGTTCTCATCTCAATTCTAATGGAGCATCGACTGTAAATTCTAAATAATCTAGGAAACCATCGTTATTACTATCGTGAGCTTCTAATAGATTATCCACCGGTGCAGCTAATACTTCATCAGGATAAGCCTTTACTTTTACGGTGGGATCTAAAACTGCTACTTCGTCGTAAAAATGTATAACAGACTGGACGAGTTCTAAGCCATCTAACAAATTGTCGCCATTATCATCGTGAAATTTGAAAAAGTAGAAACGGAATCTCCTGTCGTCCATTTCTTCAGCAGAATAATCCTTGCCGATCGTTTCAACTACATGACTCAGAATATGCTTAACTTCAATTTTTCTTAGAATATACTTTTCTGAAGAAGTCCATGTCACATTTACGAAAGCGCTTCCTGCTACAAAACATTTATTCCAATGTGTAACATTGTATAACACTACTAAAATACAAAGAAGATAAAATGTCTTTTTGAATTGTACCATTGTCGGTAACAGTCGAATGATTATTATGATTATCAGATATCAAGTTACTCCTATTCGTAATGTTTAAAGTATTTCAAAAAGACAATTCTGCGAAAAACAGTCGGTTGGTTGGTAATGCTAAAGTCATGTTTTTAGACGGAACAGGGCTAGACAATACAATTTCGTGTAAATTCTTGAATTCACGCGAAATTTTTGCGAAAGGACAATAGATGTATAAACGTAATACATAATGGCTACAATGACAATCGATTTAATGGACTAGATTACTCAAATTATAAAATTGGTAATCTTTATCTAATTCAAGGTAGGGTGACTCTATTAGAGAGTAGCGACTACAGCGTATAGAATACCTAGTGTGGAAATATGCTATCCAAACAATGCTAAAAATTTGTATCCCTTAAATGTGCGACGATACTACTAAATTCCCAAGTGTCGATCGCAGTGACATCTGCGAGATTTTCGTATTGCACTGTATAGACTAGCAATATCTTGCTGTTGTAGAAAATGTCCTGCAGATGTCGCTGCGATCTTCATATTTCAGCAGCATTGTTGCACATTTAAGGGGTACAATATTTTAGCGCTTCTTTAAGTATTACGGGGATAGCCGATTTCCACACTGTATATTCTAGGCGCTATAGTAGCGACATACGCACAAAGCACATGCTCAGACTGAAGGTTTTGTCCAAAATATGGACGCGTCCAGTAGAGCTAACAAAACTGACCAATTTCACTTGTTATTTGACATCAGCAGTAATAGTCCAAGAGCCGATAACACAAAAACCTATGTTATCAAGCACAAGAAAAAAACTTTATTTTATGGGAGAGTAGAAGTAGGGGAATCTAATGATCCATGTCTGTCGGAAGTGAAGAGGTGCATAAGCTAAAAATTAATACCACCATTGGTTGACTCGTAGGTTTATCATTGTGTTTTCCTGCTCCCAGTCCTCCATGTTTTCATACCTTTGTTTGTAGGATAAACACAATGATAAACCTACGAGTCAACCACGGGTGGTATTCATTTTTGGCTTATGGCCCACTTTACTTCCGGCAGACATGGATCATTAGATTCCCCTACTTCTGCTCTTCCATAAAATAAAGGTTTTTTTCCTGTGCTTGATAACATATGTTTTTGTGCTGTCGGCTCTTGAACTATAACTTTGATCACTAACCAGTCGAAAGGCGGATTGGACGATATTAACCAGAATTGGTTAAATAGCAGATAGCGTCGCTCTACTTCACATTTTAAAGTTGTTAACGTTTAATAGGGGGTTATGCTCGCAAGCTGTGAGCTATCAGAAATAAAAACAAACAAGGAATGCTAGTTAACTTTTTTATTCTCCTGAAACAAGTAATATAAAAAAAAAAAAAAATTAAGCCAATTCCTACTTAGGTCAATAAGAGAATTTTCTCCCATTCTTCTTTCCTCCTGAGTGGCGCTTAAAATGCCTTGATCAAGAAGAGGGCTCTCTAGGTCTTAAAATGCCCTGATCAAGAAGAAGGCTCTCTCAATTATTGAAAATTAATTTAATATTTGAAAACAAAACTGGATTAACATCAAGTGTCATCCACTACAAGTTTAAAAAAATTTATTTGAACTTGATTGGATGAATAATAAGCATTTTATTAACGATTGGAAATTTGAACAAGATATATAAATAAATATAGGGAGAGTGTGAGCTAATAGTAGGAATTGAAAAAAGCGTAAAATCCAAGATTTGAAACAAGTCGCATCGTGAGCTTCTTATAGATTATTCACCGGTATAGCTAATGTTTCATCAGAATAAGCTTCTACTTTTAGGGTGGGATCAAAAGCTGCCAGTTCAACGTAAAAATGTATGACAGACCGGACGAATTCTAAACCATCCAACAAATTGTAGCCATTACCATCGTGAAATTTGAAAAAGTAGAAACGGAATCACCTGTCGTCCATTGCTTCGGCTGAATAATCCTTGCCGATCATTTCAGCTACATGACTCAGAATATGCTTAACTCCAATTTTTTTTAGAATATACTTTTCTGAAGAAGTCCATGTCACATTTACGAAAGCGCTTCCTTCTACGAAACATTTATTCCAATGTGTAATATTGTATAACATTACTGAAATACAAAGAAGATAAAATGTCTTTTTGAATCGGTAACAGTCTTAGTCTAATGCTTGTTGTGATTATGAGAAATCAATTTATTTCTATTTGTAATGTTTAAAGCATTTCAAAAAGACAATGGAGGATATTCCAAATATGGGTTCGAGGCTGAAAAAGTCACGTGATACCGGTAATTTACCCAAGGAACTTCTAACTGATAAGAAGGGAAGATACTACTGCTTTGCCTCATGAACTCTTTCCTTGGCTAGCGGGGATTTACATTACACGTCTACGAAGCCTTCCCTTCTTTACGCTAGAAGTTTTTACTTGACCACGTGATCAAAACGGAGATGGAATATCCTCCATTCTGCGAAAAATAGTTAGTCGGTTGGTTGGTAGTGCTAAAGTCATGCTTATGAACACGAGGACAAAACAGGCCTAGGCCGGGATCCAGATAGATTTTACTCTGTTAGCAAAACGAGATTGACCAATCAGAAAATTTGCTTCCTTAAAACAGGGAAAAGTTTGCAAAAATGCAAGCTTCTGATTGGTCAGTCTCGTTTCGCTAGCAGCACAAATTCTATCTGGATCCCGGACCTAGACTTCCAATTTGGTGTAAATTCTTGAATTCAGGCAAAATTTTTGCGAAAGGTGTAATAAATGTAATACGTAAGGGATACAATGACAATCGATTTAATAGACTAGATTACTCAAATTATAGCGTCTAGAATATATAGTGTGGAAATCGGCTATCCCAGTAATACTTAAAAAAGTGCTAAAATATTGGATCCCTTAAATTTCAAACGATGTTGAAATCCAATGAGTCGATCACAGCGACATCTGCAGGATATTTTCTAAAACTCCAAGATGATTTGGTCTAGACCAGGGGTTCCCAACGTGGGGCGTACGCCCCACCGGGGGGCAATTTAGATTTTAACACTTAAAATGTAAAATTAAATATGTATTTTAAAATACATTATTAGTTTTATTTAAGTATTAAAATCTTACTTACAACTCGCCTGCTTCACTTAGATTTTAACACTTAAGATGTAAAATTAAATATATATTTTAAAATATATTATTAGTTTTATTTTAAGTATTAAAATCTTACTTACAACTCGCCTGCTTCACTTAGATTTTAACACTTAAGATGTAAAATGAAATATATATTTTAAAATATATTATTAGTTTTATTTTAAGTATTAAAATCTTACTTACAACTCGCCTGCTTCACTTAGATTTTAACACTTAAGATGTAAAATTAAATATATATTTTAAAATATATTATTAGTTTTATTTTAAGTATTAAAATCTTACTTACAACTCGCCTGCTTCACTTAGATTTTAACACTTAAGATGTAAAATTAAATATATATTTTAAAATATATTATTAGTTTTATTTTAAGTATTAAAATCTTACTTACAACTTGCCTGCTTCACTTAGATTTTAACACTTAAGATGTAAAATTAAATATATATTTTAAAATATATTATTAGTTTTATTTTAAGTATTAAAATCTTACTTACAACTCGCCTGCTTCACTTAGATTTTAACACTTAAGATGTAAAATTAAATATATATTTTAGAAACATTTTGGAAAAATAAAATAAAAAGAAATATTCTTCAAGCAAAGCCTGCAGAAACCAGGTGGTAAAAAGTTTCCGAGGAGAAAAGATGCATTCCAAGTCCATAGGTTTAGCATTAGAGACGGGAATTTGCCTCCTGATTGATAACAAGCCTTAAGGGGGCTGGTCACTCGGATTCGGAATTTTCCTCCGTAATGTTAAGTCTATGAACTTTTGTTGCATTCGTCTATTTAAAATATCTTCTCGGGATTTTTACGTCTTTTTTCAGTGTTCTCATCTTAAAGGATGTCACTTTTATTACTTTCTTTTATCTTTACAAGAAGAAAGTATTGGATTCGTGAAAAATTTCGACTTCCGGTTTTCGACGGATTTATACGTTTTAGAATGCCGAGAACACGATTTGATGGTTTTTAGAAAATGTCTGTCTGTCACTCTATGAGTCTGTATGTGACAAACATTTTGTGGGCGCTCTATCTCAAGAACTAATGTACGGAATCTCACAAAATTTCATATTTAGTTAGACCATGATATAAACTGGACCTGATTAGTTTTTGGTGAAAATCGCCCAACAGGTGGCGCTGCTATGCGGCATTTTTCACGATTTCTGCAATAGCTATATCTCAAGAACTACTGCACGGATATTCATAAAACTTCAGATTCAGTTAGTCCAGGGTATAGTTTGGTGCTGATTACTTTTTTGTGAAAATCGCCCAACAGGTGGCGCTGCTATGCTGCATTATTCATGATTATCGCAATAGCTCTAACTCAAGAAAAAATGCACGAATTTTCATCAAATTTCAGATTTAGTTAGTCCTTGATATAAATTAGTGCTGTTTAACTTTAGGTATAAATCGCCCAACAGGTGGCGCTGCTGTGCTGCATTTTCACGATTTCCGCAAGAGCTGTATCCCAAGAACTATTGCACGGATTTTCATCAAACTTCAGATTTAGTTAGTCCCTGATATAGTTTAGTGCTATTTAATTTTTGGTGTAAATCGCTCAACAGGTGGCACTGCTATGCTGTATTTTTTGCGATTTCCGCAATAGCTTTATCTCAAGAACTAACGCTTAGATTTTCAACAAACTTCAGATTCAGGTATACCTCGATATCATTTAGTGCTGTTTACTTTTGGTGTAAATCGCTCAACAGGTGGCGCTGCTGTGCTACATTTTTCAGAATTTACGCTATAGCTCTATCTCAAGAACTAATGCACGAATTTTCATCCAACTTCAAATTCAGATATACTTTGAAATGAATGGGTGCTAAATTCATGTAATTTCTTGTACTATTTAAATGATTTAATGGACGTGATTTATATAGAAGAAAGTTTTGTGATGGCCACAACATATTAGTTCTTAGTTGTCAGAATATTTCTAAAATCTATGTTGAATTTAACATTTTTTGTGTTAAAAGCGGGCGAACTGTGAGTAAGATTTTAACACTTCCCATAAAATTAAGTTTCTATTTTAGAAATATTTTGAGAACTAAGGAAAGAGTAACATCCTTTAAGAAAAGTACGCAGAAATAAAGGAGTTAAAAATATCAATTTCCTCAGAAGATATTTTAAATATACGAAGCTTCAAACGCCCATAGACATAGAGTAAAAAGAAAGAATAGATATGAAGTGTGGTGGCTGAAGGTGAAGCCAAAAATGCAATCCTAAAATCCACTACGTTCGACCCAAACATAATCACGTGCTTTCGCAAAAAAAAAAAAAAAAAAAAAAAAAAAAAGAAGAAGAAAATGATTTGTAATACAGTTTTTAATTCATAATACAATGAATAGTAGAATGCTTACGAATAAACGGATCATTTTCATTTAGAGAAAAAAATGCACGAGAGATGTCAAAGAATTCGGCCCCTGTTCCATGTTTTCGTTTTGTTTGTAGCGTCTAGACCAGTGGTTCTCAACCTTTTTAGGCTGGCGCCCCACCTGAGCATCCTTAAATTCATGATGCTCCCCCCCCCCCCCTCCTCTCCTTTGTACATAACATATAATTTTTATTATGTATAAAAAAATGAACTGTTAGTCACAAAGAATAAGCTTAAAAGAGATAATTAAGTATGATAAATATCCTTTCACATTCAAAAGTATTAAAGGATCAATTTTTTGTTATAAATATGATTTTAACACAACCAGAATTTCAATGAGGCCATATATCTTCACATTTACATCTAGAAAAATGTTGTTGTTCTATGGCAACTTTACTCAGACACAAAAGTCTTATACAGTCTACATTTTCACCTTCATGAGAATTCTTGAACAAACTCGCATTTTGCATTACATTTGATAAAATTGATTCATTTTATAACTGATTTTTGTACTTCCTTAACAACTGGTGAAGTTTTTTAAACACCAGGCTGCATGAATAACATAATTCACAGTAGCATTTCCAGAATTGCAACCTTATCCATTCTAAGTAGCCTTTTTCTTTCCCCTCATAACATTTTTATCTTATAGCGGTCTTTCTTATCCTCATTATTGATAGTTTGCCACCATGTGCTATCCTATTTTAGAATTTAAAATACATATGTCATGTTGTATGTATGTTTATATATTGTGTAGTGGTCTGCACAAGAACCATAAGAGGTTTTCCTTTTACCCATTTCCTTCTGTCATATTCATTTGGAGACTGTATGGATCATTGCATTGGGCTTATTAACAAAATTTATGATATCTCGCGATATCATTGCCGTATGGATAAAAATGATTCGTCAAAATATTCACAAGTAAACAAACTTTCATTTAGTATTTTAAAAAAGAAAATCTATTATTTGATAAATTTTGAGGTAAACTGTGCCTTTAAATGTTAAATAATAAGATAACATTTTTTATTTGAATTACTTTAAACTTTTTTTTTTTTTTTTTTACAGAAAATTTATATACAGGGTGTCCGGGCTATAAGTATCCAAAAGTTATGGCTTATTATTACGGAAGTACCCATTAGAATATAATAGACTTCACCCCTGAATTGGAAACCCCTCCGAGATTTTAAAACATTGAACAAAACACAAAAAACTGAAACTGTGGATGAGTGGAAAAAGCGTATCATAGTAGCAATTTGTCTAATAATTCGTGGTATGCTACGAAACATTTGAGGAGAGCTGGATTACCGTTTAGATGTTAGTCGTGTTACCAAAGGTGCACACATCGAAATCTATTGATATTATAACTTTGTGAGATGCTATTTTTCATTTAAATAAGTATTTTAAAAATTCTAATGGGTAGTTCCGTAAAAATAAGCCATAACTTTGGGATACTTTTAGCCAGGACACCCTGTATTTTATAACAAAAATTGCTGTATCCACTTATATATTGATTGTTTACCCAACTAAATTAAAAGAGCTTTTAGCTCTTAACTGTTGTAGTAGAAATTACCCCATAGCTATATTGTGAGCGGTCTCTGAGACCACTTGATAGAAACATGAACTGGATTAACTTATAGGATACTGTTCTTGAACTAAACTTTATATACTGGACTATTCTAATTTAAATTCATCTATTCAAAAGTCTCTAAAGATAATACTATGACTCCGAACGAAACAAAATTCATTAAACAAAAACATAATTTGAAGAACAAATTAAAAAAACAAAATTTATTTCCTGCATTGTTTAAGCCCGAGAAGGGACAGATATTAAGTCATTTCATTCAATTAGTTCTACATTTAACGTTAAATTTTTGTAACAAATTAGTTAAGCCAATTCAAGATTAAAAAATAAAAATAAAATTCATACAATATGATACTTAAAACACCCTAAAAAAATAGATTCCGTTCAAATGAAATCGAAATAAATCTTAGATATTTTTTTAAATTTTGTATTTTGCATGCATCTTATCATTTTATGCACAATTGTCATAAACATAATACAAAATCTGCAATACAAATATTTTCAATTAAAAATGGAAGAAGTCTAAGATTTATTTCGATTTCATTTGAACGGAATCTATTTTTTTAGGGTGTTTTAAGTATCATATTGTATGAATTTTATTTTTATTTTTTAATCTTCAATTGGCTTAACTAATTTGTTGCAAAAATTTAACGTTAAATGTAGAACTAATTGAATGAAATGACTTAATATCTGTCCCTTCTCGGGCTTAAACAATGCAGGAAATAAATTTTGTTTTTTTAATTTGTTCTTCAAATTATGTTTTTGTTTAATATGGTCAAGTTTTTCAATAACTACTGCACTCAGACGAACGCATTTCAAAATTAATAGAGAGTATCATCATCAGGCTTTGATGTATGCGGTGTTGCATCACAATGTGGGATGCAGTTTACCAATGTGTAATTCAAAATGTTTCACCACTGTAGTAAAGCAGGTTGCGGTAGTTTGGACAAAAACTTCCAATCTGATCATAAAAAATCTATAATCAAATCATAAAAAAATAACTTCACTTAAATTTAGATATCCTATTTCCCACTCAGAAACGCTATGAATGTAAATGTAAATTGTGTTGAATCCTTACTGCTAATATTTAACAATATTATACCTGTGATACAGTACAAAATAAAAAATAAAAGTTTTGCTTAAATTTTTAAACCTTAATCTATCCCAAGGGGTGATGTAAACACATCAGAAAATTATTACCTAAGTTTAACTTGGGGTATAAATAGTTCTCAGCTCGGAAAAAAAAATACATTTTAAAATTTAAGTTATGTAATTCCCCACTAAGTTCACTACCTGCGTAAAAATAGCTATCCATTAGAAACTTTTTACTAAAATATAAACGTGACCAAAGCAAAAACTTATTCTGAAAATATCCTTTTTATTTCCATTATGACGCCATATTCACCTTTTTAATTTTTGAAGAAAAAAAACTAGCTCAATTTAATATTTCACGTGAAAATTTTTCACCTAAAAAGAAATAAATTATTATTACGGCTTTTGAAATTTTGCAACAATGAAGTAAAAATTTTACATTTTCTATGAAAAATGTAAACAAAAATTGGCCCATGTTTCTCCCTGGGTTTATAATTCACCGATAAGCAAAGACATTTTACCATTCGTTTTGACCCTGACGTCAGGCAAACGTTTTTACACTTTAAATTTATAATATCATTAGAATTAGTAAAGAATAAAAAATGAGTGGCATCAGGGACAAAAAGGTGGGAAGAAAAAATGAAAAAGTTATCCTCTCCATAGGCTTTTCCATGTTAAATTAACATTGAGAAGTGACACTGGAAATAAATAAGTATTGCGCTTCCGCGCAATACTTAAATTAGTATCTAGAATTAAAATTACACGCTAAACTATAAAAATTTCAAAAAGCAATGGTCTGTGAGACCGCTAACAGCAGATAAGGGGACAGTATAACCTTTTCAACAATTTTGTTTATTTTTTAAAATATGGTTCTAATAGCGAACTGCATTTCAATGTTCACCTAAAAGTACATTTTGAAAAATAAAAAAAATTAACTGCATATTTAATTAAAAGTTTAAAAAATAGAATTTTTTTAAATCCCTACTACTAAATATTGATATTTTTGCCCAAATATTTTTAAATGTATATTACATAAAATTGCGCATAGATTTTTAGATAATCTAATATTATATTTAATATCTGGGGGCACGGCAGTGCCCCTGCCAAGTCGAGAAAGCACAGCCGTAAGCATCCTTTTCTGGAAGCAACTCAGGGTACTTTTGACAGCCCTATATCCCTTCGCTCGAATTTCCCAGGAACTTGAAACTTTGTTTTTCTAAAAGTACTCTTAAAACGGAAGCAAATGGTAAAATTTCCGCGTTTCCATCTTTTCTAGTTCAGAAAATATATGAACTCAAAGTTTCGCTTTTTCGACACTGACTGACTCACCGATCATCAAAAATCTGAGGTACATCCTGTAGCCCTAGAAACTTGAAATTTGGTAAGAAGGTAGTATTTGGGATACAAAGAAAGAAAAAATTTAAAAATTTGGAAAATTCGAAAAAAAAAATCGAAAATCTTTTATTTTCCGTAATTGGAACTGTTGCCAATACTGTTGCTCACTGATTATCAACATGATAAAACGCAGTTTGTCAACTAAACCATCGGTTTTTCAACTATACTAAATCGAGCACGAAATAGCTGGGTCCTGAATACAGTAAAATTCGTTTTAATTGACTAGAACAAATAAAGGTACTACTTGATTATCCCGTCGACCGAAAAACTATCGCCAAACTATAAGATTAAACGCTAATAATGGATGATCGTAAATGTCGCATTCACTTGACATTAAACACCATACAAGTGTTTGTTACGTCATCAAATGATTTTTAATTCGACTTTTTACTTGTAGTTTCATTAAGGTTTTATTAATTTATTTGTTTTTTCGTTATTTAAAATAAAAATACGGCAATTTGTATAATTTGGCGAATTGTTTGGCGAAATTGATCGACGTGATAATCAAATAGTACCCAAATAAAATTAATTCATTTTACCAAATGTTAATTTAGTGAATTTAAATATTTTATAAACATTCTGCAAATATGCTAACATTTCTTGATGGATAGCAGCTCTTATACTTTTGCTATATTTAGCATCACTACCATATTATTTTAAACATCGCTATAGTTTGATGCAATATCAATAGACCATGGCGCAAAATTAGCAGCAGTTTTAAAAGCAAGAGAATTTTGCTGTCAAACTTACCTCATATTTACAAAATAGCTCACATTTGTTGCCAAACTATTGACGTAGACGTAGACAACAATTGTTGAAGAATAATAAATTCAATGTTTATAAAACATGGAGAGTGGCACTCAGGATATGACTAACATAATCGAATACGTAAAAAAAAGTTCATTTTTTTTAATGGCAATACAAACTCCCCTGCGATGTATAATTTTTTTAAATATGTTTTTTAGGTACTCAAATTATCGATTTGGAATTCAAAATCAAAATTCTACATTCCCCTCTCTCCAGAAAAAATGACATATTGAAAAGAAGTCAATTATTTTTATATTTAAAACTTAAACATTATCACTTTTGCACCACTATGACGTCATTTTCTCTGACTTTTCACTTTCAACCGTTCCAAGACTACGAGTGGTAGATATGAATATTCAGTTAACAACCGTTAGTGGACTTCCAAGGGAGGCCATTTTTCATCTGTAACCGAAATCCGCAATAAACGATGCCTTTAACATTAATTAAATATGATGGGGAAATGAAACTGTCCGCATTAACCGGAGATACGTCTTAAGAGGAGACGCATTAACAAAAATTCCGCTATATTCCCCGCAACTTATTGATGTTTTGCGGATAGTATCTATCACATTTCTACATTTACTAAAACAAAATAAATATTTAAAAAAAAACTACCGAGCTATGCTCGGTCTACTGTGTACTAAAATCATTTAAATAATAAAATTATTACGATTTACTTTAAATTCGAAAGTATGAAGGATTGAAACTTTTGTGTAAAATTCTTTCACCTACTTGTTTCTAAAAATAACTTGATTATAAGTGTTACATATCGAAAAGAGGAATAACTGAATTTCAAATTTTGGCGACACAGTTTTTTATTGTATAAAATTTGAATTCTAGATGTCAGTGTGCATCTGCAAAATTGCTGAAAAGACGCGGTAACGAAGGGAAACGCGAAATTGTATGATATTCCAACGAAAGACATTGTTGATCGAAGAAAGTTTGAAAGGAAAAAACTGAAATGTTATATTTTGATCACAGCGAAGAAAGTCCTCATCGAGTAGTTCCTACATCTGGAGATCGTTCGTATCTGTTTCATCTATATTTTCTTTTCTGTGCTAGGTAACATAGCCTAGTCGTATGATATCAGATGTGCTATAGTTGAGTATGTGGTTGCGCACTGGGATTAGCTGGGATTAGTTTCTTAGGAGGTCACTTTGGCGTACTACTTCCTCTTCTTAACAGCTAGCAATAATCTATTATTTTTCCAAATGAATACCTATCACAGAGAGAAATCAACTAGAGAAAAAAATTAGAAGACCTATTGAGGTCAAAAGGGGAAGGGCTAATCGTTCCGAGAAATCGCGTTCTCAACAGCTCCAAGAAGCTAGAGCTCTCTATCGTCAAAACCATTTTCGAAAACAAAAACACACATTAAAACGTTACAACGATTCACACTCTGAAATGGGAAGACGTAGCTCGCTAAGAAGTCGCGCGCTGTTCTGTTGCCCACCCTGGTATGAATATTGGAGCTTACTGACGAAAAAGGTCTAGAGGTAAGCTGCAGTTTAAAATAAACACTTTAGAAAACATTACGAGAGCTATAACTAAAAAAATGGGAAATAGACTGGAAGCAGACAAAGTTATAAAATGGACTCTGCAGTAGAATTAACTTTGGAGGACTTTGATTGAACAGCTGATAAATTGAAACAAAAACTAATATAGTTACTAGAAAATTTGAATGAATGGATTTCAAACAGTAGCACACACGCCAATTCGCTTTTCTAGGAAAAGCGGAACATCGAAGCAATCAGGAGCCATAAAGTCTATGAAGTTAAAGATAGTGTAATTGAAATCGACGCTACTGGAAAAGCTTTCTTTGGCTTTCTCCTCACAAAAAGAAGTGAAATCCCATCAAAAACATCTCATGTAAAAAAAGCCAAGTCTCCTGACTCTTTGACCGTAAAAAGTTCTGAGTTCATGTGTAGAGCCAAGCTTAGCTCTCTTATTAACTCTGATATTTTAATTCACAAATTACTTCTAGTCTCTACACCTTTAGTAAATGATTATTTTGTGACTTGGCAATGACGCAGCACGAGAATGTAAAGGCTGTTGTTTACATTTTAATATTAACGTTTATTTATAAAGTTTTGCATAAAATAGTTTCTATAAGAGCACTGAACATATATGTATTTGTAGCATGGAAATAATTTTACATTACATTGTAAGCCCTGATGCGAAAACTCTCTACTGGTCAAACTTGATGTCCGGAGTTTTGGGTGATTTTCTTCCTATGTAACGTGAATACGAGCCAGACCCCTCTTTTACAAAGACCCCCAATCGGTGCATCCCTCCTTCAGGCTTCTTCTATCCCTCGTGTTCATATTCAGCCTTAATCAAGTAATCTAATCCCAATTCAAAACATAAGTAAAGTGTTTACGTAATAACTTTCCTGTGCTGCGTAATTGCCAAGTCACAAAATAATCATTTACTAAAGGTGTAGAGACTAGAAGTAATTTGTGAATTAAAATATCAGAGTTAATAAGAGAGCTAAGCTTGGCTCTACACATGATCTCAGAACTTTTTACGGTCAAAGAGTCAGGAGACTTGGCTTTTTTTTTACATGAGATGTTTTTGATGGGATAATTTTTTCACTTACAGTGAAAAACGATGAAATCTAACATATCTTCATATACTTTTATTTTTTAAAAAATATATCAAACTAGAAAACAGGAATTCTGCTTTTTCAGAATTTAGTTTTGCCCCCGATGAAAAAAATATATGTATATATATAAATAGTAAAAAACATATTTCAATTTTAAGACTTAAAGAACACGCTTTTATTTTATGTAAAATGACGTCAGTCGCATCCGCTTAAGAATTCGACATTTACGATCCACTCTTAAATATCTACAGTAAAGCAGGCATAGGATGTCACAATCGCAAAATAATACACAAATGCAGCAAAAAGATGCCGTCATTCAAGAAACTCGACAAAAAAAAAAACCCGGCTATCTAATGATTCATAGGTCTTCATTTGTTCGTAACATTAACTTAAAACTAAATATAGCTTATGTTTTAACAGAAATTATTCGTTTATATTTTTTCAAAATAGCACGCATTTTAATTACATTTTCTTTCAGTTATTATGAGAAAATGGCAACAAAAATATATAATTACTATTTTACAACTATTTTTCCTTTACTTTCTACAGAAATGGAGTACCTTGAGTTGCCAAAATTAAACAAATGGTGCAAAAAACTAAAAAAAATTAATATTTCAAAAATCAATGGAAATACAGTTTTCAAGCAAATTGCATCTAAAAGTACTTTTTTTTTTCAATACGACGGTATAAAAATTGAAAATGTGCGATGCTTAGAAAAAAAAAAATGCTATAGAGTATTTAATTGTGCAATGATACATCTGCTTTGTTTATTACTGGCTTCTGTAAGGTAACGTTATTTTTTGGGCACAAAATAAGCTGGGAGAAAGAAATAGCATACCGTACAGGGGGCCAAAAACCTGAAGGCTAATTCCATGCACAGGTTTATCCCATATATAATAAAGAACATGTACTAAAAAGTTTAAATTTCTATCCCCAATACAAAAAATGCCTTAGCATTTTTAAAACAGAAAAGTGACGAAAATAGGAACATGGAGAAAAAGCCATTTAAAGTTTTAAGTAGTACAGAGTAGGTGGGGGCAAAGATACGCACTTTCCATACATTTTCATTTTTAACACACACATTGGTTTAAACTTATGTAATGAGTGATTAAAATGTTAGATTAGAACCTTAGGCAAGTGCTACCATCAACCGACATTCTGTCAAATTATAATTCTGTGAGAAATTGCAATTTTTAAAAAACATTGCTCTGCGTATCTTTGCCCCATCGGTGGGGTAAATGTACGCAGTGGTGGGGCAAAGATACGCAGTGCGTATTTTTGCCCCATTACTGTGGGGTTTTTGCCCCATTTCCAATAAAACGAATGTTATGCAAAAGCATTAATAAATTTCACTAGTATTTATATTAAAGTGAAAATTGCAAGTTAAACCATGAAAAAAAAAAGGGGGAAGAAACAGCGTCTGTGAGATCGCAACTAGCAGTTAACCTCTAACTACTGTGACAAAAATTGTTGCATAAATACTGTGAGCGGTATTAAAGACCCCGTGATCGTAGAATGAATAAAAGGGTTGACTGACTCATAAGATACTATTTTTGCGCTAAACTTTATGTATAAAGGCCTATTATAATAAAATTTCTCCTCATTTAGAAGTCTTTAGCGATACTATTAAGTTCCCAAACGAATCAAAATTAAACTAACATCAATAGTTAAATTGTAAATTACAAATTAAGCTATGAAAAATGAATATAGCAGCAGTCTGTGAGACCGTTAACAAGAGTTAAGAGTTAAGACTTTAAAACAAAATCGTTGTATGAAACAAGAATATTGATTTTTAAAAGTAGGTAGGTAGATACCTACGTTCTATATTAAAAAAAAAAAAAAAAAAACTTAACTAGAAAAAGGAAAATGTAGTTAACTAGCTTATATTAGTTAAGTAGCTATTATATTTTATACAATATAAAAAATAAAACTTGCCACAACGTTATTGTGCAAAGCTTTGCATCTAGCTAAAACAATAAGGCAAAGCCCCGAATCTTAAACTTGTGCGTATCTTTCCCCCAAGACGGATGCGTACTTTTACCCCATTCTGCAGTATTTTACTTAACCGGCTACCTACAAGTTTAAACAAATGCGATCGAGATAGAGCTTCCGTTCTTCTCTGAATTTTTGGATTTGTAAAAATTCGAAGTATTGTTAGTTAAACAATAAAGTGAAATTTTAAAAATATTAGATCAAAATTCGAAAATTCAAACTTACCTCATTTTCTTGGCACGGAGTGCTACTTTTTTCATAAGGTTTGAACACACAACTGCTACACATGAGACCAAACTACTACCTAGCGGTCATGATTGTAGAAATATTTCTTCATATTAAATCAGGCAGTGCGTATCTTAGCCCCCACCTTCTCTATGTGTCATTGCGCTGGATGTATTAACAAAGTTTACGATATCTCGCGATATCACTGGCGTATGGACAAAAATGAGGTGTCAAAATATTCACAATTAAACAGGCTTTCATTTAATATTCAAAAAGAAAATCAATTTTGAGCTAAACTGTGCCCTTAAGTGCTAAATAATAAGATAACGTTTTTCATTTGAACGTCCATTAATTTCTCCATTGAAATAAAATCGTCTCCACATAATTTCTGTCTTTAATTAAGGTATGAAAGATTTAGTTGGTAAATACTGTTCATGCATATCCGTTATAATAGCTGCACACATTAACATTACTTGATAACAACTATTTTAACTCCGTAATACCGATTTCTTCTAAACGTCCTATAAAACAAAATTACGTATTTTCGTCAATGCAAATAACATCCGCTAGGAGGGGAGAACGGGGAAATGGCGACACCTTAACCCGGGAGAACTCGCTGCATGAGATTTTCTCTCACCGTCGTACTTTTTTTAAGACTCTTATTTAAACCATTTTTCATTTTAATTGAAATTTAAAAATGTTATTTCAATTATTTTACCTATTTGTGAGTAAAAGTACTAAGCCAAGCAAAAAAAATTATATTAAGCGAATGTAAAGTAAAAGAAAAGCAATTGGGACCCAAATGGTCTCATGGAGAAAACCATGAGAGAAATTCTCACTAGCGAGTTCTCCCGGGTTAAGGGAATTTAATTTTTTTTCACCTCAAAAAATGTGTATTTTTTAATATTAAAATTTCTAAAGCTGAATCGTGATCTTTACTATCTATATAAATTTAACCGTAATCATAACTTACCCAGGACACTGGGGTAATTCCGCCACTATATCGGGGTAATGACGCCACTCTTTAATGACCTAGTAAAAACAAAATGGATACTAGGAAACACATAACCTACTGAAAATATTTAGAAAGCAATGTAATTTAGCAGAATAATGAATAATTACAATGTTCCTTAAGCTAGATTTATTAATGTGCTAAGCTTACAATTTAACTCAAATTGCAAAAATCACCCTTTGCCATGGTGGCGACATTACCCCGAGAGAACACTATAGCGGAAATCGCCCAGCAAAGCCGAAAGCAGAACCGAACTTGTTCAACAAATTGCATCAAAATGTCGACGAATGCATGTAGATTACGAGTAATATTATCTTAAGTACCTAATGTTACAATAAAAAGTGTTTACCTCATCTCATTTGAAGCTCCAAAATAAGAAGCAACTATATGAAAGCTACATTTTTCACTAGAACAAACGAACGCCGTACACCAAAATCACTCTCTCTCTAGGCACTGTTCCTGATGTTGGCCGCTATGGTGCAGGCGCATTCACTATCTCAAACTGTCGTTAGTTTTTAAACTGGGCACTCAACTGATATAGGGGAGACCGGGGGAATGGCGCCACTCGGGGTTATGCCGCCACCCCGCCTATTTTAAAAATTAACAGTAGTTTGGGAAAGTGAATGCGCCTGCACTATAGCGGGCAACAATAGAAACAGTGCCTAGAGTGAGAGTGATTTTGTTGTACGTCGTTCGTTTGTTCTAGTGAAAAATTTAGTTTTCATCTAGTTGCTTCTTATTTTGGAGCTTCAAATGAGTAGAGTTAAGCACCTTTTATTGTAATATTAGATACTTAAGATAATATTACCCGTAATCTACATGCATTTGCCGATATTTTGATACAATTTGTTGAACAAGTTCGGTTCTTCTTTCGGTTTTGCTGGGAGATTTCCGCTATAGTGTTCTCTCGGGGTAATGTCGCCACCATGGCAAAGGGTGATTTTTGCAATTTGAGTTAAATTATAAGCTTAGCACATTAATAAATCTAGCTTAAGGAACATTGTAATTATTCATTATTCTGCTAAATTACATTGCTTCCTAAATATTTTCAGTAGGTTATGTGTTTCCTAGTATCCATTTTGTTTTTACTAGGTCATTAAAGAGTGGCGTCATTACCCCGATATAGTGGCGGAATTACCCCAGTGTCCTGGGTAATCCCGCCACTGTACAGAGGTTGAAAGAAATTTTTTTTATGTGTGCTTACTTTACAGTTATGATTACGGTTAAATTTATACAAATACTAGAGATAACGATTCATCTTTATAATTTTTACTATTAAAAAATAAACATTTTTTTGAGGTGAAAAAAATCAAATTTTCTTAAGATGTCGCCATTCCCCCGGTCTCCTCTACTGCGATATATCTATGTCTACTTATAAGATACAGATTTCATCTTCATCAGTAGCGTTGCAATTAAAAAAATATAGGTCTGGGGTGCTCAAATAGTTTTGAACTCAATATGCTCAAAATAAATGCGAAACTGAAAAAATTAATTAATGATTACATCTCATTAATAAGTAATTAAATAGATTAATTAATAATTTTATTCATAATTAAAAATGTGCATGCGCAATATTTCAAAGTAAACATTAAGGAATAAATTTTACAATTTTGTGAAATATGACAGCAGAGGTTGAAAGAAATATTTCAATAACAGTACTTAAACTAGTCGGATGTACCAATCCCAAAACTTTCTTCTATCTCATACGTGTTAATACTTGAAAATTCGCTATCACACTGCCAAAATTAAACGACAATCTATGACCATCATGAGGATTGTAAAGATATGAAATTCCGTGCATTGGCTCTTGAGATATGGCTATCTCTGAAATCATGTAAATCCAGAAAAATTCAGCCTAGCAGCGCCACCTATTGGGTGCTTTACACCAAAACCTATGTAACACCAAAACCATCAAGCAACCACTTATGTCGAAGTCTAACTGAATCTGAAGTTTGGGGGAAAATCCGTGCATTAGTTTTTGAGATAGAATTATTGCAAAAAAAAAAAAAAAATCAGCATATCAGCGCCACCTATTGGACGATCAATACCAAAACCTAATCAGCATCAACTTGTATTAACATCTATCTAAATCTGAAATTAGATGAAAATTCGTGCATTAGTTTTCGAGATAGAGCTATTGCGGGAATCGCACAAAATGCAGCACAGCAGCGCCACCTGTTGAGCGATTTACACCAACGCGTAATCAGCATCAAGTGATATCAAGGACTAACTGAATCTGAAGTTTCATGAAAATCCGTGTATTAGTTCTTGAGATAGAGCCATTGCGGAAATCGTAAGTAATACAGCATAGCAGCGCCACCTGTTGAGAGATTTGCACCAAAAACTAATCAGCATCAATTTGTATCAGGGACTAACTGAATATCAATTTTTATTAAATTCCGTGCATTAGTTCTTGAGATAGAACGCCCACAAAATTTTTGTGTCACACACACACAGACAGACAGACATTTTGTAAAAACATGTATTTCGGGTTCTCCGACCCCTAAAACGTGTAAATCCGTCGAAAACCGAAATTCGAAAATTTCCATGAATCCAATACCTTCTTCTTGTAAAGATAGAAGAAAGTGAAAAGGAGGGGAAAATGCACTTACAAATATTGGCATCATAACACAAGGTAAGTGCTCTTTGCTGACATTACGTTCAAAATCGATTCGGCATCTACTTGTATTTCTCGATGGATGTTCACGAATGCAAGTCCAGAAAGCCGAGAATTACACATAGTGTTCCTAAGATGCGTTTTTGATCGTTTGGTGTAGAGTATATTCTTTTCGGAGTAGCTGTTGAGAGTAGAATTTCTGATAAGAGAACGTTCAACAATTTTTTGATATTGGGCTAAACCGTATTACAACTTGATAAGGACTGTATTGCAGTGCTTTGGTATTTTTTCTTTGTCAAATGACAACCATTTTTTAACCAGCATTTTGATTTATGTTTGTAAGATATTCGGAAGATTTTTATATAAAAGAAAAAGACTTGATTTCCAATGGGGGGGGGGGGAGCCCCATGAGACCCCCTCCCTTTCTTCCGCCACTGGATTTCATTATACTCACCTCCAATATCTTTACATGGTTCATTCAGATATATCGCTCTTTTTTCAACTGCCCTATACTGCTGTGATAGAAATTCCAGCATAGCTACTGTCAGGGCTGGAAAAGCTATTTTTTTTTTAATGTAGCGAACTTCAACTACAGCTCCTTTAAAGTGGAAAAAGATATTACGTCTGTTCATAATTAATCAAAAACAATTACAAAAATGCTGACAATTTAATTATATAGTTAAAAAACACAAAAATCATTTAAAAAACAAAACATTAAACGTTTCGAAATTATTCAAACTTTCTCATCAGTAATGTAAATTGAAAATGTAGTTAACTAATACTACAACTGCTTGTATTAAAAAGTAGCGATTACAAACTGCTTTTGGAAAGTAGAAACTACTTCGCTACTTTCAGATTTTGTCGAAGGATTCAATTTACATTATAAATTGAAGACACGGATTAAATAATACAGTGACTATTCGTTATATCGCGTCTGTTGATATACAATTAAATGCGTGCGATGTAACCAAGGGCATTTTAAAATTTTATAAACAGAACATTAAGGTTGGATTTGATTTTTTTCGGCTGAAAAATAGATTTTGTTTGTTTTCTTTTTAACATTTTTCTATTCCCTATAATCAGTAGGTTATCCCTGTTAAATTATTAGGCCGAATTCTAAGTCCTTTCGTATTTGTCGAGTGCTTTAGCGCTAGGCGCCTGTAGGCTTAACCCTTTATTTGCTGGCGGTGCTTATCAGTACCATTAAAATAACTTGTTATAAAATTCTTTAATACATCGATTAGTTGTAATACAGTTTAGAATGGGTTATAGATACATTACTTTATCTTGTTCCAAAAGCATGATGGGTTACACAAACAAAAATATTTTTAAAAGGAGGATTTCCTTTGCCTTTGCATCTTTTCAGCTTTTTTGGTGTTGGGGATTTCAATTTGGAAATATTTCTATAGTAAGAACATTCTATTTGTACATTTTCTAATTCTACAAAATACTAAGAAAAATATTCAAAAGATTTGAGTGGGGTTATAAATATGGCACAAAATCTCTATCAATTCAAATTTAATGAATGCTTCTAAATTCCTTCAAAAATTTATTAAGTGATTATGTAAATATTTTAATGTAGTTTCAACAATTCACGAAAAACGCTTTAGAAGGTAAAATTTTCATGAATTCATAATTCAGTACATAAAGGATTAAACGATTAGTCCGAATTCGAAGTCCTTTCGTTGTTGTGGAGTGCTTTAGCGCAATGCGCCTGTAAGCTTAAACCGTTTTGTAGCAATATCAACGCATTTTACGTAAAATTAATTTTTTCAAACGGGCCGGAATCAGAGCACAAAAACTGTAAAACCGATCTTGCTATTTTTTTTATTATTTTTAAGGGGACCAGGTAAGTAAAAGTTAGGAAAAAAATCGATTTTTACTTTTTTACATCATTAAATTGTTTAAACTTTTATCTTTCCAACGATGTATCACACATCTATATATATAAAAGCCGTTCTTTGTGTGTATGTCCTTTATACAAATCTTCAATTTTTGACCGATTTGCACGAAACTTCCTGTACATACGCTTTAGAACGTGGAAAAGATCACTAAAATACTTTAAAAAATCTTCAGACCATTATTTATCCCTTTTTTCTACCAACTTCCATAATTTAACATTACAGAAATATCTCTTTTTACATTTCTAATTAAATCTTTTCTTTCCGGTTGCCACAAACTAAAAAACGGTGCAATAATAAAAAAAAAATGATAACACGTGTACTTTCTTTTTATAAGATAATAAAAATTCAGGCTCAATCGTTATAATTTTGCATTTCCGAAATTGTTGTCATTCAATCAGAAAATGCACATTATTCATAAATAAAATAAAAAAAACTTTACCTAAACGTGTGTTCAAATGAGTAGTATCGTCATTTAAATTTTTTTAAGTTAAAAAATCTATTTTAATACATGCGTTTAAATTTCAAGAAAACAATTTAGGAAAAAAAAATCGTTTGGTAGATATGACTTCAATATTTAATATAAACTGACATCACTCTCTAATGATATTTTATTCTGAGGAGGAACTCTTGATCTTCTGAAATTAATCCATATTATTATTATCCATTGAAGCCACGCGAAATAAAATGTCAGTAAATGTTAGGTCATTTGCATGTATTTATTGCTTTATTCCGCGTTGTCATGGAGATCGTAGTATTTTGTTACACTCGCTAAGAAAACAAGCATTCTGATTTTAGAAGCCGAAACATTTTACTACATTACGTCAAAATGACGTTATCCAGAAACTCGAATTTTGCGAGTCTTAAATTAAAACAAGTTGAGGTTTTTACAAAAGTCAGGTAAAGCATTATTGCATTTTAATATTCCGTAATCGAGTCATTTGTCAAGTATTCGCTGAAAGCATGACCGATGCTATACATTTTTAAGCAATAGTTCGTGCCATAAAAGGTTTAAGTCACATTAGTTAAAGTACGCCAAAAACGTACAGCCTGATTATCGAAAATTAACCCATTCGCACTGACGAAGATAAAAATAGTTCAGCATTTTTTTATTTTGTTTATTATTCAATAGCGAAATTAGAAGTTAGCAAAAAAAAAAAAAAAAAAAATAGGAATTTAATTGAACTACTGAATTTTTCATATTTAAAATAAAATTTTAACGGTAAGTACTTTGAATAGACGTACAAACTTAATTTAAATATATTTTGAAGGTAAAACGTTTAATATAATTTTGAATTATTTAATTTCAAATCTGTTAAATTCCTATTATATTTTTTTTATAAGTTTTCATTTCGTTTGCTTATTTAGTTATGGAATATTGCACGAAAAAACTCCCAAACGATGTATTATTTACATTGTTTTAAGAGCAATCGGGTTCATCTTTTGTAATTGGTTTGCACAAATATTTAAAAAATATTCTTGCTTTAAAAATTACTATAAAACACATAAAAAATCAGTAAAATGAAAATCACTTTTCAAACAAATAGCATTGAATGTACTTTTTGCTTTCCAATAGACGTTGAAAAAATAGAATGTGTGATGTTTAGAGGTTAAAAAAATTGCAGTAAAAGCTAAATTTATGAGTTAGGTCATTTCCACCAAAAATATGATGCTAGCGTTACTCATGGACATGGGGATCATTAATATTGCATTCAGACCAAATGAGTTCTTTTTTCGTAATTTTGGGTTGCAAATTTAAGAAGATCCCTGCTTGAAAATTAATTTAAAATCGATTAAATTCAGAAAATTGTATCTCATTTTTATGATTTTTAATGATCAGTATTGATATCAGAACCAATTAAAAGCTGAAAATTGAGATACAATTTTCAAATAAATTTCATTTGAAAGTATGTTTTTCTATTTAGTGTAAGAAATGAAATTGTGCGTGTTTAGAAGTTAAGAAAAATCACAATAAAGCACAATTTATGGGTTAGGTCGTTGATAACATCAGTACGATTTAAAGAATTTTCGTTTCTCACTAACATAAATTTTACATTATAATATATATATATATGCTATACCAACGAGAATTTTACTAAATACTACGCCAGTTGGTTGATGTTTTTTCTTCGGCTTATCGGGAAAATAATATATTTTTCTGTTACACCAGCCAAGAAAACGAGCATTCTGATATTTAAAGCTGAAGGATTTTACTGTGGTTGCGATACAAACGTCGCGATTTCTAATCATTTTTATAATTATTTGTGGACGAAAATACACAAATATCGGTTATTATTGCTGTATTATTTCATTTTAATTTATTATACCCGGAAGGCCCCTCATAATTGACACGGGCAACGTCGGGTAGTTCTGCTAGTGTTTATATGTTAAAACAAGTCGGAAATTGCTCGTCAAACGTGGCAAATGAGGTGCGTTCGTACTATAACTAGTTTTATAATTATTTTTTGTACCCCATATTGTACTGAATGTATATATTTTTTAACTTCATAAGTGCATATAGCCTATAACATCATTAAAATGCACTTGCAATAATTTTTTCCCATTCCCCGTAATGTAACGGAACAATTTTGACTGTCCCTGTAATTAAACTATACATCCGATTTTCATAAAATTTGAAATGGCTCGACAAAATTTTGCAACAATTATATATTTAAATTTTCAGACCATTCGGAAGGCTGTAACATCATTAAAACGCACTTGCAATATTTTTTTCCCATTGGCCGTAATGTAACGGGAAACTTTTGACTGTCCCTGTAATTAAACTATACATCCGATTTTCCTAAAATTTCAAATGGCTCGACAAAATTTTGCAACAATCATACATTAAAAATTTCAGACCATTCGGTTGGGTAGTTTTTGCTCTGTTATATGCGGACAGACAGACGGACAGACGGACGGACTGAACGACGACTATAGGTGCTACGTATTTATATAATTACGAACGCACCTAAAAAGAAGTGTTGGAATTATTGATTCTTTCTAAGAGTACTTCATAGCTTAATGGCCATTTAAATCTTTGACTTTTTCTCAAAACTTTGATTTTTCATGTTTGTGTTCCTTTTTTTTTTAAATATCTATTAAACTTAAGAACTCGGTTATTTTTTTAATACTTTTATTATGTTATATTGTATACTTTAACACAGAGATTTAATGATTTGTTGAGAATTATTTATTTTATGCAGCGAAACCTTACCAAAAATGCTAATTTAAAGATGCCTTTCAATAAATAATTAATAATTAATTTTCAGGTTCATTTAGAAAGAAGATGGTCTGTTAAAATACGTAAATCATGTTATTCAATCTACTCTAAAAAATCTAGACCTCTATCTTTCACCATTTCTGAGAAAAAGGTACATAAAGTTGGTGTATTTTAACATGGCGGAGATAGAGCTTACCCGGTCCCCTTAAAGGTAATATAGTTTATTGGATCTTGGACCCCGTTCAGCCATTTATTAAAAAATAAATAGGCATTTGTAGAAGCAAGCCAAAGTGCGAAAAAAAGGGTCAGAAATAGAGCTTTTTTTTTAAATGGCTGTCACTTTGTTGATGTTCCACTTTTTGACCTCAATGTGCTTGAAGCTCCAGACAATATTGTCTATTTTCATAATCTTTGACCTCTACGCGACGAGCGTCTTTTACAGGATTTTTAATCTTTTGCCGCTGGTTTTTCAACACAGAAATTTTTTCCTGATTGAATTGGTAAAATGTCCTGATTAAATAAAGTAAAATTTACAATAAAAATATAAATGGGGGGGGGGGGTTAACCCTGGATTTTGAGAACCTAATGCGGCACGTATACGTGTCGCTCGTCCCCAAGGATTTAACGAAATAGATTACAGACGATCTAGTAATGTAGGGGAGACCGGGGGAGTGGCGCAACTCGGGGTTATGCCGCCACACCGCCCAGTTTAAAAACTAACGGCAGTTTGAGATAGTGAATGCACCTGCACTATAGCGGCCAACAATAGAAACAGTGCCTAGAATGAGAGTGATTTTGTTGTACGTCGGTTGTTTGTTCTAGTGAAAATTTAGTTTTCATCTAGTTGCTTCTTATTTTGGAGCTTCAAATGAGTAGAGGTGTTTTAATCGTAACATTAGGTACTTAAGATAATATTACTCGTAATCTACATGCATTCTCCAACATTTTGATGCAATTTATTAAACAAGTTCGGTTCTTCTTTCGGCTTTGCTGTGAGGTTTCCGCTATAAAATCGTCTCGTGGTAATGCCGCCACCATGGCAAAGGGTGCCTTTTCCAATTTTAGTTAAAATGTAAGCTTAGCACATTAATAACTCTAGCTTAAGGAACATTGTAATTCATTATTCAGCTAAATTACATTGCTTTATAAATATTTTCAGTAGGTTATGTGTTTCCTAATATACATTTAAAGCAGGGGCGCCATTTCAGAATTTCCTTGGGGGGGAAGAGGGGCAAAGATTTTTTGATGGAAGTTCTATAGTTAAGGGTAGGATCCGGGAATCTCCCCCCTCCCCCCCCCCCCGAATCAGAAACATAAATTGAATAAAGTTTGCAAAAAACCCAGTGAAATATTTCGTTTTAAACAGGTTTCCGTCTTAGCAGGTAAAGTTTTAACATATGGAATAGGAAATATTTTCTTGGTACTTTTCGGTTAGCCGGGCGCCAGTGTTATATATACATTTATATATACATACATATATTGTATATATATACATTAGGGCGGAGCGTGAAAATCGTTTTTTTTTCGAAATTCTTTTTCCGCTAGCGCGGAAAAGTTGTGGAATGGTCTAAGAAATATGCTCAAAATTTTTTAAAATAATCAATAAATATCTTCCGGTTCCAGTTTAGGGTCTAAGTATGCAATTTTAGCCAAAAATGTTGTAAATTTTCACATTTCAGTAAAATTTTTAACTTCCAACTTTTCCTTCGCGCTAGCGCGGAAAAGTTGAAAGAATATATAAGGAACATAAGTCCAAAATTTTAGAGCAGTTAATAAATATCGTCCGGTTCCAGTTTGGGCTCTAAATATGGTAAATTATCCGAAAATGATGTAAATTTTCATATTTTAGTGATTTTTTAAATTTTCGATTTTCTATTTCCGCTAGCACGGAAAAGTTGGGAAAATATACAAGAATAATAAGTGCAAAATTTTATAATAATCAATAAATATCTTTCGTTTTTCCTTTGGGGGTCTAAATAGGAAAAGTTATGCAAAAGAGAAGAAAATTTAGGGGTCGAAATATAGAAAAAAAAATGGAAAACACTTGCATACAAATTTGTTTATCGAAGCTTTAAACCTTTCTTCATGTATTCGTTCGACAAGTGAGTAGTAATAGGAGGTTCTGTTAGTTGGTAATTCTGGCAGTCTATGAGATCCACGTAAGATTTATCTTTAAAGTTAAAGACAGGAATTTGGAACACACGAATCCTGCTCTCGTTTTTTCCCTTGCTTTCAAAATCCTACGCAGCGCAAGTTCTCACACATTCTGGTTTGGGTTGACAAGCATTGCAAAGATTATTATTGATTCAGGCTGACCAAAATAACCATTTCTCTGGGTGACGCGATCCACAACTAGCTCCAGATCATCTGCAAGATAACGTGAAGCTTGAATTGTTTTCCAAAGATTTCGTGCTTCATCTGTGCAATTGGCATGCGATTTGATTATGAGTTTATCATAAAAGTTTACGCACCTGCGTGGTTCACAATCAAATCGCCAATTGCACAGATGGAGCACGAAATTTTTGGAAAACAATTCAAACATCACGTCATCTTACAGATGATCTGAAGCTAAGTTGTGGATTGCGTCACCCAGAGAAATGGTTATTTTGGTCACCCTGAAGCAATAATCCTTTCAATGCTTGTTGACCCAAACCAGAATGTGTGAGAACTTAGGATTTTGAAAGCAAGGGCAAAATCGAGAGCAGGAGTTCGTATCTTCCAAATTCCTGCACTTAATTTTAAAGTTAAATGTTACGTGGATCTCATAAACTGGCAGAATTGACAACTACCGGAACCTCCTATTACTACTCACTTGTCGAACGAACACATAAAGCAACTGATAAAATCTGGCGAATATCCGGTATCGCCATTGGGAAACTTTCCGTGCCACAATGTGTTGAAAGAGGAGTAAAACTGACAACAGAAGCTTCCCTTGCAGTCATCTGAGAGAAAAAGCGTGATGGCTACATCATATCCAGAATGGAGTCAAGGCGTGCCATGCCATCGTTTAAAACCAAAAGCCAGTATAAAGTGAAAAATATAGAAACAAGTGAATGAAATGCATTTAATGCATATTTGCAACTTTTATTCTGGAACTCCAAATACACTTAGCTATACAAAGTTTGTGTATTTCGTAAATAATAAGATTTATTGTTTAATGTTCCTAATTATTATTTACGAATGTCTAATTTTGTAAAAAGAAATGTTTAAAGCTTCCATAAATAAATTTTTGTGCAAAAAAGTTTTCCATTTTTTTCTATATTTCGACCCCTAAATTTTCTTGACTTTTGCATTATTTCTCATATTTAGACCCCTAAGGGGAACCGGAAGATATTTATTAATATTCTAAAATTTTGCACCTATCTTTCTTGTATATTTTTTCAACTTTTTCGTGTTAGCGGGAATAGAAAATGGGAAATTAAAAAAATCACTAAAATGTGAAATTTTACATCATTTTTGGCTAATTTTCCATATTTTGACCCCAAACTGGAACCGGAAGATATTTATTAACTGCTCTAAAATTTTGGACTTATGTTCCTCATATATTCTTTCAACTTTTCCGCGCTAGCACGAAGAAAAAGTTGGGAGTTAAAAATATTACTGAAATATGAAAATTGGCAACATTTTTGGCTAAAATTGCATACTTAGACCATAAACTGGAACCAGAAGATATTTATTGATTATTTTAAATTTTTTTCAGTATATTTCTGAGACCATTCCACAACTTTTCCGCGCTAGCGGGAAAATAATTTCGAAAAAAACATTTTTACGCTCCGCCCGTGTATATATACGTGTATATATACATATATATATACGTAATATATATACATATATATATACGTAATATATATACATATATATACGTAGTATATATACTTATGTGTGTATATATACCGTGTATATACGTATATATACCATGTATATATACGTAGTATATATACATATATACTACTATATATATATGTATATATACACATATATACTACTGTATATATGTATATATACATACCGGGTGTCCCAAAAAGGACTGACTGATTTTAAAATTCAATAACTTGCAAACGGTGACAGATATTTAAAAAATTCTTGCAGGAGGGTTATGCATAAGGTCAAAAGTTTTTTTACAGTGATTTTCAATTTTAGTTCGAATTACAAACAATAGATGGCGCTGCGATCAATAGACGCTGAATTCAGGCTCGATTTTTGGTACTTCGTGGCCCGGATAATACATTTCCATCTCCTTTTTCAGCATGGAACAAGAGAAAGGACCAGAAATAGAGCCTGTATTTAGCGACTATTGCTTACAGCGCCATCTATTGTTTGTAATTCGAACTAAAATTGAAAATCACTGTAATAAAACTTTTGACCTTATGCATAACCCTCCTGCAAGAATTTTTTAAATATCTGTCACCGTTTGCAAGTTATTGAATTTTAAAATCAGTCAGTCCTTTTTGGGACACCCGGTACATGTACATATATATGTATATATAACATTGGCTAACCGAACCCGGCTAACCGAAAAGTACCATTTTCTTTTTAGACAAGATTATATTACAGACAGCTTCCATTTTTACAGGTATCTGCAAAGACTGTTAAACCATCCACTTTATAGCATAGCTCTAAAAAGTATTACAGTAAAACTTGTGAAACGAAGTCTGTCTATAATAGACTTCTTTAAGGGAAAAAATTAAATTTCGATGAAAAAACATCATGCAATTATATTTGCTGACAGAGAACTGTCTAAAATGGAATCTTTTTCTAGTCCCTTGGGACTCCTTTTTTTCAGGTTTTACTACAGGGAAGCCATTAAAATTTTCTCTGAGGAACAGGGAACGTGCAGAATTGCAAAACGTGCAGAACTGCACAATGTGCAGAACTGCACAATGTGCAGAACTGCACAAATCACACAGAAAATGAGAAAATCCCGCACAATAAAAAAAGCTCTACGTGATTTTGTTCTCCTTAACGTCTTTCACAGGCATGTGGTTATTCCGTGATTTTTTTAAATATTCGTGAAAGTCCACGATTTTGTTTTTTTTTCGAATTCCGCAAAATGAATTCTTCAATGGGTCGCAGAAAAAAA
The DNA here is from genome assembly GCA_963932465.1 of Maratus speciosus. Classification (NCBI taxonomy): domain Eukaryota; kingdom Metazoa; phylum Arthropoda; class Arachnida; order Araneae; family Salticidae; genus Maratus; species Maratus speciosus. Next base: position 467,120,238 of record OZ010798.1, read on the forward strand.
TTTCGAATTTTGCAAATTTTGAAAAAAAAAAAAAAAAAATGTCCCCAAATCGCCGCGGAAAAAATTGATAGTTTCTTCAAACGACCGTGGAAAATATCGGTAATTTCATCAAAGATCGCGAAAAAAATGCAGATTCTGTCAAATGATTGTACAAACTAAAATCTCGAATTTCATAAAAGGAATGAGAAAAAAATTGCGAATTTCGTCAAAAGACTGCTCCAACCAATTTAGTCAACTAATCGCGCAGTAAAATCGGGGAGAATTTCATCAAACGATCGCGAAATAACATAAAAAAATTTCGTCTAGCTATCATGCAAAAAATCGCAAATATTATTAGTGGTTAGTAGAAAAAAAATAAACACGAATTTTAACAAATAATCGTAAAAAAGAATCGCGAATTTTGTCAAAAGATCGCGGAAACAAATATGGAATTTCATGAGTTGCTTGCGGAAAAGTATTGTGAATTTCGACAAATGGTCACAAGAAAAAAAAATCATCTTTGTATAACTGTTGCCAAAAAAAAAAAAATCGTGAAGTCCGTGAAACGATCGCAGAAACAATTGCAAATTTCGACCGATGACAGCGAGAAAAAATCATGAAATTCAATCAGTCATGAGATTATCAGCCCACGAACATCATGAATAGGTTACGAAATTTGCAACTTTTGTTATCTATAGCGATAAGAAAATTTTCGTTAGTGATTTTCTGCAAGTTAAGGTAAGGTAAAGCGTTAATTGCTTCGGATTGTGATTTCCCTATTTTGAGGTGGATTCGTGCTAATCCGATTTTTCAAAGAAATACTGAATATTTTTCAGATGAAAAAGGTACATATTTGAACATTGATGAATACTATATACATATATCTCCATTTTTCTACATAAAAGATAAAATTTATATTAAAGATTATAATTGTAGATTTCTTTTACAATAATTGTATTAAAATGAGGATTAATTTTCTTTAATTTCGGGTCGGGTTGCCTTTCAGTGGAAATGTTTTCAGCAGTTTTTGTATTTATATGAAATTACAGTCCGGCGTTAGGATAGGTTGACATATTTTCTTCATTGTGGCTGAGGTAAACTGTAAGTTTTTCGGATTGTGCTTTATCTCTTTTGGTCGGAATCGGAATGACCTGGTTTTTCAAAGGAAAGTACTTAATATTTTTCAAATGAAAAACTATATATTTGGCTATTAATGGATGTACATGTGTTCATGTTTGTACATATGGGATAAAATTATAGACTACTTTGTTATAAATGTGTTAAAATATGGCGTATTTTTTTTTTTTTTTTTTTTTTTTTTTTTTTACTATGGGTTTTTGTGGAAGTCTGTCGGTTTTCAGGTTGAAGAAATTTTGTCGGGTGCCCTTAGACTCCGGTCCTAGGCGTAGAAGAATTTTGAGAGTGTACTATACCTAATATGATTTAATAAAGCAAACAATTATATAATTTGATAACATTGAAATGATTGCAGTTAATATAATGCGACACTAATAATTAAAAAAAGAACTTGAATTATACCCCCCCCCCCTCCCCGATAAAAACTATTTGAAAAACTCCACCGGAAATTTCTAGCCCTGAGGGGACGAGTTTTCCTATGATCAAGTTGTATAGTTGAGATCCATTTGACAATAAAACAAGTTGGAAATTGCTCGTTAAACGTGGCAAATGAGGTGCGTTCGTACTATAACTAGTTTTATAAATATTTTTTTCGCCGCATATTGTACAGAATGTATATTTTAGTGTACTTCGAAAGGCTATAACATCATTAATTTGCACTTGAAATAATTTTTCCCATTGGCCGTAATGTAACGGAAAACTTATGACTGTCCCTGTAATTAAACTATACATCCGATTTTCATAAAATATGAAATGACTCTACAAAATCTTGCAACAATTATATATTTATAATTTCAGACCATTCGGAAGGCTGTAACATCATTAAAATGCACTTGCAATAATTTCTTCCCATTGGCCGTCATGTAACGGAAAACTTTTGATTGTCCCTGTCATTAAACTATACATCCGATTTTCATAAAAATTGAAATGACTCGACAAAATTATGCAACAATTATATAGTTTAAATTTTAAACGATTCGGCTGGGTAGTTTTTGCTCTGTTATATGCGGACGGACGGACAGACGGACTGAACGACAACTATAGGTGCTACGTATTTATATAATTACGAACGCACCTAAAAATCCCTCAAGTATTTTTTAAATTAGCCAAAGTACTCATTAATGATATATGTCTCACCTTCAGAAAGTTCGAATAGTAAAACTTTAGAATTTTGTTTCATAATTATTAATTTCCATGCATAAAGCATTTATTTAATGCATATGTCTTTATTGCAATCAAATCTGATAATAATTTTTAGCGTTTGAGCAATTTTTAAATTTTTGTTTGAGTCTGATATTTGATGGTTGATAAATTTTCTGAAATATCAAATTCCTTGGGGGGGGGGGGCTATTCCCTGGCCCCCTCAAATGGCGCCCCTGATTTAAAGAGAGGCGTCATTATCCCGATACAGGGGCGGATGACCCCAGTATCCTGGGTAATGTTGCCGCTGTACAGAGGTTGAAAGAATTTTTTTTATGTGTGCTTACTTTACAGTTATGATTACGGTTAAATTTATACAGATACTAAAGATCATGATTCGGCTTTAGAATTTTTACCGTTAAAAAATAAACTTTTTTTTGAGGTGAAAAAATTTAAATTCCCTTAAAGTGTCGCCATTCCCCCGGTCTCCCCTATGCGTGCCAAAAATTTCAAAATTTTTGTATAACAACATTCTAACGTGCCAGAAACATTTTAGCTTATATAAAATCAATAATTAATTTTGATATAAGTTTCACTTAAATATTTTTACACTTATACAGAAATCAGATTCTTAACTTATTTATTATGCTGTATATACTCGTTGTATCGAATTCCGCATTAATAATCTATAAATGAGTTTTTATTGCATACTTCCGAATCAGATCATTTTTAATTCTTCAGGTAGAAGCGGATCCAATAGATACTTAATTATTTACACTAACAATTATAATTCCATTTTCAAAATTAAAACCTAAATGTAATAAACCCTAACTTAAAACCCTAAGCCTATATAAAATCTAATCTGAAGTAGAAGAATGACAATTAGGTACATTACTATGCAAACTATCTCTTAAAATTCAATTTTCAAAAATGAAATTTGATAGAGAAACAAAATTATTTGGAAAACACTATATGTTGAATGGTCTGGCGAGAAAATGACGCTACAGGGCGTTTTCGTTGAGATTTATAATACCTGAATTCATTCAAAAGTAACGGATTATTTGAAAATAAATCATATACCTGTAACACAAAACTGCACTTTTTGTTAAACACAAAATGGATTGTTCTCCATAAACTAAATATAATCTATAAGTTTTTTCGCGTGCCAGAGAATTTTCTTACGTGCCAAGTTTGGCACGCGTGCCCAGGGGCGCCATTTCAGAATTTTCTTGGGGGGGCAAACATTTTTTGACGGATGCTATATAGCTAAAGGTAAGATCCAAAGGGGGGGGGTCTAACCCTCCTCCCCCCTTATGAGAAACGTTTACTGACTTATGCTTACAATAACAGTAAAAACTTCGAATACGAAAACTCAGAACCAATGAAATATTTCGTTTTAGGCAGGTTTCCGTCTTAGAAAGTACAATTTTAATATACTGGACTTGATTTTTTTTTCCTTTTTAGACGGGATTCTATTATAGACAGGTTTCATTATTACAGGTATCCTCACTGACTGTTAAACCATCCGCTCTATAGTATAGCTCTGAAAAGAGATGTATTAGAGTAAAACTTGTGAAAACGAAGCCTGTCTATAACAGGTTTCTTTCTAGAAGGGGAAAAAATGAAATTTCGTTAAAAAAAACATCATAAATTATACTTGCTACGACAGAAACTGTTTAAATGGAGCTTTTCTCAGTCCCTTTCGAAGTTTTACTTACAGTGGCGCCATTTCATGAGTTTCCTGACGAAGAACAAGGAAAGTTTTTCTTTGAGGAACAGGGAACGTGGAAAATTGCACAACTTGCAGAACTGCACAAATCATACAGAAAAAAAATACCGCACAATAAAACATGCTCTACGTGATTTTGTCTCCATACCCTTTTCATTGCCCTTTCACAAGCATGTGATTATTCCACAATTTTTTTTTAATTTTCATGAAAGTCCGCGATTTTTCTTTCTTTCAAAATCCGCAAAATCAATTTGTCAATGGATCGCAGAAAAAAATCGGGAATCTTGAAAATTTTGAAAAAAAAAGTCTCAAAATGGTCGCTTAAGAAATCGCTAATTTCATCAGAGATCGTCAAAAGAAATACAGATTTCGTCAAATGATTGCACAAACAGAAACTTGAATTTTGTAAAAGGATTGCCAAAAAAAAAAAATCGCGAATTTCGTCAAAAGATTGCACAAAAAATCGCGAAAATTTAGTCGAAGAATCGCGCAATAAAATCGAGGAGAAATTCGTCAAACGATCTTGTAATAAGGTCCAAAATTTTGTCTAACTCTCGCGCAAACCAATCACAAATATTATTAGTTGGTGGCAGAAACAAAATCATGAATTTCAATAAATGATAATGATAAGGAATCGTGAATTTTGTCAAAAAAAATCCCGAAAACAAATACCGAATTTTGTCAGTTAGTCGCGGAAAAATATTGTGAATTTCGGCAAGTGATCGCGCAAAAAAAATCCATTTCGTATAACGCTTTCAGAAAAAAATCATGAATTCCGTAAATCGATCGCGGAAAAAATTGCAAATTTCGTCAGATGATCGCGAAAAAAAAAGATCATGAAATTCAATCAGTCATGAGATAATCAGCCAACGAACGTCATGAATAGGTCACGAAATTTGCCAATTTTGTGATCTGTAAGTATAAAAAAAATTTTCGTCAGTGATTTTCTGCAAGTGAAGGTAAAGCGTTAATTTTTTCGGATTGTGTTTTCCCTATTATGAGATAGTTTCATGTTAATCCGATTTTTCAAAGAAATTCTGAATATTTTTCCGATAAAAAACTACATATTTCAACATTAATGAGTACTATGTATATATCTTCATTTTTCTACAGAAAATGTAAAATTTTTAATTAATATTCATATAAAAAGCACAAATAAATGCACAAGAATTACTTTCAAATGCATACATATAATTTAAAATTATTTAAAATACATTAGAAAAATCCAGAACGTTTTCAGTCATCACAAGATCGTCATCAGTGGGATTTAAATGTTATTATTTTCTTTGTGCTTATTTGAGAATTGGCTAGAAGAAAACCACTGTGATTAGAAAAACTCGTCAATGATTTTGACGAGTTTTCCCAAGATCAATTTGCACACAGCTGGGAAGCAACTGATAAAAAAATTCTCACATGTATTTTTAAAATTAATCAAAATACTAATTAAAGATATGTCTCACCTTCAGGGAGTTCGAATAGTAAGGCTTTAGGAAATTTTTTTGATAATTATTCATTTTTATGCATAAGCATTTATTTAATGCATATGTTTTTATTGCAATAAAATCTGATGAGTTATTTTAGAGTTTGAGCAATTTTCTAACATTTGTTTGAGTCTGATATTTGATTAGGGATGCACCGAATATTCGGTATCTATTCGCTATTCGGCCATACTACCGAATATTTGGTTAGGCCGAATATCAAACTATTCGGTTTCCTGAATACTTAAAAAAACCCTTAAAAATATTTTTTAAAACGTTACACAAGTTCTACTTTTAACTGTCAATTAATAAAGATATTCAGAATAATTAGACTCTTTAAATAAAAGAGAATGGTTTTATGTTATTTGTTGTTTTAAAAATGTCACTTAAAAAAATTTACCATTAATGGCATATCATTCGTTCATGGGAATTAATAAATGTGGACTAGTTACTGATAAAAGTTACTGAGTATTGTCTGGTAAATAATCCGTTTCTTGCTTCTTCGCAAAGAGGGTGTTTCTAAACAAAATGGTAGAAAATTTCAGGGGTAACAATAAGCATCAAAATAGGCAATTTTTTTGTCCAGTAAATCAGGATCGCAATTCACTTATTCAGTCAGAAATACAGTGTATCCCCAAGTCAAACTTTAATTTTCTTTTGTTACTTTAACAATAATGAAGGTATTGAAACTATATTGTCAACAGAGTTACTTTAATTTCTGTGAAATATGATAACATGACGAGAAGTGCTGGAAATAGCAACTATTCATATCTAAACAGCACTAAGCTAGACATTATTTTATTAAGAATGCATCTAACAATATTTATACTGTACCACTGACCAAAATCCAGTCTCTTCCTAGGATATCTATCATCACATTCTATACAACCAAATTAGTGTTATGCAAATTTCGCTAAAATATCTTCATTTTTATACAGTTATAAACGAAAATTCTGCTACGGCTTGTACACCTTCCATTTTTGATGAAAGAAGTGGAATGATATGTTGCTTCTTGTTCAATATGAGAGAATTCTTTTCATTTGTTTGAATTAATTGAAGTCATGGAATTTAAATTTTGTTATTAAAAATTTTTTAAACCATCCTCTTCTTAAATAATAACTCAAAACATACTTTTTTTAGTACAAAATTTACTTATAAAAATAGTCTTGTTTATCAAAATGGAAGTATTTGTGCTAAATATTATAAAAAAAATTGTTTAAAATTTAACTTTTTAGCGTTAAACACTGAGATATAAAAGTATTTGGCTAGCCAAATATTCGGTATTCGGCCGAATAGATATTATTCGGCTGGCCTAATATTCGGTATTCAGCCTAACAGTTACTATTCGGCTGGCCGAATATTCGGTATTCGGTTTACCAGCAAGCCAAATATTCGGTATTCAGCCAAAATCACTATTCGGTGCATCCCTGCATTTGATGGTTGATAAATTTTCTGAAATATCAAATTCCTTGGGGGGGTGGGCAATAGCCCCCCAGCCCCCCTCAAATGGCGCCCCTGCGAGTGCCATAGGTTCTCCATCCCTGCCCTAGGATATCCATCCACGCTATGCGAGCCACATCATCAATTATTTATTAAAACATTTTTATATGTTCTTCAAGTGATAATAAATAACATGCAAAAAACCCGGAGCTAAAATCTCAATCCCTATTCCAGAAAATAAATTCTAAAAACCACCCTTTTTCCGACCTTCTAAAGTGAATCCCCCTTAATTACAATACCTGTACGCGCGAACGCTATTTAATAACAACCGTTTTATCTCCGTAATACCCATTTCTTCTAAACGTCCTATAAAACAAAACTAATTACGTATTTCCGCCAAATGCAAATAACATCCGCCCTATCAGTTAAGTAACATCACTGTATGCTGCGATGCGATTATAATCAAGATTCAATCAAAGCTCGTGTCAAAAGGTCGGAACTATTTTTTCTCCAAAAACAAGTCACAGTATCTTGGAAGATCTGTGACGTGATCATGTCAACATGAGTAGAAAGCAATTCAGGATTGTCCAGCCTTGAATTCTGGTAACATCAAAAAAATTTCTTTTTATAATGTTGGGGCGGACTTCACCTTTTAGAATTTCATCATAAACGCCATAGATACGCCAGATCGAGGAGCATTTAGTTGGAGTGAGTGTAACATATCATTGGATACTTTGTTTTAGCTCGGCTCATAAGGTAAGTTTTTAGTTCTTCCTTTATTACTTAAGGGGGTCTCGGGACTCTGAAAGCTTTAAAATTTTCGAAATTTTAATTGTTTCAGATGTTAAACTCCTATCTTTTCTGAATATTTTAATATAATTGTTTTCTTGAAATTTCTATTAGAACAAAAGTTAGGGCTTTCAGAATTATACCCCCCCCCCCCCCCCCAATATCTGAAGCAGCGTTTCCGAAACTCTGAAGCCAATTTTCTGCAAATGACGTTTTTGGGCATAACGTGAACGCTATCTCAAAAACGTCTGAATCTTTTTTTCATGAAATTTTCAAAATATACGTTTCATGCTAGTCTGTATAAACTGAACCTAAAATTTCATTTTTATTGTTAACAAAAATATTTTTTTAGGCGATTATATTGTTGAAATTTTTTTAAATTTTGCATTAGCTAAATACAACTTTGTATTAAAAATATAAAAATGCTTTAAATACAAATTTATTTAGGTTCAGGGTCATTATTACAATCTGAAGTATAAGTAGGCACCAGAATTTTCATTCTAGTTGCAAAATTTATTTTGTAATCCTGCGCGTAAATCTGTTATACCAATTTTCTACTCGTCAAATGTCTGACAGCTTGGAGCCCCCTGTAAATGCTATTTCTGCATCTTGCCATTTTTTAAATACATGAAATAAAAGAACATACTTGTATCTTTCATTTCAATTAAAATTGTCTTAAAATCAAATACATTTTAAGATATTAAACGGTAACAATTGTCTATTTTTTTTTCTTTTTTTTTTTTCCAATTTTAAGAGTTTTGAGACTCCTTAAAAGAGGATAAACCCGGGCTTTCCGGGTAAAAGAAAATAAGTGAAAACCATTATATATATGAGGACGTGAGTTTCAAAATTCGCCTTATCCAGAAAAACAAATTTTGTGAAATGCGAAAAATTCTGACTGCTTCCATTGGTTTTCATTATAAACCAAGATTTTACGGTGCCAGAAATACACGATAAAACTAGTTTTTTAGCTCACAGGCTAGCAAAGTCTGAGAGCTAATGTGCCCTCCGATTCTGTATGTACGTATGAACGTATGTACGTACGTAACGCGATAACTTTTGATAGAAATATCCGATTTGCTTCAATTTTGAAGTGAAAACTTCTTTAGGTGCGTTGAGCTTTTTTTGAGATGGGGGAAAAACCACTGATTTCGAGACACTGTAACGTAACGACATGCTAGCATTTTGACACATAGACACTAGCGCGCCAAGCGGTGAATGACAGGAACTTTTCCCTCTTCAGCTCAATCCGCAAAAGAAGAAAGAAGCTAAAACTCACTTTTTCTCCCGGCGTATTGCTAAAACAAATTATTATTTTGTTTTTCGTCAGTTAAAATGAATTATACCGTATTCGTGACCTACCTATACGTGTAACTAAAAACCGATAACGCTGTATTTTATCGTGTTGATGGTCTGGTCAATAACCAACAGTATTGGCGGGAATTTCGATTACGGAAGATAAAATGCGGGGCACAGATGTCAGATACGCACTTGGGTACCTAATTGACAGCAAAATGGCGTTACTTTATTTTACAAGGTAACCCGGCTACTGTTGCTTATTTATTAATGAATTGTTCATTTACTTTTATTTTATTTTTTTAAATTGTACAATTGTTTTGTTCTATAGTTATTAATGAAATTACCGTTTATTTATTGTTTACTTTTTAAAACAATAGAAAATAATTTAAAAATATATATTGTAACTGGTATTGGAAAACGGGCTTTCGCCAAATTGACGTTAAAAAATCGCGCCAAACCTGGTTCGTATATCACATCTGTGCTAAATTCTCGGTTTTTTGATTTTTCGACTTTTTATCCAAATTTTCCGGATTTTTTAAATTTTCCCTTTCATTGTATCCCAAACACTACCTTCATACCAAATTTCAAGATTCTAGGGATACAGGACGTACATCTGAGTTCTGATGATCGGTGAATCAGTGTCGAAAAGGCGAAAGTTTAAGTTTATATATCTTCTGAAATAAAAAAGAAACGTGAAATTTCAGCATTTAGTTCCATTTCCACATTACTTTAGATTTACGAAGTTTCAAGTTTCTGGGAATCACCAACACAAAGATATTGGGGGTCAAAAGTACCCTGAGTTGCTTCCAGAAAAAGATGCTTACGGCTGTGCTTTCAAGACTTGGCAGGGGCACTGCCGTGTCCCCAGATGCTTTCATTAGTGCTGCTACACAATTCAACGCATAAAACATTTCCTGGCGATTAAAAAAACACACACGTAATTGTTGAAGTTTTCACTTCTATTGGCACTCCCGGAGTGCCACTGTTTTTTTTTTTTTTCTAGGTTCATTCTGATAAGGCGATTCCCTGATTAGTTTTGGGGGTTCATTGGTTAAGTATAAAGGGGGGAACGGGGGCAAATCCACCCCTTAACTTAGATAAAGATTTTTTTATGCAAAATGCTCAGATTTTCTTGAAATTTGGTATACCGGTTCATTCTGATAATGTGCTTCCCTGATTAGATTTGACGGTTCATTGTTTAAGTCTAATGGGGGAACGGGGGACTAATATCCCCCTTAATTTAGATAAATGTGTTTTTCTATCCGATTTGCTTCAAATTTGGTAGACCGGTTTATTCTGATGAGGCGCTTACCTAATTAGATTTGGAAGCTCATCGGTTAAATATAAAGGGGGAACGAGGAAGCTAATACACCCTTTAATTTAGATAAATGGGTCTTTTTATCCGAGTTGGAGTGAGTGTAACACATCAGTGGATACTTAGTTTTAGCTCGGCTCATGAGGTAAGTTTTTAGTTCTTCCTTTATTACTTACAAGAAGGTAAACCTGGGCATTCCGGGTAAGAGAATATAAGTGAAAACAATCAAATATATATAAGGCGTGAGTTTCAAAACTCACCTTATCCAAAACATCAAATTTTGGGAAATCGCGAAAAATTTGACTGCGTCCATAGGTTTTCATCAGAGGCGTCGCGATGGGGGGGGGGGGGGGGGAGGGATATGGGGAAATTTGAGCACAGAGTTGGGAAATTGTAAATTTTTGAAAGACTTTTTCTTTCTTTTTTTTTTTTAATAAAAGTAGAAAAAAAAATGGAATTTTTATTGTTTTCCTAACTACTTTTCTGAGTTCTGTATCCAGAGGCGTCGCGATGGGGGTTATGGGGAAGAGGAGCCTCCCCAATCCCCAATATATGTGAACTCGGGAAATTTGAGCTTAGAGTTGGGAAATTATAGATTTTTGAAAGACTTTTCCTTTTTTTAAATAAAAAGTTAAAAAATATATATATTGTTTTGCTGACTATCTTTCTGAGTTCTGTAATAGTAAACTAGTTAAACTTTCAAAAGAAATACAAAAAGCAGCCCGACTCAATTTCTCATTATGTTTCTCTGTGCCACGAAAATATCATCCATCTACCAGACCTGAATTTCTCTACTGTTGTCCATCAACAGCGTCTCTAATACATTTCCTCCAAAACTTTGTTCCTTTCTCAAAAATCTAAAAATAGGAGGCTACTCTCATATGAAGTACGATTATGACTCGTACACAATGGAAGACAAAACTTTCATTAAATGAACCAATAATTAAAATTTGTATGTTTTTAGTTTCAGCATTTTTCTTTGGAAAGAACTTTTTTTTTTCTTTTGCGTATAAGTATCATTATCATTAAACACACATTGAAAATATTATTTTAGTTGGAAAATAGAGCAATTTGTTTCACGTTGGGAAATTTTTGAATTATAATTTGGGAAATTTTTGAGCTCCCACCCGAAAAAATTTTTGTAGCTACGCCCCTGTCTGTAACAGTAAACAAGTTAAATTATCAAAAGAAATACAAAAAGCAGCCAGACTCAATTTGTCATTGTGTTTTTGAAAATATCAATCATCCTATCCAGACCTGAATTTCCCTACTGTTGTCCATCAACAGCATCTCTATTCTATTCCCTTTATTTCTTCCAAATCTTTGTTCCTTTCTCAAAACAACATGACGGTATTTTTCATATGAAGTGCGATTATGACTCGTACGTAATAGAAGACGAAAAATTTGCAAACCTTAACCCGGGAGAACTCGCTGCGTGAGATTTTCTCTCACAGTCGTACTTTTTTTAAGACTCTTATTTAAATCATTTTTCATTTTAATTAAAATTTCAAAATGTTTTAGAATTATTTTAATTATTTTGTGAATAAAAGTACTAAGCCAACCAAAAAAAGTTGATATTATATGAATGTAAAGTAAAAGAAAAGCAATTGGGCATTCTCACTAGCGAGTTCTCCCGGGTTAAACTAATGCTGGTTGTCTCCAAATATATGCAATTTTTCTAGGTTTAAATCTTACATTTACTGTATTGTTTGAAATTGCTTCCTTAACTATTCATTTAGCAATTGGGTATCTTATTATTTTCATGCTCAATGATTATAAGATAGGAAAATATAAATTAATCTAGTTTTGATTTTAATTATTTAAATGAAAGCGGTGCACTTAAGGCTCCTGTCCCTGCCTGTGAAGACACTCACGAGCTAATGCTAATCCTATGGGATGGGATTTTCCTAATATCTCGTTTGCATTTCGACATTTTTAAATAATTTTTTTTTTTGCATTGGATAACCGAGGTCCGTCTCTACATCGCACCTTTTTTACTTTTTCGAGTTTCGTTGCAGATATTTTTTAGAATGACATATTTTCAGAACCGGTTTTGAAAGTGAAAGTAACTTTATAAAAAGTATCTGCGACCAAAATCGAAAAATTAAAAAAGGTGCGATGTAGAGACGGACGTCGGCTATCCAATGCAAAAAAAAATTATTTAAAAATGTCGAAATGCAAACGAGATATTAGAAAAATCCCTCCCCATAGGATTAGCATTAGCTCGTGAATATCTTCACAGGCAGGGACAGGAGCCTTAAACTTTCATTAAACAAACCAATAATTATAATTTTTATGTTTTTAGTTTCAGTATTTTTCTTTGGAAAGGATTTTTTACATATAACTACCATTATCACAAACACACATTGCACAATCATTTTAGTAGAAAAACAAGTAATATAAAAATTTTGTTTTTAAAGTCAATTCCTACTTAGGTCATCAAAGAAAAATTTAACATAATCCCTTAAGCTAATATTAGTTTTTGTTGCATTAAAATATCTCAATCTGTTGATTTTCTATAAGCAAGTAGTTTTACAATGGAAGTCTATGGGAATTTGGCGAAATATTAGAGATATCGCCAAGTTGGCGTCACTTTTGGCGACTCATTTTGGTCGCCCAATTGGGCGATAAACTTGGCGGTATTTGGTGACAGAACAGTGTCCCCCCTATGGTAACCTCCCTTATAGATATGAAGATGCATTCAATGCTGTTCAATAACCAATGGCCGCCATTTTGTCTCCCATGCAAAACTAAAATTAATTAAAATTTAATGAATGAATTAATATTTGAAAAAACTGTATTAACATCAATTGTCATCCAGTACAAGTTTTAAAAAATTTATTTCCACTTGATAGGATGAATAATAAGTATTTTATCAACGATTGAAAATTTGAACAAGATATATAAATAAATAAATAAATATAGGGAGAGTGTGAACTAATAGTAGGAATTGAATAAAGCAATTTGTTTCATGTAGGAAAAATTTTTAATTATAAGTTGGGAATTTTTTTTATTCTACCTCCCCTCCCCCCCCCCCCCCAAAAAAAAAATATATATATATTTGTAGCTACGCCCCTTTCTATACTTCTGAGAAAGTACGCTGTAAGTCTATCTCAATCATGTATATCAATTTCATTATATTTGAAATATCGTAACATCCATAAAAAGCATCACAAACTATTTTTCCCATAGACCGTAATGTAACGGAATTCTTTTCTGTATCCCTGTAAATGAACTATTAATGCTGCACACTTCATTTTCAATAGAAAATATTCTATAGTAAACCTCAATAACGTATAAAAATTTTATAGCAATTCGAGTATATTTACGAAATTTAAAGAACGGACAGATAGACAGAAGTTACTTTTCAACTATGTTGGAAACAGGGGTGTAGCAGGTATACACCGTATACCTTCTAGATTTGTTTTTAAGAAGCTCCGTATACTCTTTGTTTCTCAAATAAAGCTATAGCGTATACCTAGGCATGCCGTTCATGACTTTAGCGTATACCTCTGCCTATAGCGTATACCCTCTAGTTTTTTTACAACTACAACACTGGTTGGAAAGTGCTACGAAAGTCTGAAATTGTACGTCAAACGTGACCAATGAGTTTCGAGTTCCACCAATGCGTTCGTACTATATCTAGGTTTATAATTATTCAGATCGTGGTGTCATAGCTGTTGGACTCTTATGCAAAAATGCGAAATTTATTACGATTCTATAGATAACGATTACGATTCTGTTTATACGATATACGATTCTATTTCTAAATTCAGTCATACGGAAGCAGGGTTGGTAAAAAAACCAAAAAACCCGGTTTTTTTGGTTTAAACCGGGTTTTTTTTTATATTTTTCCTATTATATATATATGTATTTTATTGATAAAAATAAACATTGTTGGATATATAAGTAATATAACTTCATTTAAAAATAATTAAAATTAAATAATTACAATCAATTATATAGAAAATTGAAATCATTTGAAATTCAAACATCTTTAGTAAAAGCTATGTCTTATGTTCGATGAATAAAATTGCTCTACATATAGTGAAACATTGATACCTTGAAAATCTTAATAAACAATCATTTGATTACTAGTACTATAAATAAATATATCTTGTAGTTTCATAAATACAATATACTTTCCCATGGCTATTCAAAATAATTTCTTTGAAATATTTGCAATCTGAGATATCTGATTTTTCTGTTAGAACACTACATAAACAATTATTATCTTTTATTGAAAGTAGAGCTTTTTATAAAGAATTCCTGGAATGATTTGAATTTAGCAGTAGAGTCTTTACACGTTTCAAGAAGTATTGTGTATTGTCATTTCACACTTCTCCTCAGAAACTGCCAGGTTTTTTAAAAAAAGGCGACAGTAAAATAAACAGAAATATCTATTTACCAGCTTTTTAGGCTGCTGAAAACGTTGATCTTAAAATGGAAAGTAGATTTATAAAAGTTGTCATCCACTAAGACATTGAAACAGCCATCAGACTTAATACACAGGTTTTTTTTTCTAAGCTATGTTATAATATGTATTACTTTGAAATGTCTAAACTAAAAATTGTTATATCTTTTTAGGTATTTTTATGAGACTTTTTTCTATTATGTCTCAAGCAAACCTTATCTTGATTTTCCCCATTTTTTTGTCAGATCTAAGTAGTGGATTCGATTATGCAATAGATGATTTAAATATATCTTATTGCATATTTTAGTTAAAAGTAAACAGGTGCTTTGCTAGCACTCAATTTTTCAATGTCTTCTTATTCGACTTCATATCTTGAGTTTCTTTTTTATTCTTAAGGCTGTTCTGAAATCCGAAAGGGCAACTTTATGACATAAGTTTTCATTTATTTTTTGTTCGGAAATGCATGAAACTGGCAGATGCTGTTGTTTAGAAACTATGTAATGGAACAGTGCTTTTCGTTTTTTTTTGTTTTTTTTTTTTTTGTAAACGCAATAGATCTTTCAGAAAATATTGTCAAAGTGGGCGTTTTGAATAGAATTTCCACGCGAAAGAAGAATAACCACTCAAGGAACATTAAAAACATCTTTGTCATGTGATTAAAATTGCTTATAACTCAAGAGGTAATTTATTTATCAAAAATGGAAAACCCAGTTCAATTGCAAATCGCTTCCATAGCCTTAAAAGATAATTTCCCCAATCAAGAAAATTTTCTTTTACAGCTTGACTGAAATCTTAAAGATCATTTTATGTTATTAATTGTAAATAATCTGTATTTTCTCAAAGGAAAATATTTTATTCAAAATATTGAATATTTTTAATCTATTTTATCTTTGACATTATCTATTTCACGTTTTAAATTTTCTCTTTAGAGCTTCAGATATGTCCGTCAACACATGCAATTTGCATTCTACATACATGCAAATATAACCTAGACTCACTATGTCTTATGGTGCCTACTGGGATAAGACTGTTAAAAGCAGAAATTTATATCCGATAGTTTGAAACACTTAAATTACGAATATGAGAAAATATTATATTAGATTTTTTCTAAAAAACCAGTTGGTTAACCAATTGATTTAAACCGTGCCAAGCCAACTGGTAACAGAATAAAATCATAATGCAAAACCCCAATCCTAATGTAGAAATGCAAGAAAAACAAAGGTTTATCCCTTAAAAGACCCAATAGCCATGATACATCAAAGAAAACTCAGTCAATCATTCATTAGCATACAGAACAAAGAGTAACCAATAGAGAGAATTAATTATGATTATGTCATCATTGAGGCATAATGTAATCCTTAGTAAATCTTAACTAATCAAGCAATCTAAGAAGTAAAACTGTATTTTTAGCTCAAATCTGCCATTTTGGCTATTTTAAAAAATAAAAGGCTTAAAAAAAAGAAGAAAGAAAACTAACTACTTGTTTTTATCTTCCCAGCGAATTTTAGAAAAAATAGTTAGTCTGCCATGTAGATTTAAAGCTTATAAGAAAAGCTTGATTGATTAAAAATGTTTTGTCACTTTAGAAAAATGACGAATTAATAAATTTATAAAGTTTTCCTTGTAGCTTCTGCATAACTTTGATTTTGCATTTTTCAATAATGTGTAAAATAAATGAAAACATTAGAGAAAAAGAGAAAAAAAACCAGCATGTTTTTTAAAAAAAAACCATTTGGATTAAACCAGGGTTTAAACCACGGTGTAAACCAGCGTGGTTTAAACCAAACAGCCCTGTATGGAAGTAATAGGACTCCTTCCTAAATTAGATCATCACCATGGCAGCCTGGAATCATTACCTATCATAGGATATCATTGAATAAATGACATAGGATAGGATTTAATAGAATGAAGAAAACTTTTATTAATATATTTTTACCCGACTACCAAGAAGGCTTATGTGTTTCACGCGTATCTGGGTATGTGGATTTTTTTACACCCTCGAAACATTCCAACGGCTGGATGGGTTTTAATGAATGAGGTCTCTATCGATTCGTCTTAACCGTCCGATGGTTATAGGCTAGGTTTTGTTTTTATAAATTCATAATGGCGGCCGTAAACTACAAAATGGCGGTAGAGACGAAAAAAAAAATTTACGCACCCTATTGAGTGGTATATCATTGGATAGGTCTTTCAAAATGAAGACGATGTTTCATGGACTATTTTACAGTCGGAAGCTCCGTTTAAATATTATACAACCTGGAAGTTCTGTCGGTACGATCTCTAGCTTTACTGCAACTCTAACCATCATAGACATCTATAAGCCTCATCAAAACAGTGTTTATAGATAGGAACTAACCATTAAACACAACATAAAAGTCATCCATATAAGTAAACAAAAAAAATAGGCAAGTAATATAAAAATAGTTTCACATTGATGAGAAACAATTAATTAGTTCGCTTTTTACGCGGTCGAGGTTTTTTTTTTTTTTTTATTATTTAAGTTTGGATTCGATTTTCATAAAATTTGAGATGACACGACACAATACTGCAACGATTCTATCTATATATGAAATTTAAAACCATTCGGTGTAGTAGTTTTTGCGCTGTTATATGCGGACAGACAGACAGACAGACAGACGGACGAATTAGACGACGACTATAGATGCTACATAGTTATATAATTACGAACGCACCTAAAAAGAGACACCTTTAAGGAGAGTACAATGAAAAAAGAAATTAGTAATATTAATTTCCTTAGGGAGATATTTTAAATACACGAATACCTTCCACGCCTATAGCTTTAACATTAGCGAGAGGAATTAGGGAGATATAGGGATTATTTTTATATGGTTGATAAACAATCTTAAACGAAAATTAAAAAAAAAAAAAAAGCTTGAGAAATCCCCTTACCCCCTCCTGTTAAATGTTATTAAGTATAATTCATTGTCTTGAACTTTTGATATTAAACAAAGATGCAATGTATGATCTTGTAAAGATTGTATCAGGATAAAATGTTTTAAATGGGATTTTCCATTGTGTAAAATACAATTTGGCGTAATTTATGTGTAAAAGATTGTGCAACGAGTAACAAGTTAAATTTCCCCAGAGCCTTTATTTTTTAATGTTCGATTACTATCCTTGTATCTGTAATACACATAGTGACTTTTTTTTATGAATGCAAAGGAATCTTTGGAGTTCAGAAACGCACCCTCTCCCTCACCCCATTAGAGCTCTACTGATCCCGGCCCGGGCTTTTAACACTTTATCTACTGACGGTACTTATAAGTACCATTAAAATAACTTGTTATAAAATTCATTTAATACATCGATTAGTTGGAATACCGTTTAGAATGAGTTATACAGTCGGCCCTCTTAATTGCATACAGTTGGTTCCACTGAATTGTATGCATTTAAGCGAGGATAGCAATTAATGTTATCAGTATACGTTATCATTTGATTATATACCACAGATATGATAAATATTAATTGACATTATTTACCTAATAACTTAAAAATCATTCTATTAATAATTTTAATAAATTTATTATTACTCTATATATAACAATGTATGGAATAAGCTATAATGTATTATCACACTATTTACGTTACAGGGTTTAATTTTTCATTATAATTTATGTGAAAATTAAAATGAAAGTAAAATAAAAAAATTTGTTTTAAATCAACCATTTAAAAATAAATAAATTCTGCATAAATTCATTTTATTTTTTCAATTTATCACTTTTTACTTCCTTCTATCTTTACAAGAAGAAAGTATTGGTTTCATGAAAATTTTCGAATTCCAGTTTTCGACGGATTTACACGTTTTATGGGTCAGAGTTGGTTGGTTGGTTGATTTTTGACGGCCAATTACCTACACGAGGGATATAGGCCCAGGGGGGGAGTGCCCTTCGTGGGGTCTTTCTAAGGAAACCTAACCCGTATTTACGCATGGAAATCCATGGCTCGAAGAAAACCACGAAAACTCCGAACGATTAGGCCGACGGGCGCGATTGGGTTCGAACCCAGCACCTCCCGTCTACCAGCTTCGAGAGCAGAACCTCTCAGCCACTGGTGGGGCTATATGGGTCAGAGATTCCAAAAAACATGTTTTTACAAAATGTCTGCCTGTGAGTCTGTCTGTCTTTCTGTGACACAAATTTTGTGAGCGCTCTATCTCAAGAGCTAATGCACGGACTTTAATAAAAATTTATATTCAGGTAGTCCCTGATATAGATTAGTGCTGATTAGTTTTTGGTGTAAATCGCCCTGCAGGTGGCGCTGCTATGTAGCATTTCCGCAAAAGCTCTATCTCAAGAACTAATGCGCGGATTTTTATAAAACTTCAGATTCCGTTAGTCCTTAACATGAATGCATGCTGTTTCCTTTTTGGTGTAAATCGCCCAACAGGTGGCGCTGCTATGCTGCATTTTGCAGGATTTACACTATTTTCGCAGTAGCTCTATCTCAAGAACTAATGCACACATTTTCATCAAACTTTGGATTTAGTTAGTCCTTCATATGAAATGATGCTGACTACGTGTTGGTGTAAATCGCTCAATAGGTGGCGCTGCTGTGCTGCATTTTGAACTATTTCTTTAATAGCTCTATCTCAAGAACTAATGCACGAATTTTCATCAGATTTAAGTATAACTTGATTAATATTGGCGCTGATTATGTGTTGTTGCAAATCGCTCAACAGGTGGCACTTCTATGCGGCATTTGTCATGATTTGCGCAATACCTCTATCTCAAGAACTAATGCACGCATTTTCCTCAAACTTCATATTCAGTTAGACGTTGACATAAGTTGGTGATAATTAGGTTCTGGTTTAAATAACCCAATATGTGACGCTGCTATGTTGCATTATGCTGGATTTACACGATTTCAGTGACAGTCATACTTCGAGAACTAATGCACGGAATTTCATATTTTTAGAATTATCCTGATGAACACAGATTGCCATTTAATTTGGCACTGAGATAGTGAATTTTGAAGTATTGACATGTATGAGATAGAAGAAAGTTTTGTGATGGCCACAACACACTAGTTTTGTTGTTGACTACAAAAAAAAAAAATCCTTTAGGGAAATTTGTTTTTTCCAACCTCGGACACAGAGTTTCTTCACTTCCGGCGCTAAATATTGTTCCTTTATTCTCTTGACCGTCCCGATTGTATTTTCTTCCGATTCTAGGATTTTCCAAAAAGTACCCCCAGCATCTTGAGTCACTGTATGTACGAGAAGCTTTAAAAAAAAAAAAAAAACATAAATGTCCAAATTTAACACTGCTATGCGTTTCTTAGAATTAAGATAATAAAGTCTTCTTTCACGACGGTTTCTGTTCTTCGATTGTAAATATAACAAACCGTTGTTACAACAACAACAAAAAAAAAGTTCTTCCTTTTTTTCCCCCATTCATCACTATAACAGGAATTCGTAAAATCCGGATTACTACTAGTAGATTGGAGATATATATATGCAATTAACCGGGGATTGTTATGCGATTAAAACGAGTATATTTAACATTAACCTTACCGGGAGCGTTTCTGTTCCACGGCATTATATGCGTATAAGCGGGGTATGCAATTATCCGTTACCCGATTAAGTGGGGCCGATTGTAGATACATTACTTTATCTTGTTCCAAAAGCATTATGGGTTACACAAAATGAAAGTATTTTTAAAAGGAGGATTTCTTTTCCCTTTGCCTCTTTTCAGCTTTATTGGCATTGGGGGGGGGAGGGGGGGGCATTTTCCAATTCGGAAACATTTGTATATTTCTATTGTAATAACATTCTATTTGTACATTTCCTAATTCTACAAAATACTAAGAAAAATATTTAAAATAAAAGATTTGAGTGGGGTTATAAGTAGTGCACAAAATCCCTATAAATTCAAATTATCCTTCTAAATCCTTCAATCCAACTGAAATCCTTCTAAAATTTATTAAATGATTATGTAAATCTTCTAATGTTGTTTTTTACAATTTACGAAAAATGCTTTAGAAGATAAAATTTTCATGAATTCATAATTCTGTACATAAAAGGTTAAAATGAGAAGAAACTTTGAAACGGGACATGCTGGCAGAATAAAGCAATTTTTTAACGGGCCAGGACAACTATCAAAGTAAACAGTCCAGCTGGGCCGATAACAAAATTAAATGGTCCGACCGGCCCAATATAACATTTAAAATGAAAAAATGAAACATTTTCCGTGAACCCAGACTGCCGTTTTCTTGCACTTGCCCCGCACGGTGTGGGGGAGGCAGCAGACAGAACCTTTTGCCAACATAACAGGTGGACAACATTCTTTCTCTTTTCTTTAATAATAAACATAACAAGTATAATTTCAAACGTACTTCGGACCTAGTTTCTCAACGGCGGATTAAATGTGAATATACATATGGCAGAAGAACAGGAGTGCCAAACGTTGGGATATTCCACAGTTTGAAGTTAAATGGTTTTTTAACCGATTTAATGATTTTTATAATAACGTTGTATTTTCATAAAAATAGATAACATATATAAAACACGTTACCAAAAAAAAAAAAAGAATTTTTGTTGGATCAAAAATGATAACGATATCAAACAACTCCCTCCTCTCCTTATAGTTATCTTACGGTATCATGTACCCGCCCCTCCCCTCCTATAATTATAGCATTATATGTGCATAGCCCCTTTGGTAGTACTATCTTCAATACATTTTCCCTTCTGTGTTTTTTTTTTGCTCACACAGTAAGCAAACACATGAAGTAAAAAAAAAAAAAAAAAAATTACATAATATTGGATGGACTAAAAATAAGTTTTAGCAATCTAGTCACAATAAAATTGGCCATCAGATGTATTGATGTCAGTATTTACTTATCTCAGTAGATGTTTTCGGATATCGTTTAAACTAGAGATGCACCGAATATACGGTATCAATTCGGTATTCGGTTTTTTCGCCCATGTTACCGAATATTCGGTTTTGCTGAATATCAAACTATTCGGTATGTCGAATATTCGGCCGAACCGAATACTTAAAAAAAACTTTTAAAACATAATTTTAAAAACCTTATACAACTTCTACGTTTAACAGTCAACTTATAAAAATATTCAGAATAATTAGAAACAGAATCATATTTAAATAAAAGAGAATGTTTTTACATTATTTATTTGCTGTTTGTTAAGTATTATTGAAGAAAATTAACCAATCACGAGGATTTTCATAGGAATTAATTATGAACAAATGCAAGTTCCTGAACATTGTCCAGTAAATAACCTGTTTCTTGCTAAGATTTTAAGAGCAACGTTTATAATCTCTGAAAATGATCGCCCACTCCAGACACCGATCGAGGATGCATTTAAAAACTTCCTTGCTTAATCAAAGAGAATAGAACAGTTTTTCTTGCTGGGTTGCCACCCTATAAAATTCGAATAGATTGTATTATTTATTTACTTTTACTTTAGTATCTTCCTGACAAACAAATAACTATGATCCTGTACAATTTTTCTTCCAATTTTTTCATAATTTCTCTTTGATTTTAAAATGTTTGTTTTAGAATTTAAGAATTTTTATTTGTTTTAATTCACAGAAGAAGCCCTAAAATTTAAATTTTCATAACAATTTAAATAACTCAAAGCAGATTTTTTTTTTCAGCATAAAGTTTACTTGAAAAAAGCTCTTGTTTATCAAAATGAAAGTTTCTGTTTTAAATATTACGTAAAATTGTTTTAAAATTTAACATTGTAATGCCTTTAAACTTTGAAATATAAAAATATTCGACAAGCCGAATATTCGGTATTCGGCCTAGAAAATAAACGGTCAAGTGCGAGTATTACTCGAGTACAGACGGTTCCGTACAATAATATAGGAATTAGTAAGTGTATTGTTTAAAAAAACGTTGCTAAAAGAATACTAAACTATACAACGTGGGGTTGGGTATAGATGTATATACTAGAAAAATATGAATGGATAAACCATGAAAGTTTAAAGAGATATAGAACCTAAATAATATCAAATATAGCTATTCTGTATAACTCTTTTTTAACTCTTATCCTAATCTGCTTAAAATGAAATTAATTCGATGCTGACAATAAAAGTAGTACCTATTTAAACTTCATTTGACATTTTATAAACCTAAATTAAGCGTAGTAATAATCTTTTTCTTTTACAGTGTATCTAAAGTAAAACCCTTGTTCAGAATTTAAACTTAGCATTGTTTTAAGCGCGCCTCGAAAGGACGTCGCAAAGTTGCAACTCCGCTTTGGTCCGTGCCGCGTTTTTCCATATAGGTTTTTAGTTAACGAGGGTTAGGATTTAAAGACAAGGTAGATGCATTGAGAGAGCCACTCAATGCAAACTAGTCGCAAATCCCACAGTATTTATGTGATTCATTCTCATTAAATTAGTCTGCTTTTAACAATTTAACGTTTATTGCTTTTATACTGCTACTGTGCATTCATTACATTTCACAAATATATCCTTAAAATTTGATATCTAGGCTTTAAAAGCCGATGGAGCATAGAGTACGCAGTCCCTGTCATTATGTACGTCCAAACCGTCCGTGTCTTTAAGGGTTAATATCACGGCTAATGACCGGCGATTTTTTCCGAAATTCATGATCCACAATGCTTTTATACTTCTGATACGATAGGTACCTCCAACGCTGCTCAACACTTTTGCTGAATTTCTGTAAATCGAAATTTGTGTGTAATGGAAAAATGCGCTTTTCTCAAAAACTATGTGACCTACTGGTCATCGCTGTAATTTTCCAGCAAGGTTTAAATTAACGTCTAACTACCTCTAATTTTTTCATAATTTTGTTTTCAATAGATTCAGAATTAGATGGGGGGGGGGGGGACGGGGATATATTTTTGCACTACATTTTCGACCATAACTTTGAAAATATAATACCTAAAATTAAATGAAATATATTTCTGAGTTCAATGGATAGTATAGACTGCAGGGAAAAAGGATATTACTTTCAAAGAAATTTATTTGAATGGTTTCTTCTTGATATCATCTTACCAGGTCTGTGGTTTTTCTATTATATTGAATGTCAGCTACATGCTCCTTTTTTCTGTACTTAAATTTGATAGGATTTTGAGTCCCATTAAATAGGCGTGAGTAAGAAATGTAAATTGGGACTTATCCTTTCTCAGGACACTTATCCATTTATGGTAAATCCACTTTTTGCCTTTTATCCAAAACGTATACTAGTCGACGATATTATTCACTTTTTCACCTTATACAGTAGAACCTCGATTATCCGAAGTAATTGGAACCGAGCATCTTAAATTTTAGGATAATCGAGAATGTTTCAATTTTAAGATGAAGGATAAATATGCAATATTTCTTATTATGGTAACAAGTGCTTAATAAAAATAAAGCAACAGCAAAATAGAAAGGAGAATTAGCTGAATTTTAATTTTGAAATTAAATACCTTTTACATATATCACAAGGATTTGAAAAAATATTTTGTTTGTCGCAGTTTCGATTGTCTTTGGTTTGAAGCTCTATCACGGAGTTTTTAAATATTATTAGTTCATCAGTATCACAGTCTGTCTGCTTCTCCAGCCATGCCAAACCTTTTGCAAAACATTCAAAAGCTAAGGAATTGCTAATATGTTCGTTTTCTTCGTTCCACCCCGAAGCTTACGGGAGTTCAAGTTAAATTCAAAGGAACTCTAAGAAAGAGGATCGAACGTGCTCGTAGTTCAGAAAGGACCGCTAGCACACAAAGAAATATAATAGTGAAAAAAAAAAAGCTTTAAAAATGGATTTCGGTTAAGCGAGAGTTTCGGTTAAAAGAGCTTCGGATAAAAGAGGTTCTACTGTATTTGGAGAAAATTGTATTCCCTAATGTATGGCTTTTTATGCCTCCTTTAAGTAAAGAAATTCTAGATGATTTGTATATTATCAAATGAAGATGCAGTGACAATTTAAGTTATTTAAGTTATAATAAGAGACCTTTTTTATATACTCTTTCTTGGTTAGCTACATTTTTCAGAATGAATAAAATGTTTACATTATAAGATACAAAATAATAACAATAAAACAGTTTACTATAGTTTGAGTCTAATTTAGCCACTCAAAAGTCATTATCTTCATCACAGGAGGTTCAAGATTAAAAACATATAAAGAGATTTATGGCTAAGTTGAAAAGTTATATTGTTTATGTAACTGAAGAAATTAGTTTATTTTTAGCGCATTTATTCATCTTGATGATTTATCTCCATCAAAATTTCCTGCTAGTCATATTAATATAGTAATTCTTTGACCCCGTCTGCTCGAATAAATGGTATTTCATAAACTCCTGAGTTACTATTTTTACTGTTTTTAAAGTTTTAATTTACACCATTTAACAATTAAAATAATTATATTATTACAAGGTGTTAATTTGTTGTTACGTTTAGATTAATTTAAATTTCTGTACATTTTTACTTATTTAAGTAAACACTTATAAATTGACAATTGCGCATTTGTTTCTGTTTGGAATATATCTTGGTGTACACAAAATTTCATTTATTTTAAACCTTGCTGCATTTGCATACTTTTACTGATATCTTGGTCTAAATCTATTAAAAGCCATTTGAGGAATTCTAATTTTTAACCTATACAAATTTTAACAGAAATCGAAAGCTTCAAATATGAAATTCGCAAAATCCTATTTCATTTCGTGTTGTAATTTACTAGTTTTAGAGTTATGCTTAAATTAACCAAATTGCGGCTCGCTGTGCAACTAAGAAAATGGAATTTTTACATTAGGAGCTTAAAGTTTTACATCTGAATAATTACTAAACAGTTTTACCAAATAATTACCTTTGATATCTTACATTTAAATTTTCCGAAGAAGTCAAATATAATGTCAAACTTATGCAATCGTATTGAAAATTTCGAAGTCTGGTGCAGTTTCTAGGTCAAAACAGCCCTAAGCTCTTAAAAAAAAAACTAGTTTGATGTGCCAATCCCAAAACTTTCTTCTATCTCATATATCTTAATCTTTCAAAATGATGTTACAGATGCCAATATTTCATTTTTATAATACTATATCAACTTTGACTTTCATCTTAAATTTCTGCTTCAGTCAATGAAGTGGAGTAAAAACGAGTTAATCTCGATCATGATATTTATTAAAATCAGGAGTAGTCGGCTTATCAGGATGGGAAGTTCCCGTCGATTCACGAGCAACTGGTGTACAATAGAACTACGAAAAATTAAGAAGATTACACAAAAGTCGCTATTACAGCGCCCCCCTTCCGGCGGAATTTTTCCACATTCAGGGAGGACCTTCTTGACATGGCCAAAAACATACACAAAAAGTCGGTTCAATTCTATGCATAACTTCATACACTTTTCGAAGGTACAATATTGAAAATGGCACAAAAATCGCTATTACAGCGTCCCCTTCCGGCGGAATCTTTCTAAATTCAGGGAGGACCTTCTTGCCATGACCAAAAACATACACAAAAAAATCCCTGCCGGCTCGGGACTACAGGCGGAGGTAGATTTCGAAATTAAGTACTAAATTCACCAACAAAACTTCCCCCAGAGGAATACCTTCTTTAGGTATTTACGGGTTTCGCGACCCCGGATTCCCGAGCGATCTTTCTCCTTTCCTGTCTTCTCCTCTTTTTGGTTGTCTATACTTTTTTCTTTGTTTCACACTTTTTAATCTTCTCTTTTTAGTTTGTTATCCCTCTTTGTTCCAGTTCATGTTCTAGTTTTTTACTAACTTATTTGTTCAAATTGTTCTTTGTTCTACTAACATTGTTCTCGTTCTGTTAAAAAAAAAAAAAGGAAAAAAAATTTAAAAATTTAAAAAAGACAAAAATACACCTTTTTTCTAAGTTCTCTCTCACATTACTTTTTCTTTTTTACAATAGTGGATTTTTTTATTTTCACGTGAGACACTCTGGGTGTTGAGGTTTTTTAATCTCATCGCCTCGTTTCTACCTTTTTAGGCTGATCTCGAGTCCCAGAGTGCAGGGCATCTCCAAATTCCGGTTCCGTGATCGGTGGACGCCATACTTGTATGGCGGTGGTTAGGAATCCACTGGGCGACTGGTGTCCTTTCGACGTAAGGGCGATGTAGTTTGGACAGAGCTGTAAAGGCTTACCTACGACAACCGAGTTCCACTGTGAAAGAACTAGAGTTTGGAGATGCTATCGAGTTTAATCCAACGTTCGAAAAACGTGGAAGTTTGTTGATAGTTTTCACCCTTTTGAGACCTGCGCCTAAAGTAACGGTAAGAAGAAGGGTCGGTGACCAGGCCCGATGCCTGGCGTTTTTTCAATCCTTTCTAAATATGGCTACAATCTCAGAAAATCAAATATGCGATGTGGAAGCCCCACAAGCTAATAAAGAGAAAAATAACGCATTGAGCTCTGGGTCAGGAGCTACTGTTAATCAGATCAAAAAAGATTCATGGGGTGAGAGAGTTGAAGATTCTGTTTCCAGTACGGAATCTAAAGATCCCGGCTCTCACGAAAGTAAAACTGAAGAAAGATTCTTCATCGTCAAACGCCAAGATGGGAGTTTTGATAGAACATCACCGTTTTTGATTAATAAATCTATTCAAGGACTGGTTGGCGAACCCAAAACAATAAGAAAACTCCGTACAGGTGAACTGCTGATTGAAGTTAACAATAGTCAAGAGGCAGCTAACTTAAAAAAATGTACACACTTTGCTAACATTGCTGTCACAATATCGCCACATCGTACTTTAAACTCATCTCGCGACGTGATCTCCGAGCCTGACCTCTTGTATGTTAGTGAAGATGAATTACTGGAAAACTTAAAAGAACAAAATGTCACAGAAGCTAGAAGAATCAAAATCCACCGTCGGGATGAACAGATACCCTCTAACCAAATTCAAATACCTACAAAGCACATTATACTTACTTTTAACACACCCAAGCTACCAAAATATATAAAAGCTGGTTATTTATCATGTTCTGTCAGACCATACATACCAAACCCACTGCGTTGCTTTAATTGTCAACGCTTTGGGCATTCAAAAACAAATTGCCGAGGTAAGGAAACCTGTGGTCGGTGCAGTGCAGTTGGCCACGAAAGTGCGCAATGCAATGCTCCCCCTTGTTGTGTCAACTGTAAAAAAATCATCCATCTTACGCTAAATCATGTGAACAGTGGAAAAAAGAAAAAGAGATACAGACCATACGCACAAAAGATAACATACCGTACTCAGAAGCCAGAAAATCGTCGAATCCAGAACACCCAAAGTTGGTGTGTCATATGCTGCTGCCTTAGCTAAAACTGTTCATAAAACATATCAAAGTATTGCAACACAAACCGAATTCCCAATTGAAAATAATTGCCAAGGAATTCAAAAAGAAATCAACCTGTCTACTAATTCTGGTAAAACAAATAGTTCAACGCAATCTAAACTTCCTAAGCCGCCGAAATCTATTCCTTCTAACTCTCCGAACTCTCTTCCTCCTAAGTCACCAAAATCTGTTCCTCCTACACCATCACAAAATGCCTCTTCAAAATCATCACAATCTCATATTCCTAAAAGAGGCTCTCAAAATACCACCAAAAGAGGACATCTGATGCAGATAAATTCAATCTACCAATAATTAAAGCCACTGTTTCATCTGAAAATCCAGCCAAAAGGATAAAGAATAAAACATCCAAAAATGAAATCCATCCAAATATGAAAGAAAAAATGGAGGAGGACGATGCTGTTGCTCTTCACCCAGAACCGGATGAAGAATTTAATGATGGAGATAGTATGTCTACTATCTCCGGATAAAAGGACGCAGATAAACTTATCAAAAAAAAAACTCATTCATGACTAATATTATCTCGTGGAACTGCCGTGGGTATCACAATAAACATGACGAAATCCGCAATCTTCTCTCTGACCATCAACCATTATGTTTAGCTCTACAGGAAACTCATTTAAAACCCAATGACAAAGCAAAATTACGACATTATGCTAGCTACCGAAAAGATTTCACTGGTAATGAAAGGGCCACTGGTGGAGTAGCTCTTTTCATCTCTCTCAATTTACCCCATACTCACATTAATTTAAACTCAAATTTACAAGCTGTTGCAGTCCGTGTACATATAAAACAACTCGTAACAATATGTACCATTTATTTACCTCCGAACCATAAAACTCAATCAGCAGATCTGGATAATCTCCTTCTCCAACTCCCCACCCCATATATCATTGTTGGAGATTTAAATGCACACAGCCCACTCTGGGGAAACAGTGATTCTAATCACCGTGGCAATATTTTAGAGAAAATGATTTCTGACAACGGCTTATGCCTGCTCAATAACGGTGATCATACCTATTTTCACGAGCCAACACGTACATTCCATGCAATAGATCTTATAATCTGTTCCCCATCACTCTATCCCTTTTGGAACTTCTGGGTTTCAAATGACTTACACGGCAGTGACCACTTTCCAACTTTTATTTCTATGAATTCTCCTGATAGAGATTGTAATAACTCTCCCAAAAGATATATATATGACAGAGCCAATTGGCCAACTTTTACTGCACTTGCAAACATTACAGCTAGCATGATTGAGGGAAATATTGACAAAGCAGTTGACAACGTAACTCACTGTATTATCACTGCTGCTGACACTAACATTCCCAAAACTTCATCTGCTCATAAACACAGAAAACCATGGTGGAATAGTGATTGCCAAGTAGCAAAAAAACAACAACAGAAGGCTTGGGGTCTATTTCGCAGGTACCCTAATAATATTAACTATATAGCATATAAAAAGGCAAAGGCAGAAGCTAGAAGAGTGCGACGTAAAAGCCAACGTGAATCCTGGGTTAAATACGTCTCAAGCATAAATTCTAACACATCAAGTAAAGAGCT
Source organism: Maratus speciosus (assembly GCA_963932465.1). Taxonomy (NCBI): domain Eukaryota; kingdom Metazoa; phylum Arthropoda; class Arachnida; order Araneae; family Salticidae; genus Maratus; species Maratus speciosus. Next base: position 467,149,808 of record OZ010798.1, read on the forward strand.
GTGGCAAAAAGTAAAAAAATGCATGGGCCTGTACTCTAAAAGTCATATTTCCATTTTAAAACATAACGGTCATACCATTACTTCTTCTAAAAACATAGCTGAGACAATAGGGAATACCCTAGCATCTATTTCAAACTCAGACTCATATCCAGAACCGTTTTTAACGTACAAAAGACAAACTGAATTGACCAGGATTAATTTTAATACTCATAATTCATTTTCATATAATCAACCTTTCACTATATCAGAGCTGATAGATTGTTTGCGAGACAGTCACTTATCTGCCCCAGGTCATGATGGCATCACATACATCATGCTCAAGCACCTCTCTCCACTCTCTCTTAACAATCTCCTTTCCCTTTTCTACAGGATTTGGGTGGAACATACTTTCCCCCGATCCTGGAGCAGAGCGGTTGTTATTCCCTTTCCTAAACCAGATAAAGATGCTAGCAATCCGAATAATTACAGGCCGATCGCACTTTCTAGCTGCCTTTGCAAATTATTAGAAAAAATGGTCAATCGCCGCCTTGTTTATATTTTGGAGACTAACAATTGCCTTGCCGCATTTCAAAGTGGGTTTCGACGTGGTAGGTCAACTATCGATAACCTTTTACACCTTGAACATTACATTCGGACAGCTTATCTTAAACGCAACCATTTGGTGTCAGTATTTTTTGACATGGCAAAAGCCTATGACAGAACATGGCGTTATGGGATTCTTCGTGATCTTTTTAACCTGGACTTTCGTGGGAACCTCCCAATTTTTATTAAAAACTTCCTTGCCATTCGAACATTTCAAGTTCGAATTGGGAGGATTTTATCCAGTTTCTATGTACAAGAAGAGGGTGTACCTCAGGGTAGTGTCCTGAGTGTCACCCTCTTTGCTATTAAAATAAATGACATTCTTAATCAATTACCCCCTTCTGTCAAGGGAGATTTATATGTTGATGACTTCCGCATTATGTGTATGGGACAAGACATTCGTTTTATTGAGAAACAACTGCAAAGTGCAATAAAAAGTATTCTTAGTTGGACTAACAAAAATGGTTTTTTAATTTCTATTGACAAAACTTCTTGTGTGCATTTCTGTAGAAGGAGGGATCTTCATCCAGATCCTGAAATTTTTATCGATTCATCTCAAATTCCTGTTGTGGAGAACGTTCGTTATCTCGGCCTATATTTCGACAAAAAACTTACTTTTTTACCACATGTTTTACAATTACGGACAAAATGTGAAAAATCGCTTAATTTACTTAAAGTACTTTCAAATACATCTTGGGGAGCAGACCGCACTTCTCTCCTTAAAATCTATAGAGCTGTAATTCGTACTAAAATCGACTATGCCTGCCAGGTCTATGGTTCTGCCCGTAATTCTGTTCTTAAAAAACTTGACACTGTGCACCATAGCGCACTCCGTGTTTGCTCTGGTGCATTTCGTACATCTCCAATTTTAAGTCTTTATGTTGACTGTAATGAACCAGCATTATACCGTACTCGTGAAAAACTATCATTAGATTTGTATTACCGTGTCCTTTCTCATCCTGGCCATCCTCTTCACACCTATATTTTAAATACCAACAATGATATTCTTTATCAGCATCGACCCTCTTGCATCCCATCTTTCGGAGTCCGAATTAGGAATATTATTGACAATGGCCCTCTGAGTAATATTGAGGTGAGTCCATGTCCATTGCATGCAATCCCTCCTTGGAAACCTCCCAATATTACTTCGCTTCATCCTTTTAAAGGATACGACAAAAACAATTTGGCTCCTGCAGTTTTCCAACAATTATTTGCTGCACATCGTGCAAATTTTAATACCTACACTGATATTTATACAGATGGTTCTAAGAGTGGGAATATCGTTGGCTGCGGGGTATTTATCGACAATACTAGTTTTAGTTATCGGCTTCACGCATCAATGTCTGTCTTTACAGCTGAGTTGATTGCGATAGAGAGAGCGATGTTGCACATTTCTCATCACCATAACACATCCTTCATCATATATACTGACTCAAATAGTTCTATTGACGCAATTAGATCTTTTAAAAAGCATCCTTATGTTTCAGCTATCCTGGATTTTTACAATAAATTGACAAGACGTGGTTATCGAATTTTATTTTGCTGGGTACCTGGACACATGGGTATTCCTGGAAATGAAAAGGCAGATGAGGCGGCAAAACTAGCTCTTAATCCTTTTTACCATAGAATTCCATTCTCAGACGTTAAACTACTTATAAAACACTTTATTCGTAATAAATGGCAAGACAGTTGGGATTTGGAATACAATAATAAACTGCACCATACCAAACCAAAAATAATGACCTGGTGTCCGATTTATCCAAGAAAAACTGATGTTATTCTGACTCGTCTGAGAATTGGACATTCAAGAATCACTCATAAACATCTTTTACTTCGGGAGGATGCACCCATGTGTCCACATTGTCATTTTGATTACCTGACCATTCATCATGTTTTAACTGATTGTCCGAGCCTCCGGAATTTATATAGAATGTATTTTAACACATCATCACCAATCTTGACAAACCTCATTGGGGAAACACCTCATGGGGCACTCTTTACTTTTTTAAAACACGCTGGTTTTTATTTTGAGATTTAGTTTTTATAAGCTTCATAAGTTTGACTTTATTGACATCTGGATGGAAACCCCATCCAGATAGCTTTGCTTTACTTTTACTTAACTTCCATTCACTTTGCTTTACTGGGTTTCTATTTTTACTTTGTTTTTTTACCCTTGTTTGACGACTACATCTGGATGGGTACCCCATCCAGATGGCCTTTCAGTTTACATCTTATCTCATTTCATCATTTTTTGTTGACTCACTTTTTGTTTGGCGCAGCATGTTCCTATAGGGATTTTGCGCCATAAAACCCAATACAACCAACCAACCAACCAACCACCAACAAAACTTAAATCAGGATTAAAGATAAACCCAGTTCCTTTGCTAAGAATGAGCTCTAAGGAGCTAAACATTTTTTGAAAATTCTAATATACACACACGCATGTATATGGAATAGGTTTAAAAATGGCTAAATCAAATTCAGAGAACCTCAAAGTGTTAAATTATGTTAATATTTCCACACTCGGGATTTTATCATGTTTTAATACGTTTCTTCAAACTCAATGACGTTACCTATTCACCTGCTGTGGTCCATTATATTTTTAATATGACGCAATATTTTGTTGTTGTTTTTAATTCGTCAAACTATTTATTTCATTTTGAATTTTCATGCAGAAATCTTGCTCGAGAAAACTTATGACGTAATATTCAATTTGTTTTCAATTCGTCAAACTGTTTATCTAATTTAATTTTTCACGTGAAAACATTGCATTAGAAAAGCAATTGTTGTGGTGAGAATTTTATTGCTTTTTTTTAATTGTTGGCAACAGCTATAACGAAAAATATTTATTTTATCCTGCCATTGTTGTGTAAAAGCTGGTTTTATCAGAAACATGTTAAAACGGTATTCAAAATTTTAAACCTTCCCCATTCCCATTCCCTTGGACCGATTTTGCTCATTTTCAATCCCCGCCGAGAAATTAGCCATCTTAAAGTTGCTGGCGAGTTTGAAGACGTTCCGTGCATAATTGCGACTTTTATCGTGCGGACAAAATTTAGTACATACATACATACATATATATAAACTTTTTAGGTGGGGGTGGTTTTGGGTTCCTGGGGTCCTGTAATGAAAAGTTATGAAGGAATTTTTCAAAAGTCGCACCATGGTAACGACTGCAATAGGTTGTATTTCTTACGAAATCTACCTAAAAAAATCCCTGCCGGCTCGGGCCTACAGGCGGAGGTAGATTTCGATGTTAAGTACTAAATTCTCGAACAAAACTTAAATCAAGATTAGAGATAAAACCCAGTTTCTTTACAAAGAGTAAGCTGTACGGAGCTAAACTTTTTGTGAAAATTATAATATACACGAATACACACACACGAGTATATGGAATAGGTTTAAAAAATGTCTACAAAAAATTGAGATAACCTTAAAGTGTTAAAATATGTTAATATTTCCATATTCGGGTTTTTATCATGTTTTAATACGTTTCTTCAAACTTACATGGCGTTACATATTCACCTGCTGAGGTCCATTATATTTCCAATATGACGCAATATACATATTTTTTTAATTCGTCAAACTATTTATTTTATTTTGAGTTTTCATGCTGAAATCTTGCTCTAGAAAACTTATGACGTAATATTCAATTTGTTTTCAATTTGTCAAACTATTTAATTTTACACGTGAAAATTTTGCAAAAGAAAAGTAATTGTTGTGGTGAGAATTTTTTTTTTTTAAATTGTTGGCAACTGCTATAACGAAAAACTTTTATTTTTTTCCTGCCATTGTTGTGTAAGAGCTGGTTTTATCAGAATCATGTTAAGACAGTATTCAAAATTTTGAACGCTCCCCATTTCCACCCTCTTTGGCCGATTTCGCCCATTTTCAATCCCCGCCGAGATATTAGCCATATCAAAGTTGTTGGCGAGTTTGAGGACAATCCGCGCATAATTGCGACTTTTAGTACATACATACATACATATATAAACTTTTTAGGTGGGGGTGGTTTTGGGTTCCTGGGGTTCTATAATGAAAAGTTATGAAGGAATTTTTCAAAAGTCGCACCATGGTAACGACTGCAATAGGTAGTATTTCTTACGAAATCTACCTAAAAATTGGGTTCAATTCTACGCATAACTTCATACACTTTTCGATGCTACAATATTCAAAATGGCGAAATTCAAGAACGCTATTACAGCGGCCCCTTCCGCCGGATTTTTTCCAAATGAAAAAAGGACCTGCTTGCCATACCCCAAAAACTAAAAAAAAAAAAATTGGTTCAAATCTATGCATAACTTCATACACTTTTTGATGGTACAATGGCAACAGACATACGGACAGACATTTTCTATAAACATGTTTTTGGGGATCTCTGACCCCTAAAATATGTAAATCCGTCGAAAAAAATTTCGATTACAATACTTTTTTCTACCTAGTTGGATGTGCCAATCCCAAAACTTTGTATCTCATATATCTTAATATTTAAAAAGTATTTACAGATGTTAATACTGCTATATTATTAGTTCAGTACTATACCAACTTTGACTTTCATCTTAAAGTCAATGAAGCGTAGTAAAAATGAGTTCATCTCGATCATGATATACATTAAAATCAATAGTTTTTCGTTATTCTGTTGTACATCAGCTGTTCGCGAATAGCCGGCTTAGCAGAACGCGAGTTCCCGTCACAGCACGAGCCGCGATGGACAACAGAACTAAGAAAAACCGTGAAAATCATACAAAAATCGCTATCGCAGCGCCCCATTCCGGCGGAATATATTCAAATTCAAGTAGCCCCTGCTGGTCATAGCCAAACACGTACACAAAAAAATTGGTTCAATTCTATTCATAACTTCATACACTTTTCAATGGTAAAATAAAGAAAATGACAATAAAATCGCTATTACAGAAACCCCTTCTGGCAAAATATTTTCAAATTCTAGGAGAAACTGCTGGCCACAGCCAAATACATGCGCAAAAAATCTGGTTCAATTCTATACATAACTTCATGCACTAATTGAAGGTACAATAATGAAAATGGCACAGACATCGATATTACAGCGCCCCCTTCCGTCGGAATATTTCCAAATTAAAGAAGGACCTGCTGGCCATAGCCAAAAATTTACACAAAAACTTGGTTCAGTTCTATGCATAACTTCATACACTTTTCGATGGTACAATATGAAAATGACAATAAAATCGCTATTACAGAAACCCCTTCTGGCAAAATATTTTCAAATTCTAGGAGAAACTGCTGGCCACAGACAAATACATGCGCAAAAAATTTGGTTCAATTCTATACATAACTTCATGCACTAATTGAAGGTACAATAATGAAAATGGCACAGACATCGATATTACAGCGCCCCCTTCCGTCGGAATATTTCCAAATTAAAGAAGGACCTGCTGGCCATAGCCAAAAATTTACACAAAAACTTGGTTCAGTTCTATGCATAACTTCATACACTTTTCGATGGTACAATATGAAAATGATACAGACATCGCTATTAAAGCGCCCCCCTTCCGGCAGAATTTTTTTTAAATTCAGGCATGACCTACCTGAAACATAGCCAAAAACATAGCCATAGCCAAAAACATACACAAAAAATTTGGTTCGATTCTATGCATAACTTCATACACTTTTTGATGGTACAATAATGAAAATGGCACAAAAGTTGCTATTACAGCGCTCCCTTCCGGCAGAATATTTCTAAAATGAAGGAGGACCTGCTTGCCACAACCAAATACATATACAAAGAATTTGGTTCAATTCTATGCATATCTTCATACTTTTCTATGGTAGAATGTCGACACCCGGACTGACAGACAGACATTTTGTATGAACGTAATTTTTTGTGGTCTCTGACCCCTAAAACGCGTAAATCCGTCCAAAACTGGAAGTCGCAAAAAAAAAATCTATTACAATACTTTCTTCTATTGAAGATAGGAGAAAGTAAAAAAGACTAGGGGTCGCTGTCCCCCTACGAGCTACGCTTGCAAACTTTCGTCCAGATTCTGCAGGCATTATAATCACGCTAATTTGCTGTGTTTTAAAAGGATTACTCGATTACGGAAGTTCAAATGTTATCACGACAAGTGACGATCTTCTATAATCGGGTTGCCACGAATTTCCCTTTGACTGGGTATTTTTCGGTTTCAAAAGCCGCATCCATCGCTGTCGCGATAACTAACGGCTGTTTTCGTGACTGGTAAGTAAAATCAATAACACATTTGAAAATCAGCTTGTATAAAATGGTTAATCTTGCTTCTGCTTTCAAAATAAATGTATCTGTTCTTTGTGCATGCTGAAGAAAAACAAAGTTATTTTAAAAGACCTTACGCTGTTCTCTATTTTTAGGTGCGTTCGTAATTATATAAATACATAGCACCTATAGCCCTCGTTCTGCCCGTCCGTCCGTCCGCATATAACAGAGCAAAAACCGCCCAACCGAATGGTCTGAAATTTTAAATATATAATTGTTGCAAAATTGTGTCCTTTGTGCTAAAAAAATTGTGCAAAAAAATTCCTTTCCAAAGAAAAATGCTGAAACTAAAAACATAAAAAATCTAACTATCGGTCCGTTCAAACAAAAGTTTAAATACACCTCTGTCATCTATATCACCTCTATTAAATAATTCAAATCAAAACTAGATTAGTTTCTATATATTTCTTATCTTGGAATAATTCGGCATGAAAATAAAGATAAAAAACAAATAAGATGAAAAATTTGGAATATGAATAGTTAAGGAGGCTCGGTTTCATTCTTTCTTAAACCAAAAATTTTGTCTATTCATGCTTAGAAAGAAAAAAAACTTTTTTTTCCCTTAGCCCTTTCAGGGGCACGAAGTAATAATGCTTGAATTTCTGTTTAATTACATATATATTATAAAGTACATATGTACTCCATGCCTTATTTGACGAATAAAAAAATTTCTGATGGGGGGATTTTTTTGTGGGTGGTGGCTAGACGTTCTAGCCACCGCGCACTTAGGTAACTTTTTTTACTTGACATCAGAAAACCAATATTCACATATTTAAGGAATACAAATTATAATTTTGCTATTAAAATGTAGTTAGGAGGACAAATTTTGATTTTGATTCACTATACAATATAAAATGCAATACTTACTAACTTTTTTTTTTTTAATAACAAATTAATTTACTCACAACTTATGCATACAATAATACAAAAAAATTTAAGATATTAAAACTGTTTAAAATTAGTTTGTAAACAATTTTTCATTAGTTATCATAAGAAAACATAAATTAACATATTTAAGGTATAAAAATTATAATTATGATATAAAAATATACTTATAATAATAAATTTTGGTATTGATCAATTATATAATATAAAATACAATAATTGCTTACCTTTTTCTTATAACGAAATAATCAACTGATAAATTATAGATAAAAGAATATAAGCATTTAAAAAATATTAAGTCTGTTTAAAATCAGTTTGTAAGCAGTTTAAAATCAAAGTTCAATACGTTTTATGAAAATATATCTACTTTGCATGATATTTTTGAAAACAAGTATCCCCTGTTGCTTGCATGCATAGTGGCACATTGCATTCTTTGCATAACCAACGCGATCGATGCACATCTTTTTTTGTGCTACAAAGAGCACATCTTCTATATAAGCCATTTTCCGTTTTGACAGGAATATGTTTTGCATATTCAGTTCGTTCATCTACAGGAATTTTTTGGTTTGTGCTGTTTTACAGGAACAGATTTGGAACTTGAGGAACGTCTCTTTATGGGTTTTTTTGTACCGACTAATAAAAGTTCACGAATTATTTCACGCCTGAAACTTTTCATAGTTTCAAAATCACTGTTTTTTTCAGGAAGCATATTGTAAATGATATACGAATTTACAACTGTTGCATCTAAGAAGTGGAAAAAAAATCTATGCCACCATTTATGACTCTTCCTATCAATTTCGTATAAGCTTTTCAGGTGATCAAACCTATCAACAAATCCCATGTTTTTATTGTAATCAATAATAGCTTCAGGGCATGATACCAGATTTATTTGACCATCCCTTTCTTTTCTCTCAACATTTGTAATGTTTGTTGCATTTTCCAAAGAAGATAATATGCATACACCTCGTTTATCTTTCCATCTAAGACAAATTATACCGTCTTCACTTGACGCCCAGTCAAAATCTCCCCTTGACAAGTCCTTTTCCGCCTTTAAGTTTTTCGGCAAATTTATCCTTGTCATGTTCACTGTTCCACAAGCGAATATGTTTTTTGTTTCTAAAAATTTGAATAAATTATAACTAGTAAAGTAGTTATCCATAAATAGTTTATGGTTGTTACCATATATTGGTTCACACAAAGTGCGAACAACTCTTTCTCCCAAATTCCTTTCTACAAGATTGCTAACCTTACCTGTGTAAACTTCAAACTGGCTAGCATATCCGCTTTCATTACAACGCATCCATACTTTATAGCCTCTCTTTATCGGCTTCTTAGGTAAATATTGTTTCAAAGAAGAACGTCCTTTGAATTTGACCATTGATTCGTCAATAGCTTGATTTTGAGAGGGCCTATATAATGAAAGAAACTTTTCTGATAAATGATTTAAAAATGGGCGTAGTTTGTATAACTTATCATAATTATCAGTTCCTTTTTTGGTTGCAAAGAATTATCATTAATATGCAAATGGGACAAAATCCACCCGAAACGTTTTACTGACATTTGTTGCGATATATATTGATCATGCAAGTCGGGAGAGCTGGACCAATAATCTCTATAGCTTGGTAAACGTTTTATTCCCATGAGTAGATTTATTGCAATAAATCTTAAAAATTCATCAATATCTAATGCAGTGAAAGATTTTCTCAACTGTGTAGCATATAAATTTGATTGAAAGACTATATCTTCCAATAATTTCATGCTAATAAACATGAAAAATATTCCAAGTGGTGTTGGATTTTCAACATCTAAGATCTCAGTTGCAGGACCACTTTCTTCAATGAATTCTGGAACAGAGCGGCTTCTGAAATTTTTGCTCCAATTTACACCTCCTCTGGAACAACTAGGGCCTTCTAATTCATTGATTTGTTCATCTTCAGAACTGGAAGAAATTTCTTCTTGAGGTGAATTTTGAATATATTCTTCCTCACTATCACTGTTGTCAGACACAGCAGATTCATCATCTGAAGGTAATTCTTCAAATAGAGCAATAGCCTCATCTAACGATAAGCCTTTTCTAGGCATTATTGCTAATATATCAAATTATATCAATTTTAAGTATTTATAAAATGTATGAAATGAAAACAAGTAAATTAGAATGCTACAGAAATAAAATCTATCTCGAAAAAGCACGATATAAGAACAAGAGTGAAAGACAACCTCAGTCTGAGCTCTAAACAGAAAAACTGAACTGTTTTCTATAAAAGCCTCTTATCTCCTTGATTTTTCATTTTTTTTATTTACATTCCACCATTCCCCTTTGTTTATATTCACCACCCTTCAATAACACAAATTCCGCCTCTCTGTTTATCGCAAAGAGAAAGAAACGCAATTCCGTTCCCCAGCAGAACAATAATTTTCCTAAGAGGGCGGTGGCTAGACGTTCTAGCCACCACAGAATTACTCTCAAAAATCAAACTAAAATTATTTATCCTAGATTGTGTGTTACTCTAATGCATTGAAAAGGTCAATAACAGTATATATACGCTACCATAGTTTTTTTTATACATAAAGCAATTAAAGAAATTAAGAATAAATAAACTTCGAAAATTTTTCTCTCGACATGATCATTTCAAAAATTTTTTTCATATTATGTTTAAAAGCTGGGTTAGTGCTGCCATCTCTGTTTTCATTTTATAAGTATTGGCTGACTTTTCGTATAGGTGGTTAATCAATCTAGCCACTGCACTCCTAGAGAAAAATTTCTAAAGTTGGTGGATAGACGTCCTAGCCACCGCCCCTGAAAGGGTTAAAAATTAGTTATTCTATTTCAACTTACAGTGAAACCTCCCTGTGCGACCACCTCCTTGAACGACCATTTTTTTCGTGGAACGAAATATTTATTTCCATTGACTAAATACTAATTTTATCTCTATTCAGAGACCATCCCAGTTTAACTCCCTCCATGAGTGACCGATTTCTTTGAAGAAAATGAATCAAATTCCCTTTTTTCCTGGTCGCTTGAAGAAGGTTTTATTAGAAAAGTAATTCCGGAGGGTGCATTATTCATCTAAGTTCTAAACTCAGTTTAGAATTTTTATATATTCCGGTAACTTTTAAGTGTTTAAAACCCTTTGTGCCTTTTTAGGCAATGAATTTAACTCTGATGACAAATTAAGGATGACGGTCAATAAACTCCCCTGCCTATTCTGTCAGGAAACTCTAAAAAAAAAAAAAAAAAAAAAAATAGATAAATTAATGAAATCGTCATTATTTGTTCCCGTCCAAAAAAGAAATTGTATTTATTTACTGAACTTCGAAAAGATTTGGCAATAAAAGTTATAAAAGGTAAAACCGTAAAATCAAAGCAAACGTCAATGTATTCATTTTAATTCTGCAGTAATTAACTTATGTAATTAACTTTTGTTTTGATACTTAAATTTTTATGTTTTTTCCTAATTGGAAAAATAAATTTTAGTAACATTGTTACCTTTTTCTTAAGACTTAAAATTTAGATTTAAACAGGACCTCCATTAAGAGACCACCTCTTGGAACGACCCATTTTTATTGGAACGGAACGTGTTTTTTATTTAAAAATTTTTAAACATTAGGCAAATTTAAAAACTGATTGCACACTGCGCATTTCAATCTAGTCAAGTATGTTCCTGCGAAAGATGGTAAAATTGCTATGAGTAGATTTCAATTCTATAAAACTTTTATTTAAAGAAGTACTTTGACCGATTTTAATATTAAACAGTACTTTAAATCAATTTGATTTTAAAACTTTTCCTTCAGCGTGTTTCTCTACCAAATTAAGAATTTTGATGTTTTTATATGCAATACTTTTTTATTATGAGCCGAGAAAGGGTAAAGGTCACAAGAAATTCAATTACGGGAACGTCGGCGGCAGCTGCAACATTAGTTACATTTTTTAGCTCCCGGGACGGTATGCTATTTCTTTCTCCCAGCTTATTTTGTATTCAAAAAATAACGTTAACTTACAGAAGGCAGCAATTAACAAAGCAGATGTATCATTGTGCGATTAAATGCTCTTGTTAAGTATGATTCCGGGATATGTAAATTGAAATGAAAATTCGAAAAGAAATATTTAAATCTGATCGAAATAAGTTCAATTCACATTCCCCGAAATCACACTATAGCCGTACGTATAGTGGTAAATTAGTACGCGTCGTAAATAAATAAAATTAAATCTGAAGAAGAAAAACAAAAATAATGACTCACCCCATTAGATGCACATCAAGAGAAATAGCACACAACACTAAATAATAAGAGCGATTTAAACATAATATCATTTATTAAACATTATTGAGCATTTTATTTCCGGATCCGGTATGACATAATAAAATTAGGAATATTTTTGAATATTATTTTGACCATCTAAATTTACATATTTATAGAGAAATGAATCACTTTATTTTCTTCAATTATACTTTAATCGATATTTGATCATCTTGTTATTGTTTTTATATAAGCGCGAACAATTGTTATTTCCAAGTAGAGTTTCTAAAATAATCATAACACATCAAAGGGATAATTTAATGGTAGATGTGATACATGTAACAGTCTGAAGAATGGATGAATGAATACTGCTCACGTAATGTAGAAAAATATTAAAATATCGATTAAAAGTTTATCATCATATTTCTTTATGGGAATCCATATTGAAGGTTCAATGACAGACTTCACAAAGTCACTTTCTGGTTATCATTACGAATAGTGAGGAGTAGTAAAAAAAATCATTAACGGATCGTTGTATCATAAGTAATATTACCAAATTTCTTTAGAAGAGAACAGTAGATTGAAGGTCGGGGACAGACTTTGTGATTTTCTTAAATGGTTGCGGTTTAAATGTAGTTTATCACCATTTGACATGATTCCTGCAGATTCAGCGATGTAGATCAAAGTGTGAAAGCTCCAACATATTCATGAAGTACATTCAGTTCAAGTATTATTGACATATCAAGAAACATTCAAAGTAAGCATTCATATGGATGAGAAACGCCCGTTAGGCCGCTTGGCCTAACGGCGAAAAAAAAAGGAACTCTGCAGCTACAAATTGATGATGTCTCGTCCAACAGAAAAATTCAACTGAACTCTTTTTTCAAATTGCCTGCCGAAATCTGGAAACGATCTCTGCAACGTCAGCCAATCAGAATATTTTTAAAGATGGCCTGTCGCTAGCACTTCCGGCGAAAAAGATTTTGTAGTAGGATTATGACCATGGAATGGCAACGCACTGAAGAAGCGGGGAGAAAAGGAATGTTTGCTATGTGGGAGTGCCTATGACGTCGAAAGGAATTTCCTGTCTGTTCTGAGATAAGGGACTAAACCTTCTTAAAAGTTGCATCTTTTGGGATGCGAGGTGAATGGAAAGCAATAAAATTAAGGGAAGCTTTAGTAGTAATAATTTCGTTTCTCTGGCAAAACGATTTCAGTAATTTTATGAAAGTTTACCAGAGAAATGGAAAAAGAAAATAGAATGTAATAAATGTAATTTTAAATGAAATAATTAAAGGTAAAGATTTAGGATTTAATATTTAAAACTTAATAAAATTTTGCTGCCAAAATTGAAAGATGGTGAAAGGAAGTAGATTATTAAAATTAACAGAATATACAAAATTAAGTTTATGTAAATTTAAGAAGGGTGAATGTTATGCAAAGTTTTTACAACATAACATTTTATCTCCGCTGCATACAAAAAAAAATAGTAAAAAAAAATGTTTAGTCAACGGTTATTTAAAACCAAAAGGCAAACATTTTATAAAATTGAAACGAGGAGAATCATGTGATTTGCACAATAACCTCACAAAAAGAGAAATTAAAATTTTAAATTATAGCTGCAGAAGTTTTAAAATAGTGAAAATTTGGATTTAAGAAGGAACAAGCTATAAAAACAACACCTAAAAACACATAAAATTTAAGCATAGTACATAAAACACAACATATATATATTACATAACAGTGATGGTGTAAATCAGCATATATTAAATGTCAATGAAATGTATCATGAAATAAAACTATAGGTACAAACAGTTATTTCTCTGCAAAACACAAAACATTTCAACAGATGCAGGATATGCATATTATAGGGGTGAGTTGTGAAATAGAGCACGAAAACCTATGACTCTCATGTGCAGATGATGAGTATACAAATAAAGCAATATAAAATTGAACCAAAATAATAATCAACAATTTTACCAATAATTCATAACTGACATTAACATAACAGTATTTCTGTGTCAACAATAGTAATATAGAAAAAATTATTTATAATGTTTTACCATATAAATATAAAAAAACAACAATATATTGAGATTTGTAGCTTCTGTTCAAAGTAAAAATATTGTCATTACTATTATGTTATGAGAAATCAGTTTTTTACTTAAATGAATAACACAATGAAAGTAAAATTATCAGACATCAGTACAAAATAAAAATTTCAAATTTCAAGGAATTTATGAAGCTTTCAAAAAGTCTTTGATGCAAAAGAATATTTAGGACATCAAAAGGTAAGTTTATCTGTTATAAATCTCTTAAATTTTTTCAGAAAAATACAGAGAAAATTTTATTTTATTTATAAAGTCTAGTGAGCTAATAGATGATTCTTATATTAAAAGCATGAAACATTCTCACAAATTAAGTTAGCAATAGTAATATTGATTTTGTATCAAATATTGAATAACATATGCAGATATCAAAATTTTCAATTTATTTATGATCTTTTTATTTTAAATAATTTTATTTATTTATTAATTAATCTTATCTTTTAATAATTCATTGAATATCAAATGTTTAAACGTTAAGTGCTGAGGAGTATACAAAACGTAAAAATAAATTCCTAAGATGAAATCTAAGCAATGTGTTAGTCAACCAAAGAACGTAGAGAATTTTCTCCATAGTATTGGTGACATACAATGCTTTATAAAGACTACCGATTTCCAATATGTGTTTACACATATTTTTCATATGTTTTTTACATATGTTATCATTTATATTTATATATGTATGCATATTACTCACTCATTCCATTCATACAATGTGTGTTAAAAAAAATAACCAAATGTCCACAAAAAGAAATAAATTGATCAGAAATATTAATTAATGCGACACCGGTTGACACCAAAAAAAAAAACTATTTTCTACCCAATTCATAGTAACTACCAAGTAGTCCTTACTATCTACAAACAGAAAGAATTTATCTAACTGGATGAGTTAGCCTGGGAGAGAATAAAAAAGAAATAGAAAAATTGAAATCAAGGTAAGTCTTTATATTTTATTTTTATATATTTCATTTTCTTTCTTTATTTTTTTTATTTCATAATTTCATTTCATATTTCTTTTTGTTTTTGTTTCATTTCTTTTTATTATTTTCTTAATTTTTTTATACATCATTTTTCTTCAATTTATATTATAAGTTAGATTTTAAGGTTATAGGGTACCCTTTTTAAATTAATAAAACAGTAATGTTTCGATATCCTCAGCAAGAAGTTAAATAATTCTCACAGTGCGAAAAAATCTATTATAAATTGAAGTAACATAGAAAAGATTAAATTTAGACTATAGCATAAAAAGCCAATATTGTAAAAATAAGTGGTATCTTATCAGAGTTTATAAATTATCGCACGAGACGAACCGGAGGGGGGAAAGAAAGCTATTTTCTTTTGTGACCCCGACCCTTATGGAAGCCGGCAAGTAAAAAAATACTTTGATCTCCTAGCAAATACCAAAATAATAAACTAAAATGGACTGCTCCATGATAAGTAAAATCTACTGACAAAATAAGAAATTACAAATTTATCTATTGAGTACAGAAAAATGCGCGTAGAGCATCACAGCTGTCTGAGAACCAAAAATTGGCTAATCTCAAGAGCAAGATCTTGTTAACTTGTCTCCGTAACAGTTGGAAGCCCCACATTCTTCCAAATAAAATGAAAAAAAAAATAATATCTGGCTGGTAGACCTGTACACCATTTACGGGAATTTTTTGGTCTATGCACAGGAAAATCCACAGAAACCTTGGGTAACAGCTCTGACCAGTGAAAGTACCAGAGATAACCAAAGATACCTTTAAACATAAGGGGGGGGGGGGGTTAAAATAAATGCTATAGTATAATAAAAAAAAATAAATATTTTAAGGGGTGTAAAAGGCACAGGAGAATTGGGAAAGCTATGAGATAATTATCAATTTCTAAAACCTAACAGGAGAATAAATTTCATGTCTAGCAACATATAAAATTGTATTTATAATAGAATGCTATTGGTATAAATAATTTATTTATTTAATAATTCTCAAATTATTGATCAGATTATTTTTTAAAAAATGGCTTATTTGCAATTTAAAAGATTCAAAAATTTATTATTATGATTATTCTTCTTCTTATTATTATTATTTTTTATAATTATTTATTTATATTTATTTATTTATTTATTTTTTTTTTTTGATAAGATTGAAAGGTAATTATTTCTAAGTTTTATGTGAGCAATATTATTATATATTTAAAAACCAATTCTAGGTGAATGTCAAGTAGAACAACTCAGCAAATAGTACCAATAGACCACAATGTACCATATACGCCTAGCACACTGTTGCGCCGCCCGCAGTGCATGGAATGCTGATACTAATCGACTAAATTAACCCACAATGAAAACATTCAAAATTGACAGCAATAAAAAAAAATATGTGAAGAGTGCCATTAAGATGCCGTATCATACAGCAAGTAATAGAGTTCACCATGCGCTAATGAATTCCGATAGTTACTGCATGATATGTACATGTAATACTACTTAATATTCCAATGAGATATGAAAGTTAATGAATAAAAATTTAGGATCTTGATAATCATAAAAAAATGCATTGTAATTGAATAAAAAAAAATGTTTTTGAACCAAAATTTATGAGTTTCTTAAAATTATTCAACAATAATAAGTATAAAACACAATTATGATATAAACTTGTGAAACTTTATAATAATTAAATATATTAAATCATTGATATTAAATTTTTATATCGTTATTTTAAAATTTTTATTAATGCATTATAGCATAAAATTGTTTAGATTTCATAATATTAAAAATGTCACTATATTTCTATAAATAACATCACTTTTAATTTTTATAAAACATTATAACACTGTGAAATAAATTGTTTAAAAGAAAACCGTCACATACCTAATAAAACTTTCAAAACTATAAACCTGTATCCTCTCCATATTAAATGAAGCAATTATCAAAACTTTTTCATTTTGTATATCAAATAAACACAAAATTAGAACTTCATAAACATATAATGATATTCTATACCATGTCCTTGAAGATAAAAAATATTGTTCAATCAGAAAAAGGCACACATAATATATAAAAGAAAATATTTCTCTTTCAAAATTAATATAAATGTACCAGAATATATTCAAAATCAAAATAATATCTGCACATGAGAGAAAACGTAGAGATTAAAATAATGGTGAAGTAGTAAATAAAATTTTTAATGTTTATGAACTTGAAAAACGTAACTTTTAAAGAAGTTAATTGCAAAAAAAAATCATAATAAAGCATTATAAGAATAATTAAGTCATCTATTTATAAAAAATATTTATTTAATAATTTATTTATAGAAGTTTATAAGAGAAAGTAAAAAAATATGCAAAAAGTTTTAAAATGTTAAAAGTTTTGAAGCGAAATCGCTAAATTTTTACGTCATCGTAAATGCTTACTAGAGAAAAGAAAAAAAATTATTGAAAAACCATGATGCAATAATACTAGAAACGATCTCTGAAGTCGCGGCGCCATTAATGTTAAGTATGATTCCGGGATATGTAAATTGAAATGAAAATTCGAAAAGAAATATTTAAATCTGATCGAAATAAGTTCAATTCACATTCCCCGAAATCACACTATAGCCGTACGTATAGTGGTAAATTAGTACGCGTCGTAAATAAATAAAATTAAATCTGAAGAAGAAAAACAAAAATAATGACTCACCCCATTAGATGCACATCAAGAGAAATAGCACACAACACTAAATAATAAGAGCGATTTAAACATAATATCATTTATTAAACATTATTGAGCATTTTATTTCCGGATCCGGTATGACATAATAAAATTAGGAATATTTTTGAATATTATTTTGACCATCTAAATTTACATATTTATAGAGAAATGAATCACTTTATTTTCTTCAATTATACTTTAATCGATATTTGATCATCTTGTTATTGTTTTTATATAAGCGCGAACAATTGTTATTTCCAAGTAGAGTTTCTAAAATAATCATAACACATCAAAGGGATAATTTAATGGTAGATGTGATACATGTAACAGTCTGAAGAATGGATGAATGAATACTGCTCACGTAATGTAGAAAAATATTAAAATATCGATTAAAAGTTTATCATCATATTTCTTTATGGGAATCCATATTGAAGGTTCAATGACAGACTTCACAAAGTCACTTTCTGGTTATCATTACGAATAGTGAGGAGTAGTAAAAAAAATCATTAACGGATCGTTGTATCATAAGTAATATTACCAAATTTCTTTAGAAGAGAACAGTAGATTGAAGGTCGGGGACAGACTTTGTGATTTTCTTAAATGGTTGCGGTTTAAATGTAGTTTATCACCATTTGACATGATTCCTGCAGATTCAGCGATGTAGATCAAAGTGTGAAAGCTCCAACATATTCATGAAGTACATTCAGTTCAAGTATTATTGACATATCAAGAAACATTCAAAGTAAGCATTCATATGGATGAGAAACGCCCGTTAGGCCGCTTGGCCTAACGGCGAAAAAAAAGGAACTCTGCAGCTACAAATTGATGATGTCTCGTCCGACAGAAAAATTCAACTGAACTCTTTTTTCAAATTGCCTGCCGAAATCTGGAAACGATCTCTGCAACGTCAGCCAATCAGAATATTTTTAAAGATGGCCTGTCGCTAGCACTTCCGGCGAAAAAGATTTTGTAGTAGGATTATGACCATGGAATGGCAACGCACTGAAGAAGCGGGGAGAAAAGGAATGTTTGCTATGTGGGAGTGCCGAGGGGTCTCTCAATGGGGTGTAATCTCGTACAACCGTTCCTGTAATCAGTGAAATCATACTGTAATCAAGTCTTAATCATGCGTAATCATGTCATCACATGTAATCGGTGGTAATCAATGAAATCTTAACGTAATCACATGTAATCAATATAATCATAGTATAATCATGTATAATCAAGTGTAATCTCCGAGGTAATCTCGAATTAAAAATCTCGAGAAAAATCTATTTTGTCGCCATTCTGTCTTCTTCCTCTCGCTGTCTTCAGTTTTGACGGAAGTTGGGGAAGGGGGGAAGGCAAAAGCAGAAATGAGAAATGCCCTCGGAAATGGCAGAAAGGCGAGCTCACAGATGAGGAAAGATATAAGCTAGATAAGAAAGTAGTCTGTGTGTGGAGGGGGGGGGAGGGGCTTTCTCAAGAATTTGTGTTTGATTTTATTCAAAGAACGTTTAGTGGTCGGCATGGGGCCATCGTAATGGAGGGAAACTTTCAAACTGGTCAGCCCGGCAGCATTAGGACATATTTTTAACGGGCGAGCTGGGGCAACAACAACAAAGAAAAAAAAAATCCATGGGCTGTCGAACCCGATTTAAAAATTTAAACGAAACAGATAAAATATGAATAATTTTCAGTGGATATGACCAGTGTTGGGGCAGAATCTGATTACAGAGTAATGAAATTATTGATTAAATTAAAATACATTATAATCCCCTCGTAATGCAATTGATTAACACGCAGAGCACTGAAAAGTAATTTCAATTTAAGCTTTTGAATTGCATAACCCGATAATTGTGTAAAGGATCACAAATCAATTCTTATTTAACATTTTAAGATTTAATTAGATTAATTTAAATCGATTACGTGCGGATTTCGATTACTCTTTTAATTATATAATCTAATTAACCTGCAATGGATTAAAAGATGATTTAAATTACGTTTTTAATTGTATAATCCAGTTAACCCGTAATGGATTGTAGGTCAATTCCAATTATATGTATTTTAAATACAACTTAGATTACATTCTAATATATTACAAGTTAATGTCGACTAAGTGTATTTAAAATACGCGGGAGATGAGAGGGACCGCAAGCAAATTTTTTAAAATCTGATATATATTATTTATAACATATATAAAAAAAAATTAAAGATAGGAGGGAGTGATAATTGTCACCCGGGGGGGCAATTTTCTAACTTTTTCAGGGTAGTAGTTCAGGTAATAGTTTTTCTAGTATAGGGCAGAGGGGGCGGCACTTGCTCGGGCGTAAGAACGAAAGGCCAGGGCCGAAACTAAGGTGTGGCAGAGGGGGCATGTGCCCCGGGCGCCAGAACGAAGGGGCGCCAAATGAAGGCTTATACCTTTGGAATGGATCATTTTCTTCTGGTGGACTGATGGCTTCTATTATTACGAAACAGCCATTATAAATGAAGTGTTAGGTGAAGATGAAAGAGCAGTCGTAAAAAGTTAGAACTCTGATTTTCTGGTCAGAATGGAAAAAAAAATGGCCATATTTTTTTTTTTTTTTTTGCCAAAAAAAAATTATGGCCATTTTTTTTCCATTCTGACCAGAAAATCAGAGTTCTAACTTTTTACGACTGCTGTTTCATCTTCACCTAACACTTCTTTTATAATGGCTGTTTCACAATAATAGAAGCCATCAGTCCGTCAGAAAAAAATAACTCGGTGAAAGTGGAAACTCGGTTAAGCAGGACTCGGATAATCGGGACTCTAACTGTATATTTTATTTTTAAAATGATCTTTAGAATATTTTTGTTGGTGTTTAGAGGGGAGTCATGACACCCGTGACCTCCCCCTTGGATCCGCCATTGTAGATTACGTAGTTCAGTATTACATATTTTAAGATTACATGTTTTAAATTTTTAAATAAGTCGGCTATTAGAAAATTAGTAAAATTCTCTTTGTAAATATACTTTGCGGAAGAGGGGGGGGCGCCAAAATCCATGCTTGCCCCGGGTGTAAAAAGGTTAGTTTCGGCCCTAGGCGAAGAGGGCGCCAAATGGAAATTTTGTTTGTCGTTTGATACAAAAATGTATATATATATGGAATTTTGATAAAATTGTCTTGCAGTTAAAAAATCCAAACACGTAAAAATAACCAAAAGTAAAATTTAAAAAATATGCAACGAAAATAGAAAAAAAATCATTTAAAACTATTAAAATGCAAGCGAGAATGTTTTTTAAAGAACGCTCCCATAGGTTTAACATTAAGGTTGCAGTCAGGGGCGGCGCCAAAACTTGCCCTACGGGGTGGGGGGAGGGCATAGTATCCCGACAGGGTGGCCGGATTAGAGTCCTGCGCGGGTCGGGCATATAATATATATATATATATATATGTGTGTGTGGGGAGGGGAATGGGTAAAAAAGCGCATATTTTCATGTTTTAATAAAAGATAATCAAGGGGAAAATTAGTTTAACTCACGGATTATTTTGAGAGCATAGAATCCTGCGTGGTTTGGGTCATACCCGACCCGAACCTGTAAATTATATATCCACTCAGCCTGAACCAGTTTAAAAAAATGAGTTGGATTAATTGATCCTAATCTGACAAACTTCGACCCAGAACGGACAGGTTTCAATCCGAAAACCCAATCCCACCCCAAAACTGAAAAAATAAACATAAAAATCCACAATAGAATAATGGAAAAGTAGCCTACAATTGTATTTCTAGTATCAATTATATTTTTTATGAAGAAAAAAAAATATTTCTGTATATGTGCTCCTTGATACCCAAGTAATATAATGTTTCATTTTTAAGTATATTTTGGAGAATATTTTGAGAAATCGGGTAGAATCGAACCCACCCACCAAAAGCAATTTAAGTTAACTCAACTCGTAAAATATAAGTCAATTCGAACCTCTCTGAAAAAATATTCAGTTTAGCCGGATCCGATTCAAACTATCAGTCGGGTTTAGTTTTGTTTGCCCAACTCGATACAGGGTAGATTCGAACCCGAAATGAGATCTGAGCACGACAAAAAATTTCATCCTCCACATTTTGACCCGAACCCAAAATACTCGAACCTCAACTAAACCCCACCTCTTAATTAAAAAAAAAAAAAAAAAAAAAAAAAGTTTTCTACGGAAATAAAATGTAAATAAGTGTTAAATAACCTAGATTGTTTCTTAGTAGTAACATACCATGTATTTCAGCATTTAACACACAGCTCAAACATAAATCCAGAATATTTGTTAATGCAAATGTTACTTATTATTGTGGCATAACTATTTCAGTTATTTATTAAATAACATTTCTGTGTGTAAATATGTTTGAGCTTTGCGATATTTGCTAGAATGTACAGCATATACAAGTATGCTCCCCAAATGTGTATACTTTAAAGTAGAAAAC
This sequence comes from Maratus speciosus, assembly GCA_963932465.1. NCBI lineage: Eukaryota > Metazoa > Arthropoda > Arachnida > Araneae > Salticidae > Maratus > Maratus speciosus. Next base: position 467,171,963 of record OZ010798.1, read on the forward strand.
GACAACTGTTTTAGAAGATATTGCAAAAGAGAAACTATTTATATATTATAAGCTTTTATTTAACTTAAAACTTCATTCCCCTATACATATACACTGTATACTCTAACCCTGTGAAAAATGAACCTGTCTATAACGGAATCTTGCCTTAAATGAAAATTAAATAAATACGATACTATTATGAAAGCTAAGTCGAAAACCTGACAAAAACTAAATTTTTTACCAATCTTTACGGTAGTCAACAGATTTGACCGGATTTGACTGTATGCATATGATTTATTCAGTAAACTCTTACCTCATTCGGGAAGGGCATCCAGACCCCCCCCACACACACACACACACACTTCCTTGCCTAAAGCTCTGTGTGTGTAACAAAAGAAAATTTTATCAAAGTCATCTTTTGACAAAGATTCTACGATTTTAAACAGATCATAAAACTTCAGAAAATTCGCCTCTTCTTTCTTGTTTGCTGATTGACAAAAATTTCACAGAGTTGAAATAATATATCGATCATTTACTTCAACATCAGAACTAAAAAATTGCGATTTTTGAATTATGACGTTGTTGCAACAAAGAGCGTATCAGCATGTTTTAGAACAGAATAATCACATTCGAGTTTTTACAGGTATTTTGAAATTCGCAACTTCGAACAAAACATCGCAGTAACTAACAAGTTCAATAAAACTTCACAATAACTAGTCCAACAATGACATTACTTTTTTCTATTTCAAGTAGGAGATTTAAATCTATTGGTGATAATTTTCGATATAGAATTATAAAATAAATTAAGATTCACAAAATTATGTTAAGTGTGCCGCTTTTGTATTCATGTAAACATTTTTTTTACCAGGGCCGAAACTAGCCTTTTTTGAGCCCGGAACAAATATGGATTTTGACGCCCCCCCCCCCCCCCCCTCTCCTCACGCACAATAAAAGATATCGACCGCAGATACCCTATGCAAAAGAAAAAAAAAATTCTTTAAAAATAAAAATCATTTAATAATAATTAAAATGCTACAAGGAAATATGTAAACAACGCTCCCATAGGATTAACATTAGCTTGAGAGTTAAGAGCTTACACTATTCACGCGAAGAAACTGGACCGCTAATGTTAAACCTATGACAGCGTTCTTTTAAAAATTTCTCACTTGCATATTAATAGTTTCAAATGATTTTATTTTCTTCTGTAAATAGCTGAGAATGAATTCTACAAGGGCTACAATCACTCTACCAGGGAGCCAACCAAAAAATGGCAAATGCATGAACCCCTGGCAGAAGAAACCCTTCCGCCAATCAGCCAAGAAAACTGACCCAGAAAACAGCGACACATATATTGAAACAAAGTACAGTCGGCCCCGCTTAATTGCATACAGTTGGTTCCACTGAATTGTATGCATTTAAGCGGGTTAAGCGTTTAAGCGAGGACAGCAATTAATGTTAGCAGTATACGTTATCAATTGATTATATACCACAGATATGATAAATATTAATGAACATCATTTACCTAATACTTTAAAAAATATTCTTTTAATAATTTAGATTTTAATTATTAATTTTAAATAATTTATTATTACTCTCTATATAACAATATATGGAATAAGGTATAATGTATTATTACACTATTTACGTTACATGGTTTAATTTTTCATTATAATGTATGTAAAATTAAAATGAAAGTAAAATAAAAAAAAATTGTTTTAAATCATACCTTTGAAAATAAATAAATTCTGCATATATTAATTTTATTTTTCAATTATTTGTCAATTTATCACTTTTTTTTTTCTTGTTGTTGTTGCCTACACAAAAAATCTTTTAGGGAAATTTGTTTTTTCCTACCTCGGATACTGTATTTCTCAATTTCCGGCGCTAAATATCGTTCCTTTATTCTCTTGACCATCCCGATTGTATTTTCCCCCGATTCCAGGATTTTCCAAAAAGTACCCCCAACATATTGAGTCACTGTATGTACGACAAGCTTTAAAAGACAAGAAAAACATAATTGTCCAAATTCAACACTCCTATGAATTTCCTAGAATTTAGATAATAAAGTCTTCTTTCACGACAGTTTCTGTTCTTCGATCGTAGATATAACAAACCATTGTTACAACAACAAAAAGTTCTTCCTTTCTTCCCATTCATCACTATAACAGGAATTTATAAAATGCGGATTACTAGATTGGAGATATTTATGCAATTAACCGGGGATTGTTATGCGATAAAACGAGTATATTTAACATTAACCTTATTGGGAGCGTTTTTGTTCCACGGCATTCTATGCATATAAGCGGGGTATGCAATTATCCGCTACCCGATTAAGTGGAGCCGACTGTATTACAAAACTATGGCATCCAAGCACCATAGATAAAAGTATAAGAAACAGCAATTATAGTCATTTACAAGCATATGACTTATAAGTAAACACAAAATCATAAAGAAAACGGAATAAAAACAAAGTATAGACATGGGGGCACGTGCCCCGGGCGCCGCTTTAACAGGAGGTGAAGGGGGCGCCAAAATGAAGATTTTGTTTGACGTTTGACACAAGAATATATGGTATATATATATTATGAAATTTGTATAAAAATGTCTCGCAGCTGGAAATTTTAAAAGGAAAAGAACCAAATGCATTAAACTTTACATATAGATAAAAAGATTCATTACAATACAAAATTTCAAAGTATCATGCCTATGCGTTTGCTTTCTATCTTTTAAATCACTTCCTGTGAGGAGAATCCGAGGGAAAATCATTACCGTTTTTCAAGGTCAGTCTCTATTGTGGGACACCCTACTGTCCACTACGGATAACTACCAAAGGAGAAGTGACCCCTCAGCCTGATTTTTCTTGTAGATAAAAAAAAATTCATGAAAGCTGTATGTTTTTTTTCCGCTGAACAGTGTTGAGCTTCCTTTCTTTCTTTCTTTCTTTTTTTTTCCGTCTTACCATGGGCGCTGACTGCCCAGGACAACGGGAAGGGGAATGAACAGAGTAAAATTCTTAGTAAAACCTTTCTTTTTTAGATATCGACCTCATTTAGACTATGCAAAAAAAAAAAAAAAAAAAAAAAAAGTTTAAAAAGATTAAAATGCAATTCTTTTCAATAACTTTTCAAAGATTTTAATGGATCAATGTTTGACAAAGCTGATTACGTAGTTCAGTTTTATATATTTTAAATTTAAAAATAAGTTGTCTGTTAGATATTTAGTAAAATTCTTTTTTGTAAATTTACTTTGTGGTGGAGGGAGTGGGGGGCGCCAAAATCTATGTTTGCCCCGGGCGCCAAAAAGGCTAGTTTCGGCCCTGTATACAAAAATAACACATGACTTCTATGTAAACACAAAAATTAAAATAAAAACAAAATGAAAACAGTGTTTAAAGTTATTTACAAATACGAAAGGCTTAGGAATGAGGAAAATAATAAAGTTCAATAAAAGTTCACGAAGATAAACAGGCAGAAACACCGCAGAAAAAAAAGATTATTTAAAAGCGGTATTTGATGAAAGAGTAGAGTTTATTAAATTCGTTGTATAGGATGCAGAGTTTTTTTATAATTTGATTTGGATAACAAAACGTTCTGAAGATTCCAGTTCAATGTTCTATTGCGGACAAAATTAAAACAAAAAAGCATTAAAGGACATTTGCCGAAGATGTAATGTTTGAAAACCAATGATTGAATTCTAACCGGGTTAGTGTTTAATTTTTCGATTTTGGTTGCAGATTTTTTTTTTTTTTATAAAGTTACTTTCAGTTTCACAAATTTGAAAAGGACGCTCCCATAGGTTTAACATGAGCTTGCGAGTTACTTTGTCTTTAATATATATATATATATATATATATATATATATAATATACATACATTTTTGTATGAAATGAAAAATAAAATCTTCATTTGGCGCCCCCACCCCTTTCCTCGCCTTTCGTTCTGACGCTTGGGGCACATGACCCCTCTGCATTCCCCTAGTTTCGGCCCTGTTTTTTACTGTAAGTTTTAGCAACATTGGTCACACCAAATTCTTCGTTGATGAAGTTTTACACTTTATCTAGTTACAATAACATCTCTCAAAACGGAATTACTAGAGATCGGAAAAATACCGTTTTAAACAGGTATCCGCTTTAGCCAGAGTATTTCTATGATTATCCATCCTTTCGTAATCGGGATCATGAAATGTTTCTGTTTTTAATTTTCCACAGGCTTTACTGCTACAAAGAAGGAATCGCAAAGGTCTGGATTAATGTTCCATTTTACATAGATTTTTATATTAGCGGGTATAAATTGTACAGTGTTAATTTCGTCAAACTTTAATTTTTTTCCATTTATGGCACGCTTCGTTACAGACATGTTCTAATGTCGTAGATTTAACTATAGTACATTTATGCTCTCAAGCGGTTATTATCAGTGACGGATCCAAGGGGAAGGAGACGGGGTCATGACCCCCCCCCCCACCCCGTAAACAACAGAAAAATGCTAAAAGTTATTAAAAAATGAAATATATCTTAAATTCTTTCAATCCCCCTCCTCCGAAGTTTGTTCAACAATGCGAATCTCTCTGACTCTTTAAACCTCTACTCAAATCAAAATTAGGTAATTTCTGATACATCTGTGAAAATATTTCTAATCTCAAGAAATTTGAAAGTGCACTTATTCGGAAACTATGTGATCGAAACTGTTTTCCATTTTTCAATAAAAGCGAAGAATCTTACCAAAAATTCCATAAAATTTGGCATTTTAAACTAAATTTCCGGGCGCGAATGCAAATTGTTCTCTCATGATGACATTTCTGTGGCTCTCAAGTCCTAAAAATTGGCTTAAAATGCTAACTTGACAACATTTCTGAATCATTCTTTGCATTTATAAGAAAATGGGAAATGCTACGATTTCTTGGTATCTCAATGAAATCTATATATATATATTAACGAATACTACTGCAAATATTTTGTATTTAGGAATGAAAATGATTTCGCGAAAGTATCAGAAAAACCGTCAGTTTTAATTTGAGAATAGCCTTCAATATAAAAATTGATCATGAAGTGGTGTAACCCCCCCCCCCCCCCCCAAAAAAAAAAGAGCCATGACCCCCTCTAAATTGAGTGCTGGATCCACCTTTGGTTATTATAGAGTGGATAAATTTTAGAGAATACATGTGAAAACGTCTATAATGGAATCCTGTTTTAAACGGAAAAAAATAATGGTTCCGGCGAAAGAAACACTTTAAAATTATACCTGCTAAAATGAAAAATTTCGGAATTTTTGCTGTTTTAGCAGATGTTACTACTTTTTTATTCATGATTTAGTGTACGAACCCATCGTTAGGGGGGGGGGGACATTCCGACCCCACCCCCCAGGGCCGGCCCAAGGGGTGTGCGAAGTGTGCCATCGCACGGGGCGCCTAGTCGCAGGGGGCGCCAACCGGCGCGGCGGTAGGAGTAAAGAGTGGCGATAAATAATTTTGGATTCTACGTTTTTTGTTTTGTTTAACATTTTCTAAAACCAGGTGTGAATCATCTGTTGGGTCTAAGTAGATCTGCTGAGCAGAGGACCTTCTTTGTGCTTAAAGGCGCTAAACTTTCACATGCAGCGATTTCTGTATTCTTTACTTGAGTAAAATACAAAGAATTTGTGATGAACATATCAGAGGAACGTAGGATTTTAGGATGCGTTCTTTAAAGAAATCCCTTTATGCTAAAGGCTCAGATTACCTTCCTTGAATTTGGAAAAGTGACACCACCTATTCAACTCTTCCCCTTCCTTATGGAGTGAAAATTTCTTTTGACTGATTAATTGCGCCGTAGCTGAGGGGCGCCAAATTTAGGAAAGCTCTAAATCGAAATTATCTCACATATTTTGACGATAAACAAAAATTGCAGACTTTTTTTCCCCTTGTGTATGTCTGGATGCATTCTTTAGTAAAATATTTTATTATGTCCGAAAAATGAAGAAAGAAAAATTTCTCTAAATGTTACTAAGGATAGCTCAAACCCATTTTGTACTTTACATGATTACGTACCTGACAGGACCCTCAAACTGATTAAATGGAGGAGAGGGCGCGCCATATTTAGGGAGGCTTTAAATCAAAATTATCTCACATATTTTGAGAATAAGCAAGAATTGTAGACCTTTTATTCCCCTTGTGTATGGTGTTTGAATGCATTCTTTAGTAAAATATTTTATTACATGCGAAAAATGAAGAAAGAAAAAGTTTCTCTAAACTCAATTTGTTCTTTACATGATTACGTACCTGAAAGGACGATCCAAATGACTAAATGGAGGGAGGGGGGGGGGGAGCATATTTAGGGAAGCTTTAAATCGGAATTATCTCACATATTTTGAAGATAAACAAGAATTGTAGGCTTCCCCCTCCCCTTGTATGTCGTATGTGAATGCATTCTTTAGTAAAATATTTTATTATATACGAAAAATGAAGAAAGAAAAAGTTTCTCTAAACGTCTAAACCCATTTTGTTCTTTACATGATTACGTACCTGAAAAGGGGATCCAAGTGATTAAATGGAGAGAGGGAGGCGCCATATTTAGAGAGGCTTTAAATCGGAATTTTCTCACATATTTTGAAGATAAACAAGAATTGTAGACCTTTCTTTCACCTTGTGTGTGGTGTGTGAATGCATTCATTTGTAAAATATTTTATTATATTCGAAAAATGAAGAACTAAAGAGTTTCTCTAAACTCATTTTGTTCTTTACATGATTACGCCATGTTTAAGGAAGCTTTAAATCGAAAATATCTCGCATATTTTGAAGATAAACAACTATTGTATAGACCTTTTTTCCCTTTATGTGTGTGTGTCTGTAATCACTACTTAACCGGAATGTATACTATATACTGTGCTTCAGATTCTGTGTTCATATCTTAATTATTTTAAAGACAAGAATTTTTTTTCTTTTTTTTCAAATGAATTTTTATAGAGATTAATGAATTTTCTAAAAATTCTCATTATGATAAGGGAATCCTTTTCAGAATTCAAAATTTTAGTGTAGTGATCATGATCATTTTTAAACCTTAAAAAATCGATTTTCTTGTTTTCGATATATTTTTTAATTTTTTAACCTATAAAAAGAGATTGCGTGAAAATATTCAAATCAGAACCGGGCCAATTTGAAGCTAATTGATAACGCATACTTTAACACAGATTCAAATTGAATTTAAACTTTGCGTGGGTTTTTACTACTTGTACACATTGTAAAAAAAAAAAATAAATAAAAAATAAATAAAAAATAAATAAATAAATAAAACGTATTGAAAGATAGGTAATTTATTTTCAACATATATGGGGCATTCTCACAATCTTTTGACTTTTATGTCCCTGAATAATAATTTTTATTTTAGTACATATTCTTGCGGGTTTTTTTTTTATTTCATATACTGGGGAACATCCCATTGCATAATTGCATAACAATATTAAATAGATAAATAAGTTTTAGATGATGTTGTGGGTCCAAATACCAGGAAAACTTCTATACCGTCCCGTGTTCCTGATGCTGATTTTTAAGTTTGGAGCTGTCTGTGTAATATTGTTTCAATAAAAATAATTCGACGTAATTTTTTTCCGAAACTGGAACTCTTTTTTCACATAAATATGTAGCAAAAAATGAACCTGCACACATTTTTAGGGTTGTTATTATTTTTTAAACTCTGTCCCTGGGTTTTAGATTCTTTACCGTCCCTCTTGTAAAATTATACAGAAAATCACTTCGGATGCAGCCACAGAATATTTTCAAGTTTTTTCTCAAGCAGAAGTATGCTAGAGAAAGAAGGTCTAAAATTCTTTGACAGGAAATTTACTGCGGAATTTAAATAAGCATATAAATATCAATTTGAAGCATCGTGGCTTTATGGGTAGTCTTATCGCCCCCAAGGTTTATTACAGCAATTTTCGAGGTAAATTATTATTTTTATTAAAATTTAATCCAATGTAAATAATTGTTTCTAAAAATCAATGAACATTGTGGCTACCACTTAGTCTTAACATGATGTGCCTAAAATAGGTGGTAATTTACCTTACCGTTCCATCCACACCGTCCTATTTTTCCCACTTCGTCCCTGTTTTCCCATACCGTCCCCCTTTTTTTACCTTACCGTCCCTTCTTTAACACCCCTTTAAGACAATGTTATACCAAAATTTTGTACTAAAACTAATACATTGTTATTATTTCTTATTTGAATGTTCTGTGGGTACTATGCAAATTCATAATAAGTAAAAATTTAGAAGAAAATAAAAAGCTTTAGTGGTCAAATGGTAAGGAAAAATAAACTCGCAAGTTTAACTTAAACCTCAGTTAAATAAAAAGTTTTTCGCTGCTGACCATTTTTTCTTTATTTTGAATCATTAAGGCATTCCTCTATCAGATTAAAATGTTATTTTAGCAAGTTTAATTTCACCAGATTTTTATTCCCGAAAGTCAAAAGATTGTGAGAATGCCCCATATGTATAAAATGATGATTATAGTAAATTTTTTACCTACTTTTTTGACTACTTAAAAGGCGTAAAATTTATTTGTTGCAATTAGAACGTGTTTTCTGTATGTGATACACCTTTAAAAAGCACAATCTAACACCCTCCCCCCCCCCCACCAAAAAAAACGAAACAACAACAAAAAAGAAAACGCGTCGTTTAACTGACACAAACATTGTTAGAGTATGTAGGTATAATCATTTTATAATATACCTATATTCCAAAGAAATGATGATCTATCTGCAAACTATTATTATTATTATTATTTTCAATGTATATAAGTAGCAAAAACACAGTTTTGGGGAAACATACCCAGAGTTATCAATCGGAGTCTGCGTTACAGTCTTGCATTTTTAATTTCAAATTGATCTGTTTATAATTCGAATATTCTTATGTGGTTTTTGTTTTGCTTTTTAAAGAATTTAAAACTATCACGACTCACCAAATATAAAATTAATACATGCTACTTATTAGTACTACTCTGTGGAACAATGGAACAATAAAGCAGGTGTATGGATTCCCTAGTTGCTTGGCAACTTTACATCCAGGCTAAGAATATATCGTGTTACAATGCAATGGGAGCCTTAGAAAAAAGAGCGTTTAAACGCGGCTAGTAGCCACGAAAAAGAGAAATTAAAAGCTAAGAAGATAGACAATTTTTAAGAGTATATTCCAAATAATAAACATAACTATTCTAATAAAATTTCTTCTTTCAATAAATTAATTATTGTTATTGTTGTCCTATACCATGGTATAATGAATGGCGTTTAATTTTTGGATCACAATGTTACATATTGAGATTGATATTCATTATAAAATTCAGATTTCAAAGATAGAATTAAATATGGATATGTTTATCTATTTTATAGTCTTTTTAAATAATATCTTAAATAATTAACCTTTACACAGGGGCTCGGATAGCATCTGTCCGGCATAGCATGTATTCTCGGACAGATGCTGTCCGAGCCCCTGTATAAAGGTTAAGAATAGCATGTGTAAAAGTTTATGAACGAATAATTTACGAATATTTTAAAAATTGTGTGAAAAAAGTCAATAATTTGAACAGGTATGATGTTGGGGGGGGGGGGGGGGGGGCGCCCATGAGAATGTTCGCACGGGCGCCAAAATTGTCTTGGGCCGGCCCTGCCACCCCCTTGGCTACGCCACTGTCGGCAGAACGGTGATAGGCAAATGACCGTCCTGCTTGATACTATTTTCTTATTTTGGACAAATCTAAAAAGTTAACATGTAAAAAAAAAGAAAAAAAATTGCCGTTTTAGCAGAAGTTACTACTTTTGTTATTCATGATTTAGTGCACGGACCTATCGTTAGAGGGGACCTTCCGACCCCACCCCCTTGGCTAAGCCATTGTCGGCAGACGGTGATAGGCAAATCACCGTCCTGCTTGATACTATTTTCTTATTTTTGACAAATCTAAAAAGTTAACATGTAAAAAAAAGAAAAAAAAAATTGCCGTTTTAGCAGAAGTTACTACTTTTATTATTCATGATTTAGTGTACGAGCCCATCATTTGGGGTGAGATTCAGACCCCACCCCCTTAGCTACGCCACTGTCAGCAGAACAGTGATAGGCAAATCACCGTCCTGCTTGATACTTATTTCGGACAAATCTTAAAAAAAAAAAAAAAAAAAAAATAGATTTTTGGAAGGCAATAAAATCGAGTAAAACTGTTAAATCATAAATTTTAGCAATTTAATCACGTATTTCCAAGTGAAATCAACTGTAATCAAGTGTAAACAGCTGTAATCTAGGTGTAATTAGGTATAATCACATGCAATCTAGGTGTAATCAGGTATAATCACATGTAATCTAGGTGTAATCAGGTATAATCACATGTAATCTAGGTGTAATCAGGTATAATCACATGTAATCATAGTAATCAGCTGAATCAGCTGTAATCAAGGTGATTCCGTAATCTCGTACACGATTTCTCCCATTGAGAGACCCCTCGGGGAGTGCCTATGACGTCGAAAGGAATTTCCTGTCTGTTCTGAGATAAGGGACTAAACCTTCTTAAAAGTTGCATCTTTTGGGATGCGAGGTGAATGGAAAGCAATAAAATTAAGGGAAGCTTTAGTAGTAATAATTTCGTTTCTCTGGCAAAACGATTTCAGTAATTTTATGAAAGTTTACCAGAGAAATGGAAAAAGAAAATAGAATGTAATAAATGTAATTTTAAATGAAATAATTAAAGGTAAAGATTTAGGATTTAATATTTAAAACTTAATAAAATTTTGCTGTCAAAATTGAAAGATGGTGAAAGGAAGTAGATTATTAAAATTAACAGAATATACAAAATTAAGTTTATGTAAATTTAAGAAGGGTGAATGTTATGCAAAGTTTTTACAACATAACAGCTCTATAGCAATTTTTTTTAATTTCTAAGCATCGCACATTTTAAATTTTTATACCGTCGTATTGGAAAAAAAAGTAATTTTAAATGCAATTTGTTTGAAAACTGTATCTCCATTTATTTTTGAAATATTAATTTTTTTGTAGTTTTTAGCACCATTTGTTTAATTTTGGCAACTCAAGTACTCCATTTATATAGAAAGTAAAAGGAAAATAGTTGAAAAATAGCAATTACATCTTTTTTTTTTTTTTTTTTTTTTTTTTTTTTTGCCATTTTTGCATAACAACCGAAAGAAAATGTGTAATTAAAATACGTGCTATTTTGGAAAAATATAAACGAATAATTTCGTTATAACATGGAGCTATTATAAATTCTATTTAATTTTCAGTATCTGTAGACGCTTTCAGTATGACCTCAGTCATGACGTTTTGGTTGGAAACTGACTCCAAACAAAGGGTTGGTATGCGTCATTTATTTTTAAATATAAATTGTGAAAAATGTTACCAGTACATATCAAGTATTAAAACACTTAGATGTGAGATATAGATATAAGATATAGCTGCAACACACAAACAAAATAGAAAATACAACGTAGCAACCGTTTGTCAGTTTCCAACCAAAACGTCATGACTGACGTCCCGACTGAAATCGTCTATATTAATGTTACAAACAAATGAATGCCTATGATTCATTAGATAGCCGCTTTTTTGTCGAGTTTCATGAATGACGGCATCTTTTTGCTGCATTTGTGTATTATTTTGCGATAGTGACATCCTTATGCATGCTTTACTGTAGATGTTTAAGAGTGGATCGTCAATGTGGAATTCTTAAGCGGGTGTGAATGACGTCATTTTACATAAAATAAAACGTGTGCTTTAAGTCTTAAAATTGAAATAGGTTTTGTACTATTTATATATACATATTTTTTTTTCATCGGGGACGACACTAAATTCTGAAAAAGCAGACTTCCTGTTTTCTAGGGTTTTTTTTTTTTTTTTTTTTTTTTTTTTTTTTTTTTTTTAAGAATAGTCAGATACATTGAATGAACGCATAATTCCCAATCAAATGGACAATTTTGTTTTATTCTGTGTCCATTCATCAATTTTCTTTAACGCTTTATGACCAGAATTATAAATCCCTGAAAATTTCATCTGGATGGGATACCCCATCCAGATTTCTCTTTTATTTTGTCATTGTTTCTTGATCACCTTTTGATGTTTTAATCTACTTTTTTGGTGCAGCATGTCCCTTAAGGGACTTTGCGCCATAAAGCCCCATACAACCAACCAACCAACCGAAATGACCCCTCCCCCTCCCCCACCAATCTTTCGACGTCAAGAAAGCTGAAGAGATGCAAGTGAAAAAGAAATCATCCTTTTAAAAATATTTTTGTTTTGTGTAACCCATAATGCTTTTGGAACAAGATAAAGTAATGTATCTATAATTCATTCTAAACTGTATTAGGGGAAAGTAGGGTAATGACGCTCATTTAAGGGAAAACATGAACAGCTAGTCAAATTTACACAAAAAATCAATATTTTATTAATGAAATATAACTCCAAAGCATAAGGAACAGTTTGCAATCAATTAATTTGCATAAATGTTTTAAGACTTTTTTTATCGTTTTATTTAATTAACAATGGATTGAGCGGTAATATCCGACATGGTAGGGTAATTGCGCTCAAAATTTAATTACAAGATTTAAGTTGGCATTATCTATAATTGGCTTAACAAAGCACTACAAAAATAAATAAAAGCATGAAGGTACAGCTAAATGTATATATTTTGTAGAAATAATCAGTAAATATAAACATTTGAAAATAAGAGTGTACACTTACCTTCAAGTTAGATGTTGTAGAATTTTACTATAAAACAACTTCAAATTAATAACGGGAGGACACAAAAATACTTTCCTTCCGACGGTTACTACACTGGTTTCCAAAAATTAAGGAAAAACAACAAAAGTAGCGATTACTTAAAATGTTACATGTGGATTTTAATAAAACTGAGCCACAATATACAATATATAGTAAGGTATAAAATAACAGTAAAAGAAATTACCAGACAATTGTGGTGTTTCAGAAATTAATACAATTATAAAATAAGCAAAATACATGTGTCAGTTTGGTATAGGAAAAGCACCTTTAATGTGGAGTAAGATCACCCCTAGAAGTAATACAGCACATACAGCGATGTGTTATACTGTTAATTATGCGATCGATAAGTTCGCTGGGAAGTGCGAACCATTGCTGTTGTAAAGCAGTTGTATGCATGGCAAGGGTCTGAGGAGGGAGATTGAGAGCAGCAACACATCTTCCTAAAGCATCCAAAACATGCTCGATGGGATTCAAGTCCGGTGATCGAGCAGGCTCTTCCATGCGCTGAATTGTTTGGTGCTGAAGAGAATCTTCCATGATGCGAGCCCTGTGTGGCCTAGCGTTGTTGTCCTGTAACAGGAAATCATTACCTATTGCGTCGGCATAAGGGCGCACATAAGCATCAAGAATGTTCTCTATAGACGTGAGCATTCACAGTTCCACGTGGAAAGACATGGAGGTCAGTATGTCCACCAGGGCCGGCCCAAGGGTGTGCGAAGTGTGCCACCGCACGGGGCGCCAACCAGATAAAAGGACGTTCACAAGAACACCGATAAAAATGATTTTATATTCTGCGTTATTTTATTTCATTTTCTAAACTTTCTATAGCTAGGCTGGGGCCGGATCGAGAAAGGATTCTTCGTTGTGTTTAAAAAAGTATTCAAGGACGCTGAATTTCCACATGTAGGCAGCAGCTGCTGTTCTTTATCTGAATGGAATTGCCTTTTAGCTATTTTATAGTGCTTAAGCTATATAGCTAGTAAATACATATATATATAGCTATAAAAATAGTTATACAGCTAAAGGTTTAAGCTAGTGCTTAAGCCTTTAAGTTATTATTAGTGTCCGCTTTGTTGATTTTTTTATGTTGTCCTACACCTGTCGTTTAACTATATTCATACAATTATAATGATTCTTTTATTTTAATCCAATTTCAGTGCGGTGCTAAGACTTTAGACGTACATTGAGAATATTTAAACGTACAGTTATAATAAAGAGAAAAACTAAATTTTACTCCCCCTCTTTTTTAAATCATTCATGATAATTATTTTTTCAAAAGGGTGGGGCAAAGGCGCCCGTGAGATGCATTTATTATTTGCAAATTTAATAAACATAAGTTACATTACTTTAATTTCTCATTATCGAAAACATCATCCCCAAAGAACATCATAACTTCATCCAAAACAACCCAAATTTTTGGGGTGGTTTGTTTAGTTCTAGCGTGGGCGTCAATAGAAGGAAATCCAGGAAAGGCCAAACTTTTTGGTGGGACATTTTTTGTTAAGGCTGTTCTCAGATCCAAAAGGGCAACTTTATGACATAAGTTTTAATTTATTTTTGTTCGAAAATGCATGAAACTAGCAGGTGTTGCTCAGAAACTATGTAATCGAACTGTTTTTTTTTTCCTTTTTTTAAAAAAAAAAAACATTTGGAAAAATGGTTATTGTCCTCGTCAGGGTAGGAAATCAAAAGCATATCTGAAGCTTTTTATTGGTTGAATCCGCATTTTATTCGTTTTCTGATTGGTCTATACAATAATCTGTACTTTCCCTTTACTTTCAACACAGATGGATACTTCTGTTGCCACTGTGACAAAAAAAAAAAAAAAAAAAAAAAAATTAATAACTCAGAAACAAATTGAGAATAGAACTTTCAAACAAATTACATTTAAAAGTACATTTTTTTTTTTCTATACGACGGTGTAAAAAGTAATATTGTGGGATGTTTAGAAGTTTAAGAATGAAATTTCATTTAAAATGGGTCGTCAGATTTCTACGATGGAAAGTCTTTCCCCGAACAGCCAATGAAATGCTTGGATAATACGTAAGTTTCAGGTGGATAATACATAAGTTTCAGGTGGATAATACGTAAGTTTCAGGAAATCTGACGAGTCGCAGGCGATTTTTGTCGCTTGCAATTTTTACGTGTAATAACACTATTAATGTTTAATTCATGGCGTACGTAATGTATGATCAACTCCGTGCGTTTTTTTATGTCTTAAATTGTAGTCTTTGGAAAAATCATTTTCCAAATGGTCGTTGTAATTTGTTAAATTGCTTTATTATTAATATTATTATTATTATTATTATTTGCAAGCGCAATAGATCTTTTAGAAAATAGTGTCAAAGCGGGCGTTTTGAATCGAATTTCCGCGCGAAAGAAGAATAATCACTAAAGGAAGGGCAGAAAGTGTCTTTGTCACGAGATCAAAATCGCTTCTAACTCAATAGGTATAATCTTAGGTATATCTTCTAACTCATTTATTGATTCAAAAATGGAAAACACAGTTCGATTCCAAGTCGCTTCCCTAGTCAGGCTCTCCAATTTTATATCTTTCCGTTAAGAAATGAATTTGTAAATGTTTAAAACGTTTTGCGCTTGTTGAGCAGAGTAGTTGAGGACAGCCTTAAGCGTATTTCTTATTATTACAGATACAACTCGTATCCTCAATCATAGTTTATTCTTAATGTACAGTTATTTTAGGTTACTTAAAAAATTACTAGATTTTTTTTCCCTGTGGTAAAAATCCTCTTCATTTGTTTTAAAAGAAGAAAAAGCGAACCATTCAAAAAATGATAAGAAAGAATAAGAATATTTATGTTTATAAATAATAATATTTAGATTTCCGAGATTAGCTGAAGAGAAAACTGGGTTTTAAAATTTTTCGAAGGTTTTCACCTTGAAAAGGCCACTCCTTTCGAAAATTGATATTTAAATGTGAAATTTATTCGTACTTCTTATGTACTAAATAACAAGACAAGATTGCAGTTTTCATCTTTCATAGTTGCTATTTACTAGTAGTTATCTTTCTTTAATTGTAGAAGTATTCCAAATAGTTAATTAATGAAAATAAGAAACTTTGATCTAACAAAGTTTCTCATTCTAATTAACTTATTATTGTTATTTTCGTCCTATACATTGTGTTGTGTCTTGTGTTTTACTTTTGGATTGTAATGTTACACATTAAGACTGATAATTACTGAAAAATTCAAATTTCCCTTATGAGACTTGATCTTACAACTTGCCTAATACAAACTTGAAGATGGGATGAAATTTAGAAACTTTTATCTGTTTTTTAAACACTTTAAATTGATATCTTAAATAATTCGTAAAAATATGTACAAAAATTACAAATATTAAAAAAAATTAAGAACATAAGTCAAGCATTTTTTTTTTGTGTGTGTGTGTGGGGGGGGGGGGGGGGGGGCGTCCCGGTGATTGCTCGCACGGGCGCCAAAATATCCTTGGGCCGGCCCTGATGTCCACACAAAGATACCATCCTAAACACAGACACTGCCTCCTCCGTATGAATGTCTTTCATGAATGTTTGATGGATGATAGCGGGTTCCCTGTTCTCGCCAAATCAGACAACGCCTACTATCGCTTTGAAGGCTAAACCAGGACTCATCCGTGAAGAGAACACACCTCCATTGATCAGCCGTCCAAACGTTCCCTCCTGTGACGTGAGGTGTCAAATGGCTGGTCGCCTCGCGTAAAGACCACCTTCATGTAGCCTTCTCCGCACAGTAGACGTTGATACCAACCTTCCAGTGGCTGCAGCAAGGGAGTCTCTCTGATAACAGGGCTTTACTGTTCTATTCCTTCGCACACAAAACCGCAAATATCGGTCATCGCTGCTTGTCGTAGCTCTTGACCGTCTCTGGTTGAACCTTGTAGAGGCCGAATCAGTGGTTTGAAAAAGCTAATGAACAACAGAAGGACTCACATTTAGCCATCTGGCCACCTCTGTTTGACTTTGACCTGCCTCCAATCTTCCACTAGCTCTATATCGCAGTTCTGCCGGCAAATGATATCTCGAGGTCATACTAATGAATTGGCTATCTTAGTTTTCTTATCTCATGATCACAGCGACACCTGCAGCCGTAATCTCTAGCATGCATTTTTATGCTCCTTGCAGATGACGCAATCCGATTGCAGCGCCACTAATTTGCATTGTATAATTCTATTCAGCATCTTTTAGTTAACAACATATTCCAATTTCATACGGATAGGTTGCTTTTAGAACGAGTTATCGCTCTTTTTGTGATTTTTCCTTAATTTTTGGAAACCAGTGTTTATCCTTACTGGGGACTTACGATGAAGTTCGCTAGGTGCCGGTACCGATCGCACGTTTTCAATTCTATTCTGTTTAGAGATATTTAGGTGAGCGGGATTGCCGCTGAGCGTCATTACCCTACTTTCTCCTGCTACTGATAGATGGATTAAATGAGTTTTATAACAAGTTATTTTAATAGTACTTTAAAGTACTATAATATAAATAGAGATTTAATTCTGTTTTTCTATTCAGTTGTGCTAAGTGTTCAGAAAATATCTACATTTTTATTATTTATTTTTATGTTTCACATTGCTGCATTATAACATTTATTTTATTTTCAGATATTTCAACACAATGGAAAAAATACATAAAATCACCTTATTTCAGTACTTCATTTTATTTATTTATTGCATAGACTTTTCACATACTCACAAAAAATCATCTTTCATTGAATCATGGACAGATATCAACAAAACTGCAAATACATTCATGAACTCGGCGTCGACAGTAACAGTCGGTATAGAAACTAAAAATAACTCAAAACTTTTGACTAACTTTTCTAGTAGTACGGTGAATAATTTTAATACAAAAGACGATTTTGATGGAGAAAAAAATATTCCAAGCTTTCCTGGGGCTGTGAATAATTTTTCTGGTGAAGAAAATAATAAAGTATTGATTAATTCCCACCTGAACTCAAAAGCTACAGAACATTCCAATGGAACGTCTAATTTAACAAGCACAGAAAACTTAGATTCTGTCAATATTACTACAATGTCAAGTGTATCTTATGAAACTGAAAATTCTGAATTAGAAAATAAATCCTTCGTAAATGATTTCGATTCAGTCACTATTTTTAATGAATCTGAAACATCGCTGCAAAAAAAATTCCAACAACATTCTAATAACAGTTCGGTTATTGTCAACAAACTTCAAAATTTGAATGTTGAGAAATCGCCTGAAAATGGCATTTCGCCGTTCTTGGAAAAACTGAAAAAAGTGATTCATTCCGATACTGGTGAGGAATCTCATGTAAGTAGCACTTCAGAATCGTTTAGAAATGCGATTCATTCAGATACTGGTGAGGAATCTCACGTAAGTGGCACTTCAGAATCTTTTAAAAAAGTGATTCATCCAGATACTGGTGAGGAATCTTACGTAACTGCCACTTCAGAATCATTTAGAGAAGTTGTTTACCTAGATACTGTTGAAGATTCAAATGTAGATGGCACTTCAGAATCTTCGAAAGAAGTGGTTTATTCAAGTACTGTTGATTATTCATATGTAGATAATACTTCAAAATCGTTTGAAGAAGTAGTCTATACAGATACTGCGGATGATTCATATGCAGATATCACTTTTGATTCTTTGACAGATGTAGTTTATCCAAACATGGATAATGAATCATATATAAATGACACGTCGCTGTCACTGGAAGCAATGAAAGGAGGGGTTTATTCATATAATAGTGAAGAATCAAATGTAGATGGCACTTCAGAATCCTCGGAGGAAACAAAAAAAGCAGCTCGCACCGATTTTGGAGAGGTATCCTCCGAAAATAGCACTTTAAAATCCTCGGAGGAAACGAAAGGAACACACCAACATATGTTCTCGAGATTATTCTCTGATGAGTTTAGACCAGTTAAAAGATCTGAGAACTTGAGACAAGGTAGACAGGCTAACTTCAACAAAGTGAGCAGGGTGGCGAGGCTTCCGGTAGAGTCCGGAAATGCTCTGAAATCCGAAAACGAAAAACCTAAGACTGTATCCAGGGCACCTTTGATTCCGGATGTGGAAAACGGTCCTGCTCCTGAGAATCGGAGTGATGATGCAATTGATGAGGAAATAGAAGAGTTGTTAACAGAAATGAGGGCCAGCAGAGGTAAGAACATATTTAACATATATAAATAGTGTGCTACTACTTTTTTAAGTTAAAAAATGATGTATCATTTTCTTGAAATCCTTAAATTCCCCGCCCCCACCAGCGGCTGAGAGGTTCTGCTCTCGAAGCTGGTAGACGGGAGGTGCTGAGTTCGAACTCAATCGCGCCCGTCGGCCTAATCGTTCGGAGTTTTTGTGGTTTTTTTCGAGCCATGGATTTCCATGCGTAAATACGGGTTAGGTTCCCTTAGGAAGACCCCCACGGAGGGCACTCCCCCCTCGGGCCTATATCCCTAGTGTAGATAATCGGCCGTCAAAAATCAAACAACCAGCCAACCTTAAATTTCCCCTACACTAACAAGTTAAAACAAAATTGAAGAGCTGAGTAGATGAACATGTTATGCTATATGTTCTAAAATATATATATATATATATTGGATGAATGCGTTATGAGGTATCCTATCACATGGTGAAGATAAAACACTAAGATTCTATTTAGTCTTGAAGATTTAAGAGATTATTTATTCATATTTAATAATATCAATAATATTAATAATTTTTAATATTTGAGAATTAAATATGAATAAGTTTTTCTGAGAGAGTTTAATACCATACCTGTTAATATTTTAAACAGATGTTATCAAACAGAAAATAAATCATTAAAATTGACAGCAAAAACTTTCACTTCAAATTTCTTCAAATGTAATTTTTGTTACTTAACATGTTCTTCTACTTAGCTCTTCAATTGTAAACACAAAATACTATTTAAATTACTCAAAGGTGTTTTTTATTCGCAATAAGATACATGTAAAACCGAGTACTTTTAAGTTTATTCATGCACATTATCAGGGTTAAAAACGATAAAAGCTAGAGGTTTAATCCTTTATACCAGATGGGCTGATCCAAACTTCAAAGTGAAAAAGGGGATGAGGCTATGATGTCGGATTATTCCAAAGTTCTACAGTAATGGGGGTATGCTCAGGTTATTCTCGGTATACTATACCGAATTTTTGGAATGATGTACAGTACAGTAACGTATCGTTACAAGTATAATTAACAGGTCGTAGAATTTCTATTGACTCCATAATTGCTAATTTTTGATAATTTGATAATTTCTTTATTATTTTAGCTTCTTTAAAATTAATCTCAAGTTTTTGCTCCGCATTTAGAAAAAGCTAGTTTAGAAATAAGCTTAACATCTGCGATATGTTGTGTTAAACGTTCTTTAAATTCCCGTGTCGTCATACCGATATAATCTGCTTTCCTTGTACTATCTATTATAGTAGATGGGATTATGCATTATACCTCCTGAATCTTTCATAAGGATAGTATCGATGCTATTCTGAAGTCTTGCTTTTAATTTACTAGGGCGGGGGGAGCGATTAAATTTATATTTTTTTGGCATTTGAAGTCCACCGAAGTGTGGTTTGCTTTGTACCCTATAGCTACAATGGCTGTTGGCTTGAATGATTCTTTATTTTATACACAGAGATAATTACACATTTTTGACATAACAATTTCGTCAATATACAAGGATGAGGTAGCACAAGGAAATTTACAACACCAAAGAATTACAGCCGGGAGCTCCACAAAGATTGTGCGACAGAGTCAGCGGGAGTCGAACCCACAGACCTCCTACGCTCTCAAGCGATTTGTGGCGTGGTGCCTTAACCACTCGGCCCCGGATATTAAATTTATATTGGATTTCTTTAATTTAAACCTTAAATACTCAAACAAACCTGGAAAATATTGGAATTTGTGTAACTTTACTTCATTATATTTAAATTTATTATTACTATTAATTCCATATTGAGTTTGGTAAATAAGTTTATTAACCTTTAACTGATGTTACCGGTCTCACAGACCGCTGCTTTTTTCAATTTTTATAGTTTAACTTGTAATTTTCAGTTTAACTACAAACACTACTGAAATTTTGTTTCGTTTGTACTTTAACCCGGGAGAACTCGCTGCATGAGATTTTCTCTCACCGTCGTACTTTTTTTAAGACTTATTTAAACCATTTTTCATTTTAATTAAAATTTAAAAATGTTATTTCAATTATTTTACCTATTTGTGAGTAAAAGTACTAACTAAGCCAAGCAAAAAAAAAAAAAAAAAAAAATGATAGTAAGCGAATGTAAAGTAAAAGAAAAGCAATTGGGCACCGTGAGAGAAATTCTCACTAGCGAGTTCTCCCGGGTTAATACTATGACCAGAGACTTTCGAATATATGACTTTTAATTATGACAGTTCTGTATAAAAAGTTTAGTAAAAAAACACCATCCTGTGAGTTAATTGCGCCTTTCATTCATCTTTCGATGGAGCGGTCTCACAGACCGCTTCACAGTAGTTATGTGACAATTTCTGTCACACCAGTTAGGTTAATAAACTTAAGTGAAAAATTATCATTTGCTATATTTCTAATGATGTCCGATTCCTGATCAATATTTTTTTTAGTCTTTACTACTCTAATCTATACTTTTTTAAAATTTATTTTGTATGTTAAGGTAAAGATCCATAAAGTAAAATAGATGAAAAAAAATTTAATATTTTATTTGTCGTAATGAATTTCAAGTAGATGTGATTTCTCGTTTCAGCTGCTTCTAAAGTTCTATTTAGCTCCGGGAATGATGCTGACAGCTCATTACAATGTACTCTA
The DNA here is from genome assembly GCA_963932465.1 of Maratus speciosus. Classification (NCBI taxonomy): domain Eukaryota; kingdom Metazoa; phylum Arthropoda; class Arachnida; order Araneae; family Salticidae; genus Maratus; species Maratus speciosus. The sequence goes on from OZ010798.1 coordinate 467,193,489, forward strand.
CCATCGGGCGGAGAAGGTACTTGCACTCGTCTCGTGGAGTGCACCTCCATACGCAGAACCATGCACTCTCAAAATCCCGTGATATGCCGATGGATCAAAGACATGCCCATTGTGTGCTGCCCCGACACGAAGGAGGCAACAGGGAGGAGAATTTCTGCCGATCCAAGTAAGTCTGATATTAAGTAGTAGATCTGCAGATTAGGTCCTCAATGTCAGCTTTACAGTTATTGGTTCATTATTAATTTCACTTTGCGAAATATTTAACAGCCTAGAATCCGCATTTTATTTTATTTGTTAAGGGGGTCCGAGACACAAAAATCGTCAAATTTTCTAAACATTTTATTGCATTAAAACTTTCTTCTGCTTTTTCTGCTTAAAATGACATTTAAATCATGTATCTACCTTAATTAGAACAAAAATTGTTGTGTTTTTCGTTTTGACCTGTTTTCAAAATCTGTCTTTCAAGCAATTAGTCCAAGAGCTGTTAAGCATTTTAGGGAAGGTATTTGAGGCAGCCTGAAAATTTGTGCAACACTTCTTTTGTAATGGCTGAATACAAAATCGAATGTCTGGCTGAAGGATGGTGGCCCAAAAACTGTGCCAGACACGTGTCAAGTGTCATTTTTTTTTTTTTTTGACTACCCAAAAAAGATATTTGAGGCACGCTGAGATTGAGACAGAATAATATTTATACTTAGAAAAAAATATTTTGAAAACGACAGACACTTTAGTCGGCCCAAAAACTGTGCCAGACGCGTGTCAAGTGCCATTTTTTGTCTGGCACAGTTTTTGGGCCACGATCCTTCAGCCAGACATTCGATTTTGTATTCAGGCATTACAAAAGAAGTGTTGTACAAATTTTCAGGGTGCCTCAAATACCTACTCAAAAATGTTCAATAGCTCTCCTACTAAATGGTTGTCATGGAAGCGACTTCTTATGAAAATGCGTTTTTCCTTATGGTGGGTTTTTTTACCAATTCTCTTATTTAAATTGTTATAAGTCAAGAACCGTTAAAGATAAATAGTTCAAACTGGGAACATGTCTTTTTTCAATTGTTTTACTTTGATTCAGAAAATTAAAAAATATATTTATTTTTGAAAATATGATTTTTTTTTTTAAGTTACATCATTTTTTTACTTTAAACACGCTTAATTTTTTTAATAAATATTTTTTTAAATGCTGAATCAAAAATAAAACTTATATATTTCTGTTTATTTAAATAAAAAAAAAATCTAAACTCTACAAATAATATTTAGTTATAACTATTTTAAATTACCCCACTTTTTCAATAAATTTTAAATTAAAAATTGTTTTTTTAAGTTATGAGAAGTTTTATCATGTAATTTTGTTTACAAATAACACGGTTAACCATCACAAAAAAATTCAAAATTTTAACTCAAGAAATAAAAATTATTTTAAATTATGTCCTGGGTCACCTTAAGCTCTATATACCAGGTGTCCTCTCAACGGCGTCCAATGGCTTATATTTAAACCATTAGTCATAGACATATAGTTCCAGTTACAAAAAGGTTTTAAATATGGTAAAAAAATATTTTAAAAGTCGTTTTGATCAATAAAAACATTTCTTAAAAGGTTACTAAATTAAAATTTTTATACTGTCCACCAGTTCTATAAGTATAAAATGAATAAAAAATATGCTTGAACATATAATTTCACAATTTCAAAAAATATGTATTTCAAAGAAGTCTACAAGCTAAGATTATGACTTGTTTATTTGGATTCTTGGTAGAAAAAACACAAACTTACTTTTTAGATTTCGCCATCTTGAAAAATGAAAAAGCTATAAACTCCGAAAAAAGCTTTCATTTAAGCAAATAAATATCCATATTACGCTGTCGTCTTTCGGTAACAGATAAAGACATTTATTTATAATTATTTCCTACAATTTTCTTGTTATAAAGAAGGAGAAAATTGTATAAATTTATTAAAATTCGAAGCGTCCCAAAAGTGGGACGCTAGGCATAAATGGGTTAAACACGGTTTTATGCAACGATATTCTGACGATTTACTTATTCTTATAATTTTTTCAGAATGAAAAGTGCATTTATTCTTTCAAGAGCTCTAAAATTATTAAAATGTGCGATTTTTTTTTCAGTGAATAATCAAGTTTGAAAATCCATTACTGTAGAATATATAATGTGCTTATTATTTATTGTTCATTTGCAAGGAGACACAAAAGAGTTTACAGTACTGTCTATCAGCGATATTTGTTGGAAGTGCGTTTTCCTCTGTCCGATTATGCAAAGAACTGGATACAAATCTTTATTACATATTCTCAAAAAAACAATGTAAATGATAAATGTCATAAAATATATTATATGAACTTTAAAAAATTCACTGTTTTTACTTAAAATGCGATTAAAATAATGAAAGAGATGTTACAAGTTAATAAACGGTCAAGTGCGAGTATTACTCGCGTACAGAGAGACTGTAGAATAATTATATAAATTAGTAATTGTACTTTCAAGAAAAACCGTTGCTAAAGAATACTAGGATTTTGTAAAACACTATACAACATCGGGTTGGGTATAACTGTATATACTAAAAAAGCGTAAATGGTTATACCATGAAACTTCAAAGAGGTATGGAACCTATATAAATATCAAATATAGCTATTCTGTATAACTCATTTTTTAATATTATCCTAATTTGTTTATGATGAACTTAATTCGGTACTGACAATAAAAGAAATGCATATTTAAACTTCATTTGGCATTTCATAAAACTAAATTCAGCGCAGTAAATACTACCTTTCTTTCTACAGTGTAGCTAAAACAAAACCTTTGTTTAAAGTTTAAATTTGGCATTGTGATAAGCGCGCTTCAAAAGGAGGTCGCAAAGTTGCAACGCCGCCTTGGTCCGTGCCAAGTAGTCCGTGTAGGTCTTTAATTAACTTTTAAAGTCACTCGAAGCGTATTGAGAGATCCACTCAATGCAAACTAGTCGCGAATCCCATAGTATTTATGTGATTCATTCTCATTAAATTACTCTGTTTTTGACAATTTAACGTTTATTGCTTTTATACTGCTACTGGGCATTGCATTACATATATATGTATCATTAAAAGTTGTTAACTAGGCTTTAAAAGCCGATGGTACATAGGGTACGCCGCCCCTTTCATTGTGTATGTCCAAACCGTCTGTATCTTTAAGGGTTAATATCTCGGCTAATTACTGACAATTTTTTTCGAAAATCGTCATCAACAATGCTTTCATACTTCTGCTATACAATAGGAACAGCGCTGCTCAACACTTTTTCTGACTAGCCGTAAATCGAAATTCGTGTGTAAGGGAAAAATGAGTTTTTCTCAAAAACTATGCGACCCACGGTAATCGCTATAATTTTGCTGCAAGGTTTAAATTAACGTCTACTACCTCTAATTTTTTCATAATTTTAGTGTTAGTAGATTCGGAATTAGATGGGGGGGAGGGGACATATTTTTGAGGTACATTTTCGACTATATCTTTGAAAATATAATACCTAAAATTAACAGAAGTTCATTTTTGAGTTGAGCGTTACGAAAGCTTTCACAGGATACCCCACACGATATACAAAGAAAAGAGTTTTTTTTTTTTTTCAAGTAACTTAATGAGCCCCTCTACATTTTTACTAAATATATTTATGTATGTTTAATAATCTAAAAATATGTGGGTCAATAGTCTTTATTACTTCCCCCAATTTGAACTTTCCACGTTTCATAGTTTACGAGTAAAAGGGCTGTGACAGACAGACAGACACAGGAGTGATCTTATAATGGTTCCGTTTTTAATTTTTAAGTACGGAACTCTAAAAATATACATTTTATTTAAAACTTCTTAGTACTTTCAAGATTTTCCAAGCTCTTCATCAGAGAATATTTTAATAACTGATTGCCGTTTATTTATACAAATACGTCACTTCGTTTTGAAAATGAGAGAGCTAGTAATTATTAGAGTTGAAAGCAGAAGTAGCAGTTTCTTGGATTGAACTTAATTAGAGAAAAAAATATATTATTACTATTAACTGCAGTTCCATTTATTTTATGGCATCACTCTGATCCCATACGTCACTTTCCTTTTTAAATGCGTAGCTGGACAGTTGAAGTAGCAGTGTTTCAGATTAAATTTGAGTAGAAGAAAATATTTAAGTGCCGTACCACCGTATTTGTATAAATAAACAGAAATTAGTTATTAATATATTCCCTGATGAAGTGTTTGGAAAAGCTTGAAAGTTATAAGAAGTTTTAAATAAAATGCATATTTTTAACTTGTAACATCTCTTTCATTATTTTAATCGCCTTTTAAGTAAAAACAGTTAACTTTTTAAAGTTCATATTATATATTTTATGTTTGAATGAAGGTGAAAAATTGCGTTCCATTTTATGATTTTATTTATATGATAACTTTCACTTATCAGAAATCTGCATATTTTTGTCGTACATATTCCCCATTTAAAAAAATATCCTAGTACTCATTAAATAATTTTCAAGCATGAATTTTTCTTTCACCTAGATAAACAAAAAACAGCACAGGCACGTCTCACTTATGCGCCTCTCAGTTATATACGAATTTCGCAAGATCCCGCCACGAGGAATAGGAAAATAATGCTATAGATATCTCACTTATAAGTGCCACTTTGAATTGTCTTGTTCAGCTATATGCGGAAATCAGCGCAATTCACAAACTCTGAGTTAACCCGGGAGGGCGGGCGCCACGAAAAGTAACACGAGAACGGGCATGGGGTGTCAGCACACCCCAAACATAATGAATGGTATAAATACGAAAAAACACTTTAGAATTCTGTCTGTTAGTGAAATTCATGATAATTACTCTTTCTCGTGAAAAATGATAACTGAAATGTTAAATTATAGTTAATTTTAAAAATTAATAAACGACAAAATTAAAAGCACTCAACGACAGCAGACGAATATTTTCGAGCGTGGGGTGTCAAAACACCCCGCGCCCGTCCTGCCGGTTTAAGTGCGAAACCTTTTTTAATCTATAAATAATTTTCTGCACGTGTCAAGGTCAGAAGATCGTTCCGCAAAGCACCTGAGATGGTGGAGAGGGTGTTACAATTACACTTTTCACCCTCTCCCCTCAGTTCTAATGATCCCTTCTTTTCTTTCTCTTTTATTTTCATCAAGCCACGCGCGTATTCCCTTCCCTCCTTGCATTTACAGTAGCATCCTGATTTTCTTTTTTTTTTTCTTTTGCTCATTTTTATTGCAAAAAAGAAAAAAAAGTTAACAATTTCGTTCGAAATGGGAGTTATACAAGCAGCAGAAAATGATCCCAAACTCTCAGAAATAAGTTTAGTTCAAAATTCGATTTGCCAGAATCAACGCTTAGAGAGATTTTAAAGAACAAGGACTGGATCCCAAAAATGAACAGTGGATATTCTACACAGACGAAGAAACGATCGAGAATTCAGAATGGAAAATTTGAGATTTTAGAAACCACTTTAATTCAGCGGTCAGAGAAGTGAAAGCTTCTAATTAACCCAATTAGCAGTGAATTATTCGAAGAAAAGGCACTCACTTTGTCCTCAAAAATAGTAATCGAAAAACTTCGGGCTTCTTGGGAAAGGCTATAAAAACATAAGAAAAGGCACAGTTTAACAAATCATTGTCTCCATCAAATCATCAAATCAGAGGTAAAAGCGCAGCCGTTTCAGATTCAACTGTTAATGAATGGATGGCAGACCTGCTAAATTTAATTCAAAACTTTGATGTTAAAACATTTTTAACTATGTGATGAAACAGGTTTATTTTATCATATTTTTCCAAACAAAATGCTAGATTTTAAGGGAGAAACATGTCATGGTGGTGTAACGGAGCCGATGTCGTAAGGTGGTGTGGTAGCGGGTAAGTTCAACGGCCTGGTCTTATCAATATCGAAAAAATATTTTATTGTATCACAAACAATTAAATAAGAATTTCTTGATTAAATAATTCAAAATTACAACATTTTTCATATATGGGTTCGAGTTCAGCTAACAATAAAGTATTTGTAGAATCAAGTCCAGTTCTCTAATGGCAGATTGTTTTCAGGGAGAATGTCTCTAATACATTCGATGTCCACACTTTTCGAAGGTAGAGTTCGAGATGCTCGACAGGAATGTCGCACTTTTTGTAGATGTTTAACTGAGGTTTAGGAACCTCCGATATTCAACTCCGTGATGGAGATATCTTAACAGTCACACCTGGCTTTCGCTTTTCTGTGCTTCGGAATATGTCACGAAGCCGTCGACCCGTGAGAGATTTCCACTCTGCACGGCCAGAAACACCTTGAAGTCTCAACTTCAACAGAAGGGGAAAATTAAGCTCTCGAGAATGCTCTTGCATCCTCTTTTATCAGTTTCGTTTTTCCGTCTAGGACCAAAGCCACTCCCATTAGCCACTCACCATCCGTGGCCCATGATCTCATAGACCAGCCAATTTCTCTATAGGCTGCAGTCAGGAACCTTGGTGTCCGGTTTAATATCTGGTTTCACTTTCTACTTTCCCACGGGAACGAGACCCTCGTGAACATCAAAAGAATATTTCTCTCGCTAGATAAGAGTTCCTTTCACCCTAGTGCCCTCTGCAAAGATTGATTGAAATTGATATATTTGTTTCATCTTTAGCGACATTTTCTGGGACTCTGAAGAAATTTGGAGGCTGTGAAAATACATTAGTTTCCCTATGCTGGCTTTTGCCCTGTAAATTTAGAGTTTCAATGTGAGATATCGTCGAATTCTCACACAGCAAAGAAAGCAAAAGTACAGCAAAGAAAGAGTGACTGTACTTTTATATATTGCAATGCGGACGGATCAGAAAAGTTACTGCCAATAGCGATTGGTGAATCCAAGAAACAACAGTGTTTAAAAAAATGTGGAGAAATGAAAACAACAGCAAAATAGGAAAATGAAAACAGCAATGATTTTAACGTAGACAGAGAAGAATGGAACAGCGTAAACCAAGATTCTCTTTCTTTTGAAGATTTCGTCAATGTTGATGAAAACTTAACAGCAATAAGAGATATTGAAACTGTTTTTGATGACGTGATAGCTGAAAAAGTAGATGATTATGATGATGATAATGATGAAACTAATACTGTAATTATCCCATCTTATGCTACTGATGTAGGATTAACTTTCAAAATGCTGATGTAGCATCAAATACAATGACGCATTTTTAAAGCATTAGAAAAGGTCGTTGTACATACGCGGCCTGAGCAAAAACAAACTAGCATTGATGACTTTTTAAAAAGAGGAGTAATTGGCTTTGTTTATGTAAGTATATCTTCTTCTATGAAAAAGGATATTTTGCGTTTATTGTATTTTTTTAAACTAAATTTTCTAATGAAAGTGTAAGGATTTTTTTTCAAGTATGTTACACTAATATTACACTCCTCATTTTTAGGGTTTCATTCATCTGACGAAACCCTATTCGTCTCACTCCTCTGTCTGTCTGTCTATCTGTCCGTCCGTCCGTCCGTCACAGAGACCGTTCTCAGAAACTATATATATTGGAGACTTGAAATTTTGGATTCATATAGCTGAACACCTCACATCAAGCGACAAATCATAAAATTTTGAAAAAGTCTTATATTTATTCCCTCTGGGCTCTAACTTATGTATTTTAAGCTTTTTTTTCTAACTGAACCCGTAATTAAGTTGAAGACTTGAAATTTTGGATTCTTATAGCTGAACACCTCACATCAAACGACAAACCATAAAATTTTGAAAAAGTCTTATATTTACCCCCTCTGAGCTCTAACTTTTGTGTATTTTAAGCAATTTTTCTAATTCAGTCACTAATTAAGTTGGAGATGTGAAATTTTGCATACTTATAGCAGAACACTTGCAATCACACGAAAAATCATAAAATTTTCAAAAAGTCTTATGTTATTTACCTCTCCGGGCTCTAACTTCTGTATTTTTAGTAATTTTTCTAATTCAGTCACTAATTAAGTTGGAGATGTTAAATTTTGCATACTTATAGTATAACACTTGCGATCACACGAAAAATCATAAAATTTTCAAAAAGTCTTATATTATTTACCTCTCCGGGCTCTAACTTCTGTATTTTTAGCAATTTTTCTAACCTCCACCCTTTTCACCCGCGGTGCACTTTTCTAACTTTTGCCGACACTCCTTTGACCGCTCTTTCATATTATGCACCATAGCCGTATATATTTTAGTTCTAATTTTTATCACCAGGGAGCGCCTACCTATCTCGGGTGTTATTGGCCTGATCCCCTCGACTAATATATCTACAGATAGTTTGTTAAACGGAGTTTCGTTCGGGTAGAGGTTTGTTTAGAATAGAGTGCGCCCCTTGGTTGCCAAATGTGGAACTAACATATTTTGCAAAATGATAGTGTTGTGAAAGGAATATTAAACGAAACTGTCTGTGCGATTTGTGATCACACTTACCCACTTGTTTATAAAATGTTATTAATCATAATTCTCATATTTCAAAATGTTTTTCTTTCAAATAATGTGTATAAAAAGAATTACTACATACAACCACCTCTCAGTTATACGTGATTTTAAACCAATCCCTTCAAACGCGTATAAGTGACTGTAGTTTGTTTTTGCTACGAAGATGATGGAAATTAGTTAATAAAAGATGAGTTGTCACAATTGGCAATTAATAGCTCAGAAAAAATTAAAGGGTCTTTTTTTCTTTCTTTTTTTACGTTAATCCTTCGTAATTGTGTACACCTCCAAATATTACATAATAGCTACAATACCCTTTAAAATGGATTTGAATTCCACTAAAAATTTTCATCAACTATTTTCTCGCCAAAGACATTTGCCCAAATAAGCCATTTGGCATTGGATTCTATGTCGGAATATTAATTATAAGATCAGATTAAGGATAAAGTAGGATACATTGTTGCTATGGGGCAATTCCACAGAAAATTCTCTTTTTTTTTGGGGGGGGGGGGGAATAAAATTTATAATATGTTTAATTTAAGGGTATGATTGGAAAACTTGATATTTTTATGTTCTATAATAAAATCCTAATAAATAAGTCATAATGTTACGTCAGTTACACAATAAAAGTTACTTCAGTTACATGTGCAAATGCCATTTTTTTCTTTTTTATTGTTTAGAAATTAATTAAACAAGTTGTGTTATGATTTGTCATTACTTAGTGTTATTGAGAACATTAAATCACTTTTTTTAACGGGATAGTTTTGATAATTTTTACACTTCAATGAAGGCAGAAAAAATGCATATATTTTATGTTACATCAGTTGCAGAATTTTGAATTGCAATTTGTGGGACTAAAAGAGAGATTGAAATAATCTGCAGGTATTTGGGTATTAAGTCCTTAGTAAGAAATATTTTAAATTGTAAAAATTTGTTCTAGCTTTATTAGTAAATTTTCTGCACAGTTTTGAAAACAAAATTCGATGATCAAGTGTTACGTCAGTTACGATGGAATTGACCTAAGTTGAAATCTGTCAACGAAAAAACTGTTTTTAAATTTCTAGTTTTTTGGTGTGTTTTTTGTGCCTTTAAAGTTTAACCGAAATCCATTTTTGAAGCTTTTCTTTTTACTGTCACATTCCTTGTGTGGAAAACCCATTTTGAAAGCTTTTTTCTTTTTTTTAACTACCATATTCCTTGTGTGCAAGTGGTCCTTTCCGAACTACGAGTACATATAAATATTTTCGGTTCCCTTTCTTAGAGTTCCTTTGAATTTAACTTGAGCTCCCGTAAGCTGCGGAGTGGAACGGAGAAAACGAACAAATTAACAATTTTGAAGCCTTTGAAAGTTTTACAAAAGGTTTGGCATGGCTGGAGCAGCAGAAAGACTGTGATACTGGTGAACTAATAATATAAAAAAAAACTCCGTGATAGAGCTTCAAAGCAAAAGCAATCGAAACTGCGACAAACAAAGCATTTTTTCAAATACTTGTGATATATGTAAAAGGTACTTAATTTCAAAATTAAAATTCAGGTAATTTATTCTTGTTTCTGTTTTGCTACTGCTTTATTTTTATTAAGCACTTGTAACCATAATAAGAAATATTGCATGTATTTCACCTTAATCTTAAAAGAAAGCATTCTCGTTTATCCGAAAATTTCGATTTTCCGAAAGAGGGCCGGTCCCAATTACTTCGGATAATCGATGTTCTACTGTATTTTTAAATTTACAATTACATTTTCTGTTTATTATTATTTCAAAAATTACTTGTTATAATTTCAGAGTGTGGCAAACGTCTGATAAAGACACCGAACGGCCTGGTAGCTGGCGGCGTAAGTGCTGCTCTTGGAGCTTGGCCTTGGATGGTAAGTAAATTGCAATAAAAGCATCTATGATAAGGTGGACTTTGAAAATACAGGGTGTCCATAATTAAGTGACCCTACTTTAAAGTTGTCTGCAGACAAAACTATTGTTCTTAAAGTTGGGAAATTTGACGAAAGACATAATAAAGCTATGGGAATAAAAGAAATAGTTCAAAATTTCGCCACCAGAGGGCGATTTTTTAATAAATTATACATTTAGCATTTTAGACATCGCCAAGGCTTTTTATAAAGTCTGGCATGAAGGCCTAATATACGAATTAATTCAGCTTAAACTTCCATCCGGACTTATACATCTTATATATTTGTACCTTGGCGATCGTTCCTTTTCGGTCCGCATAAACAATATGTTATCTGATTTACACTTTATTCTATGTGGGATAATTCAGGGCCCAACCCTATTCAACCTCTATTTTTGGATTACCTCGTACTCTACTCAATTTACTCGCCCTTTATGCGGATGACACCACTATTTATGCTACTGAACACCGTCCATATTTTCTTTATAAAAACATTCAAAATCACGTCAATTTATTCATCAACTGGTGCAATCAATGGCGCGTCAGACTTAATGAAAGTAAAACCACTGCTGTTTTCTTTTCTCGCTCTTTTACCTATCCCAATAGACTTGCTATTAACAATATAACTATTCCCTGGTTCTACGAAGCTAAGTACTTGGGGGTTATCATTGACAAACGCCTTACTTCAATAAACATCTCCTTAATATTCACGGTAAAGCCACGGGCGTTGCTAAATGTCTTTCCCCTCTTTTACGGGTCCTAACATGTCCTACCACAACAAATTACTTATATACAATGCCTGCATACTTTCTATTGTTACCTACGGCTGCCCGATGTGGGACTTTTTCTGTAAAACTGGTATGTATGTATACTTTCTCAATTACATAATAAACAACTTAGACGCATCCGTAACGGCTCTGGATATCTTCGTAATACTACCAATAGGAATGATTTAAAAGCTTCTTCTCTTATTAATCGCATTAAATTTCATCTAACAAATTCCATAGCCAAATTTATAAAGTTCATAATGATATTATGTACGAATTACCAGACTATGATGCTCTCAGTCCTTCTAAACGTAAGAGACCCCGTTATACTACTGTATTAGAAGAATAGTCGTGCTCTTCTGCTAATACTTTTTCTGTCTTTTCTTTTGTATATATTATTAAAAAAAAAATCTTTTTATATTCTCATTATTACTTTGTCTTGGTAAAGTTTGTTAAACTAATTATAAACTTTTTTATATTAAATGTATGGCAATGTAAACTGCCTTTTTGGTTGAAGGGAAATGGTAGCTTTTTCTAGCTTTGCTTCGTCCGGTTATGTCGAATTGTATTAATGAATCCGGTTATGTCAAATTGTCGAATCGAAGTAATTGTATTTTTGAACAGTGTAAACATTTTTTTTTTTTTTAAATCTTTAAACTCAATTTTACTTTATTTCTTATTTTTATCTTGTAATCTATTTTTAAACTTAATTTTATTTTACTTATACCTTCGGATTACCCTATCATAAATTTTCAGCCTTTTCTTTTTTATTTTTTCTAATTTTATTTCATATATTGTAGTACATTATGTGCTACGGTTGGACTTATATTGATGGCTCCTTTTTGATGTGTTATACGCTTACTCATACACAGGGAGTGGAGTAGCAATGCTACTGGGCATCCCATTGAACTTTTCTCCTGTTCACCTGCTCAACGCCGCGTTCTCTCTTTTCCTTTCGATTCTTTCAAAGTTATTGTTATGATTTATAATATGCTTAAGGCTGTTCTCAACTGCTCTGCTCAACAAGCGCAAAATGTTTTGACACATTTACAAATTCATTTTTTAACGGAAAGGTATAAAATTGGAAATCCTGGCCATGGAAGCGATTCGGAATTCAACTGTTTTTTCATTTTTTGATCAATCCATTACGTGTTGAGTTATAAGCTATTTTGATCACGTGACAAACACGTTTTTCGCCCGCTCTCGAGTGTTCTTTCTTCCTTCGCGCGGAAATTCGGTTCAAAACACCCCCTTTGACACTATTTTCTAACAGATCTATTGCGTTTGCAAAAAAAAAATGAAAAAAACAGCTCAATGACATAGTTTCTGAACAACAACACCAGCTAGTTTCATGTATTTTCGAACAAAAATAAATTAAAACTTATGTCAGAAAGTTGCCCTTTTTGATTTCAGAACACCCTTAAATTTGTTTCAGTTTAAGTTACAATAAGATATTTAGTTTGAGTTTTTACGATGTTTTAAAAGAACGGTTTTAGTTATGATTTAAATTTAAGATGTTTTGAAAATCTCCAGGTGTAATGAAATTTAATCCTGTTTTAACCAAAGATATTTCTAATAATTTTAAACAAAGTTGGCTCTGAATCCTTTTCAACTGAAAGCTGTTTTTAAAAGTATTTTTAATGAAGTTTACATTGATTAAAATGAAGTTTAAATAAAGAACTGTCGTCAGCAATATTTGACTTTTCGATGTCTTATAAAATTCAACACACAGTTTTATTACAGGTATCTTCTAAAGCACGCTTATATTTTCTGTGCTAATAGCAGTATAAGTGTATATTAGACCTATATTGATACAGGCTAAGAGAAGAGTTAGTTTAGAGCAGGCATGTCAAACACGCGGCCCGCGGGCCACAACTGGCCCGCCGACAACTTATTTGTGGCCCGCGAAGCCTTTGTCACTTTACCTGTATTTAATGCAGTTGTTAGAACGTGCATACTGTAAATATACTTTACACGAATAGACTTGCATCAACCGCGGTCTTAGAGATAGCAATAATCCGAAAGATTTGTATTAGAATATTTCGAACAATTATAAAAAGTTGCAATTTTCATTTTAAATCGACAAATTATGAATGGGTATTTTCAAAAGACTACCAAAAGACAAACTGCTTGGAATTTTCATTTGAAATTAAAAGCACCTGAGTAAATTTCTTGACGCTATCTTCTTATTTAATAGTAGTATTAGCATCTTCCAATAGCATTTATTACTTATACAAAATTATTTTTAAAAAGAAAATGCATTTCATTTTAAATATGCCAGGCATTATTACAAGCCAAGCCAATGCTTAGCACACAACACCTGTTGAAATTGAATAAGGAACATAAAAAGAATTTATTAAACAAAAGAACGGTCCGAAAAAATAAATTTCGAAACTCTGGTGGAGAACCCAGCAACAGCAGGGTCATTCCAGTGTTTGGAGGACCGGTAGCCCAATGCTAGATCAAGATTAGTGTGCACAATCAAATTTTAAAATAAATGCAATTTAGAAAATTCTATTAAATTTTATAGATTTTTGTTGTAAAGTAATTTTGAGTATTTTTTTTTTTTCAATAAATAACATACACAATGTATAATATTAACTTTGGAATTTTGTGCTATTTTTTTTTTTTTTTTTTTTTTTTTTTTTTTTTTTAACATGGCTGTGTTTTGTACGAAGATATTTTATTCTATGCAACGGTAATAATATTATTTACTCTTTTTAATGTGGCCCGCGGCTTTCTATATAACACTTAATCTGGCCCGCGGCTTTGTATACAATACTTAATTTGGCCCGCGGCAGTAAATGAGTTTGACATGCCTGGTTTAGAGGAACACACAAAACTATTCCGTTACATTACGGTCAATGGGTAGAAAATCGTTTTCAGTCCCTTTTAACCCTTTATCTACTGAATTATGAATTCGTAAAAATTTTATCTTCTAAAGCATTTTTCGTGAATTGTTTAAACTACATTTGAAGATTTATATAACCATTTAATAATTTTTAGAAGGAGGGATGGATTTAGGAGAATTAATTCAATTTGAATTTATAGGAATTTTGTGCATTATTTATAACCCCACTCAAATCTTTTATTTTAAATATTTTTCTTGGAATTTTGCAGAATTAGGAAATGTACAAATAGAATGTTCTCACAATAGAAATATAGAAATATTTCCGAATTGAAAAATCCACCCCCCCCCCTCCCCCAACGCCAAGAAAGTTGAAAAGATGCAAAGGCAAAATAAATCCTCCTTTTAAAAATGTTTTTGTTTTGTGTAACCCATAATGCTTTTGGAACAATATAAAGTAATGTATCTGTAACTCATTCTAAATTGTATTAAAACTAATCGATGTATTTACTTAATTTTATAACAAGTTATTTTAATGGTACTTATAAGTACCGTCAGTAGATAAAGGGTTAATGTTGTTACATTATTTGAGGATGTGAGTTTCAAAACTCGCCTTTCCAAAATTAAAAAGTGTCTTTTCTCTATTAATCTATTTTATTAGTGAAGGTGCATCGAAAAAACAGTACAATCTACAAAAAACTAGTTTTATTGTGTATTTTTGGCATTGTAAAATCTTAGTTTAGAATGAAAACAAACGGACGCAGTCAGAGGTTTTTCGCGATTTCACAAAATTGGATTTTCTAGATAAGACCAGTTTTCTAATAGATCGGAAGGCGATAGCACAGACAATCACCCCATAGAGTTCACGGCTGAAATTCTAGAATGAGTTAAATCTCGATTCACATATTAAAACGCAATCCGTCTGCCAAGTCCTATCTTGGGGGAAAACACCTGAAAACCCGATTTTAGCGGTTGGCCAGTAGATTTATTATTGTGTTTTCCTGCTCCCAGTCCTCGATACTTTCATACATTTGGGTGCAGGAAAACACAATGGTAAACCTACCAGTTAACCGCTAAAATCGGGTTTTGGGTTATTTTCCAACAAAATAGGTCTTGGCAGACCGATTGAGTTTTAATATGCGAATCGAGTTTTAACTAAATCTGGAATTTCAGCCGTGAACTCGATGAGGTGATTGTCTGTGCTGCCGGCTTTCGATTTATCGCCTCCCGACTTAAGATCCTCCCCATTTCTGACTGTAGATGATAAATGTGTTCTCAAATGTGTCATGCGTTTTCCCGAACTGTTTTCCTAGGCCAGGGACGGCGAACCTATGACACGCGTGCCATAAGTGGCACGCTGCAGATTATTTTTGGCACGGCATAAATTGAGGTTCTACATCAAAATATATAGAATTTCACAAAATGCATTAATTAATCCAGATGTTGTCTCTGTTCCCTGAATTCGATTAGTTCGGTTGGTTGTCACTGTCATGCATACAGATTGAAGAAATTGAGATATAACTTAATGTGTTCATTCTAGCTCAATATTGGCTCAGAAAATTTTTAAGAGAGAATTAGAAGATTATCGCAAAAGAAAGATTAATAGACATTATAAGCAAAAAGGCCAGTGGTAAAACTTCAGATTCTTGACACAAAAAGCTATGGATTCTGGCGCTTGCTATTTTAACAATTTTTTCTGGGAGACATTCTTTTCGAAAAGCAAAAACATCTTTTTCAAATGAGTTCAATTCAACCTGCATTCTCTTGAAAATAAGTAAGTACGAAGCTGATATAACTTATTTGGCATCTAAGATGAGACAACAGAAATGATATTTTTAAGATAAATTTCGAAAATATAACATCAAATATTACCCATACTTTTTTAATGCTATTAAAATGCTATGCTTTTAATTTTGATTCATTATTATTTGATCCATTAAGATTTTTTATTGTTAGCCCGTCATGATCACATCAAATATAATTTTGAAAAATTTTGGCATGTGGACCTAAAAAGGTTCGCCATCCCTGTCCTAGGCATTCTTTCATTTTACTAAACTATGAAGTTTTATTAAAGTATTCTCGAAGTGTTGGAAAGTGTTTAATAATCTTGACGCATGATTTTTATTTCTTGTTTTAAACTATATTCTTCTTTTATTTTCAGGCCGGTATTTACACTAGAAATTTCGGCATCGAGAATTTCCATTGCGGTGCCGTTATCATCGACCAGTACCATCTGGTAACGGCTGCCCACTGTTTCGGTGTCAGCGGGAGATCTTCCCAGTAAGTACAGTATAATGTTAACATTTTGTATGGCATATACAGTGTGTTCGGTTAATTATTGTAGCGACACATTCTGGGGTTTGTTAGTAGATATCAAGAGGAACAAAAATTGCTAAGGAACGGGGGAAACTAAAGTCATTTGGGAAAAATAAATTTTATCCATTTTAATACAATCAAATAAAAAATATATGCTGAAAATCGACAATTATTTTAAAGTAAATACAGTAGATGGCAGCACTAAGCCATTTCATTTATGAAATTTGCTGAAACTATATAAAATCGGAGACTATAAATTCCCATGCACTGTTCAAATCGCTATTTTCTTTCTTCAATGTTACATTGAAGATTGAAAGCATGTTTGATAATTCAATACTGAAAAAACAAATCTGTTCATAAAATAAAGATGAATATACATAATTGAAAATATTTCTGACATGTAAAGCTGTAGAGTTTTCGACTTCAACGCCAATTCTACAAGTCTTAATTAAGTTTTTTTTTTCTTTTACTTTGAATTCCTTTCTTTAATATTTTAAACATTTGTGTTCGATTTTAGTTTTTGAAAGTTATTTTATTTTAGACGTATTGTTAAGGACGTAGTTATGTTTGCTAAAAGTTATTAAAAGCATTTTCACTGGGTTATTTAAGCATATTTTCTTTTTTTCTTTGAATTGAAAGAACTTGAAGTAAAAGCTCACGAGATCTTACGGTTTTATAATAGTTACATTAGTAGGTAATATATCCTGTTATAACTCTTTGTATAAAATTTGCTTTAAATTTATTGATGGGAAATTATGGCCTCTCAACAAGGTTAAAGAAGGCGGGGGGGGGGAATCACTTTCACTCCAGTTTGGCGATTTGTTGGGAGGGAGGAGTAAAAAAAAACACTAAACTTGCGTGACGTAAATATGTATATTAAAAATCCATCATTTACTTCTAAACAATGATAAAAGATGGCAGCACTGAACAATTTGAGAAAAGCACGGAGGAACAGATATGAAGAAGAAAATAGTGTTAACCATAGGCGTAGAGTTATATGGGCCCGTGGGGCTTGGGCCCCTCCAATATTTTTTCAGATGGGCTACATTTTTTAACGTCAACTGACATAGAAAAAACCCTCAGATTTTGGAATTTCATACAATTTACAAAAGTTTTTAGCGTATAATGTTTTTGATGGATAATTGTTCTTTCTCTAAATTCGCTGTTTACTTTTATTCTTTATAAACAAGTAAAACAACTGGAAAATTTTAGCGTGGCATTTGGGAAAAAACTAAGCACTCTCCAAGGATGGGTTTTCCTTCCTTCTTTGGACACTGGGCACACTTTCTGGGATGATTTTTTTTTTTTTTTTTGATTCGGCGTCATAGACATAGGGTAATAAATTCACGTTTTTAACGGACAACAAATGGTGTCCAATATGATCTGATTAGAGCACAGACAAGATGGTTCGCCGTTTCCCGAACCTACAAAGAAAGTGGCTCGAATTTACGAGCTTTGAAGAACTCATGAAGGAGGGGGTAGAGGAGTTAGGTTTCTTTGCAAATGATGCAACTAGAAGCCAGGAAGAATCACCAGTACCTCCAAAGCATAGGGAGAAATAAAGGGAGAAATTCTTTGTCTCTAAATCATGCATAAAGCTCATATTAAATTAAAATAGTTCAAATCTGTCAAGTGATCTCTGTAGTAAATGGCGATTCACCAGGATCTGGTAACAATAAACAGTACATATTCAGTTGTTCTTATTCAGGCCTAGCAAGTAACACTTTCTCAGGTCCATTTTCTTTCATTAATATCAGGCTGAGTGGGGACCAGATCTAAATCTTTTCTGTAAACCCAGGCCAGGCCTAAACTTAAAAATACATTAAAATAATAAATATTGCAGCCTACAGCACTTCTATAAAGATGAAGATTATAAACATGAAAAAAAGTTAAGATAAATATTTTTGGTCAGAAATCCTCGTACAAGAAAATTTTTCAATCAAATCGACGTAAAAATCAATGTTTTGTAGAAATTCACTCAGACCGGGCCGAGATTTTAACTTTCTTCCAGGCCGGGCTCGGGCCGAACTTTTAGCTGTTATACCGGGACAGGCCAATATTTTTTTTTACTACGGTCCGGCTCGGGTCGAACTTTTAAATTTTTTACCGGGCCCAGCCGAATTTTTTTTCTATGATTCGGGCCGGACCTGGAATTTTCGGCCCATGCAGACCTCTATCACGGTCTCAACTGGTAAAGGTCAATAGGCTCATATAAGTCAATATAAACTCTGTACTGTTATATAACTGGTTTTTTTTAAATACAAAAATCATTACATTTGTGAATGATTTAATTAGGAGATTGAAAAAAAATTCTGGAATGTCAATTTTTAAGAGAAAGAATTTTGTTTTAAGGTGAAAAAACTGTGAAGGACTCAAGTTCTTTCTAAAGATATACCTGCTTACAATAAGATTTTCCATGTTAAAGTTTTCATGAGGGACGCTATATATGAAGAAAGAAAAAAAAAAGTAACAGAATGTAGCAATTATTAAATTTTGACTGCATTATTTTATAAATGAAATTTCAATTTTTTTCAGTTTAATAAAATTGAAAAAAAAGCCCTTCGGAAAAAAACTGAAAAGCCGGGTTTTTTCCCCAAAGTTTCCGTTTTTTTTCTGAGCATTCCCATTTCTATCATTCCACGTTAGTCCGTGATGTAAAATAATGCTGATTACTTTTTGGTGTAAATTGGCCATCAGGTGCCGCTGCGATGCAGAATTTTTCCTGATTTTCGTAATAGCTTTATCTTGAACACTAATGCACAAATTTTCATCAAACTTCAAATTCAGTTAGACATTGATATATGTTGTTCTTTATTACGTTTTGGAGTAAATCGTGCAATAGGTGCCGCTGCTATGCCCCGTTTTTCACGATTTCCGCAATTATTCTGCCTCAATAACTAATACACAGAATTTAATCAGACTTCATATTCTGTTACACTTTCATATAAATAGATCTTTTATTAGTCTTGGGTGCATACAGCACTATAGGTGTCACTTTTATGCTCTTTGAGCTGAAAATTTTTCTTGCAAGAGGGTGGATGCCAAAATTCAATTGTTTGTTTCGATGCGATGCTTATATCTCCTTTTAAAATGCACACAATTTAAAAACATATATCTTTAGAATCACTATGATGGAGATGAGCGTAGATTGTCATTTAATTTTGGGTAATTTTGGGCACTATGATAACGAATTTTGAAGTATTAACATGTATGAGATAGAAGAACTTTTTGGGATTGGCACATCTGACTAGTATTTCTTGTTTTCGCACCGAGTTCTTTAACATAATATAAAAAAAATATAGTTTTTGTCGTCCGAACTGTCCGAAATTTAAGTGTTATAAATATAACTGTACTACTGTACCCGAATACTCCATAAAATTTCATGAAAAATATGCATATTTAATAGCGAAAAGTGCCAAAGTCAAGCGAAACCGCGCCGAAACTGTTTTTTAGCTTTTGCGTCCAAATTTTCTAAGATTTTATTAATTTTTTTAAATACTTCTTTCTACTGGTTCGAACATTACGAAATTTTTATGTTAGATGTCAAGTCCAGTCTTTCGAAATGCTCTAAAAAGATTGTGGAAAAAAGATAATCTCGTCATGGTGAGGTATGAAGTGACCTGCAGTCGCGAATTTGTTCTAAGAATTAAAATTAGTCTTTTAGAAAACCGATTCCACCGGTGACGAGAAGATCTTAGCTTTCAATATGTATTTTTTGTGAATCGGTACAGTCGTGGAAAACAAAAAGTAATGCAAAAAATTATCGTAGAAGAAAGTTACTGGTACCACACGATTGGTAATAAAGTTTACTTTTAAATGATGTAATATAAATTTGCTTAGGCTACATATTAAAACGAACCATAACTTAGTTTTTTTCAATAGCAGTACATAATTCTGACAGCATAAATGAACTCTACATCCTTCAATTAGCCTAAAAACAAATTTTTATGTAATTTGTATGATAAGTTTCCAAGAAATTATTTAATTTAAAACGAGTGTATTTTAGGGGCTGTATCTCAAATGAAGTTCGGTACTCGGTTGTTGGCCGAGAGAGCCCCCTTCTTGATCAAGGCATCTTAAGCGCCACTCAAGCAGTCATTGTGGACTGCTAGATTACAGGATAGCATAAAGATATTTCAAAATATCTAGTCACTTCTATCATAGACGGAAACCATCATTTTGCTGTTTTCTAAGCATAATTTGAAAACTACTTGGAAGAAAAATGGGAAATTTCGGATTTCCATAAAGCAGGACTTAATAAATCTAAATCAATCAAAAAAATTGTAGGTTGTAACTCATAATTTTTTCGAATATTAATTTCATAATTCATATCATAAAATTATAAAAATTACAAATTCAACATTTGGGTATTTTAGTATTATTGCTACACAAAAAATTAGCACATTAGGAGTATAATTTCAGGAGATATTAATAAAATATGGAAATGTAATTTAACATTAGAAGTACTAAATTTTGAATGTTTATAATTCAAAAACTTATCATTCATATGACTTGAAATTTGATGTCTAGGCATAGTTTGAACCGAAGATTTGAAATATTTTGTTAAAATTGGGTATTGCCATTGAAAAAAAATGAAGTTTGGGTTCGTTTTAATATGCAGATGGCCCCCTAAGCAAATTTTATATACATCATTTAAAAGTAGACTTTATTTCCAATCGTTCGGTACCAGTAACTTTCTTCTACGGTAATTTGTTAAGGAGTTAGTAGGGGGGTGTTTACTTTTTTTTCCTCCAAGACTGTACCTCTAAAATTGAGCCCTAAATAAGCACTGGCGAAAGGGAGAAAAAGTCGACTGAGAAATCCCTTTTTGAAAAAAAAAAAAAAAAAAAATTCAAAAGTTAAGGATCATATTTTTTGTAACTGATTGCGGCGTTTGAGACGCAAAAGTATGAAGTATAAGAATATGTCATCCGTCTTTCCATATTTTAAACGGCACGGCTGATGAATATTAAAACAAAACGGAAAAAAAAAATGTATTTAGTTCTTTCTTCCTTTCCACTCGAAAAATAGGTTCTGGTGATGCACGACCGCACCTCCGCCAATTTTTAAAAAAAGATCTCTTTTTTTATGAGTTTTTAATTAATATCTTGGCCAATTATCAAAAAATTAAAAATGTGAGCCTCAGGGGCATCCATCCCTGCATTGAACTATTCTCATATAAATTTTCAGACCTCTGCGGGCAGTAGATTTTCTAGTCATAGGCAATAAACACACACAAACAGCGATGTTGTCTTTATTATTAGATATATAGATATTTATGGTATATGTATAGTAAAACCTGTCTATGGCATAATCCTAATCCTGTCATAAATGGAAACTTTTCATACTACAGAAGGAAAGATTGCCGTACAATTTTACTTAATTAGCCAGAAACCTATCTTAAACGGAATATTGTTTCGGTCGCTTACGATTGCTTTTACAAAGATTTTACTGTATGTATACAAGGTTAACATGTGTAAACGGAACATGTCTATAATGAAATCTTGTCTAATGGCAAACATTTCATGATCCCATCAAAAGGAACGCTTTGAATTTTTACCTGCTAATGTAGGCAAAAACCTGCATAAAAGGGAAACTTTCAGCAGTTATTTGTCGTTTTGCAGGTTTTACTATTTTTGTACTCATTACTTAGTAAATTAATTCCCTGTCGCAGGGAATGTAGACCCCCCCCCCTTGTCTCCGCCACTGGCTGAGCCCCTCCAATAATTTTGAAAACTCTACGCCTATGGTGTTAACCCTTTCGGAACGAGCGTTTTTTACGGAATTTTTAATCTTTTATCACCGGTTTTTCAAAACAGAAATTTTTGCCAAATTGAATCTGGAAAAGGCTCTAATTAAATAAGGCAAAATTTACAATAAAAAATTACTGGTGAGAATAATCACCGATTCTGAGCACCTTACGCGGCACGTATACCGGTCGCTCGTCCCTAAAGGGTTAAAATTTGTTCCATCATTTTCTTCCCAATGATGCTAATTTGGCTTGGTGTATCGGCTATATCGTATAAGGTATATCGTTGGTATATCGGGGCTTTTGCAATGCTTTTCAATAGGAAAGGCAATTATTATTTTTTAATTGTCTAATGGTAAATTTGTACTTTAAGAAAGTCTAACAAGTAGAAATCCGAAACGTCAAGTGAAGGCTTACTGTAAAGACGAAAAGTTTTTGGTGTCTGCGTGTTTGTATATGTCTTGCAATTGCAATAACTGCCTCAAAAGGCATCTGCAGATGCTTTGTGCTGCATGTTTTGCTTTTATGCAGATGCAGATAGCTTGAGTCACGTGATACTCGAATTCACGAATGCAAGTGCAAGAAAAGAGCATCACGTGATTATAGCGGTCTAATACGAAAGGTAGTGCGGTCTTTTATGTTAGCCTCGTATAAAATCCATTTTATCTTTCACTACTAGAAGAGATATATCTGGACTCTAGTCTAGAGGTTATCTAGTCTGCTCAACAAGCGCAAAACGTTTTGACGCATTTATACATTTATTTTTTAACAGTAAGATATAAAATTGGAAAACCTGACCATTGAAACGATTTGGAATCGAACTGTGTTTTCCATTTTTTAATTAATAAATTTACCTATTGAGTTATAAGCGATTTTGATCACGTGACGAACACGTTTTTCACCCTTTCTTGAGTGAATATTCTTCTTTCGCGCGGAAATTCGGTTCAAAACACCCACTTTGACACTATTTTCTAAAAAATCTAATGTGTTTGAAAAAAAAAAAAACGGAAAAAAACAGCTTGATAACATAGTTTCTGAGCAACACCTGCTAGTTTAAAGCATTTCCGAACAAAAATAAATTAAAACTTATGTCATAAAGTTGCGCTTTTAGATTTGAGAACAGCCTTAATGGGTTTTCTTAAAACTTCAGACAAATACAGGGTTGCGTAATAAGAGAGTGTAGAAATAACAATAATAAAAGGAGTTTTATTTATTACAGTACTTCATATTCATTTCATTCATCATCATCCTAAAAATCTGTGTAATTTATTACTTATCTGAATTACAAATTTCGCAGGCGAATTCCAACTTCCCGATTTGCCATCCGTGTAGGCAGTGTCAAGGTTCGGGAAGGAGATCTCCATTTGGTCGACAAGATAACTATTCATCCCGACTACATTCCACGGGAATACTACAACGACATTGCCGTTATCCGAGTAAGAGAACCCTTCAAATTTGGTGATGAGAAGGTGCAGCCAATTTGTTTGCCTATTACTCCAGAGTTACGAAGGAAGAAACTGAAAGGTAGAGACGTAACCGTAACTGGCTGGGGAGATCTGGAGTTTGGTAAGAGAGCTTTTATCATTGAGGAAAGATATTTCATCATATAGTATATCGATTAACATATTAAATATTGCTGTCTGTTTATGTACAGTCGTGGGGGAAAAAAGTAAACACACCCTACTAACTCCTCTACAAACTATCGTAGAAGAAAGTTATTGGTACCGACCGATTGGAAATAAAGTCTACTTTTAAATGATGTATATAAAATTTGCTTAGAAGGGCGTCTACATATTAAAACGAACCATAACTTTGTTTTTTTATCAATAGCAATACACAATTCTGACAACATAAATGAATTCTACACCCTTCAATTAGCCTACAAACAAATTTTTATGCAATTCGTACCATAAGTTTCCGAGAAATTAATTATTTTAAAACGATCGTATTTTAAGGGCTGTATCCAAATTGAAGTTCGGTACTCGATTGTTAACCGAGAGAGCCCCCTTCTTGATCAAGGCGCATTAAGCACCACTCAAGCAGTCAATGAAGCCGGTTAGATAACAGGACAGCAGAAGAAATTTCAAAATATCTACTCACTTAATAATTATAAAGAAGGAGCTTGGTGCAATATAATAGAAGTGTAAAATATATACAACGTTAAAAGCACCAAATTTTTTTTAATTTTAAGCATACCGGTTTTGGTAGCATATAGCATCAAATTTCCGCCATCCTTAGCACTGAGGAAGGAATGCTATATGCTACCGAAACCGGTATGCTTTTTCAAGAAGGCTCACGTTTTGAGCACTTTATCGCCAGAGCAACGGTTGGCGCGGGGATGAATTCAACGATACGCAGCCTTTCTTGTTCGTGACGTCATACGCGTAGCGAACAGCAACCCCATTCCTAAGTATGACGAAATGTTATTTCACCGTGGTTTACAATTAAAACATTGCTTGAAACAATGAGCTTTTTCGGATTAAAATTCTTTTAATTTCACGGTAAATATAATTCAAACATAAGGTTTTTTTTTTTTTTTTTTTCAGTTCAATAATATTCTTTTATTTCATTAATTCGCTATGTTCGAAGAAATTGAGAACGTATTTTATTTTTTAGGAAAAAGAAAAACAGACGTAATGATTTTCTTGTAATAAATATAATTCTATTGATCATGTTTTTATGACACAGTTGAACTTAGTTTTATTAACGTTACTACTGAATTAATTTAGTTTTTTTTTTTAATTAAGCGGCATAATTGTGTGACGTGCAGATTGCATTAATAAAACATATTTTAACTGAAATAATTCATTAAAAATTAATTCTTTTTAATTTAATTGCGATTAGAAGCTAATAGGAAGTTGAAACTAAAATCAATTCGATTATAATTAGATTGAACAATAAATCATAAATTATTTAACTGTATCCTGCTATTAAATCAATCAGTTAAAATAATTGCAAGTTGATGCATGCAATTAAATCAATTGCAATTACATTTTAATGCTGTCGAATCTTTATCATTATTTGAGTTTTTATGAAAAAAAAATTGGTCTGCCTCTAGTGCACAAAATTAAAAATCTTTAAAATTCTTCAATTTTTTATTTTAAAATTTTTGCCATATTTCGTCCTAGTTGTTTTATTTGTTATTTTAAAATAGTAATTCGTCATATTTGAATAAATCATCTAATTCTTCTCCCGAATGAAATCCCCCCCCCCCCCACCACCACCACACACATTCCATTTTCCGTCATTCTGCACACATATTGCACAATTTATTAAGTTGAAGTGGCAATAAAATAATGACCAATAGTCTGAGGCAACCCCCATTCCGAATTTTCTCTTCCCCCTCCCCACCCTCTCCTCCAGCACACTATTTTTTGACCATTTAAAATTCATTGTTGCCTTACAGAAAAGATTAGTTAAAATTGTGTCTGAAATGTTAACTATCCCTTTGCTTATCCATAACAGTGTGTAAAGTTTACTGTTTTGCTCTATCTGTTGATTTTAAAATAACAAATAAATAATTTACCATAAAAACGAAAAGGAAAGAAATAGAATGAAAGATCAAAAATCAGGATTAACCTTTAGTGTACACATTCATTTTTTATTTAATTCTTTACATTTAAATTATAATTTTCTGTCTTATTACTTTGAGGTAACTATAAGTAAAGGACCAATTATTCAAATTCCCCCCCCCCCCCCCGTAAAAAATAGAAAAGCTTGTTTTTGTTTCATCTCCTCCCCCCCACAAAAGTCAAATATTCCAAGTTTTTAATTTTTTGGTTTGTTTTTTCTATTTGTTGATTTGTTTAATTGATAAATTTAACTAGTTAAATCTACAACCCCTCAATATCATACACAGCTAAAAAATTTCTCTAGAGATTTTATTTCTTACTTTGAAGTAACAAAAGATAGTCATTCAATATTCCTCCTCCCCCACTTCCCCTTAAGAAATTCATCTCACATTAAAAAAGCAATTTCTTGACATCCTGGTTGGGAGTGTGATATGTTTTTTTTCTTTTTTTTTTTTCCTGGTTTGGCTTATTTTCACTCGATTTTGGGGACTGTTTCTGCAGAATGATTTAGTATTAAATCAATTATTTAAGTTCATCGCAGAAAATATAGTAATTTTCGGCCACAGGTATTTTTTTTAATCTGTGTTTATATACATCAAAATGCACTGAAACTGCATCAATTCATCATCCCCATAAATCCATCTTTATATGTAATCAAATATCTAGATTTATGAAGGTAATGAGTTTTTGTTTAACAGGTATGGAATTAATAATACTTAGTTGAATAAAAATGTAGATTTTTGAGGGGATCAAATAATCAAAATTTTAGCAATAATCAAAAGTTCGCAGTATTTCTGTAAACGATTCATTCGATGTTGGTAAGTTCTGACAGTATTTTCTTAAAATACTCGACCTCATCATTTGTCAAATATCAGTTCGTAACAAAATTTCTTTAGAAGATTTCTTTTCATCTAGAACATATGATTGAAAATATTCCTTTAATTTAGGTAGGATTGTTATTCTATAATATGCTACTTCGTCTTCCACCATGTCGGATCAAAACAAAACACAAGACGACGACTGGCATTTGGCGATAGAGATGGCTGAACGTTCTCCAATTCGCCAAGGCTAGTGCTCAAAACGTGAGCCTTCCTGAAAAAGCAACCGGTATGCTTAAAATTTAAAAACTTTTGGTGCTTTTAACGTTGTATATTTTTTACGCTTCTATCCACTCACTTCTATTACAGACAGCTCCTTAAACCGTCATTTTACCGCTTTTTAAGCATAATTTGAAAACTATTTTGAAGAAAATGTGAAATTTTGGATTTCCATAAAGCAGGACTTAATAAATCTAAATCCATCAAAGAAAAAAAAAATTGCAGGATACAATTCATAATTTTTTCGAATATTAATTTCATAATTCATATCATAAAATTATAAAAATTGCAAATTCAGCGTATTTATGTTTGGGCACATTAGTATTATTGCTACACAAAAAATGAGCACATTAGGAGCATGATTTCAGGAGATATAAATAAAAATATGAAAATGTAATTTAACATTAGAAGCACTCAATTTTGAATGTTTATAATTCAAAAACTTATCATTCAAATGACTTGAAATTGGGTGTCTAGGCATAGTTTGAACGTTTGAACAGAAGATTTGAAATATCTCGTTAAAATTGGTTATTGCCATTGAAAAAAATGAGGTTTGGGTTCGTTTTAATATGTAGATGTCCCCCAAAGCAAATTTTATATACATAATTTAAAAGTAGATTTTATTTCCAGTCGTGCGGTACCATTAACTTTCTTCTAAGATAATTTGTTAAAGAGTTAGTAGGGGGTGTTTACTTTTTTTTTCCCCACGACTGTAGTTGTAAGTGTGTGAATTGTAAAATTGTGAAAAATAGAAAAAACAGAAGTCTCTCTTTTTTGATCACCCATTGTAATTAAAAGTTTTATTGGTATTTGTGTCACATGGCAACAACGCATTCAGTGCTTCATAAATTTTATTCTTAAAAATCATGATTCCAAAAACTTTATTTATACTATAAAAGTAAAAACTTTTATTTTTTTTTTATTCCATTAAAAAAAAACACACACACACACAATTTTCTCTACTCTTTTACTTCGGAAGGTGTCTGGATCAGTGACGTGCAGTCTAACTCAGGTATAGCATCTAGAATAGGGATGCACAACCTGTGGCCCGCGAATTCGTCAATTTCTAACTGGAAAAAATTGAAATTTCTGTCCATAGGTCGCAACAAAAAATCATGAATTTAATCAATTTGCAGCTGGAAAAAATGAAAATTCAGTCAATTAAGAATTGCGAATTTCGTTGATCGGGTGCGGAATAATAGCGAATTTTGTCGATGAGACTCGCAAATTTGGTTGATCGGTCACAAAAAAAATCGCGAATTTTGTCGATCAGGCGTGGACAAATCGCAGATTTCGTCGATCAAGCATGAAAAAATCGCGAATTTTGTCGATCAGGAGCGAAAAATATTACAAATTTCGTTGATCGGCTGTGGAAAAATCGCGTATTTCGCCTGGTTATCGCGAATTTCATCAATTTGCCGCAGGAAAAATGATTTCTTCAAGGTCAGTTAAGAATC
The DNA here is from genome assembly GCA_963932465.1 of Maratus speciosus. Taxonomy (NCBI): domain Eukaryota; kingdom Metazoa; phylum Arthropoda; class Arachnida; order Araneae; family Salticidae; genus Maratus; species Maratus speciosus. The sequence goes on from OZ010798.1 coordinate 467,221,624, forward strand.
GCCAATCTCGTTGATCGGCACGGAAAAAGCACTAATTTCGTTGATCGGGCTCGGAAAAATCTCTAATTTTGTTGGTCAGGCGCGGAAAAATTACAAATTTCGTCAATCAGACGCGGAAAAATAGCGAATTTCGTTGGTCGGGACGAAAAAACTCGCAAATTTTGTCGATCAGTCGCGGAAGAGTAGCAAATTTTGTTCATCAGGCACGGGAAAATCGCGAATTTTCTCGCTGATGCGCGGAAAAATTGAAAAATTCGTTGGTCGGTTGCGGAAAATCGCGAATTTCGTTGATTGAACGCGGAAAATTCGCAAATTTCGTCGATCGGGCACGAAAAAATCGCGAGTTTTGTCATGAACTCCGAAAAATCACGAATTTCGTCGACCGGGGCGGAAAGACCGCGAATTTCATTGATCAGGTACGGAAAGATGTTCGGAAAAATCGTGAATTTTGTCGATCAGGCGTGGAAAAATCGCAACTTTCGTTGTTCGGACGTGGAAAAATTGCGAATTTCGTTAATCAAGCACGAAAATAATCGCAAATTTCGTTGATCGAAGCCTCCTCTCCCCTTCGTTCATAAAATTTACATTTTTTTTCGGCACTAGCCACTTTCAAGCCTTGTTTGTTTTTTAGTACTTTTAATAGAACAAAATTTACTCCCCCAAATAAAGTCAAAGAATATTATCACTCTTCCTAAATAATCCTTGCTCTATCTCTATGTTATATATACAAACGTAAACTGTTCATATATCATTGCCAACTAAATTGGACATGTTTACTGGGTAGGGGAAACTAGAGAGGTAAATCTCCCACCTCCTCCTCTGAAATCATATTTTTTATTTGATTATAGGCCACAGATCACCGCCCCGAAATATAATTATCTCCGTGTTACTGATGTGGCCCTCGACAACCCAGAAATTTTTGTAAGTGGCCCTTCTCTTAAAAGAGTTGTGCACCCCTAATCTAGAAGATTTACTGTGGCAACCGGATATTCCAGTAATGCTTTAAGAAGTGCTAAAAAATTGAAACTTATAGATGTTGAACGATGCTGAAAACAAATTCCGATCGCACCGACATCTGCTATCTTTTCACCGACCGAAACGCTTTCTCTATTGAATTCTTATGCAATGTTTACTTTTGAACTACCAGATGTCGCTGCGATCGCCATTTATATATTCGGATCGTTCAGCATTTATGAAATTCAGTTTTTTAGCACTTTTTAATTGGTGTAGATTGGATTGCTATACTATATCTTCCGGGCACTATATCTCAGCAATAAAACACGGCTTGGGCACGTGAAATGATGGTCTGATTGTTATCTATTGAAATTTCAAGTACAACAACCTTTTATAATGACGTCACCTTTAGGGACTAGAACTTTCTGACGCTATACATGGAGGGACGCACTAAGCGAAGTTAGATTAACTGCTTTTCCTGTGGGCGGGATCAGAGGCATTTCATGCTATATGCACAGTGACGTTATAAACAGATCATGCTACATCAACGGTTGACTGTTATGGAAGTAGGACTATTTTATATTAATACATGGAAATTATTCCAGAGAGAAACATTCGCCTTGCATGCAATATTACAAATGAAAATCAAATTTTAAAGTAATTGCTTAAAAGGCGCAAAGGCCAACATAGTGAAAAAGATTCCAAGCCGGGACTCGAACCCGGGCCATCAGTATAGCGCACTGACGTTCTACCGACTAAACCACTTGGAACGATACCTAGCTCGGAAATTTTCTCACTATTATATGTTGGCAAGGCTACAAACGCAGCACAAGATGGAATATTTATCGTGAGTCACCGATCTGGGACAAACACGAAACATAATTAAATCCAGCATCGATAGAAACTATATTATGCTGGATTTAATTGTGTTTCGTGTTTGTCCGAGATCGGTGACTCACGATAAATATTCCATCTTGTGCTGCGTTTGTAGCCTTGCCAACATATAATAGTGAGAAAATTTCCGAGCTAGGTATCGTTCCAAGTGGTTTAGTCGGTAGAACGTCAGTGCGCTATACTGATGGCCCGGGTTCGAGTCCCGGCTTGGAATCTTTTTCACTATGTTGGCCTTTGCGCCTTTTAAGCAATTACTTTAAAATTTGATTTTCATTTGTAATAAGGACTATTTTAGTTAGTCTTTTATCGCAGTATCTACGTTAGACAGGCAGTTACAATAGACATATTATTTTTTTATAAGTATTGATACCAATGTATTTTTTATAATTAGCAATATTGTAATTATGATCAAATATAAATAATCAGAAGGAAAACTTGACTGCTGATGTTTGGTTACCGCACACCATTGATCTGGATTAGAGTGTAGTTCTAAGACCTTGACGACATACGCATAGCGGACATAGTCGTTAGACCGGGAGCCGGCAGCACAGACAATCACCTCATCGAGTTCACGGATGAAATTCTAGGAGTTAAAACTCGATTCGCATATTAAAACGCAATCGGTCTGCCAAGTCCTATCTTGGTGGAAAACACCTGAAAACCCGATGTTAGCGGTTGACTCGTAAGTTTACCATTGTGTTTTCCTGCTCACAGTCTTCCATGTTTTCATACCTTTTGGTGCAGGAAAACACAATGTTAAACCTACGAGCCAACCGTTAAAATCGGGTTTTCATGTGTTTTCCACCACGATAGGACTTGGCAGACCGATTGCGTTAAAACATGTGAATCGAGATTTAACTAATCCTAGAATTTCATTCGTGAACTCGATGAGCTGATTGTCTGTGCTGCCAGCTCCCGGTATACGTGCTCTTATACACGATCTGCCTCAACCTAGAAAACCTCATGCGAACGCTCAGATGGTATTCATCATTCTGAATGGACATCAACTTGAACAGGTCAATCGTGAATTGCCGTTGAGCGCTTGACTAAGGTAGATGGTTAATATGAGCGTAAGATTGAAGATTTTGTTCAAAGATTGGCAAGCCAACATTCCAGATTTTTACAATATCCACTTGGCTGAGTTCGATTACACTAATAAGACAAAATAACAGACATTAGCTTTGCGATAATGATAGGCTTGCCAGGATACTTGACGATTCGTTTTTATCCAAAATTGTCTCAACCAATCAAGTTTTATTTCCCGTATGCCGTCACTCTTTTATAGAGGCACCATAGTCTAAATCTCCTGTAGTCCTTCCTTGACTACTCTACTGTACATAGCAATTATCGCTTTAGCAGTGATTTCCAATAGACTGTTTCATTTGTGACGTTTTGTTTGGAAACTGACTCCAAACAAACAGTTTCAATATTTCATTTTATATTTTGATTGTATATTATAGCGATATCTTTTAGCTATATCTCACATAAGTATTTTAATACTTTATATGCAGTGGTAATATTTTTCACAATTTACATTTAATAAGAAATGTCGCAACCAATTGTTTGGATTCTTTTTCCAACCAAAACGTCATGACTGAAGACACACTGAAAACGTCAATTATAAGGAAATTTTAGCTGACATCACTGTAGATTACACGTGAAATATCTGTCTGTCTTTATGTTTCCGACTGTGCACAAGAATTCAGGCAAACTGATTGGTCTACGATTGATAGATCTGTGATACGATAGGACAACGCCGCCATGATGATTCTCGTAATGATTTCTAAGGCGAAAATGTAGCAGGTAGATTAGTTGACGAAAGTGTTTGTTTGTAAACATGCCCTTTCCTTATTGCAGGCGGCAAACGTGCTGAAATTTTACAACAAGCGACCGTCCAAGTGATTGATCCTCCGACTTGCGATAGGGCTTATCAAGATCAAAGAGGGACGTCCATTCCACGTGGTATCACTAACCAGTTTCTCTGTGGTGGTGTTCCTGAGGGAGGAAAAGATGCCTGTCAGGTACAACTGATTTCTTTTTTAAATTCAGTTTTAAATTTAATAATCTTAACATTAAAAGTAGTTCTTTAACAAGAACGAAAAATCATGCATCAAGCATAAATTATGAAACACTCTCTGACACTTCCGGAATACTATCACAAAACTTCACCGTTTAATAAGGAAAACGCATATCACATTTGAAAACACGATTTCAGGAGTTACCATCAACAGTCGTAAAAAGGACAAATTCTTTTGTGTAGCCCTGTATAAGATCTATAGATTTGTATATGGACTACATAGTATGCTAGAATCCAGTTCAGTTAGGAAACGTGTAGCACGGTTGTAAATTTGCAAACATGGTAAAAAATTGGGGGGAAATGGAAAAAATGGTATTTTTTTCCCATTCTGACCAGAAAATCAGAGTTCTAACTTTTTACGGCTGCACCTAACACTTCATTTATAATGGCTGCTTTATAATAATGGAATCCATCAGTCCATCAGAAGAAAATAACTCGGTTAAGTGGGACTAGGATAATCGGGACTTTACTGTACTTTCATAAAAAAAAAAAAAAAAATAGTCGACAATAATTTTGAAATAGCGTTCCGGTTCGTAGATTTTTTTATTTCGAGCCCTGGTGGAAAGTTCAAATTGGGGGGAAGTAATACAGACTATTGACCCACTTATTTACAGGTTATTAAACATTCACAAATGTACTTAGGGAAAATGTAGAGGTGCTCATTAAGTTACTTGAAAAAAAAAATTATTTTCTTTGTATATCGTGTGAAAGCTTTCGTAACGCTGAACTCAAAAATACATTTCTTTTAATTTAAGGTATTATATTTTCAGAGATATCGTCAAAAATGGAAAATGTAGTGCAAAAATATGTTCCTCCCCCACCCCCCCAACTCTATCCCTCTATTTCCGAATCTACTGAAACTAAAATTATGCTAAAATTCAGTTCAGTTAAGAAACGCGTAGCACAGTTGTAAATTTGCTTCAGAAATTTTTGTCAATAAACGGAAATGTATTCGAGATCTTTCGTGTAGCTCTGTATATGATCAGGCCCCACGAGTGGCTGAGAGGTTCTGCTCTGAAGCTGGAAGACGGGAGGTGCTGGGTTCCATCCCAATCGTACCCGTCGGCCTAATCGTTCGGAGTTTTCGTGGTTTTCTTCGAGCCATGGATTTCCATGCGTAAATACGGGTTAGGTTCCCTTAGAAAGACCCCCACGAAGGGCACTCCCCCCTCGGGCCTATATCCCTAGTGTAGATAATCGGCCGTCAAAAATCAACCAACCAACCTGTATTTGATCAATGGAACTTATACACACCCAATAATAGACAAGAAAAAAATCAAGTTAAATTTAAAAACGCGCACCACAACTGAAAGGGCAAGTTTTGTTCATAGGTAGTACTGTAGGGGATTTCTTTTGAGTGTTCCTGTAAAAAAACTGAATTTCTGTGCGCACCATATTCTACAGCCGTGAACATAGAAATAGATAAGGACTTCTAACGAAACTAGGGGATCGTACCCGGGCTTCCCGGGTTAAAGAATATAGGTGAAAACATTTAAAACTAATAATTTTTTTATGTGTAATAAATATTTTAGATTGACCACTTACATTTAAAAAGCATTTTTCATATGGAAAATACGAATTATACAATCAAATATATATATTTTTTTTTAATTTATCAAAAGCGACATTTTCTTATTAGCCACATGCTAAGAGTTATTTGACCAAGATTTTGCTACTTATGGCATCTTTTTAAGTTCTGATAATTTCAGAGTTTATACATGTCTGTTAAATTTGTGTTTTATTTATATTATTTTATTTATTGATAGAGAAGTTTTTTCTAAATGGATATTAGCCGTAAGAGTGATGAACTCTTTATTTTGTTTTAAGGACAAACGGATTAATCTTTCGTAATCGAGCTCCGCGGGATATGGACAAATTAAAAAATATATCATGCTTTGTTTTTAAAACCACAGACAATCAGTAAACTGGGATGCACTTTGTAAACAAATTCCATTTGAAAAAAAAAAAAAAAATCCTATTTGGTGATCTAAAAATTTAAATTGTACGATTACAAATATGTTAGATTTGTGTTTTTACAATATTATTATTTTGTTTGTTTATAAAAGAAGCATTAATTTCGTTAGTTTGTCTTTCACAAATATGTTAAATTGGTGGATTTTTTAATATTATTCTTTTATTTGTTTATAAAGGAAGTATTAATTTCGTTATGCAAAAACAGTCAGAAACAAATGCTGAAAAATGTTTGTTGCTTTAGTGCAAAATGTTTATTATTATTATGTATTGAAACCGGCACGTGATAAGATAAACTTTAAAAAAATCATGCTTAAAAATTATTTTAGAAAATATAATATATGAGTCAATTAAGATACAGTTTTTAAACAAATTGCATTTGAAAGTAAATTTTTTCCCTATGCGACGAAAATTGAAACTGTACGATGGTCAGAAGATTAAAAAATTGCAGTAGCGAAAATTTCAAGACCGAAATTTGATCGTGAAGTGTTGCCATTCGCAAAATGACATCAGCGTTACGCTCAGATACGTTTGGTCTTTATAATATAGATACTTGATCAGTAAAATATAATAAAAATCAGTTATTAGGATGTGGTTATCAATTGAGGCTCGTATGCTTGGTATTCCGGAGTCAAAAACAGCAATTTTCACCTTCTCAAAATTTGCATACGCACTTCTGATATCCATATTCATCATTTTTAAAAAAAATTGTATTTTGTTTGATCATTTAAAAACCATTTTAACTCAAAACTTGAAGTCACGATTGTCAGCAACATCTTTTATGTGAACAGACGCACTCTTTACTTGAGATTCTAATCTCAATTCCGGAGAGTAAAAATTTCCGTAATTTATGTTTTTTAGACGCATTTGTATTTAAATGTTTAGTTTTATCTATGAAAATGATAGTTTTCTTTTAAATATGACTTCATTTTCACTTAAATAAGCATTTCGCCTAGTGTCTGAAACTTAGTATCAGTACACATGCAGAAGGAAAAACAATATAGAAAATTTATGAGGAAAAATGCGTGGCTAAAAAAAAAAAATGCAATTCAACAAATTACAACGACCATTTGGTAAATGATTTTTTCAAAGACTAAAATTTAAAAAAATCGCATGGAGTTGATCATACATTACGTACGCCATGGATTACATTTTTCGGTACTGTAAATTTTTAAACTTCTACGGAGCTGGTCATACATTACGTACGCCATGGATTAAAAACATTAATATTCCTGGACCAATTTTAAATGAAATTTCATTCTTAAACTTCTAAACATCCCACAATATTACTTTTTACACCATCGTATAAAGAAAAAAAAATGTACTTTTAAACGCAATTTGTTTGAAAGCTGTATCTCAATTTGTTTCTGAGTTATTATTATTATTTTTTTTTTTGTAGTTTTTATTACTTATTTGCCATAGTGGCAACAGAAGTATCCATTTCTGTGGAAAGTAAAGGGAAAATACAGATTACTGTATAGACCAATCAGAAAACGAATAAAATGCGGGATTCAACTAATAAAACGCTTCAGATATGTTTTTCGGTTTCCAACCCTGACCGAGGACAATAACCATTTTTCCAAATGGTTAAAAAACACACGTGTGTTTAAAATATATAGATTATATAAAATTAGGGAAAATTAAATTAAGCGAATTATGTTATTTTGATAAAATTATAGTAGAATGACCTAAAGAATAGCATTAAAATTTTATTATTCGAGAGAATTTTGGACAAAAACTTCAGGAACATGATATTATTTTAAACCACGATTTTTGTTTGCTTGTCTAACTCGGCGAAGCAAATCCATCCAGGTGAGAATCATCAATTTCTATAATATAAATCGCTATAATTTGCATGTCATCTCTCTTCTATAGACACTCTAAATTTTTGTAAAATATTTCGTTTTATCAGTGTATGATTTCGATTATATTATTTTCAAAAGTGACCATTTTCACCTGTGAAGAATTTCAAAGCAGCTGGGCTGTGAAAATGACGCACTCCTACAAAACATAATTCAGGTTTAAGAATTAAAATACACGCTTTTTTATAAAATGACGTCATTTGCATCCGCTAAAGCAATCCACTTTTATAATCCACTCTTAAACTTCGTCTGTAGAAAAGTATGCATATGACGACAATATCACGGAATAACAGACAACATTCTTGACATATCCCCTATTTTAATTTCAATTTTTTTTTTCAGGTTTTATGAGAAAATAGCAACAAAAAGATACACTATCTCCTATTTTTGATTATTTTCCGTTTACTTTCAATGACTTTCAATAGAAATGGGGTACTTTTGTTGCCACAATAAGAAAAATGGTATGAAAAACTACAATAAATTAATATCTCAAAAATAAATTGAGATACAGCTTTCAAACAAATTGCATTTAAAAGAACTATTTTTTCCTTATACGACCTAGTAAAAATTAAAAATGTGCGATGTTTAGAAGTTTAAAAATGTGCAGTAGAGAAAATTGCAAAGCCAAAATTTTATTTTAAATTTCAAAGTGCTGCCATTCTCAAAATGACGTATGCGTTACGCACAAATATGTTTGTCCTTTATAATATAGATAGATAGTGTTAATATCGTGTCTCGACTTTGGACTTAAATGTGGGAATGGCAACCGCGTAGAATAGAACCGTGTACATAAGTTCATTGGCTAGCCCTCAATGATCAAACAGATTATTGTTAGAGCATATGAAGTAGGGCAATTCCACAGAAATTATCTTTTTTTTTTTTGGGGGGGGGGGGATAAAATTTATAATATGTTTAATTTAAGGGTACGATTGGAAACTTGATATTTTTATATTCTATAATGAAATCCTAATAAAAAGGCATTGTAAATTACTGTTAACAAACTGAGTTAAGTACCATTTTTGTTTTTGTAAAGCCATAATGTTACGTCAGTTACACAATAAAAGTTACGTCAGTTACACGTGTCAATGCCATTTTTTTCTTTTTTATTATTCAGAAATTAATTAAACAAGTTACTGATATAATTTGGCATTACTTAGTGTTGTTGAGAACATTAAATCACTTTTTTTTTTTTTTTAACGGGATAGTTTTATTACGTAAATTACAAAATTTTGAATGGCAATTTTTGGGATCTTTTAAGAGAGACTGAAATAATCTGCAGGTATTTGGGTTTTAAGTCCTTAGTAAGAAATATTTTAAATTGTAAAAATTTGTTGTAGCTTTATTAGTAAATTTTCTACATAGTTTTGAAAACAAAATTCGATGATCAAATGTTACGTCAGTTACGATGGAATTATCCAGTAGACGAACAGAGTGTAACCGCGCAACATGTAACGCCACCTATTTCACACATTTTTCAAGGCAAGATTTTCTGCTTCTAAAACCTATTTCATTAGAAGTCCTTCCCTAGGGTCAGGTGGGGTGGAATGGGTATAAAAATACAAATTTTTGAAATGATTATGGAATCATTCCTAATTGGAAAGGAATTTATAGAAAGCAATGGTTCAGTGTTTACATTGCATTTATAGACATCACATTTTCATGTAATTGTTTTTCAAAAGGTTATTTATTAATGTTAAAAAAAAGTTTTTCTGATGACTGTTTTTATACCCATTCCACCCCACAGGGTGGAGTGGAACGGGTAACCAAGTTTAAAAGGCATTCAAAGCAACCAATAACCCAAATTCCAGTGTATTATATATTTTATTACATCAAATTATTTATGGACAATTATATTGGTCAATTTTTTTCTCATTAAATACATAATGTCCCTGATTATTAAGTGTTGGTTGGTTAAGCTTTCTGAAAGTTGTTTACTGTCGATTTCTACCTTGTCTTTGTTAGGAAAGGTATAGAAGTTTCCTATTGATGATTTATGCAGGAATTTTACAATGTAAGTACGAGGATCTGATGTTTCAATCATTTGGGCATTAAAATATTTTTTAGATTTTTTTTCCTGAGTCTTTTTTTCCTAAGCCTAATCATATACCCATTTCACCCCACTTTACATTTTTAATTATAACTTTTAAAAAATGAAGAATTTTTCTTACATGTTTGTTGCAGTCAATAAAGGACACTGCTATGTACAAACTATGCAGTAAAAAAATTATTTCTGCAATAAAATTAAAAAAATACAATAAAGTTAATGTAGCACTAAGTGACGTTGATATTCACCATGTATCTTTCAAAACTGATTCTAAATGGGTTAAACGTTGCCAATATTTTTTTTCTAAACTTAAAATGGAAGTTGAATGGTAAATAAATTATATACATGATTTACAAATATTTTTTGTACATAGTATGATTTTAATTCAGACAGAAAACGGTATTGCCCATTCCACCCCACCTACCCATTCCACCCCACCTGACCCTATTCTATGTTCATGTCTACAGTTAGCGCTTTGCAGTAAAACGCAGTGATTCATATAAATTTCAATGTGTTTAAAGTAGTGCAATATCATTCGAATACACCGCAAACGATTTTTCCCTATACATTGTAATGCATCGAAATTCTTTTGAGTGTCCCTGTAAACGTATACAGTAGAGCGCCGATTATCGGAACACCAATTAACCGAACTTCCAAAAATCCGAACAGCCAATTTCTCTCTCTCTTTTTTTTTTTTTTTTTTTCAATCGAGCTTCCAACTATCCAAACAGCCTATTTCTCTCATTTTTTCATTTTTTTTTTTTTTTTAACGAACTTTCAATTATCCTAACACCTATTAGACCTGGATATCAGATTTTATATGATGATGAGATTCAAGACGAAAAAGAAATTGAAGAAAATGAAAACGAATGCTCTGAAAATGACCCAGGTCCATCACATACCGAAACCTTTAAATGTTTGGAAACAGCTATGAAATGGCTTGAACGTCAGAAGAATGTTGATCCTATTCAATTAACCTATTTAAGACGAATTCGAGATAGGACAGCTTTGAAAAGAATGTCTTCTTTGAAGCAAGCGACAATAGAAAGCTTTTTTGCTTAAATTATAATCTCTTGGAGTTCAGAAAATGATATAAAAAGGTTAACAAAAAGAAAAAAAAAAAAAATGAAAAAGACAAATTTCAATTTTTAAACATACCAGCAATTACTACTGCTGTCAGTCTGAAGCGTAGATAAAGTGTGAAGCTTTTAGTATAGTCAGGAACATCCGTTAAATTGTCTGTCCATTTATTCGAACTAGGGTCGGTCCCGACTTCTTCAGATAATCGGCGCTCTACTGTTTTAAGTTCATGGCAATCTTACTATATTTACATGAGTTAGAGTACGGACAGACGGCAGAGAGGCAAACCGATGTCATAAACATCTTTCAACAATGTTGGAAAGTGTTAAAAACATCATGCTTTTAGGAAATGATGATGTATAATCATCGAAGATATTTCTACGCCAAAATTAAAATTGATTTTTTATCCATGAAAATTCAAATTCTTTATACCAGGTACCCTAAAATGGATTGACTTTTAAAGTTCAATAACTTGCAAAAAAACTTGGGGGTGGAGGGGGAATTATGGCCATTTTTTACCCGATTGCCAATAAGGGTTATGTGTTTCACGCATATCTGGGTATGTGGATTTCTTTATACCCTCGAAACATCCCAACGGCTGGATGGATTTGAATGAATGAGGTCTCTATCGATTCGTCTTAACCGTCCGATGGTTACAGGCTAAGTTTTGTTTTTATAAATTCAAAATGGCGCTGGAGGCGAAAAAAAATTTTACGCACCCTATTGAGTGGCCTATCAGTGGATAGGTCTTTCAAAAGGAAGACGCTGTTTCATTGACTATTTTACAGTCAGAAGCTCCGTTTCGATATGACACAACCTGGAAGTTGTGTAGGTAGGATCTCTAGCTTGACTGCAACTCTAACCTTCATAGACATCTATAGGTCTCATCAAAACAGTGTTTATAGATAGGAACTAACCATTAAACACAACTTAAAAGTTATCAATACAAGTAAATAAAAAAAAAAGTAAGTAATATAAAAAATAGTTTCACATTGATTAGAAATAATTAATTAGTTAGCTTTTTACGCTGTCGGGTTATTTGATTTTTTAAATTTGTTCCCCATTCTGACCTGAAAATCAGAGTTCTAACTTTTTACGGCTGCTCTTCACCTAACACTTCACTTATAATGGCTGTTTCATAATAATGGAATCTATAAAGTCCATTAGAAGAAAATTATCCATTCCAAAGGTATAAGTTCGATTGAAAGAAGCTATTTAATGCTTTGAGCAGAAAGAAGAGGCTACACCTGCAATTTTCATGACACTAATAGAATCACATAGCTGTCTGTCAATTTGTACGGTTTTGTTACCTCTAGAATTTAACACAAATTTTTGCCTTATTTAATCGTTGACAATTGTTAGATTTAGACGATTGAATTAGGCGAAAGTGACTGGTAAGTTTTAGTGGTAAGAAAAAATCTTAGAAATTAGTAGCTATGCAGTAGCGTAATACTGCAGCAAAATTGGCATTCAACAAGCAAAAAATTATCAATGGCTTTTTCAAATAAACAATCACATTCCCCGTTTTTCTTAAAAGTAAGAGAGATGTAAATCAAATGTTACTCGTAGCATAAAAATGAATGAATTAAGTGAAAATTTATATTTCATCTCCTCAGTGGGTGACAATTTGTGTAAATCCGGTTTATCCGAGTTTTTTGCTTACCCGAGATGAGCTTGGTCCATATTAACTAGGATAATCGAGACTCTATTGTATACAAATAAACAGAAATTAGTTATTAAAATATTCTCTGATGAAGAGCTTGGAAAAGCTTGAAAGTACTAGCAAGGAAGGTCTCCCTACGTGCATACCCCCAAAAATCTAAAAACATTATAGAATGTTCTTCTCATGAGGATAGGTATGTTTATAAAAAATTTCGGCAAAAACTTTGTAGTCCGTAAAAAAATAATAAAAATTTCATTATTTTGGCGATTTATCACCGGTTGGCGATGGAATAAAATTTCAAAAAATACTTTTTTATGTCAAATACGCTTTAAGGTAAAAATGTTTTATGTTGAACTTGTTTAAATGAATTTAACTTAAATATCTTTAGTTTTGGCAGTTTTAGTTTGTTTTAACTATAGTTTTGTCATATACATTTTTATGAAAGTTAAGTATGAAATTTTATGAATTAAAACAAAATTTAAATTAATTAAAATTATTTCAATCTCAAAATTAAGTCCAGTTGAGCACTGTCGATTCGATTTTGTTGCTATGGAAACAAAAACTTCTCCGATATTGAAATGTATAACTGCAGCATTCTTCATCTGGCCTTTATTTTCGAATATGCTTAAATATATAAAATATATCTTTCAATACTAAAATATTTTTTATATATGAAATTATTTTAACAAAAAAAAATATGCAATAAATTCTCTCGTTGTTTAAGTTTAAATTCATTAAATACTATTTACACGCATTCTAAAAATCAATTATCAAGCAATTTTCAGATGCATTAAAATCGTTTGCTTTTGGCAAGGAAAAGTGCTGCTCGTCAAATCGCGTGACTCTTTCGTCTTTTCGCGCCAAATACTCGAAAGTGTTTTTTTTTTTTTTTTAAGACTTTCTATTGTAAATCCGCCGCTAAATTTGACTGATCCTTTATTACATACATAAAGTAGTTTAATTAGTATTTTTGTTCAAAATATTCTGAGTATGCCCAGTTAGGAGACCTTCCTTGTTAAAAGTTTGAAATAAAATGTATATTTTTAACTTGTTTATATTAGTCCCCTTTTAAGTTTTAAAGTTCATATAATGTATTTTATGAATTTCAATTCTTTTTTTCCTTCCCGCAGCGTGATTCTGGTGGACCCTTGATGCTTCCGGAAAACGATGTCTGGTTCCTAGTGGGTGTAGTGTCTTTCGGCTTCCAGTGTGCACAGCCTGGATTTCCAGGCGTCTACACGAGAGTAACCAACTACCTGGACTGGTTACAGGAGGCAACCTCTGCATCCTAAATTGCAGCTGTGAACTTGTTTCAAACTATGTCCACCGATTTCTTTTAGACAGTGATGACTAATTTATTTGAAACATGTTGTATTTCGTTTAAAAAAATAAATGCAACGAATAAAACAGTTTGTATTTTAATGTTTAATAAGAACATGCGGTTCTGCACAAGCAGTCACCTCATAGAGTTCAAGCCTGAAATTCAGGGATTAGATAGAACTCGATGAGTAAAGGGCGGTTCATCTGTTGGTTCTTTTTTTATTATGAAAGAAAGCGCATTTTTTATGAGTGAAAATTGAAATTCTTTATTGAACATGGAAGGTGGGTGTATGCCATTTATGCATGAAATACTACAATATCGCACATGTGGCCATGGCCACTGCGGCTCCGCTTACATGCCATCATCCGAACATCCAGATTTTCAATACCTTTTCCCAGAATGAGCGAATCCATGGCCAAAATTTCAGCCCGGATGTGACGCTTGAGGTCTTGGATTGTGCGGGGGAATTGACGTACACTTTACTTTTCAGAAACCTCCAAATAAAATAATCCATTGGGGTTAAATCGCACGATCTTGGCGGCCAATTCACATAAGAATTTCTTGAAATGGCGCGATCTGGAAATTTCTCGTTCAATAAGTTTATGGTTTGGAGAGCAGTGTGTGCCCGTTGCACTGTTGTTGCTTGTGTTGTCCATAATTACAAATGGTATACATTAGACAGTTCATACATGCATGACACAAGACAGCTGACACAAATAACCTATGAAATATTCATAGTTAAAAAAAAAACAACAGATGGACCACCCTATATATCAAAATGCAACTGGTTTTCTAAGTCATATCTTGGTGGAAACCACGTACAGATTAAATTTTAGTGGTTGATTGGTAGATTTCCCATTGTATTTTCCGGCACACAATCCTCCATCCTTTCATACCTTTATAACTCCACTGGCTGCAGCTGCAGGCAAACACAATGGGAAACCTACCAATCAGCCATTAAAATTAGATCTATAGGTGGTTTCCACCAAGATATGACTTGGAAGACCAGTTGTATTTATTATGCTAAGAGCTCAGTTTAATCCTGGAATTTCTACCGTGAACTCGATGAGCAGAGTTGCCAAGTCTCCGGCTTTTTGAATACCACTAAAATCTTAGAGAAAATGCTGTTGATTTAAATCGATCAAATATTCCAATTAAATAAAAGAACATTTTCTGTATTAAAATACTGGTATCCAAAAAGCCAGAGACTTGGGAACTATGTATGAGGTAAGGGTATGTGCAGCCGCCACCCACACTATAGACGGCTTGCACCATGACGTCACATGTTCAGAAGAAGCTGGCGTCGCTTCCTATGGCGCCCAAATATAAGGCAAATGGGGTGCTCTTCATTTAACTTATTAGACTTATTAGCACTATAATAATAATAAAAAAAATAAGAAAAATCTAAACTAAACAGAAAGACAACACGTGCTTTTAACGGCAAACGGGGAGTTCTGACGTTCCGTGTGGGCTCCAGATACATTAGTATTAGTCGTTGCTAATAGCAACATGACGTCAATGCAAGCCGTCTTTCACACATAGGGTAGGTTCTACTTCTGTGGCCTAAAATTCATATGATTCTTCTTCTTCTTCTTATTATTTTTTTTTTTTTTTTTGTTACAAAGAAAAGAGTAAATCAGCTTCGGGCTTTTTGAATTATATTTATGAACATTTCACTTATATACTTACATTATCGAGGGGTTCGACAATGCTGTAAATCTGGTACACAGCAGATTTACCGCTATGTAAATCAAGTTAAAATCAGTAAATCAAGAAATCAAGATTTAAGTAGTAAATCCTGTAGTAAATCAGTAAATCAATGTAAAATCAATAAATCCTATAATAAGTCAATAATTTTTTTAATAAATCAAGTTATAATCAGTAAATCAAGATTTAAATTGTAAATCCTGTAATAAATCAATAAATCAATTTGAAATGAATAAATCCCATGTACTATTGCGAAATCCTTAAATCCTGTATAAATATTGGAAAATCAGAGGAAGATCACTACATTTCAAAAATTATCTAATAAATCCTTAAATCTTAAATTAAAATCGATTAAAATTTAATACTTTATCCATGGCGTGCGCATTTTACAACGCACTTTAGCTCGCATCTCGCATTTTGGAGTACATGAAGGATGAAGTGAAATGAGCAGAATAGTGGACCAGGCCAAACAATACAACGTGACTGATCAGTGATTGAGCGTGTGAGGTCAAGACTGATCGTATGTGATACGCGTGATGTAAAATATTTTTAATTTTAACCCTTTCTGGCGCGGAGTAATTATGTTTATAAACTGATGAAATAATGGACTGACACCAGAATTTATAAATGAAGTTATTAGAAAATACTAACTTGCTTATTTTCACATACATTATAAAAGGAAAATTTTAGTTAAACATTCTTGGTGCCGTTTATCAGTTTTGGAATTAAAATCAGGTGTCCTTTTTTAAGGACAACGCCCTCGAAAGGGTCAATTATTTTATCGCAGATAAAAATTTATGTTTATCTCTACTCTTTACCAAAATAAATCTTAAAATAAAACGAAAGCAAACTAAAAATAAAACTAAAACTAAACTAAACAAAATGTGTGTTGGTGAAAAGTATTTTATACTTTTTCTTAATTATTTAAAACGTGCGTAAATTAAAAAATATTTTGTATTTTAATCAAACTTGCAGACAAATAAACTTATAAGAAATAAAATGGAGTAAAAACTGTAGTTAACGGATGTAATAATACTTTATAATACAGATTAAAACAATAAAAAGTAATTATAGTAAAATCTGTAAAAATAGAACCTGTTTATAACGAAATCTCCCTTAAAGGGAATTTTTTTATGGTTGCCATGGAAAAAAATTAACTATAATTACACCTGTTAAGACAAACTTCTCTAAAACGGAATTTTTCCCAGTTCCATCCGATTCCGTCGTAGCAGGTTTGGTCGTATAAGGGATGTGATACTAACTATCAGAAAAGCTTGTTTAAAACGAAATTTTCCACATTTTTTTCGATTCCGGCTTAGCAAGTTGTTGAAGAATCATTTATTTTTCATTCGACTTACTATAATTAGTATGATAAGTCCAGAAAAATAATTATTTTTTCCGATTTAAATACATGATTGTTTCTGAGACTTATGAATCTAAAGTTTTTTAAAATTTTATTGCATTGTAATGTAAGATTTATTTGTTTACATGTTTTTTAATGAATATCTTAATAAAATAATATTGAAAATTTAGTTATTTTTGCTAACTAACAAAGCTTAATGGTTCTTTAGTATGTTTTTAAAATATTTCGTTCCATATAAATGCGATTGAAACCTGAAAGTATTACAGTATTTATTTATATATATATATATAAAAGATTATATAGCTTTCCTGCATGTGGCATCTAGACTTATCATTTTGAAACAATGGTGGATCTCTTGGGCTAATAAAGGGTTCGCAAAACGACATCATGCATCCTCAAGGGAAACGACTTGGGGGCGAAGCTTAAGCCCGACGCGACTCGTCCCGGGTCGCGCCAGTTTAAATCAACGGGACTCAGGCTGGATCAGCTCTTCTCTCTTTAAGAGCCAAACCCTGCTCTTATCTTACAATTTTTTGCAGATTCGGGTCGAGCCAAACTTCTTTTTCTTCCAGGTCGAGCAAGGCCAGGACTTCGTTCTTCCTAGAGGTCTGCACTGGCCAAAATTTCCAGGTCGGAGCTCGGTCCGGAATAAAAGCTAAATGTTCGGTCCGTAACAGCCCGTATGATAAGCATTATTTGTCCCGACCGCAACCCGTGCACTCCTCTGAATTCTTGTCCCCGAGCCCAAGTTGGTTTGGCATCTTACTTATTCGTAAAAATTATATTTATGTTGTACGTTTGTTAAGTGAAATCATTAGATTTTTTTTTTTTTTTGATTTGATGATTTTTTTTCAAATTTGATTTGATTTGATAAGTTACAGAGATGCGTTTTTAAAAATCTACTTTTTTTGTTTGTAGAGCTTTAAAAATATGATTTTTTTTATCATCCGTTTCTTTCATTCTAAACTGATTTTCTTATTGGATTTTCAGTTGAATGTAATTGTCTAAGTCATACTTTTTACGTGGTGTTTATATACGTAATTGCCTAAACGGTCATTAAAATTACTGTTTTTCTGTATTCTTGAATTTCGAACATAATCTGAAAATAAAATATAAGCATAAGTAAGTGTGCTTTATGAATAATTTTAATTACAAAATGCAGGCTAGGCTCAAGTCCCTTTTTTAGCTTTTATACAAGGCTGGGCCAATATGTGTACATACATACATATATATAATATATATATATATATATATATATATATATATATATATATATATATTGTGTGTGTGTGTGGGGGGGGGGGGGGTTGGAACTGATCTTGGGCCTAAAAATTTCAGCTCGCTCAAAGCTCCAACTACATATTGAAGGTAGCTTTATTTTTTTTTTTAATGCTTCTTTCAGGCATCATGATCATCTCAATAGTTACTGAATATACCAGGTGTCCTAAAATTGACTGACTGATTTTAAAATTCAATAACTTGCAAATGATGACAGCTACTTAAAAAATAATTGCAGGAGGGTTATGTAGGATGTCAGGAGTAGTGGTGATTCTGTTCCAAATTTTTCGAAAATTTAACTCCGCGATTTCCACGGCTAATGTAAAAGTAGCATAATTTGAGCAGCCTGCAATTTCCACAGCAAATCTTTTTTTATGATCTAATTCTATTTATAAAAAAAAACTCTTTCACAAAATTTTTTACATATTTGAACACTAAATATGCAGACATGAAATATGTAATAAAATAAATGCACAATTTTTAAGCTCATTTTGATTGAAAAAAAAAAAAAAAAAAAAAAAAAAAAAAAAAAAAAACGCAACAAGAGGGTTGCGTTTTGTTCCAAAAATTTTTTTGGAAACAAATTAATTCTAAAGTAAATCTCCTTTATTAAATTAAAATGAACTTAGTATTATGAGCAATACGAATTTCCAAATGTTTTGCCCTGAGTAGTTCGCGATTCATAGATTTTGTTTACGTGTGACGTCACCTGTGTTTTGCTTACGTGACGTGACTTGGAAGACCAGTTGTATTTATTATGCTAAGAGTTCTGTTTAATCCTGGAATTTCTACCGTGAACTCGATGAGCAGAGTTGCCAAGTCTCCGGCTTTTTGAATACCACTAAAATCTTAGAGAAAATGCTGTTGATTTAAATCGATCAAATATTCCAATTAAATAAAAGAACATTTTCTGTATTAAAATACTGGTATCCAAAAAGCCAGAGACTTGGCAGCTATGTATGAGGTAAGGGTATGTGCAGCCGCCACCCACACTATAGATGGCTTGCACCATGACGTCACATGTTCAGAAGAAGCTGGCGTCGCTTCCTATGGCGCCCAAATATAAGGCAAATGGGGTGCTCTTCATTTAACTTATTAGACTTATTAGCACTATAATAAAAAAATAAGAAAAATCTAAACTAAACAGAAAGACAACACGTACTTTTAACGGCAAACGGGGAGTTCTGACGTTCTGTGTGGGCTCCAGATACATTAGTATTAGTCGTTGCTAATAGCAACATGACGTCAATGCAAGCCGTCTATCACACATAGGGTAGGTTCTACTTCTGTGGCATAAAATTCATAAGATTCTTATTATTTTTTTGTTGTTGTTGTTGTTGTTACAAAGAAAAGAGTAAATCAGCTTCGGGCTTTCTGAATTATATTTATTAACATTTCACTTATATACTTACATTATTGTGTGTAAAATAAGAATGTTCCTTGTGCGACGGAGAGTACCTGTTGGTGCATACTGTGAACTTCCGATCAGGAAACCCTTTGTCCGGGCCCACCGTGGCTGAGTGGTTAACAGGCTATTTCAGTCAAGCAAAAAGACCCGTTCGCTAATGCTAATCCTATGGAAGAAATTTATAAAGATATCTCGGTTGCATTTCAATATTTTTAAATGATTTTTTGCATTGGATAGCTGAGATCGATCTGTACAAAGGCCGTTTTTAACTTTCCAACAAAGTTGAAAAGTGTTTATGCATTCGGTTTGTCTGTCTGTCTGTCGACGCTCTAACTCCCGTCAAATAGATTCGGATTTTCATGCAATGGATAAAGGTTATTGAGGGTCACCAAAGCATGTTTGGCATTGTATAGGAAGTATGTAGGATGAATCGTTCATTGACAGGGGCATTCAAAAGTATTCCATTACATTATGGTATAGGGGGGGAAATCGTCGCAGATTAATATGTTAATGACATGACGCTCTTTCAAATGGATTGAAACTGATATAAATCACTGAATATCTCTAAGATCAAGTTCAGGAACCGGGCATTCATAGCATTTTCTATTCATTTACAGGGGGACACAAAAGAAATCGGTTACAGTACTGTTTTTGAGTCATAATGGCTGGAGTGTACGGTTTACGATTCTTCATGCGCTTTTAAATTTAATTAATTTTTTACATGTTAATCGTTATATATAATTTCTATACCTCTTATACAGGGCTGCACAAAAGTATTCATGTACCATTCTCCTTATATGAAATTGCTGATGGGGAATTTTCAACTGAAGTACATGTATTTCTTAACTAAATTTTTGCATGCATGTAGTTAATAGATACAAATCTATATATCCTATACAGGGCTGCTGAAAAAATTAGGATAATTTTACGATTGCAGATGGGAACAGCTGAAAATGAGTTTTGAAATGTGTTATGCGTTTCCACATATGGTTGAATTAGCCGTAATATTTTAATTTTTTAAACGGTGCAGTTTTGTTACATAATTCTGAATGTGTTCGAACGTGTTTCATAATCTATGCTTGACGCATGATTTTTTTTTCTTATTTACTTTTGTAATTATACTTTCGTTGCTATAAGATTCAATAAAAATGATTAGCTCTCATTATTTAAAAAATGAAGTAAATTGGTCCAATCATCCTTGAGAAAACGCTTCGCTTAGTTTGAAAAACAGGATTTCGAGAAAAACAAGTTTAAAATTTTACAATAGCAAAACGTTTAACTAGGGGCGTTGCATTAAATGAGCAAAAACTAATGTGAAATCACGTAAATGGAATATCACGAAACCACTTTTAGGCAAGAATCTATATAGTTCAGGGATGCAAAAAATGCAAAATTTTTAAAAAAATCAAATTTTGACCCAAAGAAGTAGAGCTTCCTTAAAAGACGATTTTGCAAATTACTTGTACCTTCTAACACTACAGTTAATATAAATTGTTCAGGACTGCCAGAGGTGACTTTTTTTAATTCTACCTCACACCGCTTTCTCAAAACAAAAATCCCAGACAAAAAGTTTGACAAGATTTGTAAGAAAAAATTTACTGCAAAATTTATTTTTTTAAAATAGTGGTGCGAATTGAATAGAAAAATAGTCGCCTGTGATGGCAGCCCTGATTGTCCGTATAATCTCCCAAAAGACGGCGATACTGATTTAAAGGGTATCAGTACTCTTAAAGCTTTAAAATTTTCGAAATTTAAATTTTTTTAGTTGTTAAACTCCTATATTTTCTGAACATTTTGATATAAATGTTTCCTTGAAATTCCTATTAGAACAGAAGTTATGGCTTATAGAATTATACCCGCTCAATAGCTGAAACGGGGTTTTCAAAACTTTGAAGTCATTTTTCTCCAAATGACGTGTTTGGGCATAACACGCACTTGTATCTCAAAAACTTCTGAATATTTTTTCATGAAAATTTCAAAACAGATATTCCATGTTAGTCTGTATAAATTAAACCTAAAATTTCCTTTTTATTATTCAAAAAAATACTTTTTTTTAGGTGATTTTACTCTTGAAAATTTCAAATTTTGCATGAGTTAAACACAACTTTGTATGAAAAATATAAAAATGCTTTAAATACAAATTTATTTAGGTCCAGGGTAATTATTGCAATCTTAAGTATAAGTAGGCGCCAAAACTTTTATTCTAGTTATAAAATTTATTTTGTAATCCTGCACGTAACCTGTGATGCCAATTTTCTGCTCGTCAAATGTATGCCAGTTTGGAGTCCCCTGTAAATGCCAATTCTTCATCTTGAAATTTTTTTAATTACATGAAATGAAAGAACATACTTATATATTTCATCCCAATAAAAATTATGTTTTAAAATCATATACATTTTAAGTATTTATTTTATTTACTATATTAAATGTTGAAAAAAGTCTTTTTTTTTTCATTTTTTCCAATCTTAAGAGTCCTGAGACTTTTAATTACCTTGAGTACTTCGATGATTCATTTTCTGAATAAATGTACCATTTCCTGAATTATATCCAAGGGACAAATTTGGTTTACAACTTTTGGATAATTTTGGATAATAAACTTTATTAAATATAACCTGACATATGCTTTTAAATATATTTATTACTAGCTAACCTGCAAGCGTTGCCCGGGTCCGTTAAAAAACAGCACGAATTACGAAAAAGCTCTGAAAATCACAAAAACAAAATCTCGAAAAATTTAAAAATCTCTGCACGAATTTCAAATAAACTTCATCGAAAAGAGAAAAAATACTATATTGGGCTAGAAGATTGAAACTGGATTCCTTTTACTAATCTGAAAAAATCGTAGAAAAACCTGAAAACACACTGAAAGTCACGTAAAAAATTTCAAGAAAAATTCGAAAATTAATGTACAAAATCCGAATAAACTTTATTGAAAAGAGGGTGGAATTTGTTATATTAGGTCAAAATTTGGATGTCCAAAATATCACAGCGGATCGCGAAGAAACGTAGAATTCGCATTAAAATCACAAAAGTCAAAATTTATTATATTTGATAAAAGTTTCGAATCTAATTCCTTTGGTGAATATCAAGCTGTGAAACGCGCAAAAATCTCAATAAAAAGCGGTTAAATAGCAAAAACTGCACAGGAGAAAATTCATTATATTAGGCTAAAAGTTTGAAATCGAACTCCTTTTCCGTATCTCAAAAAATTTCCGCAGACTCAAAAAAAAAAAAAAAAAAAAAGCATTGAAAATTGCATTAAAAATCACTAGAGTTAAAAAATAGCAAAGCAGAACATTCACCATAGTAAGCTAAAGATTTGAATCCAAATTCCTATTAGGCTAGAAATTTGATACATAATTCTTTTTTAAAATGTAAAAAAAAATCGTTGTGAAAGCCAAAAAATCGCTTTGAAAACCGCATTAAAAATCGCAAAAGATTAAAAAATCACTAGGGTAAAAATTTACTATTAAGGGATAAAACATTGCAATCGCCAAAATTTACTATATTAGGCAAAAAGTTTGAAATCGAAAGTAGTTTTCGGATGTCAAAAAATCGCCACGGAACTCGAACTCGAAGAATGTCTAAAAATCATCTCTCTATTCTAAAAAAAAGTAACTACCGCTGTCACCGCCGCCGCCGCCGCCGCCGGTTTTGAATTTTTTGTGACCGGAGGTCTTTCTTCGTTAATATTGAGAAAAATAATGCATACAAAAATATGAAAATCAGTGGTTTTATACAGAAATGTTTGATAAACACGCTGATGCAGACAGTTTTCAAATCGAAGAATTATTTTAAGAGATATTGAATGCTAAAGTTGGACAAAATCGTTCCACTAAAAAAGTTTTATAGCAGCAAAAACTATACATGGCAGTGTAATCATTTTTAGATCATTTTATGCGTTAGAATTTGCCGGAGTGCAGATTGCATTAATTTTTTTATTTTGACTCATTTTTTCAGGTTTTATTTCTATTTTAAATTCAAATTTTCTGCATTTCTAGAGATATTTTTTACAGATTTCAGAAAATTGTACTAATTTAAACTGCTGCCAACTGTATAAACAACGGAAACAATAATGTTTGCTTCAAATTAAAAATTTATTTGCACGTGACTATTATAAACAGGAAAAAAACTTTCAAATTAGAATTAAATAATTATGTATAAAAAGCAGGAACTTATTAAAAATTACGTCATAAAAAGTACACACGTGAATTTTAAAAGAGAAAGAATATTGTAAAATAATAAATTCATTAACATGCGTTAGAAGTCTTAGGAGAAATTATGTCATATTTACGTCACATTATAGTTATTACATAAAATGAACACAAAATAATATTGCAAAAAAGTTTAAATTTAGAAATTGTGCTAGACATTTATTTAATATTTTGAGAGGATATTTTCAACTATTTTTGTTAGGAAACCGCAAATAATATTTCATTGCTAACAAAAGTACTTTCACGCGATTATTTAAAAGAGAAAGAATAGCTTGGTAAAAATTACGTCAGATTAAAAACGATTAATTTAAAGTATCTCATTTAAAAGAACTTTCTTTTCGCTTTGTTAAAAAATACCAGGAGACAAAGACTCTGTTTACTTAATTCCTTTTATATTAGCTTATTTTGAAATGTTACACGTGTCTACGTCATCAAGTTATTTTTATTTCGACGTTTTATTTGTATTTTTATTAATGTTGTACGAATTTATTTGTTCTTTCGTTATTTAAAATAAAAATTATGTCAATTTGTATAATTTGGCGAATGGTTTGGCGATTTATATAATTTGGCGAAATGGGTCGTCGGGATAATCAAGTAGTACCGCAGCGGATTTGGCGTTAAAATTCCCCAATCAAAGAGAAATGAATTGAAATTCGTTTATAGGGAGATCGCCACTGTTTTTTAAATTATAATTCAATCTTTCTAAATCTTTTTAAAGCCGATCAAATTAGCGTGCATTTAGAGCCTGCGGTGTCTGGACGGGGGTTGGCGAGCGTAGCTCGTAGGGGGCCGAGCCCCCTAGTATTGAAAATTGCATTAAAAAACGCTAAATATTTAAATGTCACAGCTGACAAAATGTAATATTAAAGGGAGGAACACTGTAATAGAAAATCCTTCATAAATCTCTCTATTCTAAAAAAAAGTAACCACCGCTGTCACCGCCGCCGCCGCCGCCGCCGCCGCCGGTTTTGAATTTTTTGTGACCGGAGATCTTTCTTCGTTAACATTAAGAAAAATAATGCATACAAAAATATGAAAATCGGTAGTATTATACAGAAATGTTTGATAAACACGCTGATGCAGACAGTTTTCAAATCGAAGAATTATTTTAAGAGATATTTAATGCTAAAGTTGGACAAAATCGTTCCACTAAAAAAGTTTTATAGGACAAAATCTATTCATGGGAATTTAATCATTTTTAGATCATTTTATACATTTGAAGTTCCCGGTGTGCAGATTGTATTTCTTTTTTTTAATTTGGCTAATTTTTTGAGGTTTTATTTCTATTTTAAATTCAAATTTTCAGCATTTCTAGAGATATTTTTTACAGATTTTAGAAAGTAATATTAATTTAAACTGTTGCCAACTGTATAAACAGCGGAAACAATAATGTTTGCTTCAAAAAAAATATATATATTTATACGTGTAATAAATTAAAAATTTATTTACACGTGACTATTATAAACAGAAAAAAACATTTGGAATTAGAATTAAATAATTATGTACAAAAAGCAGGATCTTATTAAAAATTACATCATGAAAACTATAATTACACGTGAATTTTAAGAGAAAGGAATTTGTAAAATAATAACTTTTATTAACATGCGTTAGAAGTCTTAAATAGGAGAAATTACGTCATATTTACGTCACATTACAGTTATTACATAAAATGAGCACAAAATAATATTGCAAAACGGTTTAAATTTAAAAATTGTGCTAGACATTTATTTGATATTTTGAGTGGATACTTTTCAACTAATTTTGTTAGGAAAGCGCAAATAATATTTCATTTCTAACACAAGTATTTTCACGTGAATATTAAAAAGAGAAAGAATAGTTTGGTCAAAATTACGTCAGGTTAAAAACGATTAATTTAAAATGTCTTATTTAAAAGAACTTTCTTTTCGCTTTGTTAAAAAATACCGGGAGACAAAGATTCTGTTTACTTAATTCCTTTTATATTAGCTTAGTTTGAAATGTTTATCTTATTTTACTTAATCAAAGACGAAAACCGCGATTGACATGTATATTTTTGGTATACTACTTAGTTATCCCGTCGACTAAAAATCTATCATTCGCCAAACTATAAGATTAAATGCCAATAATGGTTGATCGTAAATGTCACATTAACTTGACTTTAAGCACGTTACACGTGTCTACGTCATCAAGTTATTTTTATTTCAACGTTTTATTTGTATTTTTATTAATGTTGCACTAATTTATTTGTTCTTTCGTTATTTAAAATAAAAATTATGTCAATTTGTATAATTTGGCGAGTGCTTTGGCGATTTATATAATTTGGCGAAATTAGTCGACGGGTTAATCAAGTAGTTCCGCAGCGGATTTGGCCTTAAAATTCCCCAGTCAACGAGAAATGAATAGAAATCCGTTTATAGGGAGATCGCCATTGTTCAAATTAAAAATTTATTTACACGTGACTATTATAAACAGAAAAAAAACTTTCAAGTTAGAATTAAATAATTACGTATAAAAAGCAGGAACTATAATAAAATCTCTCTATTCTAAAAAAAAGTAACTACCGCTGTCACCGCCGCCGCCGCCGCCGCCGCCGCCGCCGCCGGTTTTGAATTTTTTGTGACCGGAGGTCTTTCTTCGTTAATATTAAGAAAAATAATGCATACAAAAATGTGAAAAAGCAGTAGTATTATACAGAAATGTTTGATAAACACGCTGATGCAGACAGTTTTCAAATCGAAGAATTATTTTAAGAGATATTTAATGCTAAAGTTGGACAAAATCGTTCCACTAAAAAAGTTTTATAGGAGCAAAATCTATTCATGGGAATTTAATCATTTTTAGATCATTTTATACGTTTGAAGTACCCGGTGTGCAGATTGTATTTCTTTTTTTTAAATTTGGCTAATTTTTTGAGGTTTTATTTCTATTTTAAATTCAAATTTTCAGCATTTCTAGAGATATTTTTTACAGATTTTAGAAAGTAATATTAATTTAAACTGTTGCCAACTGTATAAACAGCGGAAACAATAATGTTTGCTTCAAAAAAAAAAATATATTTATACGTGTAATAAATTAAAAATTTATTTACACGTGACTATTATAAACAGAAAAAAACATTTGGAATTAGAATTAAATAATTATGTACAAAAAGCAGGATCTTATTAAAAATTACATCATGAAAACTATAATTACACGTGAATTTTAAGAGAAAGGAATTTGTAAAATAATAACTTTTATTAACATGCGTTAGAAGTCTTAAATAGGAGAAATTACGTCATATTTACGTCACATTACAGTTATTACATAAAATGAGCACAAAATAATATTGCAAAACGGTTTAAATTTAAAAATTGTGCTAGACATTTATTTGATATTTTGAGAGGATACTTTTCAACTAATTTTGTTAGGAAAGCGCAAATAATATTTCATTTCTAACACAAGTATTTTCACGTGAATATTAAAAAGAGAAAGAATAGTTTGGTCAAAATTACGTCAAGTTAAAAACGATTAATTTAAAATGTCTTATTTAAAAGAACTTTCTTTTCGCTTTGTTAAAAAATACCGGGAGACAAAGATTCTGTTTACTTAATTCCTTTTATATTAGCTTAGTTTGAAATGTTTATCTTATTTTACTTAATCAAAGACGAAAACCGCGATTGACATGTATATTTTTGGTATACTACTTAGTTATCCCGTCGACTAAAAATCTATCATTCGCCAAACTATAAGATTAAATGCCAATAATGGTTGATCGTAAATGTCACATTAACTTGACTTTAAGTACGTTACACGTGTCTACGTCATCAAGTTATTTTTATTTCGACGTTTTATTTGTATTTTTATTAATGTTGCACTAATTTATTTGTTCTTTCGTTATTTAAAATAAAAATGATGTCAATTTGTATAATTTGGCGAGTGCTTTGGCGATTTATATAATTTGGCGAAATTAGTCGACGGGTTAATCAAGTAGTTCCGCAGCGGATTTGGCCTTAAAATTCCCCAGTCAACGAGAAATGAATAGAAATCCGTTTATAGGGAGATCGCCATTGTTCAAATTAAAAATTTATTTACACGTGACTATTATAAACAGAAAAAAAACTTTCAAGTTAGAATTAAATAATTACGTATAAAAAGCAGGAACTATAATAAAATCTCTCTATTCTAAAAAAAAGTAACTACCGCTGTCACCGCCGCCGCCGCCGCCGCCGCCGGTTTTGAATTTTTTGTGACCGGAGGTCTTTCTTCGTTAATATTAAGAAAAATAATGCATACAAAAATATGAAAAAGCGGTAGTATTATACAGAAATGTTTGATAAACACGCTGATGCAGACAGTTTTCAAATCGAAGAATTATTTTAAGAGATATTTAATGCTAAAGTTGGACAAAATCGTTCCACTAAAAAAGTTTCATAGGAGCAAAATCGGAAGCACAATCGGAGCATCGGAATTTAATAATTTTTAGATCATTTTATACGCTATAATTTCCCTGTGTGCAGAATTTATTTATTTTTTTAATTTGACTCATTTTTCGAGGTTTCATTTCTATTTTAAATTCAAATTTTCAGCATTTCGAGAGATATTTTTTACTTACTAGGGGGCTCTGCCCCCTACGAGCTACGCTCGTCAACCCCCGTTCAGACACCGCAGACTCTAAAAGTACGCTAATTTGATCGGCTTTAAAAAGATTTCGGAAGATTGAATTATAATTTAAAACACAGTGGGGATCTCCCTATAAACGGATTTCTATTCATTTCTCTTTGATTGGGGAATTTTAAGGCCAAATCCGCTGCGGTACTATTTGATAATCCCGTCGACCAATTTCGCCAAATTATATAAATCGCCAAATTATACAAATTGACATAATTTTTATTTTAAATAACGAAAGAACAAATAAATTAGTGCAACATTAATAAAGATACAAATAAAACGTCGAAATAAAAATAACTTGATGACGTAGGCACGTGTAACTTGCTTAAAGTCAAGAAATATTATTTGCGCTTTCCTAAAAAAAATAGTTGAAAAGTATCTTCTCAAAATATCAAATAAATGTCTAGTGCAATTTCTAAATTTAAACCGTTTTGCAATATTATTTTGTGTTCATTTTATGTAATAACTGTAATGTGACGTAAATATGACGTAATTTCACCTATTTAAGACTTCTAACGCATGTTAATAAATTTATTATTTTACAAATTCCTTTCTCTCTTAAAATTCACGTGTAATTATAGTTTTTATGACGTAATTTTTAATAAGTTCCTGCTTTTTGTACATAATTATTTAATTCTAATTCCAAATGTTTTTTTTCTGTTTATAACAGTCACGTGTAAATAAATATTTAATTTATTTACACGTATAAATATTTTTTTTGAAGCAAACATTGTTTCCGCTGTTTATACAGTTGGCAACAGTTTAAATTAATATCACTTTCTAAAATCTGTAAAAAATATCTCTAGAAATGCTGAAAATTTGAATTTAAAATAGAAATAAAACCTCAAAAAATTAGTCAAATTAAAAAAAGAAATACAGTCTGCACTCCGGCAAATTCTAACGCATAAAATGATCTAAAAATGATTACACTGCCATGTATAGTTTTTGCTGCTATAAAACTTTTTTAATGGAACGATTTTGTCCAACTTTAGCATTAAATATCTCTTAAAATAATTCTTCGATTTGAAAACTGTCTGCATCAGCGTATTTATCAAACATTTCTCTATTATACCACCGATTTTCATATTTTTGTATGCAATATTTTTCTTAATATTAACGAAGAAAGACCTCCGGTCACAAAAAATTCAAAACCGGCGGCGGCGGCGGCGGTGACAGCGGTAGTTACTTTTTTTTAGAATAGAGAGATTTTAGAAAATTGTACTAATTTAACCTGTTGCCAACTGTATAAACAACGGAAACAATAATGTTTGCTTCAAATTAAAAATTTATTTACACGTGACTATTATAAACAGAAGAGATACTTTCAAATTAAAATTAAATAATTATGTACAAAAAGCAGGAACTTATTAAAAATTACGTCATAAAAAGTATACACGTGAATTTTAGAAGAGAAAGGATATTGTAAAATAATAAATTCATTAACATACGTTAGAAGTCTTAAATAGGAGAAATTACGTCATATTTACGTCACATTACAGTTATTACATATCTATATTATAAAGCACAAACATATCTGTGCGTAACGCATACGTCATTTTGCGAATGGCAACACTTTTTGGTATTTCAATTTTCACTACTGCAAATTTTTAAACATCTAATCATCGTACATTTTAAATTTTTACATCATCGTATAAGGAAAAAAATGCTCTTTTAAATGCAATTTTTTGGAAAGCTGTATCTCAATTTATTTTTGAAATATTAATTTTTTTTGTAGTTTTTAATAGCATTTTTCTTATCGTGGAAACAAAAATATCTCATTTCTATTGAAAGTCATTGAAAGTAAACGGGAAACAGTCGAACATTGGAGATACTATATCTTTTTGTTGCCATTTTCTCATAAAACCTGAAAAAAAAATTTGAAATTAAAATATGGGCTATGCCAAGAATATTGTCCGTTATTCCGTGATAATGACGTCATATGCACACTTTTCTATAGACGAAGTTTATGAATGGATTGTAAAAGTGGATTGCTTTAGCGGATGCAAATGACGTCATTTTATAAAAAAAAAGCGTGTATTTTAATTCTTAAACCTGAATTATGTTTGGTAGAAGTGCGTCATTTTCACAGCCCAGCTGCTTTGAAATTAATCACAGGTGAAAATGCTTCACTTTTGAAAATAATGTAATCGAAATCACACGCTGATAAAACGCAATGTTTCACAAAAATTTAGCGTGCCTTTATAAAAGAGAGGTGAAATACAAATAATAGCGATTTATATTACAGAAATTGATTATTCTCGGCTGGATGGATTTGCTTCGCCGATTTAGACAAGCAAACAAATAATTCGTGGTTTAAAGTAATATCGTGTTCTTGTAGTTTTTGTCGAAAATTCCCTCCAATAATAAAATTTTAATGCTATTCTTTAGGACATCCTACTATAATTTTATAAAAATAACATAATTTGCTTAATTTAATTTTTCCTAATTTTATATAACCTATATATTTAAAACACAAGTGTGTTTTTAATCATCTGCCCTGATCTTTCTGCTGAACCAATTTTACTAATATATATATATATATTTTTTTTTTAACTGAAAGCTCTTCCTTTATAAATGTGATCGCACTATCTGTTTTTTTTTTAAATATCCCCACTTTTGTATTTTAATTTTAAAGGCATTTTATGAAATTTCTTCAAAATGACGAAAATCAGACGGCTTTCATTATTGCAGACAAGAGAGAAATAATGAGGTATTTTTAACTTTATTCATGCTATTTTTTCTGATAAAAAATCAAAAAATGTTGATAAAAATTGTTGGATAGGGTTTAGTGGCGCAAAATCCCATTAGGAGCAGAATATCATATTAGGGACATAATAACGGAAAATGACATACTGCTTTTAAAAACACGCATTTTTCCTCATAAATTTTCTATATTGCTTTTCCTTCTGCATGTGTACTGATACTAAGTTTCAGACACTAGGCTAAATGTTTATTCAAGTGAAAATGAAATCATATTTAAAAGAAAACGATCATTTTCTTAGATAAAACTAAACATTTTAACACATATGCGTCTAAAAAACATAAATTACGGAAATTTTTACTCTCCGGAATTGAGATTAGAATCTCAAGTAAAGAGTGCGTTTGTTCACATAAAAGATGTTGCTGACAATCGTGACTTCAAGTTTTGAGTTAAAATGATTTTTAAATGATCAAACAAAATACAAATTTTTTAAAAATGATGAATATGGATATGAGAAGTGCGTATGCAAATTTTGAGAAGGTGAAAATTGCTGTTTTCATTCCGGAAATCCAAACATAAGGGCCTCTATTGATAACCACATCCTAATAACTGACTTTCATTATATTTTACTGATTAAGTATCTATATTATAAAAATAAACGTATCTGTGCGTAACGCTGACGTCATTTTGCGAATGGCAAGACTTCACGATCAAATTTCGGTCTTGAAATTTTCGCTAATGCTATTTTTTAATCTTCTGACCATCATACATTTTCAATTTTCGTCGCATAGGGACAAAATAATTACTTTCAAATACAATTTGTTTAAAACTGTATTCATTGACTGATGTATTATATTGTCTAAAATAATTTTTAAGCATGATTTTTTAAAGTTTATCTTATCACATGTCGGTTTCAATACATAATAATAATAAACATTTTGCACATAAAGCAACAAACGTTTTTCAGCATTTGTTTCTGACTATTTTTGCATAACGAAATTAATATTTCCTTTATAAACAAATAAAAGAATAATGTAAAAAAAAAAAAAAAACACCAATCTAACATATTTGTAAAAGGCAAATTAACGAAATTAATACTTCTTTCATAAACAAATAAAATAATAATATTGAAAAAACACAAATCTAACATATTTGTAATCGTACAATTTAAATTTTTAGATCACCAAATAGGATTTTTTTTTTCAAATGGAATTTGTTTACAAAGTGCATCCCAGTTTACTGATTGTCTATGGTTTTAAAAACAAAGCATGATATATTTTTTAATTTATCTATATCCCACGGAGCTCGATTACGAAAGATTAATCCGTTTCTCCTTAAAACAAAATAAAGAGTTCATCACTCTTACGGCTAATATCCATTTAGAAAAAACTTCTCTATCAATAAATAAAATAATATAAATAAAACACAAATTTAACAGACATGTATAAGCTCTGAAATTATCAGAATATAAAAGGATGCCATAAGTAGCAAAATCTTGGCAAATAACTCTTAGTATGCGGCTAATAAGAAAATATCGCTTTTGATAAATTTCAAAAATTTATATGATTGTATAATTCGTATTTTCCATATGAAAAATGTTTTTTTAATGTAAGTGGTCAATCTAAAGAATTTATTGCATATAAAAAAATTATTAGTTTTTAATTTAAAAAAATGTTTTCACCTATATTCTTTAACCCGGGAAGCCCGGGTACGATCCCCTAGTATTATTTAAAAGAGAAAGAATAGTTTGGTCAAAATTACGTCAGATTAAAAACGATTAATTTAAAATGTCTCATTTAAAAGAACTTTCTTTTCGCTTTGTTAAAAAATACCAGGAGACAAAGACTCTGTTTACTTAATTCCTTTTATATTAGCTTATTTTGAAATGTTGTTAAACGTGTCTACGTCATCAAGTTATTTTTATTTCGACGTTTTATTTGTATTTTTATTAATGTTGTACTAATTTATTTGTTCTTTCGTTATTTAAAATAAAAATTATGTCAATTTGTATAATTTGGCGAGTGGTTTGGCAATTTATATAATTTGGCGAAATTGGTCGAGGGGATGATCAAGTAGTACCGCAGCAGATTTGGCTTTAAAATTCCCCAATCAAAGAGAAATGAATAGAAACCCGTTTATAGGGAGATCGCCACTGTTTTTTAAATTATAATTCAGTCTTTCGAAATCTTTTTAAAGCCGATCAAATTAGCGTGCATTTGGAGTCTGCGGTGTCTGGACGGGGGTTGGCGAGCGTAGCTCGTAGGGGGCCGAGCCCCCTAGTGGTATAAAATGAAAATTACTTCATCTATAATTACACGTGAAATTCGTTAACATGCGTTAGAAGTCTTAAATAGGAGAAATTACATCACATTTACGTCACATTACACTTATTACGTAAAATGAACAAAAAATGATATTGCAAAACAGTTTAAATTTTAAAATAGCGCGAGACATTTACTAGATATTTTGAGATGAACTTTTCAACTATTTTTTTTTTTTTTTTTTTTGACAGCGCAAATAATATTTCATTTCTAATAAAAGTATTTTCACGTGAATATTAAAAAGGGAAAGAAAAGTTTGGTGAAAATTACGTCAGATTAAAAACGATATGTTTAAAATGTCTTATTTAAAAGGACTTTCTTTTCGCTTTGTTAAAAAATACCGGTAGAAAAGACTCTGTTTACTTAATTCATTTTATATTAGATGATTTTGAAATGCCATTGTATCTTTTAACAGCAGCTGATTTTTCCGTAAAATTCCCCAATCAAAGAGAAATGAATAGAAACCCGTTTATAGGGAGATTGCCTTTGTTGTTTTAATTATAATTCAATCTTCCAAAATCTTTTTAAAGCCGATCAAATTAGCGTGCTTTTAGAGACTGCAGTGTTTGAACGGGGGTGTGCGAGCGTAGCTCATAGGGGGCCGAGCCCCCTAGTGGTGTAAAATATTGTAATCTGAATTCTTTCATAAATAACAAAAAATCGACTCAAAACACCGCAATAGGAATTCTTTCAAGAATGACAAAATGTCGACGTGGAACGTAAAAAAACTCGAAAAAAAAATGCAAAAATTCGCTAAAAGTCAAAAATCGTTGATGGGAAAATTTACTATATTAGGGTAATAGTTTCAAATAAAATTTCTTTTCCTAATGTGAAAAAATCGCCGTGGGACTCAAAAGCACTCAAAAAATCGCATTGAAAAATGCATTAAAATCGCTTAAAATTAAAAAAAAAAAAATAGGGGAGAAAATTTAGATTAATGAAGTAAAATAGTGTAACCTAAATTCTTTCATAAATAACAAAAAATCGGTGCAAAACGCAAAGAATCTCTAAACATCGCATTATAAATCGGTAAAATTAAAAATTCGTAGCACAAAAGCAACTACATTAAGCTAAAATGTTGAAAACCGATTTCCTTTTATCAATGTAAAAAAATCGCCACGATATTTATACAACCGCTAAAAATCGCATTGGAATCTCATTAAAAAAATCACTAAATATTCAAAAACTGAAGGGATCAAAATTTACTGTCATAGGGTAAAACACTGTAATCAGAAATTTTTTATGGATGACAATAAAGTCAACACGAAACGTGAAATATTGCTACAAATCACCCTAAAAATAGCTAGAGGGCAAAATTTACTAAAGCTAAAGTTTGAAACCAAATCCCTTTTCCGAATGTCAAAAAATCGCCGTGGGACTCGAAAAACCGCTAAAGTCGCATTGAAAAATGCACTAAAAATCGCTAAATGATAAAATATCGACAGGAGTCAAAATTTACTCTAATGGGGTAAAACATTGTAATTGGAAAGCTTTCATTAATGACAATAAATCGACGCGAAACATAAAAAACAACGAAGAATCGCTTAGAAAATCGCTCTAAAAATTGCATTAAAAATTGCTAAAATTCAACATTCGTAGATGGCAAAATTTACTACATTAGACTAAAAGCTTGAAACCAAATTCATTTTCCAAATATCAAATAAACACCGTGGGACTCGAAAAACTGCTAAAGTCGCATTGAAAAATACACTAAAAATCGCTAAATAATAAAATATCGACAGGAGTCAAAATTTACTCTAATGGGGGTAAAACATTGTAATTGGAAAGTTTTCCTGAATGACAAATAATCGATGCGAAACATAAAAAATAACGAAAAATCGCATTGAAAATGGCGCTAAAATTGCTAAAATTCAAAATTCGTAGATGGCAAAATTTACTACATTAGGCTAAAAGTCTGAAACCAAGTTCCTTTTCCGAATATCAAAAAGTCGCCGTGGGACTCGAAAAACCGCATTGAAAAATGCATTAAAAATCGCTAAATATAAAAGTATCCCAGGATTAAAAATTTACTCAGATCGGGAGGGACATTGCAATCGTAAATTTTTCATGAATTACAAAAAAATCGACGCGGAACGTAAAAAATCTCGAAAAATCGCTGAAATTCTAAAATAGTCAGTGGTGAAATTTACATCACGCTAAAGGTTTGAAATCAAATTCCTTTTTTAAATCTCAAAAAATCACTGTGGAGATCGAAAAAATGCTAAAAATTCCATTGAAAAGTGCATTAAAAATCGCATTCAAAATGTATTAAAAATCGCTAAATGTTAAAAAATCGCAGAAGTCAAAATTTACTCTAATAGGCAAAACATTGTAATCGGAAATCTTTCGTGAATGATGAAAAATCGACGCGGTACATAAAAAATCTTGAAAATGGGTTTATGTAATTATTCCGCGATAGTGACGTCCTATGCATACTTTTCTATAGATAATGTTTAAGACTGGATCGTCAATGTGAAATTCTTCAACGGATGCAAATGACGTCATTTTATATAAAATAAAAGCGTGTATTTTAAGTCTTAAAACTGAAATAAGTTTTGTAGAAGTGCATCATTTTCACTCCAGCGGCTTTGAAATTCTTTACAGGTGGAAATGCTTCACTTTTGAAAATAATGCAATTGAAATCACACACTGATAAAACGCAAAGTTTTACAAAAAATTAGAGTGTCTTTATAGAAGAGCAGTGACTTTCCTTCTATATGTATAAACGATTTGTTCCTTTAGAGCCGAAAAGATTTTACCCGAAAACCATTAATAGAGAGAAATGTAAGGGATCATGCAGGAGTCGCATAGTGTCAACGTTTAGTTCTGAATCCCTCTCAATCCGAACAATATCACAAAGAGTTGCTCCATTCTGGAAAAGAACCCTGTGCGGTTTGCTGTTGCGGATCATGTTCCGGCAGAATTTATCGTTTTATTGCTTTTTTTCAACTTAGTTCAGTAGTGTTTTACTATGCATTGTATCGTCTTACCAATAAAAGGGTAACCAGACAAAAAGATCTAGAAAATTCTGTCAGAATTGTCTTCCCACAATTTAAAAAAAAAGAAAACATAATTTAACTTTATAATCAATGATTCGTGAAACTATAAAAAATTTCTACTGAATGAAATCTATGTCGAATTACTAATTTGTACGAATTATTTTTTGAATTCTTAATTTTTAGGCATAACTGATTTACAAATTCATAATTAGTGTCGACGATAAAGAGAGAATTATAAGCAACAGCAACGTGTGCTGTGCTCCTACTGCTGTTTCTTTTATTGTTTTAAATTATTTTCATGAAGTTTTTTATTATTATTATTATTTTAATTTTCTGAATGACATGTGGCTATTTTTGGAAAATATTTATCTGTTTTCCTGGCGTCTCTCTATGCGTTGCACAAATTTTGTGGGCACTTTAGCTCTTTTTAATAATTAAAAAATGTTTATTTATTTTTTTTTTGTACTGTTTCCTTATTTACTGATTTGTTTCCTTTTGCTTTGTTTGCCAATTTTAATATGAAAATGATTTGAGTAATACTTTATTATTTTAAACGTTTTGACAATGAAATCGATTTTTAGCTGAAAAAATAAAATCTTGCTAAGAAAGGATTCCATGTAGTAATACTTTACTTGTTTAGTCTTTCAAAGTTAGTTTGAATTGATTGAAAAATATAGGCCAGTGAAATTGACACTATGTTTAAAGGAAAATATAGATTTTCATTCATAAATTTAAAGTAAATTAATTAAATTCATTGAATACATTTGTTTTTCTTTTTTATGTTCTAAGATTAAAATTCTACTGTTTTAATTTTGTGAAAATATGCACAAAAGTAAATTTTTAAATATATTATATTTAAATATACAATTATTAAGAAAAATAGGCGAAAATTATGCCACTAATAACACAATCATGTTAGTAGTGTGTATTTGAGAGTTCCACGGCGTGCGGCACGCGGCACGCTCTCAAGGTCAAATGAAGGTCATTGGGGAGTTTTTTATCTTAAAGTACGACAATGATAAGCGCGTTTTGGAGCGGAAGTAGACCGGAAGTGTTGTTAGATAGTGATACTTTAGCGGAAGTGTGAATGGATAAGATTTTTTGCGAATGATCGTGTTAGAGTAGGCTGATATTTAGGACGTGAAGATTTATTTTGAAAAGAATTTTTTTTCTTTCTTCTTTTTTTAAGAGTTAAAAAATTTTTTGGATTTTTTTTTTTTTCCTTTTTTCGTGTGATAGAAAAACTTTTTTCTCTTTAAAAATTTTGAGAATTTAATTTTTTTTTCACGTGGTAGAAAAAGCTTTGCAGAATTTATTTTTCTTTCTTAAAAATTTTTCTTTTAAAAATTACCAAGACATGGAAATTTTTTCTTTTTAAAATTTTCTTTTACGAACTTAATTTTGAATTTGGACTCGTTAGAAACTTTGTTGTTCGAAAATTATTTTAACTCTGGTAATGTTGGTTGAATTCTTTTTCCCTGAACGCTAACATAGAATTCGAACGCGGTAAGTTTGTGAAATGACCCTTCTTTCAGAAAAATGATCCCATTTTAAAATGCCTCTTGTGAAATTCTGTTAAGTGGTTTTCTTTGCATGCTTTTGTTAGTCTAGCATGTTTAATAAATCTGTAGTCATATAACAACAATCGCTGAGTCATTTTCGTGATTTGTTTCTGGAATGAGTGTGAGAAGATTTTTTTTTCACTTAAAATTTTCTGAAGTGTGTTGTTCGAGAAGTTGATATGTGTAGAAAAACCTGTTTTATCATTTTAGTATAAATTTTTGGAGGAAATGTACTATAACATGACGATATATATTGAGGAAATGAATTAGCGAGACTTAGAAAATGTCACGATTTGCTTAAAATTTTCTTATGTGTGTCGTCCCAGAAGGGATGTTAGACTTTCGCATAGAATGTTGCCACCAAATAAAGATTAATATAGTGTTGCCACTGAATAAAGAGAAATGTATATAACGAAATAAAACTGAAAGATGTTGGCATTCAAAAAAGCGAAATATATATGACGAAATAAAATTAAAAGATGTTGCCACCAAATACAGATAAATATATGCAAAGAAATAAAAGGTAATGACATCGAATTTAGAAAAATAAAGTGTTGCCATTGAAAAAATGAGAAATAATAAAATAAAATAAACATTTAAGATAATATCACATAAGCAAAAGAAATATAACATTTGCTTTAAAAAGTAAGTGCGTAAATTAAAATAATAATAATAATAACATTGAAATAAGAATAAAGAAAACGTTGAAGTGAAAAATAAAAAAAGAAAGTTTGTCTTTTGACTCATACACATTTTTTAGCGGTTAGTATATATTAGACAAAGTGAGAGAAAATTCAAAGCTTCAATTTTTCAGACAATTAACTTGATTTTTGGACGATTTAAGCATAATGTTTATATGAGAGATTTTTTCTTGCAAAGGAACTATTTGTCGTTTCTTTCATAAAACGGTAGTTTAACAATTATATCAACATTCAACAATTTAACCTAGTTTTTCTGTATAAACACTTAAATAATAATAAGTGTAAAAATTCCTTTTCCACAATTGATGTGGAATGATATTGACTCCCGATACTGTATGAAAATTCGTTCACCTACTCCCCGTTACTTAATTAGCATATCATCTTATACATAGTGAAACTTAGTTAAGTTTTAAAACATTGTGATTAACATGCTAGAAGAAAACTAATTCAACGATTAGTTAACGGAAAATGTTAGACAGAAAATATTTGATTTAAGAGATTTGTAACAGTAAATTTATATAAGGAGTTTTACCTACATTTACCTAAATATATCTTATTCTACACGATTGTGTGAGGAAATACCCAAATTTAACGTTATACATATAACATAGTTGAAATAGTTTCGTTCAAGTAAATTTTTTGACTCGTTAAACTCTATATCATAAACTTATTTGAATTACGCAATATTCACCCACTTAAACATTTTCTGAAGAAATTTTCATATAATAGCTTTGAAATTTCTCTAAATTTCAGTAAGAATTGAGATTTGTTTGAACATGTTACCTGGTGGATTTCTCTAGACAAATACCTTTCAAAGGTTTTATCTAATCTTAACTCATTGAATAATCTACGTTCGCAGATAACCATGTTCGGACTTGCTCCTCGATCTCAAATCCCTCATGTGGATAATCGATCGCCAAAAATAGCATAGCTTCTAAAATCATTATGTCTTGTCATATATTGAAATGCCTGGGCCTAAGTTTGTAGGTTCAATTCCTACTGGGCCGAGACAAAGTGACAGTGTAATGTTTTCAGGGATTTTCCTTTTATGAAATCGATTTCTTCAAAGAAAATTTACTTATCTTTAAAAATCCTTGTTTAAGGGGGACGTGTACCCTCCAGTTTTTGACTATGGATTTTTACTTCTTATCTTCGTGATGAAAAGATTGATACATATTCTTTACAACTGGCATTTAGTGAAATATAATATCTAAATTTTCATTTAACATGTTTTATTTTGTTATATATTCAGCAAATAATTAATAATCTTCAAATTTTTTAACTAGATGTACTAAAATCAATCCTGTTCACATTATTACATATGTCCTGTTCACATTCCGAATTATTGAAATTAGCTTTTGCTGGTGCTGCCATCT
The DNA here is from genome assembly GCA_963932465.1 of Maratus speciosus. Classification (NCBI taxonomy): domain Eukaryota; kingdom Metazoa; phylum Arthropoda; class Arachnida; order Araneae; family Salticidae; genus Maratus; species Maratus speciosus. Next base: position 467,261,746 of record OZ010798.1, read on the forward strand.
GCCTTTCAGAAGTAAAAATAATATTCCATATAACATTTTTCCTGTACGTTTTCAATTTTAAATGCTGGTAAATAGGCTCCAAAAATTTAATTTCGGTCTCGAAAATTCAGGTTAGTACCAAGCTTCAATATCTTTTATGAACAGCAACTATATTTCGTAGATTTAGTCAATTTATCGGTGTTTTATCATGATATTAACGAGATTACATGTTGGCGAGATTTCGGCGATTTAAAGTTTTCGGCAACCCTTTTGTTAGGGCGGGGTTTCATAGGACGCGCTGAAGATTGATTGATTGATGCTTTTGCTCTATTTGTTTTCTGTATGGAATGTATGTAGTATATTCGAACTGTTGCTACAAGAAAATGGATACTCAATTATTCAATTATCATTTAAGTTTGCAATTTGAATAGGAATTTATTTGTTTATTTATTTTTAATGTATGTTTATTTTTAATGTTGTAAAATAAGTTTTTTATCAGGCAAAGGCTCGTTGGTATTTTTTAAAAAGCCTGTCAGTAATTCCTAATCAGCATTTGTATTACAATAAAAATAATAATTATTTTTTAATCAAAGGTTTTATGGCAAGTGAACTTGTCCTCTACTTCTGTAAGTATAGTTAAACTTCTATGACAGGCCCTCCCTGATAACGGACACCTCTATTAAAGTACATTTTCCCCTATGCCTAACAATTATATATCTGTGCATTTTTACTTCTCAATAGCAGTCACTTCCGAATAGCGGACAAATTACACTCTCCCGACGTGCCCGTTATTCAAGAGTTTCTGTATTTGATTATTATTATAGTGTGGGCGCGGACGGAAAGGGGGAGGGGGGGGGGGAGGTTGCGGATAAACTACCTAGTGGCGATTCTGTTCCGAATTTTCCGAAAATTTAAGGCATTCATTTTCGAAAGTTTATAAAATTCGATCATCAATCTGAAAATTCGGACATAAAAAATATCACGAATTTCGGCAAATGGTCGTCGAAAAAATTAATTTTGTCAATTGTTTGCAGAAAAAAACGTGAATTTCGTCAAAGGATCGAGAAAAAGACGCAAATTTCGAAAAAATCGCGAAAAAAGGCAAATTTCGTCAAAAGATCCCGAAAGGACCGGAAATCTCGTCAAAATATCTCGAAAAACTCAAAATTCGTCAAGGGATCGCGGAAAACGCGAATTTCGTCAAAGGGCCGCGGAAAAAACACGTATTTAGTGCCGGGAGTGGATTTCCTCCCTCCCCCCCCCCCCCCTTCCGCTGTAACTTTCAGAAAATTTTCTGGGAATTTCAGAAATATATATATATATATTTTACTCAGAATCACCCTTGAACTACCTTCTTACCCCTAGGCTAGTTTTCTTTGGGCACCCTCTCCCTTCCTTCAAAATGATATATTTCAGTGTTTTCTGGTACTAAAAAAGGAAAGAAATACTTTTAGTGTAGTTAAAAAACATTAAAATTTCATAAAACTGAAAGTGTCATAATATGACAAGTGGGGATTTTTTTTATTTCAATCCTAGATGTAGAACAACATTTCTGTAAATATAAGGTATTAGGGACCAGGGGCCATATAAAAAAATTCATATTTAAATATATATATATATATATATACAGCCCCTTATAAAACAAAAGCTTGATTTATACTCTTTTTTTACAATTGGAAGAATGTTTCATCAGCAGTTTAAACGATAATAAAAGTCACCTCTGTAATAAATTAATCACAAACTGGTAGCCGAAAAATTCCAAGACTCCGCAAAAAAAAAAAAAAAAAAAAAAAAAAAAAAAAAGAAGAAGAATAAAATGGAATTTAACAAATTACAACGACCATTTGGAGAATGATTCTTTCGAAGACTAACATTTAAGACATAAAACATCGCACGGAGTTGATCCTACATTACGTACACCATGGATTACATTTTTCGGTACTGTACATTTTTAAACTTCTGGTCATTCCAGAAGTGCTGGTCATTCCTTACGTACGCCATGGATTAAACATTAATATTCCTGGACCAATTTTAAATGAAATTTCATTCTTAAATTCTAAACATTCCACAATATTACTTTTTACACTGTAGTATAGAGAAAAAAATGTACTTTTAAATGCAATTTGTTTGAAAGCTGTATCTCAATTTCTTTCTGAGTTATTTTTTTTTATAGTTTTTATTACTTTTTTGTCATAGTGGCAACAGACGTATCCATCTCAGTTGAAAGTAAAGGGAGAATACAGATTACTGTATAGACCTATCAGAAAACGAATAAAATGCGGATTTAACCAATAAACGCTTCAGATATGTTTTTGATTTCCTACCCTGACAGAGGATAATAACCATTTTCCCAAATGGTTAAAAAAAAAGAAAAAAAAATTGAAAGAAAATCTTAGCACCGGGCCCTTTTCCTTCCAAAACCCTAGGCTTCAGCTTGTTTAGCCGAATGGGTAATCCGTTTTGATTAAGCCTACCAAAATAATCAAAACGACCCCCCCCCCCCCCTACACACACATCCTGACTAGCAAGTTATGACCTTGGTTGAAAACATTACTTAAGTAGCGGATTTTATTTATGGAACAGAGAGCAAAATATGTCTTTTTAAATAAAAGTAATTATTTTATTTTGTTCAGTAGTATGTGCAAAGATGATTCTGTTCCCAATTATCCGAAAATTTACGGCTTCCGGTTCAAAAACACTTTAAAATCGATCATCAGTCTGAAAATTCGGGATAAAAAAATACGCGATTTTTGACAGATGATCGCTGAAAAAAATGAGTTTTGTTAATCGTCCGAAGAAAAAAAAACGGCAACTTCGTCGAAGTATAGCGGAAAAAACGCAAATTTCGTCGAAGATTCCAGAGAAAAGACAATTTTGTCTAACAATCGCAAAAAAAAAGTGAATTTTGCCGAAGGACTCGGGGAAAAACGGGAATTTTACCAAAGGGCCACTAGAAAAAACACGAATTTCTTCAAAGGTCTGCGAGGGTCTTCAAAGGTCTGCAAAGGATCGCGAAAATAATGTGAATTTCGTCGAAGGATCATGAAGAAAATGAAGTTTTTCAAAGGGGTGCTTAGAAAACACTACTTTCGTCAATGTAACTCGGAAAAAATGCGAATTTCGTCAAAAGATCGCAAAAAAGCGAATTTAATCAAAGTATCTCGGAAAAAATGCGAATTTCGTCAAAAGATCGCAAAAAAGCGCATTTAATCAAAGTATCGCAGAAAACCCGTAAATTTCTTCAAATGATCCCCTCCCCCCACCCCAATAAAAAAAAGTGAATTTCGTTAAAAGGCTGAATTAAAAAAGTTAATTTCGTCTAAGTATCGCCGGAAAAACGCGAATTTCGTCGAAGGATCATGGAAAAGTGAATTTTTCGCATGACACGAAAAAAGTAGAAAAATTCTAGAAGGGGCCGCGGGAAAAACGCGAAATTCGTCACAGGGCTGCGGAAAAACGACAAAATTCGTAAAACGGCCAAGGAAAAAAATTTGTCAAAGCACCGCGAAAAACGAGAGTTACGCCAAAGGACTGCAGAAAAAAAGCGAATTTCGTCAAAGGACCGCGGATATAAAACGCAAATTTCGTCAAAGGATCGCGAAAAAACGGAAATTTTGTCGGCGAATTGTGAAAAAAAAAATATTTTAGTCAAAATGCTGCTTAAAAAATGCTATCGTAAGGATATTAAAAACTGCTTATGCTTTCGTCAAAGTCTTGCGGAGAAAATGCGAACTTCGTCGAAGGGCCGCTAGAAAAAAATGCGGGGCCGCAGTGAAAAAGCTAATTTTATCGAAAGATCAGGAAAAGATAGCGAATTTCGTCAAAAGGCTGCGAAAAAAAAGGCAAAATTTGTCAAATGGCCGCAGAAAAATGCAAATTTCTTCAAAAAATCGCGAAAATGCGAATTTCGTAAAAGGGCCGTACAAAAAAAGCAAATTTCGTTAAAAGATCACGAAAAATGAGAATTTCACAAAAGGGCTGCAGAAAAAAACGCGAATCATTTGTCAAAGGGTCGCTATAAAAAAAAACACGAATTTCGTCAAAAGGCTGCGGCACGAGAACGCGAATTTTGACAAAGGACCACTATCAAAAACACGAATTTCGTCAAAACGCAGCGTAAAAAACTCAAATTTCGTCGAAGGATCGCTAAAAAACGTGAATTTCGTCGGAAGATCGTGGAAAAAGAAAAGAATTTTATCAAAGTGCTGCTTAAAAAACACTGATTTCTTCAAAGTATCTAGGGAAAAAAACGCGAAATTTCTAAAAGGGTCGCGGAAAAATTCAAATTTCGTCAAAGAGTGGCGGAAGAAATGCGAATTTCGCCAAAAGGCTGAGAAAGAAATGCAAATTTTGTCAATCAGTCGTAGAAAAAACACGAATTTTTACAAAATACTCAGGTGCAAAACGCGAATTTTGTCAAATTGTCGCCAAGAAAAACACTTATTTCGTCAAAGGGCCCTGGAAAAAAACGCAAATTTCAAAGAATCGCGAAAAGAAGATAATTTTGTCAAATGGTCGCGGATGAAATGCGAATTTCACCAAAGGGCTGTGGAAAAAAATGCGAATTTTTTCAAAGGACATATTAAAAAATACATGAATCTCGTCAAAGGGCTGAGGCAAAAACCTCCAATTTTGTAAAAGGGCAGCTAGAAAAAACAACGAATTTCGTCAAAGGGTAGCGTAAAAACGCAAATTTCGCGAAACGGTCGCGGTAAAAACATTCATTTCGTCAAAGGTTCGGGAAAAAGGGAAATTTTGTCAAAGAGTCGCGTAATAAATGCGAGTTTCGCCAAAGTGTTGCGGGAGAAAAAAAGCGAATTTTGTATTAGTTCTTCTAGAACAAGTGGGTAAGTGTGATCATAGATCGCACAAAGGGTTTCGTTTAATATTCCTTTCAAACGTCGTTAAAAAAGCACATGCCTCCATTTTAATCTATGCATTATATAGAAATCAAACAAATTAATTAAATAATTATTAATATATCAGCTTCTAATTAAGTTAGCTCTTTGAACTGGGTATGTATGAAATCTGCGAGAGATTTCCCGTCCGGATGTCAAAAAGTTTTATAAAAAAATTTAATATTTAAAACGTTTAAATTTCGTATTAAAATAAAAACCGCAAGTGCGTCGTCATGTCTGATGAGATTAAAAACCCGTTGAAAGGAAAGTTTTAAAGCAATGATCCAATTAATGAAATAATAATTAATATCTCAGCTTCTAATTAAGCTAGGAGTTTGAACTGGGTATGTATGAAATCAGCGAAACATTTTACGTCAGGATGTAAAACAAATTAATCTAAAAATTTAATATTTAAAAAGTTTAAATTTCGTATTAAAATATCCTCTGCTTAAATTTCTCCAGCGCCGATATGTCTGAAAGATGACAACACCTGCTTTCCGCTGAAATGAAATCTCTTTTCATTGTCTTTTCAAATACAGAAATTAAATTTTTATCGATCGATTTTTAGTGGATTTTTTGCGTTATACCCAACGCAGAAATTTGAACTTTATACCAAAATAAAGTAGAATTTTTTTGCGCGTCTTTCTGTACCTTTTACGAATTTTAGGACCAATACTTTGGGAGATGCGATTTCGCTTTTTAAATGTCCACTTCATTTATCGCTTAATTTCCTTCGTGGTAACCATACACCCGCTCATTTTACTGGCAACCCTTAGGAGAAACTCCGCTGATTTGGAGAAGGTGCGTTTGTAGCTGCGTTCAAAAGGTTGATTGGTTAATTTTAGAAGTTAATTAGCCCGTAATTCGGTTAATTACCGACTTTTTAAAAATTTTATGATTTGTTGTTTGATGTGAGGTGTTCAGCTATAAGTACCCAAAATTTCAAGTCACTAACGTGTATAGTTTCTGAGAACGGACTCTGTGACGGACAGACAGACGGACAAAGGAGTGAGACGAATGGGGTTTCGTCAGATGAACGAAACCCTAAAAAACACGAATTTCGTCAAAAGGCTGAGGAAAAACGCGAATTTTGACAAAGGAGCACTAGAAAAAAACATGAATTTCGTCAAAAGGCATCGTAAAAAACACAAATTTCGTCGAAGGATCGCGAATGCAAACGTAAATTTCGTCGGTAGTTTGTGGAAAAAAAGAATTTTGTCACAAAGCAGCTTAAAATACGCTAGTTTGTCAAAGTATTTTGGAAAAAATGCAAATCTCGTCAAATGATTGCTATAAAAAATGAGACTTTCGTCGAAAGGGTGCGGAAACACGTGAATTTCGTCAAAGGGTTGCTGAAGAAACGCAAATCACGTGAAAGGATCGCTGGAAAAATGAGAATTTCGTCAAAAGGTCGCAGAAGAAACGCGAATTTCGTCAAGGGTCTGTGGAAAAAATGCAAATCTCGTCGAAAGATCGCAAAAAAGACATGAATTTCATCGGAGGATCGTGAAAAAAAAGAATTTTATCAAAAGGAGCCGATGCTAGTTTGACAACATCAGTACAAAAATGTAACATGTCCAGCGTAGAGATCCCCATCAGACAGTTACATTGTGTCTGAGCCCAGGTTTAATTTTTTTTTCAGCAGACTCGGGCCGGGCCTGCAACAGGCTTACATTGCTTATTTATTTTCGTACATAGTCGAGCCAGACCAGAACTGGGCTTAATTGTTCCCAGGATCTGTCAGGTAGGCAATATGTTTTGTAAAAATAGTAACAGCCATAATAGAATCATTGGGAATATGTCTGGTTCTCAAATTCCCTGCTCATCAAAGCGAAACCTTCTGACAAATTTTCTGACTCATTTTTAACTATAATAGCATAAAAATAATAGGTATGACTATTGAAGCGATTTGGAAATGAACAGCATTTTCCATTCTTTGATAAATAAATTACTTATTGAGTTACAAGAGATTTTTGTCATTTGACGACAGCTTTTTTTCCTTTCCCATGCTATCGCTTCGAAAAGGAGCGATGAAGATATTATTTTCAAAATAGTGGTAGAAACAATAAAGTTTCCCTATAGAATGTGACCCCTGTGTATCGTACAATTTCAAGGTTTGGCTATCTCGTTTTCAGAGGCAAGGTATACTTGCATTCGTAAAATGTTGAAATAATTTAATAACACCAGTATTTACAAGAGAATCTATTTGAAAACAGGTAAAAGTATATTTCTGCGTACTTAATACAGGTGAAATTTTCATTATAAAATTCCGGTGCCAATGTGGCAATTAGGAATTAAAATTATGTGATGACATAATGGCATCACTGCCTCTCAAGGGGTCAAGAAATTTGGTTTGATACCACCCAATATGCTTTTTTTAAATTTTATTATGTAATTTTAATAAGGTATTCCATAATTTTCTTTATTGTGAGCAAAGAACAATGAAGAAATTTACCTCCTGTAGTAAGAGAAACTCAAAAACATTATTTATAACTATTGGGGTAACTGGATCCAGCATGGTCCAGCTACCCCGGATACATGTCCCAGTTACCCCGTCTTGAAAAATTTATGGGGTAACTGGGACACCGGGCTTACATTTGAAACATAAAGTAAATATGTATAGATACCTAATAATATTAATGTGGTTGTATGCCTAATCTTTAAAAAAAAGGATTGTTTAATAAAAGTACTTACAGGATTTTAATAAAAAGCCGAGGAAGTTCAACCATATTGACGTTGTTTAAAAAAAAAAGAAACGTAAACTTTTGACAACCTATCACAGAAAAGTGAGAGTTGTGATTGAGTTGACACACGTTGTTTTAGGAAGTAGATGTTAAGGGGCATGTTCACAAAAGCTAAAACTTAAAAAACATCGACAGTTTTTTTATAAAATAGCCTAATGGCCCAGTTACCTCGTGGGTCCAGTTACCCCAACTAACCTTATATCTAGTTCATATTTTGTTATTTTTACAAATATACATAGCTAAATTAAATTCATTTGTCATTTTATTGCAGTGACTGTCAATTAAATTCATTTGTAAATTACAGCTTTTTAAATTCGTATAGAAAGGTAAAATACATCGCGAAAACGCTGCAGGAAAAGAAAATTATTATGTGTTAATCCATGCAAAAAATAATTGCATTATTTGTGTACTGAACGTATGTAAAAATATTTTATTGGTTATAACAGAAATAAAAAATGGATTTTATCTGTATACCGATTACCAAATTTAAATTTTTCGCGTGCCAGAAAAATTAGCTTGCGTGCCAACTCTGGCACGCGTGCCATAGGTTCGCCAACTCTGCCCTACACGATGTGCAAATAAAAGAGTTTTTTTTTTCAAGCAGCTTAATTAGCCTTTTTGAATTTTTACTAAATATATTTATGAATGTTTAATAAGCTGAAAATATGTGAGTCAATAGACTTTATTACTTCTCCCAATTTGAACTTTCTGCGTTCCATAGTTTACGAGTAAAATGGCTGTGACAGACAAACAGACACAAGAGTGATCTTATAATGGTTCCGGTTTTACTTTTTAAGTACGAACCTTAAAAAAGGAAAATAAACATTTTACACACTTGATTGAAATTATAAGAATATTTCAGATACTGTGGACAGTGATAAAAGGAAATAATCCCCCTCCAATAATCCCCCTCCAATACTGGGTGTGTCGCTGAATTATATTTCAAAACATTAATGTTACTCAAAAGCGTTGTTATAATCACTAAATATATATATATATATATATTTTAATCGCCAAAATAGAGTACCGTATTTTATGGAAGAAACGCCGCAACCGTCGTAAGCGCCGCACTCCTCAAAATTGGTCTAAATAAGTTTAAAAATATCGTAAACGCCGCACCTGTGGGAACGCTACTTTTGTCGACAATGTCTCATTGACCTAACTTTAATCAATGTTTTCTGAACAGGGTAACGTGCCTCATTTTTATAATTTAGGATTCTAAAATTTTATTTAAAATATTTAAATCAGGTTTTAAATATTTTTATGTAATTTCTTTAATTAAGGAGCCGTCGATTGTCATTAAAACCATCCAGAGCGCGGGACGCGGATCCTCTCCTTAGGCACACAACATTTTTTTAAGTGGCTGTCGCAACTTAGCACACTTTTTACGTCGCATGCACTTTAGACCTTTTTTAGCTTCTACTCGAAACCCTCAAACTCTGAGTTGTTACGTTGTTAGTATCTGAGTGGAAGAGTAGTAAATTTTCTTTGTCCACCTGTATGGTTCAGTATCATCATCCGAAATGTCACAGTTTTTATAATCGGTAAAGTCAGAAAGTTTCGCGTTGTTGAGCAGGGGACTTGAGAACAGTCTTATAATAATACATTCATGGGATTAATGAATTTTTATTTTAGCCCATTTTACACGCGCGAGAAAAAAATCGTAAACGCCGCACATGGTGTAAACGCCGCACTTGACAAAAAAATAGCTTCAAACTCGTAAACGCCGCGGCGTTTCTTCCATAAAATACGATATATTTAAAAACAAAGAAAAAATAAGGAAATATTTTACACGCTTCATTGAAGCCATAACAATACCATAAATACTGAAAAAGTATTACATTTTCAGCTGTAAAATATCATTAAGGGGACTCGGTACCAAAAAATTTTATTTTATAACTATAACCTATATTATATTTTTAGGTTCATGTTTGAATAAAGCATAGTCATAACAGATCATAAGAAGTGTTAAATTCTCGATATAGAAGTAATATTTCTTATAAAATTGAATTTAAAAAAAATTAACAATTTGTAAATTCTTTCTTCTTTTTCATTTTTCATATTTGGGAATGGATATTTTTATCCTTTTTTCCATAAATCTAAGTATCGGATTTTTGATGAGACCAGTAGATCAGCAGAAAAAAAATTAGTGAATGCATATGGAAAAAGTGAGAAAATAACATGTTTAAAAAATAAATAAATGATCTTATAAAGTTACAAACATATCAAAAATTTGGTACTTAGTTATCCCACACAGGGTCTAAAGATACTTTTTAATAAATTTCAGACAATTTGCTTAATTATTGTAAGAAGCCTTAGCATTTCGATTAAAATGTAAATATAAAAATTTGGGAACCAAGAAAAATGAGTTTAAACATTTCCCTTACACATAAATGACATTAAATTTCATCATTATGACTTAGGTATATCTCCTTTATTATTTATCGAACCGTTCGGAAATTAGGACAGAATGCTCTAAGAATACTAAGGCACATTAAAAGAAAAAAAAAAGTATGAAATTTGACATTTTTTATCAAAATGACAGGCAGTGAGTCGCCTTAAAATAAGTTTAAAAAAAAATACTCTTTCAGCTAAAATCAATTTTCATGAACTCATGAAAAATAATATTTTGTATTGCAGCACGTTGCTACTGCGCAAGACGACATTATAATACAACATACATAAGATTATAATATTTTATCAATGACTGCAAAAATGAGACTTTATACCGAAATACAGAAACAAATTTTTTAGATTGTTTTAACACTGTTTTCTGGTCACAGTCTCTACGGTTATCTGTCACCCTCAATCTGAAAGTATGTTCCCTCTGACACCACATGCACAGAGTATGGAGATCTAATTTAAAATCTCCTTACTCTGTCCTCTGTGGCCACATGACTCCTGGTAGGGGAACAGGTCAGCATGGATTGCTTCAAAGGGATGAGCCAGCCCTGACCAAAGATAACCTGAGGCTACATCGACCCTACTGAGGAGGAGCTTCACCCCTTTCTTTCATTCACAAAGGAATTCGCGCTAAGCTGTTACCTTTCTTCATCGGAGATCTAGAGCGACTGATGTTCTTTTTTTTAGAAGTTTCATTTTTTTCGCGAATTTGGTATTTTTTTGTAGCCTTCAAAACCTGTATGGTTAAATTATGCATTGCGCGCCAATTTCACATGTTTTTTTATTTATTTATTTATTTATTTATTTATTTATTTATTTATTTATTTATTATTTTTTTTTTATTATTTTTTTTTTTTTTTACATTGGAGAATTAATAATGGAGAATAATATATTTTATTTCTAAGAAATATTGTTATTTTACTTACACAGATTACTTAATACTATTTTCTCAATAATTTGCATTCTGTTCTTTCAAAATTAGTGCTTTATTTAATGCAATTATTTTAATTTGTTTAAATTTTATGAAATTCATTGTAATTTTTCTTTCAATTATGACACGATTTCCACTGATTGAATCACGTATCTGATTAGTGAGTGTGGTTAAACATATTAATATAGTTGGATTGTTCTGTGATTGATATATGTTATTGAGATTTTCTATGCATGTTCGTTATTGAAAAATAAAGTATGTAGCGTACATAGTTTGTTTATAGAGACACTCAAAAGTATTCCATTATATTATGGTCTATGGGAAAATGTAATTATATAAATACGTAGCACCTACAGTCGTCGTCGGGTCCGTCCGCCTGCCCGCATATAGCAGCGCAAAAACTACCCAACCGAATGGTTTGAAATTTAATATAGATAATTGTTCCAGATTTTGTCGAGTCGCTTCAAATTTTATGAAAGTCGAATCAAAACTTAAAAAGATATTATTAAAAGTTTTCTTCGTTCTATTAAATCCTATCATACGAAATTAATTCAATGATATCCCACAATAGGTAATGATTCTAGGTTGCCATGGTGATGACGTCCTATTTAAGATATAGTCATATTATTTCCGTATTACTGAATTAAATATATATAATCGTAATAAATTTTGTATTCAGGCATTTTTACATAAGAGTGCAATAGCTATAGCACCAAGATCTGACTATTTATGAAACTAGTTACAGTACGAACGCACATCATTTGTCACGTTTGACGTACAAATTCCAACTTGTTTTTCTTCTCTTGGAATATGAAAAATATTGCCAACATTTCGTTATTGATACATCATACAAAAAAGTTTTTGTAATAACTTATGCGCTCACGCACGTTATGTATCTGTAAATTTGGTGGTATCCACTATTCAGATGAAAAAGAGTAAAAATATAAAAGTGTTGGAAAATGAAAGTGTTCACTAAATATATCCAATTTTCCGGAACCCTAATATATATAGATTTTCACCTGAATGAAAAAAAAAATATTTTGGACATTTAGTTGAAAATCAATCAACCCGAACCCGGCCTGCAAAAGTCAAAAGACAATCCGAAATAATGAAAGCCAACCCGACCTGCAACTTAAAAATATAGCGCCAACCCGACCGACTTGGACTGGGGGTCCGGTCGGGTTCAGATAATAGCGCGTTACTGATCCGATGCAGAACTCTTACTTTGAATTGAGAAGAGCTACGAAATATTTTTCAATTAGTTATGGATGACATTCACAATGCAAAGCGTCCTTTCCTCTTTTTTCTGAAAAACCCCTTTGAGTTTCCAATTTCTTCTAATAGTGGTTCCACAGATTTTTACCATCTGTGATGAAATAATAAAGGTATGAAAAGAATTATTTGGACGTAGCGTAGTAGAAAAGAACCCAAGGCACAGTAATGACAAGATAGTAAGTAATCAGTTATATATGGGGCCGGTATGTGAAACGATGGTGTATGCTATTCCTTCAGCATTCAGGTTTCAAAGAATCATTCCCTGCTCACGATAAATTTTCTCTTTCTGTGATGACAGTTGTACGATTACAGTCATAGGCGTAGCGTCGGGGGGGCACGGGGGGGCGTGTGCCCCCCCCAACCTTCTACACCCCGGGCGCCAGAACAGAAAGGGGCGCCAAATGAAGATTTTTTTTTTTGTCTTTACATACAAAAATATATATGTATTTATATTGAATTTGCATAAAAAAATCTTACAGCCGGAAAATCCAAAAGTAAAACTGAACTAAATGCATTGAAATTTACAATTATATAAAAAAGATTCATCTATAATAGAAGACTGCAAATGAATTGGAAAAAAGAGCTTTTGTCTTGAGCATTATTCTTTCTCCAATTCCAAGTATACCGATGGCGAAGGGGGCGCCAAATGAAGATTTTGTTTGACTCTGACTGTTCTGATGAAAAGACTCCTTGAAGACTGTTCATTTTTTTTTCTTTCTCTCCCTGAGCAGTATTGAGCTTTCATTTTTCCTGTCTTGATAGGGGCGAGATCGGGTGGCTGCCCGGGACAGGTTCGGATAGGTAAGGAGGCCTACCCATTGGCTTTAGCTCAACAAGCCCCACCCAGGCTGCCCGGGACAATAAAAACTAACGGGAGAATGAGTCAGGGACGAAACTAAGGAAGTGGAGAGTGGGCATGCACCCTGGGCGCTACGCGAAGGGGGCGCCAGATGAAAATTTGTTTTACCGTTTTATACAATATATATATGTGCGTGTGAAAGTTTGTGTAAAAAAATATTTTTTAGCTGAAAAATCAAAATGAAAAGCTGAGTAAAGTGCATTAAAATTGTCGAATAGATAAAAAATTACCCTACAATATACAAGACAGTAAATGAATAACTCCATTCTTTTTCTTATAATTACATTTTTACATGCATATCACCATATCTGGCCTTTAATTGGGCGAGGTCAGGTGTCTGACTGGGACAATAAACACCAAGCAGTCGAAAATTCACAAAATGAAAAGTAAAAATATAATAATTTTGTTGTTGTTGTTTTGAGTCACACATAAATTTGAAAATTAGCTTTGAAAATTAAATTTTAAAATTTGAGGAACGTATGTAGCCATACCTATCTATAAATAAGAAGAGTGATATAAGTGATAATTCCACAAAACTGGTGTAGATAGTACAGGAAGATATTTTACAATCTGGAATTCATTTTTATGCGTACAGTAAATCCTATTTTTTAGTTCCTGAAACAATGTGACTCATATCACTATGACATTAAAGTACCTCATTTGTAATAATTTGTAATGCTACAACAACAGTAAAATCTAGAAAAATGAAATGTCTATAATGCAACATTGTCTTAAATGAAGAAAAAACTGCATGGTTCCAACAGAAATAATACCAACAGTTATATCTGCTAAGACGGAAACCTGTATAAAGCGGAATTATTTCCGCTTCCTTTCGATTTTTTTCACAGGTTTTAATGAATAAATATTTGACAAAGCTGGTTATATATTTCAATATTATTGCGTATTTTACTGTTACACATTTTAAATTTTAAAATAAGTCCTCTAATAGAAACTTTCGTAAATTTCCCTTTGTAAATTTACTTTGCGGAGGAAGGAGGGGGGCGCCAAAATTGATGTTTGCCCCGGGTGAAAATATAGCTAGTTTCGTCCCTGGAAGGAGTGCACAAAGTAAAATGCTTTAGTAAAACCCTTTAAAAGAAAAAAAAATAGTATAGTATTTGCAGTGGTTCAGTAAAAAATCTCCCACAGGGCGCCATGGCTAATAAAGTTGCCCCTGCCTTTATCCTCCAAATGATTTTTTTCACTTCTTTTTGCCTCCTTATGCCCTTAAACTTCCTCAGTCAGTCGACAAAAGAAAAGACGAATTTCGACAAAAGGCCGGGGGAAAATATCACGAATTTCGTCAAAAAATCTCTGAAACAAATACCGAATATCATTTTCGTCAATTGGTCATAGAAAAATTCACGAAATTTGACAAAGCATCTGTAAAGAAAATGGTGAATTCCGTAAATAGATCGGCGAAAAAAATGCGAATTTTGGTAATTCGTCGTCGAAAAAAATCGCAAATCTCCTCAAAGGAAAGTGGAAAAATATCTCTAATTTTATCAAAGGTTGCGGAAACAAATGGCGGTCACGAAAAAATCATCGCAAATTTCGTCAAAGAATTCACAAAATATTACGAATTTTGTCTAACGACCAAGAGAAAAAAAATTGCAAATTTCGTCAAATGGTCACGGACAAAAAGACGACAGGGATGATTCTGAGTAAAAAAAAAAAAAATCTGAAATTCACAGCAAATTTTCTGAAAGGTTACAGCAGAGGAGGAAAAGGGGGGGGGGGGGAAATCTCCCGGCCCCAATTATGCGTTTTTTCGTCTGTCCTTCAGCGAAATTCGCGTTTTTCCGCGATTCTTCGACGAAATTTGTGTTTCTTTATCGCGATCCTTTGGCAAAATTCGCGCTTTTCCGCGATCTTTTGATAAATATTGCGTTTTCTGCGATCCCTTGGTGAAGTGTGTGTGTTTTTCGCGATTCCCAGACGAAGCTGGCGTTTTTCCGTGATCCCTTGTAGAAATTCGTGCTTTTTTCCCGCGATTCTTTGGCGAAATTCGTTTTTTCTGCGATCCCTTGAAGAATGTGGCGACTTTTTTCTGTGAACGATTATCGAAATTGATTTTTTCGGTGACCATTTGCGAAATTAGCGATATTTTTTATGCCCGAATTTTAGGATTGATGACCGATCTTTTTCAAGTTTTCAGAACCGAATGCCTTAAAATTTTGGAAAATGCAGAACAGAATCATTACCCCTGAAACGACGCGAATTTGGTCAAACAATCGCGTAAAAAATCGAGAATTTAAACAAGTAATCAAGAATTTCGTAAGTCGGTTTTAAAAATAAAATCACAAATTTCAATAAACTATCGCGGAAAAGAATCCGAATTTCGTCAAATGATATCTGAAACAAACAGCGAGTACCATCAATAGGTCGCGGAAAAAATATATATCGCGAATTTCGACAAGTGGTGGCGGAGAAAAAATTTCCCCTGTTTGTCGCAGAAAAAATCGCGAATTTTGGCAAAGTATCGCTGAAAAAAAGTCGTGAATTCCGTGAAAGGATCGCCGGAAACAAAATCGCGAAATCTGGCAAAGGATCACGGAAAAAAAAAGAGTTCCGTGATACGATCGCCCCCAAAAAATTGAGAAATTTGCAATAGGTCATAGGAAAAATTGCGAAATATCCTTCTACGATCGTAGCAAAAGATAGCGAAAAGAAATAACTATTATCATTAATCGATTGGGGAAAAAATCGCGAATGTTTGCAATTTGTCACGGAAAAAATCGCGAATCTCCTCAAACAACTGTAAAACATATCTTGAATTTTACCAAAGGTTATGGAAACAAATGGCGATTTTCGTCATTCGGTCGCGGATAAATCATCGCAAATTTCGTCAAAATAATGGACAAAAAATTGCGAATTTCGTCTAACGATCACAAAAAAAATCGCAAATTTCGTCAAATGGTCGCGGGCAAAAAACGCAAATTTGGTAAAAAAAAAATGAGAATTTAACCAAATGATCGCGTAAGAAATCACGAATTTTACTCGGTCATAAAAGGAAAATCACGAATTTTGACAAACGATCTGGAAAAGAATCGGGAATTTCGCCAAAAGATTTCTGAAACAAATAGTAACTACCATCAATCGCTCTCGGAAAATATATATCGCGAATTTGGACAAGTGGTGGCGGAAAAAAAATCGATTTCGTTAATCTAACGTAGAAAAATTTGCGACATTTGGCAAAGGATCGCGGAAAAAAACGCAAAATGTCCTTCAACGATTGTATAAAAAGATCTCTGAAAAAAAAGATAAGTATTTTCGTCAACAGATTGGAGGGGAGGGGCGAAGTCGAGAATTTTGGAATTCGTTGAGGAAAAAATCGCGAATCTCTTCAAACAACCATTGAAAAAGTCTGTTTGGGAAGATGACTTTACAGGTGCTATGAAGAAGCAAGATCAAATATTTTCAGTAAAAACAATCACTGAAATCCGGAAAAGGTCACCTTTTTCTTGAAATAACGCTATTTAATGGTTTTCGGCCTACAATAGTCGCATAGCCGCCGGATGCTGAAAATAGTCGCTTTTAGTGGCTGCCCTGCAATTGTATATTAAGAAAAATCGGAATTTTTTTGAGAAATTGTGTCGAGCAGAACCGGGACAGATTTAATTGATTTTTTCACGGGCCGGGCTTGTTTTCACTGTTTTTTGTACGAGCCGGGCCTGGTCGTAAACTGTGAAAATATAAACGGGCCGGGCTCGGCCTGGGCCTTGGAATTGCGATCCGTGCAGACCTCTAGTTCCCCCCCCCCCCCCAGGACCGTGCAAAGAGCGGGCTAAAGAAGTGGTCTCCCCGGGCGCGAAATTTAGGCTGCAAACCACGGTTTTGCTAATTTATTAATTTTTCGGGGAATTTCTTTTTCTCTCTTGATCATTTTTTCTCCCCTTCGCTAAACATCATGAACTCTCTAACAAATAAGTGCAATATTCTTTTACGTTATTTAGTTGTTCTGAATTCCTAAATTAAAATTAAACATTTTAAATAAGTTCCAAAAGAAACGCGAAATATTTATTCGATAGAATTTATGTTTCTGCACTTTATCAATTTTATTACACCAATCACAAAAAGCAAGAATTTTTTTATTGAGGGGGGGGGGGGGGGGCGCAAAATTGAAAATTCGCTCGGGGCGCCGTTTTTGCTTCGCACGACCTTGGTGCCCCCCCAAAATTTCTGGTCACGCTACGCCTATGATTACAGTCAAGCTATATCATCAACTCATTAGTTTCAATTCTTGGTGACGCGGTAATGGAAATCTTTACAAAAGCAAAAATGCTACAAACTACACTTTGCATGGCAAGACAAATTTATTAGTAAAATGGAGAATATCCAGAGAAAGATGTATGAAAATTTTGCGATTTATTGTTTTATTCAAAAAAGTTGAGCTCAAAAAAGAAGCGGAGAATCACTAATCAACAGTTATTTTGAATAAATACTCTATGAAGGGTAAAAATATTTTGAGAACTAACCATACTGCCCCCCCCCCCCCCAACCCTTCTTCCACTTCTAGCTTTAGATCGCTATCAAATTTCTTCTTCATAAATAAATAAATATAATTTTCTGAATCTCTAAAAATTGAGGAAAAAAAAAATATGCTCATAAGAAGTAAAAAAAAAAACACTCTTTTGTAATATTTTAATGGGAATTTTGAATTTCATGAAGTTCGAAAAACTGTCTTTACAATTCTTTAATTTGGATCGCGATTATTCCACATCCACCGCTAAAATTAGGCTTGTTAGCAAGCGCGAAATAAAATTTATTGATAAATATATAAATTTACTTTGTTTCGTTTCTAAGTCATAGAAACAGGGGGGAAAAAAGGGCAGTGATATCGATTACAAAATACTTCTTACAATCTTTACGTACAAAAAATAAAGTTGAGTTAATTAAAAAACTGTAAACAGTACTTACTATACAGTTGACTTCAAACCTAATTAGAAAATCGCTGGCATCAATATCAACTCTAGAAGTAACATTTCAATTTTTATTTTATTTTATGTGTAATTTAATCCAATTTTGTATGAATTTATATTTTTATATGAAATATTCGCGAAAAATATTGATATTTAGTAGTAAATACGCTTGTAAGAAAACATGTTCTGGATTTTTTTTCACGAAGAGTCGTTTCATAGTATTATTTATGTGTACAATATTTTTAAAAGCATTGAATGAGACAGCATTTGTTAATGCTTACTTCGGTTTCATTCGGATTTTATATTTTTCAAAGGTTTATTATGTGATATGTACTGGAATACCCATGTCTTTATAGTAACCATCTCAATTTAATAACTGTTTTTAATTATTATATTATGTATGCTTTCCTTGTCTAATAAAGTTTCCTCTACTCATGTTTTGTACACCATGGTGAATTATAAGTATTTAAACGAATACTTTTTGAACATCCATTCAACGCTGTTATTCAACCATTTTATTCGATTTTCCCTATCGTAATCAAAACCGCATGATGAATCATCTGTCATTAGACTGGAAGGAGAAAAATATATATACAGTAAATTCTGTCTAAGGTGGACTCTGTATAAGCCGGAAATCTGTCTACCGCGGAAACGGAAAGCATTTTAAGGTCCCACCGAAACCAAAATTTTGCATAAGGCGGAAAAAAGGATAATTTAAAAATGAAAAGCATTTTGTTTATTAAACTTTAAAACTGATAAGTCAAATGCTCAATGTCGTGCATGTTAGTTAAATTCCGTAACACCTTGAAAAAGTTAATTCAAAAGAACAGAAACTGTTTAAATTTAAGGAATTTATGCTTGTGCCATTTTTTCATATGCAAAATTATATTTAAAAGTTAACTTTTCTAGTAGAATGAACATTTATGAAAATATATTTTTTCGAAAGTGCAATATATTATACTTTAAGGATGTACTCAAATTCAAAGTTATAGCTTTCTATCTCATTCTCGAAGTTTATTGACGGGTTTTTGTTAGTTTTTGTGTGTGTGTGTGTGTGTAAACTTCCAATTTGCATGTATTACAGCAGTACTAAGAAATTGAATAGCGTTTCTCATTTATCTCTAAAGACAAAAGATCTTTCCGAATTTCAGTTTTCAACCGATTTTCGAGTCAGGAAAATCAATAAAAAATCATCAAATTCGAGGGCTTTTTTTTTTTTTTGTTTTTGTTTTGTTTTTTGGGTGCGGGAGGGGAAGCTTTTTTGTATAAGCCGGAATATTGTCTACCACGGAAAATTTTCTCAGTCCCCATCGATTCCGCCTTAGACAGAGTTTACAGTATAATGTCAATAAAACTTTTAATTATTTGGAGAGTGATTGCGCTTTATCTCTTTAGCTATTTTATTAGGTTTTACTGATTATGTGTAGATTTAAGACAAAGTTTTGAAACTAGAACTAATTTTTTCTTTGTTATTAAAATATAACATTTCTTTCTTTATTTATTGATAGTTAAATATCTTCTGTAATTATCATCTGATCTATACTTTTTTTTTTTTAATTGTCCTTGTGTCAATATAAATTTTAAAGAAAATTTTAATTTTAAGAGGGCACAGGACCTTAAAACTTTCAAAAAATCAGTTTTCGGTTTTGTTTTATTCTGATTGTTTTAATATTTCTCAACAATATGCAAAAAAACCCCATTCAAAAATATGCACTTTTTTCTTGAGTTATAATAATTTATTAGAAAAGGTGATAGGGAAAAGGTCATTTATAGGTGGGTATAATTGAAGGTCCGTAGATATCGAAACTTTAAAAAGCGTTTTCTCTGATTAGTAAATTTGAAGTTTGTGCGCACTGTTGCTTTCAAACTATGTAAACTACAGCTTTTGCAAAATAAACAAATGTGCGTTTCTATATAGTCTACATGTAGAACAAAAAAAAAAAAAAAAAAAAAACATATTTTGGTTATTTATTTGTTTGCACTTGAATTTTTTTTTTTTTTTTTTTTTTTTTTTGTACTAAAATTGAATTTTAAACGAAACTTTTTGTGTATATTTTGGGTTTAATTTAGAAGTAGGTGTGGTACGATTCTATTTTGTTCAAAAATTGTTTTCTATATGCATAATTTAGAATTTTATCATGCGCGCAGCACTTAGATTTTATCTCACGCATTAGCAATATGAAGGTTTAAATTTAAAATTTAAATATTAATTTTGTATATACAACATTTTCTTTCTTTTTTTTTTCCTTCTTTTTTTTTTTTTTTTTTTTTTTTTTTTGATAATACAGTTAAGAATATATAGTTTAGGTAGAAAGGGAAAAAAATCTTAATTGCATATTATTTGCGTTTTGGTATTTTGAAAAAGGCGGTGTTTTTGATCGTTTCAAGATACTCAAAAGATAAATATCCCCTATAATATGAATTTTTTTTTTTTTTTTTTTTTTCTTGTGTGTGTGTGTGTAAAAGTTTTCAACAGCGGACATCTGCAGGATGCGGAATTTGTTCGATAATCGAAGGTGTCTGCTTTTGTGAGGTAAAAATAAACAAATATGTCAGGGTTGTTGATTAAAAAAGGCTGTAGCTAATTAAAGGTGTCCGATATTAGGTATCCGAGATCCAATAACCTTCATAACGGACACTTCCGAATACTGGACACCTCTATTTAGCGGTATATGATGCTTCTATATAATGCAGGGTTGGACTTTTTGCAGAAGGAGCACTTGATTAAATGTTGGGCAAACTGAACAGTGTCCCCTATTCCCTCCTCCTTCGCTTTTAGGGGCCCCAAATTAAATATTCAATTTTTGTAAAGCTTTTACTTGAAATGTGTTTCGACGTTGTACTGATTATAATCAATATTTTGAACTTTTAAAATACAATAAGATTAAAAACTAAATAAATTTTTAAAGAAATCTAAATTCAGTAAAACTTCTCAATCACGGGCACCTCGGCAACGAAATTTCCGAAAATTTAACCCTCACGCTGCGTATCCCGCGATTTCTACGGCCAACGTAAAAGTGGCAAAATTTGCGCAACCCGAGAATTCCGGAGCAAATCTTTTTTTTTTTTTTTTTTTTTTTTTTTTTTTTATGATTTAGTTCTATTTAAAAGAGAAACTCTTTCACAAAGATTTTGGACATATTTGAACTCTAAAATATATGCAGATTTCAAACATCTAATAAAATGCGCAATTTTTGAACCTATATTCATAATATATATATACGCAGCGAGAAAGTTAAGGCATTCTGTTACAAATATTAAAAAAATATTTCCTGAATCCGAAAATTCGGACATAACAATAATCGTGAATTTTGACAAATGGTCGCCATAAAAAATCTATTTCGTCAATTGCTCTCAGGAAATAACTTCAATTTCACCAAAGAATTGCCGGATAAATGTGAATTTGGTCAAAGGGCTACTGAAAAAACGCGCATTTCTTCAAATGATCACGGAAAAAGCGAATTTCTTCAAAAAATCGCGGAGAAAACGCAAATTTTGTAAAAATAAACGCGAATTTCGTCAAAGGATCGCGAAAAAAAACTCACATTTCATCAAATTATTCCGCGATTTTCTTCAAAGAATCGCTGAAAAAACGCGAATTTTATCAAAGGGCTGCGAAAACACGCAAATTTCGTCAAAGAGTCGTGGAAGAAATGCGAATTTTATCAAAGAGTCGTTTACAAATACAGTGGTCTCTTTAGAAAACAGCACACATACATATGTTTATTATTATAGGTATAGTTTTTAATCTGAAATAATATACCCAACTAACTTTTGAAGAAAATGGGTTAACCCAAACCCAACTTGCAGGAATCTACACTCAGCCTGAAATTGACCCGAATCGAAAACAGCTAACCCGACCCGCAACAAAAATAATTAGTGCAAAGAGGGAATTCCCCTCGCCCCCTCTCTGCTGTAACATTTCAGAATTTTTTTTTTTTTTTTTTACTGAGAATCACCCCTGATCAGGAGTTTTTTTTTTTTTTTTTTTTTTTTTTTTTAACTGCGATTCTTAATTTTAGTTTAAAATAGCAATGGCAGATGGTATTGCAAGCAATAGGCGCTAAATCGGTGCCCGATTTAACAACTATTGTTTGCAGCGCCATATATCGCTGCTATTGTAAAGTAAAATAAAAAAATCGCAGTGAAAAATCTCCTGACATCTTACATAATCCTCCTGCAAGATTTTTTTAATTGCTGTCACCATTTGCAAGTTACTGAATTTTAAAATCAGTCAGTCCATTTCAGGACATCCGATATGTTTTTTAATGTTTTTTAAGTTTCAAAGCATTCTTTAGTGAATTACAACTGATCTTAGATATAAACAGACAAGCAGTCTTGTACAAATTGGTATTTTTTACATAATCCTGAATATTAGAAAATATTATTAAATAATTGTTTGGGCGTGCCCGTTATGGAGCTTTTAGTACTGTATGTAGTTTTTATCTTAAAAAATATTTAGACTTTCTATTCAAAATTAGGGTCGGCTCGAATCCTTCTCGCAAGAGTGAAAACCCAATCTGAAACTCATCCAAACCCGAAATAATAATGTATGTTAATCTGCCCCAAACCCAATGCGCTAGGCACAGCTAAAAAGTAGAAGTCAACCCGACCCGCCTCAGAAAAGTAGAAGTCATCCGGACCTAAACCCGACCTGCCTCACCAGTGGATGAGAAGTTCTGCCCTCGAAGCTGGTAGACGGAAGGTGCTGGGTTCGAACCCAATCGCGCCCGTCGGCCTAACCGTTTCAGAGTTTTCATGGTTTTCTACGAAACCGTGGATTCCCATGCGTAAATACGGGTTAGGTTCTATTAGAAAGACCCCCATGGAGGGCACACCCATTAGGGCCTATATCTCTCGTGTTGATAATCGGCCGTCAAAAATCAACCCATCAATCAACCTAAACCCGATCCGCAGCAAAAAGGTAGATGTTAACCCGACCCGCAGCAAAATGTAGCAGTCAACCGGACTCAAACGCGACCCACAGCAAAAAAGTATAAGTTAACCCGACCAGCAGCAAAAAATAGAAGTCAACCGGACCCACATCCGACCCGCAAGAAAAAGTAGAAGTAACACGACCCGCGCATCAGATTGGAGTCTCCAAATTTCCAAAATCGCTCCCCCCCCCCCCCACACTTTTGAGGACTCTTTAGATCCGCCCTTGTACTGAACTTCGAATTAAAAGTTATAGAAGATAAAATTGTAAAATCAAAGCAAATGTCAATGTATTCATTTTTTAAACTCTGCAGTAATTAACGTATGTAATTAACTTTTGTTTTGATACTTATATTTTTATATTTTTTCCTAATGTGAAAAATAATTTTTAGTAACATTAATCGTTACCTATTTTCAACAATTAAAATCTAAAATTAAACATGACCTCCATTAACAGACCACCTCTCGGAGAAACCCATTTTTATTGGAACGGAACGTGGGTGTTTTAGGGAGGTTTTACTGTATTTGTTATCAGAGACGAAAAAGCGTTTTACTGATAAGCATATCTTTTCACTGTAAAAAGGCAGTGATACAACGGTATACACACCTTTGGGAACAGGTCTGGTGTAGAGAAAGACAAACTGAAATCTTTCTATCCAGCTGAAATCATCACTGGGATTGGGGAGGAAAAGGAAACTTGTATCCGTGTGGGATCCCTGCTCTGATATCAACTAATTAGTTTCAGAGGTTTCTTGGCGAGGGGCAAATCTCCACAAAGTAAGAAATGCCTAAGGCTGTATTCTCTTTCCTGATATTTGTCTGGTCAGGTTGGGGAATTTTGAGAGAACAATGATTTTGAGTCAACATGCTATGGCGGTTAAAAATATTTCCAGCACGAACACTGACTAATACTGTTTCTACCCCCTCCAGCTACGGGCTTGTCTTAAAAATGTTTTTGAAAAGATATCAATATATAAATTGTTTACTTTTATTTTTAATTAGTTGAGTTAAGAAAGCACACCTGCTTTATACAACTTACTTGAATATTGTAGTACATTAACCTATTGAAACAACATCCCGACGACATTAAACCTTATAGCTCTGGTGAAAATGACAACTGAATTATAATCTAAATATATCAAATCATGTTAATAATACAACTTCCAAGAGTATATAACTATATCTTGGACTTGTTACATGAGTACTAAATGAATGCATAATAAATAAACAGATCATACTCATATAAAAAATTATTCTTAAATTGTGACAGATTTTTAAACATTTCTGAATACGCATGCATTTTAAAACTTTCCAAACACCTGCCATGCTCAAACTCTGGTAAAGATAGTACTCGGATTGCCATAAAATTTTTATGTTACTGAGGATTTTTATAGAATGTTCGGTAGTAAAAAAAGAAGTGAGTAGAATTTGTGGTTCGTTTACAGATACACACAAAAGAATTCTTTTACATTATGATCTATGAGGAAAAAACGTTTGCACTGCATTTTAATAATGTTATGATACATCAAACATAATGAAACTTACTGGAGTACACAAAACATTTTCTATAGATTATTTTCTATCGCAATTATCGTTCCTTTACAGAGAGACACGAAATTTGCTTACAGGCACAGGAACTGATTAAAATCCATAATTGCTGGAAGTGAGTTTTCCACTGTTGGATACATTTTTATATCTTACACATTTTTATATGTTACCTAATTTTGAGTGGTATGGATTTTTAAACATATGTAAATCTTTACAACATACTTTTGCTTAACTTTTGTAACTTATGTAAACCTTTAGCAAATGTTGAAAATGGATTTTACCTCATTATGTCTTTTCAAATTGTTTATTAATATATAATTGTATAATATATAATTATATAAAACTGAAAAAAAAAATGAAGACTCAAATGTAAACTGGCTACTTTCTGACAAATTTTTGTTCGTAAACGTATCAGACTGGCAAGTGCTCTTGTTCAAAACTGTAATCGAACTATTTTTCCGCTTTTACATAAAAGCGGAAAATAACTGAAACATAATTTTCAGAGAATGGAGTCAAACTTTGAGTTTTGAGTACGTGTTGATTATATACAGAAAAATTATTTTAGTATGTTTTTAGCCGAGTGTTGAAGTGTAAATAAATATATAGAGCAGATAATTATGTAAGCATGTCTGTCTTATTTCTACCAAAGCCATCTAATTGTATATTCTTTTAATTGATTACTTAAAACTTTGTTTATATCAGAAACAGGGAATGATTTTGTAAACTAGCATTTTTATACATTATTTATTTAATTTATTTTCTCTGCGGTTGACAGACGAATTTTTTTTTTTTTTTTTTTTTTTTTTTGCGACCGTTTGAGAAATTTGTTTCTGCGATCTTGGCAAAATTCACGGTATTTTCCCATTATTGTTTGTAGAAACTCGCGGTCTTTTCCGCGACCAATTCACGAATTAATTTTACGAAATTCCGCAAAAGAAAAAAAATATATATAACTTCCATGGAAATTAAAAAGTGTTCATGAAATAATTTAAGGAAGGTAAAATAGAGCACAGCATTTCTTATTATGCGGGATTTTACTACTTTGTGGATGGTTCACGCAATGCCGCACGTTACTTCATAGCTTGCAGCTCAAAGAAAACTTTGCCCCATAACGGAAACTCTTGAAATGCCCCCTCCTAGAGATCTGCATGGCCCGTACCCGGTCGGCAAAGTAAAGTCAAAATTTCTAACGAGCCGGCAGATTGAAGACGATTGTTTTAACGGACCGGACCGGGCAGCACAAAAAAAATCGGGCAGAATCCAAAATTACGGGCCCGGCCGTTTATTTTTTTCTTAGGCCCCGGTCCATGTCCATAAAAAGATTAAATCTTAAATGGGCCGATGTACCAGATATAGAAATTAAGCCGATAAAATACGAGGGCCGGTAGTAGACTTAAGAAGTTACTTCAATCGTGCGAAAGGCACCCGTTCGTTAATGTTAATCTTATGGGGAAAATTTTTTAAGATATCTCATTTGCATTTCAATATTCTACTTCACTTTCGGAACCGGTTTAGAAAATGAAAGAAAAATAAAATATAAATAAAATAATAAAGAATAAGAAAGTAAGAGGAAATAAAGAAAATCTGCAAAAAAAAATCTAAAAAGTAAAAAAAAAAAAAGTCTTTATAGCGATCGACCCCCAGCTTTGCAATGCAAAAAAATCTGCTAAAAATATTGCAATGCAAAAGAGAACGCAACAGTCATATAACATCATAGTCATATAATAGAGATAACAATGCAGTCAAGCGAAAAGACCCATTCATTAACGCTAATCCTATGGAAGACATTTATAAAGATATCTCGGTTCGGTCACATTTCAGTTGTTTTTAAATGATTTTTTTTTGCATGAAATAGTTGAGATCGATCTGTACAAAGGCCGTTGTTTACTTTTTCCATTTTGTTTATAGGTATTTTTATTGAGGACACTTTCATTTTCGAAACTGGTTTCGAAAGTAAAAGCATCCTTATAAAAAAAAATCTGCAATCAAAATCGAAAAAGTAAAAAATGGCCTGCATACAGACCGAGCTCAGTTATCCAATTCAAAAAAAAAAATCTTTTTAAAATATTGAAATGCGACTGAGATATCTTTATAAATTTCTTTCATAGGATTATCATTAGCGAACGAGTCTATTCGTTTGACTGAAGTAGCCTCTTAAAAAAAATTTCGCCCATTGAATTAACATTAGCGAGCAGGTCTTTTCAGATGACTGAAGTAGCCTCCTCGGGAAAGTAATTTGTGTAGAAAAAAGGATAGTAGTAATAATCAACTTTTGGTAACGGGAAATTTGGAAATATACCTTAATAAATTACAGAGAAATATTTCAAAAATCTCTTAAAATATATATATATATATATACAGCTTCAAAAGCTATGATGTTTTTAACCACCTTTTTTCTTTCGTTCTGAACATATTAATGATATTAAGGAATCTAAACTTAAATTTAAGAGTCTAATGAGTCTAAGTGTTTGTTACTGCTACGATTATGTATGTTCTAGCTCGCGAACATATAGTAATCTAAATTCTCAAATATACTGTTAAAATTTTCCATGAATATTTATGAAGTATTCCAGAAAAGAATTTCAACTGTATGTTAAGAAAAATCGGCATTTTTGGTGGAAATTGAGTCGAGTCTGATATTTTTATTTTTGCACCGGGCCAGAAAATTCCGCCTCGTGCAGACGTCTAACCCCCCCCCCCCCCCTGCTGAAAAAGAAAATTTTATACAAAATAAAAAAAGGTGCTCGTGCTATTTTATTTAAAAAATCGGACCTCTTTAAAAGATCCACGCTCCAGTAATTTGTATACCGTTTTTAACACTAGAAAGCCTGCAAGCCGTCATTTTGACTGCTACCACATGAATATATCTCGGTTTGAACCAGGATTTTTTTTTATAAAACTAGTTTAAAAGATGCAAAGAAAAACTAGTTAAATGGATAAGTTAATAATTTAAAATAAACATTCTGGTGTGAAATATTTTTCTAAAATTTGAGTAAAATTCTCGTCTTTCTAGTGTTAATCTGTGCTTGCCTGAACCTTGAGCCTTCTCGAAGTTAATTTGTAAGTTCCCGAAAAAATGTCATTGTACAAAGCAAAGCATCTTTTTCCTTCCAAGAGGTACATGATTGGAGATCCTAGTCACGTCATACAGCTGGTAGGGAATAAACTCCGCCTCCACTGAGTGATAAGATTACCAGAGGTTGGCGCGAAAGCGCTTTATTTTTTTATCTTTTTCTCTTCCTTAAAAATCTCATTTCGCCAAATTTCCGATACCCTGTTGCAATCAGAGCCATCTGTCGGAAAAATTCGACGCGACAAGCCTGTCCCTTTGCCCCTTAATGTGATGTGCTTCATTTTCTTCAGAAAGTTCGATGAAACATTTAGAATGAAAAAATAATTAAATCTCCTGCATTTCACGATTATCACTCATATTCTAAAGCGCTATCTTCCTCACCAAATACCATTAAATAAGGCCCTTTTCGTGTATATTCAGCTGTTAAACTTTCTTGAAGCTCAACTCGTGCTTATGAAATACTTCTAAGTCACAATCTTCGCGCTCACCAGGATAAAACATTGGAGTTTTAAAATCATTAAGCACATCCGCTTGCTTCAACTTTTTGCACTTTACATCACATAGAGTAATTTTTCGTTGCACACACAAGAGACGTAAACGAGAGTGTTGTCTTCGGTAAGCGAGAGTGATAATATATATTAACTAAGTTCAAATTTTCGTCTCAACACTACTCATGACAGAAAAATCTTAACCCTTGATGCGATCTACGATTCGGGTAATCGGGATTCACCTCGAAAATAAAAGTTATCCGTTTCAAACTCACATACTTGAACTAAATTAATGAGAGTTTCCGCTTTCATAATGAAATGAATTTATTTCTAAAATCAAACTATGCGATCTAAAATAATATAAAGATAAACCAATTATAATAAAAATCAGTTAATGTTCTAATTACATTTAGCTATTGGTGGCTTTAACTATCTAAGTACTAATTAAAAATAAACATCTCTAACAATTCTCGAAAATAACATTTACATTTCAGGGAAGGTAACAAATACAAGATTACACAAGGTGAGGATAAGAGGTAGGACGATTCTCTCGAAAAACACGATAAGAACATACTCGTTAAACTAGGAAATGTTATCGTTCATTGATATCGAATCACGTGGTTGTGCTATTCACCAATCGCACGATATGACGCTGTCACGTGATATTATGTTAACTGATATGAAATTCACCATCTTTTTTTTTTTCCTTATTTCACGTTGAGCGAGTGATGAATGCAGACGCATTTAAATCAAGCGGTTTAAGGTATGTTTAATTTTTCTCTTAATATGAAAAACGTAAAAATAATGCTTCCACTTACATAATACGAGAAGGGGGAAATTTGAAAGGTAATTTATTTCGCTTTATTTACTGGCAACACCATATGCTAAAATATCTTTCCTTCGAAAGGTTTCTAAATGTCGATGAAATTAAATATATGTCTATACCCTGCAATATGCATAGCAAGTGTTTAAAATTTCATTCGCGGAAATGTTGTTAAATTTGTAGTTATCATTATTCATGAAACTATTAAAAGAAAAAATCACTTTAATATTTAAACTGTTTTTCAATTCTCTCCCTTTTTTTACCAATGGGAATTCTTCTTTTGACACGATGAAATTTCTGTGTGAATCCAGGGAATGAAAGATACTTCTTCAAAGATTCAAAATCAAGTATGAGTACTTTCTAACCGATGATCAGGCCCCCTACCTGCTGGGTTGCCCCAGCAGACCAGGTTTCATACCTGATATTGAGCAAGAAACCACATTTTTCAAGAATAAGTTCTCATGAACTACCCAAGCACTTTCATCGTTCTTCCTTTCAAGCAAACATTTATGAAATATTTTTTAAAAACTATTAGACAAGAAATTTTTCAAGAATGAGTTTTCATAAACTAACAATGATCTCTCATCGTTATTTCTTGCAAGTATTCTCAATCATGTACCCATCTTTTTAAAAGAAAGTAAAAAAATGACTTCTGGAAAAAAGGGACAGTGAAGATAATATTATTTTTAATAACATTCTTTTTCTTCTTTGTGTGGTGCTTTATCCAAAGACGACGGGGGTGGTGGCAGTTCATCAAACTATCAAGACTCAGTTATCAAGAAATCATATCTTTCAAACATTTTTCAAGAATTTTAAGAAATAAAGGACTGTCTTCGTTTTTCCAATCATGATAGTGAATGAAACCAAGGACTATCATCGTTTTTCCATTCATGAGAATGGATGAAACCAAGGACTATCATCTTTTTTACCAATCATGATAACGAATGAAGCCAAGGACTATTATCGTTTTTCCTACAAAATCCTTGCTGCAAAGAAAATTATAAAACAACCTCCTTTCAAAGGTGTTAATACAAAAACTTCTTCCATTATTGTTCAAGTGCTTAATTGTGAGAAAATAATTTCATCGAGACATGAAAACGATATCAAGTCTTTCAATATTTTTCAGCGGTGTGAAAATTTTCATAGTTGTAGAAATTTTCAAGGGTACATCATAAATAAATGAAGCTTGTTGCAAACAATTTCATAATTTCATCTTGGACACGAGGGGAAAAAAAAGCAAGTCTTCTACAAGTGATGTAAATATTTTCAAATCTTTCAATATTTTTCAGCATGCACAAATTTTCAAATATGCGAGAAAAATTAATTTCTACAAATAATTAGAACAATTTCAGATTTTTCAAATATTTCTTCGAGCAAAACAAACAAACAAACAAAAAATTAACCAGGTTAAATTTAATTGTTCACATGTCTTTGCCATTAGGAAAATTCCAAAAGAAATAAAAACTTATATGATAAACATGATGTTTGAAACATGTGCAAACATAATGGAAGAATTATATGTTTCATTAAACGCGATTCATTGTTATCAGTGTTAAATAATAAAGCAGTGCATGGCTTTTACATTTATTCAACCATTGCTAATCAATAGTTAAATGATAACTTTTAAAATTATCATCGGGACAATATTCCTCTCCCCTCGAAAAGATAAACTTAAGCAAGTCCGAACATGGTTATCTGCGAACGTAGATTATTCAATGAGTTAAGATTAGATAAAACCTTTGAAAGGTATTTGTCTAGAGAAATCCACCAGGTAACATGTTCAAACAAATCTCAATTCTTACTGAAATTTAGAGAAATTTCAAAGCTATTATATGAAAATTTCTTCAGAAAATGTTTAAGTGGGTGAATATTGCGTAATTCAAATAAGTTTATGATATAGAGTTTAACGAGTCAAAAAATTTACTTGAACGAAACTATTTCAACTATGTTATATGTATAACGTTAAACTTGGGTATTTCCTCACACAATCGTGTAGAATAAGATATATTTAGGTAAATGTAGGTAAAACTCCTTATATAAATTTACTGTTACAAATCTCTTAAATCAAATATTTTCTGTCTAACATTTTCCGTTAACTAATCGTTGAAGTAGTTTTCTTCTAGCATGTTAATCACAATGTTTTAAAACTTAACTAAGTTTCACTATGTATAAAATGATATGCTAATTAAGTAACGGGGAGTAGGTGAAAGAATTTTCATACAGTATCGGGAGTCAATATCATTCCACATCAATTGTGGAAAAGGAATTTTTACACTTATTATTATTTAAGGGTTTATACAGAAAAACTAGGTTAAATTGTTGAATGTTGATATAATTGTTAAACTACCGTTTTATGAAAGAAACGACAAATAGTTTCTTTGCAAGAAAAAATCTCTCATACAAACATTATGCTTAAATCGTCCAAAAATCAAGTTAATTGTCTGAAAAATTGAAACTTTGAATTTTTTCTCACGTTGTCTAATATATACTAACCGCTAAAAAATGTGTATGAGTCAAAAGACAAACTTTCTTTTTTTATTTTTCACTTCAACGTTTTCTTTATTCTTATTTCAATGTTATTATTATTATTATTTTAATTTACGCACTTACTTTTTAAAGCAAATGTTATATTTCTTTTGCTTATGTGATATTATCTTAAATGTTTATTTTATTTTATTATTTCTCATTTTTTCAATGGCAACACTTTATTTTTCTAAATTCGATGTCATTACCTTTTATTTCTTTGCATATATTTATCTGTATTTGGTGGCAACATCTTTTAATTTTATTTCGTCATATATATTTCGCTTTTTTGAATGCCACCATCTTTCAGTTTTATTTCGTTATATACATTTCTCTTTATTCAGTGGCAACACTATATTAATCTTTATTTGGTGGCAACATTCTATGCGAAAGTCTAACATTCCTTCTGGGACGACACACATAAGAAAATTTTAAGCAAATCGTGACATTTTCTAAGTCTCGCTAATTCATTTCCTCAATATATATCGTCATGTTATAGTACATTTCCTCCAAAAATTTATACTAAAATGATAAAACAGGTTTTTCTACACATATCAACTTCTCGAACAACACACTTCAGAAAATTTTAAGTGAGAAAAAAATCTTCTCACACTCATTCCAGAAAAAAATCACGAAAATGACTCAGCTATTGTTGTTATATGACTACAGATTTATTAAACACGCTAGACTAACAAAAGCATGCAAAGAAAACCACTTAACAGAATTTCACAAGAGACATTTTAAAATGGGATCATTTTTCTGAAAGAAGGGTCATTTCACAAACTTACCGCGTTCGAATTCTATGTTAGCGTTCAGGGAAAAAGAATTCAACCAACATTACCAGAGTTAAAATAATTTTCGAACAACAAATTTTCTAACGAGTCCAAATTCAAAATTAAGTTCGTAAAAGAAAATTTTAAAAAGAAAAAATTTCCATGTCTTGGTAATTTTTAAAAGAAAAATTTTTAAAAAAGAAAAATAAATTCTACAAAGCTTTTTCTACCACGTGAAAAAAAAATTAAATTCTCAAAATTTTTAAAGAGAAAAAAGTTTTTCTATCACACACACACACACAAAAAAAAAAAAAAAAAAAAAAAAAAAAAAAAAAATCCAAAACATTTTTTTAACTCTTAAAAAAAGAAGAAAGAAAAAAAAATTCTTTTCAAAATAAATCATCACGTCCTAAATATCAGCCTACTCTAACACGATCATTCGCAAAAAATCTTATCCATTCACACTTCCGCTAAAATATCACTATCTAACAACACTTCCGGTCTACTTCCGCTCCAAAACGCGCTTATCATTGTCGTACTGTAAGATAAAAAACTCCCCAATGACCTTCATTTGACCTTGAGAGCGTGCCGCACGCCGTGGAACTCTCAAATACACACTACTCATGTTGAGAAGCTTTCTGTGTACATTAAATTTAATCTATTATTTAACCTTATTTAAATTATTTAACCGGCATTTATTTGCATTATCTACATATGAGGGATTTCAAAGAACACAGTCGAATAAAAAGAACTTTACTTCGAATCATTCATATTTCACATCAATTTAATAAATCAACAGAACGATTTTTACTCATTGGAAATAAATCAGCACTCAAATAATTAAAAGCTCGAAGAATTGAATATTAATATATTTGTTATATTTGAACCAGGCAATCCTGGTTCAGATCTCATATAGCGGAGATCGCTCGCTTCAGAATTTAAATTACATCTACCTTTTTAAACAAACTGAAAAATAGTAAAGTAAAAAATAAGGTTACCATAATTCTTGGCTATGATTAATTTTCGCCAAGTCAAACAGAAAGAAAGGGGGTTTTAACACTCTGCCCCCGGATGAACAATTACTATTGTTCATCATTCAAACTAAATTTTTATGAAAAAATTTCAAATTACATCAATAAGACAATTAAAAGTTAGAACATACTTACAATAATGAGACATACAATTAATTCTATTTTCACAGGAACAACTACTGAAACTAAAATATACAAAATAATGAATTAGAAAAAGTTAAAAAATGAAAATATAAACAAAATGTTCTTAAAAGTGAAATGTTCAATGTTAGTCCATAATGTCAAGTTCAAGTTTATGTATCAGTTGAACTGGTCTTTTTATTACGCCAGATTCAGTTTGTATTGCACAAGATCTAACTTTCGAATCTTTTCCTAAAAAGAGCTCTGTAATTCTGCCGCATTTCCACATGTGGCTTGGAGTTTTATCTTCATTAATTAATACAACGTCACCAATTTCGAATTTAGTCGGAGCTTTGACAGGAACTGAAAAATTGGCAGAACGCAGTTCTAGCAAATATTCCTGCCTCCAACGTTTCCAGAAATGGTTTAAAACTTGCTCTCGATATTTCAATATTTTTGTTAACGTTATTCTATTCGATTTAGGTTCAGTAACACAGTGAAAATCTGGTAGAGAATTTATTCGTTTGCCGATCAGGAAATGGGAAGGAGTAAGTGGAAGCGGTTCACTGTTTTCTTCATATAAACATACGTTAGTGGGCGACCATTAATCATAGCTTCGATTTCTGTTAAAGTGGTTTGTATTTCTTCATATGAGAGACCAGATCTTCCGAGAACTTTCTTCAAAGGAGTTTTCACCGAACGTACCATCCGTTCCCAAAAACCGCCCCACCAATTGGCTCTTGGAATAATGAATTTCCAGATGATGCTATTTTTATTAAAATATCGTAAAACTTCCTCTTTCGATATCGGCTCCAAACTTCTTTAAGAAGATTATCCGTTTTGATAAATGTTTTCGCATTATCACTGTAGATCGTTCGACAATTTCCTCTACGAGAGATAAATCTTTTAAATGACAAAAGGAAAGTTTCTGTAGTTAAACTGGTACATAATTCGAGGTGCACAGCTCTAGTGACAGCGCACGTGAAAAGAACTATATAGGCCTTTTCGTGGCCAGTTTTTGCTTTGACATAAATAGGTCCTGCAAAATCTATAGCACAGGTATAGAAGGGTGGTGATTCAGTAATACGATCTTTAGGTAATGGTGCAATTTCTTGCTTCCCAGGAGAAGCTTTAAATTTTGTGCAAATAAGAGAGTTTTTCAATACAGATTTTATCATTTTTCGTCCTCTAATTATAAAATAATTTTCTCGTAAGTGTGCTAACAGGGTTCCTACACAATTCTGGTAAAAATTTTCCCTGACTTTTCCAGGTTTTCCCTGACTTCATTCATAAATTTCTCTGACTTTTCTCAGTAAAAATTTGGCTTATATATTGTTGTAAAACCCTCCACAATGGGCTTTAATCTAGATAAACGCTAGAAAAAAGTATGTACTGTATGGATTTCCAATTTTTTAATTATTTTTCCTATTGTTATATAGTTTGCATGAGTTTTATGTAAAATTTTTAGATTGGATGAATTAATTCAAAATTTCTGCATTTACGACGATAATAGAAATTCTGATGGAAGTAGTACATCAAAAATTCCCTGACTTTTCCCTGACCTTTTCAAATATTTAAAAAATTCCCTGACATTTCCCTGACTTTTTGCCTAAATTTTGGAATTCCCTGACTTTTCCCTGTTTTCCCTGACCCGTAGGAACCCTGGCTAAAGTTGTTGCAATTCCATAATGGAAAACCTTTTCATGGGCATTTCGAATCCACAATTTGGTGTAAGCACTCCCATATGGAAGTAGAAAAGGGTGCTTTTCCCTTTGAGATAATTCTGAAAATTGTAATCTTCCAGATAAAATTAACAAATCATTCTCATCCAATTTTGGATTCAGACTATACAAGGTTGAATCTTTATCGATGGGCTTTCCCTTTTTACTTTCTTCTATCTTCAATAGAAGAAAGTATTGTAATCGAAATTTTTTTCGACTTCCGGTTTTCGACGGATTTGCATGTTTTAGGGGTCAGAGATTCCAAAAAACATGTTTATAGAAAATGTCTGTCTGTCTGTGTGTCCGTCTGTCCGTCTGTCCGTCGCCATTGTACCATCAAAAAGTGTATGAAGTTATGTATAGAATTAAACCAAAATTTTATTATAAGTTTTTGGCTATGGCAAGCAGGTCCTCCCGGAATTTGGAAAAAAATCGCCGGTAGGGGGCGCTGATATAACAATTTTTGTGCGATTTTGAATATTGTACCATCCAAAAGTGTATGGAGTTATGCATAGAATTGAACCAAATTTTTAGTTTAAGTTTTTGGATATGACAAGCAGGTCCTCCCTGAATTTGGAAAAAATTCGCCGATAGGGGGCGCTGTAAATGCGATTTTTAATATTGTACCATCGAAAAGTGTATGAAGTTATGCATAGAATTGAACCAAATTTTTATTTTAAGTTTTTGGCTATGGCAAGCAGGTCCTCCCTGAATTTGGAAACGATTCGCCCCTAGGGGGCGCTGTAATAGCGATTTTTGTGCGATTTTGAATATTGTACCGTCCAAAAGTGTATGAAGTTATGCATAGAATTAAACCAAATTTTTATTTTAAGTTTTTGGATATGGCAAGCAGGTCCTCCATGAATTTGCAAAAAATTCGCCGTTAGGGGGCGCTGTAATAGCGATTTTTGTGCGATTTTGAATATTGCACCATCGAAAAGTGTATGAAGTTATGCATAGAATTGAACCAAAAAAAATTTTTAAGTTCTTGGCTATGGCAAGGAGGTCCTCCCTTAATTTGTAAAAAAATCGCTCGTAGAGGGCGCTGTAATAGCGATTTTTGTGCAATTTTTGTGCCATTTTGAATATTGTACCGCCGAAAAGTGTATGAAGTTATGCATAGAATTGAACCAAATTTTATGTGTTTATTTTTGGTCATGTCACGAAGGTCCTCCCGGAATTTGGAAAAATTCTGCCGGAAGGGGGCACTATAATTGCGATGTCTGTACCATTTTCATTATTGTTCCATTGGAAAGTGTATGAAGTTATCCATATAATTGAACCAAATTTTTTGTGCATATTTCTGGCTATGGCAAACAAGTCCTCCCTGAACTTGAAAAAATTCCGAAAGAAGGGGGCGCTATAATTCCGATCTCTGTGCCATTTTCATTATTGTACCATCGAACAGCGTATAAAATTATGCATACAATTGAACCAAAATGTTTGTGCTTGTTTTTGGCTTTGGCCAACAGGTTCTCCTTGAATTTGGAAATATTGCGCGGTAAAGGGGCTCCGTGCTAGCGATTTTTGTATACTTTTCTTGATTTTTCGTAGTTCTATTGTGCATCGGCGGCTCATGCAGCGGCGGGAACTCGCTTCCTGCTATGCCGGCTATTCGCAAACAGCTGATAACGACAGAATAAAGAAAAATTAATAATTTTAACAAATATCATGATATAGATTAACTCGTTTTTAGTCCGTTTAATTGACTTGAGCAGAAATTTAAGATGAAAATCAAAGTTGGTATAGTATTGAACTAATAATATTGAAGTATTAACATGTGTAACTAGGTTTTGAAATATTAAGATATATAAGATAGAAGAAAGTTTTGGGATTGGCACATCCAACTAGTTTAGTAACTCAATTTCACGATTGAAGACAGATAACTGGGTTTGTTTTACCAATAAAATTCTGCCTTTTCAATTTCTTGAGCTGTGAGCTCACCTGAAATTTTAGGTTTTGATTTATTGATATTATTTAAAAATCTTAAGATCCAGGCTGTGATGTTAAGTAATTTGGAAAGAGAACTAAAATTTTCTAATTTTAACAACGACTCTGGAGGTTGGAGGTACAACACCTACTGTACAAGATAATTGAGCAGAACTCAAATTTGTTGATTTTCTTTCGTTCAAAATATTTTCATTGAAAGGTATCTTTTCAGGTTTCGGCCAACTGTCCTTTGGTAATGACAACCATTCAGGACCGTAATACCATAATTTATTTTCTATGAGGTTACGTAAATTCTCGCCTCGAGTAAGAAGATCACTAGGATTATCCTTACCCGAAATATACTTCCATATTTTAGGATCAGCTAAAGATTGTATTTCTACAACCCTATTAGACACAAAGGGCTTCCAATTTATGGCTGATCCCTTGATCCAATGTAACATAATTGTGGAATCTGACCAGCGTTCCACAAGGCGGGGCGGCCTACCATGCGGCTATAGCTCCACTAGCCCCGCCCAATGGAATCTGACCAGATATGAATTTCCAAATTTTGAAAATTAAATGCATTTTTTTAGATATTTAGACATCCTTGCAGCTATTAATGCCCCCATTAATTCAAGCCGAGGAATTGTCAAACATATAATCGGGGCGACTCGGCATTTTGCCCAAATAAGACTAGTTATAATTTTATTATCACTTGTGGTACATCGAAAATAAGCTACGGCCCCATAAGCCTTAGGACTAGCATCTGAAAATATATGAATTTCGATCGAGTCCGAAAAGTCTAAACCCTGTGGAAAATATTTGCGGGGTACCTCAAATTTATGTAAATGTTCGATTTCTGCACACCAATTTTCCCATTCAATTTTTAAATCATTAGGGAATTTTTCATCCCATTCCAAACCCCTTTTCCATGTTTCCTGTAGCAAACTTTTCATACGAACAGAAAATGGTGCAATGAATCCAATAGGATCAAAGAATTTTAACATGGCTTTAAGAACAACGCGTTTCGATGGATTAAATTTCCAATCATCAGGAAAGGATTGAACTTCAAAACGTAAAATATCCCAATTAGTATCCCATAATAATCCCAAAATTTTTAGAGAATTATTCAAATTTTCTTCTGAGTCACATAATTTATTTTCTTTCCATAATTTTCTAAGTTTGACAAAATTAGTATTGAATTTTCGCAAATTCATGCTAGCTTCTTTAAAAATATGCGAAGCTGTTGAGGATAGATAATAAGCGTCTTCATCAGATTTTGACCCCGTAATCAAATCATCTACATAAAAAGAAGAGTCCAAAATCTTAACAACTTCAGGATGATCAACATATTTACGTATATGGGATTTAATCGTTGCAGCCAAAAGAAAGGGACTGCAAGTTACCCCAAAAGCAGCTCGTGTAAATCTCAAAAATTTTAAATCATCCTTTTCGTCACCAAACCACAAAAATTTTAAATAATCCCGATCTTCCTCTGTTATCCCAATTTGCAAAAAAAGCTTTTTCTAAGTCAGCGCTAAATGCAACATTAAATTTTCTGAAATTAAATATGTTTTCTCTTTCTATCGTATGCAAAGATGCCTTCCCTGAAATGGAGGATATTCCATCTGCGTTTTAATCACGTGATCAAGGTAAAAACGTCTAGCTTAAAGAAGGGAAAGCTCCGTAGACGTGTAATGTAAATCCCTGCTAACCAATGAAACATTTCATCAGGCAAAGCAGTAGCATCTTCCCATCTTATCAGTTATAAGTTCCTTGGATAAATTACCGGTATCACGTGACTTTTTTCAGCCTCGAACCCATATTTGGAATATCCTCCATTGCTTCGGTGTATCTTTAATTTTTTTGTGATGACAAAAAATACCTCTCTTGTCCTGTCTATCTATTAATTGATTGGTGGGCCGGCCGAATATAATCTGTGGGCCGAGTCTGCTTCCCCTCTTTCCCTTCGGGACGAGCGTTACATATACGTGGCACATATCGTGCTCAGAATCCTCGAATATTCCCACCAGTTATTTTTTATTGTAAATTTTGCCTTATTTAATCAGGTCATTATCTCGATTCAATTTGACAAAAATTTCTGTTTTGAAAATATGGTGATAAAAGATTAAATATTCTGTAAAAGACGTTCGTCGCGAAAGGGTTAAGTTAATGAATATTTGAAAGGTATCCGATGAAATTCGTCGATTTATTTTTAAATAGTTACGGTAGAGGGCAGCACTAAACAATTTTCGTTTCAAAGCCTGAATCCCAAACAGCATGAATACTAATTCTAGCTACATGGTATCACAGAAAAATCGGTTGCAATTTGCAAAACAGCCAACCAACCAACGGTGTTTATTGTTTATGGCCAAGGGAGCTTCCTGAAAAAAGTAGTAATTGAGAATGTTATGCTTTAAATTATGAAACTTATTGTTAATAGAGTTAGGTAGAATAGCAAAAAAATAGCTATGGATGCCCAAATCGTTCAATACAAACAACAGGTATTGTTTGATTGTTTACTTTATGATGCATTATCTAAAGTGGCGAGTTCATATTAGATTGAAGTTATGTTTCCTAATTTTAGTCAATTGAACGAATTTAAATAAGTATCATAACAGCAATTTTATCATTAGAAACATTTTTAACATTTAATATATTCTTTTACATTGTGCACTATCAACACCAAAAAGCATTTTTATATGAAAAATATCAATAAGTGTAGAAATAAAGTTTTGAAAGCGACGCTTTCGTATTAGTTACATGTCAGGAATTAATGACCAAATAAATCCCTACTAAGAATATTGAAAATGATCGCTACTTACAGCAAGCTGTTTGATTTAAATAATTTCAGTGGTTTAAGTATGTAGGGTAGATGCTCCAGTTTTGGCCACATTGGATCAATTTGTCCAATATTTAGGCTGTGAATTGATACTAACAAGTGCATTCTTACACCTTAAGAAAACTCTTTTTTATCATTTACAATATCAGTTGTTTATTTTTTGATAAAATGTGACTTGCAAAAAAATAATAAATAAATGTGTGAAACTGTGTTGTATGCTTATATGTATTAAGATTTTTGCTTAGCTGACAAGTTTTCAGAATCTTTCAACATTAGGCTTTTATCAGATTCTATTTGTTCTGAAACAAATTGCTATTAGGTTTTTTGAGGTAAGCTTTCTCTGTACTGCAATTTCACATATAAATTTATTATTTTTACAGTTTAATGGGAGGTGGCCAAAACTCGTGCGTTAAATTTACTATATGTACCAGTTATGGCCACGGGGGTGGCCAAAAAGGGCCTACAACATATGTTCCACTTGTGGCCACATTATTTATTATAGAGGAAATTTTAGCCATTTAACAAATTTAAGTACATCTGGATAACACAAAATCAATTTAGTTTTGTTTTATATAGCAATGGCTTTAATAATAACAATAAAAAAATCCAAGGCTAATGGCAGTTCTATAAAAGAGATTTTGTTATTCTCTGTCCAATAGATAATTCACTTTAGAAAGCAGGACATTGTGCTAGCCACTAAAGAATGACATTGCTAAAGAGAATATAGTATTGTGTTTAGTATTGATAAAAGAAAAGGGGAGGTGATATGTAATGTTTAGATATGATAAACTAAAACATAAATTTTGAAAGATTTTACAACTTATAAATTAAAAAGTTCAATAAAATTATAGCATGGTTTAATTGCTTGTATTTTTCCTAAAGAAATGAAGAAGTTCCATAATTTTTGCAAGATTTCAGGCACACAGATTTAAAAATACTAAATATTGTGAAAATCTTTTCTAGAGATATCTAAGTACAAGTAAGAATGTATTTCACATTATTTAAAAAGAACAGGATTCATTTTACCAAGTTTAAAAAAGACAGAATTCTGTGCTCTTAAAAAAATGGCCTAGAGCAGGGACGGCGAACCTTTTCACATCCACGTGCCAAATTCTTCCAAAAATATATTTTACGTGATCATGGCATGCCAACAATAAAACATTTTAACCACTTCACTGTTTGCCCCGAGATAAGTCGGGGTAAAAGCACTGTTTCCCCATACCTGTCGCCGGTGAAGTGGTTAATGAATCAGATAATAATGAAATGAAATTACTTAAAATTTTGTTTTTTGCATTAAAAATATATGGGTACTATACTTTAGAAATTTATTTTTTAAATATTATTTCTGCTGTCTCACTTTAGATGCCAAATAATTTATATCAGTTCCAGAGTTGCATAATATAGACGCGCATGCCATGCGCGGAAAGTTTTCCGCAAGATTCGGAATTTTGCAGAAAATTTTTTTGAAAAAAAAAAAAAAAAAAAAAAAGCAATTTTTGTTTTTGTAACTTTTTTTTTAAAAAATACCGAAATATTAGAAATATTTCCCAATTTTATGTATAATTTATTTATTGTTTGCCAGGGGTAGTTCTGTTCCGAAAATTTAAGGCATTCGGTTCTGAAAATTAAAAAAAAATCGGCCATCAGCCCGAAAATTCAGGCATAAAAAAATATCACTTAAAAATATTACGAATTTCAACAAATGGTCGCCGAAAAAAAAAAAAAAATTCGTCAATCGTTCGCAGAAAAAAATCACCACTTTCGTCAAAGCATCGCGGAAAAAACGTGAATTTCGTCAGAGGACCGCAGAAAAAAACGCGGATTTTCTTTAAAGGATCCTGAAAGAAAAAAGATAATTTCGTCAAAAAATGAAAAAACCGCGATCAAAAGATCGCGAAAAGCACGTGGATTTTGTCAAAATCGAAAAACTTGCGAATTTTAACAAAATATCGCAAAAAACATGCCATATTAGTCAAATGATCATGAAAAAAATGGGAATTTCGTGAAAAACAAACAAAACGCTGTCAAAAGATCGCGAAACAAACAGCAACTTTCGTCAAAATACCGGAAAAAACACGCGAATTTTGTCAAAAGATAGCGACAAATACACGAATTCCATCAAAAGATAGCAAAAAAAACGTGAATTTTCTCAAAGGAACGCTAGTTTCGTGAAAAAACGGTCAAAACCCTGTAAACTTCTACAAAAGATTGTGAAAAACAAGCGAATTCCACCCAAAGATCACGAAAAACATGCGAATTTCGCCAAAAGATCCCGAAAAATATGCAATTTTAGTCAAAGGATTGCAAAAAACACACAAATTTTGTCAAAAAATCGCAAAAATAGGCGAATTTCGTCAAACGACCGCAAAAAATACACGAATTTCGTCATAAGACCGCAAAAATAAGCAAATTTCTTCGAAAGATTGTGAAAGTCACTCGAATTTCGGCAAAAGATCACAAAAAACACTCAAATTTTGGCAAGAGATTGTGAAATCACATTAATTTTGTCAAAGGATCGCGGAAAACGCTAATTTCGTGAAATGATTGCGCAGATTTTGTTTATTTTATTTTACGATTTGCTGAAATTAGGTTCCCAAAGGTTCCTTTTTATGCGAAATATATGGTCTTTTTTTGAAAAAAAATGATCTCCTTTTACCATTTTTTACTATAAAAGTTGAGTGGGAGTCCTGTATGTTGCATTCATAGGCTTTCCCTTGATTAATTAAAATTATTGCTCTAAAAATAATATTTTTTAAAGCCAAATAAACTGATTTTTTTTTCTTCCTGCTGCTAATTTTTCATTATTGCAATCTGTACCCAATTGTCGTTTAGTTAGCCCAGAGTTAGCAAAATGTGTGCAGAAATTTTATCTAAGTAATTATTCTTTCAAATGTGAAAATATTTTCAAGATAGCCATCATTTTAATTTTTAAGAGTTTATTAGCATAAAAATTTGAGTCTGCTTCAAAAACAGAATTTTAATTTTATTGCTACAAAATTAGATTTTTGCTGCTCCAAAAATGGATTTTACTGCTACAAAATGGATTTAGTGCATTTTCATCCCTGCATCAGTTCTCTTTAATGGTGATACCTATGAATAGACCTCTCCCTATAAAATGCGATTCAGTTGTTTCAGAAGCAATGCCATATTCTTTCTGTGAACAGAGTGACTGGTATTTTGTGCAAATAGATATTAAGGATTGGGCTGTTTCTAAATGCATTGACAAAATAATTGATAAGAATTCCCCTTTTCTTATCATGTATTTTTTTTTAGCTTTATTATTTTTTTCAACTAAAATAATTATACTTTAATTAATATCGATTAATTTTTAATTTAAATGGAAATTACTTTAAAATTACCATTTTTCATTAATATCGTCAAAATAATGTAACACATTATTTTATTAAACATTAATTTTAATTTGCAGAAAGTTTTTGACCCAATATTTGCATGCGCAGAAAGTTTTTGGTTTTATACCAGTCTGATCAGTTCATACTTAATATTTTTTAAGGCTGTTCTCAAATCCAAAAGGGCAACTTTCTGACATAAGTTTTAATTTATTTTTGTTCGAAAATGCATGAAACTAGCTGGTGTTGTTGTTCAGAAACTATGTCATTGAGCTGTTTTTTCCGTTTTTTTGCAAACGCAATAGATCTTTTAGAAAATAGTATCAAAGTGGGCATTTTGAACCGAATTTCCGTGCGAAGGAAGAAAGAGAACTCAAGAACGGGCAAAAAACGTGTTTGTCCATGATCAAAATCGCTTATAACTCAATAGGTCATGGATGGATCAAAAAATGGAAAAAACAGTTCAATTCCAAATCGCTTCCATGGACAGGCTTTCCAATTTTATACCTTTCTGTTAAAATGTGAATGTGTAAATGTGTCAAAACGTTTTGTGCTTGTTGAGCAGAGCAGTTAAGAACAGCCTTAAGAGAATGCAAGTTGAATTGGACTCATTTGGCAAGATATTTTTACTTTAATTTTCTTATTTATTTCCAAAAAGAATGTCTTGAAGAAAAAAATGTCAAAAGAACAAGTTCCAGAATCTACAACTCTTCGTATCTGAAATTCAATTCTAAGTTGTCATAATTTTATCATCTGCATTTTCGCTTATAATGACTTTTGATCTTTCTTTTGGGCCTAATTCTCTCTTATTTTGAAAAAAATTTGTGAGGCAATACTCGAGATGGGAATGGGTTGGGGAAAAAAACCGTTTTTTTTTCCGAAGGGCTATTTTTCAATTTTTCCAAATAGGAAAAATTGAAATTTAATTTACAAAATAATAAATTCAAAATTTTGTAATAGTTACATTCTGATATTTTTTATTATATTTATTTTTATGTTAAGTGTCCCACATGAAGACATTAATGTAGAAGATCTGATCTCTAAGCAAAAATCTGTTTAAGAAAACTCAAGTCCTTTAAAGGAATCTTCAAAATTTTTTCACCTTAAAACACAAGACACTTCACAAAATGTTTTCTCTTAAAAATAGACATTTCAGAAAATTTTTCAATCTCCAAACTGAACATTTCACAAATGATTCAAGGGGGAAAAAATTAACATATAACAGCCCACATTACCAATGAAACTTATTTAGTTGTACATATGTATAAGACTTTATTAACTAAAATGTGAACCTAAATATACCGATACTTTCTAATTCACCAAATTCCGATTACATTTTTACAGGTATAATACAAAAGTTCACAATTTAACAAAAGCAGGATTGCATGAAAAAAAAAATCTAAACAGATTCCTGGTAAGATAATTAAATGCAACTTCTGTTGTTAAAAATGAAAATTCATGTGCAAAATTATTTCAATAATATGTCAATGAAAATGGGCATTTACTTTTAACGTCATAGCTGCTATTAATCATGTAATCAGATGGTAAGATAAAAATATTTAACTAATTAAAAAAAAAATCTTTTTAATAACAACATGCATTTGAAATTACCTTCTTTCTTTTCCTTAAATATAGATTTTCAGACTTATTTAACTGTGCATATTTTTTTTTAATATAAATCCTATATACTAAATAAACTTTTCAAAAAAAATTTAAGCAATTCCCAGTGCAAAATTTTTTTATCCGACTG
Source organism: Maratus speciosus (assembly GCA_963932465.1). Classification (NCBI taxonomy): domain Eukaryota; kingdom Metazoa; phylum Arthropoda; class Arachnida; order Araneae; family Salticidae; genus Maratus; species Maratus speciosus. Next base: position 467,306,660 of record OZ010798.1, read on the forward strand.
AAAAGAAGGGTTATGTGTTTCACGCGTATCTGTGTATGTGGATTTCTTTATACCCTCGAAACATCCCAACAACTGGATGGATTTTAATGAATGCGGTCTCTATCAATTAGTCTTAACAGCCGATGGTTATAGGCTAGGTTTTGTTTTTATAAATTCAAAATGGCGGTAGAGACTGAAAAACTAAACTTTTAAAAGCAGGCCTTGCCTTTTTTTTTTATTTTATTTATTTATTTTTAACAGTATAATCACATAAAGTGAAAATAATTTGATTTTAGTGTTGATAAATTAAACAATTTTTTATTATTTAATATTCTCTTAAGAAATATAATTTATTTGGGAGAAGCATTTGTGAAAAACCAATTTTTCCAACTTTTCCTATTTTTCCAGAAAAAAACTAAAAAAAACCCAGTTTTTTTCCGCCACTTCAACTTTTCCAGAAAATTTACATCTCTAGGCAATACTGAGCTAGATTGGGATGCATTAAGTTATATTTTAGTTTTTTCAATCTGTACTTATGACAATGACAACCAACCTAAGTAATTGAATTCAGATAGACAGAGACAACATCTGGATTAATTAAAGCATTTTCTGAAATTCTAGTATATTTTGATGTAGAACCTGAATCTATGCTGTGCCAAAAATAATTTGCACTGTGCCACTTATGGCACGCATGCCATATGTTTGCCGTCCCTGGCCTAGAGGGAACACTGCTCTATGATAGGAAGTAAAATTAAGGCCATTCAAAATGTAATGCCCGCACTACAAACTAGCAAAGTTTTGGAGTAACCAGTTCTTGCCTTACATCACAAGTTTCCAGGACGGACACCACTTTTCTCTAATGATATTGAATCACAAGTAGTAGATCTAGGTACTAGGAATTGAAGTTAAAAATCAATTAGAAAAGTGGATTTTGCATATTGTCAGAATATTATTTCCTATAAAAATGGAACAACTTTAAGATTCTGTCCAGAAAATTGTAGCCGGCAAGATAGAAACTCCATTTCAAGATGGAAGACCAGGCATTAAATGGTATGATTCCCTTATGAAATCACACCCTAAAATAACTTGCAAAGAAGCAGGATACGTAAATAAGTGGCACAAGCTAATATAAGTCAAACAAAATCAAAATATGATTTCAAGAAATATAACACTTTGATGAAGATTCAAGTGTTCTAAACGAGCAACAATCCATGGATAACTATAAAACTGATTAAATAGTTAATCTTTCTGACCTATAGGCACTGTTGTCCCTTTTATGAATCAAATTTAAATATTTATTTTTGTTTTTTAATTGAAATTTTCAGTTAAAATCAACATAAGTATATTTTATTTGATGTTTTTATCATTTCATAAAGAAATTTGCAAAATTCTCTTAATACAGCAAACAAATATATGTGTGATAAAGTAGATGTTGCATAAAAATGCTTTATTTTTACTTATTAACAATTAAAATGTTTGTTAAACTACATGATATTGGAGTGGCCAAAACTGGTGCATAGAGATGGGCAAAACTGGTACAAATTGGAATTACTTGATGAGTTATTACTCACAATCTAAAATATATCTCTATTCTAAAAAAAGTAACTAACGCTGTCACCGCCACCGGTTTTGGATTTTTGCGACCGGAAGTCTTTTTTCGTTAATATTAAGAAAAATATTGCATACAAAAATATAAAAATCAGCGGTATTATAGAGAAATGTTTGATAAACACGCTGATGCAGACAGTTTTCAAATCGAATAATTATTTTAAGAGATATTTAATGCTAAAGTTGGACAGAATCATTCGATTAAAAAAGTTTTTATAGGAGCAAAAACTATACATAGGAATTTAATCATTTTTAGATCATTTTATGCATTGGAATTTCCCGGTGTGCAGACTGCATTTATTTCTTTAGTTTGACTTATTTTTTGAGGTTTTATTTCTATTTGAAATTCAAATTTTCAGCATTTCAAGAGATATTTTTTACATATTTTAGAAAATGATATTAATTTAAACTGTTGCCAATTGTATAAACAGTGCAAACAATAATGTTTGCTTCAAATAAAAAATTTATTTACATGTGACTATTATAAACAGAAAATATAAAAAGCAGGAACCCATTGAAAATTACGTCATAAAAACTATACACATGAATTTTAAAAGAGAAAGAATATTGTAAAATAATAAATTCATTAACATGCGTTAGAAGTCTTAAATAGGGTAAATTACATCACATTACACTTATTACGTAAAATGAACAAAGAATAATATTGCAAAACAGTTTAAATTTAAAAATTGCGCGAGACACTTATTGGATATTTTGAGATGTTCTTTTCGACTATTTTTGTTAGGACAGCGCAAATAATATTTCATTTCTAACAAAAGTATTTTCACGTGAATATTAAAAAGTGAAAAAAAAGTTTGATGAAAATTACGTCAGATTAAAAACGATACATTTAAAATGTCTTACTCAGGGATGTAGTGGAGGGTATACAGGGGTATACGCCGTATACCCTCTGGATTTTTTTAAGAAACACTGTATACCCTCTGTTTCTCAAGAAAGCTATAGTATATATGCACTAGAGTATACCTTCTGCCTTGAGCGTATACCCTCTGCTTAGAACGTATACCCTCTGTTTTTTTTACGACTACACCACTGGTCTTACTTAAAAAAAACTTTCTTTTCGCTTTGTTAAAAAATACTGGGAGACAAAGACTCTGTTTACGTAATTCATTTTATATTAGTTTATTTTGAAATGTTTAACTGATTTTATTTAATCAAAGGCGGAAACAGCCATTGTATCTTTTAATAGCAGCTGATTTGGCCTTAAAATTCTCCAATCAAAGAGAAATGAATAGAAACCCGTTTATAGGGAGATCACCACTGTTTTTTAAATCATAATTCAATCTTCAGAAATCTTTTTAAAGCCGGTCAAATTAGCATGCTTTCAGAGTCTGCAGTGTCTGAACGAGGGTTGGCGAGTGTAGCTCGTAGGGGGCAGAACGCCCTAGTTCTGTACAAAGTCATTATAGTTAACAGAAAGATAATTAAATTTACTAAAGAATGATGTTATTATGATTTAATATGCTTCAATCGGTCAATAAGTGTAAAATTTCTATTTCAAATTTTCTCTAAAGGTGGCCAAAACTGGAGCATTTACTCTAGTTCAATTACATGTCCTGTTAAATTTATGTTTTATTTATTAATGAAGTTCCAATTTTATTGTGGAATATCATCTGGAAGCAAATGCTAAACTATTGGGAAATATAGCGTAGGGGAGAGTGGGGAGGAATGGGACACTTTTTACAAAAATAAGAAAATCAACTTTGTTCAACACAAAAATTTCTATTTATAGAACACAAGATAAAATCCTTTTTAATCTCTCTGAACAATATAAAAACATAACATGAAAAAACTATTTTATAATGAAGGAAATTTTAAGTTTCAAACAGCTGTAAAATACACTATGATAAGGCACACATAGCCTAGTATTGGCTACATATACAGTCTAACAAAGACTGTAGGTAGATTAATCTATTTGAAATGCAAATAGTAACCAGACTGTCTGACCAATTATTGGTAGAGCTTACAATCTTAACAGAACATCTGTCTTCTCAACATAACTTATGTCAAGGAAAATGAAATCTCCAGTTTTCATTCGTTTTCTTATGAATTGTACATTAAAACCAAAATTGTCCTCTACAGCTTCAATTATTCCTGTATAATTTATGTCTACTTTCTTGGCTTAATACTTAACAAGAACAAAATCATTTACACCAATGTCAACATTATCATTAAACCAATTGACTTCCTACATTACAAATTCTTTATCTTCAATGGTAATGCAAAAAAAGGAATGTCTGTGTCTGTATCACAATATCAAATTCCAGTAACTTTATCACAGGAAGTTTCTGAAATCTAAAAAGTAAATTTCTTTTTTGATTTCTTTCCTTGTTTAGTTTATGGCTCTAGCTTAAGTTTTAAAATATTTTCTGTGTAATCTTTCAGTTATTTCTCTTTAAAATTAATCTTTTTTATTAAAATATTTGCATATTATTAGTAATTTACATTTATCTTATTCAAAAGAAGGAATTGGACTTGTCCTATTCTTCCCTTGGCTGTCATGTCCCATTCCTCCCCGCTATCTTCTTTTACGTTAAACCACTTGTATAAACAACAATGCTGCTTTTAAGCTTAGTTTAAATTAGGGATATACAACATATACAGCATAAAGTTCTATAAATAGGGAAACTATTACATCTACACATAATTACAAGTCATTACTATACAACTACAAGTCATTAATATACAGCAGGCATAAAAAGTATATGAAGCAAATTTATTTTCGGTTCTTGATATAGCACAAAATTAGCACTCGCCAAGCGTCGAGTAACACTTAAAACGTGGCGATTAACTTTATTGCCCTCACTCGGCAAACTCAATGGGCACCACTCGCCAAACGCGATGGTTGAAACATCGATGCCATGTAGGAAAGGGGTGAAATTCGTTCAGAATTTATGGCATCCAGATCGGCGATTCCTGAATGAAGAAAAGAAAGTAGCAATGGCGATTCTGTCCTGAATTTTCCGAAAATTTAAGGTATTCGGTTCCGAAAATTAAAAAAAAAATCAGTCATCAGTCAAAAATTCGGACATAAAAATATCGCTAATTTCGATGTGGTTGCCGAAAAAATCTATTTCGTCAATCGTTCGCAGAAAAAAATCACCAATTCCGTCAAAGAATAACGAAAAAACATGAATTTCGTCCAAGGACCATGCAAAATATGCGAATTTCGTCAAAAAATCTCGGAAAAAAATGGAAATTTCGTCAAAGGATCGCAAAAAAGAATCAGAAAATTCTTCAAAGTATCGTGGAAAAAAGCAAATTTCATCAAAAGATCCCGGTAAAAACACAAATTTCGTCAAAAGATCGCAGATAAAACACACATTTCGCGAAAAGATTGGGGATAAAAGAAAAAATTTTGTCAAAAAATCGTGGTAAAAACGCAAATTTCGTGAAAAAATCGTGGATAAAACGCAACTTTCGTGACAAGATCGTGGAAAAACCGCAAATTTCATCAAAAGATCGAGGATAAAACCCCAGAAGCAGAATTTTCTGTGTCAGTCTGCAGCATATTAAAATTTATCTGTGACCCCACAGTGCTAGACTAAGCCTACTAAAACAACAATATCTCATAAAATAAGAAAAATTTGCCTTTATAAAGAAAATATAATAAAATTATGAAACAAAGACAATAACTTTAGAGACAAAGTAAATTTCAGCTTTTTTTTAAAGCCAAGCCTTTCTTTTTAAGCTGGTGGATTAATCTGCAAGGTTTAAAATAATCTGCAGCGTAAGCTGCCGTGCTGGACAGTTTCTGCTACTGGGGATAAAACACAAATTTCGCGAAAAGATTGCGGATAAAACACAAATTTCGTGAAAAGATTGCAGATAAAACACAAATTTCGCAAAAAGATCACAAATTTCGTCAAAAGATCGCGGAAAAAGTGCAAATTTCGTGAAAAGATCGCGGGAAAAAACGCAAATTTTGTGAAAAGAACGTGGAAAAATGCAAATTGCATGAAAAGATCGTGGTAAAAACACAAATTGTGTGAAAAAATCGCAGAAAAAAAATGCAACTTTTGTGACAAGATTGCGGAAAACCCGCAAATTTCGTCAAAAGATCGCGTATAAAACACAAATTTTGCGAAAAGATTGCAGATAAAGCACAAATTTCGTGAAAAGATAGCGAAAAAATGCAAATTTCGTGAGAAGATCGCAGAAAAAACACAAATTTCACAAAAATATCGCAGAAAAAACGCGAATTTTGTCAAAAGATCTCGAAAAAAACATGAATTTCGTCAAAAGATCGCGAAATTTGTTAAATGGTTGCAGAAAAATGTCTAGTTAGTGCGGTGGGGGGGGGGGGTATCCATCTCTGCTGTAACCTTTCTTAAAATTTGCTATGAATTTATTTCATTGCAATTAATAGTAAAAATAAAATACTCAAGATTTTAATAAAATAATTCGTAAAAAATATTTCAATTTTCTTGTCTCTTTTATACATTGCATTAAGTATGTCTAAAAATCTTCAAATATGTGTTTGGTTTTTATTTTGGAAGCAGTAATTTCTTGGTTATATTTTTCTGTTACATCTTAATGGCAGTTTTTTTTTTTTTGGGGTTTTGTTTTAAGTTGAATGTAATTATATCGAATGGTAAGTGAAAGATATTATTAAATTACAATGTTGATAGTTAGAAAAAATACAATTTTGTATGGAGCAATACAACTTTTTCTCCTCTATTTCTTTATTATCTTTCTTTACTAAAAAATGTTTTTCTCATCGATATCTCCTTAACCTTAGAAAAAGGTTACTTTTTTATTTTATTAAGAAATACTTGAGATGCAAAAACACTGCTAAGACACATCGTTAAAATAAGAAATGCTGGCTTGACGAACACTGGTTTATTTACAGGACAAACAACACACACACACAACGAATATTATAACATTAACTTCTGGTTATTTTACACTATTTCACAAAGACATTAAGATGCCGATGTTATCAAAACACAATCAGGGCGACACACCACTGATTTTCACTGGAACCTCTCACTACACGATCTCCGCCGCGACTGCCTCCTGTTCCAGTTCGAACAGTTCTGCCTTGGTGAGAGTTCACTGTTTGGCGACCGCCAATATCCGTGCTTCGCAAATATTAAAGTTAATGCGAGTCTTACACGTCCCTCCTTAAGGAGCACATAGTTCTCCTTAGAGACTATGCTGCTAAGAAAAGTACAGTTAGTTTCACAACCACAATGTTAAAGGAAAGAGCCTGTTCGCTAGCCCAAACTTTTTAAACACATAATAAAAAAAATGTATATATATAATAATAATGTAAACAACAGTCTTAATTAAACATAACATAAAATATCAGAATATATAATAATACAATCATTACACGATAAGTTTATATCTTTCCCTAAGGGAATCTAGAAAGTTCATCAGCATTACCATGCCTATTCCTATCCTATAAGTAATTTTTAGATTATATCTTTGAATGGCTAATGCCCAGCGAGCTAGCTTGGCCCCATGTGGCAATCCCTGGAAACTCTGTTTTGTCAAGTTGGATAAAGGTAGTACGATGCTTACAAAGTTCAGGATATAGTCTCTATAATAACTTGCTATCCCCAGAACTGTTCTCAATTCTTTCTTGTTGGTAGGCGTCGCTAGTTTCTTCATAGCTTCCACCTTTTCTGGATCTGGGGCATGTCTTCCTGATCCAAGTATATGCCCTAAAAATTTTACTTTTCTTTTTCCAAAATCACACTTTTCCAGGATTACTGTAAGACCTATTTCACGAAAGGCCTGTAAAACTTCACCTATATATTTCTTGCTGTCAGTAGCAATTTCTTTTTTCTCAATTGCCTTTCTATTTCTTCTTTTGTCTTTACGAGTGTCAAATATTTTTGTTTTTTGTTTCCTATTTTCTATACTAACTTTTGGCTGCTCGGAAGTTTTTCTGTTTCTTCTTGTATCATCCTGAATTTCAACTATTTCTGTTGTTTTCTTCTTATTTTTGGTATTTTTTTCTGACTGCTCAGCATCTCTTCTAACTCTTCCTTTATCTTCTAGATTTTTAACTTCTTTCAGCACTGTGAAATCTGGTGACTTTTCGTCTGAAACAGACGCTTCTTTTCTTTTTCTCGAAATTCTTTCAAGCGTTTCGTTTTTCAGGTGATGTTCTTCATCATCAACTCTTTTAGATGTTTCTTCCTTAACTTTCAAATTTTTATACTCGTTTTCAAGTTTGTTCTTTTCCGCTTCAATCTGAATAAGATCATACTTTAATGAATTATTTAAATTTTTATACTTTGCCAGCCGTATTTTCATTTTCTCACTTGCTCGCATAAAGTTCTGTATTTCTGCTTGTTGCTCCTTTGAAAATGTTTTTAAGTACTTGTATGCTTTATGTAGACCATTAATACCATTATTCAGGACACAAATAATTTTTTCCTTTGCTTTGAGCTTACTTTCTAAATCCATAATCTGCTCACTATACTTAAAGTTGGTCGTATGACATTGTTTTAATTTGGTTCTAGATACCGCTTCATATTTTTCTAAGATAGCAATCAACTGCTGCAAGACTGTGTTTTCCGTTTCTCGATTAACAGGACTGACTGTAAAGTTCTCCTTCAACTGTTTCAAATTAGACTGCATTCCTTCAATTTTATAAGTCTCTTTAAACTCACACTTTTCAAGTACTTGCACAAACTCATCGACATCCTCATTTTGAGAAATGGTAACATTCAGCTTGTTTTGAAGATCATTGTTAATTTTAGGTAGCTTTCTTTACAAAAAAGCTACCTATTGCAGCCGTTCGGAGGAAAGCGATTTAAAAAAATTTTGGTATATTTTCATCGATCATGACCCCCAGACCCCGAAAACACCCTCCGTTCAAAATTGATATATATATATATATATATATATATATATATATGTCTGACCTATGTCACACTGTAACTCCCGTAATTATGAACCGATTTCGATGTAATTCGGTGTGTACATAGTAGATACCAATGTCTCGACCGAGTTCGTTGGCCAGCTTCATCCGCCGTTTTGTTTCAAAATGGCGGCCATTTAAAATTTTAAAAAAAATTTAAAACTTGAAATGTGGTACCAAAAAATTAAAAATGGAAAAATATTTTTTTCTTATGTATTTGACCTTTATACAAAGATTCCGGAGCAGTTTTTGTTTCGTCTATATCTTAAAAAATGGCTGAGTTATAGCATTTTGAATTTCTAGCATGGCTGACATTTTGAAACGTCCTGAATTTTGTCACGCGATAAAAGGCGTATTTATGAACCGATTTGGATGTAATTCGGTGTGTACATAGTACATACCAATCTCTCAACCGAGATCGTTGGCCAGCTTCATCCGCCATTTTGTTTCAAAATGGCGGCCATTTAAAATTTTTTAAAAAATTTAAAATTTGAAATGTGGTACCAAAAAATTGAAAATGGAAAAATATTTTTTTCTTATGTATTTGACCTTTATACAAAGATTTCGGAGCAGTTTTTGTTTCGTCTATATCTTAAAAAATGGCTGAGTTATAGCATTTTGAATTTCTAGCGTGGCTGACATTTTGAAACGTCCTGAATTTTGTCACGCGATAAAAGGCGTATTTATGAACCGATTTGGATGTAACTTCGTTTATACATAGTACATACCAATGTCTCGACCGGGTTCGTTGGCCAGCTTCACCCGCCATCTTGTTTAAAAATGGCGGCAATTTAAATTTTTAAGAAAAATTTAAATTTGAAATGTGGTACCAAAAATTGAAAATTGAAAAAATATTTTCTTCTTATGTGTTTGACCTTGATAAAAAGATTCGGGAGCAGTTTTTGTTTCGTCTATATCTTAAGAAATGGCTGAGTTATAGCATTTTGAATTTCTAGCGTGGCTGACATTTTGAAACGTCCTGATTTTTCTCACGTAATAACAGGCGTATTTATGAACCGACTTGGATGTACCTTGGTGTGTACACAGTACATACAAATATCTCGACCGAGTTCGTTGGCCAGCTTCATCCGCCATCTTGTTTCAAAATGGCGGCCATTTTAAAAAAAAATCCTTCCGGCCAGTGCCGGGAGGAAGAGGTAGCTTTCATATTCCTTATTTTAAAAAAGCCAACTTATATTATTCAAACACACGAAGCTCAATTAAGTGGAAACCGAATGTAGGAGATTCAATACAAATTTTTATCAATACTAAATCATTATGAATGAGAATTTCGCGAAATTAGTCAGCTTTATCCAAGCTGCTTTTATTTAAAGTAACTTATATTTAGCTGCCAAATTCGGCGATTTCTTAAAGTGCCTGCCATTTTAAGACAACATGGTGGATGAGGCTAACCAGTGAACTTGGTCGAAACCTTAGTAATTGCTGTGCACATGCTCACTCACATCAGAATCGGTTGATATATACGAGTGCTGTCGCAGGCAAAAAATCAGATTTTTCAAAATGTCACCCACGTTAGAAATTGAAACTGCTATATCTGAGCCATTTTTTAAGATAAAGACAAACAAAAAATGCTCCTGAATCCTTATATCAAGGTCAAATACTTAAGAAAGAAACCTTTTACAATTTATAATTTTTTTGCACCTCACTTTAAATATATATTTTTTTTAATTTAATGGCCGCCATTTTGAAACAAGATGGCTGATGAAGCTGGACAGCGAACTTGGTCGAGATATTGATGCATACTATCCACATGTCTTCTTCCATCGAAATAGGCGAATACGTGTGGTATCGCGTGACAAATACAAGATCGTTTCAAAGTGTTAGCCATGATAGAAATTCAAAGTGCTATAATTCAACCACTTTTTAAGATATAAACAAAAGAACAAATTCTCAGAAACAAAAACTGCTCCAGAATCTTTGTATCAAGGCCAAACACATAAAAAAAATCTTTTCAATTTCCAATTTTTTAATACCTCATTTTAAATTTTAAATTACATTTTTTTTTTTTTTAAATGGCAACCCTTTTGAAACACGATGGTGAATGAAACTGGCCAACGAACTCGGTCGAGACATTGGCATGTACTATGTACAGACCAAGTTACATTCAAATCGGTTCATAAATACGCCTGTTATCGCGTGACAAAAATCAGGTCGTTTTAAAATGTCAGCCACAATAGAAATTCAAAATGTTATAACTCAGCCATTTTTTTAGATATAGACGAAACAAAACCTGTTCCGGAATTTTTGTATTAAGGTCGAACACATGCGAAAAAAATCTTTTTCATTTTCCAATTTTTTGGTATCTCATTTTAAATTTAAAATAAAAAAAAAAATTTTAAATGGCCGCCATTTTGAAACAAGATGGCGTATGAAGCTGGCCAACGAACTCGGTTGAGTTATTTGTATGTACTATGTACACACCAAGGTACATCCAAATCGGTTCATAAATACGTCTGTTATCACGTGGCAAAAATCAGGACGTTTCAAAATGTCAGCCACGCTAGAAATTCAAAATGCTATAACTCAGCCATTTTTGAAGATATAGACGAAACAAAAACTGCTCCCGAATCTTTTTATCAAGGTCAAACACATAAGAAAAAAATATTTTTTCAATTTTCAATTTTTTGGCACCACATTTCAAATTTAAATTTTTCTTAAAATTTTAAATGGCCGCCATTTTTAAACAGGATGGCGGATGAAGCTGGCCAACGAACTCGGTCGAGACATTGGTCTGTACTATGTATAAACGAAGTTACATCCAAATCGGTTCATAAATACGCCTTTTATCGCGTGGCAAAATTCAGGACGTTTCAAAATGTCAGCTTCGCTAGAAATTCAAAATGCTATAACTCAGCCATTTTTTAAGATATAGACGAAACAAAAACTGCTACGGATTCTTTGTATAAAGGTCAAATGCATAAGAAAAAAATATTTTTCCATTTTCAATTTTTTGGTACCACATTTCAAATTTTAAAATTTTTAAAAAATTTTAAATGGCCGCCATTTTGAAACAAAATGGCGGATGAAGCTGGCCAACGAACTCGGTCGAGACATTGGTATATAGTATGTACACACCGAATTACATCGAAATCGGTTCATAAATACGAGAGTTACAGTGTGACATAGGTCAGATATATATATATATATACTAGAAAGGTAGCCCGTCAAAAATGACGGAAATTTAGATATAAAGATATATACAACTCATGTGCAAGAATATGAGTTTTCTCGCTTGTTCCGCAGTGATAGATGAAAATAACACGGTACAGATGTCATATTCGTCCCATATTGGCGCGATTTTTTTCCGATGCCAATTTGGCGAAAACATCAACAGCGTAAACAACAACATCCGGGTTACCATATCAAGCAAAATAGCGACACTTTGGCGCCGGTTAAGTATACATTGCGTACATGACATTGGCGTCAGAAAAAAATCGCGCCAATATGATATCTGTGCCAATAACACATTTTAAGAACGAAACACATTTATGAAAAACTGTGTACAGTAGAAGACCACTAATCTGCACAGTTTGGTTCCAAGTGTTATGCAGATTTGAGGCTTTTTGCGGTCATGTCTATTCAATCTTTGTTTACATTTTTTTAATTCATATATTAGACAATTTAGATTGTTAAGCCTTAAAAATAAATAAATTTCACACTTGAAGTAAGGTAAAAACTATTAAATTATCGTATACGATTTCATGAAATGGTATTATATGGCATTATATGTGTGTGCTTCACGATCTTGGTTACGACGTTGGCGAAATTGGCTGCAACTTGTCATAATCCTAATAGTGTGGCTGCTATAGCAAAAAACTAACCAGTTTTTAGTAAAATTTCTGATATAAAGTAGTTTTCAAAAACTTGTGTAAAATTGCAGGCCGTTCTCCTGTTATGTCAGTCCTAAGAATAATATTTCTAAACACTGAAGAGTTTCCATGTACATGTGAAATTTAGAAAAGCTTTTCGAAAAGAAAGGTCCTGAAATAACATTGTAATTCCTCTAACTTCAAAGTTTAATCGGGTCCTGATGTTGTTTACTGAAATCTAATAAGTACAGTTATTTTGAATATTACAACATAATTAAAGAGTTAAACTTATTTAACTTAAACCCGCTGTTACTTCCCGATGTTATTTTTTACTATTAAAAAAGAAAATTATTTAAAATTTTCAAATCATGCATTTATAATTTTTTTCCGTCTTTAATAACTAAGTAATGAAAAAATATGCTTTTGTTCTGAGCTCATAAATATGACAATAAAATAATGTAACTAAGAGACGTTGCAAAATTAAATCTTTGTGATTTCAAACGATACCGCCACCATTTTACCTACTATGATGTCATTAGAATATTGTCCATTGATTGTTGGAGAACTTACTTTGTGAATGATTACCTCAATGATTTAAAATTTTTTTAAGTTTCACGATGAATGAATCACTTGTGTTTGCTTAGGTTTATGGAATGAGATATTAAGCTGTGAACCTAATTTCAACTAAAGTTATCCAAGGATATACGCATTTTTAATTTAAATTAAAAATAGAGCTTTGATCTCGAAATAAAAAGTTTTAGTTTGTATAATTGGTTATTTCTGTTAATTATTTATTTAGGTACTTTTCCATTATAGCGCATTTTTAAAAAAAGCTTGGCGCAATTCGGGCATCAGAAAGTGAGATATCTTGCCAAAATATATAAACGACTATGAAAGCAAATCTAATGAACTTTTATTTTTGTTTATATATGCACTTATATACATAAAAAATCGTTTCTAAATATATATAATATTTTTTTATATACAAATTATGGCACAGATTTCAGATATGAACCGGGATACCTAACTGGCGCCAAAATGGTGTTATTTTGCCTGCTATGGTAACCCGGCTACTGTTTTTATTTATTAATAAATTGTTTATTTACTTTTATTTTCTGTTTTTAATTATGTAAACTGTTTTTTTCTATAGTTATTATTCACACTTTTATTTATTTATAGTTATTTCCTTTTCAAAATGATAGCAAATAATTTAAAAATATATAAGTAACTGGTATTCGAAAGCGAGATTTCTGCCAAATTGGCGTCAGAGAAAAATCACGCCAACCCCGATGTGTATATGACATCTGTGCAAAAATTACTTCTGTTTATTATAAAAAATGGGTAAATAGTTTTTTTTAATATTAAATAAATTGCATACATATGGAAAAAATTGCTTGTGAGTATGAAGCAGCAAATAGGTTGTCAGAAAATACGTTGGCAAACTTCTTTCTCGCCAAGCAACTTTTCTCCGAAGTATTGTACATAAGCAATGATTGCTAGAAATGTATTTTTAATTATGATATGCGCTTTTATTTTTCACTACATTTATGCATACTATACTGTGTGTATAAATGCTACAGTTCATATGCAGGGCTACAAAAAAGAATTCGTAAGGGTTACTGAGTATGAGAGTAAATTGCTTAAAGGTGGTTTTTAAAGGAGTTATGCATTTTTACGCTGAACTGCATTTAGTTTACTAAGAAATGTTTATAGAATATAGATAAAATGATATACAGGGTCACGCAAAGAACTGGATACATAACCGTCTATGGATGATAATATCTGGAAATGTGATTTCAGTAGTTTTAAGAGTAGTTTAAATTAAAATTTGGCTAAATAGTGGCATGTAATAACGATACTATTGGCTATGGACGGTAACTGCTGAAATCAATTTTTAAAATTTTTTATGCGTCTTCTAACATGTTTACTTAGTTATCTTATTTCCCCAAATAACGAAGTTTTGTTGAAGCATTCAGGATGTGTTGGAAAGTGTTTCATGATTTTTCTTTCTTCTTAAGTCTTATTTTGCATTTATTTTATTCTTAATTTTTTAGTCTTATACTGCTTTATAGAAACTTTGGCACAGTTGTCATATACGCCAATTTGGCGAAAACATCAACAGCATAAACAACAACATCCGGATTACCATATCAAGCAAAATAACGACACTTTGCCGCCAGTTAAGTACCCGTTGTGTATATGACATTGGCGTCAGAAAAAAATCGCGCCAATATATGACATCTGTGCCGAAACTTTAATATTTAATTTTTAAACTCTTCACTCCACACCCCTTGCATATAGTACAAACTATAACACAGATAGCGCAAAATAATAGACAGTTTGGTACTTTTTCACTGTAAGGGCTTTGGCGTTTTTTAAAAAAAGCTTAGTGTAATTTGGGCATCAGAAAGTGAGATTTGGGTACTTTTCCGTTATGCGGACACCATTGTCGCCAAGCGTAATAGTTGGCGCAAAATCGTGAATTGAAGCATTTGAAAAATAAAAGAAAAAACATTGTCAATACTAAAGTGAGCATTTAAAAAATATAACATTTGAAAATTCCAGACTTTTACGAACTATTTCATTAAATCACAAATATATACTTAAAATAAGTGAACAAACTGTTATAAAATAAAGCAATAAAATAAAACTCATATTAAACTGCTGGCATAAAATTACAAATATCTTTTAGCATTTTGAAATAATTGGCGCATTACCATACATTTTGGCATGGTGTCCGTATAACGGAAAAATATCGAGATTTGTTGTCAAATCATATAAACAGCTATGAAAACAAACTTGATGAGCGTTTTTGTTTGTTTTATATGTTTATTTTATATGTATATTATTGATGTTTTTCGGTACAAATTACATCTGTTTCTGTATAAAATTAGAGAAACGGCTTTTTTATATTAAATACATCGTATAAATATCGAAAAAAAAAAGCGTGTGTATATAAGATGAAACAGTGGATAGGTTCCCGGAAAATATGTTGCCAAATTTCCTTTTTCGCCAAGGCACCTATACTGGAAAAGTACCTAAAGCCCATTAAAATCGCGCAGTTAGGAGCTCACACAGTACAGCGTCGTCTATTGGCGGTTATTTTATTAGTAGCATCGGGAGGAAGATGTAAAGATGTACTTTAAATTCTCACTCATAGATTTTGAAAAATATCTTAAAAGAGCGGAGTTTAAATTAAATTTCAGTGACCTCCTTTATGAAAGATTAATGGTTTTAAATGGGAATTACGCCTAATTAGCCAGCTATCACCAAATTAGCTAACATTTGGCGCTACTGTGGTAACCCTGCATTAGTATTTTTAAACAATTACACATTTCAATGAGGCGGTCTTACCGGAATCGTGAGGGACACACAGAGAGTTGGATTTTATATAAATAGATATATATATATTGATATATATATATATATATATATATATATATATATCAATTTTGAACGGAGGGTGGTTTTGGGGTCTGGAGGTCATGATCAATGAAAATATACCAAAATTTTTTGAAATCGCTTTCCTCCGAACGGCTACAATAGGTAGCTTTTTGTAAAGAAAGCTACCTAATAAAAAAATTTAAATCAGATACCAAAAAATTGGAAAATGAAAAAGATTTTTTTTTGTATATGTTTGACCTTAATACAAAGATTCCGGAACAGTTTTTCTTTCGTCTATATCTAAAAAAAATGGCTGAGTAATAGCATTTTGAATTTCTCCTGTGGCTGACATTTTAAAACGACCTGATTTTTGTCACGCGATAACAGGCGTATTTATGAACCTATTTGGATGTAACTTGGTCTGTACTAGGGATTGACCGAATACCGAATAGTCGATTCGGTATTCGGTGATTCGGCATGTAAACCGAATATTCGGCTTCGGCCGAATACTTAAAAAGTATTCGGCCGAATCTTTCAAATAATTAAATTATGAAAAATAATAAGTAAATTATTACTAGTTGTAAAAATACATGATGACCAATGCTCATTTGATGTTATTTTAATATGTTATAAGGGATAATTTATAAAAACAGATACATTATACTATTTGTAATCAAAATTTAAAATTGGCAAATTATGGTGTAAAAATAAGAGTTTCTCAGTATTGTCTGGTTGCAGTCTGTTTCTTTTCTGTTCATATATCTGCCCAGCCTCAGAAAATAAACGTTCACTATAAACGCTGCTGGCAGGTGCAGATAGGTATTTTCTAATTAACTTTGATAGTGTTGGATACCTATTATGGTTTTTTTTTCCACCAAAGTAATGGATTATCTGTTCTTGATAAAAGTGGCGATAACATGTATGAAGTTAACTCTTCTGAAGCTTTAACATCTGATGTGAGGCTATCATTTTCAGTAGAAGTTATTTCACTTTCTGTTTTTTCATGTTTAGCAATTTCAGCAAAGCATTCCCAAAAGGATGAATGCACCTTTTGTGAGAGGGAATCCTTTTTATCGAAGCTTTGTGGTTGATTTGGTTCAGTAATTTCAGAGGATTGATTTATCATTATGTGTTGCATTTTACTTTTAAGTATGTTTTTCACTTTATTGGTGGTAGTTTCATCTTTAAAAAATGCTGTTTTGAATCGCAGATCTAAAATAGTGGCTAAAAAATAAGACTCATCATCATAAATTTCTGAAAAACGTTCTGTGAGTCCTTTTGTTAATGTTTCTTTCATGGTACCCACTCCAAAATATTCTCCATCATCACCTTTTCCCAAGTAATGTTTCAAAGTAGAAACAGTAGGTATTACTTCTGAAATTAAAGATTTTTTGTTACTTATAATTTTTGTTATTTCTTCGAAAGGTTGAAGAAGCTTAAGAATACTTTCTATCATAGACCACTGATCAACTTTTAAATTGATGATCCCACCAAATTCAGTAAAAAATAATGACAATGTCTTTTTCTGTTGCAATAAGCGCTCTAACATGTAATAGGTGCTATTCCATCTAGTCTTAACATCCTGAATAAGTTGTTTAGGTGCTATATTCAGTTCATTTACTTGGATGTTCTTAAAATTAGAACACGCCAATGGTGAGTGACTAAAATGAGTCACAATTTTCCTTGCATTTGCAATAATGTCATTAATTGCCCTTTGAGATGTTAAACCATCATTCACAACTAGCTGCAGATTATGTAAAAAGCACGATTTACTATGAATATTCATATCTTTTGCACCTTTTACAATGTTTGAACCACTATCACGTATTAAAAGATGCAATCTTTCAAGGATATTCCATTCATTATTCAACTTTTGTAAGATCTTGCATATGTTTTCACCAGTGTGACTGCCTGGAAAATATTTTGCACTGAAAACTGCATCTTTTAATTCAAAATCATCACTTATCCAATGACCAGTCAGACTAATGAAGCTATGATTATTAACTGAGGAAGTCCAAATATCTGATGTTAGTGATATTGTTTCAGCCTTCGAAACTTCTGATAAAATTTTGTCCTTGCATTTTTTATGAATGTCTGAAATAATGACTTCTTTAAGATATTTGCTGCTTGGAATGTGATATTGTGGCTGAGCTTCTTTCATAAGATTTATAAATCCAATGTCATTAATTATACTATACGGCTGATTATTAACTGCAATCATTTCTCCAATTGCATAATGTAACTCAGTTGCCCTTTTATCATTTATATCCCACAACTTTTTCTTTTCATAGCAAGATTCTAAAGTTTGTTGTTTTCTTTTAATACCACGACCTGTACATGGTTCTTCTAAATCATCAGGATCATTTATTTACTTAATTTCAAAATCTGTATCCTTAGTTTTTGCACAAACACTTGGGTGTTTTCTCTTTAGATGATTATTTAATGCACTAGTGGTTGCTTTTCTTCCAACACCACCCCTTGATACATAAGTGCTGCATAATTTACATTTGGCTTTTGTGTTATCTTCATCTTCACAGACATCAAAATATTGCCACACAAAACTTCTTTTACATGAAGTCATTGTATATTTTAAGTATTAAAAGTACTGAATCAGTATGAGAAATTCTTACATAATAGCTTTGATCAAGAACAATGAAATGAAAATGTTCTCAAGAATGGATGCAGATATAGTTACAGTTATCAAATAAAGTGAAAAAAAAAATAAACCAGTGAGTGAGTATGTAATATTTTGTTCTCAATAAACTTAAAATAAATTTTTCATTATTTTTACATCCCTATGGACCATATATTGATATTTATGACTTTAATATAATAAATATCAGACAAAGAAAAGTAATTATAATCTGCTTGAATTAATCATTTACTATAAACATACCAAGCAGCTCATATTTGGGAAAACTAACATCAATAATTTTATGGATCATCATTAAAATTGTTTATGATCATCATTATGTCTTTCTTATCATCAACTCACTATTGTTCTCATTAACTTTGTTCTGCAACTGTAAGTATACTTGCATCCATTAATGGTATTCTTGAGAACATTTTTAATCCCAAGGCTCATTCATGATCAAAACTATTCTGATTCTACAACTTTTATAATACAAGTTTGGTGTACATCCAAAAATAATAATTTTTGTTTGTTGTTTTTAAATTATTAGTACTAGCTATATTCTCTGTTCTCAACAGATGTAGATTTTCACCTGCTCTTTTGCTTATTTGCTAAAATGACATTTTGACAAAAGTTGATTTCAAAATAGTCACTAGATGGGTATATACTTTAACAAAAAAAGAAAATGAAGCTGCAAAAAAAAAAAAAAATAAATAAATAAAATTTTAACTGATTTTAAATGTATAGTGAATATATAAGCAGTGAGTATATGTATTATTTTGTTGTTCTCAGTTCACTTAAATTATTTTTTTTTCTTATGAACCCATTTTATGGAATTTTCAGGATTTGTAGAATATTAGATTTTAACAACAAATATATATATATTTCTTTCAGATTTTTAAAAATAGTACTACTTTTTAAAATTTTAAACACATTTAAAAATTTGTTTTACCCTATCAGGTTATATGTCATACTAAAATGCAACTCAAAAGCTTTTAAATGAACCTAAATTTAGGGCTGTGCTTAATCAGGGTTCCTACACAATTCCGGTAAAAAAATTCCCTGACTTTTCCAGGTTTTCCCTGACTCTATTCAAAAATTTCCATGACCTTTTTCAGTAAAAATTCGGCTTATATATTGTTGTAAAACCCTCCCCAATAGACTAATTCAGATAAATGCTAAAAAAAAGTATGTGCTGTATGAATTTGATTTTTTAATTATTTTTCATATTGTTATATAGTTTGCATAAATTTTATATAAAAATTTTACATTGGATGAATAATTAATTTAAAATTTCTTCATTTAAGACGATAATAGAAATTCTGATGGAAATAGTATATAAAAAATTCCCTGACTTTTTGCCTAAATTTTCAAATTCCCTGACTTTTCCCTGACCCGTAGGAACCCTGTTAATTAGGAGCTAAGTTACGAAAATTTTATATTTTCATATTTTTTACTTAAAAATTTTTTTGATGAGCTATAAATCAAAAAAGAGGAAAAAAATAATTTAACACATTTTTAATATGTTCTATTAGTGTAACAATTTTCATGAAAATCAGTGGTGTTCAGGTTTTAAGCTTGTTTGATTTGACATGGAATGACCCAGTGTTTAAAATAATAAAAAATAAGTGATGAATTTGGGAGTGGAAAGAATTCATTAAATGTTTTGTGTAATTAGATTTAAGAACAAAAATGCAACTGAATTAAACTATTAAGGGTTTAATTTTAAATAAAGTTTATTAAAAAAGCTAATATATGAAAAAATTTTAAGTATTCGGTTGCCGAATACCGAATATTCGGTGTACACTGTGACCGAAGCTTCGGTATTCGGTATTCGGCGAAATTCCTGCTTCGGTCAATCCCTAGTCTGTACATAGTACATACCAATGTCTCGACCGAGTTCGTTGGCCAGCTTCATTCGCCATCTTGTTTCAAAAGGGTTGCCATTTAAAAAAAATTAAATTTAAAATTCAAAATGAGGTATTAAAAAATTGGAAAATGAAAAAGATTTTTTTTTTATGTGTTTGGCCTTGATACAAAGATTCCGTAGCAGTTTTTGTTTCTGAAAATTTGTTCTTTTGTTGATATCTTAAAAAATGGTTGATTTATAGCACTTTGAATTTCTAGCATGGCTAAAATTTTGAAACGATCTTGTATTTGTCACGCGATAACACGCGTATTCGCCTATTTCGATGTAAGAAGGCATGTGGATAGTATACATCAACACCTCGACCAAGTTCGCTGGCCAGATTCATCAGCCATCTTGTTTCAAAATGGCGGCCATTAAATTAAAAAAATATATATATATTTAAAGTGAGGTGCAAAAAAATTAGAAATTGAAAAAGGTTTCTTTCTTAAGTATTTGATCTTGATATAAGGATTCAGGAGCATTTTTTGTTTGTCTTTACCTTAAAAAATGGCTCAGATATAGCAGTTTCAATTTCTATTGTGCGTGACATTTTGAAAAATCTGATTTTTTGCATGCGACAGCACTCCTATATATTAACCAATTCCGATGTGAGTGAGCATGTGCACAGCAATTACTAATGTCTCGACCAAGTTCACTGCTTAGCCTCATCCACCATGTTGTCTTAAAATGACAGGCACTTTAAGAAATTGCCGAATTTGGCAGCCAAATAAAAGTTACTTTAAAGAAAAGCAGCTTGGATAAAGCTGACTAATTTCGCGAAATTCTCATTCATTCTATCGATAAAAATTAGTATTGAATCTCCTATATTCGGTTTCCACTAAATTGAGCTTCGTGTGTTTGCATGATATAAGTTGGCTTTTTAAAAATAAGGATTATGAAAGCTACCTCTTCCTCCCGGCACTGGCCGGAAGGACTTTTTTTAAACTTGACTAATTCATCATTACACTTTCTGTTCTTGGATCTATATTTCCCTGTTTCATTCTTTTGAAAAATGATGGTATTAACATCTTCTTCTAATCTTTCGCAGTCACATTCTAATCGTTCTTTAAACTTCATTTCAGGTTTAATTTCAAAAGAAATTTTGTCAAACTTGTTCTTAAAATTTTTCTTCACATTTTTAAGATTATTTAATTCATGATAACATTTCCCTTTCTCACATCTCAGTTTTTCCAATTTATCTTTTTGTGAATTTATAGTCCTAAAATCTTCTTCTAACTTTTGGCTCTCGAATTTTTCCTTAAAATTCATCTCACATTCAGACTTTTTATAAGCAAGCCAAAGTTTTTCTTCTAAATCACGGTTAGTCTTTTCCAACATAACCACTTCATTCTTGCAGGCTAAATAATCTGCTTGTAATAAATCGAACTTTCCAACTTGTTCTTTGACTTTTTCTAATTCATTAGCAAATTCAAATCCTTTCTGTTTCTGAAATTCAAGGTTTTCTGTTAAAGATTGCAGTTTTGTTTGTAAATCTTTCTTTTCAGACTGCACTTTTGATAATTCCTCTTTCAAAAACATACATTCTTCTTCTATTGAATTGATTTCTTTCTTCTGTTTTTTGATAACTTCTTTTGAATTTTCAAGGACCTCATTAGCATATTTTAATGTTTCTTTAGCCTCATTTGCATCAGATTTATACCTTTCAAGAGAATCACTTAATTTATTTATTTCTTTTCGGTGAACTCTTTTCAGATTCTCAATTTCATTCTTCGCTTCAGATTCAGTTTGATGAGAAGCAATTGTAGTAGTTTCAGAAACTTCTGAATTCGTTTTGAGTAAAATGTTGGTATTCCTTATTTCTAGTTTTTCCAGTTCATCACACTTTACCGAATTTGTTTTAATCGGTGAGAATACCGGCCCTGTGATTCGAGCTGATAACACCTCTTTATTTTCTACAGTTCCTTCTGTAGTAACCAAATTACTAATAGCACTTTCAATTCTGCTTCGTGTTCTCTGACTATTATTTTCAGGACAAACCCGTGTAAAATGAGTTGAATCTCCGCATGCAAGACATGTAGGTTTAAACGCCCTGGAATCCCTATACTTTTGACAAGTCCCTTGATATTTTGTTTTGTCAAATTGTTTGTCATTTCCTCCATATTTAGTCGTTCCCGCAAAATGACCGTTTTTGGTATTTTTGAACCTTTCCTTAGATTTGTACTTATTTTTCTCTTCCAGTTGCCATCGAGGAACATCCTTTGGCTTAGTATGGACTGAGCTTTTCTTGAACCCGTCTCTCAAACTTTCGTATTCATCAACTTTTTCTGCAACTTCTAGAGGGTCGATCAATTTATTCCATTGATGCAAGAAGTGTTCTTTCACTTCGTTTGGTACTCTGCGTTTGAGTTGATCCGCTACCAATAATTTCTTTAATTGGTCGAAATTCTCAACCTTTAATTCGTTTATCCATTCGTTGAAATAATTGTTCAACGCATGACTGTAGCTTCTCCAAGACTTCTGGTCCCTTTTGATGCCAGAAAAATAATTGCCTCAACTTTTCGGGATTTAGCTTGTAACGCTTTAATAACATATCCTTTACGAAATCATAGTCATTGGGTCTCTCAGGAGGCTCTCGAGCTATATTATTAGCCATATCTGTTGGTAACAATCCCAGTAAATATGCTACCCATTCTGATTTATGTACACGCGCCATTGCCGCCCGATGCTCAAAGTTTACTAAATACAGTTGCATTTCGTCTACTTTTTCGTCGTATTTAGGAGTTATCTGCATCAGTTGTACTCTAGATCTTGTTTCGTTTGAATTTTCAACTCCATCACCCAAATCTACGTTATTTCTTCTTAATTCCAACCGTTTCATTTCTAGATCGTGATTTCTTTCTTCTTTCCGGATTCGATCCTCTCTTTCTTCTTTCCGAATTCGTTCTTCTTCCTCTTTTGTCTCACGCCGAATTCGTTCTTCTTCCTCTTTTGTCTCACGCCGAATTCGTTCTTCTATGATTCTACTCAGAGATACTTTGGCCTCATCTTCGACGAAATTTTCATTTTCTGATATTAATTTTCTAATATCTGCCCTCTTATTATCCATGCTAGCTTCTATACCCAGCTCTGTTGCTAGCTCGATTAGATCTTCCTTCCTGCCCCTACCCAGGAATGCCATGGTAAAAAAAAAAAATTATTTTAACGAATTCAAAATGCTAGTAATGAATTAAAGACAGCGTAATAAACCGCAAGACTTATTAATTCCCACAAAAAAAAATGTAACTATAACCAATCATCAAATAACTTTTCAATAGAACCGTTTGGAATTTAAATGCTTATTTCAATCATTTAATTAAATAATTCTATCAACGGTATTTTAAATCTAGTCAAAAATGAACTTTCCGAATCATTACGAAAAGAAAAAATCATATATGAACACATAAATAAATCAATTATTTACTTTCGTTTTGAATGAGTTAAAAACAAAAACACATTCAGCAATAATTAAAATGTACTAATATTCCCTTTCACCAAATTGCTTTCAATAACCATTAACCCTAAAATAGTAGAACACCAAAGAATTATAAATTAGGATGTACATTCAATGTCTATAAATAACAAATGCACTCATAATATTTGTTTCAACACTCCGTACTCATAAATACAATTTAAATCACACTGTTAGTTTTGATTTAAAAATAATAATAACACTCTTAAAAGAATGCCTTCATAACACTAGTTTCGATTTACGAAACTCAGGATACTTAAATAAAGCATAAAGAAAAAAAAATACTAATTACGATCTATGAAAGAACTTTCTTAAACAAACAAACAAAAAAAATGTAATCACCACTTTCAACCTACGAAACTTGGTTGCACAATCACATAATAAATATATCAATTTCACCTCTAATAAAATATGAAATAAACAACCTTTTATTTTTTTTTCTTTCTTTTTGTAGAATGAGGAAATCATAAATAACACAACTTTAATTATCTTCCTGCATTTTCAAATTGCGAAGGTAATAAATAACCAATTTAAAAAAACAAAACATATTCCATAATTCTATTACGTCAACGTTAAGTAATGTAAGTATTTCCAAAGCACTTTCAAATTATAATATTAATCTCACTTATTTATTTTGCTCTTATGAAATAGCAGAAAAACAAAATATTCACACCTGTTTAGTCTTTCGAAAACATTTAAAAAGAAAGGGAAAAATAATTCCATAATAATTTACGCAACCGCTATTGAACTTTTTTAATCCCAAATCAGTGAAATATTCCCTTTATTTTACACTACATTTATCTTATTTTAACATTACTGCATATTTAAAATATAATGCAATATACACCTTATTTATTTAATGAAATTTCAGATGCAACAAACAATACTTTCGTTTCAAATTTTACATTCAAAGAAATAATCAATCTAATGATAAGTAGTGTTAATAACCTTCATTTAATTACTCATTCTGTTCTTCATGAATCTAGACAATAATATTTTTAATTATTTTACAGCATAACAGAATAATATAATTTTATTTTTGGGCTAGCATAAAAACGAACAAGACTCTTACCTCTTTGATATTACCAAACCCCGTGAGAACAATCGTGCCGACTGCGCCAATACTAGTGATGGGCGATAACGAGATGTTTTTCTCGATTGTCTCGATTGTATGGACATCTCGATATTTTTCGATTGTGTAAATTTTTTCTCGATGACTCCAGTTTGCCAATTGCTTTTATACATCATATATTATATACGTCATACATTTATCAAGAATCGTCTGCGGGTGAACTGGAATGAGTCGGTGTTAATAAAGACAAGGTGACGTCGCCCGCTAGTGGGCCCCTCCTTTAATCGGGCCCCTAAGTTATACGTAATCTTTTAATATGAAATCACGAACAGGTTACCCGTTATATACGACACCGTATAGCAGGCGTGGTGTGCACGCACTACAAAATCTTGAAAAAAAAATATAATCTCGAAACGAACGAACCTCGGACCAGATCTCTTGGTGGAGGGGTCAAAGTGAGCGGAGGGGCAAAGTAGCTGCATAATATGAATAAGCCGTCACAGGTCTTCAGGCCTTTCGAACCATATGTCACACGAGGGGTCTGGATCTGAATTTATAAAAATGCCCTTCCCGTGGATGCAAAGTGGGGGGAGGGGTGCGGGAGGTGGATAATATGAGTAAGTGGTCATAGGCCTTTCCAACAATATGTCACATGAGAGGTCTCGGCTAAATTTAGAAAAGTGTCCCCCGTGGGGGAAAATTTGGTGGGGGGGGGGGCGATTACCGGAGGTGTATAACATCAATAAGTAGTCACAAACCTTTCCAACGATATCTCACATGTGGGGTCTTGGCTAAATTTGTAAAAGTGTCTCTCGGGGGGGCAAAGTTGGGGGGGACGGACACCGGAGGAGCATAACATCAATAAGTAGTCACAGACCTTTCCAACGATATCTCACATGAAGGGTCTTGGCTAAATTTTAAAAAATGTCCCCCGGGGGGGGCAAAGTGGGGGGGCTGTCACTGGAGGTGCTTAACATCAATAAGTAGTCACAGACCTTTCCAACGATATCTCACATGAGGGGTCTTGGCTAAATTTAGAAAAGTGCCCCCCGGGGGGGGGCAAAGTGGGGGGGACGGACACCATAGGTGCATAACATCAATG
This sequence comes from Maratus speciosus, assembly GCA_963932465.1. Taxonomy (NCBI): domain Eukaryota; kingdom Metazoa; phylum Arthropoda; class Arachnida; order Araneae; family Salticidae; genus Maratus; species Maratus speciosus. The sequence continues at coordinate 467,332,543 of OZ010798.1, forward strand.
AATAGTCACAGACCTTTCCAACGATATCTCACATGAAGGGTCTTGGCTAAATTTGGAAAAATGTCCCCTGGGGGGGGCAATGTGGGGGGTCTGTCACCGGAGGTGCATAACAGCAAAAAGTAGTCACATACCTTTAAAATGATATCTCACAAGACGGGTCTTGGCTAAATTTGGAAAAGTGTCCCCCGGGGGGGTAAAGTGGTTGGACGGCCACCGGAAGTGCATAACATCAATAAGTAGTCACAAATCTTTCCAACGATATGTTACATGAAGGGTCTTGGCTAAATTTAGAAAAGTGTCCTGAAATTTCATATATTATACATAATATTTATCGGAGGGCTCCATAAAAAAATCCGATCTAAAATGATAAAAACGGAAAAAACTACCCCCCGCAGTGGGGGCCAAATTGGGGAGGGGAGGAAGAAAGTCTCATAATATGAAAGAGTCATCCGAGAGCTTTCCGATAACATATCACATGACGGGTCCAAAAAAGTCTGAAAATTGCTCCCCCTCCCTCCCCCCTTTGGGCCCACTCTTTCGCCCCGGAATTTACGCAGCCCCCACTTTAAAATTTTTATGTTCAATAAATAATATTTATTGGAAGACTGCATAAAAAACCTACATCTAAAATGATATTTAAATTTATTATAGAAGTCGGCTACGGTTTTAAAAATTTGTTCGCCCCCACCCCACCCCCCGAATTTCACCTTCGGTGGAAGAAAGGTTCATAATATGAAAGAGTTGTCAAAGGGCTTTTCGATTATATGTCACAGGAAGAGTTCGGTAATTTTTTTTAAATTGCGCCCCACCCACTCTCACGTCCTCGGAACTCACCCGACCCACCTTCCTCTTTGAAATTTTTATATTTAATAAATAATGTTTATCGGAGGGCTCCAAGTATGTGACAGCTTGGTAGGGCTAAAATAAGAAAAACATTGAAAATTAAAGCTTCATTTCACAGTTCATTGTCATGCCTATTTCTTTCTCCAGTTTGCCCCTCGATATCTCTTCTCGGCCCTTCTTGGCTGAGCGTGAAATGACAATCATCGAGAGTAACATTTCGGAGAAAGGACGAAAACTGATTTCTCATTCTCGACAATGTCATATGAAATGTTGAACAGAGACCGAGAGCGAGAAACGAGACGGTGAGATATCTCGAAGTAAGCGAGAGGTTTGCCCTCGAGCAGAATGTCTCCTCGAGATAAACGAGCAGTTTGCGTCCAGAAAATAGATCTCGGAAGTGCGAGAGCTCTCTCTCGCACTTCGAGAGAAAGGAAGCTTTCAGAAGAGTCAAACTTACCGCGCTTCTGGTGTAAGTCATGATTTCCCAAAGGAGTGCATGTTTTTTCCATTCGCTTTTGTTATTAACCGATATGGGTTAGGAGGCATAGTGGTTTAAGTTATCAGTTCGAGTTTCAGTTGTTGATATAGAAGTTTTCTATTGAATTTGGCGCCAGTTTGTCTTTGATTTTCAATGTTTCTCTTATTTTAGCCCTCCTAAGCTGTCCCATATCTCTTAATATTAGAATGCTATTGTTAAAACAAAACTGCACTGCAAAATATGTGTTTTCAAGATTTTAAGTGTCGCCTCAGGGAAGAGGATTTTTCAAAATTATTTTACCCCACTCATGTAATATATTAAAATAAGGGTAATTTCATAACCTTTCTAAATCTACCTTTCTTTTGTCAATCCACTGTTAATTTTAGACCCCTGGGCTTAAAATGCTCTAAAGGAATATACTTAGCGGCGGTTTTTTTCGTACTCTGGTACGGTATCTTTCACTCATAGGAAAATTATAAGACTAACATCAAATTGCGTCTAAAATCGAATAAAAAATATGGACATGTGTTTCTTAATTTTAACTCCCTTCTTCGCCTCAAGAGGGCGCTTTAAAGTTTTGTTTCTTCAAACCTTTAGTATACTGTTTGTCCAAAAATTATAAAATTCACAAAATAAAGTCTTTTTACTCTTCCCTATCTTCTCGTATCAATTTTATTTTTACTACCACCAGGGGACGCCGCCCAGTGAAACATTTTACTTTTAGCCTCAGTCTATTGGTATTTTTCATCTGTTTTTCATAATATTTTGTCTCATTGTTTTTCTTCCTTGTAGATACTATTCTCTAAGTTCTTGATCCATTCTGACCATTTGGGCACTCATTCTGGACCAGCTGTGGCCCATCGGGCCCCTCTTCATTTGTCTGGCTCTAATCACACGCTGCATTTGTTCTTTTACCATTTCTTCTTTTTCTTCGATTTTTTTCTTATTCAATGGTTCGGGTTTGTTTTTTTTACCATTCTCAACTTCCCCTAGTCCTCTCTTACATCAAGTTAACTTCCATCCTTGGTCTGCCCTATTGTCAATTTGGGGCCTAATGCCCCTTCGGGGGGGGGGGGGGGGGGTTCTTCTACCTTTTCCAGGCCCATCATCTAATACCACGTTGGTAAGGATTGGAAAATTAAAATTATCCGAAATACCAAAAATGAAATCCATTGAAGTTTTATTTTAGTTATAGAATTCCCTATTAGCGGATATATTTGTCTGTTTACCTTTCTATTTTTCGATAACACTCCTTTGTTTTCGATAAACGGAGAAATTCAACAGCATTAGACTCACTTTAGACATTTAGGGAACTTTCACTTGTATCAAACCTTCTGCCTTTATCGAAAAGAAGAAAATGCTAATCGATTCTAGCTAATGCGCCTAAAATAAAAAAATGAGCTAGTAAATGTGTCAGAAACTAGCTACTTTGGAATTTGATACAGACTTGAACAATCATGTTGGAATCGCTAGGCACTGGAAAACAATTTCCGTGTTAGACAGGTTCCCTCTTAGCAGTTATATTTGTCTGGTTGCCCTTATGTTTCTCGATAAACGGTGAAATTCCACACCATTAGACACACTTTAGACATTCAGGGAACTTTAACTTGTATCAAACTTTCTGCCTTTATCGAAAAGAAGAAAATGCTAATCGATTCTAGCTAATGCGCCTAAAATAAAAAATGAGCTAGTAAATGTGTCAGAAACTAGCTACTTTGGAATTTGATACAGACTTGAAGAATCATGTTGGAATCGCTAGGCACTGGAAAACAATTTCCGTGTTAGGCAGGTTCCCTCTCAGTAGTTATATATGTTTGGTTATCCTTACGTTTTTCGATAAAGCTGTCTTGTTTTCGATAAACAGAGAAATTCCACAGCATTTGATACACTTTAGACATTTAGGGAACTTTAATTTGTATCAAAACTTTTTCCTTTATCGAAAAGAGGGAAATGCTAATCGATTCTAGCTAATGCGTCTAAAATAAAAAATGAGTTATTAAATGTGTCATAAAGTAGCTACTTTGGATTTCGATACAGACTTAAAGAGTCATGTTGGAATCGCTAGGTACTGGAAAACAGTTTCCGTGTTAGGCAGTTCCCTCTTGGCAGGTATCTTTATCTTACTATCCTTACGTTTTTCGAAAGAAACTTTTGTTTTCGATCAATGGAGAAATTCCACAGTATTTTACATTTAGGGGAATTTTAAACTGTATCAAACTTTTTGGAGTTATCTAAACAGTAGAAAGGTTAAAGGTATATATACATATTTTTTAACTGTTGAATGCAGGCGTTATTTTTGTGTGTATGTGTGTCTTAATATATATTGTCGTATGTGTGTTTTAGTAGAAAGGTTATTTGATTCATCAAATGCGCCATAGTTACGTGATTTGGACATTGCAGTTTCATAAAGAAGAAAGGGCAATTTATTCCAATGCAAAGAAAATCATTTTAAAATACTGAAATTCAAATGAGATATCTTTATAAATTTCTTCCATAAGATTAGCATTAGCGAGCAGGTCTTTTCAATTGACTGAAGTAACCCCTTAAGCCTAAATCAGGAGAAAATAATTACGATAGCAGAATTATCGAGCAAACCCTATCACTACTACGAAAATTTCGGCCAGAATAATAGCTAAGTTTTCCAACAATTGTTTTTACTCGATTGTAAAACATCTCGATTGTAGATTCTAGGAATTAATCGATGGCTGTATCGATTGTGATTTTTTACGATGACGATTCTTCTCGATTGTAGAATTTTCGAGAATCGCCCATCACTAGCCAATACAACTTTTTCTCCTCTATTTCTTTATTATCTTTCTTTACTAAAAAATGTTTTTCTCATCGATATCTCCTTAACCTTAGAAAAAGGTTACTTTTTTATTTTATTAAGAAATACTTGAGATGCAAAAACACTGCTAAGACACATCGTTAAAATAAGAAATGCTGGCTTGACGAACACTGGTTTATTTACAGGACAAACAACACACACACACAACGAATATTATAACATTAACTTCTGGTTATTTTACACTATTTCACAAAGACATTAAGATGCCGATGTTATCAAAACACAATCAGGGCGACACACCACTGATTTTCACTGGAACCTCTCACTACACGATCTCCGCCGCGACTGCCTCCTGTTCCAGTTCGAACAGTTCTGCCTTGGCGAGAGTTCACTGTTTGGCGACCGCCAATATCCGTGCTTCGCAAATATTAAAGTTAATGCGAGTCTTACAGGAGCGTACATAACTTTGTTACTGGCCAGTGAAAAAAATCAGTGTACTGGTCAGTGGGTAAAAATGTTAATTTTGACCTATAGTTCTTGAAATAATATTTTTCTTTATATAGATTGTAAGCTTATACAGATCAGCAACTTTTTTCAACAGAAGATTGGGCTACCACTGCTAAATCTAGTGTGTGGTTGATGAAATGTTTAGAATCATACATAACGAGAAAAACCTACTCTCCCATTCCACTCTACTCTCCCCGTTACAGACCTTTGACTTGAATTGTCAATGCTCTACCTATTGAGCTAGCTGGACTGACAACCAGCAGACACATTTCTCTCGGATAACCTTATTGGCAGCATTTGATCTGCCACATAGACAACAATATACTGCGATAGGTAGAGTGCTGACAATTTAAGTCAAAGGTCTTGTGTTTGACTTTTAGTCTGGGCATTTTTTCACTTAGAAAAATTCAGTCCATAGTATTGGATTTACAAATTAGTTCGGTTTGTTTTCAAAAGATGACGCCAGCTGTTCTGAATGTTTTATAGTGACAGCTGATTTTGGTGGTTTCAGAGAGGTTAGACTTCTGTCAATAATATTCAGTTTGAGTTTTTATCACTTTGAGTTTCATACAAAAACCCATACTACTTGATTATCCTGCCAACCAATTTCGCCAAATTATACAAATCGCCAAACTATTCGCCATTTTATACAAATTGACATAATTTTTATTTTAAATAACAAAAGAACAAATAAGTTAGTAAAACATTAATAAAAATACAAATAAAAAGTTGAATTAAAAATCATTTGATGGCATAACAAACATGTGCATTGTGTTCAGGGTGTAAAAAAAAATCATGATTTTTTTTATTTAAATCAGATTTTTTTTATTTTTTTCCCTGTGTTAAAATATTAAACATCTACCAAGAATTAAGCATTTTAAAAATGAATAACCCTCCAATTACTAACATAATCTATCTTTTTTTGCTTTAATTAATAAAATTTTAATTATATAATTATAGAAATTTAAAAAAAAAACTGCAAATTAAAAATTTCTTTAGTAACATATAACATTATGTGCACTAATATTTTGTAATAATTATATAAACCAATATTAAATACTGCTTATATCTTATACTATAATGCGAGCAAAAATTGTGTGTATGTGTATGTAAATTTTATCTTGAAAACGGCTCTAGCGATTTTGATTAAATTTTGCACCCTATCGTTTTCGGGCACGAAAAGAACATTGAGATGGGTCTCGTGTTCGAGAAAATTCGATTAGGGGGTCATAATGGGTCAGGGTCAAGCTAATTATATCTAAAGAACGGCTCAATCGATTTTGACTAAATTTTGTATCTAACCATTTTCGGGTACGAAAAGACCATTGGGATGGGTCACGTGTTCAAGAAAATTCAATTAGTGGGTCATTTTGGGTCACTGTGGGTCAAGCTATTTATATCTAAAAAACAGCTGTAACGATTTTCACTAAACTCTATATTCTACTGTTTTGGATTACGAGAAGACCATTGGGCTAAGTCACATGTTCGAGAAAATTCGATTAGTGGGTCATTTTTGGGTCACCGTTGGTCAAGCTAAGTTTATCTAGATAACGGCTCTAACGATTTTGACGAAATTTTGCACCCTACTGTTTTCGGGCATGAAAAGACCATTGGAAAGGGTCTCGTGTTCGAGAAAATTCGATTAGTGGGTCATTTGGAGTCATAATGGGTCAGGGTCAAGTTAATTATATCTAAAGAACGGCTCAATCGATTTTGACTAAATTTTGTATCTAACCATTTTCGGGTGCGAAAAGACCATTGGAATGGGTCTCGTGTTCGAGAAAATTCGATTAGTGGGTCATAATGGGTCAGGGTCAAGCTAATTATATCTAAAGAACGGCTCAATCAATTTTGACTAAATTTTGTTACTAACCATTTTTGGGCATGAAAAGACCATTGGGATGGGTCATGTGTTCGAGAAAATTCTATTAGTGGGTCATTTTTGGGTCGCTGTGGGTCAAGCTATTTTTATCTAAAAAACGGCTCCAACGATTTTCACTAAACTCTATATTTCACAGTTTTGGATTACGAGAAAACCATTGGGCTAAGTCACATGTTCGAGAAAATTCGATTAGTGGGTCATTTTTGGGTCACCGTTGGTCAAGCTAAGTTTATCTAGATAACGGCTCTAACGATTTTAACGAAATTTTGCACCCTACTGTTTTCGGGCACGAAAAGACCACTGAGATTGGTTTTGTGTTTGAGAAAATTCGATTAGTGGGTTATTTTGGGTCATAATGGGTCAGGGTCAAGCTAATTATGTCTAGAGAACGGCTCAATCGATTTTGACTAAATTTTGTATCTAACCATTTTCAGGCACGAAAAGACCATTGGATGGGTAACGTGTTCAAGAAAATTCGATTAGTGGGTCATTTTTGGGTCACCGTGGGTCCAGCTAAGTTTACCTAGATAAAGTCTCTACGATTTTGACGAAATTCTGTAATCTATCGTTTTCGGGCACAAAAAGACCATTGGGATGGGTCACGTGTTCGAGAAAATTCGATTAGTGGGTCATTATGGGTCAGGGTCAAGCTAATTATATTTAAGAAACGGCTCAAGACATTTTCACAAATTTTTTAATATACAACCATTTCTGATGATGAGATGACCATTGGGCTAAGTCACATGTTCGAGAAAATTCTATTAGTGGGTCATTTTGGGTGACAATGGACCAGGGTCAAGCTAATTGAAACTCTAAACATGCTCAAAACATTTTGACCAAATTTTATATTATACCGTTTCGGGGCATGAGAAGATAATTGGGCTAAGTCACATGTTCGAGAAAATTCGATTAGTGCGTCATTTTGGGTCACAATGGGTCAGGGTCCAGCTATCTAAAAAACGGCTTAAACGATTTTAACTAAATTTTGTATTCTATCGTTTTCGGGCTCAAGAAGACCATCTAGGTCGCATGTTCAAAAAAATTCGATTAGTGGGTTACAATGGGTCAGGGTCAAGCTAATTGTATTTAAAAAGTGCTTCAAAACATTTTGACAAAATTTTGTATAATACCGTTTCCGGTCACGATAAGACCATTGAGCAGGGTCGCATGTTCAAGAAAATTCAATCAATGGGTCATTTTGGTGATAATAGATCGGGGTCAAGCTAACGACATCTCAAAAAGGTTCAAACAATTTTGACAATTTTTTTTTGTTATACCGTTTCACAGTACAAAAATACCATTGAAATAGCTCACATGTTCGATAAATTTCGGTTAGTGGGTTTTTGAATCAACGTGGGTCAAGCTTATTTTATCTAGAAAACGACTATCGATTTTCACTAAATTTTATATTCCATCGTTTTCAGGCTCGAGAAGAGCATTGTGTTTGGTCGTATGTTCGAAAAAATTCGATTAGTGGGTCATTTTGGGTCACTATGTCTCAGGATCAAGCTAATTGCATCTAAAACAGCAGGAATGATTCAGTGGGAATAATGGATCGAGATAAACACAAAGCTAATTTTGACCGAGCTTAGCTTGGTCATTCCTGCTTGTTTTAAAGTTATTGATAAATTGCATTTAATTTTAAATTGATGATACAGATTAAATTTTGTGATTATTAAACAATTAACTGTTTAATTAAGAACACAATCTACATTTTTGAAAAAGTGGTTGAAAAAAAGGTGATAAATAATCGTTTGATTAGTTCGTAAAGCGACCAATAATTTTACACAGGTTCTAAAGCATATGTATATCAAATTGATCAAAAATTGTAGCAATACAAAAATTGTATTTTGAAATTTAAATCAGATTGTTTCCTCACAACATTAAAATATTTGAATAGCTACTAAATATTATAATGTTTTGAAGTTATTTAACATTTACTTAGATGTTTTTTAAATGTATAATACTTCCTTTTACACAGTTTAACATTCTTATAATTAACAATAACAAATATTACATTTTTTACAAATGATTTAGTGATAATTTTCATTACTGATTATAATGCTTTTTCACACTATTTTAAAAAATCAGAAAATATGTGATTTTATCATCTGATTTAAATCAGTTGATTAAAATCATTGACACTCTATTGCTATGTTTATTGTATATAAAAGAATGAATAACTTGATTATTAAAAGGAAATTATGACATTGTAAGTTATATTAGATTTAAATACAGTAGACTCCCTTAAATCCGCGACCCTAAAATCCACGAACGCCTAAAATCCGCGTATTTTTTCAGATGTAAACAATGAAATTTACAGTTAAGTTGCAGGAACAAAATTCAAGATGGCGCCGAAATCGGCGACTACCGCAATGTTTTTTTTACTAAATTTTTTGTTAACCATTCTCTTTTGGCTATTACAGCTGATTTATTACTAAATAAATTTACATTACTTTTGATTTTGATATAAATTAGCATATCTATATCAAAAATTCCAGGGTTCGAAATGGAAAAATCCACGAACCGGAACGCTATTTTTAAATTATTGTTCGCGGAATTTTTTTTTTAATTATAGACAAATTTATTTCTAAACATACAAAGCAGTATAAGAAAAGTATTCAAAGCTCTAAATAACAATGAAAAAAGTTACAGTGAGCGCAATAAGCTATATATACTGATAATAGCATTAACACTGTTCTCCTTTCTATCACTAGATGGCAGCATAGGACTTTTGAAATCGAATTGAATCGATTTTATTCGTAATATTTTTATTTACATAATTATTTTAATGATTACTTACTTTTAAACTAATAAATTATTTTAATATTTTACTTATTTTAATGTTTCACTTTATTGTAAGCATTCATTATAATTTCCCTTGCTTAACTACCAATCAAATTAATGTTTCAAAAATGTAAACAAATCAATGACCAGAAATCCGCAAAATTCTAAAATCCGCACAACCTCTGGTCCCAAGCTGTGCGGATTTGAGGGAGTCTACTGTATCATTTTTAAATTAAATGCTTTTTATGTTTGCTTGATAAAAACCATGCTTTTTACAAACTTACTGTACTTAAATTTTTCACGATACTCAGGAATTACGCGTAGAAACAATTATTTAAAGCTTTGTTTTGTGTATTCATAAGTCACAATACCTGTAGAAACTTTCCAAATTATGTTCATCTTAGATTTGAATACTTTTTTATGTCATTTTAAACATTTAGAAAATTTTTGATTTTAATCAATGATTTTTTTTTTAAAAATCACTTGATTAAAATCATGATTTAAATCTCTGATTTAAATCGTTGACACCCTGATTGTGTTTCTGTTTAATGTCAAGTGAATGTGACATTCACGATCATCCATTATTGACATTTCATCTTTTAGTTTGGCAATAGTTTTTTGGTCGACTGGATAATCAAGTAGTACCCAAAAACCTTGTTTTTTAAAGTGTTGAATATGTGAAATTTTATGTTAACTAAGCAGCATTTGCGGGAGGTTTTAGTTTTCTGCTTTAATTGGTAGACAAGTGCAGCTGAACCCCAACGAATGCTTGGTGGAAGTTTATGGTGATACTGCTCCAACTGATAAATCATGTAGGGAATGGTTTCATCATTTCAATAATAGTGATTTCAACACTGAAGACAACCCTCACTCTGGCCAGCCAAAAAAAATTCTAAGACAAAGATTTAGAGGCATTACTGAATGAAGATCCAAGTCAAAAGCAAGAGGATCTAGTAGAATAATTGGGAGTGAGTCAACAAGCTGTTTCCATATGATTGAAATCCATGGGAATGATTCAAAAGCAAGGAAATTGGAAGACGATTTTTCGCAAAAGTCGTAAAAAAATATTTGGAAAGGCTCAAGTGGGATGTTTTACTGCATCGCTGTATTCTCGGGACATTGCTCCTTCTGATTACTGGTTGTTCTGAGTTCTGACAGAAAAAGCACAATTTAGCAGGTCACTGGTTCACTTGTTTTGCAGAAATTGAAAATTGGCTCCAAACTTGGATCACCTCAAAAGATGAGTTATTTTTTCGAGATGGAATTCGAAAATTGCCTGAGACATGGTAAAAAGTAGTAGTCAGCGATAGACAATACTTTGATTAACCTGTTCATTAATTTTGTTTTGAAATAAATGCATATTTGAACATAAAAAAATGGATTGAACTAATTTGTATTCCCAATGTATCTAAGCCAAAAGGTCTCTGTTTCGAATCGTGGCCTGGACACTTTTTCACTCAGTTGGAAAATTACAACTTGCATAGTTTATGTAACAATTGTGTGGGAATAATTGTGTTGAAATTAATCAAATGTAAATGCATATCAAATGTTTCTTGGTGTTCCATTACCTGTAATTTATTTTGATGAACTGATTCAGATATCAGATCACATGTTATAATAAGGTTTCTGGGTGAATTGTATGTTTGCCATATTTGTCAAGGATAGTTTTATTGGCAGCTTAAGGGCATTCTTCACTTGCTTGAAAACACCTGCTCTATAATGTTAAACCAATGGGGAGGTTGTTTTCAAATTTCTTGTTTCAATTTAGATATTTTTAAACGTTTTGTTTTTTTGCATAGGATAGCTGAGCTCAATCTTTAATATGACTCTTTTTTACTTGCTCGATTTTGGTTGCAGATTTTTTTAAATAAAGGTACTTACACTTTCAAAACTAAAAGTACCTTTTAAATCGTTAAAAAATATTGTAATTGAAACGAGAAATTCGAAAGTAACCTGCCATAGGGTTAACATTACGGAGCATGTGTTTTCAAGTTCACTTGAAAACACCTGTTTGCTAATGTTAAACCTATGGACAGGTTGTTTTTGAATTTCTCGTTTAAATGTGAATATTTTTAAATGTTTTTTTTTTTTTTTTTTTTTTTATAGGATAGCTGAGGTCGATCTCTAATAGGGCCATTTTTTACTTTTTCGATTTCAGATTTTTTTTAATAAAGGTACTTTCACTTTCGAAACAGGTTCTGGAAGTGAAAGTAACTTTATTTAAAAAATCTGAAATCGAAAAAGTAAAAAATAGCCCTATTAGAGATCGACCTCAGCTATCTGTTACATTTTCAATATTTCCGATTATTAATTTATCGTCTGCATTATTTCTCTATTTAAATTTAAATATTTAAGTACAAAAACAACTTCTAAAAACGTATTAAGTAAATAAATAAAAAGCATTCTAAATAATTTATACTCCCAGCAGCTGAAACTTCATCATCAATTTTACTTTAATGTATTCATTCCTTTGAGATTATTAATAGCCCTCAAAGGATTTGCTTAATAACTGAGCGTCCTTTCCTGTTCGTGATAACATCTGCCATGCCGAGCTCCACCGAAAATGTGCCATCATCAATTTTACAGCAAATGCTTATCGTCTTGAATCTTCAATAGTAAAAAATATAATCTCCAGTTTATCTCCAAATGATCTTTTACAACTTCAGTACGGGTCTGCATCTAACCTATTGTGATGACTATTTCAACATTGTGATCCTTTGTGCCTTCATCAATTTTACGGTTATTGGTTATCGTCATAAATCTTCAATAGTAAAAAATATACAATCTCCAGTTTATCTTCAAACTATATTCCTAAATACAGGACTTTAATCTGGACTATGGACATATTACTTTGGACGGTATAAAATTAGTTTATATAGGGAACTCTCAGGTTTGCATCAACTTCAGCAATTTTGAAGGATTGTTTACATAGTGCAATATCATGTAAATGTATTTTCCTCTTCATACAAATATGTCGTATTCCTGGCCAGGAAAATTTTCTACCAATAACAGTCATTCAAATTATTATGCATGCAGTGCATATAAAATATTTCAATAAAATATGTGTCAACTGTACCTTCAATCTCCGGGTGAGTTATTTTACACTTTTTTACTTCTCAGCTTCCGTCATTGAATATTTCAAAGGCAACATTTTCTAAATTAATTATTTTGAATGTTTAATTTTATAATCTTAATATCTTTGGTTGCCAATTCATAGTTTGTTTTTCAGACATACTCCACTACGGCGATCTACGGCCACAAGATATAACACTATCCTATAAAAAAAAAAAAATCATTTAAAAATATTCACATTTAAACGAGAAATTCAAAAACAACCTGTCCATAGGTTTAACATTAGCGAATGAGTGTTTTCAAGTGAGTGTAGAGTCCCCTTAAGCTGAAAGATCCGTGGTTGAAATCCTGACCTGGACATTTTTTCGCTCAGTTGGAAAATTACATCTCATTTGATTTATTTAATAATTAGAATAATTATATTAAAATTAATAAAGTGTATATTTATGTTTTGTTAAAACTTATAAATATTACCGGTGAACAAATAATCATTTTGTCAAATATTTGTGTCCATTAGTTATCAGCAGTTGAGGAGTCGTTAAAGAATGCTGCTGAAGTAGAAAGAGCTGATCTGCTGGATCTTAAAGAAAAACTAACAGAGGTCCTTTCATTGTTACAAGGTGAGCTTTCTATTCACTCATGTTTTGATGATATTTTCGTATTATCCATGTGAGGAAGATAGATCGCCAAAAATGGTTGCTAAGCACCAATTATGTTTACACGTGGACATCTGTTTTTCATTCAAAACCTTTTAAGGCAGTCCTCGAGTTCCCTGCTGAATGATGCAAAACTATCTAACTCATTTTTAAACGTAAGGGCATAAAGTGGGCAGGTCTGATTATTGAAGTGATTTGGAATCAAATTACGTTCTCCATTTTTTGATAAATGAATTACTTATCAAGTTATAAGCAATTTTTGTCATGTTCGAGGAATGATAACGTATGATATCTTGCAGAGGAGGGGGTCCAAAATTGCTAAAAAGTTGATAACGTTACATATGCATAGCCCCTAAACCTGTGCAGGAGAATGGAAGAAATTTCGCAAGACTGTCATGATTAAATCAAAATTGGATAAATTCCAAATATGATCCTATAACAACATGAACAATGGTAATTGGTGCTAAAAATTTAAATTTAATCTGGATTGATATAAAAAATAACAATAATTCAAGGTTTGCTTGATTAAAACTGAAGTGTGCGTAACTCTCTCATGTGTATGCTGCCAAAGGCAGTGGGACCCCCAACTCTAGGTTTCTTTAATTAGAGATTTGTTTGGGAAAAACCAACCATTAGAGTGGGCGAATCTTATTAAAAAAGAAAACAAGTGTAGTGTATATTTTCTTTTTGGTTAGAAACCAAGCAAAACATTTTTTACCTGTGAAATACAGATATAAGATCATCAAAATCCTATTTCGTATCTTTGAAATAATTACTTTCTTTTTATGTTAATATTTGTAGTATTTTCTACGTCTTTAATAGTAATATCTTAAAACCAAAAAACGGTTGAAACTTATTGTTGTATTTTATTTCAGGTAACCAAAATGATTCGTGTAAAAATGAAGATTCTTCCTCAGAAAATATTGATGATGAATTTCTTAGATTTCAGGTAATTTTTTATTGTAATGTATTGCAAAAATTTAAAGTACCTTTCTTAAACTACTATTATTTTGTTGCTTTTAGTTTGATATTTTAATACTATACTAGACTCCCTCAAATCCGCACAGGTTGGGACCAGAGGGGCGGATTTTAGAATTTTGCGGATTTCTGGTCATTGCTTTGTTTGTTGCTTTTGCAACAGTCAATCGAATGCAATAATGCAATCGAGATTATAATGAATGCTTGCAATATAGTAAAATATTAAAAAAATTAAGTTAAAGTAATAAACTAAAATGAAAAAAAGTAAGATAATTTTGAAAATGATTAAATTGTTAAAAGTAAAGTTCAAGTAGTAATAATGCATAATTAAATATGCAGAAAAAAGATGAGATATATTTTTCTTGAATTATTCAATGAAACTTCCCTCCTAAAGGTACCCTATTAATTCACACCAAAATAATAAAATAAGGAAGTTTTATTTCAGGTTTAGCCAGACTTAATAACTAAAAAAAGCTTCATTAACACATAAATATATTTGGTAAAAAGATTGTGATTACCAATGATATCAGAAATATCTTGGATTTTTTCAGAAATAAATTTATACTTCTTTCATGCAAAAACATGAGTTCAGTTAATATTAACAAGAATTAGATATTAAAATACATAAAGAATGATATGAAAATAAAAAAGTCTAATTTTGTCCCTATATCTGAATTATTAGTTTCATTGTTTATGTCTGCAATGATGTGTGGATTTGAGAGAGTCTACTGAGCTATAGACTCCCTCAAATCTGCAACTCTAAAATCCACACATCATCATAGATGTAAACAATGAAACTTTCAGTTCAGATGTAAGGACAAAGTTACAGAATATTTTAGTTTTATATCATTACGTATGTATTTTAATATTCAATTCCTGATAATATGACTGAACTCGTTGTTTTTCATAAAGGAAGTATAAATTTATTTCATAAAAAATTCAAGATATTACTGAAGTCACTGGTAATCACAATCTTTTTGCCAAATATATTTATGTATTAATCAAGCTGTTTTGGTTATTAAGACTGGCTAAACCTGAAGTAAAACTTCCTTACTTTATGATTTTGATGTGAATTAATAGGATACCTTTATGAGGAAAGTTTCATTGAATAATTCAAAGAAAATGTATCTCATCTTTATTACGCATATTTATTTATACATTATTAATTATTTACTTGACCTTTACTTTTAATAATTTAATCATTTTTAGAATTATCTTACTTTTTATCATTTTAGTTTATTACTTAATTATTTTACTATATTGCAAGCATTGATTATAATTTTGATTGCATTATTACATTCAAATTACTGTTTAAAAAATGTAAACAAAATAATGACCAGAAATCCACAAAATTCTAAAATCCGCACAACCTCTGGTTCCAAGCTGTGCGGATATGAGGGAGTCTACTGTATTTAGTTTGTCCCTGAAATTTTCTAAATACAACTTATAGGACATAGAGATCATATGAAAATTTTAAAAAGTGTAATTTTAATTCATGGCTGAACTTTTATCAATATAATCTTAATTTCTATCTTATTTTGAACCCTTTTTTCAATTTACATTGCCTACGCATGGATCTGTTTAGGAAGAAATTGGGTTCTTTAAAGCACCCTTCAAAAAAATTTTCATTCAAAAACAGGGAATTCATGAAACTTTTCATCTCAAAACAGGATCCTTCACGAAACTTTTCATCTTAAACCAGAACCCTTCACAAAATTCTTTTTCTTAAAAATAGGTTTTTCACAAAACTTTTTCCTCTCCAAAGTGAATCTTTTGCAAATTTAACCACTTAAAAGTAAAATCTGATCTGCCTCTTGTACATATATAAAGAAAATATATGTACTTTACATACATATAACTTCTTAAAAATGTATAAACAAGAACTGAATTTAATTATCTTTACAAATTCACAAAATTATGACTAGATTTTTCATAAATGCACAAAACCTTTTACGTAAACAGGACCCTGGGGGGAAAAGTCTGGGCAGATCCTTGCTACGTATCTTCAATAAGTAAAAAATTGAAGCTCATTTACCAATTATTATTATTTTATTTATTTATTCATTTTTAATTTTTGCAGAAAGAAATAGGTGAATTGGAAAAAGAAAAAAGCACTGATGCTGCTGATGAAATAGAAGAAGTACATTCTGAATTGTATAAAGTGCTATCTGCAATGGAGGGCAAAAAATGTCGAGCACCTTTTGCCAGGCAATGGGGGGAGAGGGGCTATCACAACGCCATCATCTTTTCAACTGATTTAGATGAACAGGATCTTGATGATTTAGATAATGTCCAGGTACATTACCGTCTCCAAAAATCATGTATATTATTTATGTTGTTAACATCTCTTTCACTATACGTGTACAAAACACACAGTGACGAATGAGATATCATTCACCAGATTCTGACATTGTACAGACACATTTTGTTAAAATAGGTTACTTTATTAAAAATTGAAGATACAGTAAACTCTCTGTGTAAGACGGAAATCTGTCTAACTCGGAGAAATTTTCAAGTCCCTGTGAAATTGAAGATACAGTAAACTCTCTGTGTAAGACGGAAATCTGTCTAACTCGGAGAAATTTTCAAGTCCCTGTGAAATCCATAGACAATAGAGTAAAATTTGTCTAAGACGGAATATTGTCGACTACGGAAAATTTTCTCAGTCCCGATGGATTCTGCCTTATACAGAGTTTACTGTAATTAAAAAATTAATAGTACCATTTTATTTTATTTTTTCTCTTTCACTTGGCAGTTGCCTAGCAACTATTTATCAAACATGTATGAAAACCAAGAAAGGAATGGAAACCCATTAAATTGCTAAAACATTTCCTGTAATATGATACTACTGTAAAAGCGACCACGTTCTGTTCCAATGAAAATTGGTCGTTCCGAGAGGTGGTCTCTTAATGAAAGTCATGTTTAAATCTATATTTTAATTGTTGAAAAGAGGTAACAATTAATGTTACTAAAATTTATTTTTCATATTATAGTGTTGACTCTAAGCCGCTTTAGCAGGGCGCAGCACCCGGCGGTCCTTTTTATTTATTTTTTGCACCTGGCAGCCCTTTTTATTTCTTTTTTGCGCCCGGTGGCTCTTTTAAACCCTCCCGATGCGCCCAGCTGCCCTTTTTAACACTTCCTATGCGCCCTGTAGCAATTCAATTGATCCCAGGAAAGATATCGCAAATTCTAGGGACTAAACAAACCAATTCAAAATATTTTTTGTGAACAAGGTACAAGTGTGCCCTTTTTGGAAAAAATGTGCCCCCTTTCTTAGAATAGTGTTCCCTTTTTTAAACATGTACCCTTTTTTTTAAGAATAGTGTTCCCTTTTTGAAAAATCTGCCCGGCGTCCCTTTTTTTCTAGAGTCAACACTATATTAGGAAAAAAATTAAGTATCAAAACAAAAGTTAATTACTGCGAAGATTAAAAAATGAATACATTGATGTTTGCTTTGGTTTTACAGTTTTATCTTTAAAACTTTTATTTCCCAGTCCTTTCAAAGTTCAGTAAATAACTGTAATTTTTTTTGGACGGGTACAAATAATGACGATTTCATTAATGTATCTATTTCTTTGAGAGTTTCCTGACAGAATAGAGCAAGGGAGTTTATTGACCGTCATTCTTAATTTGTCATCAGAGTTAAATTCATTGCCTAAAAAGGCTTATAAAGGGGTTTAAACACTTAAAAGTTACCGGGATAAAAAAAATTCTAAACTTAGTTTAGAAGTTTGATGAATAACGCGCTCTCCGGAATTATTTTTCTAACAAAACCTTCTTCAAGCGACCAGTAAAAAACTGAATTTTCTTCAAAGAAAGTGGTCGCTCATGGAGGGAGGTCTTCTGGGATGGTCTCTGAATGGAGGTAAAATTAGTATTGAGCCTATGGGAATAAATTTCCATCCATGAAAAAAATGGTCGTTCAGAGAGGTGGTCACACAGGGAGGTTTCGCTGTATTTAAAATGAAATACATGGATTATCAATAATGATAACATAAGTGATTTTTCTGTTTATTTCGCCATTTTAATAATTTGTGTAAATAAATTAAAGAAATTTGATGTGCTACCATAGCAATAGAAAAAAATAATTGGAAAATAAATTATGCATTATTTAAACAAATTAATTGTGTTGCTATCAACAATCTAATATACACAAAGGAAAAATATGCCGAAAAAATTCTGTCATTGCTGTTGAAATTTCAGGTAATATTTCGAGGGAAAAAAATTGCAGTATCATGCTAATTATTTTTTATGTCAGCATCCCTTTTTCCATGCAGATACAAAACACACAATGATGAATGGGGTACCATATGAAAGGGTTTTGACTCTCATTTCATTTGAAGCATGTTGTTTGATAGCAAATTGCCATTTATTTAAAACTAGCTAAAGTACCCAGTGTTGCTTGGATTTTTTTTTTCATTTAATCCAGATGACAGATTACCTACTTACTTAGTAAATACGATCTGGATTGAGACCGATATTGAATACTTTTGATGAAAAGTTGTTTCCGAGTATATTGTTATTTGAATAATTTTTTCATGATTAAAGAAAAATGGCAAGCACAAAAATTCTATGAATTTTATTTTTTAATAATCTGAACTCTTTATTTCAGTTCGTCACTAAGAATGAGCTCTAGGTGGAAACTCTAATATACATGCATACATATGGAATAGATTTAAAAATGGCGAAAAGAAATTCAGAGAACTTCAAAATGTTAAAATATGCCAATATTTTCATAATCGGGGTTTTATCATGTTTCAATACTTGTGGAAATCTTGCAATAGAAAAGTAATTGTTGTGGTAAGAATTTTATTGTGGAATTTTTAATTGTTGGCAACTGCTATAACGAAACATGTTTAAATTTGATAGGAAATTATTGTTAAATGGTGTTTTTTTATTAATTAAAAATTAACTATAAATTATTTCTATTCCGGTTTACTTTAGATGCCTCGGCCGTGTTTTAATACATATTTACGTAACATTTCACAAATCTGACTTCCAAACTGTAGATTTGTATAGAATTACAGACAGACAGACAAACAAATTTTCATTTTTATATTTTAGATTAATGAAATAACTTCTACAGTGACTCCCTCAATCTGCAACCGCAAAAGTCTGCACATCATCGCAGATGTAAACAATGAAACTTTCAGTTCAGATGTCGGAGCACAATTAGACTTTTTTATTTTTATATCAATTCCATATGCATTTTAATATATAATTTTCGTTAATATGACCGCACTCATGCTTTTTCATGAAGGAAGTATAAATTTATTTCATCAAAAATTCAAGGAATACTTATTAGTTATCCGTCAACCAAATTACTGTCGCCAAATTGTAATGCCAATAATGGTTGATTGTAAATGTCACATTCACTTGACTTACACATTTTTACGTCATCATGTGATTTTTATTTCGACATTTTATTTATATTTTTATTAATGTTATACTAATTTACTTATTCTTTCGTTATTTAAAATAAAAATTATGTCCATTTGTATAATTTGGCGAATGGTTTAGCGATTTATATAATATGGTGAAATTGGTCGACGGAATAACTAACAAGTGCCATTCAAGGTACAGTAGACTCCCTCAAATCCGCACAGCTTGGGACAAGAAGTTGTGTGGATTTCTGGTCATTGCTTTGTTTACATTTTTTAAACAGTAATTTGAATGTAATAATGCAATCAAAATTTAAACTAAAGTGATAAAAAGTAAGATAATTTTAAAAATGATTAAATTAAAAGGTCAAGTAAATAATTAATGTGTAAATAAATATGCATAATAAAGATGAGATACATTTTCCTTGAATTATTCAATGAAACTTTCACTTGGTAATCACAATCTTTTTACTAAATATATTTACTTATTAATCAAGCTTTTCTGGTTATTTTGTCTGACTAAACCTGAAGTAAAACTTCCTTTTTTTTTTATGGTGTTTGATGTGAATTAGTAGGGTACCTTTATAAGGCAAATTTCATTCAATAATTCTAGGAAAATGTATCTCATCTTTATTATGCATATTTAATTATACATTATTATTTACTTGAACTTAACTTTTAATAATTTAATCATTTTAAAAATTATCTTACTTTTTATCATTTTAGTTTATTACTTATTTTAATATTTTACTATATTGTAAGCGCTGATTATAATTTCGATTGCATTATTACATTCAAATTACTGTTTAAAAAATGTAAATGAAGCTATGACCAGAAATCTGAAAAATTCTAAAATCTGCACAATCTCTGGTCCCAAGTTATGTGAATTTGAGGGAGTCTACTGTGTCAGCCAATAATCTCAAAGATTTTACAAGGAGAGGGCCAACCTTGTTAATCACAGATTTTGATTATTTTAATGTATGTTGTAGGGTAGAGGCCCCTTAGTGTCAGGTTCAACGGATTTTATCCAATGCTCCTTAGTTCTTGAGAAACTGGGGGGTCTAATATTAGTAAACAACTTAAATACTTACTTTGCTACAACAATGATAGGTCAGTCGTAGCTCAGTTGGTATGGTGTTAGCCGACTGATTGACGGGCCCGGGTTCGATACCTGAATGCGCTACATTTGTTTTTCTCATTTTTTTGTTTTATAAATTTACTTGTAAGTATAACTTAATAATCTCACTGTTAATTAAAATTTTTAATATTGTATATCAATTATAATTTTAACCTATTTAATTTTTTTACTTTTAACTGAATAGTTGTAATAAAACATCATAAAACTGTTATTTTTTTTTTTTTTAAATCATTTTTAAAATGTATTTCATATATTCTTTATCGATACAATGATATTGAGCAATTGTGTCAACTCGTGGTTTTAAAGAAACATCATTTACGCATTGCTTTAACAAAGGAAGTCAATGAGATAATACTATTATTCTGTTTTTAAAGTAACAAGCATAATCATATTAAAAATTAGCATCAGAATTAAATTACAACCGATTTTTTGCATATTAAAGATTTTTAAATTTGTAATAAGTATGCTTGCGCTTTCAATTATTTTGCTTTCCCCTTTATCTTTTTTCTGCTTTTATTTTATTTGAATATTCCTTTTTTTATCATAACTAGATGGCACCACAACAGAATTTGTCACGATTCTGAAATTTTTATCATTCAATAATAGATCCAATTTCTTTTTAAACCTCTTTAATGGATGAGAAATAATAGTTTACAAATAAGAAATGATAAATTTAAGGTTGTTAACATTATAATTAATGTTTGGTGTTAAAATTTTTAATTGAAATTATTAGATTATAATTACAACTATATTTATAAAACAAAAAATTAGAAAAACAAATGTAGCGCATTCAGGTATCGAACCCGGGCCCTCGGATCAGCCGGCAAACGCCATGTCAACTGAGCTACGACCAACCTGTCATTCTTGCTGCGAAGTAAGTATTTAAGTTGTCTACTAATATTAGACCCCCTGGTTTTTCAAGAACTAAGGGGCATTGGATAAAATCCGTTGAACCTGACACTAAGGGGTGTCTACCCTACAACATATATTAAAATAATCAAAATCTGTGATTAACAAGGTTGGCCCTCTCCTTGTTAGTGTGAAAGCCTTGTGAAAGTCCATTGGTCTATATCAGGCATGGCGAACCTTTTCACATCCGCATGCCATATGTTTCCTAAAAATATTTTATGTAACCATAACGCCCCCCCTGCAAACACACACACACAAAAAAAAAAAGGAAATAAAATTATATGAACAATGAACTGTAATGAATCAAAGTTACTTGAAATTTAGTTATTAAAATTAAAATATAGGAGTTGTAGTTTAAAAAACAAAAAAAAAAGCTATTTCCTTTGTTACATTTTTGAAAGCCAAATAGCCAATTAATTAATATCAGAGATCTGTTTAGGAAAATTTTAGGTCCTTCAAAGAACCCTTCACAAATTTTTTTTATCTTAAAACAGGATCTTTCATAAAACTTTTCATCTCCAAACAGGACCTTTCACAAATCTTTTTATCCCAAAACAGGACCCTTCACAAAATGCTTTGTCTTATAAATAGACCTTTTAAAAAAAATTCCCTCCCTCAAATTGTACCTTCCACAAATTTAATCGTTTAAAAGTAAAATCTGACTTGTAAGAAAACAGCTGAACTCATCAAATAAGATAGTTCTTTGCTCTATTGTATATGAAGGATAGGATCTGAATATAACAAGAATTTCAAATTCACAAAATTGTGACTAGAATTTCCCTAAAAATAAGAAAAACTTCTCAATTTCACAAAAAGAGGACCCTGTGAGAAAAATCTGGACAGAACCCCGAATATGATGTTCATTCTTAGTTACTTTTAACAGAATGCAACTTGAATTGGAATCAATTGACAAGCAATTTCTACTTGACTTTTTCATATTATTAACCATTTGGAAAAATGGTTATTGTTCTCGTCAGGATGGGAAATCAAAAGCATATTTGAAGGTTTTTATTGGTTTAATCCGCATTTTATTCATCTTTTGGTTGGTCTATACAGTAATATGTATTTCCCTTTACTTTCAACAGAGATCTGTTGCCACTATGACAAAAAAGTAATAAAAACTACAAAAAAAATTAATAACTCAGAAACAAATTGAGATACAGCTTTCAAACAAATTGCATTTAAAAGTACATTTTTTTCTCTATACGACGGTGTAAAAAGTAATATTGCGGGGTGTTTAGAAGTTTAAGAATGAAATTTCATTTAAAATGGGTTGTCAGATTTCTTGGAAATCTGACGATGGAGAAGCCTTTTCCCGAACAGCCAATGAAATGCTTGGATAATACGTAATTTTCAGGTGGATGATACGTAGGAGTCGCAGGCGATTTCTGTCGCTTGCAATTTTTACGTGTAATAACACTATTAATGTTTAATTCATGGCGTACGTAACGTATGATCAACTCTGTGCGATTTTTTATGTCTTAAATTTTAGTCTTTGAAAAAATCATTTTCCAAATGGTCATTGTAATTTGTTAAATTGCATTTTTTTTTTTTTTTTTTTTTATGACAATTCGCAGGCTTATCTTGAAGAAATTTTTTTTATGGCTAACGTCAGTATCTTAATTCATCTATACGTGTCTAAAATTAAATTCTGAGTTACCTTAACAGATTTTATGTTAATTGTCATTTTTGTTTACGATTCTGTATAATCTTTTGTTTTCAATAGTCTTAATATTTTTTTATGATTTAATAATATTTGAACCTATGTTGAATTGATTGGAATTAAATAAGTTGCATTTCAATTTCCAATCAATAGAATGCAGGCAATGCTCAGTTAATATAAATTCATGCATTTTATGTAATTTCACTGTATTTTGGTTTAAAACATCAATCAATCGTGCCAAAAATATTATGTCGCGTGCCACTCTTGGCGTGCGTGCATAGGCTCACCGACCCTGGTCTATATTATAAGCATTGCTTTTTTATTACACTTTAGATTTTTCACATGCTAGAATTTTAAAAAGAAAGAAAAATGTTCACATGTGTGTTTCCGATGGCAGTATAATATTTTAATATTTTTTCAACTTAATTATAAATGAATACGTTAATTTTTGGACATTTTTCCATTAGCCCATAACAGGTGATAAATGGTGTAATATTCCTGAGGATTACAATTGTAATCAAGTTGCAACAACAAGAATATATTGATTTACCAAAATAGGCCAAATGGCTGTGAAACTGTAGTGATTTTATTTTAAACGTTAAAAAAGGAGAAAATAAATATAAATAAAAAGTTAGTGTGTAATTATTATTATTTTATTTTTTGTACTTTTATCAATTGATAATTTCATATTAATTATATATCTTCGAAAACAAACAGAGCAAAAATTATGATTTATTAAAATAAATTAACAAGCTTGTGTTTTCTGGAAACATTATCAACTGCAGTCATAGACTGGGAGGTGGTTGCAAAAACCATCACCTCATCGAGTTGACAGCTGAAATTTCAGAATTAGTAAAAACTCAATTCGCAAATTAAAATGCAACTGATCTGCCAAGTCATATCTTCGTGGAAAATACCTGCAATCTCAATTTTAGTGGTTAACTGGGAGGTTTACCATTGTGTTTTCTTGCTCTCAGTCCTCCGTGTTTTCATACCTTTGGGTGTAGGAAAACATAATGGATAAACCGATGGATCAACCACTATAATCGGGTCTACTGGTGGTTTCCTCCAAAATACAACCTGACAGACCAGCTGCATTTTAATATGCTAATCGAATTCTGTTTCATCCAGGAATTTCAATTGTCAACTCGATGATGTGATGGTCTATGCAGCTGCCTCCCAGTCTATCATGAAATAAGGTGTAATTTTCAAGATAATCATTGAATGTTTCTTAAAGAGTGTTTTCTAAAAACTATTTTTAGTTATATATATATTTTATGTTTAATTTTACTTACTTTTATTTAACTTAATTTAGTTCATGTATGTAAGGAAGGGGGGAATTTTGTAATTAATTTTTCACTCATTTCCTGATGTGCTAGAATCCTAGAAATTGCATACAATTGTTCCCGATGTTAATGCAGCGTATTTACTTTCAGAACTGGATTATCAATTAATAGATGAATTAAATTGTGATCGTAAGTTGAGAAAACAATTTAGAAATTCTGAATAGACAGTTTAAACAATGCTTTTAAAAATATAAATTGATCATTGCAGCCATTTATCTTTTGAATATGCATAAGCCACTGACCTTTACTGACTTTTTACTTTGACACTGCTTACTAGTAGAGTGTAAAAATTTCCTGTGTACCATCAATGATTTCATTCTTAGCTGTTTTAAAAAGATAATTATTTGGGTTATATAATTTTGGATTAGTACTAATAGAAATTTAAACAAAATCTTATTGTTGAGTACTTAAAGAAAAAATAAAATAATCCCTAGTTTATAAAACTGGCCACAATTAAAATTGCTGTTACTGACCACTGGCTACTAAGGGAATTTCCCAATTTTGTCTTTCATCCTTCGTGCTGATTTTATGGATCCCGATGTGTTGAAAGGTTGAATGAACCTTGCCTGAGTGTAGAGGCCAACCTCAGACCTGTAGTGTATCAGCACAATGCAGTGACCACTAAAATATCAGTCATCAATAAGCCTGTCTATAATGATTTATTTTTGTGTCAATTTGTCTAAAAGTGAACAACAACAAAAACAAGTAATATAAAAATTTTGTTTTTAAAGTCAATTCCTACTTAGGTCATCAAAGAAAAATTTAATATAATCCCTTAAGCTAATATTAGTTTTTGTTGCATTAAAATATCTCAATTTGTTGATTTTCTATAAGCTAGCAAACCCTATTGGTTTACAATGGAAGTCCATGGGAATTTGGCGAAATATTAGAGATATCGCCAAGTTGGCATCATTTTTGGTGACTCTTTTTGGTCGCCAAATTTGGCGATAAACTTGGTGGTATTTGGCGACAGAACAGGGTCCCCCTATGGTAACCCCCCTTATAGATATGGAGATGCATTAAATGCTGTTCAATAGCCAATGGCCGCCATTTTGTCTCCCATATAAAACTAAAATTAATTAATTAAAATTTAATTAATGAATTAATATTTGAAAAAACTGTATTAACATCAATTGTCATCCAGTACAAGTTTTAAAAAATTTATTTCAACTTGATAGGATGAATAATAAGTATTTTATTAATGACCGAAAATTTGAACAAGATATATATAGAAAGAGAGAGAGAGTGTGAACTAATAATAGGAATTGAAAAAGAAATGAAAACAAGTGGCTAAGTGTGATCGAAGATCACACAGGGAGTTTTGTTTAACATTCCTTTCAAAACACTTTATCCTTTAATTAATCGATCCATATTGTTAATTTATAATCCTTAACCTTTTTAAATAAAAACATAGATGGCAGCACTATTGAATTTAATTTAAAAATTATTACAGTTGGAAGATATTTTTTTAATCTAATATTCAAGAATTGCTTTTCAGACAATTGTAACGGCATATGTTTGTGCATATGAAAAGCATATTTAATTATCAGGGTTGTAGTGGAGGCAAGGCCAAAACTAGCATTTTTTGCCCCTGGGTCAAACATGGATTTTAGCACCTCCGTCCTCCACAAAACATATTTACAAAGGGAATTTTACTAATTTTCTAATAGCGAACTTATTTTTAAATTTTAAATATGTAATACTGAACTATGTGATCAGCTTTGTTAAATATTGATTCATTGAAATCTTGAAAACGGAATCGAAAAGAATGGAAAAAAATTCTGTTTTATACAAGATGTTTATCCCATATCATTCTTAGATTCTTCTATGCTTTGGCATACCCCAGACAGGATGAATTTAACAATCCATGCTAAACATTGACATGAGAAAAATCGACAAACAAAATCTTTATTTGGCACCCCTTCATTCTTGTGCCCGGGGCACGTGCCTCCTCCACCCCCCCCCCCCCCCACCCCCTTAGTTTCGGCCCTGAGCGGAGGGTATACGCATATGGAGGTATACTCTGTATACTTTCTGATTTTTCTTAAGAAGTTCCGTATAAGCTCTGTTTCTCAAATAAATGTATAGCATATGCTCTAGCCATGAAAGTTCATGACTGTAGCATTATACCCTCCGGGGTTTTTTACGACGACAACTCTATTAATTACATGATTTAATTTTAGCTGAGAAAAAACCCCTTAAAATGGCAAAAAAAAATACGAAAGTTCTTTTAATTAAATCCGTCGGGCAGTAAAATGTAGTCAATTTAAAATCTTGCAATCTTTTGAAAAAAAGAATTTTTGAATTAAAAAATAAGTGATACAATACTTTACACAAACTTTTGCCCTTAAAATGGCAATTTTTTTTAAAATTTAATTTATCAAAATTTAATTTATTAGATAATGAAATCTATTCTGTTTTAAAATGCTTAAATTTTTCGAATGGAATTACAGTTTTTCTTTTAATAAAGGCATTATTTTGCTTTGATTGGATTATGAGCACTCAAATTAAATTTTATATTATAGAGAGAGATGCGCATTTTGGCATTTTGACAAGTTAATAAAATTTTTAAACTAGTAAAAATAAGAATTGTCTGTTTTCATTTTGCATTTTTTATGTGTTATTATTATTTTTAACTCATTAAAATGTAAATGTTAATTTTCACAGGTGAAAGTTATGTTTTGCAACCCTCTGTGTGATGAAATGAAGCCATGTCCTTTCTTTCTCGATGGCCATTGCAAATTTGATGAAGATAAATGCAGGTATTTTTACATGCTTTCTTTTAAGTTACAGTTATATTTGTATGTGGCAGTCAAATCTTGTAACTCATTTTTCACCCACTTCCTGCTCAAAAGCATTTGCTGGGTTTCCCTGTGTGGCCATTCTTATCCTCCTGGCATAGAGCTTTGAAATTTGGAATGTAGATGTATTCTTGAGGGCAATACAGGAATTGGACATTGATTTTTTTTTAATTCGATCCCTAAGATGGGCAATGGGGGATAAATTTACTTAATGATTACTCAATTATAGTTTGATTTCCTATGGAGAAATCAGTATTAGCTTCAAAAATGAGTATTTGTTCAAAAATACTAATGACAGGGTTCACCACAATAGTGCTAAATTTTGGCCAACTTGGCAATATATTACCAAATTTGGTGACAAAAATAAATTACCATATAGGAAGCCAACTTGGCAATAGCTGGCTAATTTTGGCGAAATTCCCATTTAAATCAATTAATCTTCCGTTATTGTGCTCATTGCAATTTAATTCAAACTCTGCATATTTAATTGTTTTTTTTTTCAAGACTTTTCTTTTTTTATTGCATTTAAAATATATACATATTTTCTACATTTTTGTGAATTTTAATAAAAGCATGTTTAAAAAAAAAAATTACATTTATATTTATTTATCTTTTTTTTTTACATTTTTATTTCACTTTATTCATGTATGTTAAGATGAAATTTTGTAATTGATTTTTCCCTCACTTCCTAGTCTGCTAGAGTTTTAGAAAATATGCACAGGGGTCTGTTACATCTAGTATCTACAGGAGTTTGTTAATTGTCAATTAATAATATAATTTTAAGTAAATTTCAATTATACATTGAGAAAACAATTTAGAAATTCTAGATAATTTAACTTAATTTCAGGCGTGATTTTTTTTTTTTTTTTGTAGTTTTTATTTTAAAAAGTAAAAAAGGACTGTTGCAGTCGTTCAGAGGAAAGCAAGTCTGGGAAATTTTGGTATATTTTCACTGATCATAACCCCCATACCTTAAAACTACCTTTTTTTTCAAATGTTGATTTATATACATTCATATATATCTGGTTTTTGTCATGCTGTAACAAATCTGGTATTTATGAACCGATTTGGATGTGACCGAGCATGTGGACAGGATATATCAAGATCTCGACCGTGTTATTAGCCTGCTTCCATCTGCCATCTTATTTCAAAATGGCAGCATTCAAAGTTTTCGTTGTTTTCTTCGAACCTTGTGAAACCTTGCATAAATACGGGTTAGGTTTCCTTAGAAAAAACCACATGGAGGGCACTCCCCCTAGGGCCTATATCCCTCGTGTAGATAATCGTCTGTCATAAATAACACTATCAAAATGGCAGCCATTTAATTTATTTTTAATTCAAAAAGAGGTATTAAAAAAAATTAGAAATTGAAAAAGATTTTTTTCTTAAGTGTTTGATCTTGATACAAGGATTCCAGAGCATTTTTTTTTTTTTTTGTTTCATCTGTATCGTAAAAATTGGTTGAGATATAGCAGTTTGAATTTTCTAGGGTGGCTAACATTTTGAAACAATCTGATTTTTCTCATGCAATAGGATGAGTATTTATTAACCGATTTGGACATTTCAAGTCTTCGATCTAGTTCGTTAGCCAGCTTCATTCGTCATCTGTTTCAAAATGGCAACCATTTTAAAAAAATTTAATTTTAAAATTCAAAAAGAAGTAAAGAGTGTTTGACTTTAATACATAGATTCCAGAACATTTTTTGTTTTGTCTTTATCTTAAAAAATGGCCAATCAGTTTGAAATTTTAGGGTGTCTGACATTTTGAAACATTCTGAATTTTGCCATGTTACCACACTCTTATATAATAACACATTTCAATATCACTGAGCCTGTGTGCAGCATTTACCAAGGTCTTGTCGGAGTTCCTTGGTTAGCTTCATCTGCCATGTTGTTTTAAAATGGCGGCACTTTAAGATATTGCCAAATTTGGTGACAAAACATAAACCGCTCTAAATGAAGCCAATTTGGATATAGCAGACTAATTTGACAAAATTCTCATTCAAATTCAGAATTTTTGCAAAAATTTGTATTGATTCTTCTATAGTTGGGTTCCATTCATTTTAGCATCATTTGTGTTTGAATAAAATAAACTGAATTTTTGAAACAAGGAATATGTAAGCTACCTTTTCCTCCTGTTACAGGTCTGAAGGACTTTTCTGTCTGTTACCATGTGACTCAACAATAAATATTTGTTTGTTACAATAATGTAAAATAACATTTGTAGCAATATACACTACACAGGTATGAAAGAGTTTCTCATAAAGGAGGAATTTTTAAAAGCAATTTTGAACATTCTCTGATAAGCATTTAAAAAAGGAGGAGAGAGAGTCTGGAAGATTTAATAATCAGACATTTTGTCTAAAATGCTTGGACTTTGTTTTTAAATTGTTAGTTTCCATAGCGTTATTTTTTGGTATGGATATATTTTATCCATATATTATATTTATGGGTAATTTCAGTGATGCATGCATTTCTGGAAATGTACTTCTGGAGCAAAGGTCAATTTGATTGGTGGAGAGATATATGGAGAATTTTTTCTCTTCTTTTTAAAGAAGGGGAAAAATCTTAAACAGCCAAATCATCCAGAACAATATTTTTGCTTCTTTTCTTTAAATTAATTGCTGTACTTCACGTAAGTTCAACAGATTTATTTGGATTTACACCTTTAGCAAACAGTCTTCAATTTTCTTTTTTGATTCAATGAAACTATGCATTTATTGTTAGTTTAATTTTTTTTTTTTGTTAGTAAAATCATAATGCAAAATGCAATGTTTCACCTTCATTCAAACATAAAATATGCAATATGAACTTTAAAAAGCTTACTGTTTTACTTAAAAGGCAACTAAAATAATAAAAGAGTTGTTACAAGTTAAAGATATACATTTTATTTAAAACTTCTTTGTACTTTCGGGCTGTATTTCCGAAGCCCATCTTTGAAGAATATGTCAATTTGTTTTGAAATGAGAGAGCCAATAATTATTAAGTTTAATTTTACTTAATTTCAATCCAATGGACTGCTACTTCTACTTTCAACCCTAAGAATGATTGGCTCTCTCATTTCAAAATGAAGTGACATATTTGTATAAATAAACAACAATTAGTTATTAAAATATTCCCTGATGATAGGCTTGGGAAATACAGCCTGAAAGTACTAAGAAGTTTTAAATAAAATGTATATTTTTAACTTGTAACAACTCTTATGTTATTTTAGTTGCCTTTTAAGTAAAACAGTGAGCTTTTTAAAGTTCATATTGTATATTTTATGTTTTTTTAAAATACTTTCTAAGTTATAAAAATAAAATATCAATCATATGTGCAGTTATATTTCATTTTATTGTATAAGTAACTGTTAAATTGTATCTAAATTATACAAGTTTTGTGCTATTATACAGATTAGAAAATATTTTCACTGTTTTTCTTATTTCCTGTGTTTTTGTCTGAATATAAAAATGTTGTTCATGCGGTTCCATTAACAATGGACTAAATAAAGTCCTGGCCAGTGGTGTAGTCGTAAAAAACACAGAGGGTATATCCTCAAAGCAGAGGGTATACGCTCAAAACAGAGCGTATACCCTAGAGTGTATATACTATAGCTATCTTGAGAAAGAGAGGGTATACTGTGTTCTTTAAAAAAATCCAGAAGGTATATGCCATATATCCCTGTATACCCTCCACTACACCTCTGGTCCTAGCATGTACTGAAGAAAAATATAACTTTCTTCTTCAGTCTTATGAATTAGGTCCACAGTCAGAACATAGTGGCACAAAATTAATTTCACTGTTGTGACTGTTGTTATATCTCCATGCAGAGCCCGATCAAACTGAAGTTGGGCCCAGGGCCTGTTAAAAAGTTGGGACCTCCTACCTCCCCATTCCCGGCAACACTTTCAGAAAAAAAGTAGGTTTATTTGATGAGTTGACAAAGTTGTGTGGGTGAAAGTTTCAAGTTTACAAAAAAAAAATAACTTTCAAGAATAATCAAGAAAATGAATTACCATCCACTTTCTCAAATAAGCATTTGTATAATTCACAAACATCTATGATCCACAGTTTATATTGCAGAATAAATGAGGACTTCTTTTTCAAAACTCGCTTTATCCAAAACCATAAAAATTGTGTTTTCCCTAACAGTCTAAAAATCATTTTAAACTGTAATTCTGACACTGTAAAATCCTCGTTTATATTGAAACCAATAGACACAGTTTTTGGCATTTTCCACCAAGTTTGATTTTCTGGATACGGCAAGTTTTGAAAATTATAGGTACTCTCAAATTGAAAAGGACTTTTACAGAAAAATTAAATATGGAGGTTTTTTATTACAGCAGAGCTACCCCCAGACAGTTTCAGGAGGGTGCTGTACCCTGCCTGCCCTTAGATTTACAAAATAGCACCCCTCTTGCCCCTCATTAAAAAAATTAGCTCCCTTGTTGCCCCCACCTGAAAAAAGTGCCTTTACTCCTTTGTTTATTAAAAAATTTACTTGCATAGTAAAATTTGACTCATTTCTGTCTTTAAAATAGTGTTCTGAATATTAAATATTAAAAAGTAGTTTTAAAAATCAAAAGAATGCCTTTAATAATGTCAAGAAATGCCCTTAAGAATTCAAAACATGCCCTTCGGAATCTAAAAGTGCCCTTTTCCCACAAGCAGCACCCTGCCCTTTTTTAAACCTGGGGGAAACTCTGTTACAGTAAAACTTTGTTTTTACATCAGGGACCAAAATATAAAATGCAAACAGTGGAAAAAACTTAAATTGTGAGAAAATATACACAAATTTGTGGGCCTCTGAAATTGATGGGCCCAGGGACGAGGCCCCGGAGGCCCGTTCATTAATCAGGCCCTGTCTCCATGCACTTGAAATTACAGCATTGCCAATATCACTTGTGTTACCAAGATGTTGGCTAAATTTGTTGACCAGTTTTATCAGTCATCTTGTTTCAAATTGCACTCACTGAAAGATTTCAAACATTGCCATATCCCAGCCATATTTTGAGATAAAAGTGCAAGAAAAACAATGCTGTACCAAGACCAAAAATTTTAACTTATTATTATTAGCATGAAATTAACTGAACCTGTCAGTTTGATGGGTTTCCAATTTTGTTTTTGAAATCATCCGAAAATGTAACTTATATTTACAGCAATATAAATTTGAAGGTATTTTGATGCACATATATATGATGAAAATACATTTCAGCTAGTGTTGACTCTAAGCCGCTTTAGCAGGGCGCAGTGCCCGGCGGCCCTTTTTATTTCTTTTTTGCGCCCGGCGGCTCTTTTAAACCCTTCTGGTGCATCCAGCTGCCCTTTTTAACATTTCCTATGTTAGTCCAAGAGCCGACAGCACAAAAACCTATGTTATCAAGCACAAGAAAAAAATCTTTATTTTATGGAAGAGTAGTGTGTTTTCCTGCTCCCAGTCCTCCATGTTTTCATACCTTTGTTTGTAGGACAAACACAATGATAAACCTACGAGTCAACCACTGATGGTATTAATTTTTGGCTTATGCACCACTTCACTTCCGGCAGACATGGATCGTTCGATTCCCCTACTTCTACTCTTCCATAAAATAAAGGTTTTTTTTCTTGTGCCTGATAACATAGGTTTTTGTGCTGTCGGCTCTTGGACTATGTGCCCCGTGGCAATTCAATTGATCCTGGGAAAATATCGCAAATTCTAGGGACTCTAAACAAACTGATTCAAAATATTTTTAGTGAACAAGGTACAAGTGTGCCCTTTTAGAAAAAAATAGGCACTTTTTTTAGAATAGTGTTCCCTTTTTGAAAAAAAAAAAAAAATGTATCCTTTTTTAGAATAGTGCTCCTTTTTTTATAGAATAGTGTTCCCTTTTTTTAGAATAGTGTTTCCTTTTTGAAAAATTCCCGCCCGGCGGCTCTTTTTTTTTTCTAGAGTCAACACTAATTTCAGCTTTTATTTATTGATGCACAAAACCTAGTCCATTTTCCCCATTGGCTCTCTAATTTCACATATTTGTTTAATATGAACTAAAGTTATTAGGAAAAATGTACTTTTTAATGAGTCAAATTCCCGTAAATCTAGTATTAAATTATTTTACTTTGTAATCTTTAAGTATGTCATTTTGGAACAGATTATGCTGGCCGACAGAATTGGTCACAAATGTATATGCATGCCGAATTTCAACCACATTGATTTATTAATAAGACATTTCAAGCACATTTTATTCTTTATCATGCATACTACTAACAACTTTTTTTTTTAAAATGCCATCATGTTTCAGATTTTCTCATGGCTATAGTGTTAAATATACAGATTTAGAAGATTATATGCTCCCTGATTTCAGGTAAATATATTTTACTTACAATTTTTAGCTGTAAACAATAATTTTTATATATTAAAATGTTTATGATAATATTTAACATTTTGGACTTCATTCTGTATTTCTATGATTTTACCTTAATTTTTTCACCATCCTGTTTTATAAAATCCTAATGGCTGATTTTATCATTTGAATTTATAATCAACTATCTAGAGTAAATTATATGTAATATAACTGTATTATTTTCTATCATATTCCTGATTTTATATATATATATATATATATATATATATATATATATAAGATGCATTTTTTTGCATTTTGAACTGAATTTCCGCATGCAACAGCTGGATAAAATTTGACATGGGACCAGAATTAATTAAACTCAAAATATAATTCATTTATAGAATAAATAAGTATAAAAGTAAAATAAGTTTTTTTAAATACATTCTTTTATAAACATTCAATGTTGATCTTGAAAATCCTGACGCTTTTTTTACTGCATTTCATGGTTTTTCTCAAAAATTTCCGTTACAAAATATTCATTTGGTATGGACACCTAACTTGATTATGCAAGTTCTTTTGCTTTTTTTATGCTTGGTAGAAAGCACAAGCAAGTTAATTTATTGAAAAATGCAGTGCAATCTCGATTATCTGAGCAAATTGAGACTGCTAGTACCTCGGATATCAGAAATCTTGGTTAATAGAAATTGTGTATAAAAACTCGCTGTGCTCAAGAATTCAACATTTATTGAAATATAAAACAATAGAACATTTTTCAAATGATAAAAATAAACATATACAGTAGACTCCCTCAAATCTGCAACCCTAAAATCCACAAACGCCTAAAATCTGCACATCATCGCAGATGTAAACAATGAAACTTTCAATTCAGATGCAGAGGGAAAGCGACAGATTTTTTTAGCTTTATATCATTCCATATATATTTTAATATGTAATCCACGATAATATGACTGAACTTGTCGTTTTTCATAAAGGAAGTATAAATTTAGTTCTAAAAAAAATCAAGATATTACTGATATCACTGGTAATCACAATCTTTTTACCAAATATATTTATGTATTAATCAAGCTTTTCTGGCTATTAAGACTGGTTAAAACTGAAATAAAACTTCCTTACTTAATGATTTTGATGTGAATAGGGTACCTTTAAGAGGAAAGTTTCATTGAATAATTCAAGGAAAATGTATCTCATTTTTATTATGCATATTATACATTATTAATTATTTACTTGACCTTTACTTTTAATAATTTAATTATTTTTTAAATTATCTTACTTTTTATCATTTTATTTTATTACTTTACTTAATTAGATAATATTTTACTATTTTGTAAACATTCATTATAATTTTGATTGCATTATTACATTCAAATTACTGTTTAAAAAACGTAAACAAAGCAATGACCAGAAATCTGCAAAATTCTAAAATCCGCACAACCTCTGGTCCCAAACTGTGCGGATTTGAGGGAGTCTACTGTATAAAGTTATGTTTCACAGCTCAACAAATTTAAAAAGGAAATCCACTACTAGTAGTAAATGTTAAAAAGCAAATTGAAATTTTTTTAACAGTACTAAGTTAAATATTGAAAGATGCATTTTCAAAAATAAAACAAATCTCAAGAAAAAATATATATTTTTTAATTTAATCGCATTAATTTGTTAAATTTACATAATTTACATTAAGAGGGGATTCGCAAAAGAAAGGGCAAACAGGATAATGTCGTGAAACCCAAATGAGAAGAATCTCATAAAACCCAAATGTCTATTGTGAGAGTTCCTCCCCCCCCCCCCCCCCCCACCTTACTGTCGCCAGTCAAGTGAAGGGGATTAATTGACCGATAACCAGACCTGCCAACTGCTACGAAAAAGTCGTAGTTGCTACGATTTGGACCTATAAACTACGATGCTACGAAAATCGCTCTTAAACTGCAATTTTTTGCAAAAAACACAAACTCATCTTTTGTTTCTAGTTGCGATTTTTATCGCGTGCAGCATATTTTTCAGAAGTGATTCTGTTACGAAATTTTCAAAATTTCAAAGTATTCATTTCCAAAACTTTAAAAAAATTGGCAATTAGTCTAAAAATTCAGACATTAAAAAATGCTCATGGAGAAAAAAAATCTGGGCTGCAAAACAAACTTCTTAACATAAAACACTCTTTATGTATTATTAACTACGAGTGAATCGTGTTTCTGTAAATATTTATACAGGAATTCTCTTCCTTAAAAACGGGTGCCATTTTAAGAATTTCTGGAAGGGGGAGTGGGTTTCTTTGAGGGGCAAGGTTTGAAATAGTGTGCAAAATCGCATGATTTGCAATAAACTATGGCAAATTTCGACAAATGGATGTGTAAAAAAAAAAATCAATTTCGTCTATTGGTCGCAGAAGAAAATAAATTTCGTCAAAGGATTGTGGTAAAAACGTGAATTTTGTCAAAATATTGCAGAAAGAAAACACGAATTTCGTCAAAAGATCAGTAAGAAAATGCAAATTTCATCAAAAGATCAGTAAGAAAATGCAAATTCCATCAAAAGATCAGTAAGAAAACGCAAATTTAACTGAAAGATCGCAGAAAGAAAACGCTAATTTCGTCAAAGGATCGTGGTAAAAAATACAAAATTCGTCAAGGGATCGCGGCAAAAAATGCGAATTTCATCAAAAGTTTATGGTAAAAAGTGCAGATTTCACAAAGAATCATGAAGAGAAATGTGAATTACGATTGTGGGGAAAAAATTGTGAATATCCTGAAATGATTGCGGGAATAAAATCGCGAATTTCGTCAAAATTTACTGCACTGGGCTAAAAATTGGAATCAGACTCCTTTTACAAATGTAAAAAAGCTGCGAAACTAAAAGAAACTTTAAAAATTGTATAAAATTTTTCAAAGGAAAAAAGTTACTATATTGAGTTGAAAGACTGAAACCTTATTCCTTTTACAAATGTCAAAAGATGGCTGTGTAACACGAAAAACCAACCAACCTCCAGATTAATTTAAATTTTGTGTGCTACGATTTCTCATTTTCAAAGGTTGGCAGGTCTAGATAACACATTGCACCTGGTGTTCAATAGGGCCACACGACCACTGGAAACAAAGCGTTGGTTCACTGTTGGCTTCTCAGGGTGCAGTGTTTC
The DNA here is from genome assembly GCA_963932465.1 of Maratus speciosus. NCBI lineage: Eukaryota > Metazoa > Arthropoda > Arachnida > Araneae > Salticidae > Maratus > Maratus speciosus. Next base: position 467,369,229 of record OZ010798.1, read on the forward strand.
TTGGAAGTTGAGTGCTTTTGTGGGCAGAAGAGCGTGTAGCATGGACAGTGAACTAAAAAGTGTGATCTTTTTCAATTTTCAATGTTTTTCACAAAAAAAATAAAAATAAATAAAAAATCCGACTTTGTTATTGATTTGGTTAACAGAAACCTTGATTAATCAAAACTCAGTTAATCGAGGTTCTACTGTACTTTTTCTCTTTACCTTACTTTTTATGATTTATCACTTAATTATTGCAATATTTTATTACTGCAGGCATTCATTACAACTTTGATTGCATTAACACATCAAATTATTGTTTAAAAAATGTAAACAAAGCAATGACCAGAAATCCCAACAACCGCTGGTCCCAAGCTGTGCGGATTTGAGGAAGTCTACTGTATTAGTGATTCCGCATATTTTTCATCATGAACTCTCCTCATGCTTTGGCTCTGCTCTTTACATTCACAAAGTCACTTTCATTCGCAAGTACATATAATTGGCATGTATTGTTATTCCAATAGAAAGCAATCAAGCAGTGTTCCTCTTTTCCTATTAAAACACATTGAATCTTTCAGATAACGGTGTTAAATTTTTAACTTAAGCTGATTTTCAAGGGCATGAGAATTACAAAAGATTTTTGTTGAGGAAGGAATCTGTTATAATTTAAGGTGTGTTAGAAAAATGTTGTTTTATAAATAGTAATTTCATTCATTTATTTATAAAATGCACTTCAGTAATGTATCCATCAAATTTGCTTGTTGTTGGAGAAAAATATGAGAATCATTTTAATGAAGTATATATTATTATATATTTAATGTAAATTTCATACAATTAATTTATTTGCTGGGGATTAACAGTTATTTTCATGTAAGAAGTTGTTAAAAAATGAGAATTCCTTTAAAACAACTTTTAAATAGTATACTCTTTTTTTTTTTTTTTTTTTTTTTTTTTTTTTTTGTATTACCATATATTTCTGTGTATAATACATACTTTTAAATCTAAAAAATCCCTTCATTTATACGTGTGCATGTTATACACTGAATATAAAATGGTTGATGTAAAATCATAAGAAGAAAATATTCCAAATTCTTGGAGGTATATTTAAATGCATTTATATATCAATATAGACAAAGAAACTTATAGTATATATTTTCTAACAAACTTAATTTTCCTTATCATATAACATGAAAAGTTTGTTGTACTCATCCTCATTTATGTTTTCGGGAATGTCATCTTCTTTCCCACTGTCGATGTCTCTTTCATGGAGCCATAAATAGTCATCTTCTGTACTGCCAAGTTCATTTGATATTCCACATTTTTTTAAAGGATTTAACGATTATTTCCAGTTTGATTTCCATGCATGATGTTATAATCTGCTCACATATTTTGTTAATGGCACATGCCGCATATTTCTTACTTTCGTAAATATTTCTTCTCCTTCTAGCATCCATGTATTTCACTGCCACCTTAAACTTTCTTTGAAAGGTTTGTTTATGGAAACATCTAACGGTTGAACTAACAAAGTCAGTCCACCTCGAATTATTGCCAAATCTGTATTAAACTCGTTTATTCTTCCTTTAAATCCTTATGTTCTGTGTGATTTAAGCATATCCCAAACTAAGAGACTTTCTGGTTTTCTTGAAGCTTCTGGACTCTTTTCCCAAACATTTTTTATCCAAAATTGTAACCCATTTTTGTCCATCCAGCCCTTTTCATGGACATGAACAAAAACTCCATTTGGAAAATTAACAATTGGCTCTGTTTTTCATTTGAAAATTTCCATTTGTTTTAATTTGATACCATTAGCTAAGCAAGAAAGAGTCACTGTGAAATGGGATCAAACCAGATTTTTTTGGGGACGGGTTATTTAGATTCCTAAGAATAGGAATTGAGCAGACCAGAAACAATCGCGTTTGCATGTTGCAAAGAAAAGACACATTATGTGGAGTGGGGGAAAGCTGGTATACCTGGTATGTTTTCGTGGGGAAAACTTGATGCGTGTTATACAGCAGTATATGCTTGAAATAAAAATACCATAATTTCTGGCCTATAATCTGCGGATAATCTGCCAAAAAAGTGAACATTTTTGCGATGCAGATAATCAGCTGCCACAGATTATCTGATTTTTTTTTTTTTTCCACTTAAAAAAAAAAAAAAAAGAAAAATTTTTAAAACATTCTTAATTTGGTTTGCTACTTTTGCAACAGATGGCAGCACCACACAATCACTTAATCTGCCTGCCTGGTTACTTGGTACTGATTACGTGCATGCTCTGAAACAATCAAGCTTACACAAGAAAGAAAGAACAGGATTTTTGAGCAGTAAGCGCTTTTTGCTGCCATTGCTATTTCCTTAGTGGTAGCATCAGTGCAGCTTTGAAAACATGCTTTGCAAAAGACGTTCGAGGTATACTCCCGAATTCAAATTTAAATTTGTAAAATATGCAGAAAAGATGGGAAACAGTGTATTTAATATTCAATTACATTTGTTTTGCCAATAGTGCGGATTTTCTGCTAAATTTTTTCTGGTGAGAAGAAAAATTGCATATGCGGATTATGTGCAGCCACGGATTATAGGCCGGAAATTATGGTGTATATTCTCAAATTAGAGATGAGTGTTATACGCCGGGATATACGGTACATACTTTAGGTATCGAGTCTGGACTCTGATGACACAAAATGTTTTGGGTTCAGATTTAAAATCATCCGTCTCAGGCAGGCCTAGGCTCCAAAAAGTGAGCCTGAGCTCATCTCTAAGCCCATACCAAAGGAATGTGTTGTAATGAAATTTTTGGGAATAAACGTCAATTGTAATAAAAATATTAGGCGTTATTTTCAAGATGAAATTTGAAAGGTTATAGAAGAATGTTTTTAAAAAACTATCTTTACTGTTATAGTTATTTGATGTTTTAAAAATATTTTATTTATGTTATTGTTGAAATAATGTTATGAATTCTGAAATGTGTTAGGATTGATTACTGACATATACTTTTATTCCATTTTTTTTTTTCAGCCATGTAGCTAGAGATTCAAGATGCCTAGCTAAATATAAAGATGGGTTATGGTATACTGCAACAGTGGAAAATTGTTTAGATGGCAGTAAATTTGTTGTTAAATATGATTCTTGTGGGAGCACAGATACACTTGATGCTTATGATATTCTTCCAATTGGTAAGGTCCATATTTTCTGTGAATATTTTAACTGACTTTTAATGAAGAAAGTTGTTTACTGTATATTTGAGCATATAATGTAGAAACAGAAATGCAAATGCCTTTAAAAAAAACTTATTTTTTTCATCATCAGGCATAAAAAAACACATGTTTCTACTTTGAAAGCAGAAAGTTTTATTTGTTTTTGTTTTGTAACTGCGTATATTTTATATTTTTATTTTATATTATTATTATTATTATCATCTATTTTTCCCCCACATATGTGCGACGAATAACTGTGGAGATAAAAAAAAAGCTCTAAACTCTGCGGCTATATAATCCATGTAGGATCTGGGCCTACAGTGCCAATCCCTGTTTTTTTTTTTTTTTTTTTTTTTTTTTTTTTTTTTTTTTTTTTAATCCTGGATCACAAGGTGCTATATAACATATGTCCCAGTCAGGTGGTCAGCCTAGCACAGAACCCTTAGTGTTTAGTTCCCAAGAAAACCTGGTACTCATTTTATCGACCTTGAACAGATGTTGGTGTTGTTTTAGGATGCCCAATTATTAACACGAGGGATATATGCCTGAAGGAGGGGGATTGCCCTCTGTGGGGGTCTTTCTAAGGGAACGTAATGCATATTTACGCAAGGAAATCCAAAGTTCGAAGGAAACCACGGAAAACTCTAAACGATTAGGCCGATGGGCGCGATTGGGTTCGAACCCAGCACCTCCCGTCTACCAGCTTCGAGAGCAGAACCTCTCGGCCACTGGTGGTCCCCCGGAAGGGATGAAAGGCTGAGTGAACATGCAGGATTCCAGTTCCTATCCCGACAGAGACTTTGTCAGTAATCCAAAATTATGCCATAAATCACAATTGATATTTAAATTGTATTTTTTCTAATACGTTAATTAACATTTTCTTATGAAATATTTTTGATAACACCATTTCAAAGTAGTATTACCTCTTATTACTATTACTGTTCTCGTGTATGTGATTTTTGTGAAAGTTCATCTATTCCTTAGAATAGATTATGCAAGATTCTATGTTGCATATTAGGTGGGTTGTGAAAAAATTTTAAATCTTATAGTAGGTCTGATGTCATATTGCCGCATTCTCACCGATATTGAAATATGGCATAGATATCAATGTTTCAAGTCGTTATGCTTTGCGGTCGAATTCTGAGACTGTTCGATATCGATGCTTGTTTTCTAGTCTAGTTATGATATAGTTTCAGCCTTTGGCCTACGAGCATTTCGTTTTTCTGACAATATGACGTCATACGTTTTCAAATTCCACGCATCTGGAGATGAATGACTGAATTCTAATTTAAGTATTGCGTCATCGTGCCAATGACGTACGCTAGTTTCTAATTGGCTTATTTATATAACTGCAATCTTCACTGTTAGAGTTCATTCTGAATCCTGACAAGACGGTATATATTTGAGCTACTTCATGTTCGGATGACTCTTTTTGTATGTTGTAATTTAGGAATGTGATTGATGTAAGTAAAGGCTCGTTAAATGAGCTGTTTAAGTTCTTGTCCCAAATTATGGCCTTATACTGTTATATTTAATATCTTGAATCGTGTTTTTAATTGTTTTTAATAAAGTTATGTTTAAATTATAATCTGACTTCTTTCTGCATGTGTGTGGACACCAATCCTTAAAAACTCTGCTTTAAGTAGTTGTGGCTTCTGGGCTTTAATGGATTTTTCCCTTAGCAGCCCCTTAGGGTCGATAAACAGTAAAAGTTTGGAAACTGTTGTTCTAAAGTGTAATACAAAAATAATCATTCTTAATATTTTAATTGTATTCCACAGTAGAGTACCCCAAATCTGTAAACCTGTAATTCGCAAATGTCTGTAGTCCACGCTGTTTGAATAAATACAAACAAAGTATTTTAATTCTTAAAAAATAATTTCTCAATGGTAACAATTTTTTTTTTGTTGTTGTTTTTCTCCCCCACCTTTAATTTCCATTCTTACAATCTTTTGACTTTTATGTCCCTGAATAATAATTTTTATTTTAGTGCATATTCTTGTGTTTTTTTAATTTCATATACTGGGGGACATCCCATTGCATGATTGCATAACAATATTAATGAGATAAATAAGTTTGTGACGATGTTGGGGGTTCAAATACCAGGAAAACTCCTATACCGTCCCATGTCCCTGATGCTGATTTTTAAGTTAGGAGCTGTCTGTATAAAATTGTTTCAATAAAAGTAATTCCATGTAATTTTTTTCCAAAACTGGAACTATTGTTTTATATAAATATGTAGCAAAAAATTAACCTGCACACATTTTTAGTGTTGTTATTATTTTTTAAACTCTGTCCCTGGATTTTAGATTCCTTACCGTTCCTCTTCTAAAATTATACAGAAAATCACTTCAGATGCAGCCACAGAATTTTTTCCAAGTCTTTTCTCATGCAGAAGTATCTCTCTATTCTAAAAAAAAAGTAACTTACGCTGTCACCGCCGCCGCTGGTTTTGATTTTTTTGTGACCGGAGCTCTTTCTCTGTTAATATTAAGGAAAATATTGCATACAAAAATATGAAAATCGGCGGTATTATAGAGAAATGTTTGATAAACACGCTGATGCAGATACAGTAGAAGATCTTTATAACGCAATTCCATATAACGCAATTCTCCATATAACGTACAACTTCCTCAGATGTAAACAATGAATTTTGCAGTTCAGGAGCACCTATATTCCCATATTATAAAAATTGTGACTTTCTAAAGAACTAAATTTAATACATTATTTCAACTTTATATCCTTAATTCAGGACTTTTTAATCAAAAGTTTGCTATTATTACAATAAACAGTTTTGAAAATGAGTAATATAATGAATGATTTGGTCCAGGTATACTTGGATCTTATAAAGTAAATTTAAGAATATGTGGAATGATCTATATTATGCGAAAAATTATTATCTGGATAACATCTGGTAACAAGGAAAGCAGTATAAAGATACTCTAATGTATTTTGATATGTTTCAGACATATTTGCCCATGTTTACAAGGTAAATTTAATGATATGTGAAATGTGATCCATATAACGCAAAATTCTATATAACGCACAAACTTGCGTTTTTAGATTTATGTTATAAGGATCTTCTACTGTAGTTTTCAAATCGAACAATTATTTTAAGACATATTTAATGCTAAAGTTGGACAAAGTCGTTCCATTAAAAAAGTTTTATAGGAGCAAAAACTATACATCGGAATTTAATCATTTTTAGATCATTTTATACGTTATAATTTCCCGGTGTGCAAAATGCATTTATTTTTTTAATTTGACTCCTTTTTTGAGCTTTTATTTCTATTTTAAATTAAAATTTTCAGCCTTTCGAGAGATATTTCTTACTTATTATAGAAAATTGTACTAATTTAACCTGTTGCCAACTGTATAAACAGCGCAAACAATGATGTTTGCTTCAAATAAAAAATTTATTTACACTTGACTATTATAAACAGAAAAAACTTTCAAATTAGAATTAAATAATTACTTATAAAAAGCAGGAACTTATTGAAATTTACTTCATAAAAACTATATTTACACATGAATTTTAACAGAGAAAGGATATTGTAAAATAATAAATTCATTAACATGCGCTAGAAGTCTTAAATAGGAGAAATTACGTCACATTACACTTATTGCATAAAATGAACAAAAAATAATACTGCAAAACAGTTTAAATTTAAAATAGCGTGAGACATTTATTTTATCTTTTCAATTATTTTTGTTGGGACAGCGCAAATAATATTTCATTTCTAACAAAAGTATTTTCACGTGAATATTAGAAAGAGAAAGAAAAGTTTGGTGAAAATTATGTCAGATTAAAAACGATACATTTAAAATGTCTTTTAGTTATTTATTTATTTATTGAACAACAAACATGCGACTTGTGTGCTTGACATGAGAGCCCGCTTAAAATCTTTTATTTAAAAGAACTTTCTTTTCGTTTTGTTAAAAAATACCGGAAGACAAAGAATCTGTTTACTTAATTAATTTTATATTAGATTATTTTGAAATGTTTAGCTGATTTTATTTAATCAAAGAGGAAAACAGCCATTGTATCTTTTAACAGCAGCTGATTTTTCCTTAAAATTCTCCAATCAAAGTGAAATGAGTAGAAACCCGTTTATACGGAGATTGGCACTGTTTTTTAAATTATAATTCAATCTTTTAAAATCTTTTTAAAGCCGATCAAATTAGCGTGCTTTTAGAAACTGCAGTGTCTGAACGGGGGTTGGCGAGCGTAGCTCGTAGGGGGGGGCGAGCTAGTCTCTCTATTCTAAAAAAAAAGTAATTACCACTGTCACCGCCGCCGGTTTTGAATTTTTTGTGACCGGAGGTCTTTCTTCGTTAATATTAAGAAAAATAATGCATACAAAAATATGAAAATTGGTAGTATTATACAGAAATGTTTAATAAACACGCTGATGCAGACAGTTTTCAAATCGAAGAATTATTTTAAGAGATATTTAATGCTAAAGTTGGACAAAATCGTTTTATTTAAAGATTTAAACAGTTTTATAGGAGCAAAAACTATTCATGGGAATTTAATCATTTTTAGATAATTTTATACATTTGAAGTTCCCGGTGTGCAGACTGTATTTCTTTTTTTTTATTTGACTCATTTTTTGAGGTTTTATTACTATTTTAAATTAAAATTTTCAGCATTTCTACAGATATTTTTTACCTATTTTAGAAAGTGATATTAATTTAAACTGTTGCCAACTGTGTAAACAGCGCAAACAATAATGTGTGCTTCAAATTAAAAAAAAATATTTATACGTGTAAATAAATTAAAAATTTATTTACACGTGACTATTATAAACAGAAAAAAACATTTGTAATTAGAATTAAATAATTATGTACAAAAAGCGGGAACTTATTAAAAATTACATCATAAAGACTATATTTACACGTGAATTTTAAGAGAGAAAGGAAATTGTAAAATAATAAATTCATTAGCATGCGTTAGAAGTCTTAAATAGGAGAAATTACATCATATTTATGTCACATTACAGTTATTACATAAAATGAACTCAAAATAATATTGCAAAACAGTTTAAATTTAGAAATTGCGCTAGACATTTATTTGATATTTTGAGAGGATACTTTTCAACTATTTTTGTTAGGAAAGCGCAAATAATATTTCATTTCTAACAAAAGTATTTTCACGTGAATATTAAAAAGCGAAAGAATAGTTTGGTCAAATTTACATCAGATTACAAATGATTAATTTAAAATGTCTTATTTAAAAGAACTTTCTTTTCGCTTTGTTAAAAAATACCGGGAGACAAAGACTCTGTTGACTTAATTCCTTATATATTAGCTTATTTTGAAATGTTTAATTTATTTTACTTAATCAAAGATGAAAACAGCGATTGTATCTTTGGTACTACTTAGTTATCCCGTCGACCAAAAATCTATCATTCGCCAAACTATAAGATTAAATGCCAATAATGGTTAATCGTAAATGTCACATTAACTTGACTTTAAGCAAGTTGCACGTGTCTACGTCATCGAGTTATTTTTATTTCGACGTTTTATTTGTATTTTTATTAATGTTGCACTAATTTATTTGTTCTTTCGTTATTTAAAATAAAAATTATGTCAATTTGTATAATTTGGCGAGTGGTTTGGCGATTTATATAATTTGGCGAAATTGGTTGATGGGATAATCAAGTAGTACCGCAGTGGATTTGGCCTTAAAATTCCCCAATCAAAGAGAAATGAATAGAAATCCATTTATAGAGAGATCGCCACTGTTTTTTAAACTATAATTCAATCTTCTGAAATCTTTTTAAAGCCAATCAAATTAGCGTACTTTTAGAGTCTGCGGTGTCTGAACGGGGGTTGACGAGTGTAGCTCATAGGGGGCAGAGCCCCCTAGTGCTAGAGAAAGAATGTCTAATGTCCTTTGACAGGAAATTTGCTGCAGAATTTAAATCAGCATTTAAATATCAATTTCAAGCGTCATGGCTTTATGGATAGTCTTACCGTCCCCAAGGTCTATTCCTGCACTTTTCAAGGTAAATTAATTTTTTTTATTTATTTAATCCAATGTAAATAACTGTCTCTAAAAATCACTGAACATTGTGGCTACCACTTAGTCTTAACATGATTTGCCTAAAATAGGTGGTAATTTTCCTTACCGTTCCATCCTTACCATCCCTTTTTTTTCCCATTTCGTCCCTTTTTTCCTATACCGTCCCTTCTTTAACACCCCTGTAAGACAATGCTATACCAAAATTTTGTACTAAAAATACTACATTGTTATTATTTCTTATTTGAATGTCCTGTGGGGTGGGTACTATGCAAATTCATTATAAGTAAAAATTTAGAAGAAAATACGAAGTTATAGTGGTAAAATTGTAAGGAAAATTGAATTCGCAAGTTTAACTTAAACCTTAGTTAAATAAAAATTTTTCACTGCTGACCATTTTTTCTTTCTTTTGAATCATTAAGGCATTCGTCTATCTGATTAAAATGTTCTTTTGGCAAGTTTAATTTCACCAGATTTTTATTCCCGAAAGTCAAAAGATTGTGAGAATGCCCCATATATGATGCATAGATATCATGCATCAATTAAACTTGTTTTTTTACAAATGATAGTTTGCATAAAAATATTTTATTTGTTTAATCATTTATATGGTAAATAAATAAAAAAAATCTTTTAAAATTTACTTTAAAAAAAGTATTTGTAGTAATGAACGATAACTTACGCAATATAATTAATCTCTCATTTAGAAATAATTACAATTTATAGAATTGAAGATAAATAGCTTATACAAAAACCAAGCAATTATTTCCTTAATCAGTATAAATAAGTATCAATAAATTAATATTTAATATTAATGCAAACAGCTGTTGATGATATATTTAACAAAAATAAAAACTAATAAACTATTTTTTAAATAGTTCTTACTTAATTCATGACTTAATTTCTTTATTTTAAGTATTAACAATCTAAATTTGTCCAAAATATGAATAAAGTAAGCGTAAACAAATATTAAATACACATGACCTGCCATTTGCAAAAAAGTCCCTAATCTACAAACGTTTACAACCAAGCTGTGCGGGTTAGTGGTCTTCTACTGTATTATGAAAGGTTAGGCATAATTAAAGAAAGAATTTTGATATTAATCTGTCTTTTTTATAATGGATCATAATTTGTTTATAATGTGTAAATAGAAAGAGAGAGAACACTGGAATACAGGCTCACAAACTTGATTTAGTGTATATTCTGGTGTATAATACACACTTTTGATACAAGAAAATTAATTTTAATTTACTGTTGTGCGTTATAAGACAGTTATAACTTGTCGGATATAGCAATCTCAAAACTTTCTTCTATCTCATACATGTTAATACTTCAAAATTTGCTATCACAGTGTCAAAATTAAATGGCAATCTATGCCCATCATGAGGATTCCAAAGATATGAAATTCCATGCATTAGTTCTTGAGATATGACTATCGCTAAAATTATGTAAATCCTGTAAAATGCAGCTTGCATCGCCACCTATTGGGTGATTAACACCAAAATCTAATCAACAACAACTTTTGTCAACGTCTAACTGAATCTGAAGTTTGGTCATCTTGAAATAGAGCTATTGCAGAATGGAAATCATGAAAAATGTAGCATAGCAGCACCACCTGTTGGACACCAAAACATAATCACCACCAATATTTATCAAGGTATACCTGAATCTGCAGTTTGTTAAAAACCATGCATTAATTCTTGAGATAGAGCTATTGCAGAAATCATTAAAAAATGTAGCATAGCAGCACCACCTGTTGGGTGATTTACACCAAATGTAAGCAGCACCAATTTATATCAGGGACTAACTGAATATAATTTTTTTATTAAATTATGTACATTAGTTCTTGGGGTAAAGCACCCACAAAATTTATGTCACATACAGACAGACAGACATTTTGTAAAAACATGTTTTTCAGGATCTCTACCCCTAAAACATGTAAATCCGTCGAAAACCGGAATTCGTAAATTTTCACGAATCCAATACTTTTTATTTTTAAAGATAGAAGAAAGTAAAAATACATGGTTAAATATTAAGAAAAAAAAAATAAGAACTGAGATTTTTAATTTAATAAAACATGTTACTTATTTTACAAAGAAATTTGGTATCAGATAACATGTAAAGTAATAGTATCTTGTCATACAATAATTTTTCTTTTGTTTTTTACTATATTTCTCATCAAGATTTCCGTGCAAAGGTGGTGGTGCACGTTATATGACGAATATACTAAAAAGGTGCATTTAATTCTTTAAAAAGATATCGCTTTATGCAAAATTTGTTGCTACTTATAAAATAAGTTTTAAAAACATAAAATTTTAATATCCCATGGCGAGTATTTTCGATCACAACGTAATCATTATCAGGTCTCATTTGATTTCATATTGCTCTGATGTTTGCATTGCTACCACTTTGTGGTAGAAAGCACTTGGCATGGGAAATTAAAGTTTTAAGTTTTTTTAAACTAATTTTATATGCAGTAACAACTTTTTACATATTGTGACGTCTTTAAAGAAATAAATGCACCTTTTTAGCAAGGTTATTAATTTTAAATTGGTTTTAACACAAGATGAATGTGACATTCCAGTTACTATATATTTCATATATATATATATATATATATATATTATGGTTTATCATCAAATCTATCTTTATATAAAATTTGGGACTTCATTTTTTGTAATTGCTGAAAAATATTTCAGAGGGTTTGACGTTATCTGATGATGATTCAAGTAGTGAAAGTTCTTATGATGGTGTTCCGATGCAAGATGTGAGTTCTAACTTTGAAAAAGCTCCTGAACAAACTGAAGGGAATTACGTTGTTGATGTTGGCTCTTCTCCAATTGGCACATGGGAGACACATACTAAAGTTTGTATTATGTTTATTTTCAAATTTAAGTACAGTACACTTCCGATTATCTGTCACTCATGGGGGACCACGATATGATGGCAGATAATAAAAATGGACGGATAGTCGAAAGACAGTACAAGACCGTTATTAAAATTACATTTTTATGTCTCAATTTATAAATAAGAATTATTAAAAGATTTTGTTTATTTGTTGTGTGCTCTCGTTTATAAAAAGTTATATTAACTGATATTAAGAAATCTATTAATCACACAAATTTAGAATTTTGCTGAATAAATATGTAGTACCTATTTTCATCTGAAGTAATCCATTATACTTTTTTATTTGTGTTTTGCTTGTGCTTTTATTGCAGCAAGATTACAAATTTTATACGATACGTAATAAAAGTACTTGGGTTGCATTTGCTTCTTCTTGCATCTCAAACCAATTAATGCATTTAGATAAATATTATATTAATAGAATGAGTGAAATGAATCCTCTACTATGCTACACAAATTACATTTTGTCGTACACTTTACAAAAAAAATATTCAGTAACTTGATTTGAAATTAAACATAAAAATAAATTATGATCTGTAGATTTACACAATATTATTTTTTTTTTACAGAATAACCTTAAAAAATTTATTATTTTAATTAATTTATTTTACATTTACAGTAATTTATTTTCCATTACGGACGCATTTTTGCATGAAACAGGTATATTTTCAGAAGAAAAAATAAATCATGGAGTTAGTCATTATAGATAGAATCATGATTAATTAAATAGCTTCACGATTTCTTTTATGAAATTTTTAAAATACCTTTTTTATAAAAATTGTAGCATATTTTTAATGAATTAAAATTTGTGAAAATTCAATTACTTACATTCAATTATAAAAGTATTCTTTCAGTGTTAAGAATTCCAATACGCAATTTATTCTTATTATGTGAAATCATTTACGCATACAATACTTACGACGTTACAATACTGAAGTAATCCATTATACTTTTTTATTTGTGTTTTGCTTGTGCTTTTATTGCAGAAAGTTTACAAATTTTATACGATACGTAATAAAAGTACTTGGGTTGCATTTGCTTCTTCTTGCATCTCAAACCAATTAATGCATTTAGATAAATATTATATTAATAGAATGAGCGAAACGAATCCTCTACTAGGCTACACAAATTACGTTTTGTCGTACACTTTACAAAAAAAGTATTCAGTAACTTGATTTGAAATTAAACATAAAAATAAATTATGATCTGTAGATTTGCACAATATTATTTTTTTTTACAGAATAACCTTAAAAAATTTATTATTTTAATTAATTTATTTTACATTTACAGTAATTTATTTTCCATTACGGACGCATTTTTGCATGAAACAGGTATATTTTCAGAAGAAAAAATAAATCATGGAGATGTTCATTATAGATAGAATCATGATTAATTAAATAGCTTCACGATTTCTTTTATGAAATTTTTAAAATACCTTTTTTATAAAAATTGTAGCATATTTTTAATGAATTAAAATTTGTGAAAATTCAATTACTTACATTCAATTATAAAAGTATTCTTTCAGTGTTAAGAATTCCAATACGCAATTTATTCTTATTATGTGAAATCATTTACGCATACAATACTTACGCATTTTAAAAGAATTATATTATGATTTTTTTTATTATTTTTTTTTTTTTATTTTATTTATTTATTTATTTTTTTTGCTTAGTAGCAACAAAAGAATTGTAAACAAATAAAATTAATTGTTAAATTTGTTACATCATAAATAAAAAATTTCTGAGGAAATTCTTAGTTATTTGGCTGAATTTACATTTCTGAAATTAAAATCTGCCAAAACATAAAACGACGTTTTTGCTTAATAAAGATGCAAAAATAATATAAACAATATTGTTACTTTCAGTTATTTATCTTATTAAATAATGCTTTGCGAATCCAAGCAAAGCATGGCTTTTGGCTAGTTTATTATAATATAATATATATAATATATGCATAATATGTCGGAATATATAATATAGTAGATATATTAGATGCATAGTCTGCATAACTGACTCCTGGATGATCATTCCCCGATTCATCACATGCATCCTCTTCAGGTTTTTCTGGTGTCAAAACATTTTGAATAATTTCGTCATCTGTTAATTCTTCATAATCAATATCATTCTTGTCGCAATTCACCAAGTCTATGTTTTCACCGCAGAAGTATTTTCTAGCTGCTGCTGCTATTGTCAGACAAGCATTTTACTCAAAATATTTTGACTAAAATGAAAGTAATGAATAATTTGAGTAATCAAATTTTTTCTCTGAGTCTTCTTTTTTAAGTCTCACTTGAGTTTATGTACATTTGAATTTTCAGTGTTCTTTTCTGATTTAAAAAAAAAAAAGAAAAAAAAGGGGGGGGAAGGGAAAGGGGGTTGGCGGTTCATAGAGTGATGGATAATCGGAAATTTACTGTAATAAGATGTTATTCTCTCTGTGTCTGCATCATGAAGAATGCATGACAAATTAATTTTTGCAAGGCTCTTCTGTTTTGTTAATATATGTACCATAATGAAACCATGTCATTATTTTTTGTTATATTTAATTGTTTTGTGCTGTCCATGTAAAAAACAAAAAGAGATACTGATTTTATTTGCAGATAGTTTGCAATAAAATTTCAATAAGGGTGTCATTAGACTTAGGAAAATGTTTTCTTTCTGAATACGAATATTATATTTGCATTTGGCACCCTACTTGAGTTGCTTGGATCAAAGCAACCCAGAAAGAGGCATAGTATAGTTTAAATAATTTTTATTACAGTAGAACCTCTTTTATCCGAAACTCTTTTAACCGAAACTCTCGGTTAACCGAAATCTGTTTTAAAGACCTTTTTTTTTAGATCACATTCCTTGTGTGCAAAATCCATTTTGAAAGGTTTTTTTTTTTTTTTTTTTTTTTTTTTTTTTTTTACTGTCACATTCCTTGTGTGCAAGCGGTCCTTTCCAAACTAGGAGTACATATAAATATTTTCGATTCCCTTTCTTAGAGTTCCTTTGAATTTAACTTGAGCTCACGTAAGCTGCGGAGTGGAATGAAGAAAACGAACAAATTAAAAATTTTGAATGTTTTGCAAAACTTTTGGCATGGCTGGAGCAGCAGAAAGACTGATACTCGTAAACTAATAATATTAAAATACTTCGTGATAGAGCTTCAAAGCAAAGGCAATTGAAACTGCGACAAACAAAACATTGTTTCAAACCCTTGTTAAATATGTAAAAGGTACTTAATTAAAAAAATTAAAATTCAGGTAATTTATTCTTGTTTCTATTTTGCTATTGCTTTATTTTTATTAAGCATTTGTTACCATAATAAGAAATAGCGCATATATTTCTCCTTAATCTTAAAATTGAAGCATTCTCGATTATCCGAAAATTTCGATTTTCCTAAAGCTGGTCGTTCCCAATTACTTCGGATAATCTAGGTTCTACTTTACATCTATATTATAAAGCCCAATCATGTCCATGTCCTAACATCATTTTGGCATTGTTAAACTTGATGATTGAATTCACTTTCATTTTTATTTTTAAAACTTCTAAACATTGCACATTTTCAATTTTTACACCGTCGTATGGGTAAAAAAAATCATTTTCAAATGCAGTTTGTTTGAAAACTGTATTGCAGTTTACTCATTTATTGTGGGGTTTTTTTTTTAAATAATCTTCAAGCATGATTTTGTAAAAAATCTGTCTATTGTGATAATAATCTTCATTTGTTCTGCCAATTTATTTACAGACATTA
The DNA here is from genome assembly GCA_963932465.1 of Maratus speciosus. NCBI lineage: Eukaryota > Metazoa > Arthropoda > Arachnida > Araneae > Salticidae > Maratus > Maratus speciosus. Next base: position 467,385,066 of record OZ010798.1, read on the forward strand.
AAACACACTAAGATATCGTAGTTTAACATATACCAAAAAGTAGTGTACATGTCAAAAGTTTAAAACACATATATACTCTAAAACATACATTTAAGGTGGTTTTAAATATTTTCACCTATTTCTTACCGAGGCATCTTCAGTTACTGGTGTTTTCGTCTCTCTCTCTCGCTGGTCATTGCTTTCTAAATTTTCTCTGTCATTTATCCCTATTTTTAAAATGTGTCGCCATCTATGGTGATAGTTGCGTGCAGTTGATCATTACAAGTTTCTGATTTTGATGAGATTATTTCAGTGGCTTCTCTTATTAATGCGTAATTTAAACTATTGTATTTTGCTAATTTTTTGACATTTTAAAAATCTATTGTTATGGGGGATTTATTATTTAGTCTTGCTTGCAGTGGAGGATTTATTAAGTCATATATCTCGTTTATGTTCTTTTATTCTGTTTTCCAGTTTCCTTTTTGTCATTCCTATATATGACATATCTTTTCCTTTTGAAATTGATTTTATATATTCCAGATGTTTGTAGGTATGAAATTTTCTCAATGTCTGTTCTTATTAATTTAAAGATTGGCAAGTCAGTTGTGATAGGGTATTCATTTCTAGTTTTTTAAATTCTCTTTTTATTTTTAACAAAACTCCTTTTATGAAAGGGATTGAATTTGTGAATTTAATAACTTTCTGAGATGGTCTGTTCTATTGTTCCTTTTTGTCGCTTTATCAATTAATTTTTGTATCGTTTTAGTGGTATATCCTGCATCCTTAGATATTGATTTGATTTGATTTACTTTTGTTTGAAGGAGGTCCTCTGTGTGCAGATGATAATAATAGATTTATTCTTTGCATTTAAAACAACACAAATAGTTCAGCATTTGTTTCTATGTAATATTCCATAACAAAATTAAAATTTCATCAAGCAAATAAATAAAATACAAATTTAATAGACATGTCATCGAACTATGTGTAGACAATGAAATCTTTGACGATTTTGGTTATTAACTCCTGACACGAGGCAAATCTAAAGGCATCACTTTCAATAAATTTCAAAACTTCTTTTGAATGCAAAATTGATATATTTCATGCAAAAATACTTTTTGATGATGTTAATGGGCAATCTAAAAAATGTATTAAATATAGAAAATCTGTTAGTTTTCAATTAAAGAAAGGTTTTCAGTATATAAAAAAACACCTTTATATGAATATTATTATTTTCCCATTCTGTGAAATTATATGACTTTCAGCTATGGTTGTGTTTGCTCAATTATACTTAATTATTATTATTATTATTTAATTTTAGGGTATTGGATCTAAACTGATGGCGAAAATGGGCTATGTTTGGGGGTAAGTTAAAAGTTATTTACTGTATTTAATTCTATTTAGGAAATGCAGTCAAATGAAATAAAAAACATAAAATATTTTAAAATTATTAAATATGTGTTGGACAATTGCACCATAAATAAAAACTCTGTCTTCAAATTAAATACAACTTGCTAAATGGTCCCTCCTTACCTTATTCAAATTATCAGTAACAATATTGACAAGATCAAAAGTCATCAAAATGCAGGAGTTTATTAAATTCCGGTTACCCTCCCAAATAATGAAAGATTTGTTTATGTTGGTGAAACTAAATGAAGATTTTCAAAGACGTTAAAGGAGTATCGAAGAGATATTTCGCAATGGAAACAGAATGCAGCTCTTGCAAGATTTTACTACTCAAATGAAGGCAGCAGAGTTGACTTTGATGAAGCTAAGATTATAATCCTGTGTAATAATCCATATGTGAGTAAAATTTTAGAGTCCCTCACAATTATTAAGTGTGGATGATATGCCTGTAATGATAATTTATCATTTAACATTTATGAAATCTGGTATAATTTTATAGTTAATTAATACAGTCTGTTCAATTTGTTTCCCTTCCCCCATTGTTTTTTACTGTTGTGTTTGCTTCATTTGGTAACCATGGTAACTTTCTGATGTTTGTGTGCTCTCTGTTCAGGAATTCTTCTGTGCTCTTGACGTTTATGTCCATTTTGGACTTGTGTAACATCATTTTATCCTGATGACAATCACAGAAGTGATTTGAGACATAGATTTTTAATGTGTTTGTAATATCACTTTTATGTCATATGTACCATTTAGCAATATCACTTTTTTGTCATATGTACCATTTAGCATGTTGTATTTAATTTAAATACAGAGATTTTAAGTATTTAAAAATTAATTAACCCTTTTTGACTTAACAACTCCAATTTCAGAAATATTAATTCAGATGTTAGAATACATAATTTTAAGCATGTAAAAAATAATTTAAAAAAATTTTAGAACAAGAAAGTAAAAAATTATTGTGTAAAAGATACTTTTTTCTCCCATTGCAATAAACAGAAAATGACAGTTTTCATAAATTTTGTCCATTTTCTAATACAAAATTATAAAGTATATGAACTTACCTTTGTAAAAAAATCTATTTTTGGATGTCTCCAGCCTTTATAATTTTACAAAATTTAAGAAATTTGATATTAATGCAAAAATAAACTAGTCGGATGTACCAATCCCAAAACTTTCTTCTATCTCATACATGTTAATACTTCAAAATTCGCTATCACACTGCCAAAATTAAATGGCAATCTATGCATCTCATGAGGATTCTAACGATATGAAATTCCGTGCATTAGTTCTTGAGATATGACTATCGCTGAAATCGTCTAAATTCAGCAAAATGCTGCCTAGCAGCGCCACCTATTGGGTGATTTATACCAAATCCTAATCAGCAACAACTTATGTCAAGGTCTGACTGAATCTGAAGTTTGGAGAAAATCCGTACATTAGTTTTTGAGATAGAGCAATAGCGAAAATCGTGAAAATTTCTGCATAGCAGCGCCACCTATTAGGTGATTAACACCAAAACCTAATTAACAACAACTTGTGTCAACATACAACTAAATCTGAAGTTAGATGAAAATTGGTCCATTAGTTCTATTGATAGAGCTATTGAGGCAATCGTGGAAAAGGCAGCAGAGAAGCGCCACCTGTTGGGCGATTTACACCAACACCTAATCAGTAGCAAGTCATATCAAGGACTAACTTAATCTGAAGTTTGATGAAAATCCGTGCGTTAGTTCTTAAGATAGAGCTATTGGGGAAATCGTGTAAATCCTGCAAAATTCCTCATAACAGCGCCACCTGTTGGGCGATGTACACCAAAACGTAATCATCATCAATGCATATCAAGGACTAACTAAATCTGAAGTTTGATCAAAATCCGTGCATAAGTTCTTGCGATAGAGCTATTGCGAAAATCGTGAAAAATGCAGCATTGCAGCGCCACCTGTTGAGCGATTTATACCAAAAACTAATCAGCATCAATTTGTATTAGGCACTAACTGAATATCAATTTTTATTAAATTCCGTGCATTAGTTCTTGAGATAGAGCGCCCACAAAATTTGTGTCACATACACACAGACAGACAGACTCACAGAGTCACAGACAGACATTTTGTAAAAACATGTTTTTTAGAATCTCTGACCCCTAAAACGTGTAAATCCGTCGAAAACCGGAATTCGAAAATTTTCATGAATCCAATACTTTCTTCTTGTAAAGATAGAAGAAAGTAAAAATCACAAGCTTACTAACTGGTGTATACAAAATGGTGTGCAGTTAAAAACTAAACAAACATTAAAATAAAATTATAACAATCGACGTTTCAGTTGTCATCTATGACCATCTTCAAGAAAGAGTTGTTACATTGCTTTTAAGTCAAGCTGTCTTGAATTTGAAAAGTTTGATGAACGAAAAGTTTAACAAACTTTTCAATGTAACAACTCTTTCCCGAAGATGGTCATAGATGATGACTGAAACATCAATTGTTATAATTTTACGTGTTTTAATGTTTGTTTAGTGTTTAACTTTACAACATTTTGTATACGCCATTCAGTAAGCTTGTGATTTCTTATTTTCACGTTAATTTCAAATTTTTTTATGGTGTAAATGTCCAGCTATTTTACTAAGAAGTTTGTTTTAACAATAATTACACAAAACTGCTGAAATGATAAATAAAACTTTGATATGAAATATTAACTCTGTATAGCTGTCTGTTGAAAATTATGAACAACTTACGTTAAATCCTGTGTTAGGAGATAGCAGCCATAAATAAAATAGTCTTTTAAAGCCCACTGTATAGGGAACATAGACTTTTGGATAAGTTGCAGATATGCAACATGGTGATTACAAAGGGTTAATCTTTAAAAAGTGAACATGATAAGTGTTTTTTCTTTTCTTCATGTTTTTCTTGCTAGTTTTATGCATTTCACAGACTTTTATCAGGCATGAAGAAGTTCCTCCTAAAGGAGGGAAATTGAAATAATTGGATAATCAGGCATTTTGTATACTCAAATCCCTAGAATTTTTTTTCTGAATTGCTGTGCAAAAGAGCCATTAAATCAAAGGTGATCTTATATTATAAGCATTTAAAAATCATGTAAATCAAGTTGTTGAAAGTGTCCTTTTAGTGTGAAATTTTTTTATACTTTAACCCCCTCACTGACAAGCCCGTGTTAATACGTTCACTATGCTCCAGGTTTCACGGCAATATCAGCAATATTTATAATAATATAATTCTGTTAATTTAATGGATTTTTAATACATTGAACAATGATTAATACTCTCAAGGATTACATTTGCATTTTTAATTAAGTTTTTTTTATATAATGATGAAAGAATCATATTTTTTTAGCATTTAAAACAAAATGCAGAGAAAACAACATTACAATTTTGCCCTTTTGCAAGACTGTCAGAGGGTTAAAAGAGGAAGGAAGTGTTTATAAGGTTCTTTTTGGAATAGAATATTTTGTCCTATTTATGTAACACTTTTGGTTAATTTCAGAGATACATTTTTGGAGCAAAGATAAATTTGATGTGCATATATTTGAAGGAAAAATATTTCCATCTTTTTTCCTATTCTGCACTTTCATGCCTCATTTATGAATAGGCCTATTAAAGTTTTATCATTGTTATTGTTTAAAGTTTTATCATATTATATATACAAACAACTGGGATAATTTTGGCCCATGAGTTATATCATTTTAGCAAAACTTGTGGCACTGCCAAATGGTATCTGGTTGCCTATTTTTATTAGAAGAAATTATATTGCTACAGATAATTCAAAAATTATCAATTAAGCCACAGTTTGACTAAACTTCATTACAATACTGAAAAAATGAGGCTTATGAGAAGAACTAGAACTAATTCCAAATAAATGATAATTTAGAATGTATTTTAAAGCTTTTACGCTCAGTTCAGTTTTCATTTGAAGCTTTAAATGTTTTAAAAACTATTCTTAGCAAGCATTTACATCTTTAAAGTAACCATCGAAACATATTCCAAGCTTTTATTTTAACGGCCTATCACCCCTGGTGATAGTGGCACCAACATAAATTATAGCTTACATTGGAGCAGAGGATGTTACCATCAATTTGCCAACATTACTTTTGAAATCGGTTTGGTATTTCCTGAGATTCCATAGAAATCATAATTTAGAAAGTTTCTAGAATGATTTTCACTCATTGTATTTTTTTTTTTTTTTTTCACCTGTTAGAGAGCATTTACATCTTATATACCAGACATGTTACTTTTCCGCGAAAACGCGGAATTCCGCTTTTTCGGCAGTGAATTTTATTATCTCTGGGATCGATGCAAATATGCATTAAAATTTGTTGACATTTTTAATAGAGGGGGGGGGATTAGCGGGAATGGATGTAATACAACAAAAACGCGAGTATGAACCGTGCCAAATTGAGCAAATTTCTTCAACCGATCGCGGGAAAATGCAAATTTCTTCAAAGAAACGCAGGAAAAGTGCAAATTTCTTCAAAGGATCGTGGGAAAAATGCGACTTCCACCAAAGGATTGCAGAAAAAAGCGTATTTTGCCAAAGGATCTTGTAAAATATGCGAATTTCGGCGAAAGATCGTGCAAAATACGCGAATTTTGGCGAAAGATCGTGTAATAGCGAATTGCTTTGAAAGGTCGTGGAAAAAACGCAAAATTCGTCGAAGGATAGCGAAAAAAGAATGTGAATTTCGTCAAAGAATCGCAAAAAAATGCGATTTTCGTCAGATGATAAAAAAATGGATCTTTGCCGAAAGATCATGAAAAATGTGCGATTTTTGGCAAAAGATCGTGGAAAACGTGCTATTTTTGACGAAAGATCGTGGTAAATGCGTGAATTTCTTCAAAATATTGCAGAAAAAACACGAATTTCTTCGAAAGATTGCAGAAAAATGTGATTTTCGTCAAGTGGTCGGGGAAAAACGCTAATTTCGTCAATGTATCGCAGAAAAAGCACAAATTTCATCTGAACGCTGCGAAAAAATGTGAATTTCGTCAAAATTCCATTAGGCCGTGAAAGTTCAGCTTTTTTTTTGCTAAGCCTGTACCATGTCTGATATACCATGCCAAATTTCAAATTTCTATCGTTAATAATTTCATAAAACTTAAAATTTAGGAATTTTTAGAACGATTTTCATTGTAAATTAATGTCAGCTGTTTTACATGTTATTCCACAGCATTTGTCATTCCATTAAACATTTGAAATGCATTTAAAATTGTTATTACTTTGTTGAAGAGAAAAACTCTCTAATTTGTAATATAAGAAAGCAGTAATATATATCTATAAATAAACTGTTTCTATCTATGTAAATAAATAGCTAAATAAGCATAAAAGTTCATTACATTTGTTCTCAATTTGCTCAGAGCTGTTTATATCATTTTGGCAACAAATCTTACTTTCTGAAGCATGAATTACGCCAAGCTTTTTAAAAAAACACCAAGGCCTCTATAGTGGAACGTACCAAAATATTTGTACATTTAAAAGATTGCAATGTATCAAAATGCTGTTGACACTTGATGCATGTATTCTAAATTTTAGGCAGGGACTAGGAAAGAACTCTGATGGAAGAGTGGAACCAGTAGAAGCCATTTTGTTTCCAAAGGGTAATTTTTAATTCTGATTATTAATTTCTACCATTATTAAAAATCATTATTTCTGGCTATAAAAAACCTTTTTTTTGTATGAAGCCGACACGTGTTTTGTAGCTTATGAATATTTTCATCCTTGTTAGTGTAATTGGCATTTTCCATCCTGAATCACATTATGTGTCCATTGAACCAGGGTGTCTCAAAAAGATTCAAACATGCTTTAATTTTTTATGTTTTAAAATAAGCAGAGCCATTCTTAGTGAAAGCGAGACCCGGTGCAATAACTTTTGCGAGGCTCTTTCCTTTCAAACAAACCTTGTCCTCCATTCCCCCCCCCCCCCCCCCTGCACACATACACAAATACATTACAAATAATCATTGAAATAATGGCAGACCTGCCAACTGCTATGAAAAAATCGTAGTTGCTATGATTTGGACCTATAAACTACGATGCTATGAAAATCGGTCTTAAACTACGCATTTTTTGTTTATAGTTGCAATTTTTATCCCGTGCAGCATATTTTTGAGGAGTGATTCTGTTCTGAAATTTCCGAAATTTCAAAGTATTCATTTCCGAAAGTTTTAAAAAATTGGTCTTTAGTCCGAAAACTCGGACATTATTTTAAAAACGCTCACGCGGAAAAAAAATCTAGGCTTCAAAACAAACTTCTTAACATAAAACTCTCTTTATGTATATTAACCACGAGTGAATCGTGTTTCTGTAAATATTTATACAGGAATTCGCTTCCTTAGAAGCAGGGGGGGCCATTTTAAGAATTTCTGGTGGGGGAGGGGGGGGGGGTTCTTTGAGGAGCAAGGTTTGGAATAGTGTGCAAAATAGCACGATTTGCATGCGGAAAAGGAAAGTCCTGCGTAATGAAAACTGCTGTGCAGTATTTCTCCCTGCAAATTCTTCCACAAACCTATGATTCTTCTGTAAGTATATTTTGAAATTTCTTGGAAGTCCGCGAATTTCTTTTCTTTTATGGAATTTTCCCAAATTAATTCGTGAATAATTCGTGAATCGACTGCAGAAAAGATTGAAAATTTCTTCAAATGATCGTGTAAAAATATCGGATATCTCGTCAAAGATCTCAGAAACAAATAGTGATTATATTCAATTGGTCGCGCCTATTTTGCGCGAGATTGCGCAAAAAATTACGAATTTCACAAAATTCGTCAAAGGATCATGGTAAAAAAAATGCGAATTTCGTCAAAAGTTCATGGTAAAAAGTGTGGATTTGAACAAAGAATCGGGATAGAAAAATGTGAATTATGATTGTAGGGGAAAAATTGTGAATATCCTGAAATGATCACGGGAAAAATGTCGCAAATTTCATCAAAATTTACTGCACTGGGCTAAAAAATTGGAACCAGGCTCCTTTTACAAATGTAAAAAAAAAAAAAAAAAAATGCTGCGAAATGAGAAGAAACTTTAAAAATCATATAAAAATTTTCAGAGGAAAAAATTTACTATATTGAGTTGAAAGAATGAAACCTTATTCCTTTTACAAATGTCAAAAGATGGCTGCGAAACACGAAAAACCAACCAACCAACCTTCAGATTAATTTTAATTTTATGTGCTACGATTTCTCATTTTCAAAGGTTGGCAGGTCTGTAATGGTTACTGTTTATCTAAAATCATTAATAACACTGGCTTTTTAACAGTAATTATAACTTCAAAGTAAGAAATAAGTTACAAATTTATACCACTGGCTATTCCCAGCAGAATCAGCACAATATCTGGAGCTTAGTTTGGAACATTAGAAACTTACCTTAAAGGTCTTCATGTGTCTGTATCTGGCCCAAAACCAATCCCTAGCCAAACCCTGACTTACATTTTTGTGCAGTCTCTGATTGGACTGAACCCAGATTTCATTCTTTCCAGATCGGCCTGGGACCTGTCCTCACTTTTTTCTATTGACTCGGGCTGAGCTGGGCATGGACTTCATTTTATCTGAGATGAGTCGGCCCTGTACTTTATTCTTTCGAGGAAAGAAAATTGGCCCAAGCCCATGTTGGCTTTTTCAGATTTTTTTCTCTTTTAAGTAATAGTTATAGCGTACTTTTGATAAACAAAATCGTTAGGAATTGAATTTGATTTAAAAAATTATTAACAAATATTTTTTTTAATCTAGTTGTTTCCTTTACAGAGCTTTCAACTATGATTGTTTTAACCATTTTTTTCTTTCATTCTAAACCACATTATTATTATTTTTTAAATAAGTGTAGTAATTACTTTACTACTAACTATAACTACTTTTTGAAATATTAAGATGTATGAAATAGAAGAAAGTTTCGGGATTGGCATTTCCAACTAGTTCCTGGCTACTTTGATCCAAAGAATTCAAATAAAATATCAAAAGTGGATATTACATTTAAAATATCAAAGTGGAAACCCCTGTAACAGAAAGTTCAAGACAGGAAATGGACATCACAGACTTCCTTTTCTCTTTGCAGATTCTTTTTCCATAGAACTTTTATTTTGCTTTACATTACGTTTAGCTCATTATTACTTAATACAAAAACTTAAGATTATTGATATTAATAAAAATGAATAAAATGCATAAAGACGTTACATGTAAGTAATTGTTTAATTAATGCTTCAGTTGTAAAATATTTTACCTGCAGATTATTTTTTGTCCCTAAATTATCTGTCGCAGACACTTAGAGAATTTTCTGTTATTGGGGTGGAAACTACTTTTAATATATAGACGGCCCCTATTAAAAAGCTTTCATTAATTTTTGTAAAGTAGACACAATTCCAGTTTAACAGCTACTTCTAGAATCTCTCTGCGAAAATTTGGTGATAGAAAAGCATGGGGTAGTGCTTTTTTTTCTTTCTCCGTATTTACATTATTATTCCAATATTCCATGAATTGAGGGCATATGACCTGAAAAATGATGTAATTAGGTTTTTTTACATAGTGCAATATTGCAATAGTATTAAAATATTGCAATATGCAATATTGCAATGGGTATGCAATATTATTAAAATATTTTAAATTTTAAGATAATATTTAAAAAAAATTGGTATGTTTTGTGCCTGGTTTCAATACCCAATTTCATCGGGTTTTTTACACGGCCGGCAATAAGGTTTTTACATGGGTCATACTAAGCTAGGCCAGGAAATTTTGCTGCATGTAGACTTATAGCTTTTCTTGATTTCCTGCATGAACTCGTACTTGTAACTTGTTGCATTTTAAATAAGTGTAAAGCAGAATAAAACTCTCCTTTAGAAATATACTATTAGTACCTTGTAAAAATCTTATGTGAAGTAAAATGAATTACTCAATGAATGCTAATTGTTTTAAAATTTATGTAACGATTAACGTTTAAAATTTTTAATAAATTAAAATAAAAATGTTTTTTTACTGAGTGAGAGACCCTGTGTGGCCGCATCGGTCTCACACCCCTAAGAATGGCTCTGAAAATACGGTAAGAATTAATATTACTGCCATTTGTTTACAAAAATGTTGAATCTTCTAAGGGGTTATACTTACTGCTAGCAGGGATGTAGTGGTGGGTATACGGAAATATATGCCATATACCTTTTGGTGGACTCTGTATACCCTCCGTAGCTATAGTGTATACTCTCTGGTGTATACCCTCTGCCTATAGCGCATATCCTCTGGTTTTGTTATGACTACATACTAATTGCAATGTCGAACAAAGGTATATTTTTGGGAATTATTTTCTGGAAAATGAAACAAAATATTCGAAAAACTCTTATTGTATTTTGTTTATTTAGAGAAATAAGAATTTAAAGAAAATAAATGGATTTTTGTAATGACGAAATAAAGTTGAATGTTCTCAGCAAACCGTTCCTGGTGAGAGTGTTGTTCTCAACTGTAACTCAGTCAAATGTTATCTGAAATTATAAAAAGTATAACTTCTTTTCTTCAAACTCTTAAAACTGTAAAGTGATTGATCGGTTTTCAGAAAAATTGATTTTGAATAAAATGGCAGCCATTCAAAGTTAAGGTACTGTTTTTCAGAATTTTTTTTTAACTTTTATAAAATACACTTATAAAGGAAACCAAAGGGACTGTTACTTTCTAGTAAATTGTTAAAAATAATGGTTAAAAATTGTATACAGTAGACTCCCTCAAATCTGCACAGCTTGGGACCAGAGGTTGTGCAGATTTTTGAATTTTGCAGATTTCTGGTCATTGATTTGTTTACATTTTTGAAACATTAATTTGATTGGTAGTTAAGCAAGGGAAATTATAATGAATGCTTACATTAAAGTGAAACATTAAAATAAGTAAAATATTAAAATAATTTATTAGTTTAAAAGTAAGTAATTATTAAAATAATTATGTAAAATAAAAATATTACGAATGAAATCGATTCAATTCGATTCCAAAAGTCCTATGCTGCCATCTAGTGATAGCAAGGAGAACAATGTTAATGCTATTATCAGTATATATAGCTTATTGCACTCACTGTAACCTTTTCCATTGTTATTTAGAGTCCTGAATGCTTTTCTTATACTGCTTTGTATGTTTAGAAATAAATTTGTCTATAATTTAAAAAAAAAATTCCACGAACAATAATTTAAAAATAGCGTTCCGGTTCGTGGATTTTTCCATTTCGTACCCTGGGATTTTTGATATAGATATGCTAATTTATATCAAAATCAAAAGTAACGTAAATTTATTTAGTAATAAATCAGCTGTAATAGCCAAAAGAGAATGATTAACAAAAAATTTTGTAAAAAAAACATTGCGGTAGTTGCCAATTTCGGCACCATCTTGAATTTTGTTCCTGCAACTTAACTGTAAATTTCATTGTTTACATCTGAAAAAATACGAGGATTTTAGGCATTCTCGGATTTTAGGGTCGCGGATTTAAGGGAGTCTACTGTACTAATATTGTAAAAAATGGACAAAATTTGAAGAAGATGGGCTGAGATTTGCTCAAATTATTATGATTGTCGACTTTAAAAACATAGTTTTGAGATAATCGGGTTTAAAGATTCAAGTTATAATTTATGTATAATAGAAGTATGTATTTCCAAGCAATACAACTTTCGCAAATTTTATCAGATCGATTAGAAAATGTAACTAAATATTCTTTACTGATTGTACTTTCAGAAAAATGCAATAATTTGTTTGTTTGTTTTTTTGTTTTTTTTTCCATGTAGGTCCCATAAAATTTTATATGGTCACTAGTTACTATAAGTTATATTTAGAAACAATTTCTCCAAGCTCTGACAAGTAAAGCAGTAAAAATTCTTTTTTCCTTTGACCAAAATTTATTAAGTTATTAATATGTTGAGTTTTGTGAATTTTCTGATCTTAATTTTATGAAATTTGGGGGATTTCTGGCACTAAAAATGGGCATAATTTTTTTTAAATTTAAATATCATCAAGAATGTTTGTAGAGTCATTACCAATGGCGGAACCACAGTGGTCATGGTCCCCTGCCCCTGTGAACAAAAAGACTTCCTATACATACAACAATACATTTTTAGGTGCATTCATAATTATATAAATATTTGCACTTATAGTCGTCTTCCGGTTCGTCTGTCCGTGAGGTCAGGTATATAAGGTCATCAAAAGCCAAGGGGTACAAGTGACAAAATTTCGATTTGGAGTAAATTGAGTTCAAAGATAATGGACGTTAAAGTTGAACATCAATAATAATTGACTGAATTGAAATAGGAAACTGCTGCTTGTTTCACAGGGGTCTTTGAACTCTTATTTCAATATATGTGAAAAAAAGTAGAATGCAATTTTCTTTAAGTTTAAAATTCATCGATATTGATCATTATTCGGCAAAAGTGGTTGATCTCTAAAACACAACACATAATTAGAAAATCACTTATATTTCTTTACCTGAAAAGAAAAAAGCATATTTCCAGGTTGTCTGTGCACTTGGTTCAATTTTGTCACTTATACCCCTTGGCTTCTGGGGTCTCATATAACAGTGCAAAAACTACCCAATGAAATGGTTTAAAATTTAATATATAGAATTGTTGCAGAATTTTGTCATCATTTCAAATTTTATAAAATTTGAAACAAAACTTATAAAGATATTAATAAAAGTTTCCTTCATTCTATTAAATCCTATCATACATAATTAATTCAGTGATATCCCAGGATAGGTCATGATTCTAGGTTGCCATGGTGCTGACATCCTATTTAAGATGGGGTCCGATTATTTCCATATTACTGAATTTAATATATATATGTATTTGTAATAAATTTTGTATTCGTGTATTTTTGCTAAGAGTGCTACAGCTAGTGCACCAAGATCTTTAGAATATTTATAAAACTAGTTATAGTATGAACACACCTCATTTTCCAAATTTGATGTACAATTTCTGACTTGTTTAAATTTAAATACACATTAAGGTTATTTTAAAAAATAATGAAAAGATAATTTATCACTGCAGACATTGCTTTTTAAATGCCAAAATATCAAACATTTTTTTTTCATTTTCTTATACTGATGCATTTTTAATTATAACAAATTGTTCACTCATGATGATTGTTCCATGAATGTAGAATTCCAAAAATTAACTTAAAATGCCAACTTTGGCGATGCTTTCTAATAAAGTCTTCATGAAATGAAAACTAATCAATTTCTTGGTATCTGAATAGAACTTGCAAATTTTAATATTTTTATGAATATGCTTGCAAATTTTATGCATTTACGATGACTTTCTGTATGTGTCATTAAACAACCATTTTTGAAGTTGTGGAAAAAACTTCCAATATTCAATCCAATAAACTTCCAATTGCTGATGAAGTGATGTGACCTCACCACCCCTCTTAAGAGTCTACACTAGTCATGCGAAGAAATGAGAATGCTAATGTTAATCCTATGGGTACATTATTATCAAATTTCTTGCTTGGATTTAAATATTTTTGAATGATTTTTTTGCATAGGTTGGACAGCTACATCCGCCCTTGGTCATTACTTTTTTGAATAACACATGTAAGTTTACTGAACTGAATAATTATGATTATTTGAGGAATTGATCGTACATTATCATAAAAACTCTTTCCAGGTAAATCTCTGGACAAATGTATTGAGCTGCGAGAGTTTTCTGGACCTGTTTCTGTTGAAGATAAGTTTATTGCAGAACAAGCGAAAGAAGAAGAAAGAGTGCAAAAGCTTGAAAAGAACTCTCAGCCTGAAAGCTCCATGTTTGACTTTTTGAACAAGAATATTTCAAGAAGTGCTGGTAAGATACCGTTGTTTATCGCATTAATTTTTTTAATCCAATTTAATGTTTCTTAATATATACAGTATGACTTCAAAAATCCAGCTTTCAGAAATCCGGCATCAAAGTCATTTTTCCTTCCCCCCCCCCCCCTTTTTTTTTTTGACACTTCGAACTTACGGGAGAAAGAAATAGCAATTGTTTACAAATTAAAAACTTAGAGTTTGAAAGTAAAAGTGCAAAAAATAAATAATTGACTAAGAAAAATGCGTGTTTTCTTCATATGTCAGACCCGATAGTCCTTGAGAACAGAAACTCCAACAAAACTCGTAGTTGGGAATATATGACCACAATAGAATTGCTAATATCGCTAGGAGTAGCTCATGTGACGAGATCAAGGAACCGACAGAAGAAATGTATTACTGAAAAAAATACATAAATTTGACAGGAGAATTAATATCCCCTTTAAAGAAACAAGACCGTAAGAAAATGTTTCCAAAATAGGTATTCTGTACTTGTTTAAAATACAAGAAAAACTTGTTAAAGAACGGGCAAAGAATTAGAGCAAATAAAATTAACAATTATACGAGAAGGAAATGATTGTACTGTTTATAAGATTTTGGTTTTAAATTGTTATTTGTAACATAGAAAAATAATGATCAATTAAAGTAAGATTTTTTTTTTAATTTCTGATTTTTGTCATGCAATTATCACTTGGTTATGAATTAAATTAAATAGAGGTGTCATTAGTAATATCGGAAGTACTTTTGATATTCCTTCAGAAATCTGTAATTTTCAAGAATCCGGCTTAGTCTCGGTCCCAACGATGGCGGATTTTTGAGGTTATACTGTATATATATACAAGTTTAAATTGAATATATTGATTGAAATTCATTCACTTTTTATTAATCTTGTATGTAATCTTTTTTGGATAGATATTTCCCATGATATACTCGGTAAAAGACCATCTTCAGACAAAAGTGCAGGCCCAGAAAAGAAATCTCAAGGAACAGATTTAAATTTTGAGGTACTGGTTCTTCATTTTCACATGTATTACATTTTTCTGGATATATTCTGCAAGGTTTAAACTATGTTGGTTTCTTTTTGCATTTCAAATTTTGAAAAAAGCTCATTAAGATTTTAGCTAAAAACCTAAAATAGGGGCGGGGGGAGGAATGTAGAATTGTGAATTTCTTGTTTTTATGCAAATGTTAGCAAGCAATAATTATGTAACATCCATTTATAATTTTAAATTTAAATTTTCTCAAAGTACATAAAAGTAGAAATTGTAATCTGCCTCCCCCGTCCCTCTTAAAGAAAAAGCTGAAAGACATTGGTAAGAGCTAAAATATCTGTTAGACATTTTAGCTAAAATGCTAAAGAAATTTTTTTGCTGGGTTAAAATCTGATATTCAGTATATTTTTTAAGGTACTACCAAAAGATTAAAAAAGACAAGTGTTGAAGACAGACTAAACTACTATCAAAGCATTATTTTTGTATAGTACAGAACATTTCAAACAGAATCACCTGATTACAGATTAGTGTAACTTCTTTATAAAAAAAAAAAAAAAAAAAAAAAAGATCAATAGAAATTCTTTAAATGCAAGGCACAATGAAGCTCAAATTTTTTTTATGCACTTTATAACTAGTGTCGCCAGATGTCCTGATTTTCAGAGGACACAAGACCTGTCCTGTGTAACCAGGGTCGGACTGAGTGAGATCTAATAATCTGATTATACTACTTGTTGTCTGTATATCATGACATATGGGCTTAAACTTAACAGATGTGCACAGCAGAGCAAAGCTGGAAAGAATGTTGTAACTGAATTAGGTGTACAGGGTATCTATAAATTAGTTGGGCACTTTCATAAGTTAAGAACTTCTGAAATATTAAATGAAGTTAACTGGTTCAAAGTCAGACTAGTAGTAATATTGCCAAAGTTTATTCCCAAAAATATTGCCAAAGTTAAGGTGTTAGGTGTCATAACTGACGCTATCACTTAGTGAGCTGAAGTGTTATTCAATGGCCACCACGATCACAAGATCTTTCACCGTTTGATTTTGATGTATGGGGTTTTGTAAAGGATCAAGTGTACAAGCCACCACTGCCTGCATCCATTCCTGAACTAAAATCAAGAATCTGCACTGGAATTAATTGGATTGATGGAAATATGCTCACAAATCTGTGGCAAGAAATGATTTTCCGATTGGACATTTGCAGAGTCATGAAAGGAAGTCATTTGTGATGATGGTAAATTTGAACAATATGTACTTTAATTTTTTTCCTGTCAATTCCATTCTATAAATCATTCTTTTTGCTTAACTAATTTGTAGACAACCTGTATTTAAAAATAAGAAGGCAGGTTTTAAGATGATAAACAGACTGAAAAGTTTATTGATATATGCAGCAAACAGATGAGATACATCTATATCTTTTACTTGCCAATAGCACAGATTCAAAGTATTTCCATAACAGTAATTACTTTTGATGACAATATATAATGAGATTAAAAGCTGGCATTAAAACAAAGTTTAAAAATAATTTAACAATTGTATAAAGATGATTCAAACATAACTACATTCACACCACTGAAGAAACTAAAACAAATTACCCATGAATGCAGATAACTTATCATACGTCCAAGGTTCTTGAACATTCCCCATTAAAGAGAAGAAATAAAAGTGCAACTTATTCCATGGCAAATGAAGTATTTATTCAACTTTAGATCAGCATGTGTAGGAAACACCTATACAGGGAACCAATCAGCAAATGTAATTGTTTTTGCTTTCTGCAAACCCAAGGTCGATTCAAATTGATTGAAATAAGATCGTTAGATTTAGTAATTGATTTAATTTGGTGAGTGTCGCATGACCAGAAAAACAAAAAGGCTTAGCGATGTATTGGAAAATAAACAAACCAGAAATAACTTATAAAATGAACTTTTAATGATAAATTTAGTCTAGAATAGGTAAGTAACTATTATTTTTAAATATATTATTGTAAATAAAGATGAATTAATGAAGTTATTATATGAATCCATTAAACATATGATTGGAATTTTGAATTTGTAATATGCAAAGTAATAAAGTATGTACGTATGTTTTAAGAGGCAATCAGAACTAAAGTGTTGATGTTCTCATCAAGATCAAAGGGTGCAGACCTTGGATATTCAAAGGGCACAGGTATTTTATTGAACTCTGATCTGTTTACCTGTTTGCATATCTTGCACATCTTATGAGGCTCAACAATTGTGCCTACAAAAAAGCCTACAATCATATCTCTAATATAAATTTGATCTTTTATGTAGAAAAAGAAACATGTAATAGTAACGCCGTATATGCACTATAGCGCATCTATATGCACTATAGCGTATATGCACTATAGCGCACTATAGCAAAAAATTGGAGAAGGAATGCATAAAAAAATTGTGATAGGCTCTTGCAGATGCATAATCTTCCCCTTGAAAAATGGCAGTGGTGGTATATTTTGTATTAAATACATTGAAGTTGTCTTATTTCTAAAAGGAAGACCAACTTATATAAAAAAGGATCCAATTTTTTTATTTAAGTGTCTGGGTCCCAGGTACCCAAAATTTCAAAAGTTTTGTGACATCACTGATGTAAAGACACATTCATATTCAAATGTGTATTTTCAATCTGAATCAATACTCTTATCTAGACTCACTTATGAAAAAACGTATTGATCCAACCTTTAAGTGTCAAAACTCAACCCAAAACTGAAAGAATTAGAATGATCTCAACCGCAACTAAACAAATTAACTCCAACTTGACCTGGTTAGAATCGCGAGGCAGGTTTGGGTAAAATTGAGTTATCTGATGTGATGCATGATTCTGATTTCTGCAACATAATAATAAAAAGTTCTCTCTTGTGCTATTTGTCTATTAATTTTTATACATAAATGAAATTGAAATAGTGATAAATGAATCCTAAAAGTTCAGGATCAGAATACATATGTTGAATGAAGGGGAAAAAAATGGATTGTCTTAAAGTGTGCGAAACTTTTGCTGTCCGAGATCATACCTGCCGTCAGGCCAGCATGGCAGTCCAAGCCTGTAACACTTTTAGGAATGCCAAAGATTCTGATTTTTTGTGGTGCACAAAATTCTTTTAAATTACTTTTTGTACCATGCTATTAGTTTATCTGCATCAAATGGAACTTAACTTGTGAAGACTAAACCTGCCGGTACTACAATTTTTTTACAGTCCTTTTGAAAGGGATATCTTACAAATTTACCCTCTATGAAGGCTTTTGGTTCGCCGTACAATGGTGCTTTCGGGTTCATTGATGAAAAGGAAAAACTCCAGTATTATGTACAGAAATAGATATTTTTATTTAGATCGAAGCAACAACACAATCACAAAGGAGAATACATTTGTATCTAGCTGTATATGTAAATACATGGAAAGGTGCTCTGTAACATTGAAAAAAAAAATACAAGTGGCCCTTTTTCGAGACCTTACAGCATGCCAGAGAGAAAGCCAAGTGAATACTTTTGCTCACTGACTCGCGTGACTTGCCGTAGCACATTATCACCAATTTACAAAGGTTTTTGGCAATGGAATGAAGAGAGACAAAGCATTGGCAGGAGGATTAGTGGAATATAATATGGCATCCCTTCTAGCCATAATTCACCGGGATGTAAAATAACCCTTCTTTATTTTATGAGAATCAGTGACATAAAATCTGGATTTTGTTTATTTTAACACCAATGAATTAGCTTAAATGTAATTGCGCAATTTTAACGGATGTATGGGAAAAGGCAAAGGAAAGCCATGTGTACTAATGTACATGAAAAATATTTGAGACTGCATTCCCATAAAATAACTTTATTTTTGTTATTTCTTTTTTTAACCATCAAATTTTATGTGCAATTAAGAGTGACTTATTTACAAAGTGGATAAGATACGATAAAAGAAAATGTAACATACTGAATGGATAGCTGCACTTAGATTTTTGTGTATTTACTTGATTACTTTTAGACAAAGAGCGTTAACAGACATTAATTAATTTTGTGAGAATGAAATTTTGATAACTGGAAATTGAAATCATAAATCGGTGTATTTGAACGTATTAAATTAAGTTCGTTGCGAAAAAGAGAGGAAAAAAAACATGTAGATAGAACAAATTAATTTAATGATTTCACTTGCGTAAAAAGGGGGGAGGGGAGAGCAATTTTTAAAAAAATAATAGAGCTATGTTCAAACTAGATTTTGAGTAAAGGAGGGTTGGAAACCAATATGTGCAGAGAAAACTGCCACACCCTCCTAGATGGAAAACTGTGTAAAACAGAATTTTTTGTAGTTCCTTTTCACAAATTTCACTGTATTTTGTACAGTAAACTTTGTGTAACCTCTTCACACCCTTGGCCACATATGTGGACATTTAGTTCTTTATAATTATAATTACTGTCAATAATAAAAAGAACAAAAATTTGATACTAACTTATTCACTGCAGAATCCCTCAACAATAGAAGTCAAAATCTTATGGTATGGAAACTCCCGTCTATCCGGCCTAGTAAAAAAATTAGGAGCGTTGCCAGCAGCCGAGACAGGCAGATTCCCGTCCGTAGGAAAGTGCTAATTCACGACAGGAAGGAGCAAGAAGGAATGGAAGAATGCAATAGCAGAGACTGACGGGAAGAGAGGGACAGGGTTAAGGCTGGATAACCTGTTTTGTTAGTTGTGCAACAGATGTTAACAAGTGCGGACGTTATTTTCCGTTTATCCTAGTTACTTTCGTATAGTCTTTTGGTGTGCTTCGTGGTTATTTATTGAAGATTAATGAAATGGGTGATAAACAAAAAAAGGTTGTAGTGACTATGGAGGAGAAACTATGAGTTGGCAGGAGGAAGTGACGCCAACTGATAATATCTGCTTGTGTAAATGCAGGGGCATTGCCTCGCGGAAGAGGGCTAACAGGGAGAAACAGTCATCTATCAAGGACTTTTTCAAAAACTAAAAACTAAGTTTTAACTCTTTTATCTTATGCATAATTTCTGTATATTTAATAACTTTTAATATTTGTGCAATCATAAAAAACAGTAACTGATAAACAGTAAAATAAGATTTACTCATTTTTTTATGAATTAGGCTTACATTTTGCGTTAATGTTTTGCTTATTTTGAAACTGTATGTATTATATATATAAAATTTATTTTAAAATGTGTAACATGCATTTTTAATATAATGGGGGGGGGGGGGGGCAGGAAGTAGTCAATATTTATAGAACTCCGGCCTATCCGGCTTTTTTGTTATCCGGCCTACCTTTCCACCACATTAGGCCGGATAGTCGGGTGTTTAATGCATTTAAATCTTACTGCAATAGCTGTTGCACTCTTATGCAAAAATGCATGAATACAAATTTATTACGATTCTATAGATTAAATTCAGTAATATGGAAATAATAGAATTCAAGCTTAAATAGGACACAATCACCATGGCAACTATCATGTTATATTGAATGAATCATGTAGGATAGGATTTAATAGAATGAAGAAAACTTTTATCAATACCTTTTTAAGTTTTGATTCAATTTTCACATAATGGGAACTGACTTGACACAATTCTGCAACGACTACATATATTAAATTTCAAACCATTCGGTTGGATAGTTTTTGCTCTGTTCTAAACAGACAGGTATACATACAGGCCAGACGACAACTGTAGGTGCTACGTATTTATATAATTATGAATGCACCTAAAAAGTATAAGGCTCATTTAAATTTGACATAGTGTGAGTTTTAACAAGATTTTGTGAATTTGGTCTGTCTGTCCGTCCTTGCTCTAACTCGTGTATATTACTCAAATTGCTGTGCAATCAATATATATTATTGAGGTTTACTATGGTATGTTTGCATTTATTGTTTGTTTACAGAGACACTCAAAAGTATTCTGTTACATTATGTCAATGAGAGAAATGTCATTTATAGTGTATTTTAATGATGTCACACTATTTCAAACATAATGAAATTGATATGAGTTTCTGAGATTCACTAAAACATGCTTTCTATAAAAAGGAAAGAGAATATAAGTTGAAACTGGTGTAAAACAGTAAGAACTAAAAGATCTTAAAACACCATCAAAATTTCAAATGTGCTAGGCCTTTCGAAAGATGCTCTCTACAGCTTGAAAAAAACCTTTTCAGCCCTACCATATAATATATTTTTTGTATTAATTGATATTTTTTTTGTGTTACTTATTTTTTATTTTATTTCATGTGTTCCCATATATTATATATATGTGTGTATGTGTTTTCCTTTTATTATAATTTACTTTATTTTTATTTATTTATTTATTTTCTAATTTGCTTCCTAATTCCCCTTCTGCTCTGTATTCTTCTGTGATTGGCTGTTGATTTCTACTTTCCTATTGGCTGTTCAGCTTGTTTCCGTTCCCTTATCTTTCATTTCAGTCTTGCTGTTGCTTTCATAGTAGGAGCACGTCTTCCTTGCGCCTGACGAAGAAAGACTAAATTCTTTCGAAAGGCCTACCGCATTTAAAATTTTGATAGTGTTTTAAGATCTTCTTTTAGTTTTTATGCTTTCTATAGCATATAGAATGTGAAACATTCATCTTTCATTTACAGGGTCACACAAAAGAATTTGATACAGTGAACACTGTGAAATACACACTCTTAGGGACCAAGGGTTTTTTGGATTATAGATTTTTGCAGATAATAGATCATTCCTTTGTTAACATTTTATTTTTTAAAGTCTGACTGTAAATTAGGAGCAATTGCACGAAAATTACAATAGAAATGAAAAATATGCAAAATTGGTTTAATATTATATATATAATGGCACAAAGTGTATAACGCTTCCGGACTGAACTCATCCGGATCTTGATAATCTTTCGTTAAAATCAGCCATTTTATTTCAGCCTTGTTAGGCTTAAGCATTCCGATGCCGTATTATAAGTCGAACAACTGCCTTATTTTATCTACGTTGTATAACACCTATCCTTCTTCAGTTTTTTAAAACCTTCAAAAACTATAAAATTATCATATATATTAAAACGCAAAGGTAAAATTTTAAGTAGACCCATTTCGGGACATCTGCACATGCATCTGCACATGTTCAATTTAGAGGGATTGAGAATGAGTTCTCGGTGGCTGGGCGGTCTAAAGCAGCAGTTTAAAGCACTGACATTTTGTAGTGGATAGCAGGTTCGAACCCAATGCCCTGCAAAATGATTTTTGTAATATTTTTTCGCGATAAGTTATTTCAATAATGACTTATTTTATTAGGAGGGGAAGTTATATGATTTTTATTTTATTATTATTATTATTTGAATGCTTTATAATTAAATAAAATTTAACGCTGAACAATATTTAAAACAATAATAATTTTATGTTTAAAATATTTAAGCTAAAATAGTTTTAATGTAATTATCAATTAAATAAACTGAGCTGATCTACAATTTTTGTTATATCTTCTGACCATTATCAAGAATATATGTGTGTGTGAGAAAAAAAAGTTTGCCTTTCTTTTCCTTAAAAAAATAAAACGGTTGGTTGGTTGATTTTTGATGGCCAATTATCTGCACGAAGGATATAGGACCAGGGGGGAGTGCCCTTCGTGGGGGTCTTTCTAAGGGAGCCTAACCCGTATTTACGCATGGAAATCCATGGCTCGAAAAAAACCATGAAAACTCCGAACGATTAGGCCGACGGGCACGATTGGGTTCAAACCCAGCACCTCCCATCTACCAGCTTCGAGTGCAGAACCTCTCAGCCACTGGTGGGGCAAAAAAAAATAAAATAAAATAAAACGGAAAGAAAGAAAGATATTCATATAAGAACTATATTTAAAAAAAATTACCTTGATATCTATTGTTTAATATTTAAAAAATGTGTAAAAATGTAAAATAAAATTCAAGTAATAAAAATTATATGCTGCACCAAGTTTCAAATTTGGTCTTTTAAAGAATGAGACTGATAAAAACAAATTCATGGCAGCTTTTAATGGTCATGTAGTTAAAAAAAAAATCATAATAAATAAATGTTATTTTTTCGAAAAAATGAGACCATAGTGAATAAAAATAAATGTTCACTATTTTTAAATCACCACTATTTTTAGTTAAATTTCTGGTAAAAAGAAACATAATTGGTTGTAAATTGTAAAGTTAAAATTCTGTGACTTCATTGAATAGATTTGGCTGACTGTGCCCTCTATCGGTTAAAAGAAATAGGAATCACTTATGCAGTATAGAAATTTGTCACAATTTCAATAATTAATTTAAAAGCGATTCATTAAAAATTCAAGAATTTTTCTAATGAAACATTCAAGTTATTTACCATCAAATCTTGACGGGTACCATCTAGTATTTAATAAGTAAATTAATTTAAAGAAAAATTAAAATATATGCATAATAAATTTTAATGATTATTCATTCTTTTAAACATTGACACAACACAATGGTAGTTTAAGTTTTGGTTTGTTGTCAATAATTTTTTATGTGCACCCATTACTTTTTGCTCCAAGATAAAATTTTATTGCTCGAGAAAATTTAAATATTTATATCCCATTTATATTTATTCTTCCATTTAAATTACGTACGGCATGATATTGTGATATTTTATTTTTATGTCATAAACACTTCTCGGATTTATGGCAAATTCTTTCACAAGAAAATTCACTGATCTAGCATCAAATTTTTGGATCACTTGCATTTTTTGCAGAATCGAAAGCGTTACATGAATCAGGATCACTTGTTATTGTGTACAAAAATCGCATGTGGCCTGCAAAAGTAGGTATAAATACACTGTGAAGGAAATATTCTGTAAAAAAAAATTAAACAAAATTTAGATAAAGTCAGTTAACATTACAGTTTCATTGACACTTGAGCAAAACATATATCTGCATTATGCGTAATCAAACAAGCAAATGTCAATGCTTATTTAAAATAAATATTTCTATTTTGATTTGGTTGTCACTTTTACTTCGGTCAAATTATTATTTTTGAATACACAACATATGAACTTAAATTACAATTTATTTCATTGGAAAATTGATAATTCATGTAAAAAACACATCATTTAATTTCATCCATGAGCTTAAATGTAAACCACGATTTTCATTGTTTACATCCCAACATGTAGTGCAGATAATAGATGTTTGCAAATTACACATTTGCGTATTTCAGAGTTGACTGTATTTGTCTATGTCTATTTGGGTATCTCATTTCAATGTATTAAAAAAAATGAAAATTTTTTAACAATAATCTGTTAGTCTTGGAAAGTGTTCCATAATCTATGCTCAATGCATGTTTATCATTCTTCTTTAAATGTTTAATTATCTTTCTTTATTGTTATAAATTGCTTTTGTTGTTATGTATATATTTTTTTTCTTTTCAAAATCTAACTTGTATGGAATGAAACTAATAAGGTTGAATCTGTGATTTCAGATGTATTCAGTTGGTGAAGATATTAAGAAAACCAAGAAAGAAATTACAAGACTTCAGCAATCACTCAATAGAAATGCAGATAGGTATTTAATATTATTATAATTAATATTATGAAATAAATATATCATGTTTTAATTATTTATGCACTTTTTTATGAAATTATTTTAATTTTTAATTGACTTCTGCTGTGTTGTTTAGAAGAAATAGACTTCTTCAGCCATAATTATATCTCTTGAAATAATCAAGCTACTGAGAAATTATCATCCTTCCTTTTTTATTTAATGAAAATATATCATAAAGCATGCATAATTTTGAAATTCAGCTATTCCATTATTTATTTATTTTTAACATAGTACTTGATTATATTAGCTGAATAATTACAAAAAAAAAGGGGGGGGGGGGCAATCTTACTTTTAAGAGTAATGTCATATGAAATTTTTGGTCCAGTGAAAGTTTTAAACTATTTTCATGTTAATCTATAATATATATGTTATTATGTGCATAAAAATGTTAAATAATATGAGAGATTATTGTTTTTTCTTTAAAAATTTCTGTGTACCATGAGAAATAGTTTTATAAGTCTTCAGAAGTTGCTAAAAAAATTGGTAAACATCAGGATCAGTAATTAATTATTTATTTATTTATTTTGCATATCGGTTGCTTGTAATTAAAAAACTGCTTTCTTTATCAAGGGGAGATTCTACTTCTTTAAATTAAAAAAAAAAATCAAATCTTTAAGTCACAGTTTTGTAAGTGTATAGATACAGGATTCGTACAGACTACTTAGAAACTCCTTAAAAATGAAAAAATTTCCAAGGAGTGCTTAGATATCAGGGCTTGAAATTCAATTTTTCCTAGGAGGGGAGTTGAGCTATTTGGGAGGGAGAAAAAAATTTTTAAACCCCACTGTTATTTTACGTGCTATTTAAAAAATTGCATTAATAAAGACATGGCAAAATACCATTGAAGCACTTTAAATCATCAACTCAGAATAATTATGCAAAATGTTTTTTATTTAAAACAGGAAGAAAGTCAATCATTTAGATAGTCTATTTTTCAACTTTCAACCAAATGACATGGGTTTTTAACAATGGAGGTTGTTAAATGAAATTCTGAATTTAGATTTTATATTCGATTTTGGGCACTGAATTTTCTTTCACAAGATAAACTTGTAACAGACAGAGACAGCACAAGCACAACATTTATAACTTTGGAAATTATTGGAAATGTATGGTTATGATCTCTTAAAAAAATTTCAGAAAAAATTTGCAATATCTGACTTGCCTTTATTTTTAGCTACTTGCTTGAACAATGTATATTCGGTGATGGCATCATCAATATTCATTTCTGAACGAAATTGTTTTATTATATCCTTAATGGAATTATAGTCAAAACCTGACTCCCTGATATTTTCTTTGATCGAGAAAGCTTCTATGCATTCATTTCCCGTTTTTTCAGCAGCCCTTTCACTAAATTTGCGTTTATTCCGGCATCCTTTGAAGAAATTCCCGTATTTTCTGCAGGCCTTTGGCGAAATTCGTATGTTTTTCGCGATCCTTTGACGAAATTCGTGTTTTTTTCGCGATCTTTTGACGAAATTCGTGTTTTTTTTTTTTTTTTTTTTGCGATCTTTTGATGAAATTAGCGTTTTTCGCGATCTTTTGATAAAATTCGCGTTTTCCGCAATCCTTTGACGAAATTCTTTTTTTCCCGCGATCCTTTGACGAAATTTGCGTTTTTTTGCGATCCCATGAGAAAATTCATGTTTTTTCGTGATCCTTTGATGAAATTCGCGTTTTTTTCAGCGGCCCTTTGACTAAATTCGCATTTTCCCCGCGATCTTTTACCGAAACTAGCGTTTTTTTGCACGAGCCTTTGTCAGAATATGCGTTTTTTCGCGATCTTTTGATGAATTTTGCATGCATTTTCACAATCCTTTGAAGAAATTAGCGTTTTTTTTTTTTTTTTGTAAGATTCTTTGACGAAACTCGCTTTTGTCCGTGATCTTTTGATGAAAGTCACGCGTTTTCACGATCATTTGACGAAACTCGTGTTTTTTTAGCGATCCTTTGGCGAAATTAGAGTTCTTTTAAGATTCTTTGACGAAATTTGCGTGTTTTTCAAGATCCTTTAATGAAACGCACTTTTTTCTGCGATCTTTTGATAAAATTTGCGTTTTTTCACGATCTTTTGGTGAAATTCGCGTTTTTTCACAATCCTTTGACAAAATTCGCGTTTTTCCACGATCCTTTGACGAAACTTGCATTTTTTGCGATCCCATGATAAAAAATTCACGTTTTTTCGCGATCCTTTGATGAAATTCGCGTTTTTTTTTTCAGCGGCTCTTTGGTTAAAGTTCTTTTTTTTTCGCGATCCTTTGCCGAAACTAGCATTTTTTGCGCGAGTCTTTGTGTTTTTCGCGATCTTTTGATGAATTTCGCATTTTTTTCCACAATCCTTTGAAGAAAGCGTTTTTTGCGCGATCCTTTGACAAAATTCGCGTTTTGTCCGCGATCCTTTGATGGAATTTGCGTTTTTCAGCGATTATTTGCGACGAAATTGGCGATTTTTTTCTACGAACGACTGACGAAATTGATTTTTTCTGCGATCCTTTAACGAAATTTCCGTTTTTTGTCAGCGGCCCTTTGACTGGATTCGCATTTTTTTCCACGATTCTCTGCTGAAACTTGCATTTTCCCGCGATCCTTTGACGAATTTTGCATTTTTTTCGCGATCCTTTGCCTGAATTCGCGTTTTTTCCATGATCCGTATCCGAAACTCACGTTTTTTCCACGATCCTTTGTCGAAATTTGCGTATTTTTGCGGTCCTTTTATGAAATTCGTGTTTTTTTAGCGATCCTTTGACGGAATTCACGTTTTTTGCAACCTCCTTAGACGAAATTGGCGTTTTATTCACGATCCTTTGACGAAATTGTTGTTTTTCCGCGATCATTTGCGCCGAAATTGGCAATTTTTTTCAGCGACAAAATTGACGAAATTGATTATTTCAGCGATCATTTGTCGAAATTTGCGATATTTTTCTGTTATATTTTTTATGTCTGAATTTCTGAAGTGATGACCTATTTTTCATAATTTTCGGAAAATTAGGAACCTCTGAATTCACCAATCGGAAAAATAACGCAAAACTTGCCAACCGATCGCGGAAAAAAAAGGGAAATTTGTCTTATCGGTCAAGGGGAAAAATCATGAATTTCAACGATCTTTCGCGGTAAAAAAACTCGTAAATTTAGTCAATCGGTCGCGTGAAAATATCACGAAATTCGCAAGGCGTTCGCGGGAGTTGATCGTAGTTTCAAAATATAAAATTTTCTGGAAAAGGAGGAAATTTTTTGGACGGGAGCCCTCCCGCCCACGATATTCTTTTGGGCGTAATTTCAAAATTTTGGGCGCGAATCCCGCTATCCCGCCCTGAAATTCAAGCCCTGGATATAATACTCCTTAAATTATTGTGAAGCAAAATTTAGCGGCTTCAATGACATAATTGAAGTAGTATACAATATTAGAAAATGGAGATTTATATCTTACATAATGAATAATATTGTCTGTATAATCATCTTTCTCTAGTATGCAGAGTTTCCTCCATGTTTAAAAAAAAAGGGCAAGTTGCTGCCAGTGAGAAAATGATACTTTTTTTTAATTCTCAAGGGCACTTTTTGGATTCTGAAGGGCACTTTTTTTTCTTTTTAAAGGCATTCTTTTAATTTTTTAAGTAACTTTTAATATTTAAAAATCAGGGCATTCTTTTCAAGACAAGATTGAGTCAGTTTTTACTATGCAAGTAAATTTTTACTTTTTTCTTTCTAAAGAAGTAAATAAATTTGAAAAAGTATTATACAGTCGAACCTCGATATCTCGAACTTGAAGGAAAAGACAAAAAAATTCGAAATACCGAAAATTCGAATTGTCGAAAATTGCATGCCATCAATAGTACAGTAAAGATAAAAGCTTCTTTACAAACCTTTGAAAAAAGTAATTCATTTTTATTCTAAAATACACTTTTAACAATTCTATTTGAAAAAGATTGGAATTTCAAACTTCTTTGCAATTTGATTTTTCTTTAACTTCTTCAATGATTTGTTTCTTCACTTCAATAGAAAATGTATTCAATTTTCATTAGCCATTTTGAACAAATGACTCGCAGAAGATCTCACTTATAAATACTCTAACTTTTTCTAAAATAACCAAGAAGTGAAACTTTTCAGGATGTCACTAGGGCATTTACACATTTCTTTCACACCTTGTTGCAATTGTAAGAAATTTAAGTTCTTACAAGCCATCTACCTCTTGATTCTTGTTCATTATTATCATTTCCGGTTTCCTTAAAACCACCCGAACCCCTCAAGAAAATAACTTTGGGGAATAAAAGAAAAAGAACAAAGAAAGAATAGATGGTCGCTGCGTATGCAATAGCAACTGACAGAAAAGAGATAAGCAAAAAATAAAACAAGAATTTCAACTCCCATCTTGGGGGTGGGGGGGCTCAAGAGATTTCATTGTGCTGCGTCTTTATATCCCTTCTTTTTAAAGTTTATGCAAATTTTACCACTGTAATTTGTGAATATAGTTTTTCTATTTAAAATTTTTTATTTTGGAATATTTTTTTGGCTAAAAAACAAAAATTACACTATTTATGGAAAAAAAATTCAAATTATCGAGGGATGAGCCAAAAAAATTCGTTAAACCAAGGTTTTTTAAACATTGCGTGTATAAGAAATTTGAAGGGAATTTTTTTTCTTCAAGATATCGAAGTATTTGGAAAAAATATCTGGTTTTCGATGGATTTACATGTTTTAGGGGTCAGAGATCCCGAAAAACATGTTTATATAAAATGTCTGTCTGTTCATCCATTTGTCTGCTTTGTATCAATTGAAAAGTGTATGAAGTTGTGTATCAAATTGATCCAGATTTCATATGTATGTTTTTGGCTATGACCAGCTGGTACTACATGAATTTGGTAACAATCTGCCCGAAGGTGACACTGTACTAGTGATTTTTCATAGTTCTATTGTATTGTACATCGGCTGTTCATGCAGTGATGGGCCATTCACATCCGGCGATTCTCAAGCAGCTGATGTACAACAGAATAATGAAAAATATTGATTTTAATAAATATTATGATTGAGTTTAACTCATTTTTAGGTACATTCGTAATTATATAAATACGTAGACCGTTCAGTCTGTCCGTCTGTCCGCATATAACAGAGCAAAAACTACTCAACCGAAGGGTCTGAAACTTTAAATATATAATTGTTGCAAAATTTTGTGGAGTCATTTCAAATTTTATGAAAATAGGATGTATAGTTTAATGATAGGGACAGTCAAAAGTTTTCCGTTACATTAAGGCCAATGGGAACAAAATTATTGCAAGTGCATTTTAATGATGTTACAGCCTTACGAATGGCCTGAAATTTTAAATGTATAATTGTTGCAAAATTTTGTCGAATTATTTCAAATTTTATAAGAATATGATGTATATTTTAATGACAGGGACAGTCAAAAGTTTTCCATTACATTAAGGCCCATGGGAAAAAATATTTCAAGTGCATTTTAATGATGTTACAGCCTTTCGAACAGAATGAAATTGATATGACCTTATGAAGTGCACTAAAATATACATTCAGTGCGATATCTGGTGCAAAAAATATTTATAAAACTAGTTATAGTACGAACGCACCTCATTTGCCATGTTTGACGAGCAATTTCCAACTTGTTACTCCAGTTAGCAAACTGAAGCAGAAATTGAAGATGAAAATCAAAGTGGGTGTAATATTGAAGTAATAACACTGAATTATTAACATGTGTAACAACTTTTTGAAATATTAACATGTATGAGAAGAAGAAAGCTTTGAGATTGGTACATGCAACTAGTTTAATGCAAAAAGGAGAAAGGGCATTTTTTTTTCCCTAAGGGGCAAGAAGGGTGCTATTTTGTAAACCAAATGGCAGACAGTACATCGAAAAACTACAGTAAGCCCTTAAAAATTCTTGGACTCCTTTGAATTCTTCTAGACTCCTTGGACTTTTCAAAAGTCTATACGAATCCTGGTAGATTTCCAAAGTGGTTTCGTGATATTCCATATCCTTACAATATTTTTTGCTCAATGAACGTAACATTGCAGCAGCCAAAAAACTGCTCTGTGTTCAAAGATTATTGTGACTCAAGATCATCACGAAACTGTCACAGGATAAGAAGTTCATGGTGTGCACCTGCATGTAGTCCCTGTGACACAAGCTATATTATTCCCCGGTACGGTAGACTATTTCTTTCTCCCAGCTTATTTTTTGTAGTCTCCAAAAAATGTTACCTTACAGAAGCCAGCCGTAAAACAAAGCAGTACGATTAAATACTCTATAGCAATTTTTTTAACTTCTAAGCATCGCACATTTTCAATTTTTATACCGTCGTATTGGGAAAAAAAGTACTTTTAAATGCAATTTGTTTGATAACTGTATCTCCATTTATTTTTCAAATATTAATTTTTTTGTAGTTTTTAGAGCCATTTGCTTAATATTGGCAACGGAAGTACTCCATTTCTGTAGAAAGTAAAGAAAAAAATATTGTAAAATAGTTATATATTTTTGTTGCCATTTTCTCATAACAACCGAAAGAAACTGTAATTAAAATATGTGCTATTTTGGAAAAAATATGTAAACGAATGATTTCTGTTAAAACAATGGAGCTATTATAAACTATATTTAATTTTAAGTACATATGAATTATTAGATAGCCATTTTTTTTTTATCGATTTTCTTGAATGACGGCATCTTTTTGCTGCATTTGTGCATTATTTCGCGATAGTGATGTGCTATGCATGCTATACTGTAGATGTTTAAGAGTAGATCGTAAATGTGGAATTCTTAAGCGGATGCAAATAACATCATTTTACATAAAATTAAACGTGTGCTTTAAGTCTTAAAATTGAAATATGTTTTGCACTGCAGTAGAGTCCCGCTTAACCGAGATATTTTCTTCTGGTGGACTGATGGCTTCTATTATTATGAAACAGCCATTATAAATGAAGTGTTTGGTGAAGATGAAAGAGCAGCCGTAAAAGGTTAGAACTCTGATTTTCTGGTCAGAATGGGGGAAAAAATGGCCATTATTTTTCCCCATTCTGACCAGGAAATCAGAGTTTTAACTTTTTACGACTGCTCTTTCATCTTCACCTAACACCATTGTTCTTGCTGGCTTTTGATTAACATTAGCGATTTGGTGAATAAGAAATAAAAAACAGTAGCCAAATGAACAGAAATGTTAGCAAAATAGATTTGGCTTGAAACATTGAAAAATCTATCTTTAACCCTTTATTGTATCCCTTTTTTTCAATGTGTTCTAAAATAACCTAAGTTTTTGTAATTGCTTATGCAATACAAATTCGAGTATCTGCTACAGAAACTATTAGAAATAAGTACATTCTAAATGTGTAAATGTTTCAGCCTTTTTTTTAGCTGTCTAAATAAAAATTAAATACAGCAATCTTTGATTTACCGTTGTGAAAATATACACTAAAAATGTCTATGAGATTTCGACTGTTATCCGATTGAAAAAATTTGACCGGCCAATGATACTTTTCATACATTTAATAAATAGTACGGTAAATGGCAATTTCAACACCGCATTCCAGCAAAAATTTTCTCTATTTGGCACTTAATCCGAGAATATTGTTTACGTTTTTACTGTCGAGACGCTGCAGCATAGATAGTGATTAACTGACAATAGAGAAATACCTATCGCATAATCCTTTCCGTGTCTTTGCATGTTGTTAAACGAAATTGATGTTGAGTCAGTATCTCTATAAATAGAGCAATGTAAACGTCATGGTGTGATTGAACATGTAAAGCAACATCACACAAACTGAGCACTCGCAATTTGGCAAATTTGACTGATGGTTTACTCGCCAAATGAAGAATTTTGTCGCGATTTGGCGCAATGACGAGCGGCAGCGAGAACATTGCCTAACACTTCATTTATAATGGCCGTTTCATAATAATAGAAGCCATTAGTCCATCAGAAGAAAATGAAGTAATGGAAATGCCGGGGGTGACACTAAATTCTGAAAAAGCAGAATTCCTGTTCTCTAGTTATTCAAGTTTTTCTTATACAAACATTTAAGTATATAAGTGAAATGCAACATATAATGTAAAAAGTCTGAAGGGGATATAGTCAAGCCTTGATTTAACGAATTTTTCGATACAGTGAATGCTTTACGGTCTCAACGAAAAGAGAACAAAAATACTTCGATTTAACAAATTTATAATCCTGATTTAATGAATAACTTTTGATGTCAAACAAATGAAAAATTGAAGAAATTTTCTAATATTTGTAAAAAAATTTCAATGTCCCTGATTGTCAATTTTCTAAATATGTATCTTGTAACGTAGAAATATCTACATGCAGAACGTAAGGCTTCTATGCTACATTAAAAGAGCCCTACAAAAATGTACATTACAGCAACGTTATTAATAGCAGTAGTAGTGTTTTTATGAAGAAGATGGAATACAGACTAAGCTAGAGATCTGCATGGGCCAATTTTCATTCATGGCACTCGGGCTGGGCTGGGTCTGGTCTCCATTCTTTTCGGGCCGGGCCCGGGCCATACTTTTTTCTGAAGGCTCGGGGCAGACCTAACTAAATTTTTCTGTACAGAGCCGTGACTAGTTTCATTCTTAATCTTCACGGCCCAAAATTTTCAGTCCTAGTTTTAACCCAGCCCGTATGAAAATCATTGTCTCAGCATGGCCTTGTCCATTCAAAGGTCAGTTAAATTAGGCGTGGTTCAAAAATTTTTGCATAAAATGCATACATTTTTAAATCGCCATTATTCTACACTTAAACATTAAAATTTATTATTTTTAAAGAGTAGTAGATTTCTACGCTTATTAAAAGATATATAAATTAAAATGTAGTAAAACGTGTGAAAAGGTACTTGCCTATGACGGAACCCTGTTTTAAACTGAAAAACGTGTTGATCCATGCAAAATTAATATACTAATACGTAAGAAAAGAATCTATAATACATTTACACTTTTAAGAAGGGAACTTGTTTATAGCTCTTTTTTTTTTCTTCTTTTCTATGCAATTCCACCTTAGAAGATTTTACTGTATAGCATTTTTCAGATTTTTAACACTTCAGTATATGGAATATGGATTAACAATATTAATGATAACTGAAACATTTACATACAAGAAATATGGATTCATTAAAAAATAAATATCGCAGCCTGCGGCACTTCTATAAAAATGAAGATTATAAACATGAAAAAAAGTTAGGATAAATATTTTTGGTCAGAACTCCTCGTACAAGACAAATTTTTAACCAAAACGACATAAAAATCAGTGTTTTGTAGAAATTCACCTTGGGCCGAAATTTTAGTTTTTTACCGGGCCGGGCTTGGGCCGAACTTTTAAATTTTGTATCGGGCCGGGCCGAATTTTTTTTTTCTATGAGTCGGGCCGGGCTGGGGCCTGGAAATTTCAAACCGTGCAGACCTCTAGACTAAGCATGCAACATTCAAAGAAGCAGTTAGCTGTTTGGATACTTTGAAATGATATTTGATGCCTCTTGATGGGGGGTTGATGACACTGTTTTCATGGCTTCTGGAAAAAATCGATAAAGCAGTTTGGAATACAAAATCAAAACAAAACAATCAATCATCAATAAAAGGTAGCTAATAATTTATCTATAAAATTTGAATAAATATTTTTTTCCTCATTACAATGCTTGTGATTTATAGTAGTGCATTTTTAAAGGAATAAATTTTCATGCAGTGTACTTAAAGCATCAAACATTTAGCATCATTATTAAGGCATATGAGTATTGTTCTTTGTATTTACAGACTTTTTATTTTTAACTTGTTCTATTGTATAAGAAATTCCTTTGATTATTCTGATTTAACGAATAATTTCAATTTAATGAACAAAGTTTCTAGTCTCAAATGATTAATTAAATCGGGGTTCGACTGTATCTGTTTTCTTTGTAATAAAAAAAATTGTAAAAATCACATGATTTTAAGGCCAAAGAAGTATAACCTCCCCTTAAACATTTAATCAGTTCAGTGGTGACTTCTATTAATATTTCTGTACTTCCTTTAGAAATGAAGCTGCTTGCACTCGTATGAAGCGGCAAATGGCAGTTCAGAATAGTCTTCTAAGAAATTTAGAGGCAAAAGAACAGAAAATAAATAGTGAATTAAACAAGAGAAAGAATCACAAGAGTATAATAACATTTTAAATAAGCCTATGTATACAAGATAGTGTAAATAAATTATTTTTATTTTACAATATGTTTTGTTTATATCATCTGTTTCACACTTGAAACTTAATGTAGTTTTGTTGATGTTTTCCTATTTCTTTCAAAAAATAGTCAAAGTATTGTTACTAAAAGGATACATAAATCAATCATTGCTACATCATTTTAAGTTAGATTGCTTATGACAGTTTTGAATTAGGATTTAAATTTTTTTTTTCGTTGAAAACATAAAAAAGTTTCCTCATCTTTTCATTTTATTGATATACCACACTGTTAACCCCTTAATTCTCGCTCCCATCAATATGATGGGCTGAGGTGCAGGGTATACTGGGGTATACGCCATATACCTTCTGGATTTTTTGAAGGAACACTGTATACCCTCTGTTTCTCAAGAAAGCTATAATATATATACACTAGGGTATACCCTCTGCCTTGAGCATATACTCTCTGCTTAGAACGTATACCCTCTATTTTTTTTATGATTACATCACTGCTGAGGTAACAGCATCTATTTCTTGCGCCTGTGATACTGCCGGGCTGAAGATTTAAAAGTGAAAAAACTTCTGAAACAAAAAAAAAATTTACTGACATTTCCACATGAAGTTTTTGAACATTCACATTCGAGTTTTGTTTGTACAATCTATGTTTGAGTAAATTGTGGCTTCTGATGAATCAAGCATTTCTGATGATATTTTGATTTTAATTGATAGTCAACATTTTATGTATATACATATTATTTAAAATATTATTCGTAAACATTTGTAAAGAAGTAAAAATTTAAAAAATAAGGATCTTATTTGTATTAATTTGTATAGTGTAAAACAAACATTTACAACTTAATTATAAATTAATGCATTTATTGTAAGGCTTTTTTCTATTAGCCACCAAAGGTAATCCATTGCTAAATATTTTCTGTAATTTGTACAATTGTATGGGAGGTGAACAATACAATAGATTTAATGTTACGCCAATAAATGCTGGCCAAAATAGGCCACCAAAGCATTGTGAAACTGCAATAATGAAACATTTTAAAGATTTAAAAGTAGAAAATAAATTATAAATAAGAAATGAAGAGCGTAATATATATATATATATATATATGTATATATATATAAATAAAAGCTTTAATCAATTAATAGTTTAATATTAATTAATTTATGATTATACATTGAGATATCAATTTATAAATCCTAAAAAGATAGTTTAAATAATGTTTCATTTTAGCAAAAATTATACATTTTTTAATACATTCATTTGCTTGAGTTTTCTACAAAGTGAAAAATGAAAAATTTTCACAGTCGAGTTTGGTACCCATGGTCAAATTAATAAATTGTAATGGAAATTTTGGTGTAAAAATACGAATTGTTG
Source organism: Maratus speciosus (assembly GCA_963932465.1). Lineage (NCBI taxonomy): Eukaryota > Metazoa > Arthropoda > Arachnida > Araneae > Salticidae > Maratus > Maratus speciosus. The sequence continues at coordinate 467,421,284 of OZ010798.1, forward strand.
TCAAAAAAGAGGTGTGCTTAAAGAGTGTTTTTAAAAAATCTATTTTTACTTTTATATTTATGTCTGTTTATAATCGGTTGTGACATAGTCCAGATATGTATTAATTTCATTGCTAATTAATAATGTAAGCTTTTCAAAAACATTTTAGTGTTCAGTGAAAATTATTGTTTCATTTGATGTCATTCCTTTACTGATGATGCCTCGGAACAGAGTTGAAAATATTATACAGTAGACTCCCTTAGATCTGCACAGCTTGGGACCAGAGGTTGTGATTTTAGAATTTTGTGGATTTCTGGTCATTGCTTTTACATTTTTAAACATTAATTTCAATGTAACAATGCAATCGAGATTGTAATGAATACTTACAATATAGTAAAATGTTAAAATAATTGAAGAGCTGAGTGGATGAACATGTTATGCTACATTTTCTAAATATTTTTATCTTTTGGTTGAAAGCGTTATGAGGTATCCTATCACATAGTGAAGCTAAAATACTAATATTCTATTTAGTCTTGAAGATTTAGGAGATTATTCATTAATATTTAATATTGTCAATAATAATAATAATTTTTAATATTTGAAAATTAAATATGAATAAGTTTTTCTGAGAGAGTTTAGACCATACCTGTTAATATTTTAAACACATGGCATCAAACAGAAAATAAATCATTAAATTTACAGCAAAAACTTTCACCTCAAATTTCTTCAAATGTAATTTGTGTTACTTAAGATGTTCTTCCACTTAGCTCTTCAATTAAGTAAAATAATAAACTAAAATAATAAAAATGTAGATAATTTTTAAAATGATTTCAATATTAAAAGTAAAGGTTAAGTAAATAATTAATAGTGTATAATTAAATGTGCATAATAAAGATGAGATACATTTTTCTTGAATTATTCAATGAAACTTGCCTATAAAGATGCCCTGCTAATCCACATTAAAACCATAAAATAAGGAAGTTTTATTTGCGGTTTAGCCAGACTTCATAACCTAATAAGCTTGCACCAGTTTAATTTTAACACAATTATTCTAATTGGTAAATAAATCATATTAGATGTGAATTTCCAACTGGGCGAAAAATGTTCGAACCAGGGATCTCCTGGCTCAAGCCGCTCCAGCGATTTCTGGAGTTCCATTACCTGAGATTTATTCTGTTGAGCTGAACCAGGTTTCAAACCAGATGCAATAATCATTAAGGTTAGCTGGGTGAAAAAGTTCCACCAGATTCGTTCAGGATAGCTCAGATGGCAGAGCACTGGTGGCTTGAGCCAGGAGATCCCTGGTTCGAATCCTGGTCCGGATATTTTTCGCCCAGTTGGAAATTTACATCTAATACAAATAAGCTTGATTAATACATAAATGTACTTGGTAAGAAGATTGTGATTACCAGTGCTATCAGCAGTATCTTGAATTTTTTCAGAAATTGATACTTCCTTTATGGAAAAGCATGCGTTCAGTCATATTAATGAGAATTACATATTACAGTACATACGGAATTGATATAAAAATAAAGTCTAATTGTGTCCCTACATCTGAACTGAAAGTCTCATTGTTTACTTCAATGATGTGTGGATTTTAGACGTTTGCAGATTTGTAGGAGTCCGCTGTATTTTAATAAACATATTTTAAATGTTGTGTAGATCTGTAATTTAATGTTTGTTAATAGGTAATGCTTTTAAAGCATTTATCTATTATTTCAAGATCCTTCTTGCGTATTGGTGTTTACTTTATAGGAAAATATGCGTCAATCAAAAGAATGACCAGTAGTGAGAAACACTTCTTTCAATTATTTAAAAAATTATTTATTAAAATAAATAAGTCTTGAGTAAATAATAATGAATAGACCGGGAGGCAGCTGCACAAACCATCACCTCATCAAGGTGACGGCTGAAATTCCAGGATTAATTGAAACTCGATTCCTATATTAAAATGCAACTGGTCTGCCAAGTTGTATCTTGGTAGAAAACACCTGCAAATCCAATTTTAGTGATTGACTGGTAGATTTACCATTGTGTTTTCCTGTTCACAGTCCTCCCTATTTTCATGCCTTTGGGTGCAGGATAACAATTATAAATCTACCGATCCACCAATAAAATCAGGTCTGCAAGTGGTTTCCACCAAGATAGAACTTGGCAAACCAGTTGCATTTTAATATGCTCATCGAGTTCTGTCTAATTCTGGAATTTGACCCATAAACTCAATGAGGTGATGGCTATACAGCTGCCTCCCCAGTCTATAATATAACAATAAAATATATGAGTTGGCTGACTAACAGGGTTCGTACGCGACTGGAAAACCGGGAATTGTCAGGGAAAATGACAAGTGCTCAAAAAGTCAGGGAAAATTGCAATTTTTTTCTAAAACCTGGAAAAGTCAGGGATTTTTTTATGTGGTATCATGTCTCAAGATTTTGCCAAATTCCGAGGTTCGTCCGCAAAAAAGTTCTTATTTTTCACTTGGAAGTAGAATTTTCGCTAAATATTTTACTAAATTCACATTTTGACAGGCAGAAGTTTTAGCTATACAAATTTGTCGCCAAATGGGCAATATCTTTGCCAATGATGGGACTCTGTAAAAGAGCGAACCGCGCAATAGAATAGAGTTATTTTCCGGTTTCTTTTGTCAGCTTTAAAGTTGAATGTTGCCAAATAATTTCGTTTGTTATTTAATGCAACCCTTTTTCATGAAGAGTGAAATAGGCGGAAGCTGAAGGGCTGGTTAAAGCGAACGGAGAGCCGCGATCTTCTTGTCTTCTGCTGACTGCTGCTGAGTGAGAAGGTGATTTAATTTCGTTTTGGTGACGGCATGATTCTTTTCTGAAACCGAAAGTTCTGTTAATTGCAGGTAAGTAATCTTAATTAAAAGTATTCTTTAATAGCCCTAGTTTTTTAATAATAAATAATATATAACAACTAAATGATTTTTTCAGAAACGAGATTGTTATTATTAAATATCTATTCTGAAGATATGTTTTTACCCCCTTTTATCACATTATTATATACAACTTTGCTAGTAAAAAAATTAAAAAGGTGAATCCAGGAAAAATTTAATTTGGTTGCACTATTCTAAAGCTAACGTGATGCAAATATTTCGCATGAACTCATCTATTATTCTTCACTCGTACGTGTGTCATTTTTCAAAAATTTAGATTTAAATATATTTTTAATATATAGTACAGGATATATTATCCGAAACCGAAACTTAGTGAAAGCTTTCATTTAAGAAAAATTTGCAGTTTTTTTCTCCATATTTTATTGAAGAGTTAACATGTTTTATAAATCGATATTTTGAATATTTTAAACTTTTTCTCATACATCTCAAGGTACCGTTATATCCGATTAATTCCCCACCCCCCACCCCCAAACACGGCAAAAAATCGTAAAGTAATCAGAGAGGACTTTTACAGGGATTAAAAGCGGCTATCGAAATCTACCGCCTGTAGAGATTCGAAAATGTGTATAAGAATAGACCAAAGCCTACCCTGATATTCATTTTTTTTTTTTTTTTTTTTTTTTTTTTTGTTAACCGGGATAATTAAAAGTCAGAACCTAAAAAGCACGAAATACGCGCTCTCCCTGCGACACTCTGAGCCTACTTATGACGCTCCTATGAAAGATAAGAATTGAATGTACGCGATCGTCACACATAAGTTTCTTTTGGATCATTTTTATGACTTCTCATTGCCGTAACTTTTAGAAATATGGGAAAACTAACTACATATTTTTAAATTTCGTATTTTTCTGTTTCAAACGCTAAAATCCATTGTAAAAAAATTTAATTTTTAACCTTTTGAAAAAAAAATTCGAAACATCACTTAGAATTTGAACACGTTTTCCGCGATCGAAAATCTGTCGGCAAGCCTCTGGTCTGAAAATTCCGAAAAATTAAGGTGATCATTTCCGAAAATTAAAAAAATCGGTCATAAATCTTAAAATTCAGGCATAAAATTTATCGCAAAATTTGACGAATGATCGCCGAAAAAAATCAATTTCGTCCATCGTTTGAAGAAAAATGGCTAATTTTGTCAAAGGAGCGCAGGAAAATGCGAATTTCATCAAAAAAACGTGAAAATTGGCAAATTTCGTAAAAGGATCGTGAAAAAACGGCAAATTTCGTCAAAGAATCGCGGAAAAACGGCAAAAATCGTCAACAGATCACAAAAAACCCCCTCTAATTTCTTCAAAGAGGCGCAGGAAAAAAAAACACTTATTGCCCGGGAGTTTACTCATTTCAGAAAATTTCCTTTGTTTTTTTTTCCTTGTTTAACCAGAATAATTATTCTCTAATTAATATTAATTAGTTTTTAATTTTGTATGGTAATTATTTTAAACCACTGTTTTTAATTCATAACGTAAAAATAATATACGTAATTTTTTAAGATTAATTTGCAGAAAGTTTTTGACCAAATATTTATTTCTGCAGAAAGTTTTTGGTTTTATACAAGTCTGGGGTAGTGTTGCCAGTGGGTTACTTTTTTTTTAATTCAAATTTCTTGATTGGCAACACTTTTTTGAAATGATAAAATTTCTTCTCTTAAATCTGTTGTTTAATATTTTCAGCATTCTAAAGAGCATTTTTAAGCAGGTTCATGTGCAGTTATTTATTTAATTAAAGAAATATGTAATTTAATATCTAGCATTAAAAAGAAATCTGGCAACATAGTATAAATAAAAAAAGTACTGTTATTATAATTTATTTTGCCCCACCTAACCCTAAATTAAGATTTTATAAATTAAAACTAGAATAGATTCAACTAACATTAGCATTGAAGGAAGAAAAGATTGAAGGAGAAAAGATTAAAGAAGAAAAAGTAAAAGAAGAAAAAATAAAAGTTGATAATACTGAGCCACTGGAAAATGAATCATCTCCTGGTCGATTGGTAATTAAAGAAGAAGTTAAAGATGATGAACTTATGAGTGAAGAGGACATTCCTTTGGTAAGTAGTAGTTAATCCTCCTTTTGCTCTTTTTCAAATGTATGTACATCTACCCTATATATATAAAATCCTAATGTAACAAATTTATGAAACGATTCTATGAAACAACTGATTATGTTTCACGGCGATTTCTCCTAAAATACAGAATACTTTGCGATGAAATTAACACCAAAAATCCATATTGATCCGCAAATCTCAAAACTGGTATTAGAATTTTTAAATTCAAATTAGTTTTCGAAATATTAATTTTTTTCTAATTTTATATACTTTTCTCTAATGATGGCAACTCAAATTTTAATCATAACAGATATTTTTTTTCATATTTTAGGAAAGGTTATTATTTTAAACTAATTTGGCAACCAGTTTGGCCTCCCTTAAATGTATGCCAAGAAATATATCATGTTACTTTTATTCATAATTCAAAGTGTATTTCATTATCATTTTATTTAATACAAAACTTTCATTTAAAACTGAAACATTTAAAATAAATGGCTTCACTTCTTTCTTTTTTTTAAATGAAATGAAAAGCAAAATATTAGGCACAGATGTCATATACGCAAGGCTATACCTAATTGGTGCCTAAATGGCATTATTTTTCCTGACATGGTAACCTAACCTGGCTATTGTTACTCATTTATTAATAAATGTTTATTTGAATTTATTTTCTTTTTATTTACAAAAAATGTTATAAATTGTTTTGTTCTATAGTTATTAATTAAACTTTTTTTATTTATTGTTATTTCATTTTAAAAATAACAGAAAATCATTTAAAAATACATATGTAACTGGTATTCGAAAACGAGGCTTCGCCAAATTGTCATAAAAAAAAAAAAAAAAAAATGCACGCCAAACCCGGTGTGTATATGACAATATAACAAATCATGACATTTAATTTCAGCTTCAAAGCAATGTTTTAATGGTACTACTTCTCCCATCGACCAATTTCGCCAAATTATATAAATTGCCAAATTATACAAATTGACACATTTCTTTATTTTAAATAACGAAAGAACAAATAAATTAGTATAACATTAATAAAAATACAAATGAAATGTCGAAATAAAAATCACTTGATGGCGTAAACACGTGTAACTTCCTTAAAGTCAAGTGAATGTGACATTTACTATCAACCATTGTTGGCATTTAATCTTATAGTTTGGCAACAGATTTTAGATATAACAGGCAACAGATTGTGAATCAAACACGAAAATAACCATCGGATGTCTTAACAGCAACTAATTCTGCCTTAAATTTTTGCAATCAAAGGGAATTGAATGGAAACCCGTTTACAGGGAGATCACTACAGGTTTTTTCAGTATAATTCAATCTTCTCTAATCTTTTTAAAAGCGATCAGATTAGCGTGCTTTTAGATTCTGCAATGTCTGGACGGGGGTGAGCGTAGCTTGCAGGGGGCAGAGCCCCCTAGTATATCTATAAGTACTTATAGATAGGCCCTTTTTTATTGGACGAAAACAGGCTGAAATTTTTGGTTCTGGTCCCTTTACTCCATATTTCTAAGTTCTACAGAAAATGTTGATATCTCTCAGCTAAAAGAATATTGCAGACATATTTTCAATTTGAATATTTTTAAATGATTTTTTTGCACAGGATCCTAAAGTGAAAGTTACTTTATTTTTAAAAAAATCTGCAACCGAAATCGAAAAAGTAAAAAACAGCCATATTACAGATCGACCTCAGCTATCCTATGCAAAAAAAAAATCGTTTAAAAATATTAAAATTGAAACGAGAAACTTGAAAATAACCTGCCCATAGGATTAACATTGCGAAGCGTGTGTTTTCAAGTGAGTGAAGACTCCCCTTAAGGCAAGCCTGCCCAAACTTTCAGAAACAGTGGGTGCTTCTCAGTTGTTTGAAAACAATGAAAGGTCCTATTATTCACAAAACTAGAAATATATATATAATACCTTGCTTTGGTAGCATGGGTGCAAGACCTTCTCACTTAGGTGTGATTTTAGTCTTAGAAAGATTTTTGACTAGCAGTAAATTCTGCTTTATATATTTAAATTATAGCAAATTTACTATCAAGAACTTTTAATCCTTTTTAGCCCTTGGTATGCAATTTCTTTCTCCCAGCTTATTTTGTCTCCAATAAATAACGTTACCTTGTATACGCCAGCCATAAAACAAAAGCCGATGTTTCATTGTGTGATTAAATACTCTACAGCATATTTAGGGTTTTGTTCATCGGACGGAACCCTATTCATCTCGCTCCTCTGTCTATCTGTCCGTCACAGAGCCCGTTCTCAGAAACTATATATGTTGGAGACTTGGAATTTTGCATACTTATAGCTGAACACCTCACATCAAACGACAAATCATAAAATTTTGAAAAAGTCTTATATTTATCCCTCTTGGCTCTAACTTGTGTATTTTAAGCTTTTTGTTCTAACTGAGTCCCTAATTAAGTTGAAGACTTGAAATTTTGCATTTTTATAGCAGAACACTTGCGATCAGACAAAAAATCATAAAATTTTCAAAAAGTCTTATATTATGTACCCCTCCGGACTCTAACTTGTGCATTTTAAGCAATTTTTCTAACCTCTATCCCTTGTACCCGGTGGGTACTTTTCTAACTTTTGCCGGCACCCCTTTGACCACTCTTTCATATAATGCACATAGCCTTACATATTTCAGTTCCACTTTTTACCGCCAAGGGACGCCTACCTATCTCGGGTGCTATGGGCCCGATCCTCTCGACTAATATATCTATGGATAGGTTGTAAAACGGAGTTTTGTTCGGATAGAGGTTTGTGTAGAATAGAGTGCGCCCCTTGGTTGCAAAATGTGGAACTAACGGATTTCGCAAAAGGATAAAGTGTTTTGAAAGGAATATTAAACAAAACCCTCTGTGCGATGATCTGTGATCACACTTACCCACTTGTTTAAAACTTCTAAGATCGCACATTTTAAATGTTTATACCGTCGTATTGGGAAAAAAAGTACTTTTTAATGCAATTTATTTGAAAACTGCATCACCATTTGTTTTTGAAATATTAATTTTTTTATAGTTTTTAGCAACATTTGTTTCATTTTGGCAACTCAAGTACTCCATTTCTGTAGAAAGTAAAGGAAAAATTGTTGAAAAATAGCAATTATATCTTTTTGTTGCCATTTTCTCATAAAAATTGAAAAAAAAAAATTAATTAAAATGCATGCTATTTTGAGAAAAATATAAATGAAGGATTTATGATAAAACATGGAGCTATTATAAACTATATTTTATTTTAAGTATCTATATTAATGCAAATGACGTCATTTTACATAAAATAAAAGGGTGTGCTTTAAGTCTTAAAATTGAAATATGTTTTGCCGTAGAGTCCTGATTATCCGAGTCTCGCTTAACCGAGTTATTTTCTTCTGATGGACTGGTGGCTTCTATTATTATGAAACAGCCATTATAAATGAAGCGTTAGGTGAAGATGAAAGAGCAGCCGTAAAAAGTTAGAACTCTGATTTTCTAGTTAGAATGGAAAAAAAAATGACCATAATTTTTTTTTTCCATTCTGACCAGAAAATCAGAGTTCAACTTTTTACGACTCCTCTTTCATCTTCACCTAACGCTTCATTTATAATGGCTGTTTCATAATAATAGAAGCCACCAGTCCACCAGAAGAAAATGAAGTAATGGAAATGCCAGGGGCGACACGAAATTCTGAAAAAGCAGAATTCCTGTTCTTTAGTTTTTATCTTTCATTGTAAGAGATAAATTTTTAGACATAAAAATCTTCTAACGCGTTTCCATTTGGTTATTCTTAGAAAAGTTTTCAGTCTTGGCTTGAATGGACTTCTTGCAGCCCTTTTGGTAACTTTAGCAAATGCACATACTATTAACACTAATAATCATGCCCCTGTAAAAATAAACTGCAAAGAAAATAAAAATTATTGTAAATTTTGAATTACATTTCCCAGAAAAGGACTTATCTTAAAAACGTTTGTGGGATAAGGAGCCAAAAACTCTAATGCTGCATACAATAGAAAATAATGCAAATGTTAATGATTTTAAAATAAAACATTTTTTAATGGATTTTTATATCCTTCTATATATAAAAAAAAGTTTTGATTTGGAAATGGACCAATGAAAATCTGCGTAGATATTCCTGGCAGATCGGCATCCAATTTGAATGCTTAAGCATGGCCTTTCTTCGTTAATATTAAAAAAAAACTGTTGCATACAAAATAATGAAAATCGGTAGTATTATAGAGAAATGTTTGATAAACACGCTGATGCAGACAGTTTTAAAATCGAAGAATTATTTTAAGAGACATTTAATGCCAAAGTTGGACAAAATAGTTCCATTAAAAAAGTTTTATAGGAATAAAAATGTACATAGGAATTTAATCATTTTTAGATCATTTCATGCGCCAGAATTTCCCGCTGTGCAGACTGTATTTAGTTTTTTAATTTGAATTATTTTTTGAGGTTTTATTTCTATTTTAAATTCAAATTTTCAGCATTTCAAGAGATATTTTTTACATAATTTAGAAAATTGTATTAATTTAAACTGTTGCCAACTGTATAAACAGCGCAAACAATAATGTTTGCTTCAAATTAAAGATTTATTTTACACGTGACTATTATAAACAGAAAATATAAAAAGCAGGAACTCATTGAAAATTACGCATAAAAACTATATTTACACGTGAATTTTAAAGAGAAAGAATATTGTAAAATAATAAATTCGTTAACATGCGTTAGAAGTCTTAAATAGGAGAATTTACGTCACATTACCCTTATTACGTAAAATGAACAAACAATAGTATTGCAAAACAGTTTAAATTTAAAAATTGTGCGAGACATTTATTTGATATTTTAAGATGATCATAATATTCCATTTCTAACAAAAGTATTTTTACGGGAATATTAAAAAGAGAACGAAAAATTTGGTGAAAATTACATCAGATTATAATTGTCAGATTCAGATTATAATTCAGTCTTCCGAAATCTTTTTAAAGCCGATCAAATTACCGTGCTGTTAGAGTCTGCGGTATCTGAACGGGGGTTGACGAGCTTAGCTCGTAGGGGGCAGAGCCCCCTAGTTTAACCAAAAAAAAAAAAAAAACCTTCAAAACGCACGCACGTCTTATACTACTACGCACATACATCTCATACTTATAGCCATAAACTGCAGAATAAATATAAATCCTAGTAAATTTAGAGTTTACATTTTCCTGAGAGCAGCTATCTCAAAAATTATTGCAAGGTAAGGATTAAAAAAATATATGTATGTTGCCTACCAGAAAACAAAAAAAGGCATTTAAACATTAATGATATAAAATTAAAAATTTTTTAAAGCATTTTTTAAAATGGATTTTATATATTTTTTATAAACTTAGTTGCAGGAAAGATTAAAAAGGATGCCAGGAAATCCTTTGAAAGGTGTCATGGCACCCACAAGTGCTGATTTGCGCAGTCCTGCTTTAGGGAATGTGCAGTTACAGTAATCATTTAAACAATTAGAGTCCCGCTTAATTGAGTTTCCGCTTTAACCAAGTTATTTTCTTCTGATGGACTGATGACTTTTATTATTATGAATTTTTTTCCCATTCTGACCAGAAAATCAGAGTTCTAACTTTTTACGGTTGGTCTTTCATCTAAATCTAACACTTCATTTATAATGGCTGTTTCATAATAATGGAAGTCATCAGTCCATCAGAAGAAAATGATCCATTCCAAAAGTATAAGTTCGATTGAAAAAAAAAAAAACTATTTAATACTTTGTGAAGGAAAAAGAGGTTACACTTGCAATTTTCCTGACACTAATAGAACCACATAGCTGCCAATTTGTACAGTTTTGTTACCTCTAAAATTTAGTACAAATTTCTGCCATCTTTAATCGTTGGCGATTGTTAGATTTCGGCAATTGAACTAGACAAAATTTACTGGTAAGTTTTACTGGTTAAGAAAAAAAAACTTACAGTATATGCAATAGCCTCGTTATACTGCAGGGGAAAAAAAAAACTAGAAAACAGGAATTTCTGCTTTTTCAGAATTTAGTGCCGCCCCAGATGAAAAACAAAAAACAAAAATGTATATATAGATAGGTAGTACAAAACATATTTCAGTTTTAAGACTTAAAACACACACTTTTATTTTATATGAAATGACGTCATCCACATCCACTGAAGAATTCCTCATTTACGATCCAGTATTAAACAACATCTACAGTAAAGTACGCATAGGGCGTCACTGTCGCTGAATAATACACAAATCCAAAAAAAAAGATATCGCTATTCAAGAAACTCGACAAAAAAAATAGACTATCTAATGATTCATATGCCTTCATGTGTTTGTAATATTAATATAGGTACTTAAAATTAAATTTAGTTTATAATAGCTCCATGTTTTATCAGAAATAATCCATTTATATTTTTTCAAAATAACACATATTTTTCAGTTTTTATGGGGAAATGGCAACAAACATATGTAATTGCTATTTTCCCTTTACTTTCTACAGAAGTGGTACTTGAGTTGCCAAAATTAAACAAATGACGCAAAAAACTACAAAAAAAAAAAAAAAAAAAAAAATTAATATCGCAAAAGTAAATGCAGATGCAGTTTTCAAACAAATTGCATTTAAAAGTACATTTTACCCCAATACGACGGTATAAAAATTGAAAATGTGCGATACTTGGAAGTTTAAAAAATTGCAGTACAGTATTTAACAGTCCAATGATACATCTGCTTTGTTTTATGGCTAGCTTATATTGCGGAACGTTATTGTTTGGAGACATTTTTTTTTTGCTGGGAGAAAGAAATAGCGTACTGGGGGCTAAAAAAAAAAAACTGCAGCAAAATATACATTTCACAAACAAAAAACTATCAAGGGCTTTTTTAAATAAATAACTTCTTTCCCTATTTTTCTTAAAAGTAATGGAAATGTACATCAAAGAAATGTTACTAGTACCATAAAAATTAAATGAATTAAGTGAAAATTTATATTTCATTTCCTGGTGACTACCAACTAAGGTGACTTGCGTCACCTTAGAAGTTAAAAGAATTGTAGTAGAGGTTATCCATATTTAACCATACAAATGATACATCTGCTTTGTTTTGCAGCTGACTAATCCTCTTCAGTTCCGAAGCTAAAGTAATAATACAAATGCTTATTCATTGGGTTTTTTTCAAACAAAATGACATCATAAATGACAGAAAAAATATCTTTTCTGAAATGGATCCTTTAGGCGCTTTGTAATTTAGGTTAAACTAGTCGGATGTACCAATCCCAAAACTTTCTTCTATTTCATACATGTTAATACTTCAAAATTCGCTATCACACTGCCAAAATTAAATGGCAATCTATGCATCTCATGAGGATTCTAAATATATGAAATTCCGTGCATTAGTTCTTGAGATATGACTATCGCTGAAATCGTCTAAATCCAGCAAAATGCTGCCTAGCAGCGCCACCTATTGGGTGATTTATACCAAATCCTAATCAGCAACAATTTATGTCAACGTCTGACTGAATCTGAAGTTTGGAGAAAATCCGTGCATTAGTTTTTGAAATAGAGCTATTGCGAAAATCGTGAAAATTCCTGCATAGCAGCGCCACCTATTAGATGATTAACACCAAAACCTAATTAACAACAACTTGTGTCAACATATAACTAAATCTGAAGTTAGATGAAAATGTGTCCATTAGTTCTATAGATAGAGCTATTGAGGCAATCGTGGAAAAGGCAGCACAGAAGCGCCACCTGTTGGGCGATTTACACCAACACATAATCAGTAGCAAGTCATATCAAGGACTAACTGAATCTGAAGTTTGATCAAAATCCGTGCATTAGTTCTTGAGATAGAGCTATTGCAAAAATCGTGAAAAATGCAGCATAGCAGCGCCATCTGTTGAGCGATTTACACCAAAAACTAATCAGCATCAATTTGTATTAGGGACTAACTGAATATAAATTTTTATTAAATTCCGTGCATTAATTCTTGAGATAGAGCGCCCACAAAATTTGTGTCACATACACACAGACAGACATTTTGTAGAAACTTGTTTTTCGGGTTCTCTGACCTCTAAAACGTGTAAATCCGTCGAAAACCGGAATTCGAAAATTTTCATGAGTCCAATACTTTCTTCTTGTAAAGATAGAAGAAAGTAAAAATATGGATCTAAAACTACAAACCCCTTAAAAACATCAATTTAATAACCATTAACCTAAATTAACACAATCATAAATTTAAGAGCTTTAAACAAGTAAATAATCTACAAATCCTCAAAATTTTCTATTGAAAATGATTTTAGTTGAATACTTATGAAAATTTCTCACTTTCTTGGTCGTACTGTCTTTTGGCATTTTGCAAACTCGGAGGAAAATAACATTTACTTTATGTGGGAATCAGCTTAAGATGCTGCTATTTATTTGCTTGCTTTGAATGCAAAAAACATTCAGCTATTAAGAAGTGATGTGAAAATGTAAAAAAAATTGGACATTTTAGTTTTTATAAAGAAAATAACAGAGGTCCGCGTTTGGGCACCCAGGGACCGAAGAGGTTATATAACAGAATGTTATTTTTTAGAGACGACACTTTAATTGCTGCCCGAAAGAAATAGCATACCCTGGGCTCTATAGATATCATAATTTTAAGCTCTGTGAATGGGGGTGGGGGAGCAGACTTTGTAAAATATTTTTCTTTAATTTATTAAAACCATAATAAATTTCTAAAAATAGCATTAATAAATTTGCAATGTCTATCACCATTATTTGTACAAATAAATTTTCTGGCCTTTAAAATAATGAACATTAAGTATCCTTCTATATATAAAACTAGTCGGATGTACCAATCCCAAAACTTTCTTCTATCTCATACATGTTAATACTGGAAAATTCGCTCTCACACTGCCAAAATTAAACGGCAATCTATGCCAATCATGAGGATTCTAAAGATATGAAATTCCGTGCATTAGGTCTTGAGACATGGCTATCTCTGAAATCGTGTAAATTCAGCATAGCAGCGCCACCTATTGGGTGCTTTACACCAAAAATCACCAAGAAACCACTTATGTCAAAGTCTAACTGAATCTGAAGTTTGGGGAAAATCTGTATATGAGTTTTGGAGATAGAGTTATTGTGAAAATTATGAAAATTCCAGCATAGCAGCGCCACCTATTGGACGATTAACACTGAAACCTAATCAGCAACAACTTGTGTTAACATCTAACTAAATCTGAAGTTAGATGAAAATTCATCGTTCAAAATGCAGCACAGCAACGCCACCTGTTGAGCAATTTACACCAACACGTAATCAGCATCAAGTCATATCAGGGACTAACTAAATCTGAAGTTTCGTGAAAATCCGTGCATTAGTTCTTGAGATAGAGCCGTTGCGTAAATCGTAAAAAATGCAGCACAGCAGTGCCACCTGTTGAGTGATTTGCACCAAAAACTAATCAGCATCAATTTGTATCAGGGACTAACTGGTTATGAATTTTTATTAAATCCGTGCATTAGTTCTTGAGATAGAGCGCCCACAAAATTTGTGTCACCCACACACAGACTCACAGACAGACATTTTGTAAAAACATGTTTTTCGGGTTCTCTGACCCCTAAAACGTGTAAATCCGTCGAAAACTGGAATTCGAAAATTTTCATGAATCCAATACTTTCTTCTTGTAAAGATAGAAGAAAGTAAAAAAGTAATGATTTGGAAATGGACCAATGAAAATCTGTGTAGATACCGCAAAACGCATCTGATTGGTCAGAGCTTCCCTGATGCTAAAGGGGTTATCAAAGAGGGGACAGCTCTGTCGCCAAACGCCGCCAAGTTTGTCGCCAACATGGCGATATGTCGCCAAATTTGGCGAAAAAAAATTAGTTGCCAAAAGTTAAGTCAACGTGGCGCTATTTCCAGTATTTCGCCAAATTTCCTTAGACTCCCATTGAAATCCAATACGGTTTACTTACTTGCAGAAAATCGACAAATTGAGATATTTCAATGCAACAAAAACTAATATTAGCTTATGAATAGAGCTTAATTGAACTATTTACATTATTTTTAAGCGCAAACACTAACTATTTACAATATTCGTATATATATAATTTTATATTTAATAATTCTTATAATTATGAAACTCTGTAAGCTCTAATGATTATGAGCTTGGAGATAAGGAAATAAAATTGTCAGGAGTTGGGAAGGAGCGTGTTCTTACCAAGTGTTATCTAAAAATTGAATGCATAGAAAATAAGGGATTGCGAAGCGATCCAGAATGGAAACGCGAAATAATTACGTCTGTTGTTGGCTAGAAAATAGGGATTACTTCGCGGTATCAAATGGAATCGCGAAGCGATTACACGGGGGGTTGGTGAGCAGGGTGGCAGAGCCCCCCTAGTAAAAGTAAAAATATTTTTTTTAACACTTTTATAAGCATTCAGTGTTATCTTGAAAATCATGTTTCATTGTTAAAGTGCAATTAATTCCTGTTTTTCTACAAAAATTCGGAGCACTGAACTCGTGTTATGAATTTTTTTAATTATATGTTTGTGCAAGCAAGTGAATCATTTCAGCAGAAAGAAAAGAAGGGAAGCATTAAACTATCTTTTTAGGATTCCTAAATTGATTGCTCAACATATACTAATCGTTAATTAAGATTACACTATTAATTGAAACTATCTTTCTAAATTGATTTCTCAGCGTATAATCATAAATTATTTAATATTATACTCAGAGTTGTATAATATCGACGCACGCCGTGCGCGGAAAATTTTTCGCAAAATTCGGAACTTTGCTAAAAAAAAGGAAAAAAAAAAGCAATTTAACAAATTACAATGACCATTTGGAAAATGATTTTTTCAAAGACTAAAATTTAAGACATAAAAAATCGCATGGAGTTGATCCTACATTACGTACGCCATAAATTAAACATTAATAGTGTTATTACACGTAAAAATTCCAAGCGACAAAAATCGCCTGCGACTCGTACGTTTTATATCCACCTGAAACTTACGTATTATCCAAGCATTTCATTGGCTGTTCAGGAAAAGGCTTTTCCATCGTCAGATTTCCAAGAAATCTGACGACCCATTTTAAATGAAATTTCATTCTCAAACTTCTAAACATCTGACAGTATTACTTTTTACACCATCGTATAGAGAAAAAAATGTACTTAAATGCAATTTGTTTGAAAGCTGTGTATATCAATTTGTTTCTGAGTTATTAATTTTTTTTTCTGTAGTTTTTATTACTTTTTTGTCATAGTGGCAACAGAAGTATCCATCTCTGTTGAAAGTAAAGGGAAATACAGATTACTGTATAGACCAATCAGAAATTAATAAAATGCAGATTAAACCAATAAAAAGCTTCAGATATGCTTTTGATTTTCTACACTGACGAGGCCATTTTTCCAAATGGTTAAAAAAAAAAAAGTATTTTTTTTTTTCGTGTACCTTTTTTAAAAAAAAAAAAAACTGAAAAATTAAAATATTCCCCAATTTTATGTATGATTTATTTATTGTTTGCCAGGTGATTCTGTTCCATATTTTCCAAAAATTTAAGGCGTTCGGTTCCGAAAAAATCGGCCACCAGCCCGAAAATTCAGGCATAAAAAAATATCACTAAAAAAATATTGCGAATTTCAACAAATGGTCGCCGAAGAGAAAACAATTTTGTCAGTCGTTCACAGAAAAAAATCACAACTTTTGTAAAGGCATCGCGGATAAAACGCAAATTTTGTCAAAGGATCGTGAAAAAAAAAAAAAAAAGATGATTTCGTCAAAGAATCTCAGAAAAGCACAAATTTTGTCAAAGGAGCACAGGAAAAAAATGAATTTTGTAACAACATAGCCGGAAAAAAAATGAAAATTGTCAAATGATAAAAAAAAAAAAACCCACAAATTTCGTAAAAGAATCTTAAAAAAAATGCAAATTCTGTCAAAACAGCTCAGGAAGAAAACGATTTTCATAAAAAAAATAGCAGAAAAAGTGCGAATTTTGTCAAAAGATCACGAAAAACACCAATTTCCTCAAAGGATCACAGAAAAAATGCGAATTTCGTGAAAGGATCGCGAGAAAAACTGATTACGTCAAAAGATCGAGAAAAAACCGGGAATTTTGTCAAATGATCGTGGAAAAAGCGGAAATTTTGTCAAAGGGCCGCGATAATAACTCATCAGTCTCTTTAATGATGAAACTCAAGATTGGAACTCTCCCTATAAAATGTAATTCAGTTGTTTCAGAAGCAATGCCTCATTATTTCTGTGAACAGAGGGAGTGGCATTTTGTGCAAAGAGGTTACAATATTAAGGATTGGGCTGTTTCTAAATGCATTGGCAAAATAATTGATAAGAATTACCCCTTCTTATCATGCACTTTTAGCTTTATTATTTTTTTAACCAAAATAATTATTCTTTAATTAATCTCAATTAATTTTTAATTCAAATGGTAATTATCTTAAAACTATTGTTTTTAATTCATATCATCAAAATAATATAACACATTATTTTATTAAACGTTAAATTAATTTGCAAAAAGTTTTTGACCCAATATTTGTGTGTACAGAAAGTTTTTGGTTTTATACAAGTCTGATTATACTATTAATTGATAAAAGCATATATATATTTAAGTATTACTCTTCATTTTTAATTTATTTTTTACTTTTTAGCGTTAAATTATTTCATTGTTTATGGCAGCCATTTGGCATATTTTGATGATAGTTTATTGGCGCATATTAAAAAAGATTTCAACTTCCATAGAATTGTAAGTGCTACAGAGAATATTTGCCGATTTATTACCTGTGGCATGCTAATTGAAAAATGACTTGAAATTAATGTAATTAATAATTAAGTTCTAAAAATATTAAAATGTTGTATTGCCATCAAAAATAGTACATAATTTTTCTAATGCTAACCTATCATGAAGTAGATTAAAAATTAACAAGTAATATAAAAATTTTGTTTTTAAAGTCAATTCCTAATTAGGTCATCAAAGAAAAATTTAATATAATCCCTTAAGCTAATATTAGTTTTTATTGCATTAAAATATCTCAATTGGTTGATTTTCTATAAGCAAGTAGGTTTACAATGGAAGTCTATGGGAATTTGGCGAAATATTAGAGATATCGCCAAGTTGGCGTCACTTTTGGCGACCCATTTTGGTCGCCAAGTTGGCGACAAACTTGTCGGTATTTGGTGACAGAACAGGGTCCCCCTATGGTAACCCCCCTTATAAATATGAAGATGCATTAAATGCTGTTCAATAACAAATGGCTGCCATTTTGTCTCCCATATAAAACTGAAATTAATTAATTAAAATTTAATTAATGAATTAATATTTGAAAAATCTGTATTAACATCAATTGTCATCTAGTACAAGTTAAAAAAAAATTTTATTTCAACTCGATAGGATGAATAATAAGTATTTTATTAACGATTGAAAATTTGAAAAAGATATATATATATATAAATAAATATAGGGAGAGTGTGAACTAATTGTAGGAATTGAAAAATCGATTGCAAAATTCCATATTTACACAGTGATGCCAGGGATGCGCTATTTTATTATGCTATCCATTTATAAATGTTGGGAGGGAAACTCCCCTCTGGGAAAATTTGAATTTCAAGCCCCGATATTCAAAGAGATATAGTTTTCTAAATTATATTATTTCAATGTATTTAAAGTGTTTTAATGATGTGTGAATCATGTTTCTAATTTATTATTCTGTGATGGCATTATATAAAGAAATAAATAAACATACACCATAACAGAAAGCATATCTAGTGCCGGATATCCGTATCCGTCAGGCAAAGGAGCTTTGGATATCTGGCAAAATCAATATCTGGTTCATCCCTAATTTTCACCTCAAAATAGGACTCTCACAAAAATGTTCACCTTCAAACAGCACCCTTCACAAAATTCTTTGTCTTAAAAATAGACCTTTCACAAAACTTTTTCATCTCCAAACTGAACTTTTTACAAATTTAATCATTTAAAAGTAAAATCTAACCTGTCACTTTTGCATGTATAATGAAAAAATATGTATCTTTCATATAAATAAAGTTGGCCCCCCACGCTTTCATTTTTTTTTTTTTTTTGACATGAGAAAATAATATAATTTCTTTTTCTAGTCCACAAGTTATTTTCTACTTTTTAGTGCATTTAAAATATATATATATATATATATTTTCTAAATTTTCATTGAAATCCTGTTTTACTTTATTTTTTTATTATTACATTTATTTTAATTTTTTAGTCTTATAATGTTTTATAGAAAATTTAATATTTAAAATTTTTGACCTTCTCCCCTGTATATAGTACAAACTATAGTGCAGATCAAAATAACAGAGAATTAAATTTCTGTATCCAACTATATAAAGCTCATTAAAATCGGCATTTGGGAGCTCAGATAGAGCAAAATTCATCCAGCTTTATTTTACTATTTTATAATTCAAAATAAAAGTTTTTAATAAATCACAAAAATTGTAATTAGAAATTGGCAACAGTTACAATTCAAAATGAAAATTCACATAACTTGTTTTTCAAATAAATTGCAAAAATTGTACCTTGAAATTGGCAACAGTTAAAATGTATTAATTTTCTGAAAAAAAATATATATATATATTTAATTGTTTACTAGATATACCATAGCACAAGTGTTCTATTTTTTTCAAAATTTTGCAAAATGCACAAAAGAAAGGTATTTTCACTGATTATTATTTTACAACCATTAATCTTCTCTTTTCTTTAACTTATACTCTGTGTTGCACATGTATTTCATTATTTGTTATGTATATCACAGTTTGTAATTGAACTACCTTATGGGTGCTTAATCAAAAAAGGCAGTGCAGTGCAAAAAAGCTTAGTGTCATCTTGATACTGAAATTTTACCAAACACTGTAATTTCAAAATGAACAACTAATTTTGACAATTTTTTTTTTCTTTTTGTTAAATTTTACTTTATGGTACTAAATGTGAAGCTATTTGAGTCAAGTAAGTAGTTTAGGAATTATGAAGGTTTGGAACTCATAATTTAAAATTAATTGGTAATCATTGCAAAACAATTTGTAATGAGGATAGTTTTTTAAAACTACTTGGTGGAATAAGCAACTTTGGATTTGCATATTTGAGGCTTCTAGAAATCTAATACAGTTAAAAAATTAGGTTACATTTATTATTTTTTTTGTAAATCTAATTAAAACAAATTATGACATCATCTCTGCAAATAATGTCATATCTGCACCAGGTTTGGTGCAATTTTTTTTCTTTTACGTCAATTTGGCGAAAACCTCGTTTCTGAATATGTTACATATTTATTTTTGTCTACACACCACATTGGCGCGACTTTTTCCAATTTGGCGAAAACCTTGTTTTCGAATACCAGTTACATATATATTTTTAAAAAGGGAATAACAATAAATAAAAAAAAGTTTAATTAATAACTTTAGAACAAAACATTTTATTAATAAGTAAAGAACATCTGGTTTTCCATATCAAGCAAAATAACGACACTTTGGTGCCAATTAAGTAACCTGGTGCGTATATGCAGGGATGTAAGACCTGCGCCAAGCTGCTACAAAACAGCTATTTTTTTCCATTTTGCGCATTTTCGTCGATCCAAGAAACAACAACAAAAAAAATTTCTAGGCCGCTAATTTCGTCAAAAAAGCAAAAAACGCGGTCAAAGTACTTCTAAAAACACGCGATGTTTGTCAAATGATCGCAAAAAAAAAAACAAAAAAACAACAACAAAAAAAAAAACGTGGATACAATTAATTCAAATTCAAAGGATAAAAAGTCATTTCGAAGGATCGCTAATTTCGTCAAAAAACGAACAAAACACGGCCAAAAAATCGCGAAAAAATGCGATTTCGTTCGCGAAAAGATCGCGAATGAAACGCAAATTTTGTCGAAAGATCGCAGAAAACACGCAAATTTTGTCGAAAGATCGCGAAAAACACGCGAATTTTGTCAAAAGATCACGAGAATTTCGTCAATAGATCGCCAAAAACACGCGACTTTCGTCAAAGGATCGCGAGAAAAACGGGGATTTTGCCAAAGGATCGCTAATTTCGTCAAAACACGGTCAAAAGATCGTGAGAAAACGATAATTTTGTTAAAAGATGGCGAGAAAAAAACGCAAATTTCATCAAAAGGTTGAAAAAACACGCGAATTTCGTCAAAAGATCGCAAAAAACACTCGAATTTCGTCAAAAGATCGCAAAAACACGCGAATTTCGTCAAATGATGGCGAATAACGCGGATTTCCTCAAAGGATCGGGGAATAAACGTGAATTTTGTCAAAAGATGGCTAATTTCGCCAAAAAACGAAGAAAGCACGGTCAAAAGATTGAAAAAACTCTAATTTCGTTAAAAGATCGCGAAAAAGTCAACAAATTTCATGAAAAGGATGCGAAAAACACGCGAATTTCGTCAGAAGATCTCGAAAAACACGCGAATTTCGTCAAAAGATCGCGAAATTTGTCAAATGATCGCGAAAAAAACGTGAATTTTGTCAAAGGATCGCTAATTTCTTCAAAAAACGAACAAAATGGGATCAAAAGATTGTGTAAAAACACGAATTTCTTTAAAAGATCGCGAAAAAACCGCAAATTTCATCAAAAGATAGCGAAAACCGCAAATTTCTTCAAAAGGTCGCGAAAAACCGCAAATTTCATCAAAAGATTTCGAAAAACACGCTAATTTCGTCAAAAGATGGCGAAAAACACGCTGATTTCAATAAAAGATCAAGAAAAATACTCGAATTTTATCAAAAGATCGCGAGAAATACGCAAATTTCCTCATAAGATCGCGAGAAATACACAAATTTCATCAAAAGATCGCGAGAAATACGCGTGAATTTCGTCAAAAGATCGCGGAAAACATGCGAATCTTGTCAAAGGATAGCGGGAAAAAAACGTGAATTTTGTCAAAAGATCGCTATTTGCTTCAAAAAATGAACAAAACGGGGTCAAAAGATAGTGAAAAACGCGAATTTCGTTAAAAGATTGCTAAAAAACGCTAATTTCATCAAAAGGTCGCAAAAAACCGCAAATTTTGTCAAAAGATTTCGAAAAACACTCTAATTTCGTGAAAAGGTAGCGAAAAGTATATTGATTTCAACAAAGGATCGCAAAAAATAAGCGAATTTTGTCAAAAGATCGCGGAAAAATACGCGAATTTCGTCAAAAGATCGCGAGAAACACGCGAATTTAGTCAAAAGGTCGCGAAAAATACGGAAATTTCTTATTTATTAGCATTAGAATTTCAATCTGCTCCAAAAAAAGCTTTTATTGCTACAAAATTAATTTTTGCTGCTACAAAAATGGGTTTTACTGCTACAAAATTCGATTTTTGCTGCTACAAAAATAGATTTTACTGCTACAAAATTCGATTTTTGCTGCTCCAAAGCTGCTACAAAATGACTTTAGTTCACTTTCATACCTGATATATGACATTGGTGTCAGAAAAAATCATGCCAATGTGGTGCGTATATGACATCTGTGCCTTATTTTTGATTATTTTTAAACGGAAATAACAATAAATAAATAAAAAAGTGATTAATAACTATACTACAAAAATATTTTTATAATTTGAAAAAAGAAAAAGTAAATAAACATTTTATGGTACTAGTTATCCTGTCGACCAAACATCTATCGCCAAACTATAAGATTAAATGCCAATAATGTTTAATCGTAAATGTCACATTCACTTGACTTTAAGCACGTTGCACGTGTTTACGTCATCAAGTTATTTTTATTTCGACGTTTTATTTGTATTTTTATTAATGTTATATTAATTTATTTGTTCTTTCGTTATTTAAAATAAAAATTATGTCAATTTGTATAATTTGGCGAGTGGTTTGGCGATTTATATAATTTGGCGAAATTGGTCGACGGGATAACTAAGTAGAACCCAATTTGGTACAGATGTCATATTCGCCCCATATTGGTGCGATTTTTTTCGGTTACCAATTTGGCGAAAACATCAACAGCATAAACAACATAATCCGGGTTACCACATCAAGCAAAATAACGGCACTTTGGCGCAAGTTAAGTACCTGTTGCCTATATGATATCATAGCTGCCAACTCTTCCGATTTTTTCAGAATTCTTCCGAAAAATCGGCATGTTTTCCGATTTTACGCGCGTAATGCGTTTTCTTCCGCTTTTCGTCATTTTCTTCCGCTTTTCGGCCTTTTCTTACGCTTTTTACGTATGTTTCGTCAAAAGATCGCGGGAAAACCCGAAATTTCGACGAAGGTTCGCGGGAAAGACGCAAATTTTGTCGGAAGCTCGCGTAAAAAAACGCGAATTCCGTGGAAATATCGCGAAAAAACGCGAATTCCGTCGAAATATCGCGAAAAAACGCGAATTCCGTGGAAAGATCGCGAAAAAACGCGAATTCCGTGGAAAGATCGCGAAAAAACGCGAATTCCGTGAAAAGATCGCGAAAAAACGCGAATTTTGTCAAAAGATCGGGTAAAAAAAGCGCCGTCAAAAGATCGCGTAAAAACGTGAATTCCGTTAAAGGATCGCGGAAAAACCCAAATTTCACCGATGGATCCCGGAAAAAACCCAAATTTCGATGAACGATCGCGGGAAAGACGCGAATTTCGTCAAAAGATTGCGTAAACAACCCGTAGGGGTGATTTTGGTCCGAATTTTCTGAAAATTTAAGGCATTAATTTCCGAAAATTTAAAAAAATCGGCCACCAATTCGAAAATTCGGACATAAAAAATATCGCGAATTTCGACATCTTCGCCGAAGAAAATTAATTTTGTCAATCGTTTACAGAAAAATCTCCAATTTCGTCAAAGGATCGCGTGTAAAACGGCAAATTTCGTCAAAAGATCGCGAAAAAACACAAATTTCGTCAAAAGATCACGAATTTCGTTAAAGTGCCGCGGAAAAAAACGCATAGCTAGTGTCGGAAGTGGAAATCCCCCCTCCCTGTTGTAACTTTTCAGAAAATTTGCTGTGAATTTCAGAATTTTTTTTTTCTCTGAATCAACCTAAAAAAAATTAGGAGTCAGAAGTTTTAATGTGAAAGGTAGGATATCTATGAATATTAAAAAAAAAAAAAAAGTTATTTTTAATATATTCAAGTCATAATATATATGTCATTCATGTCATAATATATATTGTGTAATTGCAAATTAGTAAATATTTTATTCCAGTTTTTCTTTGAAATTTGTTTATTTATAAGGATTCAGCTGTTTTTTAATCCTTGCTGAAAGAGTTATAAAACTTAAAAAATCTTCTGATTTCTTCTGATTTTTCGCCAAAATCTTCTGATATCTTCTGATTTTTTGTCCAAAATCTTCTGAGTTTTACCGAAATTTAGTTGGCAAGTATGTGATATTGGCGACAGAAAAAAATCGCGCCAATATGGGGCGAATATGACATCTGTTCCCCCAATTTATTAATAAATAAACAGCAACAGCCAGCCGGGTTACTATGTAAGACAAAATAACGCCATTTTGGCATCAATTATTTACCCCATGCATATTATATGACATCTGTGCCAATTTTTTTTTTTTTTTTTAAGAGGTAGATTTTTAAAATCTTTGAATAGACTAATAACATAACTTTAATTATCACCTAATTCCATAAAGTAGTTCTGTATTTATGCATAAAAAATATGACACAGATGTCATATACACACCGGGGTAGTACATTGGCACCAAAATTGTGTTATTTTGCCTGACATGTTAACCCGGCTATTTTTTAATGTGGTTTTGCAGATCGTGCTTCGTGCGTTTTATTCAAAGTTATGCCATATCAATATCTGAATCAGTTTTATTCTTGCCCTAGTTTCTACAATATCTCGCACTTGGATTTGGATTATATTATTTTTAGGCACAAGTTTAGGTAGTATTAATTTTTCATATTTGTTTTTCTGATTATTACTTTGTTCGAATTTTACTGTGACTGAATTTGTGGCTTATAATCCTTTTGCTAGTATTTAATCGTATTTTCAAATATGTCTGGATTTGCAAGTGATAATCCTTTGTCAGCAAAAGATGTAATTAAAAAATATCAGTCTAGTATTTTTGGAATTGCTATATCATTTTTCTATAGATAGGCATATTCATGGTGTCACAAATCCTGCTTATTTTCGCAAATGAATTTTTACATAATGATTGAAGTATCTTTATATAATTTCTGGTAGATTGTGGTTTACTCAAATCTGGATTTGGGCATGATAAATGTTCTTAAGATATGGAATTCAAGGGGAATATATATATATATATATATATATCAGATGGCTTAATTTGGGTGGCTACAAATAGGTTAATGGAAAAGAATGTGGGACTCTGCATAGTTTAAGACACAGATCTTGGTTTTCATGTAGTATGTTAGCTCTAGAAGTTTTTATTCTTACTTTTAAAATCTTAAATAGATTTAAAAGATCTCAGATAAAATAAATAAAAAGCCTGGAATTTTGGTAATTGTGCATTAACAGATTGGCGGCAGTTCGTTAAAGAAACTAGGGGATCGTACCCAAGCATCCCGGGTTACAGAATATAGGTGAATTTTTGTTTTTAATTGAAACCTAAAAAATTTTTTATATGCAATAAATTTTTTAGTTGCCCATTAACATTAAAAAAGCATTTTTCATATGGAAAATATGAATTATACAATCAAATAAAGTTTTTAAATTTATCAAAAGCGATATTTTCTTATCAGCCGCATGCTAAGAGTTATTTGACCAAGATTTTGCTATTTACACCATTCTTTTATATACTGATAAATTCAGAGCTTTAATTGCATAGTTCAATTACATGTCTGTTAAATTTGTGTTTAATTTGTATTATTTTATTCATTTATTCATAGGGAAGTTCTTTTTTAATGGATATTAGCTGTAAGAAATGATGAAGTCTTTATGTTATTTTAAAGACAAACGGATTAACCTTTCGTAATCGAGCTCCGCGCAATATAGATAAATAAAAAAATATTTCATGTTTTAAAATTGTTTTTAAAACCATAGACAATCAGTAAACTGAGGTGCATTATTTAAACAAATTCCATTTGAAATTTGTTTTCCTATTTGGTGATCTAAAAATTTAAATTGTACTATTACAATTATGTTAGATTTGTGTTTTTTTTATATTATCCTTTTATTTGTGTATAAAGGAAGTATTAATAACAGTCAGAAAAAAATGCTGAATATTGTTTGTTGCTTTATGTGCAAAATGTTTATTATTATTATGTATTGAAGCCGGTACGTGATAAAATAAACTTAAAAAAATCATGCTTAAAAATAATTTTAAAAAACATGTAAAACAGTCAATTAAGATGAAGTTTTTAAACAAATTGGACTTGAAAGTAGATGTTTTCCGTATGCGATGATAATTGAAATTGTACGATGGTCAGAAGTTTAAAAAATTGCAGTAGAAAAAATTTCAAAACCAAAATTAGATCGTGAAATGTTGCCATTCACAAAATGACGTCAGTGTTATGCATAGATACGTTTGTCCTTTATAATATAGACGCGTAATCAGTAAAATATAATAAAGATCAGTTATTAGGATTAGGTTATCAATTGAGGCTCTCATGCTTGAATTCCTGAATGAAAAACAGCAAAAATTATTCCACTCTGACACGATCATAGAATTTTTTCCGCATGAAATCTAAACCCGACATCATTTTCACCGTCGCATAATTTACATATGCACTTCTCATATCATATTTATCATTTTTTTTAAAAAAATTGTATTTTGTTTGATCATTTTAAAATCATTTTAACTCAAAACTTGATGTGTAACTCGGCGAAGCAAATCCATCCAGGCGAGAATCATCAAGTTCTGTAATATAAATCGCTATTATTTATATGCCACCACTCTTTTATAAAGACACTCTAATTTTTTGTAAAACATTGTGTTTTATCAGTGTTTAATTTCAATTATATTATTTTCAAAAATGCAGACTTTTCACCTGTGATGAATTTCAAAGCAGATGGTGTGAAAATGATGCACTTCTATAAAACATATTTCAGTTTTAAGCTTTTTTTAAAAATGACGTCATTTCCATCTGCTAAAGCAATCCACTTTTACAATTCAGTCTTAAACATCATCTGTAGTATGCATATGACGTCATTATCACGTCATAACAGACGATATTATTGACATAGCACGTATTTTAATTTAAACTTTTTTTCAGGTTTATGAGAAAATGGCAGCAAAAGTACAATAATCTCCTATTTTCGACTATTTCAATAGAAATGAAGTACTTTTGTTGCCACAATTAGAAAAATGGTACTAAAAACTACAATAATATCTCAAAAATAAATTGAGATACAATTTTCAAGCAAATTGCACTGAAAAGTACATCCCCCCCCCCTATACAATGGTGTAAAAATTTAAAATGTGCAATGTTTAAAAGTTTAAAAATTTGCTATTGCGAAAATTGCAAAAGCGAAATTTCATTTCAAATTTCAAAGTGTTGCCATTCACAGAATGACGTATGCATTACGCACAGATATGTTTGTCCTTTATAATATAGATAATCCTAAAATATGTGTTGAACACTACAGAGAAAGTACGTGGTCCTGGCTAGATAGTGGAAATTAATTGATCAATATTTGGCAAGAGGAAATATCACAAAAGTCACCATATTGAAGGACCATTGGTGTTGGGTGGTGTCGAAAAAGAATCCGGAAAACCGCTTTTAGTAGCTGTACCGGATAAGGCAAAGGAGGTTCTGGTGGATGCAATTACAATGTGGATAAAACTTGGCACAACTATTTATTCAGAGGGATGCATCATTTATTTGTTAATCATAGCATTAATTTGCTGCAGGGTTGGGTTTCTTCCAGGACAGTGGAAGAAACCAACAGGTGCTCAAAATTAAAGTATATTAACTATGTAAAAGAATCAAACTCAAAGTATAATTATACGAAATATAAATTGAAAATTTTAATTAATATTAGAAATATTATTTTTGAAAAAATAAGTTTTATTTTTTAATAACAAACTTCCGGTTCAGCAGGCATTTAGAGGTGATGGATTTTACAACTGTAGAGGTAGAGGTATTTTTTTTTTATCAATTATGCCATTTATGTATTAAAAAGAGAAAAAGACTACCTACAAATTCTTTATTTTTCATATAAAAATACATTATTTTTATTTTAAAGTGCATTATTTTTAAACTGCACAGCACAATAAATAAACAAATTTGTAATTATTCATATTAGCATCTAGCATGCATATCTCAACGCTGATTTTAAAAGACTAATGTTCTAAAAATATTGTTATGTTGATAATTTGAGTTTTCCTTAAATAATTAAATAAAAAAAAAAAAAAAAAAAAAAAAAAAAAAAAAGTAATGCTAATTTTTAAGATGTTTTATATAGATAATAGTTGGTTTTTTTTACTTTAGAATAACTTCTTTTTCTGTCAGTCAATAGTTCAAATTACTCCATATTATACTTAATGGTTTATTGTAATGCCAAATAATATTTTGCAAAAATGTGTGGTATCGTACCTAAAACATTTCTAGGTAGACACAAACACGTGGTAGATAAATTCTACCAAGAGAAAATAAAAAAAAACTGATCGTATAGATTATTCATTACATAAAAAAAACCCACCTAAAAAGGAAAAATGCTGCTGTGGGAAGGAAAAATTAATACAGAGATATTTTTACTGATTTAAATTAATGTTTATTTAAGGAATAGGATATAAGCAATTAATATTAAAATCTAGTTCATCTTTAAAAAAATTACACATACAATATTAACAAGTATCATT
The DNA here is from genome assembly GCA_963932465.1 of Maratus speciosus. Lineage (NCBI taxonomy): Eukaryota > Metazoa > Arthropoda > Arachnida > Araneae > Salticidae > Maratus > Maratus speciosus. Next base: position 467,449,931 of record OZ010798.1, read on the forward strand.
ATTTATCTAATCTTTTAGTTTAAAACTAACAAAGATAGATTGCAAATTTGTTCATGATTGAAAATGATTTATAATTTCTTCGGATAAAATAAATAAGAGGTACCTCTATTAATGTTTACAGTATTTTCATAATTTAAACAACATCTCCAGGCAATTCGTCGGTGTCATTTAGTCTTCTCTCTGAAGACTCTCCACAATCTTGATACTCAATTTCAGCATCATTGCGGCCAATTGGTTTTACTAGCTCCGGACTCCGCGATCTCTCTCGCTCTTCTAAACCTTCCAGCCGACACACGGTCGCTCCTTCCACCTTGCAGCCGAGCCTGCCACCTCCGAACTCCGATCTTCCGAAGAGAAAAAGCCCCCGTTTTTAGCGAAGATCTCTCCTTTTATCCTCTTGCTTCCTTACCTCTTTCGTCCAGCGCAACGGTACAAAGTTCCGTTCCGCGCCGAAAAACACAGAGATATGCGCTATTATTTATTTTTAGGTCTTTTTGAAATGAATTAATCATCATTTAAATAACACATAATATCTATTTTTACACAGTATTTTCCGATTTTTAAAAGGAGTCTTAGTTGCATGTAAAACGTGGTCCGATCGTACGCGGATGAATACTCAAAACATCGCCGATTCGGAACCACGTGCGATTAAAAATGAAATAATAAATTAAGCTTAATTATTTACAAATAGAATAACTCTAAAAACTTCTAAAATAATATTATTTTGTCATTTGAACACATATTTTCAATATTAAATTGCGATTTAGTTGTAACTTTAAATATTTTTTTTTTTCTACATTTTTAAACATTATAGGCTTATATTTTACACATAAAATATTCATAATTACTGAGGAAAAAGTCTTTACATTGGCGGGCGCCAAGCCAACATAAAAAAACTTCCTCAAAATATTATTTGGCATTACAATAAACCATTAAGTATAATATGGAGTAATTTGAACTATTGACTGACAGAAAAAGAAGTTATTCTAAAGTAAAAAAAACCAACTATTATCTATATAAAACATCTTAAAAATTAGCATTACTTTTTTTTTTTTTTTTTTTTTTTTTTTTTTATTTAATTATTTAAGGAAAACTCAAATTATCAACATAACAATATCTATGGGCATGTCAAAATACTTTTAAACCTTTCTTGAAGTTCTGTAGGACTCGGAAGAATTTTTTTCATCTTTTGCATTCATCCATTCTAAGTTGAGAAACTGATTGCAGCATCCTACTGCTAAAAAACTTTGTTATACCATGCTGCATTGTAGTAAGGAAAATGAGGATTTTAGTGAAATTTTTTAATACAGTAATTATTGTATATTACTTTTACTTACCTTAGTAAAATTGATGTAAATTAAAAGCACCGTTTTCTATTTAAATGAACTTTTGAAAATTTGGGTTTACCCAAACCCAACTTGCAGGTCAACCTGAAATTGACCTAAACCAAAAACAGAGTTAACTCGACCTGCAACAAAAAAAAAAAAACAGTGGCACTCCGGGAGTGCCAATAGAAGTGAAAACCAATAAAAGGGAAAATTTAAAAAAATCTGAAAAATTTGGATAAAAAGTCGAAAAATCAAAAAACTGAGAATTTGGCACAGTGATATATGAACCAGGTTTGGCGCGATTTTTTAACGTCAATTTGGCGAAAGCCCGTTTTCCAATACCAGTTACAATATATATTTTTAAATTATTTTCTATTGTTTAAAAAGTAAACAACAATAAATAAATGATAATTTCATTAATAACTATAGAACAAAACAATTGTACAATTTAAAAAAATAAAATAAAAGTAAATGAATAATTTATTAATAAATAAGCAACAGTAGCTGGGTTACCTTGTAAAATAAAGTAATGCCATTTTGGTGTCAGTTAGGTACCCAAGTGCGTATCTGACATCTGTGCCCCGTATTTTATCTTCCGTAATCGAAATTCCCACCAATACTGTTGGTCATTGACCAGACCATTAACACGATAAAATACAGCGTTATCGGTTTTTAGTTACACGAAATAGGTAGGTCACGAATACAGTATAATTCATTTTAACTGACGAAAAACAAAATAATAATTTGTTTTACCAAATGTTATTTTGGTGAATTTAAATATTTCTGCAAGTATGTTAACATTTCTTGATAAATAATTGTGCTTATGCTTTTGCTATATTTAAAACCACTACCATATTATTAGAAATATCGCTATAGTTTGATGCTAAAAATTTCTTTGCAGGGAAAGCGCAAATTTAAAAGATGATGATGGGAAAGCGCATACACTGAAATAATTTTCCTTCGATAATGAGTCGTTAATCAGCTAATGACATCCGTAATTACGGCGGGATTTTTTCGAAACCACAAAGAATGTTTTCTGAGAAAACGGCGGCTCGAATCGACATATTATAAGACCCTCTGCATTGCCTGTGAGGAAAGTAGTTCTGGCTTAGATGGGGAAAGCGCAAATTTAAAAGACTAGCAAACCCCGCGGCTTTGCTCGCGTAATATTTGAAATATGCCAAGTGGTATTTATATGTCTAATTTTTATTAAAAGGTACTAACTAAATTTTTATTTTATTAAAAGGTAATATTTTATTTTATTAAAAGGTACTTATTAGTTTAGGAATAATTAAAAAAATTACTATTTAAAACACAGTTTGATTAAACATCATTGTTACACTGCATAAGGCAGAAATGAGGCTTAAATTAATAAAACGAAATAAAACTAAATAAGTAACAATTTAGAAAATATTTTGAAACTTTTATGCTCAATTAATACGCTCATTTCAGTATTCATTTGAAGTTCTAAATTTTTTAGAAACCACCTTCTTGCATCTTAAAATTAACCATCATGTCAAATTCCAAGTCTTACCACCTCTCTCAACATAAAGGGCTATGTTGAAATAGGAACTGTCACCATTAATTTGCAAACATTAATTTTGAAATTGGTTTATTTCCTAATATTCCACAGAAACGTAATTTAGAAAGCTTTTAAAGGCCTTTTTTAGAGCGTTTGTTGTTTCTGTAAATCCCAGGTGGTAAAATCATCGGCATAAAATATAGCCTGTGTAGGATCAGAGACTGTTACCATTGATTCGCAACTATTACTTTTATATTTGGTTTATGTTCCCTGAAATTGCGTAGAAATCGTAATTTAGGACTTTTTTAGAATGCTTTTCGCACCTCCCCTTCACTTCACCCCTTTTTAATTCGAATTTATTTTTGACAGTCCTTCGAGGGCATTTATATTTTATAAGTAACTATCATGCCATATTTAAAGTTTCTAGCGTTATCAGTATCACAGAAATCGCAATTTAGAAAGCTTTTAGCTACTGCAAACTGAAACCCTCTGGTGGTAGTGGCACAGACATAAAATATAGCTTATGTTTGAGCAGGTTCTATCACCAACAATTTGTTATCATTATTTTTTTAATTGGTTTGGTATTTGATAAGATTACATAAAAATTGTAATTTATAACGCTTTTCGCTTACTTCATCTTTTTAAATTTTAAATTTTCTTTCGACAGTTCATAGAAAGCAGTTGCATCTTGTAATTAAATAACATGCCATACTTCAAAGTGTTAGACCCTTCAGTTATGCAAAAAACGCAAATTAGAACATGTTTTGCTTTTGCAACTCTCAGATGGTAGTGACAGCAACATAAAATATAACCTATGTTATAGCAGGGACTGTCACCATTGATTTGCAACCATTACTTTTGAAATAGCTTTGAAATTTCTTGAGATTGAGTAGAAATCGCAATTTAGAACGTTTTTAGAAAGCTTTTCGCACATTTTCACCCCTTTTTAAATTTCCAATTTTCTCGAAACTGTTCTTAAAGATCATTTATATGCAATAAATATGTACCTTGCCTAATTTTAAGTTGCTAGCCCCTACCGATCACAAAAATCGAAATTTGGAATGCTTTTTTGCTCCTGCAATGTCTAGGTGATAGTGATACCGACTTGAAATAGCATCTATGTTAGAGCAGAGGCTGTCAGCATCAATTTCTTACCATTACTTTTGAAATCAGTTTGATTTTTCCTGAGATATTGGTGACAAATCGGCATTTAGAATGTTTTTAGAACGCTTTTCGCTCATTTTGCTCCTGCATCTCCTCTGGGGTAGTGGAAACAGATATAAAATATAGCCTATCTTAGAGCAAGATCTGTCACCATCATTTTAACACCATTATATTTGAAATCGGTTCAGTATTTCCTGAGATTGCATAGAAATTGCAATTTAGAACGTTTTTTACAACGCTTTTTGCGCATTTTCACCCCTTTTAAATTTCGAATTGTTTAAGAACTGTTCTTAGAAATCCTTTATATCTAATAAGTAGCTGATACTTCAAATTTCATATTTCTAGGCCCTTCAGTAACACATAAATTGCATTTTTAGAACATTTTTTGCTCCTACACCCCCTTTGGGGTAGTGGCACTGACATAAAACATAGCCTATCTTGGAGCAAACGTTGTCACTATCATTTTGACACCAATATTTTAAAAATCGGTTTGGTATTTTCTGAGATTATGTAGAAACTACCATTTAGAACGTTTTTTAGAACGCTTTTTGTGCATTTTCACCCCTTTTAATTTCGAATTGTTTAAGAACTGTTCTTAGACATCATTTATATCTTATAAGTAACTAATATTCGAAATTTCATATTTCTAGGTCCTTCAGTAACGCAAAAATTGCATTTTTAGAACGTTTTTTGCTCCTGCACCCCCTTTGGGGTAGTGGCACCGACATAAAATATAGCCAATGTTCTAAGTTGGACTAACACCATCATTTTGATACCATTACTTTTGGAATCGGTTTGGTATTTCCTGAGATTATGTAGAAACTACCATTTAGAACATTTTTTAGAACACTTTTTGTGCAGTCTCACCCCTTTTAAATTTCGAATTGTTTAAGAACTGTTCTTAGACATCGTTTATATCTTGTAAGTAACTAATATTCCAAATTTCATATTTCTAGGCCCTTCAGTAATGCAAAAATCGCATTTTTAGAACGTTTTTTGCTCCTGCACCCCCTTTGGGTTAGTAGCACCGACATAAGATATAGCCTATGTTCTAAGTTGGGCGAACACCATCATTTTGATACCATTACTTTTGGAATCGGTTCGGTAGTTCTTGAGCTTACCTCCTACAAATAAACAATTTTTTCCTCTTTATAATATGAGTATAGATGAGTATAGATGACGATGGGAAAGCGCCTTCAATAATGAATGCCAAAATGCTAGCATGTCGGTTACGTTACAGTGTCTCGAAATCAGTGATTTTTCTCCATCTCAAAAAAAGCTCAACGCGCCTAAAGAAGTTTTCACTTCAATAATTAGCGTCAGGAGGGGATTATTATCTTTAAAATATTTTAAGCTTACAGAGAGATAACGAACCTTGTTATCTATATGCTCAAAAAAAATTTTGTTGACATGCACATGTTTTTCTTCCCAGCCGGATAAGTCCCTTTTAGGTAAAAACTTATTATTCGTTAAAATTTTACATTTTTGTTTATATATGTCTTTTCATTTTTCTTTAGGCAACAAGGCATGCATCAATTCTTGTTGATGAGTCTGTGAAACGACCAGAAGAAATAGACCCAGATGATGAACCTCTTTCATCCAGGTTTGTTTACTTGTTTATTTTTAGAAATAATCCTAATTAAAAGTTCTGTTTTGCAAATAACTGATCTCAATTTGCAGGCATGAAAAAGTTCCTCCTAAAGTAGGAATTCATCTTTTTTAGACAAAACATCCTTCCAGAAAGAGCTGTGTTCAAATATTGTGGCATTGTTTGTGCCATAGAAAAGTTTGGATTAAGGCTGTTCTCAACTGCTCTGCTCAACAAGTGCAAAACGTTTTGACACATTTACAAATTCATTTTTTAACGGAAGCGATTTGGAATCGAACTATGTTTTCCATTTTTATATAAATAAATTATCTATTGAGTTATAAGCGATTTTGATCACATGACATACGTTTTTCACCCTTTTTTGAGTGATTCTTCTTCTTTTGGTTCAAATTTCACTGTCATTTGGAAATTTGGTTCAAAACGCCCATTTTGACACTATTTTCTGAAAGATCTATTGTGTTTGCAAAAAAAAAGGAAAAAACAATTTGATTATATAGTTTCTGAGGAACAACACCTACTAATTTCATGCATTTCCGAACAAAAATAAATATTTAAAACTTATGTTATAAAGTTGCCCTTTTGGATTTGAGAAACAGCCTTAACAAAGACAATGTTAAAAATTGTCTTAAGAATGCCTTGAACAAAATCCCAAGTGCATATCTTAGCTTTTGTTGCAAGATTCATTTGCTGTTCATCGCAGAAAAAATTCCTGGGGATTTCACATCATTGCTTTAAACTTGAATTATCTGCTTCTTCAAACTGTTGCAGAGTGTGTAGCCATCTTGAAAAGTCAGAGAAATTTGAAACCTCTGAGAAAAAATCAGGAAAAATTTTCTGATTATTTAAAAAAAAAAAAAAAAAAAAAAAAAAAAAAAAAAAAAAAAACTAAAGACTTGAAATTGCAGCTCCAGGAAAATATAATTTTGCTAAAATATTAAGTTTTTCAACCTCTCGTGTAATTCCTTTTGTCTACCCCTTCTCAGTCCTCCCATGTAACTCATGGAGTTTCAATTCCAGCTTTACTAAAACTTTGTACCATTTTGTAGGGTTGATTAGGTGATTCAGTATAGGCGCAGATTCACGGTCACCAGTTGCCATGTGGCGACTAAATTTTTTTGCTGTGGCCACTAATTTTCGTTATCTAAGTTGCCTTTTTTTTGGATAATTTTTCTTATACAAAAAGCAAATGTTTGAAGTGTATTTTGGTTTTTGTAGTGCAATATAATCTCGTACATTTAGAATTTTTTTATATATACTTCAAAATAAGAAATATTGATTTCCTAATATTTCCCACTAATCATGAATGCTTAGCTTATACATATATATTTTTTAACTGTATCGCACCCAACTTTATCTTCTGACTGTACATAGTTTAAGATTTATATCATATTTAATTAATATTCAAATTTCAAGAATTTTATGATTAAATTCGATATGCACATTTGATGTTATCTGCTTTGTTGTACACAGGGTTGTTTGATTTAAATCAGCTTGATTTAAATCAGGATTTAAATCAAATGATTTAAAAGAAAATCTTTGATTTAAATCAGTTTTTTTTTTAACATTGATATTTACAGGTTAAATAAGAATCAATTCGTCATTTATGTTATACGAAAAGTCATCATTCATTTCAGATTAAATAAAACTTTTATAAGTTCAAAATACTATTATTTTATGAAAGTAAATGCAATTGTATTAAAAATATTATCAATCCAAAGTGCATTCCTCAAAAATACTGATAAATGCTCTCTCATTTTTAAATTGTTTTCTTTTTTAAAAGATCAGCTTATTTTTGCAAGTTAAATGCTTAAGCTATAGTTAAATCTATTTAAAATAATGTATTTAATATCATAGTACTTTCAGTGCAGAGTTACTTTCTCTGAAGTAGATTACACACAATTCACGAGTTTGTTTTATGCTTAGAGCTGCAATTTACTGTATCCCATATGTTGGCGATTCAAATGAGATATTGATCAAATAATATGATCAATACTTGGACTATAATATAATTAAACAAAAACATAATTTGCAGAACAAATTTAAAAAGAAAACAATTTATTTCCTACATTGTTTAAGCCCAAGAAGGGACAGATATTAAGATGTTTCATTCACTTAGCTCTATGTTTAATGTCACATTTTTGTAACAAATAAGTTAAACCAATTGAACATTAAAAAATAAAAATGAAATTCAAACAATATGATACTTTAAACACCCTAAAAACTTGGGTTCCGTTCAAATGAAACTGAAATAAATCTTGGACATTTTTTAAAGGTTTGTATTTTAGACGTGCCTTATGATTTTATGTACAATCATCATAAATATAATACAAAATTTGCAATACAAATATTTACAACTAATAAATGAAAAAGTCTAAGATTTATTTCGCTTTCATTTTAACAGAACCCAAGTTTTTAGGGTGTTTAAAGTATCATATTGTTTGAATTTTATTTTTATTTTTTAATGTTCAATTGGTTTAACTTATTTGTTACAAAAATGTAACATTAACCCGAGAGTAGTCGCGACATTTTTTAGAACGTTAGTAGTCGCGTTCGGTCCATTTGCCGCCGTTACCAGCAGGCCGAAAATGAAGGGGAAACTTGCCGGTGTTATCAGATGATCGAAAACGGATAACGTAGGGTGAAATATTGACTGAACTTTAAAAGATTACAGCAATTATTCATTTTACAACCTTCTACAGCAATTATTTATTTCGCTTAAGTATATATTCAGTTGGTATCTAGATAAATGTTTTTAATAACTCTTTCTTCGTTTTGCATAAATACTTAAAAGTAAATAGTAAATGATTTGATTGAATTTCTGATGTTACTATGAATCAATAATTAGTAGGAAAACATTTACTAATATGAATCTAAATTCATGATAGGGGTATTTTTATTTATTTATTTATTTATTTATTTATTTATTTATTTATTTATTTATTTTTTTTTTTTTTGAAGGACAGAATCAGAGTCAGGTAGATTTTTTTTATACTCCGGCACTCTATATCCATTTAATAAAATAAAATTAATAAATTTAGCATCAATATATTACACTGACATTAAATTGAACAATTAAACTGAAAATAAAAATGGAACCTATGACATGCAACAGAAAATCAAATACAATATCACTAATTCACCAGCATATTGCGGGCGATTAATTCATTTAAAACATATGAAAAACCATCAAATTTGATGCCATAAACAATTAAAGACAATATATATATAAACTTTCTGTACAATAATACCATTGCAAAATAAGGAAAATGACCAATAATTATGAAATCACAAATACCACATAAACCAAATATTATTAAAAATGTATAATTATATATATATATATAATTATATATAATATATAATAAAGAAAAAGGTAAAAAATACTTAACTTCGAAATTATAAATGTAAATGTTTTAACTACGTTTTATTGATTTATTTATTTTGTGGGGTGTCTGTGTGTGTATGAGGGGGGAGAGGAGGGGGGGGGGGCTCTCGAGATTTTGTGATTAAATCCAATTTTCAAGTGAAAATGCACGATTTGTAGTTTATCTACTTATTTCAGGGTGGGAGCAGCGCCCTTGAATAAAAACTCTGGATACGAATTTCGCTCATATAAAGTAAATAATAAATAAGTTATTGAAATTATATATTTAATTTAAATACATTTGCAATTGTAAATTTAAATCCTAAGATGGATAAATTACTTTAATTAATAGAATCACTGAAAGGTTCATCTTAATAGGGATGTATTTTACAGAAACTATTTAATTAAAATGAATATTCAATTATACATTTCATAATAAGGTATTAATGTTATAATTTATTGTTTTATAATAACGTTCATTAAATTAATAAAAACAATAAGAAAACTTTCTCCGAAATTATAAATATGCAGAAATAATTTAATTTAAATGAATTTTCTCTCATATTCTGGAAAACATTATTCTGAAAAATAGTTTGAACAATTGATGAAGGACAACAAATTTAAATTTGTTAGATACTGTCCTTAAGCCTCTATTGGATTTCAATAATAGTTTCTGCGGCATTGTTAAAAAAAATGTGTTTTTACTTACAGTATGAAAATTTAAAAATAGATAAATTTTATAAAAATACTTAAAATATTTTTTTTGTAAATCATAGTATAAACATTCACTGAATTATCCAAAAGATATTTTTATTTGCGTAATTTCTAACCTACATTATAAAATTCTCATTATTTTTCTTATTGTACAAATAAATTATATGTATTTTCTTCGCAAATATACACACTACATTTCTGAGAAGTTTGTTTTATCTTTCGAATTTGTTTTATTGTACAAAAACGATACTTTTCAGATTTTGGATATACGGCAATTTTTTTTACTGATTCCCACAAAATTCTCTTCTCTTTTTTTTTAATGGTTTTGCAGTGTTATTGTCTGTTTTCTTTCATTTATATGTTCGGGTAATAAATGGAAAGCAAGTTCTTTCAAATAATGATGATGAATTTACCTTTTTTTCCATATTTAAATAATTATCGATTTGAGAATTTATTCCCGCAATATTTGACAATGAAAAAAAAATGTAAGTGACCATCCATCATTTTTTTGTGCGAACTGACTACACAACTAATATAATAAAACAATTTTAAGTCACATTCTAAAAGTAAAAAAAGTACTCTTTGAACGAATAAAATAACAGAAGGAAAGAAAGACGAAATAACAACAGACAGAGAGTCCGTGTACTTCGAAGAAACCTTCCCCACAGATTTCGCGGAAATGGGAAAGGATGAACACGAGGGGGGAAAATTCAACTAACGTAAGTGGTCACAACGCGGTCATTTAGACCGATTGAAACTTAAGAATGCGATAAAATGCTAAGAAAAAGCAGGAATGACTTGCCATTTTACTACACAAGAGTGTGAACACTCAAGGTCAGCTACACGGAATTTGGCTATCGTAACTTTAACGGGAAATGAGTTGCAGGAAGATAAGGGATTTCGGGCGGGGAAAAGACCAACGCGCGACTATTAACGGGTTAAACGTAGAGCTAACTGAATGAAACATTTTAATATCTGTCCCTTCTCGGGCTTAAACAATGTAGGAAATAAATTGTTTTCTTTTTTAATTTGTTCTGCAAATTATGTTTTTGTTTAATATGTCAAGTTTTTTAATACGGGGGTGAGTCGGAAAATAAGTTTTCCCTGGCAACTGTGGACAGAAGTGTGTATGAAATACAAAAAATGTAATGAAACATTAAAGATGAGACGTAACTTTATTTTTCTACATAAGTTCCAAAGGAATTGAGACATTTGTCATACCCCTTTATAAGCTTCAAAAAGCGCTCCTTGAAAAAATCAGAGCTCTGCATCATTCTGTTCCCGGTAGATATGGAGAGAAAGTACATTGTGAATTCGTGGTCAAAGGAGGAAGTGAGAGCGGTTGTCTGTTATGAATGGGCACGTGGAGTATCGGGAGCAGAAATCCATAATCGTCATGTTGGAGTCTATAGGCCAGATGTGATGTCTAAACAAATGATGCGGAGATGGTGCCGCCAATTCAGTGAGGGGAGTCAGCAAGTGATGGACAGACCGAGACCTGGACGGATGTGCACGGCCACTATAGACGAAAGCAATGCTTGACTACTTCTTTGTAAGCAATACTGAAGTCACACAAGCCATTCAATGCTTCTTTTGTATCCAGAGCCCTGTTGTTTTCCTGGAGGGCTTTATGATGCTTATAAAGGGAATGACAAATGTCTCAACTCCCTTGGCACTTAAGTAGAAAAATAAAGTTACGTCTTACCTTTAATGTTTCGTTACATTTTTTATCTTTCATACACACCTCTGTTCACAGTTGCCAGGGGAAACTTATTTTCCGACTTACCCTCGTAACTACTGCATTAAGACAAGCTCTCAGATGAACTCATTTCAAAATTAACGGAATGTACCATCATTAAGGTTTGATTATCGCATCACAATTTGTGGTGTAATTTACCATTGATTAATCCAAAATGGTTCATGAAAGCAATAATACAGGTTGTCATTGTTTGGACAAAAACTTCCAATCTGAGCATAGTAAATCAAAATTTACTTAAATTTAGTTACCCCCATTTTCCACTTAGGAACGCTATGAATGCAAAAATAGTGTTATATCTTTAATGCTAATATTTAACAACAGTATGGCTGTTATACAGCAAGACATAAAAAAAACCCACCAGTTTTACTTAAATTTTTTTTTACCCTTTTTCCTCGCAGGGAACGATGTAAACGTAAAAGGAAATTGTTACCTAAGTTAAACTTTGGGTATTTATTTTGTGACAACACCAGTCATTTCTGTGCCAGGAAAGAAAATGACAAAAGACATTGAGAGAAAATTTTAGATAAAAATAACATAGACATAACGTTAAAATTCGCCCATCTTTTTAAAATTTACAAATAATGGACCCCATCAGTGGTGACGTCAAAGGCAACTCAATTAAGAGTACCAACAATAAATTGGATCCAAATAAACCACAGGGTTCAGAGACAAATAGGGAGGAAACGTGATGGTTCGGCATGAAGCTAAAAATGTAACCTTGAAATCAATTAAAATCTGTCACAATTCAGTCCAAACAATTGCGGGTAGCTTTGAAAACCTTGCCCATTCCAAATAATTGAACCCTTGTTCCACGGGTTCGTCTTGTTTGGGCCAAATGATTTGAGCAATATCTGGCTTCGTATCACAAGCCGTTTTGCTGTTCATACATGGAGTTGAGTTGCCTGTGGCGTTACACTGATGGGGTCCATAATTTTTTATTTCTAGTTGATACAAAAAGAAATTGCCTATAAACAATAGATCAATTTCAACCACGTGATCACAAACCTGGCAACACCCACGGCAACACCAGTTTTGGTGAGCAAACAAATAATAATACAGTATACTCCGTACTCCTACTTCTATTCTACTTCGGTCACAAGACGAACCACTTTGTTTTTGTCTAGTGAATTTTTCTTTCTCTATCTTTTTCCTTCTAATTTAGTGCAAGTTTTTAAACTTAACGAAATAAAATGTCTTCAAAATATTATGAAGAATTGGGCACAGATGTCATATATGCACCATATTGGCGCGATTTTTTTCTGATGCCAATGTCATATGCGCAATGGGTTCTTAACTGGCACCAAAGTGTCGATATTTTGCTTAATAGGGTAACCCAGATATTGTTGTTTATGCTGTTGATGTTTTCGTCAATTTGGCGTCAGAAAAAAATCGTGCCAATACGGTGCGTATATGACATCTGTGCAAAGAAGTGAAGGATACTAAAGCTAAGGAACAATATGCTTCCAAAATTAGAGTTATTTCCGGTGTAGATCTATACAGCTTAAAAAAAAAAATGATTTGAAGAAATATGTAGCGGATTTACCCGACGTTAGTTATTTTGACATCGTAAACTATTAAGTTTATGGGCAAAGTTTTTATACTGAGAAAGATTTCAGGTGTTATAAAAGCCTTTAATCTTATAAAAAATTTGCCTGCAACTGGGTAAGAGAAGTGGATTCTTTGAAAATTGGATATTTTCATTTTGTTACTGGAAAAGTAAGCATACATTTCTGTGTATGAATTAATAACAAATTCCACCTGATTGTGATTTAATTCATAATAAAATTCGTAAAATTAATTCACACAATATTGCGATGACAACCATCTCTGTCGCCTTTCTTCACACAATTTTTTTCTCATAATATTATCTGTCTTTGGAATGCCTGGTAATCTATAATAGGATTTATTATGTTCCCTGTTCGAACGATTACCGCACATTTTTACGCAACAAGTCGCTGCCATGGTGATGCAAATAAATGTAATAATTTACGTGATAATGCCTGCAATAAGATATCACAATAATGTAAATAATCGCTCACAAAAACTTTTAAAGGTAGGCTCAGATTGATAAAGTAAAATGTTTCACAACAAAAGCAACAGCAATGTGATTCACGATGACCAATGGAAAAATAAGAGGCAAAGAAAACTACCTATGTTATTTGTTTGCATCCAAGTTTTTCCCTAGAGGTCACGTGCTTAGAGCCGTGACGTCAGTTGAAACTGATCTATACGTATATTACACAGCGAAAATGTCCGTGTGTAACACTGACGTCATATTGACAATGTAACCGGCAAAATAAATTTCACTTATTTGAAAATTTATTAACTTCTAAATGTCGAAAACATTCAATTTTTAAATCGTCTTAAAACAATAGAAACAGTTCAGAATTGGCTTCCAGCTAATATTCCTTAACAAAATTAAAACTTCATCCGTAAACAAATAAAAGATAACATAAATAAATCACAAAGTTAACACCTTTTTAATCGAACTACGCGCTCATCTGTATGTAACTTATAGTCACGCTTAAAAATCAGTATTGGTAAAATTTATTTAATTTTTTTGACGTCATATTCACCTACTTTCTGTATTTACTCATATTAATGTTTCTTGTATTACTTTTATTTCCACTATGACACCATATTCATCTTATTTTTAATTCTTTTAAAAAAATTACTTTAATTCCATTTTTCACTTGGAAATCTTTCAACTAAAAATTAATTGCTGGAGACAAAAATTTATCACGGCTTTTGAATTTTTTGCTACAATAAGAAATAGTGTTACATTTTATGGGAAAATGTCCATTGATTCTCGATGAAAATAGCGAAATTTGTAATTATTAAGAAAGACATTTGAATAATTTAAATAAAATATAGCCTGTGCTACTTTCTGGGTTATAATCCATCCATGCAAAGGCATTTTATCATATGTTTTCTGTCTTATATCAGGCAAATGATTTTACACTTTAAATTTATAATATTATTAAAATTAACAAAGAATAAAAAATGAGTGGCATCAGGGACAAAAAGGTGGGAAGAAAAAATCAAAAAGTTATGATCTCCATAGGCTTTTCTATGTTGAATAAACATTGAGAAGGGACACTGGAAATAAATAAGTATTGCGCTGCCGCACAATACTTAAATAAATATTTCGACTATTTGTCTAACACTGAATTACTGAATTCCAATTTCATCTTTCTTCTATACTGAAAATACTTTAATAGCTGTGACTAATCCCTTTTTCCTTTCTTTCCTAGAATTCATTGCTTACTTCAATTGAAAATATAAGGAATATAACTGTACCTTATTCATGGGTCTGTCCAGGATTTATGCGTTCTGTTTTTGTGATTTTTTTAAAAAAATCTAATCACAATTTTGTGAATTTGAAAAAATCATTATATATAGTTTCTTGTTTATGTTTTTAACAAAATTGTTTATTTATATTAAAAAAAAAAAAAGAGTATGTAATAGGTACTTTGTTGATTTCAACTGTTTAGTCACTGGTTAAATTTTATTTTAAAATAATTAATTTGTGAAAGTTTAAGTCTGGCGACAGAAAAATTTAGGGAAAGGTCTATTTTGAAGGATTTTGTGAAGGGCACTGTTTTAAGATGAAAATTTACGTGAAGGGTCCCGTCTAAATATTTAAAAAACTGTGAAAGGCCCTTTAACCCTCTAAGTGTTTGGGGCGTTATATTCCGTTCACTAAGCTCCAGGTTTCACAGCCATACAAGCAATATTTAAGATAATATAATTCTATAGCTTTAATGAATTTTAAATACATTGAAGAATGATTAATACTCTCAAGGATTACATTCCTATTTGTAATTGAGTTTTTTTTTTATAATGTTGAAAGAATCATATTTTCTTAGCATTTAAAATAAAATGCAAAGAAAACAACATTACAATTTTACCTTTTTGCAAGACACTCGGAGGGTTAAAGAACCCAATTTTTTTCCTAAACAAATCCCTGTTATTTCTAAGCTAAGCAGTCATTCCTACTGTCCAGTAAGCATGATTGATTGTTGAAATTGTCAATGGCTGGGAAGATAACACTGACAATTGATAGTTTTAGGCTTTCAGTTATGTGATTATTTTCATCTGCTAACTATTTTGTCAATCATTAGATTAGTATGGTATAATGTGAATCAAAAGTTGAAACAATAATGTAATTTACTAATACTAGGTACGGTTACAGAGAGCTTTTGGATTTGTTGATACATAAGAAAAATGGTTCGCAGAAAAAAAGATCAAATGTGGCTTTATTTTACAGAAAAAAAAAATACTATTTTTGGAAAAGATGTAATAGCAATATGCAAATTGTGTAGTGATAAAATGATGGGGATTATGGCAAGAATGTAAAACACAAAGAAACTTGCAGTCTATGTGATAAAGATAACATTTCTGAATCTGAATCAGCAATGGACTACACATATACATTTAAAATTCTTTGTTACATTTATTATGTGTTTACATATTTTACATATTATTGGAGTAATACATTAATGACAAATAAATAACTTTAAATTAACTAGAAATTTATGCACAAACAATTTAAATTTAATAGTAGAATAATAAAAGTTTAAGTTTTAAGTGAATCTTTTAAATTTATTTGTAACAATTTTTAATTTTTATTTAAAAAATCTTGAATTCTCATCTAGGAAATGTAATGAAATTAATAGAAATGTGTAAAACTATACAGAAAAAATAAATAAATACATGCACATACATAAATAAGTACACAAATAATATTAATAAAAAAAATCTGATTTAAATAAAAAAAATCCGATTTAAATCAAATAAATCGGATTCTTTTAATTTTTTTTTAAAAAATCGTGATTTTTAACAACGCTGGTTGTACATGTGTATATTATTTAATAGATTATTTTTCAGTATGAATTCCTGAGTTTTTTGTTTATTTTTCTTCTCATACAAACGCTATTGTTTTTATGTGTTTGTTCTACAATGTGGCCAATAGATTTTTTAGGTTTAGGAGCCACTGGCGCCTTTCGGGAATCTGCACCTAAATGATTCAGTCTATTTATAAATTTTTGTTTGGAAACCGAATATTTGTTACCTTAAATTATTGAATATTTATAATCCTTAAATTAGGATAATTACAGAGCAAAAATATTAAAATATGCCAAAGCAATCCGTGTTTAATTGGGACTGTAGTGATAAAGAGTTCCATCCTGATTGGGCAAAATAGAACCTTGGTGCTATCTACAAAATGCAAAAGGGAGAAAAAAAACTCAGTAAAAAAATATGGGGGACATTAAGCAATCATTAACTATTAAGTAAATATCTTAGTTTTCAACAACTTGTAAATTTTGCAAAAATTTGTTTAAAAAATCAGTAATTTGTGCAACAGAATCAGTTATGAAAATTCCACTCTCAAATTCACAACTTTTAAGATTTTTTGCGTGTAACATGACAAAATAATCTCAATATCTGGATTTTTTTTTTTTTTTTTTTTCTTTTTCGTAATTAGTATGGAAAGTCAGGGAAATTTATAGGTGACACACTGCTGTTGAAATACTATGTCCAAAAATACTAGGTCAACTGGATGAGCTCAAATTTGGCTTCTGAAACCTTAAGTAGAAATGAATAAGCCAGATATTACATGAGATGAAACAGCGCCAAAAAACTGGCGACAAAACACAATTAAATAATAAAGCTTTGTATAAATCACCATAAAATTATTTTTATAATGATTTATGCAAAGCTTTATTTGTGAAATGGATGAAATATGCAAAGGGCTATCTATCATTCCTTGAGTCATTCAAAAACTTGATGACATAGGTGAAAGACAATCTCACTATTTCTAAATCAATTTTACTCAAGCAGCTTAGCTTACAGGTTAGTTAAAAGTATTAAACGTTTGAAGCATTTGTGCAAAAAATAAGTTTGCATTATAAGTTTAAATAAGAGTGCACAATATTAACACTGTGAATTTTTTTTAATTTTCAAACAGATTATTTTTCCCCTGAATCTCATAATTTCTTAACCAAATACATACTTTCGCATTAGCTTAAAAATAAATATTTTGTTAAAATTTCAGAGTGACTGTAAAAAATAAGTTTAAAAAAAATCAAAATGGTCCTAATGTTCATCCTATGGGCAATAAAAACAATAGCCGAAAGTGAATTTCAGTACCTTAAATTTTTGAAAGGTTTATTTAATATTGATTTTTTTCTAACCAAAGATATCGTTTAAAGCTCCATGTACGCGTAAAAGCAGGTATGTTATATATATATATATATATATATATATTGTTCCCTGAAGTCGATGCAAAATTTTAAAGTAACCTCCCCCTCCCCCCTTAAAAAAAAACAAACAAACAAGTGACTTTCAGAAAAGAATCATTTTGAAAGGGTTAATTTTGATGTTTTCGAACAGATTGCACTGTAATAAGTGGGTATCTTTTTATTTTCCATATTTTCGTCTAAAGCGCATATGCAGAGTTTTAAAGGTTGCAGGAAAATGTAAAAACAGCCAAAATGTCGTCCGGAAAAGAGTTTTTATGTAATGGTTAATATTCATAACTGATTGCACCATTGTAGAGAAGAAGACATTTGCTTTAAGTTTTTTTTTTTTTCATATTTTGAACTATTACGTGAATGTGTCTTGCAAAATATTGGGGAAAGAAACACTAAAAACTATGTTTCAAAAAGAAAATTTCTTTGAAATTGTAATATTTTATTAAATTAATCTATTTTTTAACAGATTAATAGGAGGAGGGGTTGGGGGAAAGGAACGCTAAAAACTATGTTTCGAAAAGAATTTCATTTTTTAACATATTTAAATTCTTCCTTTCTAAAGTAGGAGGAGAGGTCATCTTATAAGCAAACATACCGTGTGTCCCATAAATTTGTTAACATTTCAAAAGTTCATAAAATGTGAAGGAATTGGTTTATTTGAATGCGGTTTTCAACAAAATTACTCTCATGCTTGGGGATTTCATTTAGTAAGGAAAAATCTTTAATGAAAATTTTGTCAGTTGCTTTAATATTTAAATCACAAAATTTATTGGAGAATTATGTTTATTTGCATGCAAATACTTACTGATATAATATGGGTAGCTAATTTATGTTAACCCATATTACCATTGACACTTGTTAACACGTTTAGCAGATTCATTTAAATGCATGTGGAAAACTTTTACTTTTTGCTTATATAACCTTATGTAAGGGGCAATCCATAAATGATGTCACACTTTTTATCAATATTTTTGATCCCCTCCCCCCTTTTCTCACAATTCATCATACCCCCTCTCCCTCCATTGTCACATGTCACGCTATATTACATAAACATATACTTGCAGTTCAGAAACAAAGCACTACGTAATAGATCATATTTCAAACTTTATTTTTAAACTTTAACTATGTGTTTTAACGACATTTGTGAGGATAACAATAAAAATGATTCATGTACTTATTTTGTATGAAATAAGATTAAAGTTTATAACAAAAACATAATTAATATACAATAGTAATAAAATATTAATACGAAAGAGCAGTTGAAAACAGATGTATTTTGGAATTTGAAATGGAATTTAATATATTTGGCTTTAAATCTACTTTATAAACACAAAATACTTTAATTTCAAAATAACTTGAAAATTTAATCTGCTGATTTTTAATGCTTTTATTTTGACCAAAATGTGTGATGTCACATTTCTTTTTACCCCCATCCCACCCCCTTGTCACAAACTATCACAATTTGACGAACCCCCCTCCCCTCCTCTAAGCGTGACATCATTTGTGGAAGACCCCTAAAGTAAGAAATATGGAGCATGTAGGTGAAAAAGCACTGTAAAAATAAAATGTTCATTTCTTGGTAAAAGATGACAGAGATTTATAAAATCCAGCTTATTGAATTTAAAGATTTTTGAAAATAAAAGGTGAACAAACAGCATTTTTCCTTTAACCAAAATATTGCAGGGATTCTTTTATATACAGTAGACTCCCCCCCCCCCCACCCCCCCCCCCCCCCCCCCTGCACAGCTTGGGACCAGAGGTTGTGCGGATTTCTGGTCATTGCTTTGTTTACATTTTTTAAACACTAATTTGAATATAATAATGCAATCAAATTATAATGAATGCTTGCAATATAGTAAAATATTAAAATAATTAAGTAAAATAATAAACTAAAAAGTAAGATAACTTAAAAATGATTAAATTATTAAAAGTAAAGCTCAACTAAATAATTAAGGTTTTATTAAATATGCATAATAAAGATGCAATACATTTCCTTGAATTATTCAATGAAACTTTCCTCATATAGGTGGTAAACTATTAATTCATATAAAAATCATAAAGTAAGGAAGTTTTATTTCAGGTTTAACCAGTTTTAATAACCAAAAAAGCTTGATTAAAAGATAAATATATTTAGTTAAAAGATTGTGATTACCAGTGATATCAGCAATACTTACTTACTTACACAATGGTGCTACAATCCATGTAGGATTTTGACCTCCCTCAGTATACTTCTCCAGACCTTCCGATCTCTGGCCTTTACTTTATAATTTATAATTTGGTTTTCTTCAAGATCTTTCTCTATCTCTTTTATCCAACTCTTCCTGGGTCTACCAATACTTCTTTTCCCAATTAAATTACCACTATAAATCTTCTTTGTGCTTTGCTCATCCCTCATTCTGATTAGATGGCCTAACCATTGCATTCTTCTTATTTTTATAGTATTTATTATATCTTTTTCATTATATAACTGTTCTAACTCCATATTTGTCCTTATACGCCATGTATTGTCTTCTTTAATAGGTCCAAAAATTTGCCTTAAGATCTTCCTTTCCCAAGTGATAAGTAGCTTTTCATCTTTTTGTGTAGTGGTCCAGGTCTCACTACCATAAATTACTATTGGTTTTATAACAGTTTTATAAATTTTAAGTTTGGATGTTCGAGATATTAGAGATGATTTTAGAATGTTTCAAAGAGAAAAATAGCATCTATTTCCTGCTGCAAGTTGGGTTTTAATCTCTGCTTCTACCATATTATCACAGGTGATCGTAGATCCTAAATATTTAAATTCTGTTACTTCATTAAATTGTAATTCATTATTTATTGTTAAAGCTGCTGTTGCCTGTGATTTCATTCGGTCCATTTTCATGTATTTTTTTTCTTTATTAACCACGAGGCCTGGTTTTCTTCCTTCAGTGTCTAATTTATTGTAAGTTTCAATCAAGACTTTCTTATTCCTAGCAATTATATCAACATCATCTGCAAATGCAAGGATTTGGAGGGAGTGATTCATAATAGTACCACCTCTGTTGTTGTAAATGCTTCTAATTATTTTCCCCAGGCATAAATTAAAAAGAATTGTCGAGAGAACATCACCTTGCTTTAGACCTGAATTCACTGCAAATTCTCTTGAAAGTCTTCCCTGTACCTTAACTTTAGCTTTTGTATTTTCCAGTGTTAATTTTATAAGCTTAACTATTTTATCAGGTATTTTAAATTCCTTTAATATTTCAAATAACTTATTTCTGCTTATACTGTCATAGGCCTGTTTAAAATCGACAAACAATTGGTGCAAATTAATATTTTGTTCATAGAATTTTTCAAGGATGTTCCTGATACTAAAGATTTGATCCACTGTTGATCTTCCTTTCCTAAAACCACACTGATAATCACCTATCACCACTTCAGCATACGGTTCTAATCGCTTTGCAATTATCTTTGCCAACACTTTATATGTAACATTTAATAAGGCTATGCCTCTATAAATCTGGCAATTTAAGATATTTCCCTTTTTATGAATTGGGATAATAATAGCACCATTCCATTCATTTGGTATATATTCATTCTGCCAAATCTCTACTATTAGATCATGTAACATTTGTACCAACTTCTCTCCACCATATTTCAAAAGCTCAGCACTTATCAAATCTTCACCAGGTGCTCTTCCATTTCTTAATTTTGCTATAGCATCTCTTACTTCTTCTACAGTTGGTGGTTCACAGTTTTCTTTATTCATGTCATAATCATTATGATTAGATTGTATTTCTCTTTCGTCATTTGACTGTCTGTTTAACAATTCTTCAAAATATTCTGCCCATCTATCTGTCACATTTGCATGCCCTCCAATAAGTTTATCATTTCTGCCTTTACAAAAAAGGGTGCGTGGTTGATAACCCTTTTTGATTCCTTTTAAGCTTTGAATACATTTGGCTTATATCACCTAATACTGATAGGTCTTCAATTTCTTGAATTTTACTCTGCTCCAAAGCTCGTTTTTTCATACGTAACAACTTTTGAGTATTTCTTCTATTTGTTAGGTAGCTTTCATTACAAAAAGCTACCTATTGCAGCCGTTCGGAGGAAAGCGATTTCAAAAAATTTTGATATATTTTCATCAATCATGACCCCTAGACCCCGAAACCACCCTCCGTTCAAAAGTTGATATACATATATCTGATCTTTGTCACACTGTAACTTGTATTTATGAACCGATTTGGATGAAACTCGGTTTGTACATAGTACATACCAATGTCTCGACAGAGTTCGTTGGCCAACTTCATCCGCCATCTTATTTCAAAATGGTGGCCATTTAAATATTTTTAAAAAATTTTAAATTTGAAATGTGGTACCAGAAAATAGAAAATTGAAAAATATTTTTTTCTTATGAGTTTGACCTTGATACAAAGATTCCGGATCAGTTTTTGTTTCGTCTATATCTTAAAAAATGGTTGAGTTATAGCACTTTGAATTTCTAGCGTGGCTGACATTTTGAAACATCCTGATTTTTGTCACGCGATAACGGGCGTATTCATGAACCGATATGGATGTACCTTGATGTGTACAAAGTACATACCAATGTCTCGACCGAGTTCGTTGGCCAGCTTCATTCGCCATCTTGTTTCAAAATGGCGGCCATTTAAAAAAATTTAAAAAATTTAAAATTTAAAATGAAGTATCAAAAAATTGAAAAATGAAAAAGATTTTTTTTCTTATGTGTTTGGCCTTGATACAAAAATTCCGGAACAGTTTTTGTTTCGTCTATAGCTAAAAAAATGGTTGAGTTATAGTATTTTGAATTTCTATTGTGGCTGACATTTTGAAACGACCTGATTTTTGTCATGCGATAACAGGCGTATTTATGAACCGATTTGGATGTAACTTGGTGTGTACATAGTGCATACCAATGTCTTGACTGAGTTCGTAGGCAAGCTTCATTCGCCATCTTGTTTCAAAACATTTAAAAAGCATTTTTAATTTAAAATTTAAACTGAGGTATCAAAAAATTGGAAAATGAAAAAGCTTTTTTTTATGTGTTTGACCTAAATACAAAGATTCCGGGGCAGTTTTTGTTTCGTCTATATCTTAAAAAATGGTTGAGTTATAGAACTTTGAATTTCTAGCATGGCTGACATTTTGAAACGATCTGATATTTGTCATGCAATAACACACGTATTTAATAACCTATTTGGTTGTAAGAAGGCATGTGGATAATATATAGCAATGTCTCAACCAAGTTCACTGGCCAGCTTCATCCGCCATCTTGTTTCAAAATGGCAGCCATTAAAGTAAAAAAAAAATTATATTTAATGTGAGGTGCTAAAAAATTAGAAATTGAAAAAGGTTTCTTTCTTAAGTATTTAACCTTGATATAAGGATTCTGGAGCATTTTTTTTTTTTTTTTGTCTTTATCTCAAAAAATGGCTCAGATATAGCAGTTTGAATTTATTTATGTGGGTGACATTTTGAAAAATCTGATTTTTTGCCTGCGACAGCACTCTTATATATCAACGATTCCTATGTGAGTGAGCATGTGCACAGGAATTACTAAGGTTTCGACCAAGTTCACTGGTTAGCCTCATCCATCACATTGTCTCAAAAAGGCAGGCACTTCAAGATATTGCCGAATTTGGAAACCAAATATAAGTTACTTTAAATAAAATCAGCTTGGATAAAGCTGACTAATTTCGCAAAATTCTCATTCATAATGATTTAGTCTTGATAAAAATTAGTATTGAATTTTCTATAATCGGTTTCCACTAAATTGAGCTTTGTGTGTTTGAATAATATAAGCTAGCTTTTTAAAAATAAGGAATATGAAAGCTACCTCTTCCTCCCGGCACTGGACAGAAGGACTTTTTTAAAGTGATTTTCACTCTGTCTTGTTCTATGTTTCAGCATTTTCTCTCTTGCTTTATTCTTTTTCTTAATCAGTTGCCAACACTCATCATCAAACCATTCATTAATTTCCCTCCTTTCTTCCTTTCCAACTACTTCCTCAGCAGTTTTTAATATGATATTTTTGCATTTAGCCCATTTACTATTGATTATATCTTCCTCATTAAATTCAGCATATTCACTAGCAATTCTTTCTGTTAATTTACTTTGATAAACCTTTCTTCTCTGCATGTTTAGTAAATCTTTTGTTTTAAATTTTACTTGTTTAGTTCCGTTTGCATCTCGAAATCTTGTAACTCTTTGTCTGTATTTCATAATAACAAGGAAATGATCAGTATCTAAATCCACACCTCTATAACTTTGTACACCCATAACATCACTAGCATGTCTTTTGTCGATCATAATGTGGTCAATTTGGATTTTTGTCTTTCCATCAGGGGAAATCCAAGTTTCTTTATGTATGTTCTTATGCTCAAAACATGTGCTACTTATGATTAAGTTGTTAGAAGCAGTGAAGTCCACAGCTCTTATTCCATTTTCGTTACTCAAATCATGTAAACTAGATTTTCCAGTACAAAAGTGTATTCTTTTCCAATTTTAGCATTAAAATCACCTATTACCATTTTAACATCATGTCTTGGTATCTTATCAAATTCAATCTGTAGTGTTTCATAAAAAGTATCTTTTTGTTCGTCCTCGGTATCTTCAGTTGGTGCATGGACAGATACTATTGAAATGTTAAGAAACTTTGCTCTCAATCTCAAGATACGTATTCTTTCATTTACATTGTGAAAGTCAATAATATTTTCTCTAAGGCATTTTCTGATCATGAATCCAGTACCATGCGTGTTTCTTCTTGTGCTTGCACTATTAAAAATTGTAAAATCACCAATATCTCTTATCCCACTCTCCTTCCATCTTACTTCCTGTATGGCCAATATGTCCAGTCTATAACTATCCATCTGACTCTGTAGTTGCTTCACTGTACCAGCTCTGTATAAACTTAAAACATTCCAAGTTCCAATTCTAAAATTCATAAGCCGTTTTCCAGTTCCAGTCCATTTTACCATGAGATCAGTTCGTCTAACATCTGTATTTAAGGGCTTCGCAACAAGGTTTTTTTTCCAGGGAAAGGTTGTCAGCCTTTCGTCCAACCCCTTTTAGTCGCCTCTTACGACATGCATGGGTTACATTGGGACTATTCTTTAATGCCGGTCACCACACGGCATGATATCAGCAATATCTTGATTTTTACACAAATAAATTTGTACTTCCTTCATAAAAACCCACGAATTCAATCATATTATTCAGAATTGCATATTAAAATATATACAGGGCGATATAAAACTAAAAAATTCTGTAATTTTGCCCCTACATCAGAACTGTAAGTTTCATTGTTTACATCTGTGATGATGTGCGGATTTTAGGCATTTGCAGATTTGAGGGAGTCTACTGTACTATTAATGTCCTGACACCAAGTCATAAAACTTATTTGTAGGATAAAAAAAAAAAAGCATAACTGTTATTTAAATGAACTTTCAAAATGAAACAACATAACTTATTTGTTTCAAAACTGAAAAAACATATTTACCAGAAAAGCTTCATAACAGATTAAAAAGGTTTCAAAATGATTCTACTTTATTAAAAACATTTAAGGAAAGCATTGGAGACTTTCCTATTTCATGCGAGCTTCAGGTTAAAAGTTTAAAACAAGCAAATCCTGAATGAAATCTCCGATTATTTATACTATCAAAGATCGCTCACGTGCTACGACAGTGCCCCTATTCTAGAACAATCGGGAATAATCTATTGCAGAAAAAGGGATGACGGGAGTGGTGGCGATCTGTGACGAAACCACATGATCACAAAATCATCTATGAGCATATCGACGTACTACGTCATAAGACAAAGTTTATTTGCAGAGATAGGATTGTTTTAGAAGACTATCATAAACGGCAGTTCGATAATTTAAGTTAAAGAACATATGAAATCAAAGTTACACTAAAAACAGAACCTGATTAAGAAGGTAAGTTTTAACTTTAAAAGATATTTGAATAAAATTTGATTTAATGATTAAATGAAAGAAAATAAAAGATGTTGTAAGATATATTGAAAGTCTTTAAATGAGGCAATGAGACAAAATGGGTGAAAACTTGTTTAAACAGGCAACATTTACAAGATCACAGCCATATGTTCTGTGTGTCCGCTGTCTCAAGGAATTACACTTTGCAAGCGTGTGACAATGCTATTAACTGGTACATGTAGTATATGCGAATGGATGCAGGAGATTTCGCTGCATGTGGCATTCTTTAACTCAGCTAAGGAAGACTGACTACTGTGATACACTCCAGATGTTATGTAACCCAATAATCAATCGTGTAATTTAAGTATGTGATGAAGTCTCCTCTATTGACTAAAATTTTCACTAAAGTGTTTTTTTTTTTTTTAATAAAAATAATTCCCCCGCATGAGAATAAGTTTGTTACAAACCACATTCAGAAAAACCAAATTTCTTCACTTTTTATGAATTTTTGAAATGTTAATGGGCTGGACAGGTTAATTGTACAGAATACTTGTCAACTCAGGAGTAACTTCTGTAGTAACCATATGCCAAGGACAAACTTTGGAGCTATTTACTTTTATCAAATACTTTTGTTTCTGGCAGAAAAGGTATAATGTTATTGTAAATTATTCTTATTTTATTTATTTATTTTTGCATTATGGCAGGTTCGTTTTTTACATTATTGCAGATTAATTTTCCTTAACTGCATTGTAGGCCAAGTATTAGCACCAAACATGTATAATGCTACCAACTAACTATATTCTTTTACAGAAAGGGAAACTTTTGCATCCCAGCGTTCGAAAATCTTGATGGTCCGAGACCACCAAGACTTCAGTTGGACCACTAATTTGAAAAATTTAGTGGTCCGCAGAACCAGTAACTTTTCCCCCTTTCTGAAAGGCAAACATAAATTTTCCCAGCCCTGAGAAAACTACAATCGATCACAAATTTTATTTTATTTCGAATAAATAAACAAAATGCAATCGTATGGTATGTCTTCTTTTCCTCTCTCAAACAATAGATCCACTGCTTCAGTTTATGCTAGTGAAATTATAAATTTTGAATTTCACATTAGACACCAAAAAGTTTTTGCTGTAATTGATGCATTGTATTCCATTCCTTCTATATCCGTTGAAGCAGAAGGAGGGTTTTGGAATGTAGAGGAAATTGAAAATGTCTAGAGAAAACAGTTAAGCTGTGAAACTGTTTCAGGTTTAATGCGAGTTTGTCTGGGCAAACCAGAGATTTGAAAATTTTTGCTTCAATTAACTTTCTCTTAATGATTTACTAGCATTCACAGCATCACTGATACATATTTGTCAATCTGCTCTTCTTTTTTTTTTTTTTTTTTTTTTTTTTACAATCATAAAATACTTTGAAACAGGTAATTTATGTAAAATGTGTTTGCTTCTTTTTGTGGTTATTTGAAATAGAGTTAATTTCATTCATTAAATAAAATGTCTGGGATGAGAGTATGTTTTTTGATTAAAAAAACAAAAGTTAGTATGTATGCAATAGACAGTATCTTTTCTTTGTATTGAGTTAAAAAAAATTATTTACCCTCTGGGGTTATGAAATTTAATTCATGTGCGTTTTTTAGGGCTAAAAAAATGAAAACTGGAAAGAAAAAAAAACCTTCAAATGATGTTGATGAATATTATGAAATGGAAATGACACCAAAGAAAAGAAAGAAAGCTGGAAGTGATGATGATGATGATTACATTACTAAAAAGGTAAGATTTCTTTTAATTTGCATAACCACATTAGTAAAATAAATTATGTATATAAGCTAACTGAACCTAAATTGTTTTATCTATTCTGGAACGGACCCATATTTTTTATTTATTTTTTATGCTTGACAATTCAGTTTTTAAAGTTTCTGTTATTTAAAACCAGAAACCATTATTTTTAAGGGATCAAAAACTGCGGCACTTTTTTAAAAAATTTTTATATCTTTAGGAAGTAACTATCAATTTGTTTAATATTTATGCCACTTTATATATACAGGGTGTTCCGAAAAAACTTGGACAAAATGACATGGCAGATCCGTCAAACAACAAGGATCAAAAATCGCTTAGGAACATGGGGTTGCAAATGCCTGTAGAGAGCGCGAGAAGCACGAGAGGGCGTTGCGGTGCAGACACGTGCCGAGCAAAAGGAGATTGAATTCATTCGAGTCGTGGATGCGTTGGGCGTAACATGGCTAGTTACACACACCGTGAATGGGCTGACATGCATTTAGTTTACGGCATGGCCAACTGCAATGGACGAGAAGCCTTGCGAATTTATTGTCACAAATATCCTAGTAGAAAGATGCCTAGCTGCTCATTCTTTGCCACTATTCACCGAAGATTGTGTGAAACCGGCTCGTTAGACGTGCACAAGCCAGATTCAGGTCGCCAACGAACATCTCGGACAGTTGATGCTGAAGAAAGAGTTGTCCAAGCACTTCAGCGTAATCCTTCAACAAGTATACGAGTTGTATCCCGAGAGACCCATATTCCCCAAACTATCGTCTGTCGCATTGTACACGATGAAGGACTTTCCATATCATTTACAACGCGTCCAGGCACTTCAACCGGGAGACTACAGCAGTCCTATGGATTTTGTGCGGTGGTATGTGCAAGAAAAGGCTGCCGACCGACATTTCGCTGCAAGTATTCTGTTCACGGATGAGGCTACATTCTCATTAGAGGGTGTGATGAATTGTCACAACTTGCATGCGTGGGCAGATGAAAACCCGCATGCTACACGTCCGCACGCCAAACAACGAAGATTTTTCATGAACGTGTGGGCTGGCATTGTAGGAGACTGTTTACTTGGTCCGTACATTCTACCAGACAGGCTGAATGGTTCCACGTATCTAACATTCTTGCAAGAGGTTCTGCCAGACATGCTGAATAATGTTCCGATGCGTATTCGTCGACGCATTCAATTTCAACACGATGGCGCTCCCGCACATTTCAGTACAGACGTCAGAGCACATCTGCAGGCTACTTTTCCTGGCGGCTGGATTGGTCGCGGTGGACCAATTGCATGGCCACCACGATGACCAGACCTGTCTCCCGTGGATTTCTTCTTATGGGGTTTTTTAAAAGGACTTGTGTATGAAACGCCAGAAGACTTGGTAGGAAGAATCGTTGAGGCAGCAGGATGTGTTCGAGATACACGTGGTATCTTTGCGAAGGTGCGCAATTCCATGCAACGCCGATGCAAGGCATGTCTCGATGCATCTGGTAAACACTTTGAGCACCTCCTGTAGGCGCAACGTTTGCCATGCATAAGTCGTATGTCAGTAGGTAATTATCAATAAAATATTCTGTATTGATTTTGTTTCTTCTCTTTGTGTTATGTATTATTTTAGACGCCCTTTAGCGGCTCCGCATCGCAGTTGCGACTCCATGTTCCTATGCGATTTTTGATCTTTGTTGTTTGACAGATCTGCCATGTCATTTTGTCCATGTTTTTTCGGAACATCCTGTATACTTAAAACTAGAATGACGGAAGGGCTAATCTGGCCCCCTATCACTGTTTGTAACTTTGTATTTTCTACATTAATGAACTATATATTTCAATATTTCTTGACTTTTATTTATTTGGCTTACTGTCACTATATATGAAATAAATTCTTCCCAACTTCAAAAGAATCGACGATTTCAAACTACCTTGAATGACGGGAAGGGCCAAATTAGCCCCTCACAACATCCCCATCTTTTCGCAATTGCATCTCACTGTTTCATTCTCGGAATAACCTTGTAAATAGCATTCCCAGTAGTTCGAGTTCATGTTGCCCCTTTGCATCCTGTTTACATTCCCCTCCCTTCGAAAAATAGGTTTTATCAACTGGTGGACTGGACTGAGTGAAGCGCCAGAAAATCTACTTATGTAACCAATAGAAAGTGAACATATTGTCAGTTACTGAAGTGACAAAGAATAGAAAAGTTGGCTCGTAAACGTGGTCTCACTCACGAAGAGATTTTGAAGGAATTGAGACGATTAGATGAAATGGAGTTAGGTGACAGTGATGAGAGCAGTTTAGATGAAGATAAAGAATATATTCCTCCAAAAGAAGACACAGAAAGCAGCAGTTCTACTGATAATGAAATTGAAAGAATTTCACAAAATACTGTTTCTGTGCAAAGTTCTCAAGAATGCAGAAATAAGATTACGATAGAAGAATCTAGTAATAAGAACATAAAAAAATCAGCATATCTGATAATTTTTTATCGTCTAAATTACAGTCAGCAGAAAGTAAAATTATTTATGAAAGTTATTCCTATGGTGATTTTTCCAAAAATACTTCCCAGCTTTTGACATCTACGGCACGAGGACGAGTGCATTCTGAAACGTGTGGTCAAGACCTTCCTCCGAAAACATCTATTTGTCTTCCTGGTCCACCTTCAATTGGACACGAAGAAACTGCCGTCGACGGCACACTTTGGAAAGTGATTGCACCTTCTGCAACTAAAGGATGTCGTGTAACAAAGAAATTATTGAAGGAATCGCAATGGCCGACCTCATATGCAAAAAGGAATATAAATGCAGAGAATGTAATTAGTGTGTGGCGTCTAATATTCAGTCATAAAATGATGTGCTAAAACAATGTACCGAAACAGAAGCTCGCCGTCAACTTAGAAATGACACATGGACAGAAACATTAGATGAATTGGACGATGTTTTTTCCATAGTGTATGTATAGAGGAGTATACAGAGCAAAGAACTTTCCAATAAATGCATTATGGTAATCAGTTTGGGGACAGCCAATTTTGTCACAAAGTATTCCAAGAGATCGTTTCAAAGATATCATTCGATTTAAAAACAGAAAGATCAGATATATTAAAAATAGATAAGTTTGCATTGGCATTGGCACTGTGGGATTCGTTCATTGAAAGCAATGCAGCATGGTACAAACCTGGAGAAAATCTCAAGGTCCATGAACAATTGTTGCCATCAAAAGCCAGGTGTCCTTTTACTAAGTGCTATTCAAATAAACCAGACAAGCTTGGTATAAATTTTTAGCTACTTGTCTGTGTGGATTCGAAATATATCCTCAACAGATTTTCATATACTGGCCAGGATATCAATAGACCTGCAGATCAAGCTGTCCATGAACATGTAGTGATGAGACTCACTCAAGGATATTTAGAGAATGGTAGAAATGTAACTACTGACAACTATTTTATATCGGGAAAACTGTGTGAAAAATTCAGAGCCAACTCAACAAGCTTTGTTGGAACACTCAGAAAAGATCACAAAGAAGTGCCACCAACGACCAAGATAGGGAAGTAAGAATTGTACTCTACAACTTTATTCAAAAAGGGCCATGATACAACTATCACATCATATCAGGAAAAGAAGAAGAAACATGTTCTGTTACTAACTTCCCTCCCTCCCAATGTTACCATTGACAATAAGGAAAAAAAGACACCCAAAATAGTCCGGTTTTGTAACCAAACTATGGTGTGGACATTATAGATCACGTCATTTGCCTAGCACATCTTTTATAATGTTTTAGACATGTCTGCACTAAATGCTTTTATTTTATATGAAGAAGTGACAGGAAAAGAGAAACTCAGTTGGAGAAATTTTATTCTGCAATTATGTGAAGAGCTACGAGCTCCATATAGAACATCTCAATGCAGTACAGCATCTAATGTGACTCTAAAAAATGATATAAAAGACAGCAGTGGAACAAAATGATCCAGATGCAAAGTCAAAACAAGCTGTAAAAGAAATCATAGAAGGACCACTTGCGGACCGGACCAGTTTGCGGCAAATGCGGATCTACAGAAGTTCGATGTACTGATTGCTTTAAGAATGCATAAAGTGTAAAGTTTAAAGAAATAAAGGTCAGTATAAAGTTTATTTGGCCGTTTTCTTTAATTTTCCTCAATATTTTCTTATTACTTAGCATTTACTCAACTCAACAGATCAAGAAACATTGGGGGGTCAAATTGGCCCCTTCCGTCTTTCTAGTCTTAAATGAGCTATGTAACGCTATGCATAATCAAGTTTGCTCTTGACTTTGGCAATGACATAAGGAAAGATATTTTATAGCGCTGTTGAACCTGATCAACGAGCAAAGACCTCTCTTCTTTTTACAACTGTTTGTATTGATTCTCATTTTTTTTTTTTTTTTGGTCCCTTTCCCTGACCACACAATTGCATATTATGACAATTTTTAGATATTCTTTCAGAAGATAAAATATCCTAGCAGAAAATTATGGCTCTTTTTTTCAATGATTACTGTTAAATTAAAAATAATAAATATACTGAAAAATTTAGGAGTGAACAAGAATGAAAAAATGTTAATTTAGAAGAGAAACATTTTGCAAGCTGAGGAGAAGCAAACTGCATGCAGATTAGCTCTTTTTTGATTAATATAAGTTTTATTTTTGTGGCAGTTATAATATTTGGCAAGAAATTTCACGTTTTTAAGACTGCATGCCAAGTCCCTTATTAAAAGAAAGTACAAAAATTGTGATTAAGTCAAAATATTTTTAATATGACTGTAATGGAATGAACAATATTAAGGTTGGAAACTGGTAATTTCTATCTTGATTATTATTATTAGCATTGTCTTATGAAATTGAGTGAATAAATTATATTTAGAAAAGATGCTGTTTTTATATTTTGAATCATTAAGAAAAAATGCAAATTGAGTACAGTAGAACCTCTTTTATCCTATACTTTTTTAACCGAAATCTATTTTTAAAGATTTTTTTTTTTTTTTTTTTTTTTGTACTATTGCATTCCTTGTGTGCAAAATCCCTTTTGAAAGCTTTTTTTTTTTTTTTAAACTATCATATTCTATTTAACTTGAGCTCCTGTAAGCTGCAGAGTAGAACAAAGAAAACAAACAAATTAGCAATTTAAAAACTTTTGAATGTTTTGCAAAAGGTTTGGCATGGCTAGAGCAGCAGAAAGACTGATACTGGTGAACTAATTATATTAAAAAACTCTGTGATAGAGCTTCAAAGCAAAGGCATTAGAAACTGTGACAAACAAAACACTTTTTCAAACCCTTGTGATGGGTATACTTAACTTAAAAATTAAAATTCAGGTAATTTATTCTGTTTTCTATTTTGCTATTGCTTTATTCAATTCCTACTATTAGCTCACACTCTCCCTATATTTATTTATTTATATATTTATCTTGTTCAAATTTTCAATCGTTAATAAAATACTCATTATTCATCCTATCAAGTTGAAATAAAATTTTTTTAACTTGTACTGGATGACAATTGATGTTAATACAGTTTTTTCAAATATTAATTAATTAATTTTTAATTAAATAATTTTAGTTTTGCATGGGAAACAAAATGGCCGCCATTGGTTATTGAAGGTCAATGAAAGTATTTTCATTAAGGGGTTACCATAGGGGGGACCCTGTTCTGTCGCCAAATACCGCCAAGTTTGTCGCCAACTTGGCGATATCTCTAATATTTCGCCAAATTCTCATAGAGTTCCATTGTAAACCTAGTTGCTTATAGAAAATCAACAAATTGAGATATTTTAATACAACAAAAACTAATATTAGCTTAAGGGATTATATTAAATTTTTCTTTGATGGCCTAAGTAGGAATTGACTTTAAAAACAAAATTTTTATATTACTTGTTTTTATTAAGCACTTGTTACCATAATAAGAAATGTTGCATATATTTCTCCTTAATCTTAAAATGGAAGCATTTTCGATTTTCCGAAAGAGGGTTGGTCCCAATTACTTTGGATAATCGAGGTTCTATTGTATTCTGATAAAATTTGCTTTAGTTTTTCAATTCCTACTATTAGCTCCCACTCTCCCTATATTTATTTATTTATATATTTATCTTGTTCAAATTTTTAATCGTTAATATAATACTCATTATTCATCCTATCAAGTTGAAATAAATTTTTTAAAACTTGTACTGGATGACAATGGATGTTAATACAGTTTTTTCAAATATTAATTAATTAATTAAATCCTAATTAATTTTAGTTTTGCATGGGAAACAAAATGGCGGCCATTGGTTATTGAAGATCAATTAAAGTATTTTCCATAAGGGGTTACCATAGGGGAGGACCTTGTTCTGTTGCCAAATACCACAAAGTTTGTTGCCAACTTGGCGATATATCGCCAAATTTGGCGGCCAAAATGAGTCGCCAAAAGTGACGCCAACTTGGCGATATATCTAATATTTTGCCAAATTCCCATAGATTTCCATTGTAAACCTACTTGCTTATAGAAAATCAACAAATTGAGATATTTTAATGCAACAAAAACTAATATTAGCTTAAGGGATCATATTAAATTTTTCTTTGATGGCCTAAGTAGGAATTGACTTTAAAAACAAAATTTTTATATTACTTGTTAGTGCTTAGTTTTGTTTCTTAACATTTATAGCCAGCTAAAAAGGTTAAAAAGGAAAAAACAGCTAAAGCAACGGCTAAAGTTAAGAAAGAAATAAAAGAACCTCCTACAGAAAGTAGCCCTGTTAAAAAAAGAGGTAAAAAGGAGGAAGAGGAACAAGAAGTCTGGAAATGGTAAGCTTGTTTTATGGAATTTTCATATTATTGTGAATAATTTAGTGAAACATTTATTTGTCAAGAAAGTTTTATTTAATTGAGGGAATTTTATTTTATGTAAAACAGTATATATTTTTGAGGGGAAATAAAATTATTTCTTCAGCAATAGTGACCTTTATACTCATAAATTTTACCCTCATTGCCGAAACGTCAGTGAAGGCTTACTGTGGAGACACGAAAAGTTTTGATTTCCGTTTGTCTGTCTGTCTGTCTGTCTGTTCCGTGATAACTGCCGCAAAAAGCATCCGATCAGCTTGAAATTAATTGGGCATATTCGTGAGATACCCGGACGTAGCTGTATAGTTTTTGGTTAAATTTCATTCATTCGTTCGGAAAATATGGAAGATTTTATTTTTCTTTATAATGCTTTTCTACGGCAAGTCAGACGATTTTCAAATTTCGATTAGTTGAAAGAAAATGGCACGTTTGATTAATGGATTTAAATGTCAAATTATGGATACTAAAATTCCAAATAAGGGTTTTAAATTATTCCTATTATATTGAAGTTTTATCAATATATCTATCAGATTTTTTTATTTACGTGTATAATGTTTTGAGGACATTTATACATGTATTCCAATAATATAAAGAATTTTTAAATTAATTTTCTTGTTTTACATGATACATATTTCTTTTTTTTTCTTTTTCTTCGTTGCCTAGCGACTGTTATTCGTAGCCTATCATTGCGTCAAATATGAATGAAGTTAGTAAATTACGTTAATTTTGTTGCCGGTACTATTAAAAGGCTATCACAAAAAATATTTTATCGCGTCAAATCGATACAATTTATGCAATTAACAGTGGACACGATAATGAATTATTTTCCAGTAGATTTATAGATCTCCAGATATGCATATTTTGGGGGGCTTTTAATATGTTATTGCTATCGCATGGATTAGGATGTTTACACTAATGTTTAACCATGCTGAAAAAAAAGTACAGTTAAAGGCATGTAAATCCTTTTTAACACTTTCCAACATGGATGAAAAGTATTTATGACTTCAGTTTTTCTATCTGTCGCCTGCCGTGTTTCTCTACGTGCTCTAACTCGCGTAAATATAGTCGGGATTACATGTAATTGATATACGTTATCGAGGTTTGCCAAAGTATGTTTGGTATTAAAAATGAAGAGTGTAGCATTCATAGCTTAATTACAGGGGCACTCAAAACTATTCCGTTACATTATAGTGTTTGGGAAAAATCGTCTGCGGTGTATTTTAATAATGTTACACAATTTTAAACATAATGAAATTTATATACTTTATTAAGGTGCACTAGAACCTGGTTACTATAAAATATGGGTACTTTTCGGTTAGCCGGGCGCCAGTGTTATATATACATGTATATGTATATACAGATGTATATATACACATATATTTTATATATACACATACATACATGTGTATCCACATATTTGTATATGTATATAGTTGTATATATATACATCTGTATATACATATACATGTATATATAACACTGGCGCCCGGCTAACCGAAAAGTACCAAAATATGTTATGTGTAGCACTTACAGCATGCGTACAGGGAACTCAAAAATATTCATAATATTACAATCTTTGAAGAAAATCCTTTTGTGGCGTTTTTTAATGATGTTACTCTGTTACAAAATAATGAAACTGATATGTATTTTTGAAAAATTTTTGTAGTATATGGGGTGCAAAGCATATGTTTTTTTCAGGGTCACACAAAAGTGGTCAATTAAAATGTGGTCTACGGGGATAAAAAAACTCTTCACAGCTTATTTTAACACATTAGCGACGGGAAACGAGAATTCTCGTTTTTATTCAGAATACATCATTGACTAAGGGAGTGACTTCTACCTTACAGAAAAGACATTTATATTATGTTGTCCATATTTTTTATAGATTGTAAGACATTATATATTACATCCGTACATTGAAAGATATTTACTGCTGCATAAACATGAAAAGCATATCTCAGAAACCAATTTCCGAACACTTTCAGAAGAGGGAGGAGCTTCTACAGTTTTTAAACCCAGATTTAATTAAATTGCCTGTCGTCAGTGCGTTAATTGTGTTGCACTAATTCAAACATAATGAAATTAAATTACATTACTGTGGTTGACTACAAGAAGCTTGAATATGATTTGTAATCGTATTTATCGTTCATTTATAGGGTCACATAAAAAATTTCGGATACAGTTCTGGTCTATTAGGGATGATTGCTGAAGAGCATTTTCGATTATGGTGTGCGTTTTAACGTTAAGTAAATTTGTGCTTAATAAGTAGTGCTTAAATATTGTATAGACCATGTACAGGGATACACAAATGAATTCGTAAGTAAAAATGAAAATGAGCGCGAATTGCTTCAATGAGATTTTTTTTTTTTTGAGTTATGTATTTCCCAGCCCAATTACATTTAGTATACTAACAAATGTTTGCAGAATTTAAATAGAACCATATACAGGACTCCGCAGAAACTGGATATATGATGCACACTATGAATACTAATCCCCGGAAATGTGATATGAGCAGTTTTAAGAGGGTTTTTTGTCTGCATTAAATTTAAATGTTATAGACGACGCGTAAAAATCTTCACGTAATATACAGGGCTGTAGAAAAGAATTCATGTACGTTTCCGTCTATTGGTAGAATTTACTAAAGGACATTAACACAATTAATTGATAATTACAAATGTAAATTAAATTACACTACGAAGGGGTTCAGGGGGGCAGAGCCCCCCTGAAGAAATCTACTTTATTATCTAAAAATTACCAGAATAAGTAGCTCATGTGATTCAGAATAGCATTACATAACAAGGTGTTTAATTTAACGTTTCTAATGTCAGAAACCTTCGAAATATTTTTTCGTTTTATAAATGTTTATGTAATTTCAAAACTTTAAATTTCGTTTTTTGTAGAAAGATTAATATTACTCAAAGGGTGCTAAACACAGTGAATTGTAGAGCTGACGTTGAGGCTCCTGATCTGCAGATTTACTAGTTAATATATTTCTTATGTCTTAGTATAGCAAATGTCCTAGTCAAGCTTTAAATTTGCTGACTGGAAATATTTTAGAAATATTAATTGAAGAGCAAGTAATAAGTTCTTGGGCGACTGCCTCCATAGTCGAAGTAACATCTATAATCAGTAAATTATTCCTTTTGCAGAGTTTTGAATGTTATTATTTTTAAACAGCCGGTAACCTTCTAGGTCACCTGTACCTATTAGAGGTGAGACATGCTCGTGCTCAGTTTTTATACCAGCCTTCAAACCTTCATGGGCCTGGACCTGTGTAACAGTTTTATTTATCCACAAATTAAAAAAAAAAAAAGAAAAGAAAAAACTTGCTGCATAAGAAATTAAAAATGTGTTATAAGTTACTTAAAATGTTATCAAGTGTTACAATCTGCTAAAAATTAGTTTGAAAGAGAATTTCATTGTTATTGAAGTGGTATAAAGAGAAATATTCTCAATGGATATCCCTTGTTTCTGGGGTGTTTAAAAAAAAAAGTTTGGATTTTTAAAAATTTAAAACAGATTTTTTAAAATTTCAATTTTGTTTGATATAAACAATTATGTATACTTAGATTTTAAAGTTATATACTATACTATTGTTACTGATGGCATATATAGGAAGTAAAAATTTTCAAATTCAAACATTGCTAATCATTGTAAGTAAATTGTCAATCATTGTCAAAAAGTGAAATAAACGATCAATAACAATAACAAAGCAATAAAAAAAAATAATAAAAATTAATTTTTCGTCAAGTAAAATTAATACAGATTAAAATTAATTTAGTTTTATACAAATAAAAATAACTCATTTTTAACTACATGCATAAGGAAAACTCAAATTTCATCAAAGGTTGCAGTAAAGAAATGAAAATTTCATTAAATAGGATAATTATAGAAAAATTAATTTTGTCAAATGATTCTGGGTGGGGAAAAAATCGTGAAAAAATAGCGAATTTCGCCAAATTTCTGCATTGGGCTGAAAGATTGAAACCGGGTTCCTTTAGCAAATGCCAAAAGAACATCATCGTGAAAAGCGAAGAAACTCTAAAAATCATATAAAATTTACAGAGGGAAAAAATTTACTATATTTAACTGAAAGATTGAAAGCTTATTCCTTTTATAAATGTCAAAAAATGGCTGTGAAACACAAAAAAAAACATTAAAAATTGCATAAAAATTCTCTAATTCAAAAATATCTGTAGGAATTCTGGATTCCTTTTACTAATGTAGAATATTAGTTGCGAAATTCGGAAAAAAAATTGACTCACAATTTAAAATAAGAATTGTCAAAATCAAAATATTCTAACACTGGCTTCGAGGTATATAACGTCAGATATGGAGGTATCTTCCTGCCAAATCTTGCAGCTCTGTATTCTTTTCATGAAACATAATACACAGACAAACATCTATGTTTATTGTTATAATACATATAGTTTTTAATCTGAAAGAATATACAGAACTAACTTTTGAAAAATCTGTTAAACCGAATCCTATCTGCAGGAACCTAAACTCAATCCGAACCGAAAGCAATTAGAGTTAACATGATTTGCTACGTAAAAAGCCAGATTAATTTGAATTTTGTGTGCAACTATTTCTCATTTTCGAAAGTTGGTAGGTCTGGTTTAGTGGAAAAGGCGAATCAAAAACTTTGAAAATTGAACTGAAAATGTGATGGCATATATAGGAAGTAAAAATTTTCAAATTCAAACATTGCTAATCATTGTAAGTAAATTGTCAATCATTGTCAAAAAGTGAAATAAACGATCAATAACAATAACAAAGCAATAAAAAAAAATAATAAAAATTAATTTTTCGTCAAGTAAAATTAATACAGATTAAAATTAATTTAGTTTTATACAAATAAAAATAACTCATTTTTAACTACATGCATAAGGAAAACTCAAATTTCATCAAAGGTTGCAGTAAAGAAATGAAAATTTCATTAAATAGGATAATTATAGAAAAATTAATTTTGTCAAATGATTCTGGGTGGGGAAAAAATCGTGAAAAAATAGCGAATTTCGCCAAATTTCTGCATTGGGCTGAAAGATTGAAACCGGGTTCCTTTAGCAAATGCCAAAAGAACATCATCGTGAAAAGCGAAGAAACTCTAAAAATCATATAAAATTTACAGAGGGAAAAAATTTACTATATTTAACTGAAAGATTGAAAGCTTATTCCTTTTATAAATGTCAAAAAATGGCTGTGAAACACAAAAAAAAAACATTAAAAATTGCATAAAAATTCTCTAATTCAAAAATATCTGTAGGAATTCTGGATTCCTTTTACTAATGTAGAATATTAGTTGCGAAATTCGGAAAAAAAATTGACTCACAATTTAAAATAAGAATTGTCAAAATCAAAATATTCTAACACTGGCTTCGAGGTATATAACGTCAGATATGGAGGTATCTTCCTGCCAAATCTTGCAGCTCTGTATTCTTTTCATGAAACATAATACACAGACAAACATCTATGTTTATTGTTATAATACATATAGTTTTTAATCTGAAAGAATATACAGAACTAACTTTTGAAAAATCTGTTAAACCAAATCCTATCTGCAGGAACCTAAACTCAATCCGAACCGAAAGCAATTAGAGTTAACATGATTTGCTACGTAAAAAGCCAGATTAATTTGAATTTTGTGTGCAACTATTTCTCATTTTCGAAAGTTGGTAGGTCTGGTTTAGTGGAAAAGGCGAATCAAAAACTTTGAAAATTGAACTGAAAATGTGATGTAAAAAATGACAAAAGTGTACCAAATATTTGTGATAAGGATTTTACCCGTAGCAACTTTTATGCAGAAATAGATTGGACTAAAACTGGAAGACACTCTGCCCCACATCAATTAGAGATAGGGGTGTTTTCTATCCACAAAATATAAATCTGTCTTTTGAAATGCATTATTTTGGGTCCTGCAGACTCGTAAAAATTTTGGTGTTACTTTTAGGTCCCTCAGACCCGAAAAATACGAGGGAAAGGAAGATAAACATCACCAGAAATGTAGGTTAAAGTATGGTAATAAAGTAAAAGATGCATAAATCCATATTTAAAGAGAGAAAATAATAACCCTACTGCATTTCGATTTCAGTTTCCCTGTGATTCCCAAAGTTCTCCAGTCTGTAATGTGATTTTTCCACGAACTAGCAAAATTTCATAAACATATTCTTTATTTTACGGAATTCCTCAAAATCAGTATTTTTTAAGTTAATAACACCATAAAATAAAAAAATTACTAGCATAAAAACAGTTTTGAAACAGTTTTTGTGTCTCTCAAAAACTACTGATCATAAGAAAAATGCGAATTTCGCCAATTGGTTGCTGATAAAATTGCAAATTTTGTCAATCTGATGTGAGAAAATAATTGCTATTTTCGTCAAAACAGTGTCTTTAAAAATCTAAAATGGATGCCTTTTTCCCCACCCTGCCGGTCTTTAAACCTGGAGGAAACTCTGTTATACTAAACTTTCCTTTGTTGTATATATTTCTTAATTTTATATATTAAAAAAAAAAAAATTACAAAAGTGCATTGTATTAATATGATTATTTTCACAGTCACATAAAGTCTTAACAGTCACTATTTTCTCACTCACGTAAAGTCTTAACAGTCACGTCTTAACAATTTTTAACTGTATGTTGCATCTTGCTGGCTGGTAAATTAAATCCTTAGCTGGTAAGATTTTCTAAAAATCTCCTACCAAAGCTTATAGATAAACATTAATTTAATAATTATTCTTAATAAAGTTTCAAGTTATGTTAAATAATATTATAACTTCCTCATTTGTTTTTATATTTTTATTAAAAAGTTTTATTAACCTCTTGATCATACCTTATCATGTATTAATACTTTTTTTTTATATAATTATCTAGGTGGGAAGAAGAAAAGTTAGAAGAAGAAGAAAGAAATGGAAAGAAGAAAGAAAAGAAATGGAAAACGCTTGAACATTGTGGCCCTGTGTTTGCCCCACCATACGAGAGAGTACCTAAAAATGTGAAGTTTTATTATGATGGTAATATGTTTGTTGGAATGTTATTGTTAAGAATATAATGAAAGTCTGTTAGTTTAACCTTCTGAGCAGTTTGGGCTTATTTTTCCGTCTCCCAAAAACAACTTAAATATCTTGTAGAAAAAAATATTTTAAACGGAATGGTATTTTAAAATGTATTTCAATTAAAGGGGCATGAAGTATATTTTAGAAACAAACAAGGAAAGAAAATTTAAATTAAGATAATTTTTATGAACTTTTTTTATGAAATTGCAGGAAAGCCCTCAAGACACTCGGAGGGTTAAGGATATGTTTTCATCTTTTCTGAGGCTGCTGTTTCTTAATTTCTATCTTGTACTACTCTTCTTAGTTCTTAAATTTTCTTTAAAATTTACAATAAATGTCTTTAGCAAATAATTTATGTTAAAAAATG
The DNA here is from genome assembly GCA_963932465.1 of Maratus speciosus. Lineage (NCBI taxonomy): Eukaryota > Metazoa > Arthropoda > Arachnida > Araneae > Salticidae > Maratus > Maratus speciosus. Next base: position 467,491,584 of record OZ010798.1, read on the forward strand.
TATAATTCTGTAATATATAAATTGGTGAAAAGTATTTCTTAATTGCCTTAAGGGAGAATGCTATCCCCTTGTTGTAATGAGAAAAGATTATCAAAAAATTGGATGGTCACTAGTGTTACCAGGTCTCAAATCTCAAAAAGTGAGATAGGGAAAGAAAAATAGCGAGATAAGCATTAACTTGTCTAAAACGGAAAAAATTCAATCCCTCATCATTCCGTCTTAACAGGTTATTGTATTAAGCAATTTTCTTCCATCGTATTAAATGAATGAGAATTGCACATTATCCATAAGATGATAGTGTGATATTAGTTAGTCGAACTAGAGCATTTGGTATATCCTACTGAGACCCAAGCAAAATGTAATGCATAAATTTTTTTAAATATGAGTTTTTTTCAACAAATAGGCATCAAAAATGACGTTTTTAAAGAAATTAATAAATTATTTTGTTTTACAGCACATCCATCTAAATGGATGTTCAGGCGATAACTCGCTTTAAAGTAATTGAAAAAATACGAGAAGTATGGGAAAGAATAGAATTTATTATAAAGAACATGAGGCAAGTATTAACATCTGATTTAAAATTGCAAAATAAAAATAGTTTAAACAAATTAAAACAACATAAAAACGAAAATTACCAGCAGAACGTAGAATTCCAACTTGACTCATTTATTACGCCATTTTGTAAACAACGTAGTTATCGTTGCCAAAAGCTGAATGTTGATTTTTGATTCATACATTACCAAAACCAACTGGTTTTAGATTGCTACAATGAAATTTAACACAATAGAAGGAGAAAGCAAAACATCCATTTAAATGGATGCCAGGTCTCAGGAGGATATTTAACAGTATTTTTTTACAATAATGCTAACTTTATAAATACCACGTTTTATTTGTTTGCATTACCATGTATTCTACTCGTTTCTAAAAAAGCTCTATTAAATCCCCTCTAAAAAGTCAATTGTACAGGCAGCATGTTGCTGAAGAGATTTTTTTGTTACTTGAAAAAAAAAATCTGTATTTTGATTTGAGAATTTTAAGAAATTTTGAGCCGCGTTCTTTATCTTAAGAAACTTCAGAAACCAATATATTTTGGGGATTTAAAGAAGCATTTATGAAAACAAATTTTCTTTTGCTGTCACTGATTTTCAAAAACATTTCAAAGAGTAGTTTTTATAGTGTATTAATTAGTTTTCTCTACCTGGAATATATTTTTTGGATTTTATCCATTCTCAATTACACAGTATCAGTTCAACAAATAAGTTTTACATCAAACATGATAAATTAACAGCATTAATATTAAAATGAATGATTAAATTAATGAATAATCTATCTATATTATAAAGGACAAACATATCTGTGTGTAACGCATACGTCATTTTGCGAATGGCAACACTTTGAAATTCGAAATAAAATTTTGCTTTTTCAATTTTCTCTACTGCAAATTTTTAAACTTTTGAACATCGCACATTTTAAATTTTTACACCATCGTATAAGGAAAAAAATGCTCTATTAAATACAATTCGTTTGAAAGCTGTATCTCAATTTATTTTTGAGATATCAATTTTTTTGTAATTTTTAATACCATTTTTCTTATTGTGGCAACAAAAGTACCCCATTTCTATTGAAAGTCATTGAAAGTAAATGGAAAATAGCCGAAAATAAAAGATATTGAATTTTTTTGTTGCCATTTTCTCATAAAACCTGAAAAAAAGTAGAAATTAAAATATGGGCTATGTCAAGAATATTGTCTGTTATTCCGTGATAATGACATCATATGCATACTTTTCTATAGACGAAGTTTAAGACTGAATTGTAAAAGTCGTTTGCTTTAGCGGATGCAAATGACGTCATTTTATAAAAAAGCGTGTATTTTAATTCTTAAAACTGAATTATGTTTTGTAGAAGTGCGTCCTTTTTACAGCCCAGTTGCTTTGAAATTCTTCTCAAGTGAAAATGCTTCACTTTTGCAAATAATGTAATCGAAATCAAACACTGATAAAACGCAATGTTTTACAAAAATTTAGAGTGTCTTTATAGAAGAGAGGTGACATGCAAATAATAGCGATTTTTATTACAGAAATTGAAAGCCCTTCATTAGTAGATGTGCCTGCACTATCTGTTTCTTTTTTAAAGCATCCCCACTTTTATATTTTAATTTTAAAAGCATTTTATGAGATTTCTTCAAAATGGTGGTTATTAGATAGCTTTAATTATTGCAGAGAAGAGAGAAATAATGAGGTATTTTTTTTCTTTATTCATGCTATTTTCTGATAAAAATTCAAAATTTTCGATAAAAATTGTTGTATAGGGTTTAGTATCGCAAAATCCCATTAGGAGCAGAATATTATGTTAGGGGCATAATTACGGAAAATGACATACTGCTTTTGAAAACACACATTTTTCCTCATATATTTTCTATATTGTTTCTCCTTTTGCATGTGTACTGATACTAAGTTTCAGACACTAGGCGAAATGCTTATTTAAGTGAAAATGAAGTCATATTTAATAGAAAACGATCATTTTCTTAGATAAAACTAAACATTTTATCACAAATGCGTCTAAAAAACATAAATTACGGCAATTTGTACACTCCGGAATTGAGATTAGCATCTCAAGTAAAGGGTACGTCGGTACACATAAAAGATGTTGCTGACAATCGTGGCTTCAAATTTTGAGTTAAAATGATTTTTAAATGATCAAACAAAATACAATTTTTTTTAAAATGATGAATATGGATACGAGAAGTGTGTATGCAAATTTTGAGAAAGTGTAAATTGCTGTTTTTTATTCCAGAATACCAAGCATAAGTGCCTCAATTGATAACCGCATTCTAATAACTAATTTTTATTATATTTTACTGATTAAGTGTCTACATTATAAAGAACAAACGTATCTGTGCGTAACGCTGACGTCATTTTGCGAATGGCAATACTTCACGATCAAATTTCGGTCTTGAAATTTTCGCTACTGCAATTTTTTAATCTTCTGAGCATCGTGCATTTTCAGTTTTCTCCGCACAGGGAAAAAAGTTACTTTCAAATGCAATTTGTTTAAAAACTGTATCTTAATTGATTGATGTATTATATTTTCTAAAATAATTTTTAAGCATGATTTTTTTTAAGTTTATCTTTTCACGTGCCGGTTTCAATACATAATAATAATAAACATTTTGCACATAAAGCAACAAACATTTTTCAGCATTTGTTTCAGACTATTTTTGCATAACGAAATTAATACTTCCTTTATAAACAAATAAAAGAATAATATTTTAAAAACACAAATCTAATATATTTGTAGTTATACAATATAAATTTTTAGATCACCAAATAGGATTTTTTTTTTCAAATGGAGTTTGTTTGCAAAGTTCATCTCAGTTTACTGTTTGTATATGGTCTTAAAAACAATTTTAAAGCATGAAATATATTTAATGTATCTATATCGCGCGGAGCTCGATTACGAAAGATTAATCCGTTTGCCCTTAAAACAAAATAAAGAGTTCATCATTTTCTTACGGCAAATATCCATTAAAAAAAACTTCCCTATGAATAAATAAATAAAATAATATAAATAAAACACAAATTTAACAGACATGTATAAGCTCTGAAATTATCACAATATAAAAGGATGTCATAAGTAGCAAAATCTTGGTCAAATAACTCTTAGCATGCGGCTAATAAGAAAACAGGACTTTTGATAATTTTCAAAAATTTATTTGATTGTATAATTCGTATTTTCCATATGAAAAATGCTTTTTTAATGTCAGTGGGCAATCTAAAAAATTTAGTGCATATAAAAAAATTATTAGTTTTCAATTAAAAAGAATGTTTTCACCTATATTCTTTAACCCGGGAAGCCCGGGTACGATCACCTAGTATATTTAAAAGACCAGGCTGTTTTTTTTAGTCATCAGCCTTGAGCTTTCTACTGAACAGATTTTGATAATTATTTTTCAATTCCTACTGTTAGTTCACACTCTCCCTATATTTATTTATTTATATATCTTGTTCAAATTTTCAATCGTTAATAAAATACTTATTATTCATTCTATCAAGTTGAAATAATTTTTTTTAAACTTGTACTGGATGACACTTGATGTTAATACAGTTTTTTCAAATATTAATTCATTAATTAAATTTTAATTAATTAATTTTAGTTTTACATGGGAGACAAAAGGGTGGCCATTGGTTATTGAAGCATTTAATGCATCTTCACATCTATAAGGGGGGTTACCATAGGGGGGACCCTGTTCTGTCGCCAAATACTGCCAAGTTTGTTGCCAACTTGGTGACATATCGGCAAATGCGGTGAACAAAATGAGTCGCCAAAAGTGATGCCAACTTGGCGATATCTCTAATATTTCACCAAATTCCCATAGACTTCCATTGTAAACCTACTTGCTTATAGAAAATCAACAAATTGAGATATTTTAATGCAACAAAAACTAATATTAGCTTAAGGATTATATTAAATTTTTCTTTGATGACCTAAGTAGGAATTGACTTTAAAAACGAAATTTTTATATTACTTGTTTTATATGAAAGCTGTTAATTTGTAGTTGTGCCCATACTAGATATTTTTTTATTTATTTATTTCCATTTTTATATTTAATTTTAAAAGCTTTTTATGATATTTCTTCGAAATGGTGGCAATCAGGTTAAGCTTTACTCTCTATAATATAAATTTATTTTTCTTTATCACATTCCACCAACCAGAAGCGTGATTTCATCAGTGAATGTGCCATCATATTTAAAAGAAGAAATTTAATGGTTTTCACAAAATTTAACCATAATAAAATGATTGTGTGTAGTTATGTATTAATGATGAAAGAACAAATTATTTATTTAGAAATAATATTAAGTTATCTGTGTAAATAAAATAACAGAAAATAATCTATGATAAAAAGTAATATCTAAAGCGAAATGTTTATGATGAGGAAAACGTTTTCATTCAGAAAACAGATAAATTTGCTCCGTGAATATATATTATAACTGTGTCAGTGATGACATCATATTCATTGACACATATTAGATATTAATAGATCTAAATAGACTGAACTTCTGCTATCTATTTAAAGATCCTTGGTATGCACAAATAAAAGTATTTCTGAAAATTATGTTATTTCTATTTAATTATAAACTATATATTTAAAAGACAAGGCTATTTTTTTTTTTTTTTTTTAAGTCTTGAGTTTTCTACTGAACCGATTTTGACAAATATTTTTTTTAATGAAAGCACTTTATTTGTAGATGTGCCTACACTCGTTATTTTTTAAAACAATCCGATTTTTATATTTTAATTTTAAAAGTCCTTTATGTAATTTCTTAAGATTTGTGGCAATCAGGTTACTTCAATTGTTGAAGAATGATAAGAAACAATGTTAATTACCGTATCATTAAGGATGCCATTTTCGTATTATGATTAAAATAATTTTTTATTAAACTTTTGAATGCGGTTTAAAATAGCACATTTTTATTCATAAAGCTGTTATTAGCCCTTGGTATGCTATTTCTTTCTCCCAGCTTATTTTATCTCCAATAAATAACGTTACCTTGTATATGCCAGCCGTAAAACAAAAGCCAATGTTTCATTGTGCGATTAAATACTCTACAGCATTTTTAAAAACTTCTAAGCATCGCACATTTTCAATGTTTATACCGTCGTATTGGAGAAAAAAGGAAGTCCTTTTTAATGCAATTTGTTTGAAAACTGCATCTCCATTTGTTTTTGAAATATTAATTTTTTTGTAGTTTTTAGCAACATTTGTTTCATTTTGGCAACTCAAGTACTCCATTTCTGTAGAAAGTAAAGAAGAAATTGTTGAAAAATAGCAATTATATATTTTTGTTGCCATTTTCTCATAAAAATTGAAAAAAAAAATTAATTAAAATGTGCTATTTTGAGAAAAATATAAATGAAGGATTTATGATAAAACATGGAGCATTTATAAACTATATTTAATTTTAAGTATCTATATTAATGCAAATAACGTCTTTTACATAAAATAAAAGCGCGTGCTTTAAGTCTTAAAATTGAAATATGTTTTGCAGTAGAGTCCCGATTATCCGAGTCCCGCTGAACCGAGTGTTAAAAAAAAAAGTGTTAAAGGGGAAAATTATCTTAAAATTCTGTTTTTAAAATGTAAGTATTGAAGAATTGGATTATCTTGTAATTTTAACGTTAAAAAAATTTATATTTTTCAGGAAAACCTATGGAATTAAGTGAACTGACTGAAGAAGTAGCTGGATTTTATGGAAGAATGCTTGATCACGAATATACATCTAAGGACGTTTTCAATACCAATTTTTTTGAAGATTGGAGAAACGTAATTTGTTCTAAAATTTATTTATTTATTTAAGAAATGGTCCATAACTGTAATCAATAAATTGAGACGCTTGTAGTGCTATTCATTGAAGTCTGGCATATAAGCAATATGAAGACAATGATTGTGATTGGTGTGTTTAGTAAAATTGTTAAAATATTCTATTTACCTTGTGGACTAAACTAGTATTCTCATAATTGAATTTCATAACTGTAATTACTAAATTGGAGTGTTTTGGAGCAGTATTTATTGTAGTCTGATAATAATTAAAATTTGTACTGTGTTTTAGTACAATTCAAAATTTGTTAAATATTCCTTTTCTTTACAACATAGTTTTCCTGTGAAGCTGAATTATTTGATCTGTGTTATAAAGCTTTGTTAAAAAAGGAAAAACATAAAGCAACTGCCAAAAATGCCGATCTCTCTCTTTAGTTGGAATTTTTTTTCCTCTGTGTAACCATGATTTTCAATAATTGCTCACAGAATTCTGATCATGTGACATTACTGAAAGTCTTAAGGTGATCATGGTTCTATTTTATTACGGGAGGAAAGATGTTGATTGTAGATTACCAATAATGGAAAGTTTTTATTGAACAATGCATCTAGCAAAAACTTTGGAAGCTCGATAACTAGACATCCTACAATAATTAACAGATTAATTATGTATAATCAGGGATATGTTTAGGGAAATTTTAGGTCCTTTAAAGGACCCTTCACAAAATAATTTATCTTAAAACAGGGCCATTCACAAAATTATTTATCCCCAAACAGGACCCTTCACAAAACATTTTATCCCAAAACAGGACCCTTCACAAAATTATTTGTCTCTTAAATAGACCTTTTACAGAATTTTTTCACTTTCAAATTGAACTTTTTCACAAATTTAGTCATTTAAAAAAAAAAAATCTGGCCTGTAAGTAAGCAGTTGAACTCACCAAAGAGCATATTACTTAGCTTTTTATACATGAAGGATAGGACATGAAGACATCGATAATTTAAAATTCACAAAATCATGACTAGAATTTTCATAAAAATAAGAAAAACTTCACAATTTCACAAAAACAGGACCCTGTGAGAAAAGTCTGGACAGACCCTTGGTAATTTTAAAATCATAAAATATGTATGTTAAGTAAGGCTATCTTGTTAAATATGTATTACATATTAGAGCTATTTAACAGTTGAATGACCCCATTTAATAAATTGGTTTTCATTTACTTCTAGGCCGGGGATTATAGACCTGGTTCATAACCAGTAACTGATGGACCAGTCTAGCTTAGTAAGCACTATATTGCAGGCTTGTTCAATTAAATTAAAAATATTGGAATTTCTTATAGATTACAGCAATTAACAGAGCTTCTTCTAAAGTAGATTACTTAAAATGCATAGTCCCAAAAACCACTAAAAAAATGCAACAATTCAAAAATGAAAGCATTTAAAAATAAATAAATAAAAAAAAAAATCTTGAAAACAAAAAGTGGCTGATTTGTTTATTTAGGTGACACATTTTTGTTTTGTCACACAGCTCCCATTTGGCTATAGCTACTATTTTAGTCTGAAACCCATCAAAAGCTATTATTTTTGAGAAAAATCAGAAAAAAGACTCTGCTACTATTTTTGTAAAAAAAAAAAAAAAAAAAAAAAAAAAAGAAGAAAAGAAAATTCTACAAAATCTTATCTTTTCTGATTTTGGGTTGTTGTTTTACCCACCCAAATTCTATATATCTATACTAGGGCGATTCTCAAAAGGTGGGCACTGGACACACGTCATAACTTTAAGCCTTTCAAACATAACTTTAATTATCATTGACTTTATTTATTTATTTTTTTTTTTACACTGAGTTTTTAATTCTATTCAGTGACAGAAAATGACATAATTTATTGTAAAAGCTTTGTATAAATATCTTAAAATTTTATTATTTTATGCTAAAGAGGCCAATTTCGGACATTCATAACATTAACTGCTCCAATGTACCACCAAGAAAAAGAGTTTTAGCTTTTTTCCAGGTGGTTCTAATGGTAAACAATGAATGCATGAAGGAAACGGATGATTTTTTGATAATTTTATTAAGAGATGGCAGGCTGATTTATTGCTTTTTTGAAGATAGAAGGACTTTTCTATAAAGAATTTTTCTGTATTTTGTTATGTTGGAAAGTAACATACGTAACAAAGCATTTGATTTTATTATTATTGTTACTGGATAACAAAAAATTAATTATACATATATATATGTATACACATACAATTATAGGACACATTTACTACATTCTTAGTCTTAAGAATTTTTTAAATACTAAGAGCAACGTCCAAAATCTGTAACGTACGTGCAAAAAAATGTCCAAAATTTGTAACGTACACAACTGCTAATTAAATGCTTTAATAATTAATTTTCCAGAATAGTTGCTGTCTTTTAATGTTTGTGTATAATTTTGTAGACATACTATTAAAAATATTTATATATTATATTTATAGACAAAATACTATAAAAAAAATTGGCCTTAAATTTGAAAATTTTAAAAATTACATATAGTTAACGTATAATGATCCCACCTTTTGAGAATCTCCCACTAGTGTTCCATCTTTTGAAAATGTCTGAAGGGTGAAGCAGTCTTTCTGTTCTTAGATTTAGAGCAGTATTTTAAAGAATCTCACTTAAAGCAGCTCCATTTTACCACCATCCTACTTAAAATACCTTATAATTTTTTTCTTGAACTCTGGATGTCAGTATGGAAATAGTAAAATTTCCCCTTTTTTCGTTACTTTCCTAGAATTTTTAAGGGCTGTGAAACCTGAAATAACACCTGAATTGAAAAAATTTTGCCCTTTTCTCTGAGTCTACAATGCCCAAAATAACACAGAAATTGAATAAAAGCATTAATTTATAATTAATCCTTATTTCATCCTATCTTAATTGAATTTACAGTCACATTTAAACTTTGACCTTTTCACAAAGATAGAGCTCCATTCAAGGCTCGAAATGGAAAAATCCACGAATCAGAACGATATTTCAAAATTATTGTCGACTGATTTTTTTTTTTTTTTTTTTTGAAAGTACAGTAAACTTCCGATTATCCAAGTCCCGCTTAGCCAAGTTTCCGCTTTAACCGAGTTATTTTCTTCTGATGGACTGATGGCTTCCATTATGATGAAACAGCCATTATAAATGAAGTGTTAGGTGAAGATGAAAGAGCAGCCGTAAAAAGTTAGAACTGGCCATTTTTTTCCCCATTGTGACCAGAAAATCAAAGTTCTAACTTTTTACGACTGCTCTTTCATCTTCACCTAACACTTCATTTATAATGGCTGTTTCATCATAATGGAAGCCTTCAGTCCATCAGAAGAAAATGATAAGTAACGGAAATGTACATCAAAGAAATGTTACTAGTACCATAAGAGGGATTGAATTAAGGGAAAATTTATGTTTCATCTCCTTAGTGGGTGACGATTTGTGTAAATTCGGTTTATACGAGTTTTTTCCTTATCCGAGGTAAGCTTAGTCCCTATTAACTTGGATAATTGGGACTTTACCGTATAGAAAATTTATATTTAACCGTAGAAAAACCAATTTAAAAAAATGCATTCAAGATTTTAAATAATTAGAAAAAAATGTTACAGAGAGCATAGAAGCTATATGTATGAAACTGTAATAATATTTTTTAATAATTCCACGAACCGGAACAATATTTTCCATACTTTCACGAACCGGAACAATATTTGTCACAATTTCGCGAACCGGAACATCGTTCCAGTTTGCTCCTGTACATTTTGAGCCCTGGCTCCATTCCTTTATTACCCATGAGCATTCAATCATATTTAAAAAAATAATTCCTGGATTTTTTAGCTTTAAAATTGTATAGTCATACATAATATCGCTCACACGCAAGAAAAGTGACACATCTTGCAAAAATTCATTTTGCATTTTATTCCACTAATAGGTCTGTCCTGGATGCGTCTTGCCACACAAACAGTTTCATAAGCATAATAGTTATACGGAAAATCACTTTATTATGCTTTATGTCCATTTGTGACCACAGAAGAAGGAGAACTGTGTGGGGAGGTAAAATTATCTAACCCTCCAAACCACATCCTACATCTTCATTGTTAATGGTTTTACGCTTTTATGCACTTTTTTACTCCTGCATGCAGACCTAAGTGCTATAATTTCATGTTACAGTAAAATCATGGAAATTGTCCTTTTGCCTCTCCTGTGAAATTTACTTTTGTCGATGTGCCACTTTTCTTGCGGATGAGCGATATATGTTATATATATATATATTCGCATACTGCAAATAGAATGCACATTATACACAAGTAAAATATAGTAAGCTTTTTGTTTTGATAATCACTCGCAAAATGTAATGCATGTGTTTATTCTTCTGATTTTGTTATCTATTCTTAATCTTTGTAGGTCATGACTCCAGCTGAAAAAGAAAAAATTACTGATCTCAAAAAGTGCAACTTCAATGACTTTAATGTGTACTATAAAATGAAGTCTGAAGAAAGAAAAAATATGACTAAAGAAGAAAAACTTGTAAGTGTTTCTGATATTTCTCACAAAATTTTCCATTTCATGATGTTGGTATAGGATTCCATAGAAGTAAACATTCCATTGGTTTAAATTTTATGTAAAATTTTCAACCTGGAGAAAAATTGATAAATGATTATTGGCAGGCTATGTATATCCAGCTGGAGTATATTTCTCTCTCTTCCTTTTTATATTCTTTTTAAGATTAGTTATCAGGGTTGCCGGCTTTTAGCCAGGCCAAAAAAAGCCAGAGGTGGCTAGTGTATTATAATAAGCTTATGTTATTTTTCATTGTTGATGTGTGTATGTGCTTATGATTCACCAGATTTGGAGGGCAAACTGTAGTGCTTGAAGACAGTTTCCTATTTTATAGAACTGTTAGATGGAAAATTGTACAATTTTTTATGTGCCATGTATAACAATTTTTTGCGCGGGGGGGGCTGCTAGATACTGATTTTTAAAATGGTGATATTAAAAAATTGATTCTGGAAAATTACCTTGAGATACTTTTTTAATAAGTATGAACCCAGATAATGTAAGATAAGGCAGTAGCATATGTCTGTGAACGAGGCCTTTTTTTAATTATGGCTGACAGGTAAGATTTGTATAAACGTTAAATCATACATAATAATTTCTTAAAAGGTGTTAAAAGCATATAAAGATATTAGTTACTAGAATCCTAAGATCTTTCAAACGCACATGCGTTCATTTTAAAAGGGATACGATAACTGACTGGAAATAGGAAACATACATAAAAACAAAACATTGTATGTTTTAATGCTTATATTAATAACAAGGTGAAAATTCCTTCACGACACTACTTTTAGTAGAATATTTTGACTCTGTTGAAGTAAGATTTAAGTAAGAATGGGTAATATTTAACATAAAGGCAATAAAGAAATGCATATTTTGTTAATTTTTTTAAAGCTGTAGTTTATATAGTTTGAAAGTAACAATGCGCTCTAACTCCAAATTTACTAATCTCAGAAAACTCATTTCAAAGTTTCAATATCTACAGACTTTCAACTGTATTCACCGTCTATAAATGATTATAATGCAGATTTTTGAATGATGTTCTTTGCATATTGTTGAGAAATTAAAAATAATTTAGAATAAAGCAAAATCCAAAAACTCATTTATTGAAAGTTTAAAAGGTCCTGTGCCCTCTTGAAGAAATTTGAAAAACCATGACAAATAAGGGTTATATTTTGTTTCTATTTTACTACTCTGTTCAAATTCAAAGTCTTGGTATTTTATTTTTTACATTTTTGTAGATTAGTAGTTTTATTATTTTTCATTGTTCAATCTAATGCAGTCAAAACAACAATGTGCTGATTCTAGTGCTTATCAATGGGTCATAGTAGCCCATACTTTGACTCATGCTTTATAAATAACTACTGACCAAGAATTTTTATACATATCCCCTCTTTAGAAATATTATTTTGATTTTGGGGAGGGGGTGGGGGTGGGATCTACAAATTGCTTCTTACCCTGGATGTCCTAAATCTTAGCTATGCCACTGCAAATAACAAAATTCATCATTTTCTGTTTCTGTTATTTTAGAATTATTTTTTAAATGCATAATTTTGTACTTTTGGATTATACACTCCAAATTTTATTTACCATGATCAAAATTTCAGGTGATCAAGAAGGAAAATGAAGAATTAACAAAAAAGTATGGATTTTGCGTTGTTGACGGCCATAAGCAGAAGATAGGAAATTTTAAAATAGAACCACCTGGCCTCTTTAGAGGGAGAGGTGAACATCCAAAGATGGGTATGCTTAAACGCCGCATTGAGGCAGAAGATGTCTTGATTAATATTGGAAAGTAAGTTATATCTTATTTTCTAGACCAAGATTGCATATTATATTATTGTTGATATCCCAAACTGGAAATCTGTTATTTTCTTCAGTATACTCTCGTCCTTTTCATTTTGCAAAACTTTTTTTATTCACTCGTCTCATCAGAAAATGTGCAGGTATAGCATCATCCTTACTGTGCTGTAGAAAAAAAAGAAACATTGTTACTTCTAGGTTTAAGAATTGTTTTCTAATTTGAATCAGTTATGGTGGATATATTTTTTAAAAATTCTTATCCAATTAAACCAGTATGAGGTGGAACCAGTCGAATTTTGACAAAAGAGTTTTAAAAAGAACTGTTATATTGGTTTATAATAAACCTATAAAATTAATTGCAATAAAAAATCCACTGAACATTGATTAATCAGATTCATAAAGTAAATATTACTTTAATTTAAAGTTATTAAAATAATATTTCCTTAAATTTTAACTACAAATTATTGAAAATTTAAACTGCATTCGTATGTTATTAGTAAAATATAATCAAGATAAGTAAATGATGAAATTATCAATTGAGGCTCTTATTATGGAACGAAAAATCAGCAAAAATTATTTCACTCCGACACAAGCATAGAAATTTTTTTCCGCATGAAATCTAAACCTTGCATCGTTTTCACCATCTCAAAATTTTTATACGCACCTCTCTTATCCATATTCCCTATTTTAAAAATATTTTTATGTGTAATAGGTTATTATTTAAATCAAATTTAAATGCATCAGCAGGTTTAGCCAATATTTGTTGTACCAAAGTGTCGTAACTAGAGGGTAGAAAATGCAGGAATTGGTAACACAAGTAACATTCAGCAAAATTTTTATCTATGGACCTTATTTCTTGGTAAATTTTCTTCAATCTCGTAGCAAAAAGATTTATAGATTCGCCATATCATATCCATTCTTCCATAAGTTCATTAAATAGTCATATGATGTGTATGTGAATCGGGGTGAAAATATTTGTGTAATCTATCCCATGCTTCTACCGGTTCTTGACAATCATCAATTAACCGTTTAAATTCTGGCTCTATATTTAGGTAAATAAAGGAAAGAGCTTTGTTTGCACAAGATGTAAATTGACTGATAATTTCGGCAGTAACACTCACACTAGGATCAGGCACTTTTTGTTTCAAACTGATGATCTCTCACAGACCCTTCTGTAACAACAAATACTTCATATCACTACACCATGTAGCATAGTTCCTAGAACTCAACTTGTCTATCGTATTTGTGACCATCATGGAAAAATTTCAAAAAACAGCAAAAAAATTTAAGCGCCTGAAATGCTACTGCAGTTTATTGTAGTTTTACCAATGTAGGCTGCAAAGAAATGAAGTCCGTGAACGGAAAATGATAGGAATAGCTATTGACGTTAAGGGATTAATGCAGCATGTAAAACAGATAGATAATGTCCGGAAATGAAGTAAAAGGTAAGTTAAGTTTTAGGAATATATTTATTACTGATATTATGAGATATTATAATGAAGTAATAAATGAAAAATAAAATATGATGATTGTAGTATGAAGTTATGATTGTAGTATAAAGCTATGATATAAAGGATATAGGAGGCGATTAGTAAACCAGTGTTTGATATTTCTATCATAACGAACTAACAGTATTTTCTTATTCAGCTGAAGCTCATGGAAGCTAGTCACATGATTGCCGGTAAAGTCTATTTTTTGGAACGGGTGGTTCACGTTACAGTACTAATTTTACCTCCATTCAGAGACCATCCCAGTTGAACTCTCTCCATGAGCGACCCATTTCTTTGAAGAAAATGAAACAAATTCCATTTTTTCCTGGTTGCTCAAAGAAAGTTTTATTAGAAAAATAATTCCAGATAGCGCATTATTCATCAAACTTTTAAGTTTAGATTTTTTTGTGCCTTTTTAGGCAATGAGTTTAACTCTGATGACAAATTAAGAATGACAGTCAATAAACTTCCCTGGCCTATTTTGTCAGGAAACTCTCAAAGAAATAGATAATGAAATCGTCATTATTTTTTCCCGTCCAAAAAAAAAAATTGCATTTATTTACTGAACTTCGAAAGGTCTTGAATATAAAAGTTATGAAAGATAAAAACTGTAAAATCACAACAAACGCCAATGTATTCATTTTTTAAACTCTGCAGTAATTAACTTATGTAATTAACTTTTCTTTTGATACTTAAATTTTCATATTTTTTCATAATGTGAAAAATAAATTTTAATAACATTAATTGTTATCTTTTTCAACAATTAAAATCTAGATTTAAACATGACCTCCATTAAGAGACCATCTCTCGGATCGACCAATTTTTATTGGAATGGAATGTGGTCTCTTTAGGGAGGTTTTACTGTATTAAATTGAATCATTAGTTGGTAGATATATTAGGCAAATGAACTACTTGTCTAAAACATATCATATCTGTAGCATCACCGGGGCTGTAGTAAAAAAACCAGTTTTGATTGCAGTGTCATTTAGTTTAGTTTATTACATAAATTGTAATTAAATGTGTTAAAAAAAAGAAAGCACATATACATTAGATTTTGGTTAACTGGGATCCATTTTGATTTTCATTCACAAAAGTTAAATATTTGATTGCAATTACACAAAGCTATGTTATTTCCACAGACACTATTGTTACATAAGGTTATCATCGTGTTATCAGGATCAAGCTTCTAGCATCCTGATTTCATTAAAATTTAATAAATACAGTAGACTACCTTAAATCCGCGACACTAAAATCCACATAATTTTTCAAATGTAAACAATGAAATTTACAGTTAAGTTGCAGGAACAAAATTCAAGATGGCACCGAAATCAGTGACTAGCGCAATGTTTTTTTTTTTACTAAATTTTTTGTTAATCATTCTCTTTTGGTTATTACAGCTGATTTATTACTAAATAAATTTACATTACTTTTGATTTTGATATAAATTAGCATATCTAAATCAAAAATTCCAGGATTCGAAATTGAAAAATCCATGAACCGGAACGCTATTTTTAAATTATTGTTCGCAGAATTTTTTTTTTTAAATTATAGACAAATTTATTTCTAAACATACAAAGCAGTATAAGAAAAGCATTCAAGACTCTACATAACAATGAAAAAAGTTACAGAAAGCGCAATAAGCTATATATACTGATAATAGCATAATAGACATATCGATCTTACGATCGCTTTACCACTAGTGGCAGCATAGGACTTTTGGAATCGAATTGAATCGATTTCATCGGTAATAATTTAATATTTTTCTAAATTTTTATTTTACATAACTATTTTAACAATTACTTACGTTTAAACTGACAAATTATTTTAATATTTTACTTATTTTAATGTTTAACTTTACTGTAAGCATTCATTAAAATTTCCCTTGGTTAACTACCAAACAAATTAATGTTTCAAAAATCTAAACAAATCAATGGCCAGAAAGCCACTAAATTCTAAAATCTGCACAACCTGTGGTCCCAAGCTGTGCGGATTTGGGGGAGTCTACTGTATATTGAGATTGATGTAAAAGTTGTTAACATTTAATTCTCACTGGAGGGCATGGGGGAGGTTTTGCCGATGACATCGCTCTCATGAAGACTTTTGCCACTAATCAAGCAGGAAATCATTTACAACATGACAGTTGATATGACAATGTTTATCCAGGAATGGGATTACCCTTAAATAAGATTTTTTTTTTTTTTTTTATCTTGTTTTCCCACAATTAAAATAAGTAGCTCCAATTTTTTGCTTAATTAAGCATTGGTTCTTCTTTAAATGTTACATGGATGAAGTTACAGGTAGCAGTTAGTAATGGATAAATGCGATATCAAATTTGTTGTTGTGAATTATTGTACTGTACACTGTCACCTGAGGTACATATTCCATTTTTATTTATTTTGTGGGTAAGACAATTAAGTTTTTTTTAATAAAAGAAATGTAAGTTAATTGATATTTCTAAGTTCTTCCCTTACATTTTCAAAGGAAAATTTGATTTAGGGGCATCATTAAAGCGATATGAAGTGATGTTGCAGATTGAAAACTTGTGAAAAACTGATCCATTAAAAGAGAAATATGGTTTGATAGCTCCAAAATTTCACTTGTAACTGCACTGAAGTTTATTTTCAGTTGGTGAAATCAATTAGCATCAGCTAAATTTGAAAAAGAACACTGTTGTGTGAGTTTCTGGTGTTTATGTATCTAATTAAATAAAAAGAATCATTTGAGTCGAATCAAACTGTTAAGTAACAAATTTATTGTAAATCAACACATCTATATGGAAAAAAATAATAATAATAAAAGGCTAATTGAATATCCAGGTTTCATAAAACCAAGAAAACATCTCAGTATGTTTTGACATCCCATTTATTCATTATTGATGATAAATTAAACCATTGGTAATAGAATATTTTTATGGAAAGTAATCTGCAAAAAGTAAAGAAGGTTTTTTTTTTTTTTTTTTTTAATCCCATTTAGTCAATTTGGTGCCATTTTATTGAAAAAGTACTTTTATTGTTATATAGAGAAGCCAAAGTTCCCGAACCTCCTCCTAGTCATAAATGGAAAGAAGTTCATCATGATAACACTGTGTCCTGGCTTGCCAGTTGGACGGAAAATATTCTTGGTTCAACAAAATATGTTATGCTAAATCCAAGTTCTAAACTTAAGGTATGGATTTTATTTTTCATATTCTTACATATTTGTTTCTTTTTATGATTTTATTAAATCTATATCTAAATAATATCTATTTTTTTTAATGTATGCTATAATTTTAGTGCTTTATTTAGTATTTTATAATCATTTAAAATTAAAATTATTTGTAAAATTAAATTTCCATTAAAATCGATACTTTATTTTAACTTTTTTTAAAATAAGTAACTCACACAATACTGTTAAAAATGTTTGTCAACAACGACCTATTTTGTAAAGCTCACTATTAGAATATCATGAAAAAAGGCTGGTCACTCAGCTTCAGATTTCTCCTCACTCATGTAAAGTCTATGGGCATTGGATGCATTCATCTATTTAAAATATCTCCTCGGGAAATCAATATTTGTAACTTCTATCTTTTGTGGTACACTTCCTAAAAGATGCTTCTTTTTTTTTTCTTAGTTTTCAAAATATTTAAGTATAGACTTAATTTTATAGGAAGTGTTAAAATCTTACTCACAGTTCGCCCGCTTTTAACACATAAAATATTAAAATCAGCATAGATTTTAGAAATAGTTTGAAAACTAAGAAAAAAAGAGACATCCTTTAAGAAGAGTACACAGAAAAAATATGTTAAAAATATGAATTTTCCGAGAAGATATTTTAAATATATGAATGCACCAAAAGTCCATAGACTTAAAGTTCCTGTCAGGCACTCACTAGCTAATGCTAATCCTATGAGAAAGAATTTTTCTAATATCTCGTTTGCATTACGACATCTTTAAATAATTTTTTTTTTTTTTTTTCTTTTTCATTGGATAGCCGAGATCCGCTTCTACATTGCACTTTTTTTACTTTTTCGATTTTTGTTGCAGATATTTTTTAGAATGACACTTTCACTTTTAGAACCGGTTTTGAAAGTGAAAGTAACTATAAAAAATATCTGCAACCAAAATCGAAAAACTAAAAGAAGTGTGATGCAGAGATGGACCTTGGCTATCCAATGCAAAAAAAAAAAAAAAAAAAAAAAAAAAAAAAATTTTAAATGTCAGTGCAAACGAGATATTAGTAGATAAATCCCTTCCCATAGGATTAACATTAGCTCATGAGTATCTTCGCCGGCAGGGAATGTGAGACCTTTGGAAACCCCTTAAAAAGTGCTGTAAATCCTATAAAGGTCCTAAGAATCGTTGGTTTAGACTGTTATAACTCTCGATGAAAAGTAAATTTGAGTTTTCTCTTCTTTTTAAGCTGTTAAATTATTAAATGTAGGTATTTTATAATCTATAGCAAGGGTTTTCAACCACTTTACTGCCACACACTGGTGTTCTGTGAAAAGTTATCAGATGTATCCTGAATTTTTTTATTTTTGTTGTTTTTCAAGCCTAAATTCCCAAAATATTCTCAAAATTTTTGAATATAAGTATTGTAAAAGAACTTATTCTTATTTTTAAAAATTTATTTATGTGTAAGTGAGCTACTGATCTGTGAAACACTAATCTACTGCAATATAACTTAAAATATCTATAATAATTTTATCATTATATTTATTTTAACAGTAATTTCTGCCTTTGTAGTTAGTTACTTTCACTATTATTTTTAATTAATGTTTTTCATGTGAATATAATTTTTTTCCAATTTTTTTAAACCCTGTTTATAACATTTCTTATAGGGTGAAAAAGATTGGCAAAAATACGAAACAGCTCGTAAACTGAAAGCTGATGCAGATACAATAAGAGAAAAATATCGAGAAGATTTTAAATCAAAAGAAATGAAGGTCAGGCAACGAGCAGTTGCCTTGTATTTCATTGATAAGGTAAATAATTATTTTTGTATTTTAAATTTTTATTTGAAAAATTAAAAGAATAATTGAATGTAGTTTATTCCCAAATCTATTGATCAAGAGTCAGAATATGATGAGCCCACAAATGCTGCTTGCCGAAAATTTTGGATAAGAGTTGGCAAGTTTTTTTCCATGGTGGAAAGAAAGATTTTTTTTTTTTTTTTTTTTTTTACATATTTTACTCTTTAACTCTTTTTTTTTTTTTTTCATTTCTTTTAAATTTGAAAATTATGTTTCAGAAAGTTGATGCTGTTATAATAAGATAGGTAAATGTTTGGTAAATATAGAATATTTTAATTTAAAGATATTGCTTTAAACTATATAATACAAAGCTTATTCAAAATTGTAATCAAAATATTGTATTTTGTTTTACATTGGTTTTAAATTTGAATCTTAATTTTGTTCTTTCAACATAGCTTGCTTTGAGAGCAGGTAATGAAAAGGATGAAGATACGGCCGACACAGTTGGTTGTTGTTCTTTAAGAGTTGAACATATCACCTTAGAGGAAAAAGATGATGAAAAAGATGGTAAAGAATATGTTGTTACATTTGATTTCCTCGGAAAAGATTCAATTCGATATTACAATTCTGTTGCCATTGAAAAAGGAGCTTATAAAAGTTTAAAGCATTTTATGAAAAACAAACAGCCTGGGGATGATCTCTTTGATCGTCTTAATGTAAGTATAAGCTTTTATTCTTGGCAATTTAATTAAATATGTTTATTGTTCAACTTTTAAGATTACACTTAGCAGTTTCCATTTTGAATTTTCATATGTGTTAGAAGATCCCATTCAAAAATTAAATATTTAACTCAAGGAATTATTTTTATTATTTCTGCCATTGACTAAAAAAGTAATAAATTATCATTTAGTATTGCAAAGAGATATTCAGAATATTGTTTTTTTTTATGGAATTAGGGGGCTCGGCCCCCTATGAGCTACGCTCGCCAACTCCCGCCCAGACACCGCAGACTCTAAATGCACGCTAATGTGATCGGCTTTAAAAAGATTTCGAAAGATTGAATTATAATTTAAAAAACAGTGGCGATCTCCCTATAAACGGATTTCTATTCATTTCTCTTTGATTGGGGAAATTTTAATGCCAAATCCGCTGCGGTACTACTTGATTATCCCGTCGACTAATTTCGCCAAATTATATAAATCGCCAAATTATACAAATTGACATAATTTTTATTTTAAATAATGAAAGAACAAATAAATTAATACAACATTAATAAAAATACAAATAAAACGTCGAAATAAAAATAACTTGATGACGTAGACACGTGTAACAACATTTCAAAATAAGCTAATATAAAAGGAATTAAGTAAACAGAATCTTTGTCTCCCGGTATTTTTTAACAAAGCGAAAAGAAAGTTCTTTTAAATGAGACATTTTAAATTAATTGTTTTTAATCTGACGTTATTTTGACCAAACTATTCTTTCTCTTTTTAATATTCACGTGAAAATACTTGTGTTAGAAATAAAATATTATTTGCGCTTTCCTAAAAAAAATAGTTGAAAAGTATCCTCTCAAAATATCAAATAAATGTCTAGCGCAATTTGTAAATTTAAACCATTTTGCAATATTATTTTGTGTTCATTTTATGTAATAACTGTAATGTGATGTAGATATTATGTTTCCTATTTAAGACTTCTAACGCATGTTAATAAATTTATTATTTTACAAATTCCTTTCTTTCTTAAAATTCACGTGTAATTATAGTTTTTATGACGTAATTTTTAATAAGTTCCTGCTTTTTGAACATAATTATTTAAGTCTAATTCCAAATGTTTTTTTCTGTTTATAATAGTCACGTGTAAATAAATTTTTAATTTATTACACGTATAAATATATATATATATTTTTTTTTAAGCAATCATTATTGTTTCCGCTGTTTATACAGTTGGCAACAGTTTAAATTAATATCACTTTCTAAAATCTGTAAAAAGATCTCTCAAAATGCTGAAAATTTGAATTTAAAATAGATATAAAACCTCGAAAAATGAGTCAAATTAAAAAAATAAATCAATTCTGCACACCGGGAAATTATAACGTATAAAATGAACTAAAAATTATTAAATTCCGATGTATAGTTTTTGCTACTATAAAACTTTTTTAATGGAACGATTTTGTCCAACTTTAGCATTAAATATCTCTTTAAATAATTCTTCGATTTGAAAACTGTCTGCATCAGCGTGTTTATCAAATATTTCTGTATAACACTACCGATTTTCATATTTTTGTATGCATTATTTTTCTTAATATTAACGAAGAAAGACCTCCGGTCACAAAAAATTCAAAACCGGCGGCGGTGACAGCGGTAGTTACTTTTTTTTAGAATAGAGAGATTTTAGTGGCTGTCCTGTAAATGTTAAAATATAGTGTTAAAAATTATTTAATGCTGTCATGCTGTGTGCGAGTTTCATTTTTTGGGCCTTATAATTCAAATCTCATATCAATTATAAATGCTATGAAATAAAAAATCATTTTAATTACTGTACTAAATGAATTAGCATTCAACATATTTTACATATTAGGACAGAGTTCTTGTATTGTATAGTCTGAAAATCCATGATATTCCTTAATTTTTCCGTGGTAACTTTTTGTCCTTAAATGTCTTTTATTGTACTCTCCTATTATTTCTTTATCAGGAATGAAAATCTTCCTTGTTTTGGTGGATTTCTGCTTATCTAAAAATTTCTTCTAATTTTCTCTTCTAACAATCCCTCTCTCTATTCTTAAAGTAATTAACATTATCACCACCGCAGTAAATTAATTTTTTGTGACTGGGGGGGGGGGGGGGGTGTCTTCATTAATATTAAGAAAATGGCTGTATACAAAAATATGAAATTTGGTAGTATTATAGAGAAATGTTTGATAAACATGCTGATACAGACAGTTTTTAAATTGAATAATTATTTTAAGAGATATTTAATGTTAAAGTTGGTCAAATTATTCCACTAAAAAAAGTTTTATACGAGCAAAAACTATACATATAGGAATTTAATCATTTTTTCTAAGGATATACATTAGAAGCTCCCTGTGTGCAGACTGCATTTATTTTATTTTTCAATTCCTACTGTTAGTTCACACTCTCCCTATATATATCTTGTTCAAATATTCAATCGTTAATAAAATACTTATTATTCATCGAATCAAGTTCAAATAAATTTTTTAAAACTTGTAGTGGATGACACTTGATGTTAATACAGTTTTTTCAAATATTAATTCATTAAATTAAATTAATTTTCAATAATCAATTCCGTACTCGATTGTTGACCAAGAGAGTAAAGGTCAAAATTAGCACGGCCACAGGGCCAGTAAAGGCAAAAAACGTGGCTAGTGAAAAATTGTCTATCAGCGGCCACCTTCCGGCACTTTTTTACAAGGAGATAATAAAATTATCATGCATTTCATCAAGGATTCTACTATTTTTGTTCCAATATATTTATATAAACATATTTATTTGTGCTACTCAGTTTTAGATTAATACTTATGGAAATTTTACTGTTTAGCATTTTGAAATAAAAAAGTGGTTGCTAGTTTAAAGAAAGTGGGCACTTAAAAAATTAGTCCTACCGGCCAGTGGCCGCTAATGAAATTTCCCAATTTTGACCTATACGAGAGAGCCCTCTTCTTGATTAAGGTATTTTAAGCACCACTAAAGCAGTCATTGAAGAATGGGAGAAAAAGAAATTCTCTTATTGACCTAAGTAGGAATTGACATAAAAAATTTTTTTTAATTACTTGTTTTAATTTGACTAATTTTTGAGGGTTTATTTCCATTTTAAATTGAAATTTTCAGCATTTCGAGAGATATCTTTTACATATTTTAGAAATGGTTATTTTAAATTGTTGCTAATTTTAAAAACAATACAAAGAATAATATTCCCTTCAAATTAAATATTTATTTACACATAACTATTATAAACAGAAAAAAAAACTTTCAAATTAGAAAGAAGTAAATGATTATGTATTAAAAGCAGCAAAATATTGAGAATTGTGTCATAAAAACTATATTTACACGTGAATATTAAAAGAGAAAGAAAATTTTAAAATAATAAATTCATTAATATGTGTTAAAAGCCATAAATGGAGGAAATTTAGTCCTATTTAAAATGGCGAAATAATAATTTGCCAACCAGTTTAAATTTTAAAATATATATATATATATATATAAAAGAAGGTCTGGATTTTGTATTAATCAAAGCAACAACCCAAACTACTGAACCTAAAATCTTGAAAATTGGGGTAAAAATACTTCTTATGATATAGAGTGCCGCTAAGAAAGTATTTCCTAAAATTCCACCCCTAAAGGGGGTTAAAAAGAGAAAGAACTTTTTAAAAAATCCTTAAAAATCAGATTTTCTAGTTATTTTTCAACTGATAACATATTTTAGTGTATTTTTGTATGCTGAATCGAATGGTACAAACTGAATTCTATCTTTTAAGTCCAATAGTTCGTGAGATATTTCATATTTTTCTAATTTGGCGATGTCTTTGGCGCCAAAACCTCAAATTTTCTAATCATAATTTCTAAAAATACATCCGTTACTATAGCAATGGAAAAATTTAAATTGAGTAATTTTGTTAATCAGTTATTTTGGTTAAATAATTAAAACAGCTAAATGAGTTAGAAAAAAATTACAGATGCCTCGAAAACTAAAATTTTAAAAAATTGGTTAATAATGGTTAATTGGTTTTTTGCTATACCAACAGCACGCTAAAATGCATGCTATTGCGCCATTTATTTCAACCCATAGCCCTGCAAAGGATTTTTATTGCAAACCGTGCCAAACATTAAGATTTGCTATATATTGAACGTGAATCTTTTTTTATTTATATTATTTAATCGTAGCATCGCAAAACATCTTAATTTGTTATTTTTCTAACAGAAAATATTTATTATTAAATTATAACCTACATTTATTTTTGACATTAACATAGATTTACCACCAGCAGTTGCTTGATGACGAGGAAATGTAATAAAATTATTTCAGAACTTAGGAATTATACATATAAAAATGTTGTGTTAAAAAACATTGAACATCTTCATTCAAAAAATGAAATGTTTTCTGCAATGACCACTACGCTGCAATGATAACCTGAAAGACATTTACAATTTCAGACCTGCAGATTAAATTAATTTATTTTATTGTAAAATATTTAGGTAGGGGAGAGTGGTAATGAATGAGACAATTTTTGGTTTTTAACTTTTGTAATTTTTTCTAATATTTTTTTTTTTTTTTTTTTTTTTTTGGCTCAGAATTGGCTCTTCAGTTACTTTACTTATTTGATTCTATAAAAAAGTAATAAAAATTGGGTTAGAAAATGTCTATAATGAATGATAATAGAAAATAAAAATACAGAAATTTGGCCCATTCAGCCCCACCCATGGGATTGAATGGGCCATTGAAGATAATGAATGGGCCACTAAATGAATTCAATGAAAAAATGTAGAATTGATCTTTTATTCACCAAATATGACATAATAAATGGCACTTGGCATGATATGATCGAAAGCATACTGAAATAGTAAGTAATATACAATGCTTATCAAAATTTATAAACATCAAAAGTGATATTATTAAATCACATTATTGTAGCAGGAAAATGACAAAATATTGAGATTATAAGAAAGAAAGAACATAAAATATGCATAAAAATAATAGATAATACACATTATGAATTAACAAAATTTATATTTTTCAAAATTAATATTAAACGACATGGTTGTAACAGGGTTGAACTGCCTATTAATTGACTATTTGGTGTAAATTTCTGGTATTATTTATTCTACCCATCATATTTAGAAAATAAACAATTATTCTAGTTTTATATCAAATGAGAAAATACTGGTAGGTGTGGTCAACAACTAGACAATTCACCTTAATCATTTATATAATTTAACTTATGTTTCTAATTAATGACTAATATTTTTTAGGGTGAAAATGTGAAAATTATTTTCTAGGCATCACTATAAACCTATTCTAACTAGACAGTAATTTAATCTAAATCAGTTATGTTTCATATTAAAGAGAAAATCAGGAAAAAAGGAAGAAAAATATTTTCATGATCAGGGCAAAGGTGGTCCATTCACGACCATGGTATAGTGGCCCATTCAGCCCCACCTGTACTTCTGGAATACTGTTTTAATGTAAAAAAAAAATAATAATTCTACTTTGCATTAGTGATAGCTACAGGAGTTTTAAAATTAGGTGAACCCGATTATGAAAGACTACTTTTAATTTAAAGTCCTATTGAATGGATTTTGATGCTATGCCAGAAAGTTCTCTGTGGTGTTTTAAATTACTAAAGGATGTACATTATTTGCAATGTGTATATACTAGAGAATACATATTCTATTATAAAGGTGTGCAGAGTTTCTTAAAAAATCCAGTGGGTATATAAAGCAGACTTACCCCCAGGGCTGCAGAATATGTCCGATCTGGCGATCTAGGATCGGGGGAAATTTTAACCACCTGGGGAAATTTTGCAGAAACGTATACAATTGATTTCGATTTTAACAATAAATTCCATAATTCCCTGAGATTGAAAAATTTCACTATAAATAAAAATATCCGTATGGAGACCTTCAGAAAATTGATCTCAGAATAATATGTACCGCATATCAGGGGTGATTCTGTTCCAATTTTCCGAAAAATTAAGGAATTCGGTTCCGAAAATTAAAAAAAAAATCGTTCATCAGTCTGAAAATTCGGACATAAAAATACCGCGAATTTTGTCCCAGAATTACGGAAAAACGCGAATTTCGTCACGAGCGCAAAATAACCACAAATTTCGTCAAAAGATCACGAAATGAATGCAAATTTTGTTAAAAGATCTCGAAAGAATCGCAAATTTTTGACAAAAGAACGCGAAACAACCGCAAATTTTGACTAAAGATCGCAAAACAACTGCAAATTTTAATAAAAGATCACGAAAAAATGCGAATTTTGTCAAAGGGCGAAAAAAACATAGTTCTGGGAGTGGATTCCCCCTCCCCCCTTCCCCCACTCTGCTGTAATTTTTCAGAAAATTTGCCGTGAATTTCAGATTTTTTTTTTTTTTCACTCAAAATCACCCCCTGTTATATATACTTGCGCTCAAGTTGAGAAATATTGGGAAAAAAATTCTATACCTATGATAATACAGCATTTATCTATAACATACCGTAAAATTTTGGGGGAATTTTCATGTGGATTGGGAGAAATGTTGGGAGTAGAAACACTTTCTGCACCCCTGCTTACCCCTATATCACTGAGAGTCCTATAATCTAATTAACGTGATTATGAAAGATATATTTAAATTTAACTATCTATAATATATATGAAATACAAAGAGAAATTTCGTTTGGGCCACTTACTACTTGAGTTCTGCGAATAGATTTTGATGGAACTTACATTGTTAGATAATTTTTCAGAAAAAAATTTAGTACATCATATCGTTCTACGTTGCTTAGTTAAGTAATTATGGGGGGAAATTCAAAATCAGATAAACACGATTATGAAAGATTGGCATTTTTAAAGGTTCTGCTGGTTGGATTTTGATGGGACTTAAACTGTTAATTAGATCATTTTTAGGGAAGGTACATTTGCCAGTTTAAAAAATTCTGCTAAGCGGATTTTGGTAGAACTTGCTTAATTAGTTAATTTTTCAGGGAATATTTTAGTATATGAAACACATATCGTTCTAGGTTGTTTGGTTATAGGATTTTGACTGAAAGTTCTAGAATCAGGTAAGCCCAATTATGAAAGATTAGCCTTTTTAATAGGTTCTATTGGACGGATTCTAATGAGAATTGCATTGATAAATTTTCAGAGGAAGGGTATAAGTATATTAAATATTGTTCTATTGTACCTTACCAAATTCTACAGTAAAGGATCAACTAAAGAAGTTGGTCCTTGACAGCTCAAATTTTGTATGTCTCAATAGAAAATATAATAGAATAATGACATCCATATCGTTTGTAGCAATTCGGATGGGCATTTCAGGTTAATGTCCATATTGCTTTCAAACGCATGATCAAATTCACAGATATATTTCGTTTGATTCACCGTTTCTTTAGAAAAACCGACCAGCGTAGCGGGCGAAGGCTGCTAGTATATTTATATGCAACATTTATTTCACATTCCTAGATGATCTTTTAAACTATTGTTACAATTCTAAGGCAGCACAAATAAAAATATTTCTTTTCTAGCAACAAAAGTATTTTCACGAGAATATTAAAATAATAAATTCATTTATATGCATTAATAGGAGAAATGTCATATTTAAAATGACCAAATAAAATAATATTGCAAAACAGTTTAAATTTCAATATATTTACAGGAGACATTTATTTCATATTTTAAGTTGATCTCTTTAACTATTGTTGTGAATTCTAAGATAGCACAAATAATATTTCCTTTTAAAAATATTTTCACAAACATTAATTATATTAAAGAGAAAGAAAACTTTGGTGAAAATTATATCAGATTTAAAATGTCTTATTTAAAACAACTTTCTTATAACACTGTTAAAAATATACCGGGAGACAAAGACTCTTAAAAGGGCAAAGGTCTTTCATTATTTAAAAGACTCTGTTTACTTAATTCATTTTATATTAGTTTATTTTCAAATTGTTTAACTGATCTTATTTAATCAAAGACAAAAACAGCCATTCGATCTCTTAACAGCAGCTGATTCGGCTTTAAAATTCCCCAATCAAAGGTAAATGAATGGAAAACAATTTACGGGGAAATCGCCACTAGTTTTTTTAGCCCCCGGTATGGTGTGCTATTTCTTTCTCCCAGCTTATTTTGTGTATTCCAAAAAATAATGTTACCTTACAGAAGCCAGCCGTAAAACAAAGCAGTACGATTAAATACTCTATAGCAATTTTTTTAAATTCTAAGCATCGCATATTTTCGATTTTTATACATTCGTATTGGGAAAAAAAGTTCTTTTAAATGCAATTTGTTTGAAAACTGTATCTCCATTTATTTTCGAAATATTAATTTTTTTGTAGTTTTTACAGCCATTTGCTTAATGTTGGCAACGGAAGTACTCCATTTCTGTAGAAAGTAAAGGAAAAATAGATCTAAAATAGCAATTATATATTTTTGTTGCCATTTTCTCGTAACAACCGAAAGAAAATGTAATTAAAATACGTGCTATTTTGAAAAAATATAAATGAATGATTTCTGTAAAAACAATGGAGCTATTATAAACTACTAGCAGAACTACCCGGCTTCGCCCGTGTCAATTATTACGACCCTTCCAGGTAAAATAAATTAAAACTAAATAATATGGCAATCACAATAACTGAAACTTGTGCATTCATTCCCATCCACAAATCGTTAAAAAGGCAATCAGAAAGCATGACGTTATTGTCTCGCAACCATAGTAAAATCTCTGAGCTTTAATAACAGAATGCGCGTTATCTTTGCTGGATGTAAGAGAAAAATGTGTGATTTTCCTCACAATACGAAAAAAAAAAAAAAAAATCCACCAAATCGCGCAGCATTTAGTGAAATTCTCATTTGCATGTTATATATATAAAGTACAAACACTATGTCAGTGCCCATAAATTACGCCTTTACTGCAATTTTTCTAACTTCTAAACATCACACAATTTCATTTTTTACAATGTCGAATAGAAAAAAGTTCTTTCAAATGAAATTTGTTTCAAAATTGTATCTCAATTTTCTGATTTTAATGGATTTTAAAGTAATTTTCATGCATGGATATTTTTAAAGGTACGTGCAACCCGATTACGAAAAATGAACCCGTTTACTCTTAATGCAATAGTATAAAGAAAAGACATGTCTATGAGTAACCTGGTATCATATTTTCTGTGGCAACAACCTAACACAATAATTAATTTCCCTTTTACTGCAATTTAACCTCTAAACCTCGCACATTCGATTGTTTCAACGTCTTATAGAAAACAAAAGTACTTTCAGTAAGATTGGTTTGTAATGTTTATCTCAATTTACAGATTTTTTTATGGATTTTAAAGCAATTTTCAAGCATGCATATTTTTTAAATATGCTTGCAATCCAATTACAAAATATTAACTCAATTGTTCAAAAACATTGTAACTAATTTAGAATTTGTTTTCGTGTAATATTCAATAGCTAAATTGGCAAACGAAATTAAAGTGCCAAAAATAACATAAAATAAAACACGAACTTAACAGATTATGGCTGTAGTATACAATCGAAGAAGTAAACAAAATATAGGAGCCATTTATTTACGGAGAGTTGACTACACGTTGAAAAGATTTGATGGAATGTGACATCATATCTAGCCTTTTTTTTTTCTTGTTCCTAAATTGTTTCCATGAAATTTAACTGTTTGTATTAAAGTAGATATTTTAATTTTAAAAAACAATTAAATTAAGGTGCTACGTCATTTTACCGCTCTTATAGTTGAAGTTTTTATTTTATATATAAATAATGTGCGTTTTCTGTTTAGAATGACGTCAATTTCAAAAATGCAAAAATATAGCAACGTGTTATCGTTACTTTTTTCACATTATTGTGTCATTTTTTAGGGTGTGGGAACGGGAAAGAAACGATTTAATTAGAAAATTAAAAAGATATATTTCTATAATGTTAAATTACGGAACATGGTAGAAAAAAGGGATAAATAGTGTTCTGATGATTTTTTAAAGTAGACAGTGCTCTTTTCCACGTTCTAAAGCCTATGTAAATGAAGTTTTGTGCAAATCTGTTAAAAATTGAAGATTTGTATAAAGGACATACACACAGAGAACGGCTTTTATATATATAGATATTTAATTTTAAGTATCTATGAATCATTAGATAACCCTTTTTTTTTTTTTGTCGATTTTCTTGAATGACGGCATCTTTTTGCTGCATTTGTACATTATTTTGCGATAGTGATGTGCTATGCATGCTTTACTGTAGATGTTTAAGAGTAGATTGTAAATGTGGAATTCTTAAGCAGATGCGAGTGACGTCATTTTACATTTAAAAAAAACGTGTGCTTTAAGTCTAAAAATGTAAATGTTTTGTACTGCGGTAGAGTCCCACTTAACAGAGTTATTTTCTTCTGATGGACTGATGGCTTCTATTATTATGAAACAGCCATTATAAATGAAGTGTTAGGTGAAGATGAAAGAGCAGCCATAAAAAGTTAGAACTCTGATTTTCTGGTCAGAATGGGGGGGGGAATGGGCATGATTTTTTTTTTTTTTTTGAAAAAAAAATATATGCATCTATAGCAGACATCTATATGCAGTATTTTGAATGCTCCCTTTTCAATAAATTATCTTTCCCTTTCTGAATTCGCTATGTTGATGACACATTCACCTTAATTGACACCTCTGTACATACTATTGATAATATTCTTAACATTATGAACTCTATTGATAGCAATATTCAATTCACTTATGAAACTGAAAATAATAGTTCTCTCCCATTTTTGGATACTCTTGTCACTCGCACTGTAACCGGTTTCACTACATCCGTCTATCGCAAAATCTTCGCTGTTCCTTTACCACCCCATGCTCATCCTTGTCATCCCCCAAGCCAAAAAATGACCGCCTTTTACACCTTTATAAATCGTGCCATACATATTTGCTCTGATTCACAGTCATTTAATAGTGAAATTCAATAAATTAAAGCCATTGCAATTGACAGAGGTTACAACCCTTCTATAATTGATACTGTTCTATTTAAACTTCAGCATCCTCGTTCCTCAAACTCTCCTCAGTCTTCTACTCTTTCCAATATTAGCATTGTGTTACCCTTCTTTCCTAAATCAAGCTTTCCCATTGCTAAAATTCTTAGACAATATGACTTCAAAATAATTTTTGCCCCTACCAATAAACTCACCCTCTCCAAACTCAAAGACCCTATTGAATTATCCAATTCATGAGGTATCTACCATATTAATTGCCAGTGTGGCCTTTCCTATATTGGACAAACGAAACACTGCTTAAAATTTCGTATCAAAGAACATCAACAATATATTAAACAAGAAATCAATAAACCCTCTATTCCAAAACATTGCTGGGAGATGAATCATACTTTTGACTTCAATTCAGTTAAAATAATCTCTAAACCTACTTCTGTACATGAACTTAATTTCCTTGAAGCATTTCATATTTATAAAAAATTTAAATAATATTGTTAATTGTGAATTCGCTATTCCTCCATTATCAGATTGTTGGAAATATTACATAAATACTTCTTTCTCTTAATTTTTCTCACTATTTCGGTTCCATTTCCCATCTATTTTCCTATTCGCTGTTACCTGCAATCTTCTGTTTTCCTATTGGTCAATAAACCTTTAACTTGAAACCCCATCTCTCCTATATATGTGTGGAAGGTATGCTACATGCTACCAAAACCGGTATGCTTTAAATTAAAAATTTTTGGTGCTTTTAATGTTGTTTATTTGTCACGTTTCTATTATATCACACCAAGCTCCTTATTGTTAATTATCTGTATCTTCTCATCTATACTAATATTATAAAGAGGTAAAAATTGTTTATTTGTAGGAGGTAAGCTCTGGAACTAGCGAACCGATTCCAAAAGTAATGGTATCAAAATGACGGTGTTAGTCCAACTTAGAACATAGGCTATATGTTATGTCCGTGCCACTGGCCAAAAGGGGGTGCAGGAGCAAAAAACGTTCTAAAAATGCGATTTTTGTGTTACTGAAGGGCCTAGAAACATGAAATTTGGAATGGTAGTCACTTATAAGATATAAAAGATCTCTAAGGACATTTCTTTAAAAAACCGAAATTTAAAAGGGGTGAAAATGAGCGAAAAGCGTTCTATAAAACGTTCTAAATGGCGATTTCTACGCAATCTCAGGAAATACCAAACCGATTTCAAAAGTAATAGTTGGAAATTGATGATGACAACCGTTGCTCCAACATAGGCTACATTTTATGTCGGTACCACAACCCCTAAAGGGTGGGAGGGGGGCGGGGCAGGAGCAGAAAGTCGTTCGAAATTGCGATTTTGGCGTTACTCAGGGCCCCAGATACATGGAATTTGACATGGTAGTTAGTACTTATTAGATATAAATGATCTCTAATAACATTTCTTTAAAAATTCGAAATTTAAAAGGGGGGGGGGGGGGGGGGAAGCGCAAAAAGCGTTCTAAAAAAAGTTCTAATTGGCGATTTTTACGCAATCTGAAGAAGTACCAAACTTATTTAAAAAATAATGGTGTCAAAATGATGGCGATAACCCTCGATCCAACATAGACTACATTTTATGTCAGTGCCACTACCTCCCAAAGGGGGTACAGGAGCAAAGAAAACGTTCGAAAATGCGATTTTTTTGTTACTGAAGGGCCTAGAAACATGAAATTTGGAATGGTAGTTACTTATAAGATATAAATGATCTCTAAGAACATTTCTTAAAAAATTTGAAATTTAAAAGGCGTGAAAATGCCCGAAAAGAGTTCTAAAAAATGTTCTAAATGGCGATTTCTGCGCAATCTCAGAAAGTATCCAACCGATTTCAAAAGTAATGGTTAGAAATTGATGATGACAGCCCTTGCTCCAATATAGGATCTACTTCATGTCGGCGTCATTACCACCTTGCGCTTGCATTTTAAAAAGCGTTCTAAATTGTGATTTTTGTGATACTGAAGGGGCTAGCAACTTGAAATTTGGCATGGTAATTACTTATGTGATGTAAATGCTCTCTGAGAAGAATTCCTTAAAAATTTGAAATTTAAATGGGGTGAAAATAAACGAAAAGCGTTCTAAAAACGCTCTAAATAACGATTTCTACGCAATCTCTGGAAATATAAACCGATTTCAGAAGTAATGTTTTCAAATTGATGTTGACAGCCCCCGATCCAACATAGCCTATATTTTACTTTGTTGTTACTACCAGCTGGGGGTTACAGGAGCAAAAAATGTTCTAAATTGCGTTTTTGGTGTTAAAGAAGTGGTCTAACATTTTAAATTTGCAATGGTAATTACTTCAAAGATGCAAATGCTTTCTAAGAATTGTCGAGACAAAATTCCAAATTTAAAAGGATGATGTAAGCGAAAAGCGTTCTAAATTACGATTTTTATGCAATCGTATGAAATACGAAACCGATTTCAAATATAATGGTTGCAAATTGATGGTGATAGAACCTGCTCAAACATAAGCTATATTTTATGTCGGTGCCACAACCACTAGAGGGTTGCAGGAGCAAAAAATTTTCTAAATTGCGATTTCTGCGGTACTTAAGAGGCTAGAAACTTTCAATATAGCACGGTAGTTCCTTACAAAATATAAATGTCCTCTAAGAACAGTCGAAAATAAATTCGAAATTAAAAAGGGTGAAGCGAAGGGAAGGAGCCAAAAGCATTCTAAAAGAGTCCTAAATTACGATTTCTATGGAATCTCAGGAAATAATAAACCGATTACAGAAGTTATTGGTTACGAATCAAAAGCAGTGTTGCCAGTGGACTACTTTTTTAAAATTCAGATTTCTTGGTTAGCACTACTTTTTTGAAATAGTAAAATTCGCCATATTTAATGACATATTAAGTAAGGT
The DNA here is from genome assembly GCA_963932465.1 of Maratus speciosus. NCBI lineage: Eukaryota > Metazoa > Arthropoda > Arachnida > Araneae > Salticidae > Maratus > Maratus speciosus. The sequence continues at coordinate 467,525,272 of OZ010798.1, forward strand.
GAAAACAAGGGGAATTTTACCATTTCAGAAAAGTGGTGCCAATGAAGAAATCCGAATTAAAAAAAAGTAGCCCACTGGCAACACTGACCAAGAGTGATAGTCCCTCATCCTATACGGGCTATGTTTTATGCCGGTGTCACTACCACCTGGTTGGCAGGAACAACAAGAAAGCCTTTAAAAACTTCTAAATTCCATTTTCTATAGAATATTAGGAAATACCAACCGATTTCAAGGTTAATGTTGACAGTCTGTTTCAACATTTTTCGAGACATTCTATTTCAACTCTGTTTCGGCATTTTATGTTGGTGCCACTAACACCAGAGAGGTGGTAGACTGTTAGACAAGAAGCTTGGAATTTGACATGATGGTTAATTTTAAGATGTAAATGTGTTAAGATGGTTTCTTAAAAATTCAAAACTTCAAATGAATGCTGAAATGAACGTATGAAATCAGCATAAAAGTCTCAAAATATTTTCTAAATTATCATTTAATTGGAATTAGTTTTAGTTCTTCTTATTAATTAAAATCTCATTTCTGTCTATTGCACTTTTATTATGAAGTTTAGTCAAACTGTGGCTTAATTTGTAATTTTTGAAATATTTCAAAAAGTGTTCTTCTAATAAAAAATAGTCATGCAAATATCACTTGGCATATTTCAGCTATTACGCGAGCAAAGCCGCGGGGTTTTCTAGTTGTCTATAAATTTGATATTTCATATGATGTTAGGATTTTAAAAATTGTAAAGTTTTAAGGTATTACTCATTAAAATTAAGTATCTCATAGCTATAGCTGAAGAACAATAAAATGATAAAAAGTTTTCTTATTTGTTTTCATTAACAGCATATTGTTTCATTTTTAGACTTCAATCTTAAACAAATATCTTAATGATCTGATGCCAGGCCTCACTGCGAAAGTCTTCCGTACTTACAATGCATCTAAAGCATTGCAGGAACAACTGGAACTATTAACAACAAAAGGTAAGGTTACATTTTAACATTGACATGCATATCCTGTGCAATTTAAATTATGTTTCTGCAATTATAGCATAAAACACAGTAGTATGGTAATAAGGTAGAAAATGCAGAAAAGTGCTGGGAAAATATACAACAAAAAACTTTGATTTTAATTTTTCTGTGAGTATATTTTTTTCATATTTTGCTGAATCTACAAATCATTTATTTTTTGAAAAATTCTGAAAAATCAGTATTTTACAATTAATAAGCACAAAGAAATAAATATTACTAGTCAAGAAATAGAATCCAAAAAACTTTAGTTTCTCAAAAATGTGTCTACTGATCAAGAAAAGAATTTTGTCAATTGTGTGTAGAAAAAATAAAAAAATTCACTAATTTCTTCTATTATATGCAGAAAAAATCATGAATTTCGTTAATTTGCCAAGTGAAGAAAGAGTAAACTTCGCCGGTCATTTGGTCGCAAAAAAATAAATTGCGAGTTTTGTTAATTAGTTGTTAGGAAGAAAAATTGTAAATTTTGTTGATCATTTATGTAAAAATATTGTGAATGCTGTCAATAGGTTTTTATTTGCATTTCTCTAGTTAGTGAAATGTATCAACTTGATGTAAAACTGGTTTATTTATAAATTTAACATACATATAAGTAAATTGTTGAAAGCCGAGGCCGACTAAATATACTTAGTTATCTATCTATAAGAAAATGCTCTGGAGTCTGAGTCAGACCCATTTTTGAGCAAAATAGTCTCTAAAAAACACTCAGATTCCAGATTTTTGTGTTAGACATTTTAAAGTGAAATTAAACAAATTATATGTAATTTTAAATCTATAAAATGAATTATTATTGTTATTTATGGACTATATCAGACTACTCAAGTTAAAGATGACCGATTTACTGCGGTTATACAAAGTAGATACAGGGGTAGGTACAGAATAAGTACAGGTTATTACCCATGTACAACGTTGATGAAAACTGTTTTATTTTATAACTATAGTACAGGCTCAGTGAACCTTTTCACGTGTGCATGCCGAAAATTCACAGACTGTCAACAGTCTAACGTGCCAAACTTATACAAAAATAATTTTGAAGTGTATGATGTTCATACGAAACAGGTTATAAAATCAGTTGCTTCCATGCAATAATAATTTAAAATATTAAAAATCAAAATGTGATTTTTCTGTATACTGGAATCAGGCATTAAATGAGTGAACTTTTAATTCATAAATAGGATTAAATTTATGTGGTATGTACTGTTAATAAGGAAAAAATACAATTTTTTATTTCATTAATTTTTAACTTATTGTTAGTGCAACATCTCGGTTATAATTTTCCAAGTTACATTAAACAATATACTAATAATGTATTGATGAGATTTTTGCTGTTGTATGTTTAATGAAAAATCCTTTATATCTGGTTCATATTTTGTTATTTTTACAAATATACATAGTTAAATGGGAATCATTTGCCATTTTATTATGGTGACTGTCAAATGAAATTCATTTGAAAATTACAGCTTTTTAAATTTATATAGAAAGACAAAATGCACGTTGAAAACGCTGCATAACATGACAGGAAAAGAACATTATTCTGATGTGTTAATTGATGCAAAAAATAATTGCATTATTTGCGATCTGCCCGTACGGAACAAAATTGGTTATAACAGAAATAAAAAATTGATTTTTTCTATATAACGATTACCAAATTAAATTATTTTGCATGCCAGAAAAATTAGCTTACGTGTCAGCTGTGGCACACGTGCCATAGGTTCGCCAACCCTGCTATAGTAGATATTTTAGATTTGTATATAAATATTTCCCTTCTTATTTTTGGGATGTTGCTGATAGATACAAAGGTCTGTAAGGACCCAAGGCCCCGAAAATGAAGGCAATTTTTCAAACGGGTCGTGTAAGTAGAACTACGACAATTTATATTAATGGGCCTGATCAGGCTGATAAAAAATTTCAGCAGGTTGACAAGCCCAATATAAAAAATTTGAAAGAAATAAACTACTCTGATAAAATAGGAACAATTTACAATGGGCATCATTGGGGTGAGAATGAATACAAAGTCACGGCTGGACTTTTTAAGAGATGGGCCTTAAAATTTCAGCTCATGCGGATCTCTTACCGGAGGTAATGTGAAAATTATAAATTTGTGCTATTTTTGGAGGCAAAAGAACAAAGAACCCGGTATAGCATTGCAATAGAAGCCTTTTTTCCCCCCTCAAATTTTACCGGTCTGTATGGTCAAAATTCTAAAATACTTTTCCTTTATTTATTTTTGGACACAGGAGTCAAAATAACTTGAAATTGTAATTCTTTTTTTTTCTCTGAATCGGCGCTACCCAAAATAATGATAAAATAGTGAAATGCCATGTTTTGCTGGGGACCCTGAATAATGTTATATTCATTACTAACGTAATGAATAGGGGTTTGATAAATAGCAGAAGATAAAAAGCAAGAAGAAGTATTAAAGCTGTTTTGTAAACCCCAAATAAGTATGGTTACTATTGTAAAATGCTAAAAATGATAACCTAGGAAAAGATAACATTAAAATAACTTTAATAAATGTGGTGTTTTTTCAGTAAATAAAGATGACGTATTTAGAAGTACAGAAGAGTTTATTAACAATTTAAAAGATAAACATATAAACAAAAATATATTTTAAATTAAAATAAATTTTAAATAAAAAAAATGTTAAAACCTTATTCACTTTAATTAAACATTACTTATCTGAATAAAAACATCAGAACATCATGGCATGACGGTTTATCGTAATAATAGCCTTCTTCATTATAAAACTTCATATAACACCATAAAAGATTATTAGACATCCTGGAACTAAATATGCTGCATAATAAGATTGATTTTCGCCAAGGCAAAGAAGACACAAATGTCCATTTTAAATAGCTTTACTTTCAAACTCAGCTAGACACAGGAAAACAGATGCATAATTCCACCATTGAGGAAACACGAAAAACACTGACAAAGCAACTCGCAACTTGAACGAGTTCTCCAAAACATCGTGATGGCAAGTTCAGCAAAAATACGAACGATTAAAACTCTCGTCCTCACACAGTATTTTCAGGAACATACTTAACACAGCTCCAAATACTTCAGGCTAGAACATCCATCTTGACACTTGGAGATAAAACCGTTCAACAACTAGATTACTTTTAAAGAAATGATATAAAAATGTTTTTGTGTCTAAAAGCCTCACAAGAAGAAAAACACAGAATATTCAACTTAAAGAATCCTAAAACATTTCGTCAACTGTTTAAACAAAAACGAAGTCAAACACTCAAAGAATGCATGTGTACCACTAAGCTATGAGAACTTCCCAGTCATTCTATTTATCTCCCACCGATATATGAAAACGTACTACTACACATGTCAGAACTTCATTCCACTGGCTTCCAGAACACCGTATGCAAAACTAGGCATGATGACGTGAGTAGCGTAGCGACCTATGCTTACGTCATATTACAACGCCATCTGTTAGCACTATTGAGAGTTAATCAAATAAACAGGTGACTCTAGATTGGAAATGTGCACCTAAAGTTCAATATATAACCGGTACATATAATGAATAATATAAATGCATGAATTACTTTAAACTGAAATAGATTAAGGAAGACCAATAAAAGAATAACTTATGGAAAAAGGTAAGTGCATTTATCTTAATAAAGTTACTTTAAGTAGTAAACTATTGAAAGAAATGAGTTGTGGATGTAGTTACAAACAGGATAGTCTAGAAGCAGAAAATATATATGCTAAAGCAATTATGCAAATGTAAGCTAATGCAAACAGTCAATTAAAATATCCATATAAGGACAGTGCCAGGACAATAAGATAGAGCATTAATATTTCTATCAAATAATGCGTTTTAGAAAAGAATCGCATTGAGAAAGCATCTCTTGGCCACTTGAACACATTGTTGTTTTTGGAACATTTTCAAAGTTCCTGGAGCAACTGGAGAAGCGACTTGTCGCAACCCTAAATGATCTTTTAAAATTGCTCGACAGGAACCAAATGATATAGCAATTTCTTCAATTATGCCTCTTATAGGCAAACGTGGGATTAGATTTAGATAAGGATTAAATTTAGCAGAGAGTTAAAAATGCCCAATGGAAACTTAAGCTAATGACCCCGAAACTTTTAAGTTTAAAGCCATGAAAAGAAGATGAAATCCAATCTTTACTTTGAATAGCTAAAGAAGAATAAAATGCATGGTGGCGAAATAACTACAAAGTAAATATAAAAGCTATCTAACATTTATTGATCAAAAGACAAAAACAATATAAGTTAACTATATCTTCATTCAGTAAATTATAAATAGGTTTTTAAACAAAAACATGTTAAAGTATATAGACGATGAAAAACATTTAGAAAAATATATTTAACAGTAATGAGATTAAAAATAAACGAACGAACCTCATGACATTTGGAAAATAAAGTAATGTATCAATGAGTGACTGCCGATATGTAAACTCCCATATTATACGCGAACTGCCTGTAAATCATGCTGAGTTAATTACTTTCAAGATAGGATTGAATCGTTGAAAGACTTCTTTATAACTGATAGCAGTTCAATGAAGAATGTAGCGATAAACTTTAAACAAAACACAAGAGACGAATGATTTAGCTTTGATCTTTCCAACAACGATGACTCACTAAGCGACGTTAAACATTAGCACAGAGTCCATAACGCTAATCCAGAGCCGACGATGAAACTATCAAACTTCCAGCAGGTAAATCATAGTGGTAAGACTCAAAGTAAATTGATGTACAGTACAGAACCATTTATCCAGAATGCTTGGGGTCAGATGTATTCCGGATAACTGGTTTTTCCGGTTAACTGGTTGTGCATTAAAGCAGCATCCATTTGATAACTTTTGTGGAATATGTGTGGTTGTGGCGTTATTTCTGATTTTAAATTATTAGATTACTTGGATTATAAAATCAATGGAAGAAAGATCAAAGGTTAACCAGAATTTAAAAGAAGGTAATTTATGGGAATCCCTTAGGAACAAAAATTCTTCTGTTTCCTCTGCATAAAAATTATAACATCTAAAATACAACTAAATATGTTTTCTTTTCAAATACAAGATGTTGTCATCAAACTATACAATTGTTTCAAGCAAAGCCTATGTCAAACTGGCAGTATATGACACCTTTTTCTGCAAAGATTCTGAAATCAGTCTATCAGAAATATCATTCCAGATAACTGGTTTTCCGGTTAACTGGTTTCCGGATAAATGGTTCCATACTGTAAATATAAACTGGTTAAAATATGCAGAACTTCTATTTCACATCAAATGCCATTTTAACAATCAGAGGACGACCATTTGTTAATGCAAAAGGTAAGAAAAGGCGACTGAGAATTGGTGAGGAAGCAAGGAAATCATATCCATATTTATATGAACTGGAAGAATGAATAATATCTAATCACGCAATTCAACGAGCAGTAACAGATGATTCCAGAATGATGACATCGTGACGAAGTGTCGTACATCCGATGTGCCATAGGCTCAAACGAGAAATGCCATCTGGCGGCGATCATGAAACCAGACATCATATGTAAGAGTTACGTGCTGTTGAATGCGTGAGAGAAACAGATAGATGAAAAACGGAAACAAGAAGGAAAGTGCGATAATGTAAACAGAGTAGATAAGTTAATGATATGATAACAGAAGTTAATTTAAGGTAAGTAGAATAACGTTTAAATTAATAAAGATATTTTATCACTGATAAATAAAGAAGTAAAATGTATTGTTTAATAAAAGTTAATATAGGGGCGATAGATATGTTAAGTAAAAGTAAAATGTAGAGGGTAAATTCCCGGACAGTGGCAAGACAGAAGAGGGTAATTTACATCTATCAGTGTTCACCAAGCACCAAATCTGTGACCTTATCGATATTGTGTCATTAATCAAAGTGGATGGCCTACCAGTTCGTGAATCATCTACAGCGAATTCCCTACCATCTTTAAATTTTTTGTACCAATCAAATAGTGGTGTTTTTTATAAACAGTCATCTTTAAAAGCTTTTTGCAATATTTCAAGTACTTTTGTAGTGGAAATTTCATTGTGAAAAAGAAAACAAAATTTAATGCATGTTCTTTGTTCAATTCTCTGACCTTATCTTGATCATTAATTGAAGTGGATGATCTACCAGATAGCAAAATCATCTACATCGGATTCTCTACCATCTTTAAACTTTTTATACCAATCAAATGCTGTTATTTTTTTTTTATAAGCAGTCATCTTTAAAAGCTTTTTGCAACATTTCAAATGCTTTTGTAATGGAAATTTCATTGTGAAAACAAAATTTTATGCATGTTCTTTGCTCAATAACATTCGCCATTTCAGAAAATCAACAGAGTGAAAGTTCTTATCTCATTAAAAATAGATTTATTTTCAGACGATAAAATGAAATAAATTCAAGTTTGCAGGCGATATCTACTATAGATGTATTTTAAATGAAGCATCCTGAATAGTTTTTGATCACAGTAGTATATACTATTGTAACTTTTTGTCATTTTACAGGTTATGGTTTTTTATATTCTGAACTTGCCCTATTTTTGTGGTATATAGAAAATTGTGTTGTGAAATTCCTGTTATTTTACTTTTCAGCGATGTCAATACCAGAAAAAATTTTAGCATATAATAGGGCTAATAGAGCTGTAGCTATTCTGTGTAACCATCAAAGGGCTGTACCAAAAGGATTTTCAAAGGCCATGGAGAATTTAAAACAAAAGGTATCTTATTGAAATATTATCAATTTGTGGTAATCTCTAAGATACATTATCAAATTTAACATTTGATTTGAAACATGTAATAAAAAAATAATTTAAGGCATTGACTCAACTTATTTTATATACTAAGTATAATGTGCTTTTCACTTTACAATAGACAATCACTTTTTATGGAGAGCCAAAAACTTAAAAATTACTAGTTTTGCAAAGAAATAGCAAATAACTACTATTAACCACTTCATCGGCGACAGGTATGGGGAAACAGTGCTTTTATTCCTGACTTATCTTGGGGCAAACGGTGAGGTGGTTAAGATAGTCGGCATTTCCTACTGTAATTTAAACTTCCAAAAGTAAACGTACAAAATTTCATAAATATAAGAATTTCTTGGAATATTCTTTTTGTTTTTAGTAGAATATCTTTATTTTTATTGTATTAAATATTTTGTTACTTAACTTTTCTTTTAGCATAAAGTAGTGTTTACTTTATTTTCTGTCTGAGTTCTGCATTTTAAATTTGTGCATGTTAGCCATCGATCACATTTTTTCTTGACTTTTAGGATTATCTGTTTTAGCTTATGTTTATATCATCATCTTGCATGGTTTACTGATGTTGTTGCTTTGTTTGGTCCACCGTTAGCCTGTTTTGTTTTTGCAATCAATGTTACAGATTATTATTTTTTTTGGTCATTTCTAGATGTTGGAAGAACAGGTTTTTCTAGTTACAATTTTGTATGTATTGTCCTGAAAGTCCCGTGAATATTTATTCTCACAGGTTGAGATGTGGTATACTGCAAATAATTAGTGTTTTAGAAATGTAGTTATGGATTATTCTCAGAATCATATATGAATATAAAGTAAGAAATTTAGTATTTGTTGGATCTATTGGAATTTAAAGCTGGAAAAGTTTGGATAATACAGTAGGTGCTTATGTTTACTTACATTGCAGAGGAAATGAAGAGTTAGGGAATGGGCCAGAGATTTCACTATTCATTGGAGTTGAATACTCTATCACTTTGCTTTTTATTTCAGCTCACTACACTCATATACACTTTGTTGGGCTATATCAAGATATGGATATTTACTGGTGAATAATATGTCCTTGAGCATGCCTCAATTATTGCAGATAGCGCTGGGCTCTCATTTCTTCGTGCTCAATTTTCGGCTTCAGAGAATTCGACGTTTGGTGTTCTCGTATCAGTGTAACATCTAGTTTATTTTTCAAAGTTAATATAAGTCAACAATCACTGCTATTTGTCATTCTGTGTATTTTAAAAAAATTCATGTTTGTATTTCAGCGATATAACAGTCATTTTGTAATTTTTTATTTTTACATTCAGAAGACAAACATTTAAAAAAATGACTATTCAGATGCTTATATAGGTGAAACACATTCAGCATTTTTTTTCAAATCAACATACCACTATGAACGCCCTTCATTCCTTCGTTGCTCTCATGTCATATGGTTACTTCATGCTGTCAGCTGAAGCTGATTCTGTTGTGCTAGCAACATACTTCATGCCTTAAAGTTTATGTATGTTGCTGTCTACTGTGATTTGGAGATTTGTTTTCTTTTCCTCCTTGGAAAATGAGTACAAACTCTGCAGATGTTTTAACCCTCTGACAGTCTAGCAAAAGGGCAAAATTGTAATGTTGTTTTCACTGTATTTTGTTTTAAATGCTAAAAAAAAAGATGATTCTTTCAACATTATATAAAAAAAAAAACTGAATTGCGAAATTGAATGTAATCCTTGAGAGTATTAATAATTGTTCAATGTAAAAAAATCCTTATATTGCAGTGAAACCTGGAGCTTAGTGAACATATTAACACGGCCATGTTTGTGAGAGGGTTAATGTATATATAATATGTTAATGTATATATAATAAATATTATGTAAGTTTTTATAGGAAACTTAAAAAAAAAAAAAAATTAAGATGTTTATCTGTAACATTCAGTTCTATTTATTTTTTGTGTTTCCTCTTATTTGTTTGTAAATATAAAAATACAACATAGTCATTAATGTAATTTCGAGTTAATGATACCTGACAAAAAGTTATATCTGTCCTTAATCAGCTCCAAACACGACAAAATAATTTTTGTCGACACACAACCTGGTGCGAGCTTCAAAATCAACCCGCAACCCGACCCAATATTCAATATTAAGCTTTTGGAGTTATTTTATTTATAATCATTAAATATTTGTATTTCAGATTGATGAGAAGAAAAAACAAATAAAAGAATTTAAAAAGGAACTCAAAGTGGCTAAAGCTGCAGTTAAAGATGGTGGATCTAAAGAAAATGTGTAAGTTTTATTTTCTGAGAACAAATAGTTTTATATCTGTTTTAAGCATAGACAAATGTGCCTTTTTTAATACTTTATTTTTTATTTTATTATGTAGAAATAAGAAAGATATTTTAATATCCAAATTAATGATCTTATAAAATCCCACTTTTGCTATCATTAAATTAAGAAGCGCTAAAAAAAGATTTGTTTATGAATAAGCTTCCTTCCTATTTTTCTACTAACTTGCAATATATATTTCAATAACATTCGCCATTTCGAAAAATCAACAGAGTGCAAATTATCTCATTAAAAACAAATTTATTTTCAGACGATAAAATGAAATAAATTCCTGGCTATTGCTAGATGTTTATGGAAGTCGTAGAAATGTTTGATAAAAGTTTGCAGACAATATCGGCTATAGATGTGTTTTAAATAAAGCATTCCATATACAGTCGGCTCTCGTTAATTCGAACTCGTCAGGACCACAAGAAATGTTCGAATTATCCAGAGTTCGAATTATGGAAAGTATGAGAGAAAACATGTTTAAAGGGATACTATTACAAAGAAATTAATGTTATAGTATTTTTTTTTTTTAATTTCGGATGTTATCGTTAGAGTGACTTAATATTAAATTAAAAGATATAAATACATAAAATAATTAATAATATTAAAATAATATAAATAAAACATAAAAATTAATAACACACTATAGAACAACGGCATTTAAAATTACATTTTAATTGTACTATAATTTTCTTACCCGAAATTAGATGAACATTTAAGAAATTATTAACACTTATTTATCATCTCTATGAAAAAAATTATCAATTGTTGTTTGCTTAGTCCTATTCATTTTTGACCTTTTAGCCAGTTTTTCTATTTGTAACAAACAGTTAAGTTCTTTGTCTGATGATGGCTGCATCAGGATAAATGTACGCAAACACTCAATTGATTGTGCAATTGACTTTTCTGTGGGTAAGGAAAGCACTTGGGACATAGTAGCAGAATCACCAGAATCCGATTCCATCTCCTCATTGCATTTTTCGTGAATTGTTTCAACAATTCCTTCCACAGTTAAGTGTCCAGATACTTCTAAACTATTGTCGGCTGCTACATACTCTGCGAACGTAATATCGCATTGGAACTTTTCAGAAAAGTTTGGAAATTCTATTTCTTCAAAAGGTCTGTCGTTTTCGTCATTTGCATTATAACCACTCTTTTTAGATGGATGGATAAATCCGGCTTGTCAAAAGCATTTTTCTATTGTTTCAGGTTGTACAGCATCCCACGCCGCATATAAATCGTTGATGGCCGTGAGTAATGTTATGTCGTAGCTTCCTTTAAGGTCAATCGAAAATAAAATTTGTTCTAGAACCCTTTTACGGTAATGAGTTTTTAAATTTTGAATTATTCCTTGGTCCATCGGTTGCAGTTGTGCTGTAGTATTAGGGGGTAAATATTCAATCTTTATAGAGCTCAGTGTTGGTAATTTACAATGACTCTGCACATTATCTAGCAGCAATAGAATTTTTCTGTTTTCATGAGAAAATTTTTTATCCAGTTCTTTTAACCAACTGTTGCAGATCTCATGTGTCATCCAGGCTTTGGTATTTGCCACATAATCAACAGGCAGTGTTTTAACTCCTTTGAAGCAATGTGGATTACTTGATTTACCAATAACTAACAATTTTAACTTCTCACTTCTATCCATATTGGCATCTCCCATCACAGTTATCCTGTCTTTTCTAAGTTTATCACTTTTGCTCGTTTCACCTTTAAATGTTAAAGTCTTATTTGGAAGAAGTTTATAAAACAACCCTGTTTCATCGGCATTAAACACGTCTTTCATTGCATAAGTAGAAATAAGTTCGGGTAGCTTTTCACAGAATTCATTGCAAGCAGCGGGGTCTACAGCACCACTTTCACCACACACAGTTTTGTGTACGATGTTATTTCGCTGCTTAAAATGTGTCAGCCATCCTTCGCTGCAATTGAAATTTTTAATACCCATGAGTAGTGCAAGTTCTTTCGCTTTAGCTGCCAATATAGGTCCACTCAAAGGTACATTTCTTGCCAATGCATCTTTTGTCCATAACAGTAAAGCTTCCTCTAAATCCTCATGGGCTGCTGTTCTCATACGTTTTCGTCCTTTAGCAAATCTTTCCTTTTCCCATGATTTCAGGATGAATTTATTTTTCAAGTAAGTAGACAGCGTATTCTTTTTTATTCCATATTCTGCAGCAATTTCTGTCTTAGATTGGCCACATCCTACCTTTTTAATAATTTCCACTTTGGCTTCTAAAGTTAACGATTTATAACTTCCACGTGGAGCCATATTTTAAAGAAACAATATCTTTTACTTTCTCAAAAAACAATTTAGCAGTAAATAAAAACATTGACTGAAAAATTCGATCCCCAGAGTGAAAGTAGAATGTAGTGATAAAACAGGTTTCCCCTATCTTTAACAGATGTCCACTCAGTGAATTTCTTGGAATGTCACTGGGTCAAATGCTACAGAAGGGATTAGGAAAAGCACAATGGAAGAAAGGGCGAATGTGTCATTGATGGACAGACAGGGCGCACTAAGAAAGCGGATTTCAAATGCATGGAATTATTATACTAGTTCAGAACAATTCTGACAAAAATGAAAGAAAGAAAGTTATTTCAGGGATCTGAAGCCCGTGAGAAAGTAAGGAAAAATGAAAAAATTGAATTCTCGTTAGTTCAAATTAAACGAAGTCAAGAGAACATGAGTTCGAATAAATGAAAAGTTTTAACGTTATTCTGCCATTGAAAATTTCGGGACTTCATGTTTAGTTCGAATTAAGCGAAGATTCGATTTATCCGATTTCGAATTAACGAGAGCCGACTGTACTTTTCGATTGCAGTAGTAGTTCTCTAAAGAAGACCCACTTTTTTGTAAAAAAGTACTCAGTTTTTAGTGTCTGGATCCCAAGGATCCATGATTTCAAAAGTTTAGCGATGTTACTGATATCAAAATTTTATTTGTTATATGTGTAATATTTCTAAATAATTTTCTGAAAATTTCCATTTAGATGTAGTTAAATTTTACATTAATAAAGTAGCAGTATACTTTTATTTTTCTATTTTTATAAGCTAATAAATATTTAAGGAACTATTTCATTATATTGGTATCTAAAGCAATTATTTATTTTTTTTTTCTTTTGTATTTTTCCTTTGGTACGCAAAATAAAAATATAGAAAAGTGTAATGCTATTTATTTGTTGCTGTTATTGCATTATTATTGCTTTTTTCTTTCAAAGATTACACATAACAGTGTTTTGTTTTATACAAGTCTTTTAACCTCTTCGCTTCTGAGTTTTAATACAGTATTAATTATTTCTTCTCCCATTTGACTTCAGAGCAAGATTTTTATTTTATTTGCATTAGTTCAAATCTTAGACTTCAAAACATATCATTCTGATATCAAACTGGTAATTATGTTCGAGTACCATTAACAAAATGGGACAAAACGTAGGTCCCACTTGGGGACCCAGGGAGCGAAGAGGTTAAATATATCATTTTCCATTAATTTAGCATAACATGCTATCCAGATTTTGTCCATTGGCATACTTTGATAAAAGTTTTAAAGTCAGACAAACATTTCATTGTTTGATCCTAATAAAATCAATACCATAAAAATAAACCCTTGTTCTGTATGAGCTTCTTCCTTTCTTAACCCTCTGAGAGTTGGAGGGCTTTCCTGCATTTTCATAAAAATGTTCGTAAAACTAATGTTATTTTAAATTTTCTTTCCCTGTTTCTTTCTAAAATACACTTCATATCTCTGTATTTTAAATATATCTTAAAATACAATTCTGTTAAAAATATTTTTTGTCTACAACCAATTTAAGTTAGCAAATAAAGCCTTTGTGCAACAATATTAAAAAGCAGAAAAACCAACGTTTAAAAATGCACAAAAAATATATTAAAAGCAGCAAACAACTGTTTCGAATCTACTAGTCTTTTTGCTCAGCCTTGCTTTTTCTAGCATGCTGTTCCTTTTTCCCTATCTTGCACTGAAGAAGAATCTCGCTAGTAGATTCAAAACAGCTGTTTGCTGCTTTTCGTATATTTTTTCTGCCTTTTTAAACGTTGGTTTTTCTGCTTTTTCAATTTAAGTTGTTTTGGGAAAACAGAAAAATGCATTCAAACCACTTAGTGTTACAGATTCTAAAGCTAAAATGTATCAATTCAAAAAACCCTTAACGGGTTAAAAGTTTGTGACGCAGCACTTTATTTTATTGCTATAAGAATTTTAAATATGGAACTTAAAAATAATGATATCAAATTTTAAGTGACGCTATATTATTTATTTCATCTTTTTATTTTTGTTTTATATATAATTGCATGTGTAAGAATTATGTTAAATTTAAAAGGATGTATAAAAATTTATTCCTTGATGCTTTATCATTCACATCTTTTATAAATTCAAAATATGAGTTTTAAAAGATATAATATCAAAATTTAAGTGACGCCTTGATGTAGCTTTAAACAATTTGTTTTAAAATTCAATTTTAATTGTTTTCGGTTTGTCTAAATATATTTATGCATCTAACCAAAACTTTTAATTTTCCAATACACAGTTAAAAATGTCACTCTCACTGAACCTATACAATGCACTGTAATGTATTTATATGAATAAATTGATTTATCTTTTGTGCCACGCTATCCAAAATCAAAAGTAAAATTTATGTAAACAATTTCTTTGCGTCATAATATCCATTTGCATACATTTCGCTTAGTTTGGATACAATGATGCAAAGAAATCATTGTATTTGGGGTCTAAAAAAAGTGTACCATAATTACAATAAATATGAATGAAAATAAGAAAAACAGCTGGTTGATAAAGATATAGGTTTTGTTTTTTTATTTTTTTATTTAAGTTCATAGCAACAAACATAAATTTCTATCAAAATAGCCACATTTTCGAGTAAGATTTAATCATAAAATGTGTACATTAAAAAAAGAAAATAAAGTTTTTCTCACTAAAAGTTTAAAAAAAAATAATGCATCATTTTATGATTTTTTAATTTTGTTAATTAAAATAGGCATTATCATTTGATTTTTTTTTTATGGCTACAACAAAGAGATTATGTAAACTACAATTTAAAATAATATTTAAAATACAAAAATTTTAACTGAAAAATGCCTTTTTGAAAAATATTAGGATTGCATCCCAAATTTTAAATATTTCAGCATGGAGCAGGAAAAGATGAAAGTTGCATTGTATTTGTAACAATAAATATATATATTATAGGTTAATTCTATAAAAACTGTTTAAAAATATTTTTACATGCTCATATTACTGAATACAAGACAATTTGACAAGAAGACTTACAAATTATTTTGCTAGTTAGAAAATAATTATGAATTATTATGCAACACATTAAACAGCAATTTTTTAATGATTTTAATTTGCATCATTTCTCAAAACGAAAAAGAAGTACCTAGTCTAAGGTATGATATTTTCAACATGTATAAAAAATAAATATGACAGTTAGTTAATGACCTTAATAAATAATTTGAACAATTTCAAGAGATTCTTATTTTAAATTACATTAAATTTTTTATACCCTTTAATATAGGAAAAGTAATTTCTGCAGCTTTTTTTAACACACACACACACACCTTCCCGGAGAAAAATGTCTAAATTTAATACAATTTGGGAAGTGTTTTAGTTTTTAGCAGATATAAAAAAACATACATCAGACAAGAAAAGACTGTATTTATTTATATATACATAATTAAATGTGAAAATACTTTCTGTAACAGTTAATGAGATTTTTAATTTTTATGTGGAGATAAGATACATAGTTACAAAGTATTTGAAATGCACAGAACAAAATTCATTAGTTAAATTTAGATAAAGATTTTTAACTCAATTACATTTACGAGTTAATAAAGTCAATGCACTAGATATATTTGCTGTGCGATAGTAACACTCTCAAAATATCAAAAGGATTATGAAATAATATTGAATAACATTTTTCAGTTATCGTTATTTAAAAAATGTTAAATGCATATATCTGTATTCTATATGAAATGTTAGAGTTTAGGTTTCTATCCAAAATATAGATGGCGCCATATTTACCAGCTGCAGGAAATGGCACATTTTGTTATTGAAATTTATTTAAAATGAAGTTTTATTTTATTTAGCTTAGTTATAATTGCAATTTAATTTTGTTTAACTTGATAACAATTAAAAAAGTCTTAAATTTTATTTAATGATCTAATTGGCAATAAAAAAATTACAAAGGAACTCATAAAAAAAAAAATCAAAAGGCATCACTGCGGATTGAACCCAAGATATCGTGTCTATGAGAGCAGCGCTCCTAACTGCTCAGCTAGTGTTTCAATAGGTAGCTGTTCCCAAAAGTAAATAAAAAGAAAGCATGCGCAGGAATACATTAGTAACTTCTTGTGCATTTGCGGTAAATTCTCATAGAATGGCGAAAAAATATAGTCTCATTTTTCATACCGATTATATAACAAACAACAGTTTTTCTGCAATTAAGTGTTATGTTATTTGCTTTATCTCAAACAGATTTATATTATATATTAATTTTAATAAAATCGCGCAGGTCATTTTTGAGAAAAAAAAAATGTGAATTATATAAAAAACAAGAGTTTTCCCGGACACAAGTATTATCTAATTCCCTTCATCTAAAACAAATTCATATTATAGATCAATTTAAAGAAAATCGCCCAGGCTATTTTCCAGAAATGGAAATTAGGAACTTTATCCATCGCAAGTACTTTAAAAATGTGTTTCAAGATCTCAAAATATACTGCATGTAGAAATGAAAAAATTTCAGAATAGGATAAGACTGCAGATATAAGACTGTATTTAAAAAATCAGAACAATATGCGCTATATTTACTGAGTTATAAAGTGGCGGCTTTTCGCGTTTCCTTTGATCTTGAGTTAGGTGTATATATGAATTCCGCCATTCTTACGATTTTAGGCTTAAGGCTGCGTCACTGGAATACTATCATCTTCCATGATTAAAGTTGTTTTGTATAACTAGATTCTTTCATTATCGATCCTTCTATCTCCCTCTCACTTTAAGTATTTTTGTATTTCACTTTTTAGATTTTTACTGTGTTAGTTTATTTCATAATATATATATCTATTGTTTGTGTCACATTTAGATTATATGACAAAAAGAAGAAAAGACTTGCCCAATTAGAAGAACAATTGAAGAAACTAGATGTTCAAGCTGTTGATAAGGAAGAAAACAAACAGATTGCTTTGGGAACATCTAAATTAAATTATTTAGATCCAAGGATAAGCGTTGCTTGGTAAATTGCAATTTTAAATTCATCTTTTTTTTTTTTTTAATTCATAAGTTAAGATAAAAGCATTAATTTGTCTGTGTGGACGAGAGAAAGATGAATGTTTCTTAATTTAAAAAATAAAAATTAAAAGTACACCCTGTTGGTGAGAAGCAAGTTTAATTCAAAGGCTTTTTCAACTGGCAACATTGCCTCAATTTTTTCTGTACTTTTTGGCATTTTTTCAGACGTTTAATAAATATTTAAGGACTCCATGAATCAAAACAACATAAATTTTATTTTATACAGGGTGTCTACTGAATCTGGAAATCATGGAAAAGTCAGGGAACTTTGTAAAAATACTCGAAAATCAGGGAACTTTGTCTATATGCGAAATTATTTGCATTTTCACCTTGCCAATGAGACTGATTGGTCTATTTTATATACCCTGTTTTTTCATGTGCTGATTAGTTTTTCCTAATATTTTTTAAAAGACTCACATGATATAAATTTTTGATATTTAAACACAAATTGAGGTGATCAGATGGCCCCATTTTTTGTGGATAGCACTCTTGTTGAAGGCAATTTAACCATTTTTGAAATTTTTAAATGATACATTAGCATAACCTGACCAGTTGGCCAGGCTTAATCCAATTAGCTATCCCGTCAGATGTAGATAAGTCTTAGAATTGAATACTCTCAGAAAATGAGGAAATTTTTTTGTCACTATATATCCATTGGAAGCAGTATGAAGTTGTTGGACGAAATTTTGAGTTCGGATTTATAAAATTGTCAACCAAATACTTAATGAATATTTGACAATTATGTTTTTCTCTTGTTTTTTCTCCCAAACGAGATATTAGCAAGCTGAATAAGTGTGTTATACGAGGAATCGGTGTACATGAAAAGATACCGTATAATAGAAATCAGGGAAGTCTGATAAAGATAGTCAGGGAAATCATGGAAAAATCAGGGAACTTTTTTTGCAATTTCTGTAGACACCATGTTATAGTCAGTTGTTTAAGGTTTTTAAAAAATAGTCAATTTATATTAGTTGATTGAGTCCTTCCTTCAATGTATAACAAAATGAAATCTTTATACAATAGTCCCAATGGTACATGTGAGTTTAAATCTATCATTACTAAAAAAAAACTGTGTATTGTCATATGCATTGTATTGCAAACAAGTACTTTACATTGTTGTAAGTCAATGTTTCATTAGTTTTCTTTATTTTAATAAACAAATGTTTGGAACTCTGTGATTATAGAATAAGAATGCCTATACAAAATTGGGTAAGATTTCAGTGTTTTAGTACCTGGGTTATTGATAACGTTGTTCCACTAAAGTATTTTTCATGAGCCAGAGATTCACCCTAGGCATTAATCTTAACTTTAAATTAAATGATGAACCAATTCCCTGGAAATCCAGTTATAAGTACCTGGGACTTCACTTGGATTCTAAATTAATATGGGGCAAGTGCGTTGCAGAAACACTGAGGCAAATGCTGCCGTACGTTCCCTTCACCCCCCTCTTGGCTTATCACAGCCCCTTGTCAATGAAAAATAAATTGTTGTTGTATAAATCGATAATTCGGCCAATTGTAACTTACGGTTTGGTCGTGTACGGTAGTGCCTCTAAAATCAATTTTCAGAAAATCCAAACCTTTAAAAATAAGCTTTTATGTAGATTTGTTCATGCAACCCATTATGTCCGCAATGACGTCATTCATTGAGACCTGAAAATTAGGCCTATTTTTGATGAAATTAAAAAAAAACTTGCGATGACGTTTCACAGGTCAATCCCATCAGTAAGGAATCCTGCGTTAAACTCTATACGCACTTATGATGTAAGGGTGTGCAGGGGGCGGAAACATTCTCTGGCTATTTTAGCTAGGGATAATGATTTTATTCCATGCTCAAAAACAGGAGTTACTTAAACGCAGAATTCTCCTTCAAATTCACTATTTCCCTAGATTGAAAGAAACTTTCGTCTAGAGCTGGCTTTCCTTCAATGTCTTGCAATCTACTATTAATTTTACAACTGTCGCAAGTGCAACGTTCGTAATTCTTTAATTATTTTGGTATAAATTTAATTTTAATTTCTTCTTAGGTTATCTTTATACATTAATCTTGTAAACTGTAATTTTTTTATTTTATTTTTCCCATGGCCCTTCTGTGGGCCATGGAAAGCTAATTAAGTCATCATGCTAGCTCCAATCAAATTGTTAGATCAGATCAAGCCTCTTCTGTAATTTCATTGGCCAAGGAGAACCTGCTCACAAGATCCTCAGCCGAATCTATTTAAATTTAAACCTCAGTTTTTTTAAACTCAGTTCTTCCTCAGTTCTTCCAAGACCGCTGGTGTGTGCACTTCTCTCTGGAAACCCGTGAGCAAAGTGTTCTTATCAGAGCTAAACGATCCGAGCTGTTTCGAGGATTACGGGAGTTATTTTTCACTGAGGTTGGTCACAGAATTATGCAGACTATAGATTAATTTTAATTTTGATATGTATTATTGAATTTTAAATTATCCTCCCTCTTTCAATCATGGTCAAAGGTGAAATGTTATTCGCATTTGTGGTGATCTCGATGTCTTGTACCACAGAGTCTTTTTAAAGGCTTAACCATCTGTGCAAAAGCCGGGAAATCCGCGACTTGTGATGAGCACTAGGCTTGGCTATCAACATTTTAGTGAGCTATGTGTCCCCCTTTGTTTTTAAGTTCTTTGAGTTTTAGTGTTAGTCAGGGCCTGTGGTTTTCCTGGATGTCAGGCTAGCTGTGACTCCTGGCACCACCTCCCTCTTCACTCTCTGCTTTTGCCATGTCAGATGTTCCGTCTGTTGATGAAGTTTAGGGCACCCAAATTAGTTTGGATGCCCTATGGGCCATTTTATTTTTTGAGGCTGAATTGTGCCTCAGGTGCTTCCAAAACACTGGTATAGATAGCCCTTAAGAGTTCTCCATCAGTTTTCAAAATTCTTAGTTGTTTTTATACCGTTTTATTGTTTCTAAATTTTAAAGTTATGACCTTTTTTCAATTTCGTTGGAGGTTTTGTGTGGCGGTTACATGATTCCACGCTTGTACTCCTTAAGCACCACATTGATTTGACACCACTAAAAGTAAAAAAAATTACGTATGAAATATTCTGAAATGCTTAAATGTTGTAACAGGGTGTTCTAGCATCGATTCATTCTATGAAAGTTATGTAAATTCTTAACTGAAAAAAGTTAATTTATATTAATAAAAATATAATTTCAAGATATTTACCACGTTAAGCACCACGTCAGTCTCCAGTGACTGACACTGAACTTTCCATTTAGAATGTTTCATTCACCGATGACTGACAGTCTAAAGTATGATATAAAACTAAATATATATATATTGTTTTAAGTAATTACTGAAAATTTATTTAAAATTTACTTACCTTTTATTTATTACAGGATTATACTTTCTTAAAAATTACTTAAAATATTGCAAATTTTTCAGTGTCAGTCACCGTGACACTCAACGTGTTAAAAAGATAAAAGTAACTTTTCAAATAACTATATTTTTGTTACTAGTTAAGAGATATACTAAGGGAGGGAGGGGGGGGGGGGGGATTTTATGTGTCATGGCCCATGGTAAAAAGTCTCTTATCTACCATCTCCTTTGAAACAAGAGTTTATTAAATTCTTTTTTAGTACAATTTAAGTAATACTTGGTTTAAGTTTTGATTTTATTGAAACTAGTTTCTTTTAATGTATGATGATTAATAATTTATATCTTTATCTAGGTGCATGAAGTCGGGTGTTCCTATTGAGAAAATATACAATCGCACACAACGAGACAAGTTTAGATGGGCTATAGAGATGGCTGACCGTGATTATAAATTTTGATGTAAGCTAGTCAGCTTCCCTGACTCCATAATATTAGGGGCTGGCTGCAAGTTAGCAAAATTGAAAAATATAAAAGTATCTTGCCTTCATCTATGTGTCAAACTGTGCTTAGACAATTTAGAACTGTGCTTAGACAATTGAAATTTTCACTGGCATCATTCCATATTTGCAGCATAGCTGCCTGTGTATATTATAATAAATTTTGTTATCATTGTGTATGTTGAAGGAATATCCTGTTCTTTATTTATTTAAATATCATCAAAACTGTGGCTCTTATTTCCAGAACTATATCACAAAAACAGAAGATTTTAATTCTGATTTAAAAATATATCACTTTTCATGATAGCTATGAAGTTTTTTTTGGTTTATCAAGCTTATGTATCAAATGTGATTTATTGGTGAAGTAATACGATTATGACTTTTTAAAATTTCTTTAGTGATAAAATTCAATTATGTTTAAATCAAATGACGAAAATTAACTTTTCTTTAAAAATACAGTTGAGAAATAAACCACTCTCATTTTATATATACATATATAAATATGAAATCATTTCATTGCTTTTCATTATTATATTATGGATTCTTGAATATTTATAATTTTAATTACCAATGGCATATTCATTCCTTCTTTATCCCTTTATTGACTGTAGATTTGGTTTATATTTATTGCAGTATCAATATGTCAGTTGTATTTTGTGTTTAGATTGTGATCTGGTGTTTATCTTTTTATGAATTGTTATTTTGTTACCTTGTTGTGGTCAACCCATTATTGCTTTTTTTGTTTTTCTTTATTTCAGTAAAATGATTTTATGGACAATGAATATTTTTAATTTTATGTTTGTAAAGGTAATGGCAAAGTGTAAATGTTGTATTTACATGAGGAGAGGGTAATTATTCCTTTACAAGCCAATTTAAGGTAAATAGTTTATCAAATTATGTGGCATGATGAAATTTTGAGTATTGTTAGCTTAATGCACTGGCAAAGATTTTAAAATAAGAATTTGTTCACTTTTTTTCTTCTGCTCTTTTCTTTCAATCTTATAACTGGAATTTAATTAATTTTACTTCAAGAAATGTTGAAATTTCCATGAAACAAAAAGGGAGAAATATAAATTACTGATAATTTTTATTCCCTCGTTCAGTTTAACACACATCACTTGAATCAAACTGTTGTTTTTCACTTGAATCAAAACTACTTTTTTTTCTCTAAGATACAAAAGCCTGAATTTGGCATTTTGCTGATCTGTGAATTTTTTTGTGTTATGCATGACAAGAATGTTTATTTTAAAATTTCTGTCTTTCTATGGGTTTCAAATATTAATTCATGCATTTCAAATCGGCACTCTCTCTCTCTCTCTTTTTATGTCTTCTGCTTCTTATTTTTCTTCCTCTAAAATTTCTCCAATTAAAGTGAAATATGTTCAACACGAAACTGAGGGGTCGAAATTTTTTCTTATATTAAAAGAATTTTGCGTTAAAAGATTCGGAAAAAAAAAGAACAAAACTTACAAATATTTTCGACATCATCAAATTTTATTTCGATTTCCTGTTAAACTGTTAGTAGGTTGCATCCATTAGGATAAAAAGCAGATAAAAAAAAAAAAAAAAAAAAAAAAAAAATTGTGGGGGGGGGGGGGTGTCTTTCAAAATGAAGACGATGTTTTATTGACTATTTTACAGTCAGAAGCTCCGTTAAAATATTGTACAACCTGGAAGTTGTGTATGTATTGTGGATCTCTAGCTTTACTGCAACTCTAACCATTGTAGACATCTATAGACCTCATCAAAATAGTGTTTATAGATAGGAACTAACCATTAAACACAACTTAAAAGTCATCAATACAAGTAAATAAAAAAAATAGGTAAGTAATATAAACAAGTAATATAATTTAAAAAAAAAATAAGTCAATTCCTACTTAGGTCAATAAGAGAATTTTTTTTCTCCCATTCTTCTTTCCTCTTGAGTGGCGCTTAAAATACCTTGATCAAGAAGAGGGCTCTCTCGGTCTTAAAATACTTTGATCAAGAAGAGGTCTCTCTCGATTATTGAAAATTAATTAATTTAATTTAATTAATGAATTAATATTTGAAAAAAAAACTAGATTAACACAAGTGTCATCCACTACAAGTTAAAAAAAATTGAGCTTGATTGGATGAATAATAAGTATTTTATTAACGATTAAAAGTTTGAACAAGATATATATAGCGAAAGTGTGAGTTAATAGTAGGAATTGAAAAAATAGTTTCACATTGATGAGGAATAATTAATTAGTTCGCGTTTTACGCAGTTGGGTTTTTTGATTTTTTAAATTTGTTTATTGTTTATTACCTTATTACTTGTGTTTCTGATATATAAAATGCAGCTACGTTTTTGACCAAGACATTCTGAGACTCTACATTAAAATAACTCTGACAAAAATTGAAACATTTTGTAGAATTTTTCATTTGCAATAAAAATAACTTTTGAAGGGAACGATTATCAAATGCTTTTGTCTAATTTTATTTTTGATAAAGCAGCTTTATAATTTATGTAAAAATTATTTTGCTGAAAACAATTTTAATATTTCACATTTTACAGCATCAAATATATCACTTTTTTGCTACTGTAGCTCATCATTTATGTAGAATAAAGTGGCAATTAAGTTCCCCCCCCCCCCCCCCAAAAAAAAAAGTATTCCAAATTTAAATAGAAATTTTTGATATTTCCCATGTCTAGAACAATCAGCAATTCAATTTAGTTGATGCTGCACTGCTATAATTGTCTAGCAAAATAGTTTATATATATATATATAAATGAAATGTATTGGACTGTATAATTCTTTTCAAAAGAGTTTTGATTGCAAGTTAAACTCTCTGCTCCTCAATATAGATTTAGTCAAATTAAAAAATTAACTGAATGTCTTACTGATGTCATATTTCCTTCTAGTTTCATTTATTACCAGGTTAGTGCTCTGCAATTGTTATTCTGTGTGGGGAATTGATAAAAGTTAAATTTGGAATTATCAGTGGAAAAAATATCACTCTCCCAAAAGCTTATTTTCATGATTTATCACCAGATTCATGTTCATCTAATATAGTGTTAAGTATAAAATCATCTTTAAATTAAATACAAGCAATCATATAATCAATAATTTATAAATTTATTCCTTTTTTTTTTTTTTTTCTTTCTTTCTAACTACAATTTTATTTAGCAGCATACTGCAGAAACTACATTGTCAAATTAATTTTAATTTTTGAAGCTTGTATGATATCCCCTCCTATACAATATCAGTTCATTATATCTTTTGGAGGTTCATGTATAGCAGTTTTATCAAGTTAGTGTAAAAAAAAAAAAGTGCAAATAATCACTGTGAATTATTTGCATCTTTTAAATACACTTCATGTATAGTCGTGAAAAAAAAAATGTAAACACCCCCTACTAACTCCTCAACAAATTATCGTAGACGAAAGTTACTGGTACCGAACGATTAGAAATAATATGTACTTTTAAATGATGTATATAAAATTTGCTTAGGGGGCCATCTGCATATTAAAACTAATCCAAACTTCATTTTTTTCAATAGTTATACCCAATTTTAACAAGATATTTCAAATCTTTGGTTCAAACTATGCTTAGACACGAAATTTCAAGTTATTTGAATGATAAGTTTTTTAATTATAAACATTCAAAATTGAGTGCAACTAATGTTAAATTACATTTTCATATTTTTATTTATATCTCCTGAAATTATGCTTCTAATGTGCTAATTTTTTGTGTAGCAATAATACTAATATACCCAAACATAAATACATTGAATTTGCAATTTTTATAATTTTATGATATGAATTATGAAATTAATATTCGAAAAAATTATGAATTGCAACCTACAGTTTTTTTTTATGGATTTAGATTTATTAAGTCCTGCTTTATGAAAATCCAAAATTTCATATTTTTCTTCCAAGTAGTTTTCAAATTATGCTTAAAAAATGGCAAAATGATGATTTAAGGGGCCGTCTAGGATAGAAGTGACTAAATATATTGAAATTTCTTCTGCTATCCTGTAATCTAGCAGGCTTCATTGACTGCTTAAGGTGCCTTAATCAAGAAGGGGGCTCTCTTGGTTAACAATCGAGTACTGAACTTCAATTTGGATACAGCCCTTAAAATACGCTGGTTATAAAATAATTAATTTCTCAGAAACTTATCGTACGAATTGCATAAAAATTTGTTTTTAGGCTAATTGAAAGGTATGGAACTCATTTATGCTGTCAGAATTGTGTACTGCTATTGAAAAAAACAAAGTTATGGCTCGTTTTAATATGTAGATGACCACCTAAGCAAATTTTATGTACATCATTTAAAAGTAGACTTTATTTCCAATCGTTCGGTACCAGTAACTTTCTTCTACGATGATTTGTTGAGGAGTTAGTTGGGAGTGTTTCCTTTTTTTTTCCACGACTGTACATCATTGATATGTAAAGTGCTAAATATCCTGCACCTTGTAGATGTTCATCTTGTGAACTTTTATGAGTAAACAGTAAGATTGAATGTTCTTGATTGCATAAAAATAAAAAAAAAGAATGATTGTATAATAAAGATTTTTAAATTACTTTGTCCTTTATTTTGTACTTCAGTTAGTTATCTTGTTTAAAAAAAAAAAAAATCGTAAATACTACCTTGAAATGACAAGCTTGTACCTGCTTCGGCCATTATTATTATTATTATTTTAAATGTTTTTGAAAGAAGATAAGTAAATTTCAAAATTTGGCTCAGCAATATACACAAACTCTAATTTATTTAAACTCCAGTCAGATAGCTGGACTGATATTGGAGGTGGGGGGGGGGGGAAGTTACTTGTTTACTTTATCATTGACAGGCATGAGATTTTTTAATGGATCTCTGATTTTCCACTTTTCCAGATTTTTTTGTCATTTTTTATTTTTATTATTTTCTGCTTTTTGCCATTTCAAAGTTTAATTTGTGTGTGTATGTGTGTGCAGGATTTTTGTTTTATATTCGAGTAAATCAAAGTAGAATTGTAAAATTTCTCAAACCACCTGATTTTTAATCATTCTTCCACTTTTCTGATTTTCCCAAATTTTCCCTTACTGCCAAAAACTAATCTGTCATTTTCATTTCCTGCTAATGCATAAAACAGAACCAGTCAACCAACTCATTTTGCTGAAAAAAAGTCTGGAACATTTTTCTCCTCTTTGATTGGTGAATGGATTTGATGTTGCATCGTAGTTGGTAGTGATCATGATCCAACTGGCTAATGAACACAAAGTATCTTGAGTTTTGATAGATAATGGAGACAAGCCATGTTTGTTTGTTTACTTCTTACTGTTAATGAACAAAAGATTTGAAATCTCATGATTGGCTGTTTAATTTTGGCGTTTATTTTTCAATTTATATTTAAATACTAGCAGAACTACACAGCTTCGCCCGTGTCAATTATAAGGATCCTTCCCGGTAAAATAAATTAAAACGAAGTAACATGGCAATCACAATAACTGAAACTTGTCCATTCCCATCCACAAATCATTAAAAAGGCAATCAGAAAACATGACGTTATTGCTGGTTTTTGTGTAATATTCGTCGATAACTAAATTGGCAAACAAAATTAAAACACCAAAAATAAAATAAAATAAAACACGGACTTAACAGATTATAGCTGTAGTGAGTTTGACTACACGCTGAAAAAATTTGATAGAATGTGATGTCATATCTAGCCTTTTTCCCCCTTGTTCCTAAATTGTTTTCATGAAATTTGACTGTTTGTATTAAAGTAGATATTTTAATTAAAAGACAAACATTCAAATTAAGGTGCTAGGTCATTTTACCGCTCTTATATATAAAATTTATTTTATATATAAAAAATGTGACTTTTCTGTTTAAAATGACGTCAATTTCAAAAATGCAAAAATATAGGAACGCGCTATCGTTATTTTTTTTCATAATATTGTGTCATTTTTTTAGGTTTTGGCAACAGGAAAGAAACTATTTAATTAGAAAATTTAAAAAGAGATATTTCTATAATGTTAAATTATAGAAAGTGATAGAAAAAAGGGATAAATGGTGGTCTGGTGATTTTTTAAAGTAGACAGTGATCTTTTCCACATTCTAAAACATATGTACATGAAGTTTCGTGCAAATCGGTAAAAAATTGAAGATTTGTATAAAGGACATACACACAGAGAACGGCTTTTATATACACTGCTCAAAACAATTAAAGGATATTGGAAGTTTTATATAAAATAAAGATATAAACGAAAATTTTTTTTTGCCGAAAATAGAAGAAGAGAATCACAAATGCAAATTTTTCTGGTTTTCAAACTGTGGAGTATGCAAATTTTGAGTTCGACGTCAAAAACGTCGCTTCAGCGACAGCGAATGAAATTTGACTTTCAACTGGATAAAAGAGAATGAAGACAAGGATGATCGGCATTCAGTGATTGCTTTGTTTCGATGAGTACGATGTCTCAGCGAAGTCATTTGACAGATTCAGAAACTTTGAGAATTGTTGGTAAGTTAGAAGGGGGCCAAACTCAAGCCGAAGTAGCGCAAGCCATTGGAGTGTCACAAAGTGTCATTTCCAGGATCTGGAACCGTTTTTTGGAGAGTGGATGTGCAGGCCGAAGACCAGGGCAAGGTCGTAGACGGGCAACAACGCCCAATGAAGATCGGTATTTAGCGTTAACAGCTCGGAGACACCGAACCATGAACGCTACTCTTCTCCAACAACACCTTCGCTCGGCTACAGGCACCACGATTTCAACTCAGACTGTCCGAAACCGGCTCCATGCTGTAGGTCTGTATGCTCACCGACCGATGGTATGTGTTAGATTAACATCAAGGCATCGTCGCGATCGCAGGGAGTGGGCAACCGAGCATGTCAACTGGAGGAGAAATGAATGGAGCAATATTCTGTTTTCTGACGAGTCCCGTTTTTCTGTGCATCCGGATAATAGGCGTATTTTCATCTGGAGGGACCGTGGCAGTAGGAATAATCCTGCGTTCGTGCACGAAAGTGTCAGATTTGGCGGTGGAGGAGTGTTGGTGTATGGTGGCATCTCAATTGACGGGCGCACTGACCTCTACATCATTCGAGATGGAGCTCTGACTGGTCGCCGATATAGGGATGAGATCCTCAGACCTATTGTAGTCTCTTACGCTGCAGCAATCGGAGATAACTTCATTTTAATGGACGATAACTGCAGGCCACATTGTGCAAATCTGGTGGAGGATTTCCTTTTCGAGGAAGGAATCGTTCGAATGGAATGGCCAGCGTGTTCTCCAGACATGAATCCAATCGAGCACGTTTGGGACGCTCTAGGAAGACGAGTTTCTGGCCGCCAACAACCCCCGCAAACTCTCCAAGAACTGGAAAGAGCTCTTCTGGAAGAGTGGGGCAGAATACCCCAGCTCGTCATTAATAGCCTCATTGAGTCCATGCCTCAAAGGTGTTCAACGTTGCTGGCCGCCCGTGGAAACCATACCCCCTACTGAAAATGATTTTCTTTGAAGAAAACACCTTTTCTTATTCTTTTTTTCTCATATGCACAAATTGTGTTTTTTTCCTTTAGTACACAAATGCGCAATAAAATGCATTTTTTTCTGCCAAACATGTGTAATTTATTCTCATATAACCTACTATGTCTGTCGACCATGTATCAATCAGCTAAACAGTTTACCAGATACAAAATCCACCTAAAGCTGCAATATCCTTTAATTGTTTTGAGCAGTGTATATAGATTTTGTGAAAATAGGAGTATGCATAAATTTTTCATCCATGTCTTTCAGATTTTGATAATACTATAGTATCATGAGTGAAAGAAAGTTCACATGCTGAATGCATTTTAGTCAATTTGTCAGTAGATGTAGTAAAACCAAAATTATATGGATAATCTACAAAACATTTTAAAAGTTTAAATTAAATGTTAATGAAATGGATCAAATAATCATTAAAGCGGAATATTTCTTTTCATCTTTTTAGCAGATCATAGTTTATCATTAAATGCTTTAGACCAGGGGTTCTTAAACTATGGTACATGTACCACTACTGGTACGTGAAGCTCTGTTTATTGGTATGTGAAAGTCCAATACTGGTACATGAAATAAAAAATACAGCATGTGAAATTAAAAAAACAGCTCAATCCCAACTCTTCTTTCTTGATTTGGCAGTTCGCTGGCTCTGTGGTATCTGCTCTCTATTATTACTGTTGTGACAGCGTTTTGCTTTCTCTTATTTTAATATAATTTGGATTAGTATGCTCCAGTATATGTTGAGTTGGCCTTTCATCTCCTCTGATAAAAAAAAAAAAAAATTCTTCTTTTACTATGTTGTATGTATGTAGTGTATATTACAGTCGAAGCTCGTTAACGTGAACATGCTTAACGTGAATTACTTTTAACATGAACAGTTCCCACTGTCCCCGTCAAAATAAATACGGATTCTAGTGTTTTTTATCCTTTTAAGATGAACACGGTTAACGTGAAATTTTGCTTAATATGAACAATTCTCGATGTTCCCATGACAGATTTTGACACTTAATGTGAACGAAAATTCCTAGAAAAGTGTGAAAGCTTCCTTTTCCCTGGGGAACAATGAGTTATACTTTAGAGCTTCATGAGAAGGATTATTCTTTAGAGCGACGGAAACGTGTACTATTGCCATTAGAATTTTCTCAATTTTGGACAATACAATACGTGTCACCATCAGGGCCGAAACTAGGGGGGGGGCAGAGGGGGCACGTGCCCCGGGCGCCGCTTTAACAGGAGGTGAAGGGGGCGCCAAAATGAAGATTTTGTTTGACGTTTGACACAAGAATGTATATATATATATTATGAAATTTGTATAAAAATGTTTCGCAGCTAGAAAATTTAAAAGGAAAACTGAACCAAATGCATTAAACTTTACAAATAGATAAAAAGATTCATTACAATACAAAATTTCAAAGTATCATGCCTATGCGTTTGCTTTCTATCTTTTAAATCACTTCCTGTGAGGAGAATCCGAGGGAGAATCATTACCGTTTTCCAAGGTCAGTCTCTATTGTGGGACACCCTACTGTCCACTGTGGATAACTACCAAAGGAGAAGTGACCCCTCTGTCTGATTTTTCTTCTAGATAAAAAAATTCCATGAAAGCTGTTTTTTTTTTTTTTTCGCTGAACAGTGTTGAGCTTCCTTTCTTTCTTTTTTTTTTTTTCCCCCGTCTTGCCATGGGCGCTGACTGCCCAGGACAACGGGAAGGGGAATGCACAGAGTAAAATTCTTAGTAAAACCTTTCTTTTTTAGATATCGACCTCATTCAGACTTGCAAAAAAAAAAAAAAAAAAAAAAAAAAAAAAAGTTTAAAAAGATTAAAATGCAATTCTTTTCAAAAACCTTTCAAAGATTTTAATGGATCAATGTTTGACAAAGCTGATTACGTAGTTCAGTTTTATATATTTTAAATTTAAAAATAAATTATCCATTAGATATTTAGTAAAATTCTTTTTTGTAAATTTACTTTGTGGTGGAGGGGGGGGGGGGGGGGGGTGCCAAAATCCATGTTTGCCCCGGGCGCCAAAAAGGCTAGTTTCGGCCCTGGTCACCATCTATCCATGTCACCAGTATCAGGGAAAGTTGCTACCTAAAGAGAGTATTTTTATGCATTGTTTCTTTCTTCACACGTGGAAAATTTACAGTTTAGTATTGCAACTTTCATATGAAATGTAGCATGTGTTCTATTAATGAATAAAAAAATATAATAGTTTAATTATTAAAATAGAAGTAAGTCTCAGTTCTAAAACAAAGTTTTCTCCCATTAGACCCTATGTGAAACCCACATTTGTCCATGAATCCTTTACCACTGCAATTAAGCTTATTGCAAATTAACTGTTCATCTCTGGTACAAAATATGATTAAAAATGAACATTGTATAAAAGCTTCATTATAAACGGTATTATTATTAAAAACTGATTTAATCGTTGATCAAAACAAATATTTATTAAATATAAAAAAAAAACTCATCTTGATGCTTAAATATATCTTGTTTCCTGCTTTGCAAATAGCTAATAAAAAAAAAAAAAAAAAAAAAAAGGTTCAATGCATGTTCTTGTATAATACTAGAAATGACATTTACTGATAAATTTTGATTGTTATATTTTACGAGAAAACCCTGTTGTCCCATTAACTCCCATGTCCCATTAGCCCCCAGTCTCCCCTATATGTATTTCTCTCTCTCTCCCTCTCTCTTTTTTTTTTTTTAATCAAGAATTTTTGTTACTGATAGCATGAACTATGGATAACATGAACAAAAATTTCATTCCCCTTGAGGTTCTTGTTAACGAGATTTGACTGTACTTATATCATCGAGGTTTGATTTTTCATTAATAATCAATTTATTTTCAGAAGGTATGATAATTTCTTGTGTAGGATATTCCCTTATTAAATTTTCTTAAGTGTATTTTACTATTGATGTACCAGTATGTCATTAAGTATTGTAGCTTTTATCTACCAAAACACTGTATATTGATAATGTACATTTTATAAAAATGTAATTATAATACTATCTTCTATTTCAATCTTAAGCAGTCAATCTAAGTACCAATTTAATAATGTAATCATGCAATTGAATACAGTAAAATATGCTCAGACAGAAGCACAAAAGACTGGAAAATATTTCATTTTAGACATATTCCGTTTACACTGGTTTTAATATATTATATTCAAGGCTGGAGTAGCACAGTTGAAGTTTATTCCAACAGAGCGAAAAATGTCCAGACCAGGGATCGAACCTGGATACTTCACGTGCCGTGCCAATGCCTTACCTGTTAGGCTAGCCGGGTCGATACCTGACTGACATAATTCACTCTTATTCGTTGGACTTGGCTGCGAACTGCAGCGCTAGTTTCATTCATCCAAGCTATAACTATAGCATTTACATGATGAAACTACCTTTAACACGGAAACTCCTGTATACCATGTAATTAGGTCATGCAGGTATACAGGAGTTTCCGTGTTAACGGTAGTTTCATCACATAAATGCTATAGTTATAGCTCGGATGAATGAAACTAGCACTGCAGTTCGCAGCCAAGTCCAACTAATAAGAGTGAATTATGTCAGCCAGGTATCGGCCCGGTTAGCCTAACAGGTAAGGCATTGGCACGGCACGCCAAGTATCCAGGTTCGATCCCTGGTCTGGACATTTTTTGCTCTGTTGGAATAAACTTCAACTGTGCTACTCCAGCCTTGAATATGATTTAATATATTAATTTTGAGTTTGTCACCTGGTGGTACGCGAAAGCGTGAACTTCTATTTAGTGGTACGTCAACCTAAAAGTTTAGGAACCCCTGCTTTAGACCATGCAGCATCCCTATTTAAAAAGGTGTTCCTAGAGTGCTGTAACAAAAAAATAAGTATGCACAAGGACAAAAACAACCACAATTGTGAAAGAAATGACCAATGAATTGGAAATATCTGCATATGCCAGAGTTTGGCATAGAAAATATTAACGACTATCTACTCTTCTGTATTAACTATAATATTTAAAATTACTTTTGCAATGAATGCTAGTATTTTTTGATAGGAAAAATAAAAAAGGGTAAAAAATATGTTTTCATATTTCATTTACAACATTTGCAGTTTCATTGCTTAAAAATTAATTTAATGTGTTATAGAAAAATGTGGCTAGACTATATTAAAAATTTGTTATAAGATTGGTGTTCTCACCACATGCTTTGAGTGAAAACATGTTAAAATTTGAGTCTGACAGCTAGCTAAAATTCCTGAGTAGAACACTGCATATCTTAAATTCGATTTCCACTCCCAAATAGCAGCATTTAAACAAAAATATTGTTAGTTAATAATTTTGTTAACTTCTATGTGTGTTATTTTAAATAATTTTTCATTTTCCCGTTACTAGCTTTTCCTCCCTTTTCTATCTTTCTTCAATCATATGTCTGCTTTGACCATTTTCAATAAACAGAATCGATTGCTGAACAAGTGATTTAATACCAATAATCTATAAGTAGGTTTCATATTCACCAGGGGATAATACAAAAAATTCCTAAAACCTGGCAAAACGACTGGCTACTCTGAGAAATTGAGGGCAACTGCTGCAGGGGTGCAGAATATGTCAGATCCGGTGATCTAGGATCGGGGGAAATTTTAACCACCTGGGGAAATTTTGCAGAAACATATACAATTGATTTTTATTTTGACAACAAATTCCATAATTCCCTGAGATAGAAAAATTTCACTACAAATAAAAAGATCCGTATGGTGACCTTCACAAAATCGATCTCAGAATAATAAGTACCGTAAATCAGGTGTTCCGAAAAATTAAGGAATTCAGTTCCGAAAACTAAAAAAAAAAAAAAAAAAAATTGCTCATCAATCTGAAAATTTGGACATAAAAATACCGTGAATTTTGTCCAAGAATTACGGAAAAACGTGAATTTCGTCACAAGATCGCAAATTTCATCAAAAGTTCGCAAAATGAATGCAAGTTTTATTAAAAGATCGCGAAAGAGCCGCAAATTTTGACAAAAGATCATGAAACAACTGCAAATTTTGACAAAAGATTGCAAAAAAACGCGAATTTCGTCAAAGGGCCGCGAAAAAAACATAGTTCTGGGAATAGATTCCCCCCCCCCCCCTTCCCCCTCTCTGCTGTAACCTTTCAGAAAATTTTCTGTGAATTTCAGAATTTTTTTTTCACTCAAAATCACCCCTGCTATATATACTCGTGCAAAAGTTGAGAAATATTGGAAAAAAATTTCTATACCTACGATAATACAGCATTTACCTATAACATACCATAAAATTTTGGGGAAATTTTCATGTGGATTGGGGGGAATGTTGGGAGTAGAAACATTTTCTGTGCCTCTGAACTGCTGCTGTTCACGCGCTTTATGAAATCGCATCTGTTGACATGCATTTAGTCACCAGACACACCGTCTAACATCGTGAGATTTGGCAACAGTTCAAAAGGGACTTAAGGAAAATAAAGGACATTTTAAAATTGATACAGTAGACTCCCTCAAATCCGCACAGATTGGGACCAGAGGTTGTGCGGATTTTAGAATTTTGTGGATTTCGGGTCATTGATTTGTTTACATTTTTGAAACATTAGTTTGATTGGTAGTTCAGCAAGGGAAATTATAATGAATGCTTACAATAAAGTGAAACATTAAAATAAGTAAAATATTAAAATAATCTATTAGTTTAAACGTAAGTAATTATTAAAATATTTATGTAAAATAAAAATTTAGAAAAATATTAAATTATTACCGATGAAATCGATTCAATTCGATTCCAAAAATCCTGTGCTGCCATCTAGTGGTAAAGCGATCGTAAGATCGATACATTATCATATAAATATTCTAATTTATATCAAAATCAAAAGTAATGTAAATTTATTTAGTAATAAATCAGCTGTAATAACCAAAAGAGAATGATTAACAAAAAATTTAGTAAAAAAAACATTGTGGTAGTCGCTGATTTCGGCGCCATCTTGAATTTTGTTCCTGCAATTTAACTGTAAATTTCATTGTTTACATCTGAAAAAATACGCGGATTTTAGGGTCTCGGACTTAAGAAAGTCTACTGTATTGCATTTGTTTGTAGCCTTCATATTATTCATTCATAATGCTTTTCAAAGAGATACAGTGAAACCTCCCTGTGCGACCATTCTTTCATGGAACGAAATTTGTTACCATAAGCTGAATACTAATTTTCCCTCCATTCAGAAACCATCCCAGTTGACGTGATATGCAAAGACATTTTCCCATTCGTTTTGATCCTGACGTCAGGCAAACGTTTTTACACTTTAAATTTATAATATCATTACAATTAGTAAAGAATAAAAAAATGAGTGGCATCAGGGACAAAAAGGTGGGAAGAAAAAATGAAAAAGTTATGATCTCCATAGGCTTTTCCATGTTAAATTAACACTGAGAAGTGACACTCAGGGCCCGACTATCAAGTTTTTGTGCCCAGGGCACTTTCAAATTTTCGTGCCCCCTTAGATTGATTGATTTACTGATACTACTTTTTTCTTTACATATTACACACTTATTCGAAAAGTATCAACTCAAAAAATTAAGCTTTCCGGAAAATTGAAAAAAACGGTTCCAGGAATAAAAGTAAAATATTTTTTCTATTATTAACTGAAATGTGCTTTTAACCATGTATTGAGATATATTTTTGTCATTTCATCGTATCATTATCTCAAATATCACTCAATTGGATCAATTGGTAATCAATTGGATGAAATTATGAAAAATTCTGTGCCCCTCAGATATTTCGTGCCCAGGGCACGGGCCCCGGGTGCCCGTGCGATAGTCAGGGCCTGGTGACACTGGAAATAAATCAGAACTACTTGAAAATTACTTATTAAGATTTTTTCTAATATGAGTAACATACATGTAAGTATTACATTGTAATAATCATAGAAACACTTAAAATTTAGAAATTTATTTAAATAAAAAAATGTGATTAATTGTGTTGTATATTGGATGAAAAATAATTAATATCATTTTAATGCTCAAGTTTATTTTAACAGAATGCAAACTAAAATGGATTTATCTGACAACTGCTCTATATTTGATTTTTTGGTACTTGTTACCCAGATAGCATGTAAGGTTTCCGAAAAGGGTCGTTTTTGCTTTACTTTCTAACTATCCTGCAAAGTTTTTCGTGATAATCCTGTAGCCAACCCATGTTCGGAAATCATTGAGCGTGTTCAGAAGTGCACTTCGCGCCGCGCGCGCGCTCAGAAGTTTATGCCATGGAGTAGGTGTTATCGAAGAAAGGAATTTTAACATAATTCAATTATTTCATTATTTTTATGGTTCAAAAAAGGTAAAACCAACGACTATATTTCTTTATTCTTCCAAAACATGGTTTTCGTAACAGGAATACATGCCTATGTTCACTCAGATAAAATCTAAAATAGTCGGGAAAAACATCACGTGACCTTCTTTATCTACTTTAGCCCATTTGGCATTTAAAATTAGTTAACCAACCGCGCGCAAACTCCGCGCGAGCTGCTCAAAAAAATTGTGTGGGCGATTTGATCACGTGATTGTGCGTTTTCTGCTTATGTGTTATTGGTTGTGCTTTGTTTGGTAGGTTGATTGATACAATTTAAGAATTCAACTGGTGATCTAAAAATTTTAACAATTTTCTTTTTATTTATTTAAAAATGATTTATCAGTTGATTTATATCTTCCGTGATAAATAAAATGCTGTTAGTAAACCAAGATTGTGATATCAACATATGAGATTTGTTTGTAATCTACTATACTGGATGGATTTCAATGGAATTTGCACTGTTAGTTAGACAGTTTTTCAGAGAAGGTTTTAATATATATATTTCTTATTTTATGATTGCATATTTCAATACCGTGTGGATAACAGACCAAAATACATCATCAAACATGAGAAATAAATGGCATTCAAAATTCTGTTAGTATAAGCAAAATACTTATTTATACTTTCAGTAGAAAATTTATAAACATTCTGATCATACTTTATTCACTACAAAACTAGACAGCAGACCTATATATTTTATCTCTTTAAAAAATATATGTACAGGTATTTTTAGTTAAAATAATCTACAACTATTACATTTTATTTTTATAATGTTCAAAGTAAAATATGATTTCCAGCCTAGTCTCGATAAAAATTCACTCGTAAAGTACTCAAAAAAAAAAAAAAAAAAAAAAAAAAAAAAAAAAAAATCAAGGAATTATCCTACGTGCGATATATATTATTTTTTCATTTGGATTTGCTTAATGTTTATATCATTATACATATACATACTTAGAAACGAAACTTTGAATATTTAAAAGGTGTTCAGATGTAAAACTTTCATCTCGAAATACCTCATTTTCTCACATTTAAATAAGTATTTTATTATTATAATAAAAATACACGTGCCTCTGTATAATAAAAATAAAAAATATATCTTCATCAAAAATATCTTATTCATTATGAAAAATATAAAACAACCAATAAACAAAACAAAAAAAAATTGTAACACAATGTGGTCTCGGAAGGATTCGAACCCAGAACCCCTGGTCTCGAGTTCACTGCCTTATCCATTCGGCCATCTGGCACACGATGCTTCTGTATCAAAATATCTTTATAATTAGCACCTTAATTAATCAAATCCATGACCTGTTCCTGAACACACTACGTGCCTACCTGTACACTACCTGAACACACTACATCCATGATATGGACCCACTCCATGTTCCTGACTCCTGAGCTCGCGCGCGCTGCGCGCGTGCTTCTTGAACACACTCATGATGATCCGTACGATTTTTGCGCATGCGCAACTTATTTCTTTTCACGGCCAGCGTAGATGGCGGCCTCCCAATGGCGTCTGTTTTGAAAGCTTTCGTTGTGTCAAGTTTCTAACATTTACAGAAAATGCGGTAAGTTTGCCATTACTTTTACTTATTAGTATATATCATTATTGTTTAAATCGTTCTTACTGTAGTCTTTTTTTCTTCTGTACTGTCTTATACTTAAGATTTCTGTGTAAGTTACCCATGAGGAAAAGATGATATTTGATTCAACGCTATTTTGTTTAATTATGTTATACAGCATGCTACATCTTTAAATTAAACTAACTTCTATAAACATGATTTACTTAAAACATGTTATAACGTATCGTTTCACGTTTCGTAACCATCGCGAATTTTCAAATGTATTTTGATAACATAACTGCAGTTCCGTTATATATACTTTTAACACATAGGATTGACGTAATGGTAATGTAAATGAACCATAAAATACGAAATCGAGAAAGTGTAAGGAGTTTTTTGTAGGAGTAAGTGTTTAGGAACATATTTTATTATAATAAAACATTTTTAATTATGATCGAGGCTAACTAGTGTTTTTATAATTAAAAACACTTAAGTCTTAAACACAATTTTGTTTTTATGTTTAATTATTTT
Organism: Maratus speciosus; assembly: GCA_963932465.1. Classification (NCBI taxonomy): domain Eukaryota; kingdom Metazoa; phylum Arthropoda; class Arachnida; order Araneae; family Salticidae; genus Maratus; species Maratus speciosus. The sequence continues at coordinate 467,563,395 of OZ010798.1, forward strand.
AAACTTGTAAAAATAAATTTTATCTTTTTTTCTTAAAGTCTTCAAAAAATAAGGAATGTATACTAAAGTTTTAAAATCACCACCACCCCCTTGCTGTGGACTGATTTACAAATCAAAACAGACTTTGACCTTCAACAAATTACATTCATTTGAAAATATATATGCATGCATAGCGTATAAAACACGTAGATCATTTCATTTAAATGTATTTATCAAAATGTAGGTATATTGTTTGTTATCCCTTTTAGCGTCTATATATATATTTACAGATGATTTTCTGTTGTAATTTTAAAATAACATCCAAACAGAAATCTTTTTTTTTTTTTTCAATTATATGCGAATATGACATCTGTGCCAATAATTGTATAATTTTAATGTCCTTCATTAAATTTATTTGAGAATATCTTATCCTTATTGCACAAACACCCTTTTCGCTATTCCTATATTTATAGTAGCTGCTATATGTAAAATTTAAAAACTGTCTTCAAACACAAGTAATTATTTAAAAGTTTTTCTGCAAAAAACCCCCACTAAATCATGTGCATGTATACATCTCAAAAAATAAATTTGCTATGTGTAGTGAAGAATAAAACAATTATTTATTAAAAATAAACATATATTTACAGTAGAAATTAATTTTCGTATGTCATTTTGCCAGCTGATTGAGAATCGGCAAAGCTTTTAATATTAAAAGGCTGTACATATATAACGTTACCAACTTTATAGTAATTTTGTAATCTTTCCGGCCTTTACAATATCTTACATTATCATTCCTGGATTATGTCCCACCCTTCCATCACTAATCATATTGTTATCAGTGTCTCAAAGTTCTTTTTTTTTTCCTTTCATTTTATTTTTACATATTTTCAGTTATATGTAAACATATTGTTATATATCTGTTATTTATAAAATTTTCTAATAAAGAAGAAAGAGTATGTAAAATATCACTATATTAAATATAAAATAAGTTTATATCAATAAAATTTTTTAAATGTATTTAAAAATAGCTCTTTGTTACATAATGTATTCAACATATATATTGTTTCTTGCCGCTCTTATCAACAAAACAGATAGACAACATTCTTCCTCTTTATTTTACTAATAAGCACAAGTATCACTTCAAACGTACTATCTGGTTTCTCCAACAGCAGATTAGCCCCACCAGTGGCTGAGAGGTTCTGCTCTCGAAGCTGGTAGACGGGAGGTGCTGGGTTCGAAACCAATCGCGCCCGTCGGCCTAATCGTTCGGAGTTTTCGTGGTTTTCTTCGAACCGTGGATTTCCATGCGTTAATACGGATTAGGTTCCCTTAAAAAGACCTCCACGGAAGGCACTCCCCCTAGGGCCCATATCCCTCGTGTAGATAATTGGCCGTCAACAATCAACCCAACCCAACCCAACAGCAGATTATATGCAAATATAGGGTAGATGTGCCAGTAATGGACACCCTTAAGGAATTTCTTTAAAATTTATTTTTTTATTAATAGTTAAAATTATTATATTCCAGTTTTTTCAATATTATATTAATCTATCGACAATATTTAACCATTCTTATAGCCTCATTTCCCAATATGAATAGAAATTTAATTTTAAATAACAGAAATATATCAAAACACCCAAAAGCCCAGTAATGGACACCCTCTGGCCCAGTAGTGGACACCTTCTGTTCCAGTAATGGACACCCCATAAAAAGTAATAAATATAATTGTTTTTATGACTATTTAGAACCAGAATTTAATGAATACATACTAATGAAACAAAATAGTTATTTTCAAATAAATTTAACATTTAGGATACCAGTAATTAATAAAGTATTTGTGATAATCATTTATTGTTTGTATCAATAATTGAAATTATCAGATGATCGATGTTTTAATTATTTTAGATGCATAGATTAAAATACTAAATATCAGGCAATTACAGCTATAAAATTATTGTAACAGTGATGGATTTAAAGGGTAATTAAAAAAAAGTTTTGGAATATTAATGTTTAGTTTTGTGCCACTATTTTTAAATGTTTAGTTTTGTGTCACTATTTTTAACAATCTTCCAGACTCTACTTGATATATCATTTATAATAATTAATATTACAAATATGAAAGAAATGATATTGTGAGTTGAATATTTTAAATACTAAATAAAATAATTTCAAAATAAAACTGTAGTACTGATGTTTGAGGCCAATGATCTGCAGATTTACTATAGTTTCATGAATATTACCTGCAACTTTCATTAATAGTATTACATTTTTTTTTTTAAATAAGGAAACATTTAAGACAGAAAATAGATTTTTAATAGCTTCTGTAACTTAATTGTTTTTATTTAAACGGAGAGGGATTAAGCCGTATGAGCCCCTCTTTGACTGTGCTCTTAAACAATATTTTTTGCTTCCTGGCTGGTTTGATTGCCGGATTACAAAATATGCAAGGTATATGTACTACATAAAAAAAAATAATAATAATAAATAAAATAAAATATTGAAATTTCATAAAATCTCATAAAATAACTTAAAAGCAGCTATTTATAAAAGTTTTGGTGTTATTACATTTTGGTAAGTATAATTTAAAAATTAAATTTGATTATTTAGGTTTGCAGTTAAACCAAAGTGTTTTATGCACTATAAACATTACTAAAATTGCATTTTTAGCAATGTCTACATGGGGTGTCCATTACTGGAAAATGACTAATTAACCATCCCAGTAATGGACACCCCTCTTAAAATCTTAAAAATAAATGAAATTTTGTAAATGGCCATTGGTATATAAAATTCAAAGTTTTCTATTGCTACTCAAACAAAAACATTTAAATTTTGCAAGAAAATAAATAATATATAAATTGATTAAACGAAGCCAACTCTTAGCCTCTTCATTAAGATTTTCACAGAAAAACAGCGAAACTTTGAAACATTATTTTCTGCTTCCTGATTGGTTTGATTAAAAGTGTCAACAATAACCCAGTTTTATAAAACATACAAGGGGGAATTATAAAAAAAATAATTAAAGCTAAATATTTATTAGTTATTTTTTTATGAACCAAAAACATCAAGGGGTGTCCATTACTGGAAGGGTGCCCATTACTGGCACATCTACCCTATATAAAAAAAAATAGGAAAGCCAAACGTTGAGGTATTCCACATTTCAGAATGAAATAATTGTATATATAATCATTTAATGATTTTAATAATAACTTAGTATTTTCATAAAAATAGATAACTGAATATTTTGATGTAAAGAAACAGTTACAAATAGAAAAATGAATATTTTGGTTGGATCAAAAATGGTAACAATATCGAAAATGAATTTTCTCCCTCACCCTAGAGATATCTTAAGATATCAAGTGCCAAACTCCACCTCCCTGAAGTGATACCGTTATATTAAGCACAGCCTATAAAATCATGAGCCTTAAATGCTTATCAGTTAGCTTGTTAATTTTAAAATTGCCCATCAATACTTTTAGTTATTAATAGTAAATTGGAAAAAATGAAATCAAAATAAGAATTATTTAAAAATTAAATGTTTTGTAAATTCATACAAATTAAAACTTGGTTTATTATTATTGTTGTTTAATTAATAAATATGAAATTACCTTACCCTTCTTGTCCCTTCCCCCCATACTTTTATCTGTACTGGCAGTGTGATCAGTGTGAAAACTGGCAGGGCAGGAAATTCATACTACTACTTCTTTTGGTACTACCTGATTATCCCGACAACCAATTTCACCAAATAAAGTTAGTACATACTTTTAATAAGTGTACTTTTAGTAGTTGACCCAATAGCAGAAAATCCTCCAAGTGTTTGCAACAGATACTTCAGAGGCAGAAAATATTCTGCAGGCAAAACAGGTTTGACAGGTTGCAAGTTTTACAATCGAAGTGTTAATCAAACGATCACCTTTTTTTAAAAATGTTATTATGCATTTTATTAATTTTACTAATAATAATCTTAAGTTTTTATATTAAGTAAGAAAGAGCCAAACATAATATAAAGCGAAATAAGGGTTCAATAGAAAAATAACCTGCAAACGAAAAAAGAAAATCTGCGACTCCCATCTCTAACTTTCTGCTACCGGTGTAGTTGATAATAAATAATAAATATAAATTGGTACAAAAATACATTACAAAATGTATTGTAATGTTAAGCCCTTCGTGACAACATATGTGTGATATAAAGTGTGTACACAGTCCTTGTAACTATTACTATATTGGAATGGTAATTTTTACGGTACTTTTCGGTTAGCCGGGCGCCAGTGTTAGATATACATACATACATATATATGTATATATACTTGTATACATAACACTGGCGACCGGCTAACTAAAAAGTACCATTTTTACCTTATTTAATATAAATTTATTAAATAAGGAAAAAGTCACTATTTGAAAATAGTGGTACAAGGGAGGCTTGTCATGAAGGGTTTAAAAGTTTTTTCTTCATTGTTATTATTTTATGTTTTATTTTTTAGTTTCAAGAACTAATGACATCATCTGGTAAAGATGCTGAAGTCATGGTTGCTAGCATGTTGAGAAAATTACAGATGATGTCGGAACAAAGTCCTAACAGAGGGTACAAAATCTAAAATTGCCCAGCAAGAAGAGGAACAGACAGTTGTTCTAATTTAACAGGTTGGTTATTATATATTTTAACAAAATTTGTTTTTGTGAGTTCATGCTCAATGGTACGAATAATGTTTTCTTTTTCCTATGAAAGTTTGTATTTTTCTGTAACTGTACGCCAGTGTTGAATAATGTTTTCTTTTTCCTATGTAAGTTTGTATTTTTCTGTAACTGTACGCCAGTGTTAAATATATACATATATTTACACACACACACACATATATATAGTGAAACCTCCCTGTGCGACCACCTCCTTGACCGATCATTTTTTCATGGAACGAAATTTATTCCCATAGGCTCAATACTAATTTTACCTCCATTCAGAGACCATCCCATTTGAACTCCCTCCATGAACAACCCATTTTTTTGAAAACTTTTTACTTTAAGATTTTAATTAAAACTTTTTTACTTTATGATTTTGATTTGAATCAATAGGTTACCTTTATGAGTAAAATTTCATTGAATAATTCAAGGAAAATGTATCTTACCTTTATTATGCATATTTAATTATACATTATTGATCATTTACTTGACCTTTACTTTCAATATTTTAATCATTTTCAAAATTATCTTACTTTTTATCATTGTAGTTTATTACTTTACTTAATTATTTTAATATTTTACCATATTGCAAGCATTATGTATAATTTTGAATGCATTATTACATTCAAATTACTGTTTAAAAAATGTAAACAAAGTAATGATCAGAAATGTGCAAAATTCTAAATTCCGCACAACCACTGGTCCCAAGCTGTGCGGATTTGAGGGAGTCTACTGTATATAATTCTCGATATATGACAACTCATTGTTTTTTCGTGAAGAAAGTATAAATTTATTTCTGAAAAAAATCAAGATATTGCTGATAATTGGTAATCACAATCTTTTTATCAAATATATTTATGTATTAATCAAGCTTTTATTATTATTAAGACTGGCTAAACCTGAAATAAAACTTCCTTACTTTATGACTTTGATGTGAATTAATATGATACCTTTATGAGGAAAGTTCCATTGAATAATTCCTGGAAAATGTATCTCATCTTTATTATGCATATTTAATTATACATTAATTATTATTTACTTGACCTTGAGGGGAGAGTGGGGAGGAATGTGATGCTTTTTACAAAAATAAGAAAATCAACTTTATTTGACACATAAACAAAATTTTGATATATAGAATACAAAATGAAACACTCTCTAATGTCCTTGAACAATATAGAAACATAATTTGCAGAAACAATTTTATAAAGAAATTATAAATTTCAAAATGTGTCCCATACCTTCCCACTAACAGGGAGGTATGGGACAGCTATAAAACAATGTATGATAAGGGGCAAATAGTCTATTGTTGGCTATATATACAGTCTAACAAAGATTGTAGGTTGATGTCTGTGCTACAATATGAAATTTCAGTAACTTCATCACTGGAAGGAAAATTCAGGATTGTCAATCAGAGATAGCATTAAAAAAATCATCAGTTCAATTTATTTATGTTTTGAAGTAAATGAATATATTTATAATGTTATAATTAATATATTACCTTCTAAAAATATTTGCATGTTAGCAGTTTACATTCATCTTATTAAAAAGAAAGAATTAAACATGTCCCATTCCTCCCTCTACCTTCTTTTATGTTAAACTTCTTGTATAAACAAAAGTTCTACTTTTAGTCTAGTTTACAGTATGATGTTCAATAAATAGAAAAACTATTACATCTACGCGTAAACAAGCCTATACTACTATATTTTACTAATATACAGAAAGCATAAAATGTATATGAAGCAAATTTACTTCTGATTCTTGAAATAATGCTTTGCTTAAGTCTTTAAAGTAAATCGGCTTGTCAAACGATGATTAAAAATTAGTTTAATTAACAAGGTATGCAACTGATATGAAAGGTTTGATAATTCTAACTTTTATTTTTCAATTTTAGAAATTATTTAATTATTTTTTTAAATATTTTAACCCTTTGCACTCAAAGGTTTTTTTCATTTGTATTACCAGCAACTCAAAGTGATTTTAGTTATATCTTATTATTTTTTAAATTCTTTATGAATACGAATACAAATTTATGATATATAAAAAAAAAACTAAAAATTATAAAATTATTACATTTTGTAATCGTAAAGTGTGATACCTCTTGAAGCAATTGCCAATATGTAATCTTGGCTTTTCTAGACAGATATCACAAAATTATTTTTATTGCCTCCGTAGTGGAGCCCTCAAGTTTGAAGACAAATTTTAAATGGCTCCGCTCCGGAGTCCTCGAGTGCAAAGGGCTAACTTTTTTTCAATATATAATGTATTTAAAACAATCAAAAATGGTATCAAAATTCAATTTGTGCGATTGCAGCATTGTATTTCTACAGTCAAAGATTTTGCACCTTAGCCGACTAAAATTTCGATTATACACCTTTCTCAGTTATGCATCGTTTTAGAAAGGTTTCCTAAAAGACATATAATTGGTACTTTACTGGGGTTTTTTTTGGGGGGGGGGGGCTGAAATTGTCATATTGCCAGAGCAAAAGTTCTTTATCTACAGAACGACAAAGTCGAAAAATCCATTTACTCTTGCTCGACTGAAAATATACACAATATTTTGAAAATAAATATCAAACTTCATGATATTTTGAAAATAAATATCGGATATGTATCCATTTATATATATCACTGAACCATGCTGTTTGTAGCTATAGTGTTTACTCTTTAGTGTACACTATACACTCTTCAGTACTCCCTCTGCTGATAGAATATAATCTTTTTTTTTTTCCCCCCATCATCTGAAGATATAAGAAAATGCTCTTTTATGAAACCTTTAAACACATAAAGGCTAGATTTATTATGGTTATTTGTGCTTTTCATTATGTAGGGATTTTTTTTTTTTTTTTTTTTTTGTATCACAAAATCAAAACGTTCATTTTATGAGTAACAATCCCAGATGAAGATTCTGTCTGTGTCACTCTCTACTCTCTATTGTGTACAGTATAACCTCGAAAATCCGGCATTGTCAGGACCATGACGATGCCGAATTTCTGACTTCAAAAATACTTTTAATAGTCTTAATGGTGCCGTTATTCGTAATTTAATTCATACCCAAGTAATAGTTATGTGAGAAAAATAGAAAATTAAATATTTTAAAAAATATTAAAATTAAAAGTTTCTATTCATATTTTCTGTGTTACAAAAAAAAAATCTAATATATATCATTTCTTCTCGTGTAATTTCCTAAACATCGATGTCAATTTTATTTGCTTCAATTCTTTGAATAGCTTTTTAACAAGTTTTAATTTTACACAAATGTAGAATATTGATTTTGAAAATACAGTCTTATTTATCTAAAGCAGATGTTAGTTTTCCAGTCAAATTTAAGCATTTTTCCACTGATACCTTTTCTTCTGTACTCAGAAGGGATTCAATTTAGCATAGCATCTGCGATCTCACTGTCAGCCAATCCATCGCTTTCAATCTCGAAATTTTTAATTGTTTAACGATTTATTATTTTTCTTTCTCCTATAAGGTGGAAGTGTAAAAAAAAAAGCGGCGAGATGACTTTGATGGTGGATTTTTGAGTACCACTAAGAACTACGGAAGATTTTTCACACTGTACTTTATTTACTTTTACTATACGTATGTAATTTGTGTGTTTATAATTTTATTTTTTATTTTTTTCTAGAGAGAAAAGAATGAATCAAGAAGAAAAATTTAATGAAGTTCCTGTTAATTATATCAATTCTTTATATGTAAATAAATTACTATATTAATTCTTTATATGTAAATAAATAGAATTTTATAAACTGAATGATGTTTCATTTGTTTTCAAGACTATTTCCTTGATACTGAGAAATATTTTTCATTGCTTCAGTCTTAAGTTATTAAAAATAATTACAATCAGAAAAAGAACAATTTAAGTGAGTTAAATTATACTTTAAAAAACTAAAAAAAAATAATGTTAGTTTAGTATTTGCTCTGTTGTACATAGGATAATATTTCTCTGGTAAAAGAAAAACATTGGAGAAGGGAGGAAGGCAGATGATTTTAAAAATTTGTCTTATTGTAATATGTAATTTACATTGCTAAACAAGCAAGAAATTACTATTTTTGTGTAAAAATGCTGGAAAGATCAATGAATTTGTAAAAAAATTCTTTTGTATGTTGCATCATTAAACTATTTTCAGAGAAAAGACTAAATATATTCCTGTGGTCATCAATCAGAATCCTATGGAGGATTTATTTTATAAATCTGACAATATTCTCTAAATAATAATTGAAAATTCTAAGAAATAAGTTTAATAAATGAAAGAATTAAAAAATTAATGAAGTAGTAATATAAAAAATATACAATCTTCTAAAGTCATTAAATGTACACTATATTGGAATTCCACATATTTGATGTGCTATTTATTGTAGGTAAACACAAGATTTCATTATATATGTATACAATAAAAAATTATCTGATCCTGAATAGTGAACTGGATTCAAAAGGTAAGTAACTGAAAGTATAATTAAATTTACTATGTATAGGCATAGACATAGAGTTGTATGTTCTCAAGTCCCTGTAACATTTTAAATACTTTTTCTTACCCTCTAATATAAAAAAGCTTTTAGTTTTTTTATTTTATTGAATTTCTCCTTTTTCTTTTGTTAAAGGATAAATGACAAAAAAAAATCCCTTTGCTTTTTTAAATTTTAAGTTATCAATAATTTTCAAGACTCTATGCCTATGTGTATAAGAATGATTTTTTAATATTAAATACATGAAATTTTTCAAGTTGCTAACTAAGCGTAAATAAACAGAGTGAAAAATGTTGAACTCTGATCTTTGAAATAGTGCTCCAATGCACTGTTGATTTGCGCCGAGTTAGCAATGTAAAAAATTTCACGTATTTAATCTTCAATAATTTCACTGCTGATAATTAATTAAAATTTTACTTGGAATGGTTTTTATTCAAATGAAAGTGTTTTTCCTTAAGAAATTTTTTTTAATGGGATTACACATCCCTCATGCGTAGACACTTGCATGCTAATGTTAATCCTATGGGAGAATTTTTCTAAATATCTCGTTTGCATTTCAATATTGTAAATTTTATTATTTGTTACTTGTCAATCTGTACAAACACCTTTTTTTTTTTTTTTTAAGTTTTCAGTTTTGTTTGCAATGTTTTTTTTTTTTTTTCACTAGAGTATTTTCGCTTTTGAAAGCAGTTCTGAATATATCCTAATAAGCAAAAAAACCTTGTAAAACAAAGTCGAAAAATGGCCTTTGTATCAAAACTGCAGGTATGCAATGCAAAAAAAAAAAAAAAAAAAAAAAAGCAAGCGAGATATTAAAAAAAAAATCTTTCAGCGGATTAACATTAGCAATCAGGTGTTTCTGTGCGAGTGAAGTATCCTCTTAACATTATTAAGCTTTTTTTATTATTAAAATAGGATCTAATTATGTAGCGAATTGATAAAAATTAAACATATATTTTATACATACATAGTAAAGGACAGGGATGTAAGAATTTCTTTCAAGGTAAAAAATGAACATATTAATTAAAATAAGCAATTTGATAAACATGTGGATTAATAAAAACCAGTTTTTTTCAATGTATAGATAATATTGGACTAAAATTTAATTTTCCACAGGAACAAACAAACAACAACAAAAAAATATGCTCAGCTCAGAAAAATTCTAAGTTGAGTTATTTATCTCATTTTTCTATCAAATAAGATTTTATGATTTATAAAAACCTCATTTTCATTTTTTTATACACGCTTGTAATAAAAGCCTTTCATCAATCTTTGATTGTAACTCCTCTAACTACCCTTTCGTTTCTTCCTTTTCACATGCTTATCATGAAACACTTACAAACTCCCTCAGATAGCGTCAACTAGCAACCTTTTTCAATGCTTTACAAAACATTTACAAACTTTTCATGCGAAGCCTTTAAAAAAGCATTCAAACATTTACGTAGCATGGTTGTAAAAAGGCTTTAAAAAGCAAAAAATGCTATCTGGGTAGTTATCCCGTCGACCAAATTACTGTCGCCAAATTGTAAGATTAAATGCCAATAATAGTTGTTCGTAAATGTCACATTGACTTGACAACACGTGTTTACGTCATCAAATGATTTTTATTTCGACGTTTTATTTGTATTTTTATTAATGTTATACTAATTTATTTGTTTTTTCGTTATTTAAAACAAAAGTTATGTCAATTTGTATAACTTGGCGAGTGGTTTGGCGATTCATATAATTTGGCGAAATTGGTCGACGGGATAACTAACAAGTACCGATTTTTTATATTACTCTGCCCCCTACGAGCTACGCTCGTCAACCGCCGTTCAGACACCGCAGACTCTAAAAGTACGCTAATTTGATCGGCTTTAAAAAGATTTCGGAAGATTGAATTATAATTTAAAAAACAGTGGCGATCTCCCTATAAACGGATTTCTATTCATTTCTCTTTGACTGGGGAATTTTAAGGCCAAATCCGCTGCGGTACTACTTGATTAACCCGTCGACCAATTTCGCCAAATTATATAAATCGCCAAAGCACTCGCCAATTTACACAAATTGACATCATTTTTATTTTAAATAACGAAAGAACAAATAAATTAGTGCAACATTAATAAAAATACAAATAAGACGTCGAAATAAAAATAACTTGATGACGTAGTCACGTGTAACTTGCTTAAAGTCAAGTTAATGTGACATTTACGATCAACCATTATTGGCATTTAATCTTATAGTTTGGTGAATGATAGATTTTTGGTCGACGGGATAACTAAGAAGTACCAAAAATACCTATGTCAATCGCTGTTTTCGTCTTTGATTAAGTAAAATAAGTTAAACATTTCAAAATAAGCTAATATAAAAGGAATTAAGTAAACAGAATCTTTGTCTCCCGGTATTTTTTAACCCCTTCGCGACGGGAGCCTTTACGAAATGTTTATTACTTTGCTACCGGTTTTAAAAAACAGAAGTTTGTGCCTATTCAAATCGGGAAAATGCTTGGATTAAATAAGGCAAATTTTACAGTAAAATTTTACTGGTGAGGATAAACAAGGATCCTTAGGCCTATTTCCGGCACGTATACGTGTCGCTCGTCCCCAAGGGGTTAACAAAGCGAAAATTAAGTTCTTTTAAATAAGACATTTTAAATTAATCGTTTTTAATCTGACGTAATTTTGACCAAACTGTTCTTTCTCTTTTTAATATTCACGTGAAAATACTTGTGTTAGAAATGAAATATTATTTGCGCTTTCTTAACAAAAATAGTTGAAAAGTATCCTCTCAAAATACCAAATAAATGTCTAGCTCAATTTCTAAATTTAAACCGTTTTGCAATATTATTTTGTGTTCATTTTATGTAATAACTGTAATTGACGTAAATATGACGTAATTTCTCCTATTTAAGACTTCTAACGCATGTTAATAAATTTATTATTTTACCTTTCTCTCTTAAAATTCACGTGTAATTATAGTTTTTATGACGTAATTTTTAATAAGTTCCTGCTTTTTGTACATAATTATTTAATTCTAATTCCAAATGTTTTTTATCTGTTTATAATAGTCACGTGTAAATAAATTTTTAATTTATTTACACTTATAAATATATATATATATATATATATATATTTTTGAAGCAAACATTATTGTTTCTGTTGTTTATACAGTTGGTAACAGTTCAAATTAATATCACTTTCTAAAATCTGTAAAAAATATCTCTAGAAATGCTGAAAATTTGAATTTAAAATAGAAATAAAACCTCAAAAAATTAGTCAAATTAAAAAAAAAAAATACAGTCTGCACACCGGGAACTTCAAACGTATAAAATGATCTAAAAATGATTAAATTCCCATGAATAGTTTTTGCTCCTATAAAACTTTTTTAGTGGAAGATTTTGTCCAACTTTAGCATTAAATATCTCTTAAAATAATTCTTCGATTTGAAAACTGTCTGCATCAGCGTGTTTATCAAACATTTCTGTATAATACTACCGATTTTCATATTTTTGTATGCATTATTGTTCTTAATATTAACGAAGAAAGACCCCCCGGTCACAAAAAATTCAAAACCGGCGGCGGTGACAGCGGTAGTTACTTTTTTTTTTAGAATAGAGAGATTAATTTGAGAAAATAATGACTCGCACGTAAATAGTAGGAAAATTAAAATAAAACAAGTCGGAAATTGCTCGTCAAACGTGGCAAATGAGGTGCGTTCGTACTATAAGTAGTTTTATAATTATTTTTTGTACCCCATATTGTACTGAATGTATATAATTTTTAACTTCATAAGTGCATAGTCTATAACATCATTAAAATGCACTTGCAATAATTTTTTTCCCATTCCCCATAATGTAACAGAAAACTTTTGACTGTCCCTGTCATTAAACTATACATCCGATTTTCATAAAATTTGAAATGGCTCGACAAAATTTTGAAACAATTATATATTTAAATTTTCAGACCATTCGGAAGGCTATAACATCATTAAAACGCACTTGCAATATCTTTTTCCCATTGGCCGTAATGTAACGGAAAACTTTTGACTGTCCCTGTAATTAAACTATACATCCGATTTTCCTAAAATTTAAAATGGCTCGACAAAATTTTGAAACAATTATATATTTAAAATTTCAGACCATTCGAAAGGCTGTAACATCATTAAAATGCATTTGCAATAATTTTTCCCATTGGCCGTAATGTAAAGAAAAACTTTTGACTGTCCCTGTAATTAAACTATACATCCGATTTTCATAAAATTTGAAATGGCTCGACAAAATTTTGCTACAATCATACATTTAAAATTTCAGACCATTCGGTTGGGTAGTTTTTGCTCTGTTATATGCGGACAGACAGACAGACGGACGGACTGAACGACGACTATAGGTGCTACGTATTTATATAATTACGAACGCACCTAAAAAAGGCCATAATTTACCACCGGTATTTTTACTAATACATATAATAATCTTTCCTTTTTGGTAGTTTTGAAGTATTTTGTTTGTTTGATAAATTTTCGAACTATATTGAATAAGATTAAAATTCTTCAATTTCCAAATAATCGAATTTAGAATGAAATGAGGTCGTCTAAGTTGATGTATTCTGTGTAAAATCACTGTATCCTGATTTAGAGATATAATCATAATCAACGCGGCGCCGTGCCAAAGGTTAAGGTTCGCCGACCCTGGGATAGACGCTTGTACATTCGACTCCTCTACTTCTTTATCACATAAGACATCACTGAATCGCCAGTTATGGGATTCAGTGACAACAGGATTCTCTTCTACAAGATGAATAGTTCAAAAACCAAGCAATATTTATAAATAAAAAATAGCGTTGCATTTTTTCCGGATTGAATAATTTTTTTTAAAGCAACTGAAAACGAAGCTTCTGAAGAGATTGAAATGTTAAATTTCTTTCGTATTTATTAATAGAACTGAATATTGTCAATTCTAATCCAGAAAGGTCTGATTATCATTAAAGAAACTGATGGCAGATATTTTTAATGCTATTAGAAAATGTTGAAAAAAAAAAAAATCAGGCAATCTAGTTAATTTACAGTACATATACATTTAACGTCTGAATTTAAAAACCATTAAAACACCAAATAAAATAAACTAAGACAGACTTGAGCACAGTTAAAAAATAAATTTTATTTTTTAACTGTGCTCAAGTCTGTCTTAGTTTATTTTATTTGATGTTTTAATCTAGTTAACGTTTGATTTTTAAGAATGAAAATAGTTATTTCCCGATACAATGGCGTCAATTTCGGCAGAGATAATTTTTCGGTGCATAATTTTGACATTTACTATCTATTTGCTTTTCAAAAGTTTTTTTCTTATTGAAATTTTTGATTAAAAATTAAACATTTCTGTTAGCCGTGTGTAGACGATAAACCGTGAGATATTGGTACAATTTTCTTTTTAATATTAAGAATTAATATCACAACACAAGGCCCTTTTATTTCAACCTCAAAGCATATTCGTTTTGTTTTTGACGAGGCTAACGAGAAAGGCAGGCTACCGCGGTGGGTCCGATTCTTCTTTTTTTACAGACCGCTAGAGTCATGTGATGCTCTTTTCACACGCCTTCATTGGTGCATTCGAGCATCACGTGAGTCCAGCGGTCTGTAAAAAAAGAAGAATCGGACCCACCGCGGTAGCTTGTCTTTTTCGTTAGCCTCGGTTTTTGATATATGAGGTCAAATTCACCTTCTTTTCGTATTTTCGTTTTATTTCCAATATGAAGACGTATATTCATGTCTATTGTTTATTTCATTTTCCTCTTGCACATGAAAATCTTTCAAATCAAAATTAACTGTTTAAGGTAAATTATTATTTCGGATCTGATTTTTTTTTTGGCAACGGTAAAAAAATTATTCCTTATGAAAATAATGAACTTCTTAATTTATAAGAAATATATTTGAAGAAAATAAATAGGACATAGCCTGCCTTTATTTCTGGGGTAAAACCCATCTATATTTTTGTAAAGACAAAAAGGCATTAATTCATCCCTTTTTTACGTTCATTTAACTTCAAACAATTACACATATTTTCGCATCTACGATATTTTTAGGTGTAGTTCCGTTGCTAGGCAACAGTTAAAAGAAAATCAAAACAATGAAATGTGCACATTTAAAAGAAGTAAATTTATGAAAATATTTTATATCATTGGAACGCATATATAAAATCCCTCCATAAGTTATACACCGAATTCAAAAACTCTGACAAATGCATAGAGAAAATTTCAAACTAATATGAATACCTCATGAATCGCTCAGCCTTGCTTTTTCTAGCACGCTGTTCCTTTTGCACTGAAGAAGAATCTCGCTAGTAGATTCGAAACAGCTGTTTGCTGCTTTTCATATATTATTTGTGCATTTTAAACGTTGGTTTTTCTGCTTTTTAATATTGTTGCACATTTAGGCTTTATTTGCTATTTTTATAATATGAATAATGTATAATTCCAGTTAGGAAATTCCATCATCTATAATTTATCATTTAAATCCTTCAATCATGTAAGCCATTTCCTTTCGACAAATAGAAATGGAAAAATCGTCTGAATTGCCATAGAAAAGCATTATTGTGCAAAATAAAATATTCTGTATTTTCCGAACGAAATATAACAAAAAAACTATACAGCTAATTCCGGGTAGCTCACCAACATGCCTCCTTAATTTCAAGCTAATCGGATGCTTTTTACGGCAGTTATCGCGGAACAGACAGACAAACAAACAACAAACAAACTGAAAACAAAAACTTTTCGGGTCTTCACAGTAAGCCTTCACTGACGTTTCGGCAAATATACAGTGAAACCTCCCTGTGCGACCAACTCCCTGAACGACCATTTTTTCATGAAACGAAATTTATTCCCATAGGCTCAATACTAATTTTACTTCCATTCAGAGACCGTCCCAGTTGAACTCCTTCCATGAGCGATCCCATTTCGTTGAAAAAAACGGAACAAATTCCGTTTTTTCCAGGTCGTTTGAAGAAGGTTTTGTTAGAAAAATAATTCCGGAGAGCGCATTATTCATCAAACTCTTAAACTAAGTTTAGAATTTTTTTTTTTTTTTTTTTTTTTTTTTTTAGCCGTTTGGAAAAATGGTTATTGTCCTCGGTCAGGGTAGGAAATCAAAAACATATCTGAAGCGTTTTATTAGTTGAATCCCGCATTTTATTCGTTTTCTGATTGGTCTATACAGTAATCTGTATTTTCCCTTTACTTTCAACAGAGATGGATACTTCTGTTGCCACTATGACAAAAAAATAATAAAAAGTACAAAAAAAAATTTAATAACTCAGAAACAAATTGAGATACAGCTTTCAAACAAATTGCATTTAAAAGTACATTTTTTTTCTCTATACGACGGTGTAAAATGTAATATTGTGGGATGTTTAGAAGTTTAACCCTAGAACTACCGAAAATTTTACTCAAGTTTTATAAAAATATTACACATCAGAATTCTTATTTAAAACTATTGAACTTATTTACTTAACTCATTATTGTCTGGTTTACATATTTAGTTTATTTTAAAGAAATTTCTGGTTAGAATAAATATTTCGAATGTACCCATCGGGTCCATTGGACCCGTCTGGTAGACGGAGGGTTAAGAATGAAATTTCATTTAAAATCGGTCCAGGAATATTAATGTTTAATCCATGGCGTACGTAATGTTTGATCAACTCCGTGCGATTTTTTATGTCTTAAATTTTAGTCTTTGAAAAAATCATTTTACAAATGGTCGTTGTAATTTGTTAAATTGCATTTTTTTTCTAATACAGGTAACTTTTAAGTGTTTAAACCCCTTTATGCCCTTTTAAGCACGAGCGTCTGGGGAGAGAACGACTGCTAACAGTAGAACTTAGAAAAAATTCTCCTTCCTTTTCAGCTGTGGAGAAAAGGGAAAAACTACTGCGTTCTTCCCTCAGACTTATGTAGCTTTGCCTTTCCGCTTGCATTTGTTATTCGATTATGGAAATTGTTAAAATTATAAACAGCGAAGAATGTTGAATCTTATAATTTGAAAAAAAAAAAAAAAAAAAAAAAAACCTAGCATCGATTTTGCAAATATGAAATGTTTTCAAAAGGAAATAATAATAATAATAAAAATAGAATTATAGTAATGGCTGTTATTTATCTGAAAATCTTTTGTTAGATGAATCTGAAAAAAATATTTTTATAGCTTCATATTTTATTATTATTATATTTTAATATATTTTTGTAACAGACTTAAAAAATAAGTTGTTTTGTGAATTTTGCAGTATTTTTATAGATAATATATTTATTCGAAAATACTCATCATATCCTATGATATTATTTTTCTTTTGTGTGTGAGTGAGTGTGTGAGTGTGAGTGTGAGTGTGTGTGTGACGGGGGGGGGGGGGGGGGTAAGCTTATGTAAAATTTTACAGTTAAAGGATTTTTATAACTTTTGTACTTTTTTTAAAAGATATTTTATAATATCTTACTGACACATTATTAAATGGTTTTATGAAGAAAAATGACTTAATAAAGGGAAAGTTTAATTATTGTAATAAGATTTGAAAAGTTAATTTAAAAATTATTAAGAAGATTTTAAAACAACACTTCTTTTTAATTTCTTTCAACATCCTCTTTCATATTTTTAATTCTATGTGTGCTCTATAGCTGTAAGAACCAGATATCCGATTAATTAATTATTTAACCCTTCATGCCCCGACGCTACTTTAACGTACCATTAAAATAACTTGATATAAAATATGCATCAATTAGTAGTAGTACATTTTAGAATGAGTTATAGGTACTTTACGTTATCTTATTCCAAAAGCATTATTGGTTGAACAAAACAAAACTATTTTTAAAAGGATGATTTTTTTTTTTTTTTTCATTTGCATCTCTTCAGCTTTCTTGACGTTGAAAGATTGTGGGGGAAAAGTTTCAGTTCGGAATTATTCCTATGTTTCTCTTATAAGAGCATTATACTTGTACATTTCCTAATTCAATAAAATACTAAAAAAATTTTAAAATAAAAGATTTGAATGAAGTTATAAATATTGCACAAAATTCCTATAAATACAAATTTAATTAATTGATTTTAAATGGCAAAATCCTTCTAAAATTTATTAAATGATTGTGTAAATCTTCTAATGTAGTTTCAAAAATTCACAAAAAATGTTTTAGAAGATGAAATTTTCATCAATTCATAATTTGGGACATAAAGGGTTAAAAAAATAAATGAAATGTCATGACATGTTGTAAAAATAATGTACAAATGACTATTTGATTAATATTTTTATTTAAAAAAATACTAAGCAAATACTCATCAACAGTCAATTTATATTAAGGAAAATCCTGTCTTTAATTTTATGAACCATGAGGATTGTCCATTTAAAAATCGAGTTAATTGAAAAACATGTCGAAGTTTTAGCATTTTAATCACACTGAAATATATATATAAGAGAAGAAAAAAGAACTTATAAAGATTGCAACTTTGGAAGGGAAATTTCATTTAATGTCAAATAGATGCAGTAAATTAAGCGGGAAAATTGATATTTTCGTGCTTTATGCAAGTTAAAAAATTTAAACCAACCCCCCCCCCCCCCTCCTCTTTCCTACTTAATCTGCTAAACGTAATAGTTAAAAAATATATTATCTCATACCTCCTTCATAAAATCATTTAATAATAAATTAAAAAAGTCATTGTAAAATATTCAAATCGAATTCCCCAAACTGGAAATTTGGACATAAGCTTGCAAAAAAAGTAGGATATGATGAGGTGTGTGCTAATCTTAACAAAATATTAAACATTTACGGCAATTGGTCTTATTGAAAAAAAGAATAGGTAAACACACAGAAAGGTGAATCATTAATATACTATAAAACTTAATAAAAAATGAATACTGTAAAAATGAATTTTCGGAGGTGAAAAAGAAAAAAAATCAGTATTTTGTGGACACAGATTTTTGAATATAGTTACATATAATATAAATTGCCAAATAACTATATTATATATAAATATATTGCAGAATTGACAAATCTACTTATTTTTTTAAAATATGTTAATATATACATATATTATAAACAGTGGCGTGGCGTGAAAATTTTCGGTGGTCATCGCAATTATTTAAGTTTGTGGTGAAAAATTATTAACTCTAAAATTCAATGGTTGAATGTTCTAAAAAGAAACTTTAAATCTTACCTTCACTTATACACGAACTCCAAATGTTCTGCTAAATCTGGATCGTAGAGTTTTAAAAGCTTATTAAGAGTTTTAAAATATTGCTTGGTCATCGCCGCATCCAGCGATGACCGGACGCCACGCCACTGATTATAAAATATTATAATATTAAAATATGAAGCTTTAATTATAAAAATAATTTTTACAGATTTATATATAAAAGGTTTTTATATAAATAACAGACATTCTTCTTTTTTATTTATTTCCTTTTAAAATTATGTTATTTATTTTTGAAAAAAATCATTTTTTTTCTGAGAATCAAATTATAAAATTCAACATTCGACATTTTTTATTTATAATTTTAATGTTCCGATAATCCGATAATAAATGCAAGCGAAAAGGGAAAGTTACACAAAGTTAAAAGAAGAACGCAGACTGTTTTCTCCCTTTCTTCCCTGTTGAAACGGGAGCCCAATTTTTTCTAAGTGCTACTATTAGAAGTCGTTCTCTCCCCAGACGCTCGTCTTTTAAGTAATGAATTTAACTCTGGTGACAAATTAAGAATGACAGTCAATAAACTCCCCTAACTTATTCTGTCAGGAAATTCTCAAAGAAATAGTTATATTGATATAATCGTCATTATTTACAATAATTAACTTAATAAAATTTTATTTTGATGATTAAATTTTTATATTTTTTCCCAACGTGAAAAATAAATTTTAGTAACGTTAATTGTTACCTTTTTTCAACAATTAAAATCTAGATTTAAATATGACCTCCATTAAGAGACAACCTCTCGGAACAACCATTTTTTATTGGAACGGAACGTGGTCGCTTTAGGGAGGTTTTACTGTACTTTGAAAATGTTAAAATTTTATCTATTTCGCCTATTCCCGCAAAACACCATTCTCATGCAAAATCTCAGAACGTGTAACTCTGTGTTAAATTGCATTTGCAGTGGCCGATTTGAACTGTCATTATTTTCAAAAAGAGTTTTAAAAAAGCCCTTCCGGCAAGTACACGGAGGAAGAGGTAACTTTTATATTCCTTATTACTTGAAAGCCAGCTTATATTATTCAAACACATGTAGCTCAAATTAGTGAACCCGATTATAGAAGATTCAATAGTAATTTTTGTCAATATTGAATATGAATGAGAATTTCGCGAAATTAGTCAGCTTTATCCAAGCTGGTTTTATTTAAAGTGATTTATATTTGGTCGTTAAATTTGGCGATATCTTGAAGTGCCCGTCATTTTAAAACAACATGATGGGTGAAGCTAACCAATGGACTTTGTCGAGACCTTAGTAATTCCTGTGCACATGCTCACTCACATCGGAATCGGTTGTTCAAGTGCTGTCGCTGGCAAAAAATCCGATTTTTCAAAATGTCACGCACATTAGAAATTCAAACTGCTACATCTCAGCCATTTATTAAGACAAAACTAAAAAGGCTCCAGAATCCTTGTATTAAGGTCAAACACTAAAGAAAGAAATCATTTTCAATTTCTAATTTTTTTTGTGCCTCAATTTTAAATTTAATTTTTTTATAAATATTTTAATGTCCTCCATTTTGAAACAAGATGGCGGATGAAGCTGGCCAACGATCTTGGTCGAGACATTGCTATATACTATGCACATGCCATGTCAGATCCAACTCGGTTAACCCATTAACCGCTGACGTTGCGTTCACGCAACAGTCAAAATAATTGCTCATGCAATGAATTAATTACATTTGCACCACTATTTTAGAATTTTAAAAAATGTCTTATTTATTGGCAGGAATTTTGCTATTTTAGTAAAGCGAAATTTACCTTACTGAATTTGTGGTGGGAAACTACTTTCAACAAGAAATTTGAAAATTTCTATCGTAATAGTTTTGGCGGTTAATGGGTTAAGAAATACGCGTGTCATATGTGAGAAAAATTTGATCGTTTCAATATATCAGCCTTGCTAGAAATTCAAAGGGCTATAACTCAGCCATTTTTTAAGATATAGACAAAACAAAAGATGCTCCGAAATCTTTGTATCAAGCTCAAGCACATAAGAAAGAAATCTTTTTCAATTCATTTTTTAACCTAATTTTAATTAATTTTTTTTAAATCGCCGCCATTTTGAAACAAGATGGCGGATAAAGTTAGCCTACGAACTCAGTCCAGCCATAGGTGTGTGCTATGCTCGTGCCTTGTCACATCCAAATTGGTTAATAAATACGAGTATTATCGCGTGACAAAAATCAGATTGTTTCAAAATATCAGCCACACTAGACACTCAAAGTACTATAACTCAGCCATTGTTTCAAATGAAAATCAAATTTCAAAGTAATTGCTTAAAAGGCGCAAAGGCCAACATAGTGAAAAAGATCCCGAGCCGGGACTCGAACCCGGGCCATCAGTATAGCGCACTGACGTTCTTCCGACTAAACCACTTGGAACGATATCTAGCTCGGAAAATTTCTCACTATTATATATTTGCAAGGCTACAAACGCAGCACAAGATGGAATATTTATCGTGAGTCACAGACCTGGGACAAACACGAAACATAATTAAATCCAGCATCGATAGAAATTATATTAATACATGGAATATATTCCAGGGAGAAACATTCGCCTTGCATACAATATTTCAAATGAAAATCAAATTTCAAAGTAATTACTTAAAAGGCGCAAAGGCCAACATAGTGAAAAAGATTCCAATCCGGGACTCGAACCCGGGCCATCAGTATAGCGCACTGACGTTCTACCGACTAAACCACTTGGAACGATACCTAGCTCGGAAAATTTCTCACTATTATATGTTGGCAAGGCTACAAACGCAGCACAAGATGAAATATTTATCGTGAGTCACAGACCTGGGACAAACACGAAACATAATTAAATCCAGCATCGATAGAAATTATATTAATACATGGAAATTATTCCAGAGAGAAACATTCGCCTTGCATACAATATTTCAAATGAAAATCAAATTTCAAAGTAATTGCTTAAAAGGCGCAAAGGCCAACATAGTGAAAAAGAATGAAGAAAGAAGTGAAAAAGCCATTGTTTAAGATATAGACGAAACAAAAAATGCTTCATAATCTTTGTATCCAGGTCAAACATATAAGAAAAAAATCTTTTTCAATTTCTAATTTTTTTGTACCTCATTGTAAATTATTTTTTTTTTAATTTTTCAATGGCCGCCATTTTGAAATAAGATGGTGGGTAAAGTTGGCCAACGAACTCGGTCGAGACATTGGTATGTACTATGTACACACCAAGTTACATCCAAATCGGTTCATAAATACGCGTGTTATCGCGTGACAAATATCAGATTGTTTCAAAATATCAGTTACACTAGAAATTCAAAGTGCTATAACTCAGCCATTTTTTAAAATATAGACGAAACAAAAAATGCTTCAGAATCTTTGTATCCAGGTCAAACATATAAGAAAAAAAATCTTTTTTAATTTCTATTTTTTTTACCTCATTTTAAATTAAAATTTCTTTTTTAATGACTGCCATTTTGAAACAAGATGGCGGATAAAGCTCGCCAATGAATTCGGTCGAGACATTGGTTGTACTATGTACACACCAAGTTACATCCAAATCGGTTCATAAATACAACAGGTACAGTGTGACAAAGATCATATATATTATATATATATATATATGTATGTATATATATAGACAGAGAGACAGAGAGAATGAGAAGTCTTACAGTGAAACATTCATTTGAGCCTTTCGGGCTGCGGCGAATAATGTAAAACAAACAGGAAAGAGTGTGTCGTTTCCTTCATAAAAAGATTGCAGATTCTGCAAACATTGAAATGCTTTCGTATCGTAAATGTTATTCAAACTGAAGTCTTCTGAAATATCTCCCACGCATAAGGGATCATGTATTTTACTCATGTCAGTAATTGAAGAAATATCAAGCCACTCCAAGGAAATAACTAATAGCAAAAAATATGGAACACTTGACAATTTCGCGGGCTGGGACTCTATATACACGTTGAAAACTTGTTAAAAAAAAAAAAAAGATTAGTGTGAAAGATTATTCTAAACACTACCGATTATTTTATAATTCCTATCAATCTTTCTGGATTAAAGTTCAAAATACTCGCATGTCGAATGCCCAAAGACTGTTTTCCTTGAAAAGCAGTCTTTCCAATGCTCGCTCCGACTCAAAGATGTTATTTTTGAATTTTGGCAAATTTTTCATACTCTGGTTCACTGTCCCGTCTCACATGTGAAGATATTTATCCATGAAATTACGTATAAACGCTGAAAATACACCAAAATAATAAGACACAGAATTCAATTTCATTACATCTTAACCCCTTGAAGGGCACCAGTATATCACATATACTAATTAATTTTAATGCCACATTGGTACCAAAATTTAGGAATCAATTTCGCTTTGTGTAATGTACCCGAAGAAAAGCTTTTGCTTTCTTTATTATAAATTTGTTCAAAAATCCCCTTTACGCCCAATAATTTTAACATTTTGTCAACCGAAACACTTTGCCACGGAAAGGGTTAAGTAACTTACATGCATGCAGACATTTTCGAAGTAAATAAAATCTCCTCAAGAACACTGTAGTTTATTTGGCTACAAACCCACCCAGCATCGTAATGTGTATTCCAAGATGGGCGGAGTCACCATTTCATAGTTTCATTAATCGAATGAGATGGGTGGAGTCACCATTTCATAGTTTCATTAATCGAATGAGATGGGCGGAGTCACCATTTCATAGTTTCATTAATCGAATGAGATGGCCGCGTACAAATAAATAAACGAATAAATGAGTACAGTCACCTCTCACTTATGCGCCTCTCATTTATACGCGTCTCTCAGTTATACGCGATAATCGCGTATATTCCGATATATATATAATCGCACCGATTTTCGTAAGTTCTCGTCACGAGGAATAGAAAAATAATACTGTAGATTTCTCACTTATAAGCGCCATTTTCAATTATCTCTCTCAGTTATACGCGGAAATAACAGGCTATTTTAAAACTTTTTGAAGGAATTTGATATGAAGATTGCTAAAAAAAAAGAAAAGTTCTGTTATTTATGGGCCAGTGATTTCAATATGCCAAATCAATCGCCCATCTTTCATATCTACCATTGCTGACACATACACGAGTTATATACCCCCCTGTAAATTGTACTTGCAGACTCCAGCCATTAGATCTATTTATAATAAGGTCAGTTAAAGCGCAGTATAGGAATGATTTTGTCCGAAGAATGTTTATATCCCAGAGCAGAAAAAGGAATTTAAGAAAATTTGGATTCTAGATGCTATGCATATGTTCGTTTCCTTTTGGAATAACGCAATATCCACAACAACTTCTAACTGCTTTAGAAAAGCGAAATTTGCTCTTCCCTATTCAAATGATGCTGAAGCATTACAGGAAAATGAAAACAAAAGCAATGATTTTATAATAGACGAAGAAGAATGGAACAGCATAAGCCAAAATTCTCTTTCTTTTCAAGATTTCGTCAATGCTGATACTAACGGCAATAAGACATATTGAAAATTGTTTTTGGTGACATGACAGCTGAAAAAGAAGGAGAAGATGATGATAATGATGGAACTTATATTGTAACGGTCCCACCTTATGTTACTGCTTTAGGAGCCCTGGACGCTTTGAGATATTACTTTAAATATGCTGATGTAGCATCAAGCACAATGACGCACTTTAATGCATTAGAAAGTTTGTGCAAACAAGAAAGTTACACAAGAAAGTTTGTACAAACAATTAGAAAGTTTGTACAGTTTGTTGTTGTATTAGTTGTACAAACGTGGCTTAAACAAAGACAAACTAGAATCGATGACTTCTTAAAAGATAACTAAGTGGCATATCTTCTTCTATGTAAAATGAAATTTTACTTTTATTGTATTTTTTAAACTACATTTTATAGGGAAAGTGTAAGGATTTTAGTACATTATACTAACTTTACACCTCTTTTATTTTATAAAATGTTATTAATCATAATTCTTATATTTAAAAATGTTTTTCCCCATAATGTGTATAAAGAATTACTACATACAACATCTTCTCAATTATGCGCGGCTCTCACTTATGCACGATTTTAAATCAATCCCTTCAAACGCGTATAAGTGAGAGGTGACTGTATATATTAAAAATTTTTGTATATATTATGGACAGGGTTTTAGAAAATTCACTAAGAAAAAAATTCTAGTCGCCAGGAAATATATTTACCCCTCTCCCGTGACCGTCATTGATTTTCAAAAAAAGCACAAACGTTTTTTATGAATTAATTCAGAAAAATTAACGAGCATAGTTTAGAATTACTATTTGTTAAATAGTTTAGAATAGTACATAATTTAGAAAGATAATGTAAGCTAAATTTTCTAATAACTTATCAAAAATATATATATCTCTCTCTCGCAAAAAAAAAAAAAAAAAGAAAAGAAAAGAAAGAAGCCAACTTTTACGCTTTCTTATTACCACTAAAATTTTATAGTAAATGTTGTCTTATTTAATCGCCAAAATGTCACGATTAAGCAAGACGAAAATCTCTATTAAATTTTAGTGGTAGCTAAAAAGCGTAAAGGTTGGCAGCTATGAAAAGAAATACTACTGTCAAGCCTGTTCGGAAAAGGGTGATTGAACTTATTCAAGCACTATGGTACAATTAATTGTCTTGGTATTGCACACTGTTTATTTAACCCTTTGTCTACCAGAAGGGTCCAATGGACCCGACATGTACATTCAAAATATTTATTCAAACCAGAAATTTCTTCAAAACAAACTAAATGTATAAATCAGACAATAATAAGTTAAATAAACAAATTAAATAGTTTTAAGTAAAAATTCTGGTGTAGAATGTTTTTATAAAACTTGAGTAAAATTTCCGGTAGTTCTAGGGTTAAAGCAGATTAATAACATTGTACATGATACGTTGTTAGAATATGTTTTAATAAGTACTTCAATTATTTTTTTTTTTTTTAAATTGGTATATATATATATATATATATATATTGTTGTTGTTATTTTATGTTGAAATTTCATCTTGAAAACGCAGCGTACCACAAAGAAAAATCAATCTAAATTTACAAAAAATTGCTTACAGTATTTGAAAAAAAAAATTATCAGTTTTTAAAATTAGTTTCAAAGCTTATAATATTTTCCCAGTTATTTTATATTTAAGTAGAATTTCTACAAATTTTGAGTATTTATACCCATATTTATTTAACAATAACTTTAACACTTTTCTTTTCCTACCGTTTAAAAATCTAGAATGAAGCCTTTCTTAGGATACTAATTAAATATTTGTAGGTTAACATGTTAATTTTTTTATAAACTTTCAAAGGAAAGCCCTTGCTTCGTCAAAAAAAAAGCAAATTTCATTTTTATATTCCATTTCACAAAAACTATCCATTATAGCATTTTGAGTTTTTGACAACTGAAAATCTGAACATTTCACTCTCGTTTAAAGAAAAGAATATAAAAATATCTTAATTAGGCTGTGTCGATGGCATTTTTAATTAAACAGGGACAACAATATCAACCGCTCTGAAATCTCTTCCCAAAGGCGCTCTTCCGACAATATATGCTTTTCTCACTGCCTTCAGTGGGGTCGGAAGATTTCGATGGCAGTTATCCGAGGGGAGACGTTCTCGATTGTATCGGGTTAGCATTTATCCCTGGGTCGTCGGAATGCAACGTCACATCGGGTAATTCATAAATTTTTTCAGAGAAAGTGGAACAGCCGATCTGTTCAGCTTGTTGTGCTTAAACATCCCACTCCTCAACTTTATCACATAAGACATTGAATCGCCAGTAAGGGGATTCAATGTTATTTAACCCTCGTACTATAACACGACATGAAGTAAAACAAGCAATATTTATAAATAAAAAATTATTTTGGAATTTTTCCGACTTGAATAATTATTCTTTAAAGCAACTGAAACCGAAGCTTCTGATGAGATTGAATGTTAAATTTCTTTAGTATTTATAATTAGAGCAGAATAGAGTCAATTCTAATTCAGAAGCACATGAATATCATTAAGGAAACTGATAGCAGATATTTTTAATGCTATTAACAAAAGTAAAAAATATGAAAAACAAAGAAATTTTTAATCATACAAAATTATGTACTATTTTACTTGCATTCCTTCTCCCATCGACATTCATAATAAAAATTTCAGCTCAAATATCCAATAAATCATTCCGATAATATCGAACAATTCGTCGACTTTTAAACGATTAATTTATTATTTTAAATTTTGTGAAGCTTTCATTCTCGGAAGAATTTAAAATTCAGAGTAAAATTTTTCTGCTTGTAGAGTATTTATTCCCTAAAAAAGTTTTGTGAAGCTTTCATTCTCGGAAGAATTTAAAATTCAGAGTAAAATTTTTCTGCTTGTAGAGTATTTATTCCCTAAAAAAGTAAAATACATTTTGAAAATGTTAAAGTTTTATCAATTTCGCCCATTCCCGAAGAACACCATTCTCATGCGAAATCTCAGAACGTGTAACTCTGCGTTAAATTGCATTTGCAGTGTCCGATTTGAACTGTCATTATTTTCAAAAAGAGTTTTAAAATAGGATAATAGTTTTCGCTTGTGCCGCGAGAATGAGAAGTCTTACAGCGGGGCTGCAGCGAATAATATAAAACAACTAGGAAGGCGTGCGTCGTTCCGTTCATAAAAAGATTGCAGATTCTGGAAACATTGAAATGCTTTCCTAAATTTTTATTCAAACTGAAGAGCAACAGAAGTCTGCTGGAATCTCTCCCACGCATAAGGGATGATGTATTTTACTCATTTCAGGAATTGAAGAAATATCCAGCCACTCCAAGGAAATAACTAATTGCAAAAAATATGGAACACTTGACAATTTCGCGCGCTGGAACTCTATATACACGTTGAAAAGTTGTTAAAAAAAAAAAAAAAAAAAAAAAAAAAAAGATTAGTGTGAAAGATTATTCTAAACACTACCAATTGTTTTTGTAATTCCTATCTATCTTTCTGGATTAACGTTCAACATACTCGCATGTCGAATGCCCAAAGACTGTTTTCCTTGAAAAGCAGTCTTTCCAATGCTCGCTCCGATTCAAAGACGTTATTTTTGAAGGTGACTATTTTGGCGAATTTTTCATACACCAGTTCACTGTCCTGTCTCAGATGTAAATATATTTATCCATGAAATCACGCTTCAAAGCTGAAAATACACCAAAATAATAAGACACAGCATTCCGTTTCATTACATCTTAACCCCTTGAAGGGCGCCAGTATATCACATATAGCATATACCAATTAATTTTAATGCCCCATTGGCACCAAAATTCAGGAATAAATTTGGCTTTGTATATATTACGCGAAGAAAAGATTTCATTTTCTTTCCTGTAAATTTGTTCAAAAATCCCGGTGTCGCCCAATAATTTTAACATTTTGTCGAATGAAATACTTTGCCACGAAAGGGGTTAAGCATGCACTTACATGCATGCAGATATTTGCGAAGTAAATAAAATCTCATCAAGAACACCGTAGTTTATTTGGCTACAAACCCACCCAGCATCGTAATTTGGATTCCAAGATGGGCGGAGTCACCATTTCATAGTTTCATTAATCGAATGAGATGGCCGCGTACAAATAAATAAACGAATAAATGAGTATATATTAAAAATGTTTGTATATATTATGGACAAGGTTTTAAAAAATTCACAAAGAAAGAAATTCTAGTCGCCAGGAAATATATTTATCACTCTCCCGTGACCATCATTGATTTTCAAAAAAAGCACAAATGTTTTTTATAAATTATTTCAGAAAAAATAACGAGCATATTTGGAAAAGGGTGATTGAACTTATTCAAGAACTATGGTACAATTAATTTTCTTGGTATTTCGCACTGTTCATTTAAAGCAGATAACATTAATAAAGCAGATAATAACATTGTACAGTCGTGGGGAAAAAAAAGTAAACACCCCCTACTAACTCCTCAACAAATTATCGTAGACGAATGTTACTGGTACTGAACGATTGGAAATAAAGTCTACTTTTAAATGACGTATATAAAATTTGCTTAGCGGGCCATCTACATATTAAAACGAATCCAAACTCCATTTTTTTCAATAACAATACCCAATTTTAAAGAGATATTTTAAATCTTTGGTTCAAACTATGCCTAGACACCAAATTTCACGTCATTTGAATGATAAGTTTTTGAATTATAAACATTCAAAATTTAGTGCTTCTAATGTTAAATTACATTTTCATATTTTTATTTATAACTCCTGAAATTATGCTCCTAATGTGCTAATGTTTTGTGTAGCAATAATACTAATATACCCAAACATAAATACGACGAATTTGCAATTTTTATGATTTTCTGATATGAATTATGAATTATGAAAGTAATATTCGAAAAAATTATGAATTGCAATCTACAATTTTTTTGATGGATTCAGATTTATTAAGCCCTGCTTTATGAAAATCCCAAATTTCACATTTTTCTTCCAAGTAGTTTTCAAATTGTGCTTAAAAAACGACAAAATGATGGTTGAAGGGGCCATCTATGATAGAAGTGACAAGATGTTTTGAAATTTTTTCTGCTGTCGTGTAATCTATCAGGCTTCATTGACTGCTTGAGTGGTGCCTTGATCAAGAAGGGAGGTCTCTCGGTTGACAATCCAGTACCGAACTTCAATTTGGATACAGCCCTTAAAATATGCTCGTTTTAAAATAATTAATTTCTCCAAAACTTATGGTACGAATTGCATAAAAATTTGTTTTTAGACTAATTGAAGGGTCTAGAGTTCATTTATGCTGTCAGAATTGTGTACTGCTATTGAAAAAAACAAAGTTATGGTTTATTTTAATATGTAGATGGCCCCCTAAGCAAATATTACATACATCATTTAAAAGTAGACTTTATTTCCAATTGTTAGGTACCAGACACTTTCTTCTAGGATAATTTGTTGAGATGTTAGTAGGGGGTGTTTACTTTTTTTTTCCCACGACTGTACATGATACGTTGTTAGAATATGTATTAATATGTATTTCAATTATTTTTTTGGTATTGGTTTTTTTTTTGTTGTTATTTTATGTTGAAATTTCATCTTGAAACGGCTGCGTACCACAAAGAAAAATCAATCTAAATTTACAAGAAATTGCTTCCAGTATTTGTAAAAAATAGTTTATGAGTTTTTAAAATTAGTTTCAATGCTTATAATATTTTCCCAGTTATTTTATTTTTAAGTAGAATTTCTACAAATTTTGAGTATTTATAACCATATTTATTTAACAATAACTTATAACACTTTTCTTTAAATACCGTTTAAATATCTAGAAAGAAGCCTTTCTTAGGATACTAATTAAGTATTTGTAGGTTAACATGTTAATTTTTTATTAATTTTCAAAAGAAAGCCCTTGCTTGGTCAAAAAAAGCAAATTTCATTTTTACATTCCATTTTATAAAAAACTATCCGTTATAGCATTTTGAGTTTTTGACAACTGAAAATCTGAACATTTCACTGCCGTTTAAAGAAAAGAATATAAAAATATCTTAATTAGGCTGTGTCGATGGCATTTTTAATTAAACAGGGAAAACAATATCAACCGCTCTAAAATCTCTCCCCAAAGACGCTCTTCCGACAATATATGCTTTTCTCACTGCCTTTAGTGGGGGTCGGAAGATTTCGATGTTCGATGACAGTTATCCGAGGGGTGACGTTCTCGATTTTGTCGGGGTAGCATTTATCCCAGGGTCGCCGGAATGCGACGTCACATTGGGTAATTCAAAAGATTTTCTGAGAAAGTGGAACACCCGATCTGTTCAGGATAGTGCTTAAACATTCTACTCCTCAACTGTATCACATAAGACATTGAATCGCCGGTTATGGGATTCAATGTAATTTAACCCTCGTACTATAACATGACGCGAATTTCTACAAGCAATATGTATAAATAAAACATAACTTTGCAGTTTTTCCGGCTTGAATATTTAATATTTAAATCAACTAAAAACGAAGCTTCTGATGAGATTGAAATGTTAAATTTCTTTCGTATTTATTAACAGAGCTGAATATAGTCAATTCTAATTCAGAAGCACTTGAATATAATTAAGGAAACTAATAGCAGATATTTTTAATGCTATTAACAAAAGTAAGAAAAATAAATAAATAAATAAAATAAAAAACCAAACAAATTTTTAATCCTACAAAATTATTTACTATTTTACTTGTATTTCTTCTCCCATCAACATTCATCATAAAAATTTCAGCTCAAGCATTAAATAAATGATTCCGATAATATCAAACAATTCGCAGACTTTTAAACGATTAATTTATTATTTTAAATATTGTGAAGCTTTCATCCTGTGAAGAATTTAAAATTCGGAGTAACATTTTGCTGCTTGCAGATTATTATTTATTCTCAAAAAAATTAAAATAGATTTTGAAAATGTTAAATTTATATTAATTTCGCCCATTCCCGAAGAACACCATTCTCACGCGAAATCTCAGAACGCGTAACTCAGCGTTAAATTGCATTTGCAGTGGCCGATTTGGACGTTCACCATGCTCCATGCCACACTGTCAGAAAACCAATCATCAACTAACTGATGATGTCATAATTATCACTATAACACA
This sequence comes from Maratus speciosus, assembly GCA_963932465.1. Classification (NCBI taxonomy): domain Eukaryota; kingdom Metazoa; phylum Arthropoda; class Arachnida; order Araneae; family Salticidae; genus Maratus; species Maratus speciosus. Next base: position 467,595,259 of record OZ010798.1, read on the forward strand.
GCACAGAATCTATAGTGCTGCCATCTGTTGACAAACAGAATAACTAAAATCTTAAATTTATTCCTAATCAGTTTAGCACTGAACAACGGCCTATGGGGAAATATCGTTTTGGGTGGTTTTTAATGATGTTACATAATTTCAAACACTTTGAAATTTATATACATACCTATGAAGTGCACTACGATTGCAGTAGAATATGGTATGGATAGCATTTTTCGATCATTTACAGGGACACTACAAATAATTATGTTATGTTACGGTCTATGGAGAAAAAATGTTTGTGGTGTATTTTGTTCATGTTACACTATTTCAAAGTATTTAAATTTATATATATCTCCGAGGTGCTCTATAAGATGCCTACTATTGAATATGATGTGCATAGCATTCATTTTTCATATACAGGGGCACACAAAACAAATCAGTTATATTTCAAACTCTATGAACAATAATTGATGGAATTGCGTTTCCAGTTGTGGAACACATTTTTAAATTATAACAATTGCATACTATTTAGTGTGTACAAATTCTATAAATCATATAAGGGCTGCACAAAACATCTGAAATACATTTCCGTTTATTGGTGGAAATTGCTGACGAGGAATTTTCAACTGTGCTATTCATTCACTAACTGTTCTAAATTTTAGCATATTGCGAATTATATGATAAATCTATCGTTCATATACAGGTATGTACAAAACTTTTAGTTAGATTTTGACTTTGGTTGAAATTGCGTTTTCAAACGTGTTATATGTTTTACAAATTATTACTTAGACATCGTTTTTCACGTTATTAAGGTATGAAGTTTTATTATAGTAGTCCGAACGCATTAAAAAATGTTTCATAATCTGAATGATGCATCTTAACGGTATGGAAACTAAAGGGATAAAAATATTTTTGTATTATTATAACAAATCATGACATTTCTTTTTCTAAAATTTAAGATACGCACAAACATCCAGCAGCTTTAATGAAAGTTGCTGTGTTTGTATTCTGTTGTATATTTATAGTTATCTCTGCACAGAGGAACCTTATGTAAAGAATGGGAATCATAAGATATCATGAGAAAATGTCTACATTATGTTTTGCATTGTATCAAATCTGAATTTGGAGAATTTGTCTGGATCAATTTTCTTACCACTCGAAATTTGCAGCCATGTAATATATTTTACATCATTTTGTCCTGAGAGTTCAGTTCATAAAAAGATTGCAGATTCTACAAGCATTTAAATGCTTTCGTAAATTTTATTCAAACTGAAGAGAAACAGGAGTCTTCTGAAATCTTTCCCACCAATAGGGGATGAGGTATTTTACTCATGTCAGGAATTGAAAAAATATCGAACCACTCCAAGAAAATAACTAATTGAAAAAATAATGGAACACTTGACTCTTTATACACGTCGAAAGCTTGCTGGGAAAAAAATGAGTGGTGTGGAGAGAGGCGTCGCGATGTGGGTATGGAGGGGAGCCTCCCTCTCCACTATATGTGAACTTGGGAAATTCTAGATTTTTGAAACACTTTATCTTTTTTTAAATAAATAGTAAAAAAAATAAGAATTTTTTATTATTTTGCTGAGTACCTTTCTGAGTTCTGCAACAATAAATTAGTTAAATTTTCAAAAGAAAGACAAAAAGCAGCCAGACTCAATTTGTCATTGTTCTTTTCTCTGCTACGGAAATATCATACATCTAGCAAACCTGAATTTCCCTACTTTAGTACATCAACAGTGTCTTTAATCTATTTCCTCCAAAAATTTGTTTCTTTCTCAAAAACACAAAATATCATGAGGCTATTTACATATCAAGTACGATTATGACTCTTATGACTCGTACACAATAGAAGCCGAAAACTTTTATTAAATGAACCAATAATTATAATTTTTAAGTTTTTAGTTAGTTTCAGTATTTTTCTTTCTTTTTTTTTTCTTTTTTTTTTCTTTTTTTCTTTTTTTTTTTTTTTTTCATGTAAGTATCATTAAACACACATTTCACATATTATTTTAGTTGAAAAATAGCGCAATTTGTTTCATGTTGGGAAATTTTTTAATCCCCCCCCCCCTCCTCCGAAAAAATATTTGCAGCTATGCCCCTGGGTGTGAAAGATTATTCTAAACACTACCGATTGTTTTTGTAATTCCTATCTATCTTTCTGGATTAAAGTTCAAAATACTCGCATGTCGAATACCCAAAGACTGTTTTCCTTGAAAAACAGTCCTTCCAATGCTCGCTCCGATTCAAAGACGTTATTTTTGAAGGTGGCTATTTTGGAATCATTTTTCATACACCGGTTCATTGTCCTGTCTCAGATGTAAAGATATTTATCCATGAAATCACGCCTCAACGCTGAGAATACACCGAAATAATAAGACACAGCATTCAGTTCCATTACACCTTAACCCCTTGAAGGGTACCAGTATATCACATATACTGGTATACACATATACTGTAAAATATACTGGCGTATATTTTAACGCCTCATTGCCACCAAAATTTAGGAATTAAATTTTGCCCTGTATAATATACGCCAAGAAAAGCTTTTATTGACTTTCCTATAAATTTGTTTATAAATCCCGGTGTAGGCCAATAATTTTACCATTTTGTCAAATGAAATACTTTGCCTCTGAAAGGGTTAAGTTACGTGAAAACATTTTCGAAGTTAATAAAATCTCCTCAAGAACACCATAATTTATTAGGCTACAAACAATAAATGAATATATATTAAAAATGTTTGTATATATTATGGACAGAGTTTTAGAAATTTCACAAAAAAAAAATAAATAAATAAAAAAAAAAATAAAAAAAAAATTCTAGTCGCCAGCAAAAAAAATTTGCCGAGCTCCCGTGACCGTCATTGATTATCAAAAAAAAGCACAAATGTTTTTTAAGAATTAATTGAGAAAAAATAACAAGCATAATTTAGAATTAGTATTTGTTACATAGTTTAGAATAGTGCATAATTTAGAAAGATAATATAAGCTAAATTTTCTAATAACTCATCAAAATGACATATATATATATATATATATATATCGCTAAAAAAGAAAGAAAAGAAATATTGCCAAGTCTGTTCGGAAAGGGGTGATTGAACTTATTCAAGAACTATGGTATAATTAATTTTGTTGGTATTGCGCGCTGTTTATTTCAAGCAGATTAATAACATTGTACATGAGACTTTGTTAGAGTATGTTTTAATAAGCCCTTCAATTATTTTTTTATAAATTAGTATTGGTTTTTTTGTTATTTTATATTAAAATCTTATTTATAAAAGACAGCGTATCACAAAAATAAATAAATAAATAAATAAATAAATAAAAATAAATAAATAAATCTAAATTTTCAAAAAATTGCTTACAGTATTTGAAAAAAAAAAAAAGTTTTTTATTAGTTTTAAAGCTTAAAATATTTTCCCAGTTATTTTAAATTTAAGTAGAATTTCTTGAAATTTTCTAGTATTTCTACCCATATTTATTTAACAAGAATTTATAACACTTTTCTTTTTATACCATTTAAAGATTTAGAATAAGGTTTTTCTGATGATACTAATTAAATATTTGTAAGTTAACATGTCGAATGCCCAAAGACTGTTTTCCTTGAAAAGCAGTCTTTCCAATGCTCGATCCGATTCAAAGACGTTATTTTTGAAGGTGGCTATTTTGGAGTATTTTTCATACACCAGTTCACTGTCCTGTCTCAGATGTAAAGATATTTATCCATGAAATCACGCCTCAACGCTGAGAATACACCAAAATAATAACAAATTCGTGTAACAAATCACAACTTCGTGTGAAATCAAAGGTTGTCGAAAGATAAAAGTTTTCTTTTTCATTAGATGTATTTATAATAATAAGCATTTTTTTTTTTTAATGTGATTTTTCAGATGAATAATAACGAGCAAAAATATGCATTATAATTTGGAGCTTTTGTACATAACTTTTTTAAAAAATTACTAAAATTCCTGACTGAGGTTTTCTGTTTCCGAAGTCCTGCTTCTTATTCAGAATATGCTAAACAATTCAACTGTACATTCTTTGTAATCCGATTATTTTCAAAAGTACCTTAAATTCTTTACAAGTACAATGATTTATTTCTACGGATTACTATTACTGAAAAAAAAAAAGTACTTCTGATAAACAGGTAAACAGCGCATTACTGCATTCAATCACTTTCCAGTTCTACTAATTCCATTTATGTTTTCTGAAAACTATATAACTTCTGTTTATCAACCTGACAGCAACACTAAAGTACCCACTCCCCTAACTAGTGACTTCACATTGTCAGGACAGTGGGGAAGCGGAAAGACAGCACTCCCATCCCAACTCAATGGAGAATTTTCACGTTTTCTAATTTTACCTTTATGCAATAGAAAACAAAAAAAAATATGAAGGACAGTATATAAACTCTTTAATTTTGAGGTATAATTATTGATTTATAATGGCTTTTATATCGCACTATTTATCGTGCCGCGAAAACGATACTTTTCCTACGCCGGTCTTGTGACGTCATAGTTCATGACAACAAGCGCACCTCATCTGTTGATACTCGTTTAGAGCGTCGTTTAGAGCGATTATATGTTGGATACTACCAGGGTCGTACTGGCCCACCGGGCAACGAGGCAAATGCCCGGTGCGCCCATCGTCTTTTTTTTTTTTTTTTTTTTTTTTTTTTTTTTTTTAAGCACGCTTAAAGTTGTGTATTCTGAAAGGCATAAAATTTTCGAAAATTTTCATTTGGAAAATTAAAAAGTAATGCTTTTTATTTTTGAAAGTATAGCATAAGCAAACTATGTGTGATCAAAGACAATTAGATAACCCAATTTCGAGATAACAGAAGTTATCGACAATCAGATATGCCATTATTACACATGGTATCCTGGACCAGACTTTGTTTCAAAGCTTGTACTAAAGATAAATTCTAAGAAAAATAATATTAAGTATTAACTTATTTAGATATACGCCTAAATAACTTCTGTTCTAAGAATGCTTCTAATAAGTCTGCGTCTAATATGTTTGCATATTTTCTGCGTCTAAGTATTTAGCGACCCTGGTGTTGTCAGGTATTTTTGTATTTCTGTCTTTTGTGCAAGTATAAGCGACGAAACACTGTATAAGAAACATATTCTCATTTTAAATGGATTCATTGGCAGAGAATTTGATAGTCATGGCGCCCTGGTCCAGATTTTATTCAGTACCCCGAAGAATAGTAACTTCCACATAAATTAATATTAGTATTAATAACGTATTTAGCATATTTTCTGTCAAATATTAAGCGCCCGGGGTTGCTGCCCGGTAGTTTGATATTTCTGCTTTTTGTAAAAGTACAAAAGACAAGAATAAAAAGGGAATGACAATTTAAGACAGCATATTTTTATTTTTATTTCATTTGGTCCCATTGTCAGAGGCGGCTTTGGTAATCATGACGCCCTTGTTCTGATTTTTTAAAGCGTTTCTGTAAAAATAACTTTCAAAAAACTAATATCGTGTTTTTGTAATCATGGCGCCCTTGGTCAGATATTTTTCAGTGCCTCTTTAAAAATGCCTTTCAAAAAGTTATTATCTTGTTTTTCTAATCATGCGCCCTTGGTCAGATATTTTTCAGCGCCTCTGTAAAAATGCCTTTCAAAAAGCTATTATCGTGTTTTTTCTAATCATGCGCCCTTGATCAGATTTTTTTCAGCGCCTCTGCAAACCCGCTTTTCAGAAAACTATATCGTGTTTTTGTAATCATGGCGTCCTTGGTCAGATTTTTTCAGTGCCTCTGTTAAAATAAGGTAAAAAAATAACTAATATCGTGTTTTTGTAATCATGGCGCCCTTGGTCAGATATTTTTCAGCGCCTCTGTAAAGATGCGTTTCAAAAAGCTATTATCGTGTTTTTGTAATCATGACGCCCTTGGTCAGATTTTTTTTCGGCAACTCTGTAAAAATAAATTTCAAAAAACTAAATCGTGTTTTTGAAATTATGGTGCCCTTGGTCAGATTTCTTCAGCGCCTCTGTAAAAATAACTTTCAAAAAACTAACATCGTGTTTTTCTAATCATGGCGCCCTTGGTCAGATATTTTTCAGCGCCTCTGTAAAAATGCCTTTCAAAAAGCTATTATCGTGTTTTTCTAATCATGCGCCCTTGGTCAGATTTTTTTCAGCCCCTCTGTAAAACTGCTTTTCAGAAAACTATATCGTGTTTTTGTAATCATGGCGCCCTTGGTCAGATATTTTTCAGCGCCTCTGTAAAAATGCCTTTCAAAAAGTTATTATCGTGTTTTTCTAATCATGCGCCCTTGGTCAGATTTTTTTCAGCGCCTCTGTAAAACTGCTTTTCAGAAAACTATATCGTGTTTTTGTAATCATGGCGCCCTTGGTCAGATATTTTTCAGCGCCTCTGTAAAAATGCCTTTCAAAAAGCTATTATCGTGTTTTTCTAATCATGCGCCCTTGGTCAGATTTTTTTCAGCGCCTCTGTAAAACTGCTTTTCAGAAAACTATATCGTGTTTTTGTAATCAAGGCGTCCTTGGTCAGATTTTTTCAGCGCCTCTGTAAAAATGCCTTTCAAAAAGCTATTATCGTGTTTTTCTAATCATGCGCCCTTGGTCAGATATTTTTCAGCGCCTCCTTAAAGATCCGTTTCAAAAAGCTATTATCGTGTTTTTGTAATCATGGCGCCCTTGGTCAGATTTTTTTTTCAGCACTTCTGTAAAATTAAATTTCAAAAAACTAAATCGTGTTTTTGAAATTATGGTGGTGCCCTTGGTCAGATTTCTTCAGCGCCTCTGTAAAAATAACTTTCAAAAAACTAACATCGTGTTTTTGTAATCATGACGCCCTTGGTCAATTTTTTTTCAGCACCTGTGCAAAAATAAATTTCTAAAAACTAATATCTTGTTTTAGTAGTCATGGCGCCCTTGGTCAAATTTTTTTTCAACGCCTCTGTATAAATAACTTTCAAAAAATTACTATCGTGCTTTTGTCATCACGCCATTCTTGGTCAGATTTTTTAAGCGCCTCTGTAAAAATAACTTCTAAAAAACTAATATCGTGTTTTTGTAATCATGGTGCCCTTGGTCACTTGGTCAGACTTTTCAAGTGCCTCTGTAAAAATAACTTTAAAAAAACTATTATCGTGTTTTTGTAATAGCAACCTCCCCCCCCTCCCCCCACAGACACGCACACACATACTTACATACAGACACATAAATTGATACTCTTGTTCTACTAAAGTGGAGCATTCCATAGTTTCCTAATGATAATATAAGTGTTAGACCGTCAAGACTAATTCTTCACAAGATTTTGCAATGGAAACTTATGTAAATTTCTCTTTCGAAAGAAGAAAACGTTAATTTTTCATATATATTTAAAAATTCGATTATACTTTTAGCATCCGAAAATGCCAATATCTAAAAACGTTTTTTTTAAAACCGGATCTGCTTAACCGCTTTAAACTTCAAACACTACCTCGATTTATAAATTGAAAAATACACATGTAATGAAAATAAATAGACAAACCACTAAAACTGTAAAAGATGTTTTACAAAAAAATGGGTGAATATAAGTAAAGAGAAGTGCAGTTTGTGCTCAGTTTTCAATGCTGTTAGTCAATAACGTGGGATGGGATCTTGTTCCTAAGAAGACAAATTACCATTTCTGCGGGGTTTCGAGTTAACTAGATAATGGGTTCTACAGACACCCAATGGTTTCTGTAGTAATACCAGATGTGACACTTTTTATTGATTATACTGTATTCTGAGATTTCTGGTGCTCAATATCTTTCTGCTGGAGGTATTTTCCCATGAAATACTAATTAACGCACGACACAAGATTCTTCTTCTTCTTTTAATATTTTTTTCACATTAAGCAATTAATGGGGTTGGTCACCCAGCTTCCGATTTCTCCTCACTAATGTAAAGTCTATGGACATTGGATAGATTCATATATTTGAAATATCTCCTCGAGAAATTAATATTTTTAACTTCTATTTTTTGTGTACACTTCCTAAAAGTTTCTTTTTTTTTCTTAGTTCTCAAGATATTTCTAAGGTATAGACTTAATTTCATGTGAAGTGTTAAAATCTTACGAGTGTGTCAAGTGTTAAAATTTTAAGAAGAATTCACAGAAAAAAAGATGTTAAAAATGTGAATTTTCCGAGAAGATATTTTAAATATACGAATGTATCAAAAGTTTATAGACTTAGCATTACGAAGGAGAATTTGGAAGTTGAGTGACGAGCCCCCCCAAGTATTTCTATTTTCTTTGACTTTGTTTTTTATTTTGTAATACAATGCTTAAATATAATTTTGATACATATTACTTTTGAAAAACGTAAATATATTTGAAATTATTGCCTCTTTTCTGGTGCGTTTTTTGTGCGTGTGAGTTGCGGCGAACATTGTAGTTTAAATTTAGCTTATCTGAAATTAAAATATACAGTAATTTTTAATTAAATATGACTTATTTTAGTGACTAGACGGGACAAAGAGTGGAAATTACGAAAAGCTTTTATTATTATTATTATTATTATTATTATTATTATTATTTTTTTTTTTAATGCTGATTATTTGAAGAGGGTATTCAACTTTTAGCGTAGAAAAATACTGATTTATGATGATAAAAAAAAAGTCCTTAATGCACTGCATAATTATATAAGAAAAAAGCTGACAAAAGTAAAACAATTCATTATTATTAAAGTAATCGTGTCGTAGTCAACAATTTAAAAATGCAATTTTGAGAAAATTTTTATTAGTTTAAACTTTATGTTATAATTATAATATAATGCTTATTGTATTTTTTTTTTTTTTTACTAACATAGAATCGTCTATTCCAGATTTTGGCCACATAAAGAAGTTTTCCGTGGATAAAGCCGCTAAAATAAAACTCGATTTTCTGAAATTTATAAGTTATGATTACGTGGTAAATCCTTAAAGCGGTTCTCAAAGAAATGTTTTTTAACGTTAAATAATGCGAAAAATTCTGCTCATTTACAAATATAAAAATAGTGTTCGACAGAAACCGAATTTCGTTTACCTTCCTAGTTTCGACCGAAAACGAAAGTGAAACTGTTTTAAAAATAAATTCAAAGTAATTAACATAAACATACATATATGCATGTTATCTGAATAATGTTTTGAGTAGAAACAGTACATAATTATTAATTAAAAAATAATTTGATTGAAACAAAAATAATTCAATATAAGGTGCTATAAACATAAAAAATTATTACAAAATAATTTAATTTAAAAATAACGATTAGTAATACCTTCTAAATTTATCCCCTTGTATGTGAATACATACTATGTGCGGCTCAATAGATGGGAGTGCCGTTTGGGGCAGGCTAGGGAAGGGCAGTTATAGTAATATCGAATATTCGCCAGTACTTTCGCCGAAACTAAGATTTTGGGCTGAAAACAAAAATGAAACCGAATATTCGGCCAAACTGTACATAAAAGAAAAGACTTGTAGTAGAGGTCTGCACGGGCCGACATTTCCAGGCCCGGGCCCGGCCTGACTCAGAGAAAAAAAATTCGGCCCGGCCCGTACAAAAAAATATTGGCCCGGCCCGGTAAAAAAGTTAAAAGTTCGGCCCGAGCCCGGCCCGGCCCGGCCCGTAGCAAAAAATTATTGGCCCTTCCCAGCCCGGTATAAAAGTTAAAATCTCGGCCCGATCCCGCCACGGCCCGAGTGAATTTCTACAAAACATTGATTTTTACGTCGATTTGGTTAAAAATTTGTATCGTACGAGGAGTTCAAGCCAAAAATATTTATCTTAACTTTTCTTTTCATGTTTATAATCTTCATTTTTATAGAAGTGCCGCAGGGTGCGATATTTATTTTTTTAATGAATCTCTATTTCTTGTATGTAAATGTTTCAGTTATCATTAATATTGTTAATCCATATCCCATGTATTGAAGCGTTAAATATCTGAAAAATGCTATACAGTAAAATCTAAGACTGAATTGCATAGAAAAGGAAAAAGAAATGCGTTATACACAACTTCCCTTCTTAGCAAGTGTAAATGCATTACATATTATTTTCTTACGTGTTAGTATATTAATTTTGCATGGATCAACACGTTTTTCAGTTTAAAGCGAGAGTCCGTCATAGACAGGTTCTTTTTCACACGTTTTACTATATTTTAATTTAACTGTATTTTAATAAGCGTAGAAATCTACTACTCTTTAAAAAGAATGAATTTGAATGTTTAATTGTAGGATAATGGCGATTTAAAAATGTATGCATTTTTTGACAAAAAATTTGTGCCAAGCCTAATTTTACTGACATTTGAACGGACCAGGCCATGCCGAGACAATGATTTTCATACGGGCTGGGTGAAAACTAGGAATGAAAATTTTGGGCCATGAAGATTAGGAATGAAACCAGTACCCGGGTGTGTGCAGACAAAATAAGTTAGGGCCGGCCCGACCCGAAACTTCAGGGGAAAAGTAAGGCCCGGCCCGTAAAGAGTAGGCTAGGACCGGCCCGATTGCCGTGAATGAAAATAGATGCGCGGCCCGATCTCGGCCCGCGGCCGGGCCGGGTGTTTATTAGTTTGGATTTTTGTGAAATCTTCAAAATTTGTCTAATGTATTTCTTTATTTTCTCTTTATAACTGTTGCGAAAAAATAAAAAATCCCTGCCGGCCCGGCCTACAGGCGGAGGTAGATTTCGAAGTCAGGTATACTAATTTCACAAACAAAAACTAAATCATGATTAGAGATAAACCCACTTTAACAATTTTGTCTGGCCGCTTTTGACAAGTTTTTATTTCATTTTTATATAATGGCTAGTTTTTGCAGAATCATGTTAGGGTGGTATTAAAAAAAAATACTTTTCCATGCTCAACAACTCGAAATTTTCTGGCATAACTCCAGATTCATTTTTAATAAGAAAAATATGAAACTTGCTGACGCGATTTTTGAAGAGATTTATAAGCGACCTGTATTTTTATTTTTCGTTCAGTTAATTAAAACTTGATATATAAAAAATTATTTTCTTAGAAGGACAATATTTTTCGTTTCTAACACAATCGCTTCGGGAAATTCCGTTCAAAATGCCCACTTTGTCATCATTTTTTGAAATATATTCCGCCTCTATCAAAAAATCGATCATTACGATAGATTATATAGCTTCTGAATAAGCGAATCTACCAATTAAATTCGTTTGAGAGCAAAAATTAATTTAAAAATGAGTCAGAAAATAAGCAGTTTGGATTTGAGTGCATCCTTAATACAATGATTTTTCCAACACAATCCGCTTCGGGAAATTCGGTTCAAAATGCCCACTTTAACAGCATTTTTTTAAATATATTCTGCCTCTATCAAAAAATCAACCATTACGGTACATTATATAGTTTCTGAGTAAGAAAACGTACCAATTGGAAGCCTTTGAGAGCAAAAATGAATTGTAAAATGAGTCAGAAAATAAGCAGTTTGGATTTGAGTACACCCTTACTAAGATGATTTTTTCTTCAACCGCTATTTGCAAGACATTATTAGAATGACACTTTCATTTTCAGAACTGGTTTTGAAAGTGAAAGTAACTTTATTAAAAATATCTGTGACCAAAATCGAAAAAGTGAAAAAGGTGCGCTGTAGAGATGGACCTTGGCTATCCAATGCAAAAAAAATTATTTCAAAATGTCGAAATGCAAACAAGATATTAGAAAAATCCCTCCCCATAGAATTAGCATTAGCTCGTGAGTGTCTTCGCCGGCAGGGACAGGAACCTCAAGCATCAGTTCGGGTTTCAGTTGTTGATATAGAAGTTTTCTAGTGAATTTGGCGCCAGTTTGTCTTTGATTTTCAATGTTTCTCTTATTTTAGCCCTTCTAATCTGTCCCATATCTCTTAATATTAGAATGCTATTGTTAAAACAAAATTGCACTGCAAATTATGTGTTTTCAAGATTTTAAGTGTCGCGCCTCAGGGAAGAGGATTTTTCAAAATTATTTTACCCCACTCATGTAACGTATTAAAATAAGGGTAATCTCATAACCTTTCTAAATCTGCCTTTCTTTTGTCAATCCACCGTTAATTTTAGACCTCTGGGCTTAAAATGTTCTAAAGGAATATAGTTAGCGGCGGTTTTTTTTTTTTTTTTTTTTTTTTTGTACTCTGATACGGTATCTTCCACTCATAGGAAAATTATAAGACTAACATAAAATTGTGTCTAAAATCGAATAAAGAATATGGACATATGTTTCTTAATTTTAACTCCCTTCTTTGCCTCAAGAGGGCGCTTTAAAGTTTTGTTTCTTCAAGCCTTTAGTATACTGTTTGTGCAAAAATTATAAAATTCACAAAATAAAGTCTTTTCACTCTTCCCTATCTTTTCGTATCAATTTTATTTTTACTACCACCAGGGGACGCCGCCCAGTGAAACATTTTACTTTTAGCCTCAGGCTATTGGTATTTTTCATCTGTTTTTCATAATATTTTGTCTCATTATTTTTCTTCATTGTAGATACTATTCTCCAAGTTCTTGACACATTCTGACAACTCGGGCATTCATTCTGGACCAGCTGTGGCCCATCGGGCCCCTCTCCATTTGTCTGGCGGCTCTAATCACACGCTTCACTTGTTCTTTTACCATTTTCCTTTTTCTTCAATTTTTTTCTTATTCAATGGTTTGGTTTTTTTTTACCATTCTCAATTTCCCTATAGTCCTCTCTTACATGAAGTTAACTTTCATCCTTGGTCTGCCCTACTGTCAATTTGGGGCCTAATGCCGCTTCGGGGGAGGGGGGGGGGGCGTTTTTTCTACCTTTTCCAGACCCATCATCTAATACCACGTTGGTAAGGATTGGAAGATTAAAATTATCCAAAATACCAAAAATGAAGTCCATTGAAGTTTTATTTTAGTTATAGAATTCCCTATTAGCGGATATATTTGTCTGTTTACCTTTCTATTTTTCCATAACGCTCCTTTGTCTTCGATAAACGGAGAAATTCAACATCATTAGACACACTTTAGACATTTAGGGAACTTTAACTTGTATCAAACCTTCTGCCTTTATCGAAAAGAAGAAAATGCTAATCGATTCTAGCTAATGTGCCTAAAATAAAAAATGAGCTAGTAAATGTGTCAAAAACTAACTACTTCGGATTTCGATACAGACTTGAAGAGTCATGTTGGAATCGCTAGGCACTGGAAAACAATTTCCGTGTTAGACAGGTTCCCTCTTAGCAGTTATATTTATCTGGTTATCCTTATGTTTCTCGATAAACGGAGAAATTCCAGAGCATTAGACACACTTTAGACATTTAGGGAACTTTAACTTATATCAAACCTTCTGCTTTTATCGAAAAGAGGGAAATGCTAATCGATTCTAGCTAATGCGTCTAAAATAAAAAATGAGTTTTTAAATGAGTCATAAAATAGCTACTTTGGATTTCGATACAGACTTACAGAGTCATGTTGGAATCGCTAGGTACTGAAAAACAGTTTCCGTGTTAGACAGGTTCCCTCTTGGCAGGTATCTTTACTATCCTTACGTTTTTCGAAAGAAACTTTTGTTTTCGATCAATGGGGAAATTCCACATTATTTGACATTTAGGGGAACTTTAAACTGTATCAAACCTTTTGGAGTTATCTAAAAAGTAGAAAGGTTATTTGATTCATCAAATGCGCCATAGTTACGCGATTTGGACATTGCAGTTTCATAAAGAAGAAAGGGGAATTTATTCCAATGCAAAGAAAATCATTTTAAAATACTGAAATTTAAATGAGATATCTTTATAAATTTCTTCCATAAGATTAGCATTAGCGAGCAGGTCTTTTCGCTTGACTGAAGTAACCCCTTATACCTAAATCGGGAGCAAATAATTGCGATAGCAGAATTATCGATCAAGCCCTATCACTACTATGAAATTTTCGGCCAGAATAATAGCTAAGTTTTCCAACAATTGTTTTTAACTTCTCTCGTTATAATCGATTGTAAAACATCTCGTTTGTATATTCTAGGAATTAATCGATGGCTGTATCGATTGTGATTTTTTACGATGACGATTTTTTTCGATTGTCGAATTTTCGAGAATCGCCCATCACTATTGCTACCTACGAACTAAAGTGAATAATAACGAAACCTGTAGTAATAATGTTAAAGAATATTTTCTTTCATGCAATTTCAGACTATATATATATATATATATATATTTATTTAAACTGTTTAAATAGCGGGATTCAAACCAAATGTTTCTCTATGATAATTTTTTAATGTTGAAAAAATAAAGAAATAAAACAATTTTTTAAAATAATTCACGTAAAATAGACGTCATTCTTGCCCTAAACCAAAATTAATTTTCTGAAATTTTTTACACCATAAATAGTATTTGTATCCTAGAGATTGTATTATATAAAATGTTATTCAATTGTATAAAATAATGTTTTGCACTTTTGAGTTTTGACCCAACGAAATTGTTTTTGTTTGTTTTATTTTAATATTTTATTTTCCATTTGGAGATAATTGTATGGAGATTGTTATTCGGATATTCGGGGTAAAGTTTGAATTAACTCATTAGATAAGGTGAGCAGATTTCGAAAATAGAGATAGCTTTTTTAGAAAAGTGTGGTGGAAAAAAAATACCTCTAAGTTGGCAACACTGGTCTAACATCAGAAGTGCAATGTTTTGCGGGGAACTATTTTTGTGTAAATTACATTTCTATAGTATAAAATACTAATTTGGTTGTCATAATTATTTTAGGAATAAAGTTTTCGCTATAACAAAATAGTCGTATATATTTTTAAAGTATTTTTTTATACATAATTTGTATAGTATGTATGTGTGCGTGTGTGTTCCAATAAAAATTGGTCGCTCCAAGAGGTGGTCTCTTAAGGGAGGTCATGTTTAAATCTAGATTTTAATTGTTGAAAAAAGGTAACAATGTTACTAAAATTTATTTTTCACATTAGGAAAAAAAATATGCAATTAACTTATGTTTTGATACTTAAACTTTTATAAGTTAATTACTGCAGAGTGTAAAAAATGAATACGTTGACGTTTGCTTTGATTTTACGGTTTTATCTTTTATAACTTTTATTTCGAAATCCTTTCGAAGTTCAGTAAATAAATGTATTTTTTTTTTTTTTTTTTTTTTGATGCCAACAAATAATGACGATTTCATTCATTTATCTATTTCCTTGAGAGTTTCCTGACAGAATTTGGCAGGGAAGTGTATTGACCGTCATCCTTAATTTGTCACCAGAGTTAAATTCATTGTCTAAAAAGGCACACAGGAGTTTAAACACTTAAAAGTTACCGGAATAAAAAAAATCTAAACTTAGTTTAGAAGTTTGACGACTAATGCGCTCTCCGGAATTATTTTTCTAATAAAACCTTCTTCAGGCGACCAGGAAAAAACGGAATTTGTTTCGTTTTCTTCAAAGAAGTGGGTCGCTCATGGAGGGAGTTCAACTGGGATGGTCTCTGACAGGGAGGTAAAATTAGTATTGAGCCTATGGGAATAAATTTTGTTCTATGCAAAAATGATCGTTCGGGGAGGTGGTCGCACAGGGAGGTTTCACTGTAAGTGTATATAAGGTGTGTCCCACCGAAATAAAGCCACCGTGATTGTGTGCTGTAATTGGACACGAAAAAAACCAATAAGAACGAAACAAATATATTAAGAAAAAATATATATCAAATACATATTTACAAGGAGTAACTCACTCCCTGTCTTACTTGGGCAGGAAAAAAATGTATTTGTAAAAAAAGGAGGGGGGGGGGGGGAGTATCCCGCCGAAATAAAGCCACTACTGTTAATAGACAATATATCCGCCATGGTTATATATGACGTGGAATATACGATGTGGCATACCATTTACCAATCCTTGGAAGAAAATAGCATCAATATTCTCCCACGCTTCAATGATGACGACCTTCAATTTTGTCACAGACTGAAACTGTCTGTTATTGGCATATACAGCCCTACTGAGGATACCTCATACATTTTCTTGGGGATTGAGATCAGGAAAAATGTACAGGTGATTCCATGACATGTACCCGATTATCCAAAAACCATTCCCAGGAGGATTTTTGAACGTGAATGGAGGTCTTGTCCGCCTGGAAGATCCAACTTAGTCTACAAAGTCTCTTTGCAAATGACAGTAAATGGTTTTCTAGCATTTCTTGGTAATCGGTAGGCTTCATGCGGCCTGAGAGAAAAGCCAGGTTATGTTTATCTCCATAACCGATGCCTCCCCACACCGTTAATGAGCCTCCACTTTGCTGTCTTTTGGAAAAAATTTCTCTTCTTTCCTCATGTCATACCAATAGAAAGCAAGGTCGTCTGGCCCATCCAAATTAATGTTTTTCTCATCTGAGACTATAACACGATGCCACTGGTCCTTCCAGGTTCGATGATATTTGGCCTATTCGACTTTCCATTGCATGTGGATAACTTTCAACATGGGCAGCTGTTTCCTTTTCTTGTGTTGCAAGATGCCTATACGTTTTTCAATTCGTTTCAAGGTTGATTCTGTCACAGGGATGTTATCTTCGTTTGTCAACTGTTTTAGGGAAATACCACCTCGTGAAGACGACGCAAAACTTCTCTTTTCTGCCTGGAAGTCATTTTTCTGCATGTACACCACTTTTTTTTTTATACCCGTACGTATTTCCCTGATTTACAAAATTGTTTGTTACGGTTTTAGATCGTTTGATTTGCTTAGATATTAGTCTATGTGAAAGACCTTTTTCCTTAAAAGTTGTTATTTGTCCTTTTTCGAATTTTGATAGGTGGGTTTTCATTCCCATTCCAATACTGAAGGAGAAATAGAAAATTCAGCCTTCTAAAGTCTGCAGAAATTCCGACTGGCTCAGAACAAGTATTTGACAACTTCCTGACATCATAAAAATGTTGACCTGCAGCAGCTCGAATGTCGGTAGTTACCAATACATACTAATATTGACTGTGGCTTTATTTCGGCGGGACACTTTCCCCCCTCTTTTTTTACACATTCATCTTTCTTTCCTGCCCAGGTGGGGCAGGGAATGAGTTACTATGTATTATGTATTTGTATATGGACTTTCTTAATATATTTGTCTTGTTCTTATTTGTTTGTTTCGTGTCCAGTTACGGCACAGAATTAGGGTGGCTTTATTTCGTTGGGAAACACCTTATATATATATGCATTTGGGCCTTTTTGTAAGGCAATCGGCGCCCTTTTTATCAATTTTGCCACCGCCCTAACAGTTATGCCAGTACGACCCTGGATACTACGCTTGAGCTATCGGCTTTCATTTCTTCTTGTTTTAAAATCCTTCTGTATTACATTATTTATTATGACTCCTCACTACCTCATTCAAATGAGGCATGACATTGTCATGACAAAAATGTTTCAGAGGTACCTCTTACAAACGTCCGAAATTTCTCGTGTCCTGCCCAACGTGGACACACTCACTTTGTATAGTAGCCCCACTCATGGGCCTCGCTAAGGGGAAGCCTTCCCCCCCTCCCCCCCCCAAAAAAAAGTTCGCCAATGCTGCTACACTTGGCAAATTTACAAACTTAGTTGGCAAATTCGTTTAAATCTATAAAAACTACAATGCACTTTCTATTTCTGATAGATTTGGCAAAAGTTACAAATC
This sequence comes from Maratus speciosus, assembly GCA_963932465.1. Lineage (NCBI taxonomy): Eukaryota > Metazoa > Arthropoda > Arachnida > Araneae > Salticidae > Maratus > Maratus speciosus. Next base: position 467,612,830 of record OZ010798.1, read on the forward strand.
TAATAGGGAATATTATTAAACTTTTCACAAATAAGAACTATATTATATTTTGTAATTGCGGTAACTTGGCAAAATTATAAGACTACTTGGCAAATACCGAAACTTGACTTGGCAGTTTCAGGTCCACACCCGAAGTAAAAGTCTTAGCGATGGCCCTGGCTCCACCGTCAGCTATTCTGTGTTATAAATAGTATCGGACATGTGAACCACGATATCCGATTTGTACAAGGATGTCGTATTATTTACGGCCACTCTGAAACTTTTTAAAAATATTCTATAAAATATTTTATAAAAGTTTACGGGGTGAGTTTTAAAATAAATTGGTTATGTTTCGTTGCCGACATTAAAAATATGAAATGTCTATTATACTATGTTCGCACTGACATAGTTGAGTCACTTAACTTTTTTGAAACGGGATACTCAAAATTAGGCTTAATCTGTTCACATTGCAAAAAGTTTTAAAGAGACTTAACTTTTGTTAAATTTGTAACTACAACTTCTAACTATACATAGTTTATTATTGTTTTTATTCTTTACGGCGTGTCAATTAAATAAACGATTCAAAAGATCATTTGAAAAAGCTGAATAATTATTAGAAGAACACAACTCTAATTTTAATAACAATTTCAAATAAGATAAAAAGTTCAGCAGGTGGATTTCCACTCAACTCATAGTTAAGAGAGTATCGAAAGTTAAGTGAGTTTCAGAAACTTGCTCAAGTCATAATCTTGATTCCGGTTACGACCGCTTCAAAAAACTTCAAATTGAGTGACTCAACTATCTCAGTGCGAACATAGTATAACACATTCACTGTTTATACAAGGAATAACAACAGGAAATTTATAATGTATTGTGGATATTTTCTTCATATTTGCTATTAGCAGATGATGAAATAAATTGATGAATCTTATAGAATAAATTATTAAAATAATTTAGTTATTTTATTTGTAACAATCTGTTGTTTTAATAAAATGTTTAATTTGTAATTTAACCGTTTGACTGCGGAGGAGCGTAATAGCACTCTTCTTGTTATGTGCCAAAATTGCTAGAAGCGCAATAGCGCTCCTCTTGTTTTATGCTAAAATTGCGGAGAGGGTGATAGCGCTCCTATTTGCTGTCTCAGTTTTGGTTGCACAAGCGAAGCGTACGATTACTGTATATATCGTCAGCTTACAAGTACTGTTTGTTTTCGGAAATCAAAACCGTCCGCGCTTTTGAGCATGCATGTGGTCTGTTTTCATTTTATTAAAATAGGGGTAAGCTGTGTTTGTTTGGCTGCGTTCGTCTGAGTGACAACGTACTTAGTGGTAACGTTCAACTGAATGCCAAAGTAGAACTTTGATAAATACCTATCTGAACGCAACACCACTTTGAATAGTAGAATCGTCCCATTATGCTAGGCGCGGTTTTTGAAAACGAACAGTAAGGCTAATGTCAGACGACCGTCTATTTCCACGTGGATGGTTTTATCATAACAATGCGCCACCTGCCTTGGCAAACACTCAATCGCTCACACGAACGTTTTTCTACGCTGCGTTCTAGACAAAACAAAGATAGACGATGGAAGAGAAATTGACTAAGAAATTAATTTGACTCAATTTTTGAGGGTTTATTTCAATTTTAAATTCAAATATTCAGCATTTCCAGAGATATTTTTTTACATATTTTAGAAAAGGTTATTATTTTAAATTGTTGCCAACTTTAAGAACTTTGCAAAGAATAATATTTACTTTAAATTAGAAATTTATTTACACGTGACTATTATAAATAGAAAAAAAAAAACTCTGTGCAATTAGAATGAAATCATAACGTGTTAATAACAGGAAAATATTGAAAATTACGTCATTAAAATTGTTGTTACCCGTGAATATTTAAAAAGAAAGAAAACTATAAAATAAGGAATTATTTAACATGTGTTAAATGCAGTAAATGCGCATGAAATTATGTCCCATTTCAAATGGCCAGTTAATAACATCGCCAAACAGTTTAAATTAAAAATATATATATTCACACGTACACCAGAGATTTATTTCACATTTAGAGATGAACTTTTTAACTACTGTTGCCAATTCTAAGACAACGCAAATAATATTTCCTTTCTAGCAATAAAAATATAGAAAGAAATCCGACTTCAGCCAACAGTTAAAAAGTTGGGTCCTCAATATGCTTGGTGGAAAAACAAACGTTACAGGCTGAGAGCAGCCGCGAGCTACTGGGCCCCCCAATAGACCCCTTGCATTGACGTCACGTTGCTATTAGCAACGACTGATAGTATGACAACTGGAGCACACATGTGGAGCACAGATTTACCCGTTTGCCGTTAAAAGCACGTGTTATCTTTCTGTTTAATTTAGACCTTCCTTATTTTTATTATTATAGTGCAAATAAGTCTAATAAATCAAATGGGGAGCACCATATTCGCCTTATATTTGGGCGCCATATGAAGCGATTTCAGACATGTGACGTCATGTGCAACCCGTCTATAATGCCCATAACTCATTCTGTCGACTGTCACCCTTCCTTTCCTCCTCCGTTGTTCCAAACAAACAAAACGTCCCACTGTTTCCAGCGTTCTTCGTATCTGCTAGTTTGACAGTTTTTTGTTAAGGGTGTATTCGAAAAAATATTTTTCCACACTCAACAGCTCGAAATTTTCTGAGACATTTTCAGACTCATTTTTAAAAGTAAAAACATGAAACTTGCTGAGGTGATTTTTGAAGAGATGTATAAGAGGCCGTGTGATTTCATTTTTCGTTCAATTCATTAGAATTTGAGTTTTAAACAATTATTTTCTCAGTATAACCATTTGTTTCATTCCCAAATCTCCGGCTTCGGAAAATTCGGTTCAAAACGCCAAATTTGACAGCATTTCATACAACATTTTCTACATTTATTAAAAAATTAAGAAGCACGACATATTACATTGTTTCTAAATAAGAGAATTTCCCAGTTCGAGGCGTTTGAAAGCAAAAATGAATTTAAAAATGAATCAGAAAGTAAGCAGTTTGGATTGGAATTACATCCTTAAAAGACAACTATTTTTTACAGAAGTTCCATCGCTTTATCGCTATTATTTTAGCAATTTTTTTATTGTTTGCATTTATTATTTTTAAGAAAGAGAAACAACTTATAAAGACACAAATATAAATATGTATAAAAAGCATACATCAGTGCTTAAAAATCAAGTGTAAAATTAAAATAGTTTTCATTTTACTCCCTTTTTATCCAGTGTTCCCTTGTGTCACACTTCACCATACCCCCTCCCCCCCCTGGTCACACGTCATGCTATGCTACATAAACATATACTTGCAGTTTAGAAACAAAGCATTACATTACAGATCGTATTTCAAATTTTAATTTAAAACTTTAACAATGTATGTTGAATGACACTTATGAGCGTAACAATAAAAATGATTTGTGTACTTATTTTGTATAGATTAAGGTTTAGAAAACAAAACACATAATTAATGTACAATAAAGAGCAACTGAAAGTTTGCTTTTGGAATTTGAAATGGAATTTAATGTATTTGGCTTTAAATCTCATCTTTATTTTATGAACACAAATACTTTAATTTCAAAATTACTTCAAAATTTAATCTGCTGATTTTTAATGCTTTTATTTTAACAAAATGTGTGATATCACACTTCTTCTTCCCTCCCACTCCCTTGTCACAATTTCAAGAACTCCCTTCCCGCTCTTCAAGCGTGACATCATTTGTGGATGGTCCCTAAGTTACAAACAAAACTTGAATGTTGTGTTATTTTTAATAAAGTTAGATTGCATGTGCATAGTCAAAAACATCACAAAATATCCTGTGTTATTTTTATAACAGATAATAAAGCATTCTGTGTGAATTTTATGACAATTAAAATAAAAATATATTTACTGCATTGTTTAATGTAATGGAATTTAAAGTAATGTACGTTTTAATTTAATAAATATTTTTTAATTAATAATATAGCTTTGATTTCTAAATTTCCCTATGTTATCTAGGTATACTTATGGATTGGGAATAAATGATCTACTTCATCATTCTTTCAACGATCTTTTAATATTACCTGTGTAAAATATTAATATCAATTCATTCAAAGTTTGTTTTCTCATTGTTAACACAAACTTTGTTATAAGGGCGAAGAATTTCTATATAAATCAAAAGAAAAAAAATCTTGTACAATTTGGTATTTTCATGCTCATCATATCATCCTAATTTGTCATATGAATTTTTACCAGCTTAAAATAGTAGTAAAAAATATTTTTAATCTATTAACTTAATCGAGTTTTTAAAATTAAAAAAAAATTGTGTAATTTCTAACTCTTTCTTTTAATTGCCATTATTATTATTACTTTTAAAAAGTGTAAACACATACGAATTGGGGGCCGCTCAAGTATTACGTAAGCATAATTTTAGTCATTTTTTGTACCCCTCCCCCCACCTTGTAAGGAAAAATAAGCAAATACTAGACCACCCCCCCCCCCTTTGCTTACGCAAGATTTTATGACATTCTAACATCAACACTATTTGCCATAAAAAATTACAGTTAGCGATGAATTGCATTATTAATCCAGCAAATTTACATAAACAGACACATAGGGGTTGTGGTATTGAAGGGGAAAAAATCGGTTATATATATTGTTACTTATGGCATTACACAGTTCATAGAATACAAAATAGTTTTTCTATATTATTATTTATTGCATTGAAAAAAAAACTTTAAGAAATACAACCGGCCCTAACTTATTTAGGCATATGACTAAAAATTTTAACAAGAATCATAGGAATATTATGTGTTTGGCGTTCACATTTCTAGTCTGGTGTCCAAGATCTTTGAATCCATGTTTCTGCATTGTCTATTATTACGTTTTCAATGTAGTGGTGGGCTGAAATGATCCTCGTTTCCAGTCTTTGTTTACTCCATATCTTTTTTTTCAAGTTGTTCAACATCCGCAAAACACTCATCTAAATCATGCTGTTTTGCTTTTTGTTGATAAACTATAGTTGCTTCGTTGTCTAATGCTTACGTAAGAATTTTCGTGACCCCCTCCCTCTCCCCCTTGTCAGCAAAAATAAGCAGACACTGGACCCCCCCTTCCTGCTTACGTAATACTTGAACGACCCCTTGTGTATATTACTGAAATCTGAAAATGAAAATCGTATGTTCAGCACTTACTTGTACTAGGAAGTTTTTGTCACATATGAAAATATTTGTTTGCGATGTGCATTAATTTTATTAATTTTAAATTATATTATTGCCATTTTTCATTGTTTTGGGATATTATGTATAAATAAAATATAATTATTTATGATTTCCTGAATTCGTTTTAGTGAGTTAACAAATTTATTTGTATACACAAAAAGGGGGGGGGGGGGGGGGTTATTTCAGTCTTATTGTTATAAGACATAATTTACTTATTTTTAGGGGAAATGGAATTTGTTTGATCCCAAGGTTATTCTATGCTTTATTAATTTTCATTTCAAACACTTTATAAATTCCTTTGAATTACACTTAATTAAAATTAGGAAAAAAAAAATTAAAGGTGTGCAAAAATGGAATAATGGAATCAATAACAAAGGTGAAGTTATTCATTTCAGAAATTCGAAAGTGAAATATGCTTTACTTTTCATAAATAATTCTTATACCTACAGGAAAAGATATAGTTAAAATATTTGAAATTGATCTTTTAAAGATATAAACATTGCAAAAGATTATATTTCCACTTGCAATAAAAGAGAAAAAAAAATTTCACAGTGGTGTAATAATTTTTTAATTGAGTTGTTAATAATCAGTTCAATTTAAGAATTATGTTTCTTCTTCATGCAAAATATTGCAATTCACATAAAACACTAAAATTTTAACTATTAATGGTATTTTATAAATATATAACTTACAAAAAATCCGTATAAAAGTTTGAATATTGTTAGAAATCATTTCAAAACATCATTTATATAAATTACTTAACTTCCTTTTAAATATGTGTGAAATTAGTATATTCAGAATATCTGCTACTAATAAAATGTAGATTTGCAAATGCCTTGTTTTAAAAAACGAAAGATAATTTCCCTCATTTCGAAAGAAAGAAAAAAAAAATAAGCTTTCATAGTTTCTTATTGTTTTATAATACATATTATTTGGTTGACAAAAAATAATAAATCCGTCTTTTTTAACAATATTTTAGCGATTTAAGCGTTCATATTTAAATTGCGTATACATATAAATATCTGATGTTTTGAAAATAGCGTCTACTTAAAATAATTATGTCCGCGATTTAGAATTACAGAATAAAAACGGACGGTAAACTGAAAGCAAAAGGATCGGGGGAAAAAGAAAAGTAAAAATCACGTGGTTGGTTTGCGCTGCTTCACTGTAATGTTGCCTATCGCTCATTACATATTGAGGCACCAAGTTGATTCGACGCGATTTCATTACGCCTACGGAAGCTGACTATCTTTACGGAGTATAGTACAAGGGGTGATCAAATGAAAAGGTACGAAACGACGTAAAAACGTAACAGTTAAATATTTGCATATTCCGCCATGGGAGAACGTAGCGAGACATCTCGGGATGCGATTGGAGTCTCTGACTGGGATCGGAGCATGCGCGGGTGCGCGCATGCGCAGTAGAGAGCAGAGGCTCTTATCAAAAGCGGCTGTCCGTATGAGGACAGGAAGGCGTTCGCGTTGCAAAATTCGACGATTGAGGAGCAGAGAGGTGTTGTCCGATTTCTGACAGCGGAAGGTGAGAAACCGGCAGCTATTCATCGCCGGATGGTGACAGTTTACGGGGAGAAATGTGTCTCTGACAAGTCTGTCATGAAATGGAGTGCCCATTTTCGTGCAGGCCGTGAGAGTCTGGGTGATGACCCGAGACCAGTTCAAGTGGGAGACGTTGGACCATCTGCCCTACAGTCCGGACATGTCGCCTGCGATTTCCATGTGTTTGGTCCACTGAAGAAACACCTGAAAGGAAAGCCCTTCAACTCGGACGACGTACTCAAGGACGCTGTGAAGGACTGGGTCTCGTCACGGCCACAGGAATTCTGGGAACAAGGAATCCTGTGGCTTGTTTATCAGTGGGAACGTTGTGCTCAGGCCTATGGTAAATATTTTGAATAAAGTCTACATTTGTACCCACGGTGTCGTTTTGTACCTTTTCATTTGATCACCCCTTGTATTAACGGAGGAAATACCTATTTACGGAGTATAGTATTTATTTAACAATAACTTACAACACTTTTCTTTTCAAATCGTTTGAAAATCTAGAATGAGGCCTTTCTTAGGATACTAATTAAATATTTGTAGGTTAATATGTTAATTTTCTATTAATTTTCAAAGAAATGCCCTTGCTTGATCAAAAAAGGCAAATTTCATTTTTATATTCCATTTTATAAAAAACTATCCGTTATATCATTTTGAGTTTTTGGCAACAGAAAATCTGAACATTTCACTCTCGTTTAAAGAAAAGATTATAAAAAATATCTTAATTAGGCTGTGTCGATGACATTTTTCATTAAACAGGGGGAACATCTAAAATCTCTCCCCAAAGACGCGCTTCCGACAATAAATGCTTTTCTCACTGCCTTCAGTGGGGTCGGAAGATTTCGACGACAGTTATCCGAACGAGCGTCTGAGGAGAGAACGACTTCTAATAATAGAACTTAGAAAAAATTCGGCTCCCGTTTCAACAGGGAAGAAAGGGAGAAAACAGTCTGCGTTCTTCCCTCAACCTTGTGTAACTTTCCCTTTTCGCTTGCATTTATTATCCGGTTATCCGAACATTAAAATCATAAATAAAAAATGTCGAATGTTGAATTTTATAATTTGATTCTCAGAAAAAAATTGATTTTTTTCAAAAATAAATAACATAATTGTAAAAGTAAATAAATAAAAAAGAAGAATGTCTGTTATTTATATAAAAACCTTTTATATATAAATCTGTAAAAATTATTTTTATAATTATAGCTTCATATTTTATTATACACACACACACATATATATATATATATTAACATATTTAAAAAAACAGGTAGATTTGTCAATTCTGCAATACATTTACATATAATATAGTTATTTGGCAATTAATATTGTATATAACTATATGCAAAAATCTGTGTCCACGAAATAGTTTATTTTCTTTTTCACCTCGGAAAATTCTTTTTTTATTAAGTTTTATATATTAATGATTTACCTATCTGTGTGTTTACCTATTATTTTTTTTAATAAGGCCAATTGTCGTAAATGTTTAACATTTTGTTAAGATTAGCACAAACCTCATCGTATCCTACTTTTTTTTTCTTTTTCTTTTTTGCAAGCTTATGTCAACATCTCCAGTTTGGGGAATTCGATTTGAATATTTTACAATGACTTTTTTAATTTATTATTAAATGATTTTATGAAGGAGGTATGAGATAATATATTTTTTAATGATTACGTTTAGCAGATTAAGTAGGAAGGAGAAGGGTTGGGAGGGGGATTGGTTTAAATTTGTTAACTTACATAATGGACGAAAATATCAATTTTCTCGTTTAATTTACTGCATCTATTTGACATTAAATGAAATTTTCCTTCCAGAGTTTCAATTTTTATAAGTTCTTTTTTCTTTTCTTTTATATATATACATATCAGCGTGATTAAAATGCTAAAACTTCGACATGTTTTTCAATTAACTCGATTTTTAAATGGACAATCCTCATGGTTCATAAAATTAAAGACAGGATTTTCCTTAATATAAATTCACTCTTGATGAGTATTTGCTTAGTATTTTTTTAAATAAAAATATTAATCAAATAGTCATTTGTACATTATTTTTACAACATGTCATGACATTTCATTTATTTTTTTAACCCTTTATGTCCAAAATTTGAATTCATGAAAATTTCATCTTCTAAAACATTTTTTGTGAATTTTTGAAACTACATTAGAAGATTTACACAATCACATAAATAAAAATAAATTTTAGAAGGATTTTGCCATTTAAAGTCAATTAATTAAATTTGTATTTATAGGAATTTTGTGAAGTATTTATAACTTCATTCAAATCTTTTATTTGAAATATTTTTTTTCTAGTATTTTATAGAATTAGGAAATGTACAAGTATAATGCTCTTACAATAGAATATAGGAATAATTCAGAAATGAAACTTTTCACCCTCAAATTTTCAACGTCAAGAAAGCTGAAGAAGATGCAAATGAAAAAAAAAAAAAAAAAAAAAAAAAAAAAAAAAAAAAAAAAAACATCCTTTTAAAAATAGTTTTGTTTTGTTCAACCCAATAATGCTTTTGGAATAAGATAACGTAAAGTACCTATAACTCATTCTAAAATGTATTACTACTAATCGATGAATGTTTTATATCAAGCTATTTTAATGGTACATTAAAGTAGCGTCGGGGGATAAAGGGTTAAATTAATTATTCGGATATCTGATCCTTACAGCTATAGTGCACACATAGAATTAAAAATATGAAATAAAATGTTGAAAGAAATTAAAAAGAAGTGTTGCTTTAAAATCTTCTTAATAATTTTTAAATTAACTTTTCAAATCTTATTACAATAATTAAATTTTTCCTTTATTAAGTCATTTTCCTTCATAAAACCATTTAATAATATGTCAGTAAGATATTATAAAATATCTTTTTAAAAAAGTACAAAAGTTAGAAAAATCCTTTAACTGTAAAATTTTACATAAGCTTAACCCCCCCCCCCCCCCATACACACACTCACCAACGAAAGAAAAATAATAGGATATGATGAGTATTTTCGAATAAATATAATATCTATAAAAATACTGCAGAATTGACAGAACTACTTATTTTTTTAAGTCTGTTACAAAAATATATTAAAATATTATAATAATAAAATATGAAGCTATAAAAATATGTTTTTCAGATTTATCTAACAAAAGATTTTCAGATAAATAACAGCCACTACTATAATTCTATTTATTATTATTTTTTTTTCCTTTTGAAAACATTTCATTTTTTGCAAATTCGATGGGTTTTTTTTTTGTTGTTGTTCAAATAAGATTCAACATTCTTCGCTGTATATAATTTTAACAATTTCTATAATCGAATAACAAATGCAAGCGAAAAGAGAAAGCTACATAAGGCTGAGGGAAGAACGCAGTAGTTTTTCCCTTTTCTCCACAGCTGAAAGGGAAGGAGAATTTTTTCTAAGTTCTACTGTTAGCAGTCGTTCTCTCCCCAGACGCTCGTGTTAAACACTCCACTCCTTTATCATATAAGACATTGAATATTGAATCGCCAGTTATGGGATTCAATGTTATTTGACGCTCATACTATAGTAAGAATAGAGCGAAAAACAAGCAATATTTATAAATTAAAAAAAAACTTCGCAATTTGTCTGGCTTGAATAATTATATTTTAAAGCAACTGAAAATGGTCTTTCTGAAGAGATTGAAATGTAAAATTTCTTTCGTATTTATTAATAGAACTGAATATAATCAATTCTAATTCAGAAGAGCCTGAATATCATTAAGGAAACTGACAGCAGGTATTTTTAATGCTATTAAAAAATAATAAAAAGTAAAACAAACAATTTTTTAATCATACAAAATTATTTACTATTTTACTTGTATTTCTTCTCCCATCGACATTCATCATAAAAATTTCAGCTTAAGCATGCAATAAATGATTCCGATAATATCGAACAATTCGTCGACCTTTAACACTAGAAAACGGGGAATTTTACTGAAATTTTGTAAAACTATTTGACACTAGAATTTTTATTTTAAATTATTAAGTTATTTACTTAACTAGTTTTTTTTCTTTGTATCTTTTAAACTAGGTTTATAAAGAAATTTCTGGTTCGAACCGAGCTATATTCATTTGGTAGCGGTCAAAATGACCACTCGTCGTCTTTCAAGTGCTAAGCGATTAATTTATCAGGGGTCGTACTCGTGCTTGTTCTGAAATTTCACGACCGGGAAATTCTTCGGTACCAGTATTTTCTTATGGAAAATTCTCTTCTTAAACAAGGCGAAATTTCGCGTGTTTAACCCAGATTTATTTTTCTATAAACAAATAGCGATATTTGTCCTGAAAAAAATCCCTTAAGCGTACGACCCCTGATTTATTATTTTAAACTTTATGAAGCTTTCATTCTCTGAAGAATTTAAAATTCAGAGTAAAGTTTTGCTGCTTGTAGAGTACTTTTTCTCTAAAAAATTAAAATATACTTTGAAAATGTTAAAATTTTATCAATTTAGCTTATTCCCGAAGAACACCATTCTCATGCGAAACTCTTTGGACAGACGCGTTGTAAGGTCATCGGAATGCAACGTCACATCGGGAAAATCAGATTTTCCGAGAAAGGGAAACACCTGACGTGTTCACGATAGTGCTTAAATGTTCTGCTCCTTCAACTTTATCGCATAAGACATTCAATCGCCAGTTATGGGATTCAATGATATTTAATGGAGGATATTCCAAATGTGGGTTCGAGGCTGAAAAAAGTCACGTGATACCGGTAATTTATCCAAGGAACTTCTAACTGATAAGAAAGGAAGATACTACTGCTTTGCCTCATGAACTGTCTCATTGGCTACCTGGGATTTACATTATATGTCTACGAATCCTTCTCTTCTTTACTAGCGTCTCGGTGTAGCTCCGCTCCCTATGGAGATCGTAGTGACTGGATTCAACTAAGTTCAATCGAAGCTAGATTTGGCGAAGTATTGCTAGTTTGGCGAAGTGTTGCTAGTTCGCTAAGCATAGATGGGATATCGAAAACAATTTACTAGAAACTTTGAACACAGATAGAACCTGAATAGTGATGATGCTTATTATATATTCCGATTTCGGAAATTTCAACTTGTGGATTCCAAAGGGTTTCGCCTCCCTCCCCACCCCCCCCCCTCACGGAAAAATGACATTTTTGATAATGTGTCTTCTAATTGTCATAAATACTTGCATTTTGTAGGCAAGCACATTCTGAATAGAATCATACTTAAAATTGAAAAATTCTAAAAAAATATATATACCTTTGTTTCAGAATTGAAACAGCCATAGACACTAGAAATTTTGAATGAACATATAACATTAAGAGTGATGCGAAAATACTCCAATTGAAATTTTAATGAGTGGGGTCCAAAGAATGCTATCCCCCTCCCCTGCCCAGATAAAAAAAGTAACACTTTTGTTTATGACCCTTCAAATTTTCTTAGCATATATACTATTAAGGATTTACCTGCATACAAAATTTAAATTACCTTTGATTATTCAAAGTCATACCACCAAAACTGTTTTTTTTTTATCATGGAGGGAGGGGGGGGGGGGGGGGTTAGATTATCTTCTCTTAAAGTTTTCAATAAAGTAACACTTAAACAGGATTACTATTCAAAATGTACCTGCCTGCAAAATTCAGATATCATTGTCAATCTAAAGAATAAAATTGCATTTTTGGGGGGACGGGGGAGGGTAAGAGCCTAAAATGCAGGCATGAAAGTGGGAAATAGGAAAAAAGGAGGAAAATCTTTTCGGTCCATATGATGGCGCCAAACTTTTAAAATTTAAACACATTTTAACAGTTATTTATGGGATAAAATGAAATATAATTGTACGTTGTTATTTTCTTTTCAGAGCTTAGAAAGCATTAAAAACAAATTTAAACATTTAAATCAAAAGTGTTGCATAAATAGAAGAAAATATTCTATTCCAAAAAGAACCTTATGAAACTTCCTTTTTCTTTTAAAGTCTAAAAAACTTTCACTCTGGAGAGATACTTTAATCAAATTTATTTACACGACTTTCATATGATTATAATATAAGCTTCCCTTTGATTTGATAGATCTTTTGCACAGCAATACGGAAAAAAAAAACCTCCAAGGATTTTAGTTAGACAAAATGTCTGATTATTAAATTTTCAAGATTCCCCCGCCCCCTCCCCCACCTTATATGCTTCCAACAGTGGCGGCTCGTGCCAATCTTCACTGGTGGGGCCCGGTCCTCATAACATATTGTAAATTTTTATGTATTAATATTTGTTGTTTAAACATGAAAACAAATTATTTAAAACTAACTATTATTTAAAACTTTTATTTCTTACTTTTGTGAAAAAAAAAAAAATTAATTATTTTTTCAAGTAATCAACGTTAATTTCAAATTTATCAAATTAATTACAATTTTTAACATACCATTAATTGTCATTATTAACATTGAACATACTTTGATCAATCATTATTTAATTAAAAAACAAATATACAAAATAATAATAATAATAATAATAATAATAGTAATAATAATAACAATCTCACAACGTTACAGAAAAAAAATATAAACTTTACTTGCAAATATTGAAACTGTTCAGAAATTAAAATTTAGTACATTATTTAAATAAAAGTTTGGTATGTTTTTAGATGCGCAAATCTTTCACTAACTTTAAATTTAATTACCATTATTCACGTTAAACTTACTCTGGTCAAACATTATTAAATTAAAAAACAAATTCACAAATCAAACAAAAAATGATTATCTCATAATTTAATAGAAAAAAATAAATATTTTTCTTGCAGAGATTTAATCCATTCACAAATTAAAATTTAATGCATTATTTAAATAGAAATTAGGCACGTCGATTTTTTCGACTAGCAAATCTTTCACTTACTTTTACATCAAATTTTGATATTGTACTAATAAAATCTTTGTGGACTGAAAGAACAGCAAGAGTGTGCTTAATCGTTCCTGTCCCATAGAGTTTTTCAAAAATGTTTTAAAATTTTCTCTCATTCGCTCTTGAACTCCAGTATGACACCCGCTCACAACAGCGCACCGTCATATGCTTGCGCAACAAGCTTATCTTTTAAATAAAACTTTTCTAAATTTTGAGTTAAGATTATAGTAAGTCCTACAGCTTTCTTTATCGTTCTGCTGTAAAAGTCACGTGATGTGAACTTCTCTATTCCCGAAGAACACCATTCTTATGCGAAATCTCAGAACGCGTAACTCCTTGGACAGACGCATTCAGGGCCGTAACCAGCGAGTCCAGTCAGAGGGGGCTCTGAATTTTTTTGGTGGGGCTAACATATTTTAACAATCCATATCTTAAGCAAACTAAATATAGTAAAAATGATAAAATGATCTATCTATAAAGGAACCCGTCTAAAGCGTAATATCTCTATAACGGAACTTCCTATAATGAAATTCTTAAACGGAAAATACTCCATGGTAATCGGAAAATGAATATAAAACAATTAAGGGGCGGTGTACCTCTTAAGAAAACCTACCTGAAATAGAACTTTTCTCCATCCCGTGTGATTTAGTCTTAGGTCTTATTGTATTTAATGGGAAACAGATAGCATCTGACACCTCATAAAAAAATGACTTTATTGAAATTTTAATAAGGAAAACTAATGGATTGTACACTGTATTCTATTCCCATTGCAATTTTTGCATTATTAAGCATATTGCTTCTTTTGTCCCTTGGTGTCTTCAGAAAAGGGACCCCCCCCCCTCTCTCAGCTTACGTTTGTTCGTACAGTGTGTGCATATATACACGCAATAATTTCTATGTGTACTTCTATGTATAACTTTGTACCAATTTTGTGGAAAATAAAATTTTAAAAAAGTTAAAAAATAATTTCGAAACAGGCCATTTGTAATATGCTAAAATGAGCACCACTACAATTGCCAGTCCTAAGCCTGGAAAATGTGTGAAGGGAAGTTACCTGAAAAACACTGCCATAGCCGTTTTTTAAAGTTGTACAATTATCCGGATTTTTCAGTAACCGGATCGGCATCGGCCCCGATTGGTCCGGATTATCAGCGCTCTACTCTATTGAACATTGATTATATATATACATATTTGAACCACTGATTAATCAAATCAGTCTTTCTGTTGAATAAATTAGTGTAATTTATCATGCTAGCATTCTGGCAGAAAAGTACATCTTTATTTACAAAAACACCGATTCATACAACAAACATAGAAATCTTCAACCGCCCAGCATCACAATTTTTCTAAAGATGCGTTTTGAAAAAACTGAGAAAAAGGAATCTGTTGGTATAGAGGTCTGCACGGACCGGAATTTCCAGGCGCGGTCCCGGCCCAAACGAAAGCTGTCTTGACCCGGCCAGTTCATATTTTCACAGTTCACGGCGGTACAAAAATCAATGAAAAGAGACCCGGCCAGTGGAAAAATCAATTAAATCAGGCCCGATCCGACCCGACTCAATTTCTACAAAAAATTCAGATTTTTCTTAACATACAATTAAGATTCTTTTAAAGAATACTGCATACATATTTTATGGGATAATTTTACAGCATATTTTAAATTTACGATGTGTTCGCAAGACAGAAAATACACAATAGCAACATTAATGATTTACTTAGAGTCTTAGACGTTTCAACATTCAAATAAGGATTCATTAAAAAATTCATATTGTTTAGAATAAAAGAAAAACGGGAAGGTTAAAAACATGATGATAACTTTTGAGGGTATATCATAAAAAGTAGATTTGCGAAAATATTTCTATTATTCCTTAAGGCTTTTCTCAAATCCAAAGAAGCTACTTTCTGACACATTTCTAAATTCATTTCTTTTCGAAAACGTCAATATATTTTTGAGAAAATACTGTCCAAGTTAGCGTTTTGAATCGAATACCCAGAGGCGATAGCACGGAAAAGGAGAAAAACCTACAGTCACGTGACAAGAATCTCTTATATCTCTATAAATAATTTATTTATTAAAAATGGGAAACGCTATTCAATTCCAAATCCCTTCAATAGACAGGCTTGTCAATTTTATGCCTTTACAGTTAAAAATGTGTCAGAAAGTTTTTCGTTTTTGAGCAGTGAATTTGAGAACCACCTTCAAGTATATTTACAAAAATTCCGTTAACAGAAGTTCATTATTGCTATTAATATTTTTTACAAAACAGTTGCCTGCCCTAAACATCCTGAGAACAATTAAGTCCATTTCTGGCTATGTTGAAAAAAAAAATGCAAGCCTGATCTCGGTCCGGCACGAGTCTGCTGGAAGAATTAAGCCCGGGCTCAAACGCCATGTAACTGTCCGATGCCGATCTCTGCGCTGGAAAATGTTATATTTCGATATTGATGCTGGCAAACTAGTATCGGCTCGTAACGCACATTTATACTTATTCTTGTGAAACTTATATTCATTGAAAATGATTCATATTTTCTCATCTGTGTTTAAATATTTATATCGGGCCGACAGACCCGCTTAATTTCTTTTATTGGCCCGGTCCAGCCCGGCAGGCACGCTCAAATTTTGCCGGCCCGGCCCGTTTGAAACTTCGCCTTCATTTCGCCGTCCCGGCCCAGTACAGGCTTCTAGCGAAGCCCGGGATCATGCAGACCTCTACTGTAGGATACAGTTATTATACGTTTCCCTCATTTCTAAAGATCTTTAAAAATATTCTTCTTTCACTCAATAACGAAAATTTTTCTGATACAGTTAAGAAGTAATTTTCTTTCCCTTTGCCTAAAATTTTCAGCTTCTCACATTCATGCGCCTAAGAATTGAATACCGTTTCCCATTTTCTTATAAATGACATGATTATAAATAACATGATTTATAGTCATTTGCTACTCGATGACTAGCATTTCGTCTTTAAATGCCAAGAAAATAAGCCTACAAAGTCAAATTTGCCGTCATTTTTTGACAGATTTTTTAAAATTTTCTGTATAGTTTGAATACTTGCAAATATCTTTATAAATAAAAGATATTCGCGAACATGTCAGAAAGTAGCTGGTTTAGATTGGAAAACAGCCTTATAAAACACAGAACACAGTTTAATTCCTTGAGCTTGAATAATCATATTTGCAAATTTTATGCCTTTATCATTAAAATTATTTCGAAAATGTGTTACTTGAAAATAGATTTAAATGAAGCATACGCCAAATAGTTGAAGACATTTTTGTCATAATCTTATAATAAACTTAACCTTAATCATGCTTTTTCACTTAAGGCTCCTGTCCCTGCCGGCGAAGGCACTCACGAGCTAATGCTAATCCTATGGGGAGGGATTTTTCTAATGTCTCGTTTGCATTTCGATATTTTTTAATAATTTTTTTGCATTGGATAGCCGAGGTCTGTCTCTACATCGCACCTTTTTTACTTTCTCGATTTTGGTTGGAGATATCTTTTAGAATGACACTTTCATTTTCAGAACCGGTTTTGAAAGTGAAAGTAACTTTATAAAAAATATCTGCGACCAAATTCGAAAAAGTAAGAAAGGTGCGCTGTAGAGACGGACCTCGGCTATCCAATGCAAAAAAAAAAAAAAAAAATAATAATAATAATAATAATAATAAAAATAACTTAAAAATGTCAAAATGGGAACGAGATATTAGAAAAATCCCTCCCCATAGGATTAGCATTAGCTGAGGAGTGCCTTCGCAGGCAGGGACAGGAGCCTTAATGTTTTTTATTGTTATATGACAAATAGAAAATAAAATGTTTAGCAAATTCATGGAACACAAGAAAAAAAAAAAAAAAGACGAAAGTTCAAAAAGCAAACAAAAAAATGCCCTACCTCTGCTTTCCTACTGCCTACACCCATAGCATGAAACAATTTTTGGCTTTCAAGCAATTATTTTTCTTATTCCATTTGTATAAAATGACATTTTGTTATCTTTCTAATTTCCTTCAACAAATATTCTAGTTAGTTTCCAAGTGATATTTCATCATTAACTAAATCTGCTGTCAAATCATTAACATTTAGAAACGCGTCTTTTTTGTGACTACGTTTTAGTGAAGACGTTTAACCATTGCTTAACTAATTATCGATTAACTTGAGCAGCATATGTCTATTTTCGTTCATCCCGTATACGATCATTGCTTTTAAAATGTCAAGATGTACGAAAACATGTGGTGGCTAGTTAGTGCATCTGGACTTAATTTTTTCGGGAGAAAGAAATGTTCCTACTTAGAATGCGTTTCGAAAATTGTAACGCAAGCAAGATAATATACAACAACTAATCTAATAGGGTTCTGAACGCAAAATGTTTGGCATATTCCATTGCATTCAAGCAGTTAAAAGATCTAAATGTTTTTTTTTTTTTTTTTTTTTTTTTAAGAAAGTTAAAACGTACATTTTGTTGAAAAAATAAAAAGTGTGGAAATCGTTAGAGGGGGCTCTAGAGGAAGCTAGGGGGGGCTCAGCCCCCATCGCCCCCATCTGGTTACGCGCCTGGACGCATTGCAAGGTCATCGGAATGCTACGTCACATCAGGAAATTCAGATTTTCCGAGAAAGGGAAACACCTGATCAGTTCTAGTGATGGGTAGAAAACCGTGGAACAGGTTCCCAGGAACAGTTCCTAGGGAAAAAAACGAAGGCACTCTTCACCAAAAAGAACTGTTTTTTTCGAACTAAAATTTCATTTGTCTCCAAACCAAACGTTAATACATTTTTCGATTGATTAGCCAAGTCAGAGGAGCAGTGAAAGAAAGTAACATATGTTTGGGGGAAAAAGGCAGGCATATCTTTGCATTGCATCTTCCCTGCCTGCTGTTTGCCACCGGATAATTTCTCGTTCGTTAATCTCCATGAGCACTTGCGGCAAAATAGGTGATAGTAACAAAGCCCATTGGATAGTAACTCAGAGTAAAGATAAGAAGTAGAGGCCGAATCCCATTGTTCTTTTGGTTAGAACTTGAGGCTAAAATGTTTCCGCTTTCATCACCAAAAGGTTGTCTTTTTTGGCGGCGATCTCCTTATTGGCAACTGTCGGATTTGATTCCTGCGAGAGAAACGCTGACGCAAGAAAGTTTCAGCGGGAACCGGAGGAGAAAAACCTGTTTGGCGCGTTTTCTCTATCCACCATCACTTGACGGTGGGCAGTGATCCCGGCTTCAAGAAAGGGTTGCTATTTCTGAGTCCAGTTATATGAGAAGTCTATGGATAGTAAGGTGATGCGTTAGATGGGGTTGCAAGCAGTTCCTGTTCGTAAAATCCCGTCAGCGCGCTTCAGAGCTAATCCGGTTGCTTGTGTTCCTTCTCGTTTTTGTATAATTCTATGTAAAAAAAAAAAAAACAGTGTTTCTCGTTTCTCATCATTGCGCAGCCGCAGAAAATTGCAAGGGACAGATTGTGGAATGGGGCAAGAACAGGAGCAGATCGAGGAACGTACTTCAGGAACATGTTCTTTTTAGGGTTTCGTTCATCTGACGAAACCCTCTTCGTCTCACTCCATTGTCTGTCTGTCTGTCCGTCAAAGAGCCCGTTCTCAGAAACTATACATGTTAGAGACTTGAAATTTTGGGTACTTATAGCTGAACACCTCACATCAACCAACAAATCATAAAATTTTGAAAAAGTCGGTAATTAACCGGGCTAATTAACTTCTAAAATTAACCAATCCACCATTTTTTGCTGTTTCTTCTTTGTCCTTGTCACTTTCGAAGTATTTTGCTTGGATTAGTGGGGGTGGGCGGGGGCGATATTTTCCGTAAGTAGCACTGGTAAGAAAGGAACTTTGGTGGCAGGTTGAAAATTCAATTTTCACTTTGACATGAGGACATGACGGATAGAATTTGCCGGTCGCTGATAAATTAGACAAAT
Source organism: Maratus speciosus (assembly GCA_963932465.1). NCBI lineage: Eukaryota > Metazoa > Arthropoda > Arachnida > Araneae > Salticidae > Maratus > Maratus speciosus. Next base: position 467,632,369 of record OZ010798.1, read on the forward strand.
GAAGGAGAGGGAAGAAAGTCTCTTAACACCCTTTTTACTAAAGGCACGTCAGATTAAAGATCTTTTGCATTTTCATGACTTCTTTGAAGAACAGTAGGAGTTACATAAAGGAGGCGTGTAATTGAATAATAAAATTTACTACATTTTTAATCTAAAAATTATTTACTATTTTTAAAATAGAAGACATTTCTTTTGTATTTAATACATAAAAATTTCAATTTGCATATTTAATACATAAAATTTCAATTTGCATATTTAATACACAAAAATGTCCTTTTTTTTATTATGCGTATAGAATCATGATAATAATATTAATTAGACATAAATATCAATTTTGCTTTTCTTTCTTAATATTTGTGAAACAAATATATGAATGGGAATAGGCACATAAAATCAATACCAGTATTATTAATAGTAATAATAAACGTTTTCGTTTACATCTAAATTATGCAGATTTTCACAAGTTCCCCCCCCCCCCCCTTCTAATTTTGCTATTATAACTAAAGATTCTTTTTTAATTATATTATAAACAAGATTTTTTTGCAGCTGAATAATAAGGATATGTTAAAATAGCAAAGAGGAATAAGGTTAAAGAAATGTTAATACAATAATAATAATACAATAGCACGAGAAAGGTTTTCGGTACAGTAAAAGTTGAATGCTTTTTCTAGAAAATGCTTGTCTCTAACAAATGAATGAATAAAGACTTTCAATTTATGAAGAATTCCACAAAGAACGTTTAAAATTTGTAGTTTTAATTAAATAAGCAACTCTATAAACGTTATTTTTCAAATGCAATTTTTAAATTTGTATTACAAAATATTACAGCAATACGTTTCATTTTAAATCTTGAAATTAAAAGATTTAAGAAACATTGCTGTAGATTCTAAAAAAAGGTCTTTAAAAAATTTGCAATCGAAAGTTTTTTTTTAAATTTTCAATAAATGAATTACATCTTGAGCTATTCTTGTATCACGATAGCGGTTTTCCCCCTTCTCCGCATTGTAGCCTCTGCAAATTCGGTCCAAGACATCAAAATAGCAGAATTTTCTGAAATACACTGCTCAAAATAATTAAAGGATATTGCAGTTTTAGGTGGATGTTGTATCTGGTAAACTGTTTAGCTGATTGATACATGGTCGACAGACATAGTAGGTTATATGAGAATAAATTACACATGTTTGGCAGAAAAAAATGCATTTTATTGCGCATTTGTGTACTAAAGGAAAAAAACACAATTTGTGCATATGAGAAAAAAAGAATAAGAAAAGGTGTTTTCTTCAAAGAAAATCATTTTCAGTAGGGGGTATGGTTTCCACGGGCGGCCAGCAACGTTGAACACCTTTGAGGCATGGACTCAATGAGGCTATTAATGACGAGTTGGGGTATTCTGCCCCACTCTTCCAGAAGAGCTCTTTCCAGTTCTTGGAGAGTTTGTGGGGGTTGTTGGCGGCCAGAAACTCGTCTTCCTAGAGCGTCCCAAACGTGCTCGATTGGATTCATGTCTGGAGAACACGCTGGCCATTCCATTCGAACGATTCCTTCCTCGAAAAGGAAATCCTCCACCAGGTTTGCACGATGTGGCCTGCAGTTATCGTCCATTAAAATGAAGTTATCTCCGATTGCTGCAGCGTAAGGGACTACAATAGGTCTGAGGATCTCATCCCTATATCGGCGACCAGTCAGAGCTCCATCTCGAATGATGTAGAGGTCAGTGCGCCCGTCAATGGAGATGCCACCATACACCAACACTCCTCCACCGCCAAATCTGACACTTTCGTGCACGAACGCAGGATTATTCCTACTGCCACGGTCCCTCCAGATGAAAATACGCCTATTATCCGGATGCACAGAAAAACGGGACTCGTCAGAAAACAGAATATTGCTCCATTCATTTCTCCTCCAGTTGACATGCTCGGTTGCCCACTCCCTGCGATCGCGACGATGCCTTGATGTTAATCTAACACATACCATCGGTCGGCGAGCGTACAGACCTACAGCATGGAGCCGGTTTCGGACAGTCTGAGTTGAAATCGTGGTGCCTGTAGCCGAGCGAAGGTGTTGTTGGAGAAGAGTAGCGTTCATGGTTCGGTGTCTCCGAGCTGTTAACGCTAAATACCGATCTTCATTGGGCGTTGTTGCCCGTCTACGACCTTGCCCTGGTCTTCGGCCTGCACATCCACTCTCCAAAAAACGATTCCAGATCATGGAAATGACACTTTGTGACACTCCAATGGCTTGCGCTACTTCGGCTTGAGTTTGGCCCCCTTCTAACCTACCAACAATTCTCAAAGCTTCTGAATCTGTCAAATGACTTCGCTGAGACATCGTACTCATCGAAACAAAGCAATCACTGAATGCCGATCATCCTTGTCTTCATTCTCTTTTATCCAGTTGAAAGTCAAATTTCATTCGCTGCCGCTGAAGCGACGTTTTTGACGTCGAACTCAAAATTTGCATACTCCACAGTTTGAAAACCAGAAAAATTTGCATTTGTGATTCTCTTCTTCTATTTTCGGCAAAAAAAATTTCGTTTATATCTTTATTTTATATAAAACTTCAAATGTCCTTTAATTGTTTTGAGCAGTGTAGCTTCCTTTATTGAAAATGGATATAACCCATTCGATTAGCTAATTTTTGAGCAAAAGTACCTAGCAATTTTACGCGTTTGCGAATAAAAATTAAATGAAGAATGTGTCAGAAAGGACACAATTTGGATTTGAGCAGCCTTAAGGTAATCAAGAAAGTGCGTGAGGTCACATAGTTTTAAAATTCTCAATTAAAGAAACGTTCGGAAAAAAAATCATTGCATACATTATGCGTATCATAAAAATCGTTTCATAAACATCAGATAGAAAAATATAGTTTATTATTAGTATCGTATTAAGATAATTTTAATTACGATGACCAATGAAAACCAAATGAAAATGTTTCTTAAACGACTCTTTTTTAAGGGCTTTTCTTGTAAAATAAAGATAATTTATCATGGGTTGTTTTATGGATTAGAGCAGTGGTTAGCGACCTTTGTTTGGCGACGCCCCACCAAAACATCTGCAAAATCACGATCCACCCCCCCCCCCCCTCCTCCTTATATCACTTTCTGTAACATATTTAGAATAACAGTAACTATTCCTTTCACATTTTTAGCTTATCAAACGGATGAATTTTCTGTGACAATGTATTTTCAACATAATTCTACAAATGCGATGAGGTTATACCTCTTCACTTTTGTGCCAAAAAAGAGTTTTGTTGTCCAATTCCAACTTACTCCAGTGTTTAGTAAAAGTATTATATGGTCTGAATTTTTATCTTCCCAAAATGCTTGAAGAGTCTCACATTTAGAATTAAAATTGATAACATTGAGACATTTTACAATTCATTTTAGTAATATTTTAAGAGTTGGCGAAAAGCTTTAGACAATAAATTTTCTTACTGTGGATAACAACAAAATACACAAGAAGAATTCCAAGATTCTTACATTCATCAATTTCAATTACCCATTATTCCCCTTCAAAACACATTTCTCTTTTTTTTCCCCTTCCCGATTACCATAAATTGACTAATATATATTATCAAAATTTTAAATTAGAAAAATTGCAGAGAATTTTAAAAATAAAAAAGTTATGAAATTTTTTAAAGCTAATTGATATAATTATTCAAGTTTATATCTGTTTTAAACTTTTGAATTTTTTTTAATTCAACAAATATGTCTTTTTTAAATTTTGTAAATTTGTTACTTCAGTATATATTAGTCTAAAACCTTATTTATCTAAAAAGAAGAGCGAATGGGTGAGTTACAAAATATGAATTGCCCCCTAAAATGTCAAATAGCCCCCCCAGTGGGGAGTGCGCCCCACGTTGGGAACCACTGGATTAGAGTCATTTGTATAAATAATCCTTTAGAAGATTTCGCAAAATAAATAAATAAATAAATAAATAAATAAAAAAGAATGCAAGAAAGAAACTTCATTCAGTTTGAAGCTACACATCTTTTTTTAAGTAATCATTCGAAATACTTTTGATGTCAGCTTAATAATGTATATTTAAAAACTTTGAAGCAGTGCCAGATATGTTTTAAATTAATTGATATCGGAATTAACGTATACAGAAGCAGCTACAAAACACAGAATATTTGCATTTAACGAGTTGCTTAGATTCTATTAGAAACTACTTTTAGAAGTTTTAAACGACTTTTTTATGCAATTTTGAAATACACAACCAAGGCACTAGATTTTGGTTATAGTATTTATCGCAGTTGTTTTAAATATTGGTCATGGGTTCCATTTTTATATTACTAAATATATTATTAAAATGTATTTTTTGATTATTTCATTTCTTTTTCAAGCAACATCCTCTTCATATTTTGTATACTCAAAATTTTTACTTGAAAACACAAAAGTTGAAAAAAAAAAAAAAAAAAGAAACAGAAAAGAAAAGAAAAGGGAAAAACAACATGATGTATCCAGATTTTCTTTTTTATCAGAAACCCTCATTGTTTTAAATTCCCTTCCTCAGTGTTATGTATTCAGTAAAGAAAAAGCGGCTATTTTTAATCCCTGTAACTAAACAATCAATCAATGCTCTGTCAAAGAACGTCGAGGAAGAAATCTTCCTGAAAGATCTTTGGCCCTGTCTTTTATTACTACAGTAGTCCCAGGAACACGCATGATTAGGTATTGGTCATCTTCGTTCATTACGAGATTACGTGACCTGTTCCTGAGGAACAGGTAAAAGGAACAATTCGTTTTCATAAAGGAGTAGAGTTGGTCAAAGAGTCGAAGAGTCGACTCAAAATCTCGACTCCTTCCAAGTGAGTCGAATTGTCGACTCCTCGATAGTGAATTGCCTCGACTCAAAAGAGTCGAACTTTAATTTCCACCATGAAGGTAGAGTAGAGTGCTCTATCTCCCTGTTTCCACTCAGTTTGGGATTCGGAGTCGAAGAGTCGAAGTCGACTCACTGAAAGAGTGGTTGGACGAGTTTAACACAGTGTCGGACTTGGAGAGTCGAGAGTTGAAGAGTGGAATTTCGATTCTTCGACTCAGTATCGGATTTCAACTCTTCGAATCTGGGCTGGGTTGTTTAGCAGAGAACTAGAGAACGGAGATCTTGGTTTGATTATGTATTGGCGATTTTGGGAAAGGAGAAAGCAGTGTAGATGTATGTTTAGGAAGATGACGGTATGAATGAAAGGAGAGGGAGGGACCGACGCAAGGGGGCGGGCAATAGGGTATTTTGTTAAAGATTAGTTGAATTTACGATATGCTTAGGGGGAAGAAGATTAAAAAAAAAAGCAGATGCTGCCTTTGTATTTTTTGGTAAAATAAGAAGTAGGACTAGTTAGGGGAATATTTTCATCTGTTTTCATATCATGCAATATTAAAAAAAACTTAGAAGAAAGAGAAATAAAATTCTACTATAGTAGCAGGTTGTTTAAAATATACTAAGTTACTGAATTTATTTTATAATAGATGTATTTTAGATAAAAGTGAATTATCGTTATTTGTTTGCGTATATAATGTTATTTAAATTCCGTTTTATAAATAAAAATGTTCGCAGGTAATATTAAATGCATATAATTTACATATATTTTTTAAAGTTTAGCCAATCGATTTTTTTAACGTTCCTTTTTTAAACCCAGATATAGAAGATATTTTCGGAATCCTGTCGCTTCCCCGCCCCCCACATTTTTTTCGTATACAACCAGGCTGTGTGTGTCTCTCTATGGATATATCTCAATATATTATCATGGTTTTAAAAATAAATTTTTTAGAGGGAGTAAATCAAAAACTATAAACATGAGAAAAAAAAAGAACTTTTTAAAACTTATCCCCCCCCCCACCCCTCTGGGTGGACGGGCGACTGATTAGTGAATTATTTTTTGCTCAGAAAGGCGTAAAATTTACAGATATTCTTATTCAGGAACTAAGTACTCGAATGGCGTTTTCCTTTTTTTTTTTTTTTTTAGAAAAATATCCTTCAAAAACTGCTGTCAAAGTTGAAGTTTTTAAACGAAGTTTGGTAGCACGGGGAAAAGATAAAAACTTGTCGATACGTGACAAAAATCGTATTTTTCTTGATAAGCAATTTATTTATGTAAAATAAAGGAAAATGCTATTTGATTCCAAATCGCCGCAATAGTTAAGCCTGTCAATTTTATAAATTTGCAGTTAAAAATACTGCCGCTGAGCCCGCAAATTAAAGTTTGTGTGCAAGAAAAAATGCGATTTTCTCCAAAACTCTGTGACCGATGATAATCGCTATAACTTTCCAGCAAAGTTTGAATAAACTACTATTGCCCCTAGTTTTTTTTTTTTTCATAATTTTAGTTTTAGTAGATTCGGAAATAGGCTGGAGAGAGGGGGGCTGGACATACTTTTGTATCATATTTTTGACAGTATCTAAAATTAGAACAAATATATTTTTGATTTCGGTGTTACGAGATCTTTCCAACAATACCCAAACGATACACATACACACACACATAAAAGAAAATAAAAATCAAGTAGTCCTTTTTTTTGTTCGAAAAATATTTGTGAATACCTTTTAATCTATAAATTTGTTAACAGTATCAACTTATATTAGCTCCGTTTTCAATTTTTAAGTACGGAATCCTAAAAAAATCAATGAAGAAGAGATCTAAGAATTTAAAATGTTGTGATTGGGGAGGATTTCGGATATTTTGATGGATTCTTGTCCTTATCAGCAGTAAATTTCACTTACCCCACACTATCCCCCCCCCCCCCCCCGCGCGCACACACACACACGAGAAAAAAAAATCCGTTTCCCGTTTTGTTTTCAGCACAGAAAATTTCAACTTTTAAAACTTGATATATATATAAAAAAAAATAACACCTCAAAATCTTCCACATCCAGTTAAAAAGAAGGTAAATTTTTAGACATGGTACGGGATTAAACAAATTAAACAAGAATATTTCTATATTTTACAGTTTAGCTTAGAGGTGTGCACTGGCCCAACCCGTGGGCTAGAGCCATTTTTTCGCAACGCTGGGGGGTCGAAAAGGACATTACTTTTTTTAAGGTTTTGGGCCGGTCCCAGGCATTGCTCTTTGCAGACCGGGCTAGGGCGTTTCTTTTCTAAAAGATTGCGCCGAGCTCAACTTAATTTTTCAGTACCGATCCGGAACTGTCTTCATTCTTCAAAGATTTGCAAGGGCCGATATTTTAAGTACCGTTCGCGACCCACCCCGTATGAAAATTTAAACCTTTTTTTTCGGCCTGGTCTGGGGGGAGGGGGGGAGGTCGGGTCAAGTTTTCTATCGGGTCGGACCAGTAATTTTCTTTGTACGGAATGGAGTTTTAGATTTTATACAGGGGCGCGTATTTGATTATTTTTCTACGGGCCGGGCCAAACTTTTTTCTATTAGCAAGCCGATCTTTTTTTTTTTTCTGTGGACGGGGCCTGGAAATTTCGGCCCTTACGGACCGAAATTCATCGACGACATCTAGTTTGGCTGTTTCCAGTTATCATCCAACAAAGTTTAATATAAAAGACTTCTTAGGCTTCTTCTAAGGCCGAAATTCATCAACGACATCTAGTTTGGCTGTTTCCAGTTATCATCCAACAAAGTTTAATATAAAAGACTTCTTCTGTATAAAATCAACACCAAAATAATTGAAGCTTATGCTGAAATATTTTCTCATGCGTGATAAATTTAATACGAAAAGTAGAATTGCGTCATCTTTACTACCAACCAACCAATCTTACTTCCGCAAGTGAGTCGAGAGTCGAGTCAGTATGTTGACTCATCAATCAAGTGAGTCGACTCAGCGTCGACTCCTCAAAATGAGTGGAAATGCCCATCCCTAAAAAGGAGCAGGAACGCCCATCCCTAGACTGGAAACCCTCACTCTGTATTGTAACTCCACCCTCATCTATTCTGTGTTATAAATAATATCGGACATGTGAAACACGATATCCGATTTGTAGAAATGAAAACTTTCACCATACAAACGATCAACATATCTTTTAAAAATACTCTATACAATAATATTTTTAGAAGTTTACGGGATGAGTTTTAAAATAAACTGGTTATGTTTCGTAGCCTACATTAAAAATATGAAATGTCTGTTATACTGAGTCCGATTCCCGCAAGGTGCGAAAGCAATTCGAACGTTCGTTGCGACGTCACGTGAAAACGCTCTTTCGTATCGTATCCTAATTCGTTTCTGGCAAAAAGCGCTATTCTGGGATCAGATTTTCGTACATTCGAAAGAGATTACGGATGCTATACAGCGTCCGAATAGGCGGTGATAGCTCCTCCCAAATTTACGACAGTTCTACAGATTACGATGATTGATATCACGATATAACCAATGGAAATCCATCATTTATTAATCGAAGTAATCATTATCGTATCGTAGTTTCGTCCTAAAACGTGTAAACATAAAGCTAATGACAGTTTAGTAGTGTTTGAAATTTGCAATTTTTGCCGTATAAGATAATTTAACATTACAGTCTTAATGATATCCCTGTTATAATGAAAAGGCTGCTGTTCCAGAGTGTCAGCATACTAAGGATCTGAGTGTGACGAATTTAATTTAAAAGAACACACAACTTTTGCCTGAATACATATTGCCTCATGTATGTGTTGATTAAACGCAACATACTTTGGCAATAATGATTCAGTTAGGTATTTCTACAAATGATCCTCCAGCACCAGGAAAAAGATAACTATAAAATTGTTCTATGGCAGTATACAAGGAATACTTGTTCCACAGTTATACTACAGACCTTAATAGGTAGGAAGCCAGAAATATGCATTTTTATTATTTATTTTAAAGCTGAAAAATCTCACTGTTACAGGAGAAAATTTTAATTTTAGCGTTGTTTAATAAGAGAATTTTTTGTAGTTTAGACGAAAAAATAGAATGTGAGAATTAACATAATATACAAATGATCATAATTATCTACAAAGCTAGTACTTAAGTTACCTGTTTTGTTGAATTTGTAGATTACTTTATTATTATTCATTTAATGCTTTATATAATTAATATCTGTTTGATATAATGCAGATTGATGTCTGAAGATAATATACATTGAGCTTTCATAAACCTTACCATAATTTTTTCCCCTTTTTTGAAAGTCATAATTATATAAAACAAATAAATGTACTTAAAATTTTCAAACTGAAGAATCCTGAATTTCAATGGCTTGTGCATTTTATAAATATAAAGTATGAACTTTTTTTTTTTTCGATAGTATACACAAAATGCGGTTTTGACCAGAAAACCAGAAGGAAATTAATTTATTGTTTATTCAGTATTCCACAATGTAATAGAAAGTAATGTTTCCCGAAACAAATTGAAGATTTTATCTTGATACTAAAGTTTGTAAGCTTCTGTAAATGAAACTATTAAGTGACTAATATGTGTATGCTCAGGGGTGACGAATTACATAAATTTACTCACCACTCATGAAGTGATTTTTTGAAGGGAAAGAAATTTTTTTTATTCATTCATTATATTTAGTGTTATACCCAAATATTCATATTTTACTTAGGTGGCAGGATTCATTCCAGCTTGATTTTAACCATGATTTAAATCAACTGATTAAATGAAATATCGATTTAAATTAACTTTTCAGCAGTTTTTATCAGAAATCTATGTCAAGATAGTTTGTAATAAATATGTTTGTCCAAAAATACATTGCAAATTTAAAAAGTGGGATAGCCTTTTTGAATTTTATTTAAATTGAATATTACATTTTAAAATATAATCATAAATAGGGAATAGGAAAGATAAGGATATTTATATAGTGTATGTAGGATATTTGTTAAATTGCAGCTAGCATAAGTGAGGGTTCCATATCGTTACAAGACAATTTGTTTTATTTATTTCATGATTTCAAAAGTAAAAGCAAATTCACATTTTCAAATCTCTGTTTATATTGCTCTTTTTTTTTTTTTCTTTTTTTTTAACTATACTAACTATATTTAATTTTTATATGCTTAAACTATTTCAAATTTACCAAGTGAATGAGCTTTTTTTTTTTCAGATTAAATAAGCTTTTCTAATTATTAATTTAATTTTAATGATTTAGTAAAGGGTATTTTACTTTAAAATTAAATTTTTATTAAAAAAATCATAAACCCTACTAAAGAATCAAAAAAATTTACATGGTGAATAGAATGTATTACAACAGAATGCAATTCTGAGTCTTAAATGTTTCATTGGGAGGAACTAAAAAAAAAAATGAAACTTTTACTATTATCGAGGTATCTCTTCTAATGTGATTAAATTTGTAAATAAAATGCCCCCCACCAAAAAAAAAAAAGCTTTTGAAATCTATTCTTTGTAAAAAAAAAAAAAAAAAAAAAAAAAAAATCACATAAGTTAGCTTTTTTTCTATTCTTTTTTTTTATTATTATTTCATTTCATTTCTTAAATTTGCATTTTAAAAACAGATAATAAAGAAACGTATTTAATTTTAAATGCTTATTTTCATGAATCAAACAAACAAAATGAATAAAGTTATGTATTTTGTATGTTTTTTGCTTAACCTTGTGATGAAAATACAAATTACTATATTTAATTTAAGATTCTGTGAAAAATCAAGGAATAAACGCAGTGAATACATATGTAAGATAGAAAATGCTTGCAAATTGGATTTCTAGAAAGCTTTAAATCAGTATTTCAATATTACAGCACACCAACCCCCCCCCCCCCCTTTCCTACCAGCCTAACATTATCTTTACATGTAAACAAATGTTTTGTCAGCCCTTTTCATCGTATTAAAATAGTGATTGATAGTTCTGAAAGTCAAAATACTCATTTAATGCAACCTATTTTTTTCTATATATTATATAACTCTAATAAAAGGCATATTTTCAACTGTTAAAGGTTTCAATAAAACCTCCAAAAAATTCAACTTTATATAAGTATTGGAGCTGTTTACCTTTATGCAGAGATAATCAGCAGAAGCTTTCAAAGTTATTATTTGTTTTCATTTGTAATTTAACTTTTATACTTTCTTTCATATGCAAAATACAATATTTTGCAGCAGTTCAAGCTTTTATGATTTTTTTTTCTATTTTTTTTAAGTGACATTAATAAAAGCATATTTTTATTTTCTATCATAATTTTTCATGTTAATAATAACTAAGCTCTTGAAATCTATTCTTTGTTAAAAATAAATCGCATAAGTTAGTTTTTTTCTTTTCTTTCTCTTTTTAAAAATTTCATTTCTCAAATTTGCATTTTAAAAACAGACAATAAAGAAATGTATTTAATTTATAATGCTTATTTTCATAAATGAATAAAGTTGTCCTTTTTTTTTCGCTTAACCTTGTGATGAAAATACAAATTATGTTTAAGATTTCTGTAAAATATCAAGGAGTAAAGCACTGAATACATTTGTAAGATAGAAAATGCTTGCAAATTGGTTTTCTAGAAAGCTTTCAATCACTATTTCAACATTACAGCACACCAACAACCTCCCCACCCCTTACCAGCCTAACATTAGATTTACATGTAAATAAATGCTTGTCAGCCCTTTTCATCTTATTAAAATAGTGATTGATAGTTCTGAAAGTCAAAAGACTCCTTAATGCAACTTATTTTTTATTTTATATTATATTTAACTCTAATAAAAGGGCATATTTTCAACTGTTAAAGGTTTTAATAAAACCTCCAAAAAATTCCACTTTATATAAAGTAGCAAAGCGGTTTACCTTTATGCAGAGATAATTGGCAAAAGCTTTCAATGTTATTATTTTTCACGGGTAAAATTATTTTTATATTATCTTTCACAAGCAAAATACAATATTTTGCAGCAGTTCATGCTTTTATGATTTTTTTCTATTGATTTAAGTACATTAATAAAAGCATATTTTTATTTTATATCCTTTCATTTTAATATATTTCATGTCATTATTTATAAAACAAATTTCAGCAATTAACATATATGCTTCATTATAAAAGCTAAACTGACTTATCCACAAAATAAATAAAAATGAAATATGTATGTTGTATGTGACATGCAGTAATATAGTTGATTGAACATGATGTTCACATTGCTTGAGGATAAAATTTGTTTATTGTAAATGGGTGGCAAGAATGTAAACAAGTACAAATTTAATAGTGCAATTGATATATTGAAATACTTAATGTAAATACTTTAAGAAAGGCTAAAGAGAAAAAACTATTCACAGTCATTAAGGTAAGACTGGCAATATAAACAGTTGTTTAAACAATGTTTAAATAAGATGTGCTGACAAAAGTATTGACTAAGTAATTTGCTACATGTTTTCAAAAACAGTAAATAAAAAAAAGGAGAAACTAAATGTAAATGACACCCCCCCCCAACCCACATTTCTCTCAAAAAAGAAGCATTTGAAATCAATTCTTTATATATATAAAAAAAAAAAATACATTTCAAATGCTTCCTTTTTTTTTAAAAAGATAATAAAGAAATGTATTTCATTTTTTATATTTATTTTCAAAAGAAAATAATAATAAAGTTTTTTTCAACACTGATGAAAATAAAATTATTATTTCTATTATTATTATTATTATTATTATTATTTTTTGAGATTTTCTAGGAAACATCAAGAGTAAAGAAAAATTTAAATATCCCAAAATATATTCATGAAATAAAATGCCTGCAAGTTTAATTTTTAAAGCTTTCAATCACTATAGCAACACACCATAACCAACATTCTTTTTTCCTTTTATTTTTACAGGAACATCAATTAATATTTATTTATCATGCATCTTATTAAAATAGTGGTTGAAAATTTAAAAAGTGATACACATTCTTTTAAAAAACTTAATACCTTCTTCTTTTCTTTTTTTTTAATATTATAAATCTAATGTAAAAAGCATATTTTCAACTGTAAACAAATTAAAATGAATAGCTTTTTTTAAAACTCCATTGAACTTTACTCGTCTGTTTTACTATGCAATTTATTATAGAAGTAAGTCATTTGTCTGCTTTTGATATTACTTAAACAACTTCTATAAAATCAAGAAGAATTATTGTTATTATTTTTTTAAACACTGTTTTAAAGTTCAAACTTTCTACTTTTACAGCAGTCAAAATTTAATTTATGTATATTTATATGTGTGTCATTAATGTATAAAGCACATGAATAAAAGTTTCACATTCTTAATAAATAAACATTTTTAAAATTTTCTCCAAAAAGGATTGTAAAACTTTCATAAAAAGCAATTTTCAAAGAATATAAACCACAAAAATAAAGTTAATTAGCAAGCAAACAACTTTAATCAAAGATGCTTATAAAACACTCATAGATTTTTTTTTTGTCTGAAAATTTTATTCATGTAGGTATGAAGTTGATTTTGTAACTGTAGTAGAAAAGATTTTCGCTGGTATTTTAAATTTTAGATTATTGTTACTATAAAATATGCTACATAAAAAAAAACTTTAAAAATTAAATTCTAGAATGTATTTAGTATTCAGTTTTTGCCTTGATATTTTAATATTGGAAATGCATAAATAATTAGTAACAAAGCCATTCAAATTTTGTAATAATAGTACTAAATTGCTAATATATTTTTGAAAAGATGATTTCATGAACTTTATTTATTTTCACATTTATTAAAAAGTAATTCTCACACATTGATTGATATTTTAATAAAATTTGAAGAAGATTATAAAATTTCTGTAATTTGTTTAATATATGTGTACTTTAAAAGCTAACTCTCAAAAAGAAAATAAAGATGCAGAAGTTGTGTAAGACAGCAATAGATACAGGGTTGAGGTATAATTATATAACAATAATAAATAAATAAAATGAAGCTAGAAAAACATTTTATTCTTCACCATTTTTCAAAAATACAAGGAAGTAACAGTATATATTTTTCTTACACATAGATATAATAATTTCAAAAATTATATTAATATTAAAATATATCTCAGTTTGATGTATACCTCAATACAGATTATTTCATATTCTTGTCAACTTTAATGGGAAGAGGTACATCATACAGCAGATTTTCAGCTAAGCATTCATAAAAACCTAAGGTTTTATGTAAAATAAATAAATAAAATTGGACATTAATAGCATGTATTTCTTGGTATAAGTATTATGTTTAAAACTATATAGCATATAACAATTCTTTATTAATTAATTAAACTCTCTATTATATTTATTAATTAAACTCTTTGTATAACTAACTGCATTTGTAGTAGAGCATCAACTCCAAATCCTTCAACCTTGAAAATTAATTTTTTTTCAATGATTAAAAGAAAAGATTAAATTTATTTTACCCATTTGACTTTAAATAATTAAATATAGATAAAACAGTTATAATTGAAAGCAAAGTGTTTTTATTTATTATAATAATTTTCATTCATTTGTTGAAAAATCCAGCCCGCCCTCCCTTTTGGATTTTGATCAGAGGGTACCAATGCAATGAAAATATCTCAGATTCTTCCAATTATTTAACAAATTTATCTTCATTTAAAAAGAATTCTACAACTTTAAAATCATTTCCAAACATCTGTTTGTTCTTAAAAATAAAAGTATTTTTCATAATGTACATAATTTATTTTAAAATAAATGAAAATTAAAACCTCCCCACATCAAAATAACAGAGTAAACGCTCATTTTTTACCAAATACATTATAATATTCTTCACAAATGCAATAAAAAAGTCCTAACATCGAAAAATACTGGAAACTTACTTATTGAAATGTCCTATCATATGTAAACAATCATAAAAGTTGCATCCGAAATGGGCTTTTCACACTTGTTTCGCCAACTTTGAGATGGCGAAAATAGCATCCGAAAAAATGTAAACATCCGAAATAAATTTTCGCATCTAATCTTTAGCCAAATACGAAAAGAAGTAGCCCAGAATACAGTTTTCCCTTTCCTACGCCCCTATGACGTCAAAATGATGTCACGGAGGGGGTGTTCCGCCAAATTTTCGTACTCGGACGAAGACGGAATTCGACTGTTGCTCAAGTCATAATCTTGATTCCGGTTACGACCGCTTCAAAAAACTTCAAATTAAGTGACTCAACTATATCAGTGCGAACATAGTATAACACATTCCAGTGTTTATACAAGGAATAACAACTGGAACTTTATAATGTATTGAGGATATTTTCCTCATATTTGCTGTTAGCAGATGATGAAATAAATTGATGAAATAATTTAGTTATTTTATTTGTAACAATCTGTTC
Source organism: Maratus speciosus (assembly GCA_963932465.1). Taxonomy (NCBI): domain Eukaryota; kingdom Metazoa; phylum Arthropoda; class Arachnida; order Araneae; family Salticidae; genus Maratus; species Maratus speciosus. The sequence continues at coordinate 467,647,544 of OZ010798.1, forward strand.
TTTCAATAAAATGTTTAATTTATAATTTAACCGTTTGACTGCGGAGGAGCGTAATAATACTCTTCTTGTAATGTGCCAAAATTGCTACAAGCGCAATAGCGCTCCTCTTGTGTTATGCTAAAATTGCGGAGAGAGTGATAGCGCTCCTACTTGCTGTCTCAGTTTTGGTTGCACAAGCGAAGCGTACGATTACTGTATATATCGTCGGCTTGCAATTACTGTTTGTTTTCGGAAATCAAAACCGTACGCGCTTTTGAGCATGCATGTGGTCTGTTTTCATTTTATTAAAATAGGGGTAAGCTGTGTTTGTTTGGCTGCGTTCGGCTGAGTGACATTTGATAAATACCTATCTCAACGTAACACCCCTTTGAATAGTAGAATCGTCTCATTGTGCTAGGCGAGGCTTTTGAAAACCAACAGTAAGGCTAATGTCAAACGACCGTCTATTTACACGTTGATGGTTTTATCATAAAAACGCCCCACCTGCCTTGGCAAACACTCAATCGCTCACACGAACGTTTTTCTACGCTGCGTTCTAGACAAAAAAAAGATAGACGATGGAAGAGAAATTGACTAAGAAATTAATTTGACTCAATTTTTAAAGGTTTATTTCAGTTTTAAATTCAAATTTTCAGCATTTCGAGAGATATTTTTTACATATTTTAGAAAAGGTTATTATTTTAAATTGTTGCCATCTGTAAAAACTTTGCAAATAATAGTATTTCCTTTAAATTAAAAAATTATTTACACGTTACTATTATAAATAGAAAAAACAACTCTATGCAATTAGAATTAAATGATTACGCGTTAATATCAGGAAAATATTGAAAATTACATCATAAAAATTATTTTTATTCTTGAAAATTTAAAAAGAAAGTAAACTATAAAATAATGAATTATTTAACATGTGTTAAAAGCAGTAAATGCGGATGAAATTATGTCCCATTTCAAATGGCCAGTTAATAACATCGCCAAACAGTTTAAATTATAAAATATACATTCACACGTACACCAGAGATTTATTTCATATTTAGAGATGATCTTTTTAAGTATTGTTGCCAATTCTAAGACAACGTAAATAATATTTCCTTTCTAGCAATAAAAATATTTTGCTTGGATTAGTGTGTGTGTTCGACGGCGGAAGTTTTGGGTTTGACACATTTAACTAGTTTAAAATTAGTTTCAAAGCCTATAATATTTCTTCAGTTATTTAAATTTAAGTAGAATTTCTCGAAATTTTGGACATTTATACCCATACTTATTTAACAAGAATGTATAACACTTTTCTTTTTACACCAATTAAAAATCTAAAATAAGGCTTTTCTTATGATACTTATTAAATATTTGTAGGTTAATGTGTTAATTTTTTATTAATTTCCAAAGAAAAACCCTTGTTTGGTTTAAAAAAAAAAAAAAAAAATTCAAATTTTTTCCATTTTATAAAAAACTGTCCGTTACATCATATTAAGTTTTTGACAGCTGAAAAGCTGAACATTTCACTCTCGTTTAAAGAAAAGATTATAAAAATATCCTTACTAGGCCGTGTCGATGGCATTTTTTATTAAACAGGGAAAACAATATCAACTGCTCTAAAATATCTCCCCAAAGGCGCGCTTCCAACAATATATGCTTTTCTCACTGTCTTCAGTGGGGGTCAGAAGATTTCGATGACAGTTATCCGAGGGGAGACGTTCTCGATTGTGTCGGGGTAGCATTTATCCCAGGGTCGTTGGAATGCAACGTCACATCGGTTAATTCAAAATATTTTCTGAGAAAGTGGAACACCCGAACTGTTGTGCTTAAACATTCCACTCCTCAACTTTATCACATAATACAAGACACTGAATCGCCAGTAATGGGATTCAATGTTATTTAACCCTCATACAATAACGCGAAATAACTTAAAACAAGAAATATATTTATAAATAAAAAATAGCTTTACAATTTTTCCGGGTTTAGAAATTATTTTTTAAAGCAACTGAAAACGAAGCTTCTGATGAGATTGAAATGTTAAATCTCTTTCGTATTTATTAACAGAGCTGAATATAGTAAATTCTAATTCAGAAGCACCTGAATATCATTAATGAAACTAATAGTAGATATTTTTAATGCTATTTAAAAAAAAAAAAAAAAAAAGATACAAAATTATATACTATTTTACTTGTATTCCTTTTCCCATCGACATTCATCATAAAAATTTCAGCTTAAGTATCCAGTAAATGATTCCTATAATATCAAACATTTCGTCGACTTTTAAACGATTAATTCATTATTTAAATTTTGTGAAGCTTTCATTCTCTGAAGAATTTAAAATTCAGAATAAAATTTTACTGCTTGTAGAGTATTTGTTCCATAAAAAATTAAAATATACTTTGACAATGTCAAATTTTTGTCAGTTTTGCCCATTCCCGAAGAATACTTTCTCATGCGAAATCTCAGAACGCGTAACTCTGCGTTAAATTGCATTTGCAGTGGCCGATTTGGACGTTGCAAAAAGAGTTTTAAAATAGGACAATAGTTTTCCCTTGTGCGGCGAGAATGAGAAGTCTGACAGCGAAACATTCATTTGAGCCTTTCGGAGCTGCAGCGAATAATATAAAACAAATAGGAAGCGTGCGTCGTTCCGTTCATAAAAAGATTGCAGATTCTGGAAACATTGAAATGCTTTCCTAAATTTTTATTCAAACTGAAGAGCAACAGAAGTCTGCTGGAATCTCTCCCACGCATAAGGGATGATGTATTTTACTCATTTCAGGAATTGAAGAAATATCCAGCCACTCCAAGCCATTAAACAGTAAACCAGCCAGTAAACAAGCCAGTAATTTTTTGCAAACCTTCTAATTGCAAAAAATGTGGAACACTTGACAATTTCGCGCGCTGGGGCTCTATATACACGTCGAAAAGTTGTTAAAAAAAAAAGTTAGTGTGAAAAATTATTCTAAACACTACCAATTGTTTTTGTAATTCCTATCTATCTTTCTGGATTAAAGTTCAACATACTCGCATGTCGAATGCCCAAAGACTGTTTTCCTTGAAAAGCAGTCTTTCCAATGTTCGCTCCGATTCAAAGACGTTATTTTTGAAGGTGACTATTTTGGCGAATTTTTCATACACCAATTCACTGCCCTGTCTCAGATGTAAATATATTTATCCATGAAATCACGCTTCAACGCTGAAAATACACCAAAATAATAAGACACAGCATTCCGTTTCATTGCATCTTAACCCCTTGAAGGGCACCAGTATATCACACATAGCATATACCAATTAATTTTAATGCCCCATTGGCACCAAAATTCAGGAATAAATTTGGCTTTGTATAATTTACGCGAAGAAAATATTTTATTTTCTTTCCTGTAAATTTGTTCAAAAATCCCGGTGTCGCCCAATAATTTTAACATTTTGTCGAATGAAATACTTTGCCATGAAAGGGGTTAAGTAACTTACATGCATGCAGACATTTTCAAATTAAATAAAATCTCCTCAAGAACACCATAGTTTATTTGGCTACAAACCCACCGAGCATCGTAATTTGGATTCCAAGATGGGCGGAATCACCATCTCATAGTTTCATTAATCAAATAAGATGGCCACGTACAAGTAAATAAACGAATAAATGAGTATATACAGTCAGTACCGGATATATGGTCACCCGCTTAAAAGGTCAGCCCGCTTATAAGGTCACTTTTCGTAAGTCCGGACTGACTGAATAGGTATTACGTGTTAAAATACACCACCTATATGGTCAGTTTCCAATGGTTACTATCGGATATATGGTCATAATGTCATCGTTTGTCTCCCTTTTTATTGGAAAATATCATACAGTTTTAAGCTTTTTCCTTCCCTGTTTTAGGGTGTAAAGTGCCGAATAGACGTATCATTCACATTCAAGTATCTTCAACTATTGGCCTCTTTGTAGTGGTCAGGCGACGCTTTTCATTTTTAATAGCTTTAGAAAGAAGTGAATGGACATCCTGATGGAGGAACTTCTTTTCTTCTAGTTAATCTTCCCCTTTTTCCATCGTTGAATCTCCCATGTTTTTGCTAAAATCCACAAGTATGAACTTCCGTATCGTAAAGAAAGGCCAGTTGACATTTTTATAGTTTTAGAATGAGAGGGACCTTTTTGTTTTTAAACGGAACCTTAGAGATCGCGATAATATTGTATACCATGTGACTAGATGCGCGTCGATACTCGGGTGAGGGAGAGATCTCTTCCCGGCTGCAGCCTATGAGCGAAACTCTTTCTTGTCGGTAAGAGTTTCCAAAGCTCTGGAGATTTTTCACTCAACTGTTGCATTAGATACCGATTCTTGGAAAATATGCCATCACCCCTTGCGACTGAATGAAAATTGTCCTCCGTGCAGAGAAAAGTTAAATCACGCATTTTTAGATTTTTTTATTTTTAATTACTTGTCGCTACCTGTATAATCTTCGTTCATTCGTTAATTGTCATTTGTAAATACAAGATGTCAGAAAAACAAAAAATTTGACAATTGCGGAAAAAAATAGTAGAAAACTTTGAAAAATTGAATGTATCGAAAGCAGCTTTCGCGAAAACTGATGGAATAGAGAAAGCGACTCTTAGTGTTCAAATCTTGTTAAATAGAAGATGTGGTCAACCAAAAGAGAAAGCGAATTATCGAAAGCTGCTTTTAAAAGACGTCATTGCTGCCTTTGATCATAAAAAGAAGTTTCGCGTGACTGTGTAAGATTCCATGTGTTACGTAGACAAGAGTTGGAATATGGTATCAAAGAAGACCAATGAAGATTGTTTTTGACATCCTTGGCTTCAAGCATGTGAAGAATTATCGTTCGAAGACAACTACAGCGATGATGATGGTGATGATGTGTCCCTATTTGAAGTTGCATAAGAACTACGGAATGCCGTTTGTACAATACATGACGAACTGACATATGCAGTTGTTGACAATAAGATTCCTACTAATGGCCTTTAGCCACGAGTGGCAACAGTCACGCTTTTACGTGTACGTACCTCCCGAAAAAGGTTGCTTATTGGACGAAGGGGAAGCCGTGTTAAAATGTTCTTCACGCATATTGGTGTTTCTCTTCTAGATATCCGCAGCTGACGTAACATCGGTAAAGTCCATGGTGAAGCTTCTGTACTGGAAATAGTTTCGGAAATTTTAAATATAAACTCTGATGGAAACGATGATAATTAGAAACTGAACCGACAACGGGAACAGAAGCTCTCAAAGCACTAAATACGTTCAGACATTTTTTTTACTAATCCCAAAGGCATTTTACCCAAAGTCATTCACAGAGGAACATTTTAAAACTGTTCCAGAATAAGAAAAGGTACTTTTCAAAACTACGATAAAAAACAAACAAACTTGCATAATGGATTATTTTTACTACTACGAATACTCATCAATTAGAAATGTTAAGTGTAAAGCAATTCTTGTTTATACCTCTTGTTTTATAAATTATATGTTCATAGCTTCTTTATACATTATTGTACTAATATAACTAACTTATTAATAATATTTTATTGTCTAAAATAAAATTCCTGCTTACACCGCATATAAGGTCACCCCACTTACTAGGTTATATTTCTCAGGACCGCATGGGTGGCCATATAACCGATACGGACTGTATTAAAAAAGTTTGTGTACATTATGGACAGGATTTTAGAAAATTCACAAAGAAAAAAAATTGTAGTCGCCAGGAAATATATTTACCCCTCTCCCGTGACCGTCATTGATTTTCAAAAAAAGCACAAATGTTTTTTATGAATTAATTCAGAAAATGTAACGAGCATAGTTTAGAATTACTATTTGTTACATAGTTTAGAATAGTGCATAATTTAGAAAGATAATATAAGCTAAATTTTCTAATAACTTATCAAAAATATATATCTCTCTCTCGCAAAAAAAGAAAGAAAGAAAGAAGGAAAAGAAATGCTACTATCAAGTCTGTTCGGAAAAGAGTGATTGAACTTATTCAAGAATTAATTTCAAGAACAATTAAATTTCTTGGTATTGTGCACTGTTTATTTAAAGCAGATTAATAACATTGTACATGATACGTTCTTAGAATACGTTTTAATAAGTACTTGAATTATTTTTTTTTAATTGGTATTGGTATTTTTTCTTGTTGTTGTTGTTATTTTATGTTGAAATTTCACCTTGAAAACGCAGCGTACCACAAAGAAAAATCAATCTAAATTTACAAGAAATTGCTTCCAGTATTTCAAAAAAAAAATTTATCAGTTTTTAAAATTAGTTTCAAAGCTTATAATATTTTCCCAGTTATTTTATATTTAAGTAGAATTTCTACAAATTTTGCGTATTTACACCCATATTTATTTAACAATAACTTCATACCGTTTAAAAATCTAGAATGAGGCCTTTCTTAGGATACTAATTAAATATTTGTAGGTAAACATGTTTATGTTTTATTAATTTTCAAAGGAAAGCCCTTGCTTGGTCAAAAAAAGGACATTTCATTTTCATATTCCATTTAAAAAAAAAAACTATCCGTTATAGCATTTTGAGTTTTTGACAACTGAAAATCTGAACATTTCACTCTCGTTTAAAGAAAAGAATATAAAAATATCTTAATTAGGCTGTGTCGATGGCATTTTTAATTAAACAGGGAAAACAATATCAACCGCTCTAAAATCTCTCCCCAAAGACACGCTTCCAACAATATATGCTTTTCTCACTGCCTTCAGTGGGTTCGGAAGATTTCGACGACAGTTATCCGAGGGGAGACGTTCTCGATTGTATCGGGTTAGCATTTATCCCTGGGTCGTCGGAATGCAACGTCACATCGGGTAATTCATAATTTTTTCAGAGAAAGTGGAACACCTGATCTGTTCAGTTTGTTGTGCCACGGCCAAACTCGATCGCCTGCCTTATACGGCCTTTACAATATCCCTTAGTTTCGGAATCGTTAAAGACTACAGTCGTCGCAAGATGGCGCGAATACGTACTGTACATTGTATTTTCTGTACTGTAAATAATGCTTATTAAGTGTTACTTTCATACATAAAAATACGAAAAACGTCTCTGTATATGCGTTATAAAAGGTATAGGTAATATACGTATATTTTGCCTCGTCGTTTTTTATACTGAAAACAGGAAAACGGAAGGATTTGGAGATAAAATAACTCTGGTGTAAAATACAGGTATATAAAGTTGATTGCGGACAACTTTGGATAATAGAAAACATTAGAGGTATTGAAAATGCAGTGTACAGGGGAATAGAAAAAAAATTATAGATTGCTACCATTTTTAGAAGAAAAAAACAAACAGGGGAAATTATAAAATCAAATAGTATTTGAATTTTAGGCAGTTATATTATAAAAACTATAATAAAAAATATTTACACAATATTGAGAGAATAAGCAAGTTCGCCAGTATCCTGCAACCAACTCATAACGAATTTTTTTTTTTTTTTTTTTCAGAAGATTGATTATTTTTGCACGATTCTTAATTAATTAAAAAATATATAGATATATGTACATTGAAAACAATTTTCAATAAATTTGGCCATGATATGTGTTGATCTGAAATATTCAAGCATGTAGAAAAATAACAAAATTGCACATAAAATTAAATATTCTAATTCTGGACACTGATGGTATAAATCTATGGTACAATTAAAAGGATATTTGCATTTTCTTTTTTTTTCTTTCAAAACATGGATACTTACGTGATTCTTAATTATTAAGAAAATATCTATGTTTGTACATTGCAAACAATTTTCAATAAATTTGGCTATTATATGTGTTGATCTAAAATATCCAAGTACATATAAAAATTATAAAATTACATATAAAATTAAATATTCTAATTCTGGACAGTCATGGTGTAAAAGTATATGATTAAAATAAAAATATATTTACATGTTTCATAATATATATATATATAAAAAATAAGAAAGTTTTTTTGCCAATATCCAGCAATCAACTCATATCGATTTTTTTTTTTTTCAAAACATGGCTATTTTCATAATTCTTAATTATTTAAAAAATATATCAGTACATTGCGAACGATTTTCAATAAATTTAATACAGTGAAACCCGCTTAAGAAGTTCCCCAACGGAATGGAAGGGAAAAACTTCTTAACCGGGAAAATTACCATTTTTTGAAAAATTAATAGTTTAAAGACTGATATTCAGAAGAGGGTTTATTTTATCTTAGAACAATAATACAAAGAGTATTTTCCATAAAATTGAGTTTTCTTAAGAAGTTTAAATTAGTTTGCACACTTAAAAAATTAGCTAATAAAGTAAAAATACATAATTACCTTAGAAACTCTGTATTTAATCCAAGACAAGAAATTTCTCTTTAAAAGTCATTTGATATGTTTTCGCAAAAAAAAATCGGTTATAGTTTTTTGTTTCTGTTCTTTTTCGGCAATTTTTAATTGATAACAGTCTAATTGTCTTAAGCTTTTGAAAACTTCTTCAGGCACATTTTCGACACATTCGATAAAACGCCGAAGGGTTTCTAGTCCTTTTACAGCTTCCGAAAAACTAGGAATTTCCACATCCTCTTCCTCAGTTTCACTCATTTCTTCATCTACTGTCATTTCACAAATATCCACTGTAAGCATTTCACATGGTACTACTTCATCATCTACCGACACGTACTCTTCAAACGATGCAGTGAAATCCATCTTTCTCTGTAGAGTCTTCCAATCATACTCAATATCAAATTCATATTCTTCTGTTGATTCTCCATCCAAGAATCCCGCTTTTTGAAAACAATTGGCAATGACAGATGAGGTTATTAACTCCCATGCAGATAAAATAAAATGAATTGATTCCAAAACGTTCACTTTTTTTTAACTCTCCAATATTGTCAAGTTTTTCAATCATCCATTTCACTAGCCGTTTTCTATAATGCTGCTTAAACACTTTAATTACTCCCTGATCCATAGGTTGTAAAACGGAAGTTGAGTTCGGTGGTAGAAAATGGACTTTTATGTTGCTCAAGTTTTTCGTGTCTTTGGAATGGGCGGCACAGTTGTCTACGAAAATGATGATGTTCCTCTTAGCTTTCCTCATTTTGTCATTCAATCTTTTCAAGTAATCTGCATAAATTGTAATTGTCATCCACGCAGTCTTGTTGCTTTCATAATCACAAGGCAGCGATTTCACAATCTGAAAACATCTGGGTTTCTTCGATTTTCCAACAACTAAAATTGGCAACTTCTCAGAACCATCCATGTTGGCACCCAATAAAATTGTAAGTCGTTCCTTATTTCTTTTACCTCAGTGACATTTTTCGCCTTTATATGCATATGTTTTATCCGGTAAAGGATTGTAGAAAAGTCCACACTCATCCATATTGAAAATGTCTTTAGGATGATAGCCGGTTATCAAATCTGGTAAGATTTCCTTCCACTCTTCGATTTCTTGTGGATCGACACCTTTACTCTCGCCTTGTATAGAATTATAAGTCAATCCAGCTCTTTTCTTTATGCTATCAATCCATCCATTTGAAGGAGTAAATTCAACCTCCATTTTTTTGGCAATTTCCTCAGCCTTCTCTCTAAGAATAGGTACGCTTATAGGAATATTGGCGGATCTGGCTTGTTTGAACCAAATCAATAACTTTTCTTCCATAACTCCATATTTTCCTCTTTTCACCTTTTAGGTAGATTTCGTATGAAATACTACCTATTGGGATCGTTCCTATGTTGGAATTTCTAAAAATTTTTTGCAGATCTACACCGATCATGACCCCTAGAACGCAAAAGCACCCTCAGTAAAAAACTTTATCTATCTATCTGTCTATCTATGTATCTATCTATCTATATATATCACTTTCTTCTGGACACGACAACTTTCGTAATTCTGCACCAATCTCTTCCAAACTTATACATAAAATCAATGGGCATAAAATCTCGGTCAAGTTCGTTAATGGGCAAAATCGGACCAAGGGGATGGAAATAGGGATGGGTTTTGCGAAAACCGAAAATCCCCCATAACTTCTTAATTTTTATACATATCAAATCAGTTTTTATTACTTCTAAAAATAGGGCCAAAATTTTATGTATCACAGATTTTTGATAAAGTTAAAAATGGGCTCAAGGGGCGCAAAAATAGGGTTTTGGGAGAAAAAAAATTCATAACTTCGTCAATTCTCAAGATATCAATTCCAATTAATTTTATTACAAATCTCCTTAATATTATCTACAACTTTTATATTCACAAGTTTTTGATAGGACCAATTCGTACCGCAAAAAAAAAATTAAAAACGAAAACAAAAAGGGTGTTTGAAGAAGTAAAAAATCCGTAACTCCGTCAATTCAAAAGATATCAAATCCCCATGAATTTATAATATATCTTCTTAATATTGTCTACAACATCTGTATAGACAAGTTTTGGAGAGGACCAATTCTTACAGCAAAAACAAATTAAAAATACATAGCGGTTGAAGAAAAAAAATCATCTAAGTAAGGGTGTATTCAAATCCAAGCTGCTTATTTTCTGACTCATTTTACAATTCATTTTACTCTCAAAGGCTTCCAATTGTTACGTTTTCTTACTCAGAAACTATATAATGTATCGAAATGGTCGATTTTTTGATAGAGGCAGAATATATTTTAAAAAAATGCTGTTAAAGTGGGCATTTTGAACCGAATTTCCCGAAGCGGATTGTGTTGGAAAAATCATTGCATTAAGGATGCACTCAAATCCAAACTGTTTATTTTCTTACTCATTTTTAAATTCCTTTTTTATCTCAAACGCATCCAATTGCTAGATTATCTTATTCAGAAACTATATAATGTAAAGTAATGATCGGTTTTTTGATAGAGGCAGAATATATTTCAAAAAATGATGTCAAAGTGGGCATTTTGAACAGAATTTCCCGAAGCGATTGTGTTAGAAGCGAAAAATATTGCTCTACTGAGAAAATAATTGTTTATTAATCAAGTTTTAATTAATTGAAAGAAAAATAAAAACACAGGTCGCTTATAAATCTTTTCAAAAATCACGTCAGCATGTTTCATAATTTTTTTTTTTTTAGGTAGATTTCGTATGAAATACTACCTATTGGGATCGTTCCTATGTTGGAATTTCTGAAAAAATTTTTAATTAATTTTTGCTCTCAAACGCATCCAATTGCTAGATTCTCTTATTCAGAAACTATATAATGCACAGTAATGATCGATTTTTTGATAGAGGCAGAATATATTTCAAAAAATGATGTCAAAGTGGGCATTTTGAACGGAATTTCCCGAAGCAATTGTGTTATCACTTTCTTCTGGATACGATAACTTCCGCAATTCTGCACAAATCTCTTCCAAACTGATACATAAAATCAAGGGGCATAAAATCTCGGTCAAGTTCGTTAATGGGCAAAAGCGGACAAAGGGGATGGAAATAGGGAGGTGTTTTGTGAAAACCGAAAAAAACCCATAACTTCTTAATTTTTGTACATATCAAATCAATTTAAAGTTTTTATTACTTCTAAAAATAGCGCCAAAAATTCATGCATTACAGATTTTTGATAAAATTAAAAATAGGCTCAAGGGGCGCAAAAAATAGGGTTTTTGGGAGAAAAAAATTCCTTACTTCGTCAATTCTCAAGATATCAAATCCAATTAATTTTATTATACGTCTCCTTAATATTATCTACAACTTTTATATTCACAAGTTTTTGATAGCACCAATTCGTACCGAAAAAAAAAATTAAAAACGAAAACAAAAAAATGGGGGGGGGGGGGTTTGAAGAAAAAAAATTTTCATAACTCCGTCAATTCACAAGATATAAAATCTCCATGAATTTATCATATATCGTCTTAATATTGTCTTCGACATTTATATAGACGAAGTTTTTGATAGGGCCAATTCTTACAGCAAAAACAAATTAAAAATACGTAGCGGTTGAAGAAAAAAAATCATCTTATTAAGGGTGCATTCAAATCCAAACTGTCCATTTTCTTACTCATTTTTAAATTCATTTTTGCTCTCAAACGCATCCAATTGCTAGATTCTCTTATTCAGAAACTATATAATGTACAGTAATGATCGATTTTTGATAGAGGCAGAATATATTTCAAAAAATGATGCCAAAGTGGGCATTTTGAACAGAATTTCCCGAAGCGATTGTGTTAGAAACGAAAAATATTGCCCTACTGAGAAAATAATTGTTTATTAATCAAGTTTTAATTAATTGAAAGAAAAATAAAAACACAGGTCGCTTATAAATCTTTTCAAAAATGACGTCAGGAAGTTTCATAATTTTTTTTTTTTTAATTAAAAATGAATCTGAAAATGTGCCAGAAAATTTCGAGTTGTTGAGCATGGAAAAATATTTTTTTTAATATTGCCTTAACATGATTCTGATAAAACCAGCTATTTTATAAAAAGGAAATACAAATTCGTCAAAAGCAGACAGATAAGACTGTTAAAGTGGATTTATATCTAATAATGATTAATTTTTTGTTGGTGAAATTAGTATATTTAACTTCGAAATCTACCTCTGCCTGTAGGCCGGGCCGGCAGGGATTTTTTAATTTTACGAGATTTTTGAGAACAGTTTAAAATGAGATCTCGTTTTGCTACAATTCCATTCAGAGTAGTCATTGGTATGTTCAATTTCTGTGCAATTTCAACTCTTGTTGTTTTCGCGTTACTATCAACTTCTTTCAAAATTTTGATTTTGTCTTCAATTGACAAGGCTTTCCTTTTAATTGCCTTGCCCGACATTTTTTGGGGAAAAAAAACAGAATTTTTTGTTTCTTGTATTTTCCAACGAGAAAACTTTGATGTTATGCACTTTACACTGACTTAAAAACTGTGAAATGAATAAACCAAACGAAGCTTTGGTACATTACACTTATGGAATAGGGTGGTGGGAAAGAATCTGTTGTAACTATTAAACTGAAAGAACCAGCCATCGGTAGGGCGGAGCAATTCCTTTTTCTCTTTATCAGTCACTATTGTTAGAGTGACGAGGGGCCCATCCTCTACCCACATTCCATTTCCAACAAACACGTTAAACGGATTTTAAGGTGAAATAGAGGTGATAACATCTGCTATCAGTCCTAAACATTGACCTTTTTGAATAGCGAAGAATAATAAAGAAAGAGATTTCAGCACAGAAAATAAAATAATAATCAAAAAGACAAAATAAACGAGCTTTGAAAGTAAAAATGGAAGGAAAAATAAAACTTTTTAAGCGGGAAAGAGTTTCGAACTAAACTTCTTAAACGAGTTATTTTAGTGTTGTAAGAATAAGAGAAAAATGGGAATCGAAAATGTAAACTTCTTAAGCGGGAACTTCTTAAACGGGTTTTACTGTATTTATATGGGCTCCTCTTAACTATACGAGCATACAGTAAAATTACAAAATCACATGATAGAATTAAATATTCTAATTCTGGACAGTCATCATATAAAAGTGTACGATAAAAATATAAATATATTTACATGTTTTATAATAATAATTTTTTTTTTAAAAGCAGGTCTTTTCGCCAGGTAATCAAATCATATCGATTTTTTTTCTTTTCTTTTTTAAAAAAATCATGGATATTTACACGATTCTTAATTTAGAAAAATATAGATATGTGTACATTGTGAACAATTTTCGGTAAATTTAAATATTGTAGGTGCTGGTCAAGAAATACGAGGAAACAAGAAACTAATAATAAATAAATAATTTTTTTTTTCATGTTTCATTATTTTAAGACGCCCGTCTGACATTGGTCAAAGAATCATTAAGTCTTTTTTTTTCCTTCAACAGTTTGCACTCCAAATTTGAAGAAATTAATGAAAAGAAATTTCTGGAATTTTTTTACTGAATCGTAAGTCCGGTACTGAACACAGCAATGCGCTGGGTTTTACTAAAAAAAAACATCAAAAATCGTAATTTCAGTTAAGTTATACCTAAGAAAACACAAGCGTGCAAGGGAATTTCTTCATTAGACACAGTAGGTAAAAGCGCCCCCCTAAAATTCTCCGGAGAGAAACTCTGCTTCCCTGAAAACAAAGGGATTTCTACTTTTTGTTACGGCCGTATAAGGGGGAATCGAGTTTGGCCGTGGTTGTGCTTAAACATTCCATTCCTCCCTTTATCACATAATACGTTGAAACGCCAGTCATGGGATTCAATGTTATTTAACCCTCGTACTGTGAAATGACACTTTGTAAAGCAAGAAATATTTATAAATAAAAAATAGCTTTGTAATTTTTCCGGGTTCAAAACGTATTTTTTAAAGCAACTGAAAAAGAAGCTAATGATGAGATTCAAATATTAAATTTCTTTCCTATTTATTAATAGAGCTGAATATAGTCAATTCTAATTCAGAAGCACCTGAATATTATTAACCCTAGATCTACCGGGAATTTTATTCAAGTTTTAATAAAACGTTCTACACCAGAATTTTTATTTAAAACTATTTAACTTATTTATTTACCTTATTTTTGTCTGGTTTATATACTTAGTTTATTTTAAAGAAATTTCTGGTTTGAATGAATATTTTGTATGTACCTGTCGGGTCCAATGGACCCGTCTGGTAGACGGAGGGTTAAGGAAACTAATGGCAGATATTTTTATTGCTATTAACAAAAGTTAAAAAAGAAAAACCAAACAAATTTTTAATCATACAAAGTTATTTACTATTGTACTTGTATTTCCTCTCCCATCGACATTCATCATAAACATTTCAGCTCAAGCATCCAATAAATGTTTCCGATAATATCGAACAATTCGTCGACTTTTAAATGATTAATTTAGTGTTTTAAATTTTGTGATGTTTTCATTCTCTGAAGAATTTAAAATTGAGAGTAATTTTTTTCTGTTTGTAGATTATTTATTCTCTAAAAATTTAAAATATACTTTTGAAAATGTTTAATTTTTATCAATTTTGCCCATTCCCGAAGAACACCATTCTCATGCGAAATCTCAGAACGTGTAACTCTGCGATAAATTGCATTTGCAGTGGCCGATTTGGACGTTGCAAAAAGAGTTTTAAAATAGGATAATAGTTTTCCCTTGTGCCGCGAGAATGAGAAGTCTTATAGCGGAACATTCATTTGAGCTTTTTGGGGCTGCAGCGAATAATATAAAACAAATAGGAAAGCGTGCGTCGTTCCGTTCATAAAAAGATTGCAGATTCAGGAAACTTTGAAATGCTTTCCTAAACTTTTATTCAAACTGAAGAGAAACAGAAGTCTGCTGAAATCTCTCCCACGAATAGGGGATGAGGTATTTTACTTGAAATTGAAGAAATATCCAGCCACTCCAAGGAAATAACTAATTGCAAAAAATATGGATTGACAATTTCGCGCGCTGGGACTCTATATAGACGTTGAAACTTGTTGAAAAAAAAATTAGTGTGAAAGATTATTCTAAACACTACCAATTATTTTTGTAATTCCTATCTATATTTCTGGATTAAAGTTCGAAATACTCGCATGTCAAATGCCCACAGACTGTTTTCCTTGAAAAGCAGTCTTTCTAATGCTCGCTCCGATTCAAAGACGTTATTTTTGAAGGTGACTATTTTGGCGAATTTTTCATACACCAGTTCACTGTCCTGTCTCAGATGTAAATATATTTATCATGCCTCAACGATGAAAATACACCAAAATAATACGACACAGCATTCAGTTTCATTACATTTTAATCCCTTGAAGGGCACCAGTATATCACATATACCAATTAATTTTAATGCCACGTTGGCACCAAAATTTAGGAATAAATTTTGCTTTGTGTAATGTACCCGAAGAAAAGCTTTTACTTTCTTTACTATAAATTTGTTCAAAAATCCCGATTACGCCCAATAATTTTAACATTCTGTCAAATGAAATACTTTGCCACGAAAAGGGTTAAGTAACTTACAAGCATGCAGACATTTTCGAATTAAATAAAATCTCCTGAAAAACACCGTAGTTTATTTGGCTACAAACGCACCCAGCATCGTAATTTGGATTTCAAGATGGGCGGAGTCACCATTTCATAGTTTCATTAATCGAATGAGATGGGCGCGTACAAATAAATAAACGAATAAATGAGTATATATTAAAAATGTTTGTATATATTATGGACAGGGTTTTAGAAAATTCACAAAGAAAAAAATTCTAGTCGCCAGGAAATATATTTACCCCTCTCACGTGACCGTCATTGATTTTCAAAAAAAAAAAGCACAAATGTTTTTTATGAGTTAATTAAAAAAAAATAACGAGCGTAGTTTAGAATTACTATTTGGTACATAGTTTAGAATAGTGCATAATTTAGAAAGATAATATAATCTAAATTTTCTAATAACTTATCAAAATTATATATCTCTCTGGCAAAAAAAAAAGAAAGAAAGAAAAGATATACTATCAAGTCTGTTCGGAAAGGGATGATTGAACTTATTCAAGAACTACTGTACAATTAATTTTCTTGGTATTGCGCTCTGTTTATTTAAAGCAAATTAATACTATTGTACATGATGCGTTGTTAGAATATGTTTTAATAAGTACTTCAATTTTTTTTTAATTGGTATTTTTTTTTATGTTAGAATTTCATTTTGAAAACACAGCGTACCACAAAGAAAAATCAATCTAAATTTACAAGAAATTGCTTCCAGTATTTAGAAAAAAAAATTTATTAGCTTTTAAAATTTGTTTCAAAGCTTATAATATTTTCCCAGTTATTTTATATTTAAGTAGAATTTCTACAAATTTTGAGTACTTATACCCATATTTATTTAACAATAACTTACAACACTTTTGTTTTCATATCGTTTAAAAATCTAGAATAAGGCCTTTCTTAGGATACTAATTAAATATTTGTAGGTTAATATGTTAATTTTTTATTAATTTTCAAAGAAAAGCCCTTGCTTGGTCAAAAAAGGCAAATTTCATTTTTATATTCCATTTTATAAAAAACTATCCGTTACATCATTTAAAGTTTTTGACAACAAAAAATCTGAACATTTCACTCTCGTTTAAAGAAAAGATTATAAAAAATATCTTAATTAGGCTGTGTCGATGACATTTTTTATTAAACAGGGTGAATACTATCAACCGCTCTAAAATCTCTCCCCAAAGACGCGCTTTTGACAATATATGCTTTTATCACTGCCTTCAGTGGGGTCGGAAGATTTCGACGACAGTTATTCGAGGGGAGACGTTCTCGATTGTGTCGGGTTAGCATTTATCCCAGGGTCATCGGAATGCAACGTCATATCGGGAAATTCAAAAGATTTTCCGAGAAAGTGGAACACCCGATCTGTTCAATTTGATGCGCCACGGCCAAACTCGATCGCCTGCCTTATACGGCCTTCACAATATCCCTTAGTTTCGGAATCGTTAAAGACTACAGTCGTCGCCAGATGGCGCGAATACGTACTGTACATTGTATTTTCTCTAATGTAAATAATGCTTATTAATTGTTACTTTCATACATAAAAATACGAAAAAGTCTCTGTATATGCGTTACAAAAAGGTATAGGTAATATACGTATATTTTGCCTCGTCGTTTTTTATACTGAAAACAGGAAAACTAAAGGATTTGGAGATAAAATAACTCTGATGTAAAATTCAGGTATATAAAGTTGATTACGGACAACTTTGGATAATAGTAAACATTAGAGGTACTGAAAATGCAGTGTAAAGGGAAATAGAAAAAAAAAATTATAGATTTCTACCATTTTTAGAAAAAAAAAAAAAAAACTGGGGAAATTATAAAATCAAATATTTGAATTTTAGGCAGTTATATCATAAAAACTATAATAAAAAATATTTACACAATATTAAGAGAATAAGCAAGTTCGCCAGTATCCGGCAACCAAATCATAACGAAATATTTTTTTTTCAGAAGATTGATTATTTTTGCACGATTCTTAATATATTAAAAAATATATAGATATATGTACATTGCAAACAATTTTCAATAAATTTGGCCATTATATGTGTTGATCTGAAATATTCAAGCATGTAGGAAAATAACAAAATTGCATATAAAATTAAATATTCTAATTCTGGACACTGATGGTATAAACTAATATACAATTAAAAGGATATTTGCTTTTTCATAATATCATCAAAATACGCAAGTCTTTTGCCAATAACCCGCAATCAACTCATGTCGTTTTTTTTTTTTTTCTCAAAACATGGATACTTACATGATTCTTAATTATTAAGAAAATATCTATGTTTGTACATTGCAAACAATTTTCAATAAATTTGGCCATTATATGTGTTGATCTAAAATATCCAAGTACATATAAAAATTATAAAATTACATATAAAATTAAATATTCTAATTCTGGACAGTCATGGTGTAAAAGTATATGATTAAAATAAAAATATAGTTACATGTTTCATAATATATATATGAAAAGAAAAAAAAAATAAGAAAGTTTTTTTGCCAATATCCAGCAATGAGCTCATATCGATTTTTTTTTTTCAAAACATGGCTATTTACATAATTCTTAATTATTTAGAAAATATATCAGTATATTGCGAATAATTTCCAATAAATTTAATATTTATATGGGCTAATCTTAACTATACAAGCATACAGGAAAATTACAAAATCACATGATAGAATTAAATATTCTAATTCTGGACAGTCATCATATAAAAGTGTACGATAAAAATATAAATATATTTACATGTTTTATAATAATTATTTAAAAAAAAGGCGTAGATGCCGTATCTTCCCTCAGTAGTTGTTGTTTTGAATTGTTTGGCGATTTTTTGTTGGCGATGTTTACGGATATGACAAACTCGATATGGAAACCCCGTGTGACGTGTGTGTTGTGACGTGTCGTGTTCTGGCAACCCCTGAGAAGCTTAGAATTTTGTGGATGTATTGTATTTTGATATCGTGTTCTATCGTTGTCTTTTTATTTTTATGTTAAATTTATTGGATGTATTTCATTGACTATAGTTTCTGCAGTCCGTTTAAACGCTCTTGCTGAAGTAATTAAGAAATATGAGGAAATTTTGACAAGAAAGGGAGGTTTGTTTATAGCGTGTTAATGCGTATTAAGCCTATTTTGGAAAATGACGGCAGTGTTATGAGAGATATTTTGTGCTGGAGGTTTGAAGAAAGCAGATGTCTGTTAAGGTATGTTGATAATTTCCTGTATATTTTGTTGCTTTAAGAGTTTTTTACATTTTGAGATTGCTACAAAACGAGAACTGCTGAATTTTGAGAATGCTATACCGCAAAAAATGGTGAATTCGGCGATGTTTTTTTTTTTTCGGTAAATGTGCGTGAAGCACTCATACAACTATTGCTGATTGCCACTTTAGGGAGTTTCGTTTTTAACACTTTCCAACAAAGTTGAAAAGTGTTTATGCATTCGGTTTGTCTGTCCGTCTGTCCGTATGGCCGTCTGTACGCGCTCTAACTCCCGTAAATATACTCGGATCTTTCTGAAATTTTTAGATGTTAGTGACCTCTACCATAGCACGAACCCTATTGCAAATGAAGTTTCTAGCATGTTTAGTTCATCTACAGGGGCAGTCAAAAGTTTTCCGTTACATTACGGCTTATGGGAAAGAATCGTTTCAAATGATTTTTAATGATATTAAACACTTTGAAACACAATAAAAGTGATATGCATTTATCAGTGCACTAAAATATGCATTCCGTAGAACATGCGCTGCAAAGAATAAATATTATTCATTTACAGGGTCACACAAAAGAATTCCGTTAGATAATGATATACGGGTGGAGGGAATTGTTTCAGGCGTATTTTAATTACGTTAAATTATTTCATGTATAATAGAATTTATATACGTCGCTGAGGTTTACTATAACTTATTTCATATATAATACGAAGTACATAGCATTTACAGGGACACACAAAAGATTTCGGATCTTTTGGATCTTTCGGATCTTCAGCTCATTCAACTATTGCTGATTGCCACTTTAGCGAGTTTCGTTTTTTAGGTATATTTTGCTGCTTTAAGAGTTTTTTACATTTTGAGATTGCTACAAAACGAGAACTGCTGAATTTTGAAAATGCTATACCGCGAGAAATGCTGAATTCGGCGATGTGCTTTTCGGTAAATATGCGCGAAGCGCTCATACAAGGATTACTGATTGCCAGTTTAGCGAAATTTGTTTATTATTTACATTTTATTTTCGTTAAGCCAAACACGCTTATAAACCGGAGCTTAGCCAGATTGACTACTTGGCGGAAAAGGGGTTTTCACGCCAAGAAGAATTCCAAGATGGCGGCCGGGGGGAACTTATGACATCTGTTCCAAAAAAAAAAAAAAAAAAAAATAAGCAGGTCTTTTCGCCAATATCCGATAATCAAATCATATAGATTTTTGTCTTTTCTTTTTTAAAAAATCATGGATATTTACACGATTCTTAATTTAGAAAAATATAGATATGTGTACATTGTGAACACTTTTCAGTAAATTTAAATATTGTAGGTGCTGGTCATGAAATACGGGGAAACAAAAAACTAATAATAAATAAATAATTTTTTTTTTCATGTTTCATTATTTTAAGACCAATGTCAGACGGACGTCTTTTTTGCTTAAGTATTATCCATTCAGCATTGTGAATGGTTAATACTTAAGCGAAAAAGCAGCAAAAAAGACGCCCGTCTGACATTGGTCTAAGAATCAACAAGTATTTTTTTTCTTTTCCTTCAACAGTTTGCACTCGAAATTTGAAGGAAATTAATGAAAAGAAATTTCTGGAATTCTTTTACTGAATCGTAAGTCCGGTACGGAACACAGCAATGAGCCGGGTTTTACTGAAAAAAAAATCAAAAATCGTAATTTTTGTTAAGTTATACCTAAGAAAATACAAGCGTGCAAGGGAAATTCTTCATTAGACACAGTAGGTAAAAGCGCCCCCTTCAATTCTCCGGAGAGAAACTCTGATTCCCCGGAAACAAAGGGATTTCGACTTTTTGTTAAGGCCGTATAAGGGGGAATCGAGTTTGGACGTGGTGTGGTTTAAACATTCCACTCCTCAGCCTTATCACATAATACATTGAATCGCCAGTTATGGGATTCAATGTTATTTAACCCTCGTACTATAGTAAGACACGAAGTAAAACAAGCAATATTTATAAAAAAAAAATAGCTTTGCAATTTTTCCGACTTGAAAAAGTATTTTTTAAAGCAACTGAAAACGAAGCTTCTGATGAGATTGAAATGTTAAATTTCTTTCCTATTTATTAATAGAGTTGAAAAGAGTCAATTCTAATTCAGAAGCACCTGAATATCATTAAGGAAACTAATAGCAGATATTTTTAATGCTATTAACAAAAGTTAAAAGAGAAAATCCAAACAAATTTTTAATCATACAAAATTATTTACTATTGTACTTGTATTTCCTCTCCCATCACTAGCGTCTCGGTGTAGCTCCGCTCCCTATGGTGATTTTTCTCCTACCTCTTGGCTGAGGAATTGGCGCTAGTTATTTTTGAGGTTGCAGTATTTCAGACAAAGCATAAGCGCTCGCTCGCGCTGTCGTTGAAAAGTCTGTTTAGGTTAGATGTTGTTGTTTTTTTGAGCGAAGATGGCGATGGCGGATAATACAGCGATAAATTCATACTCACAAATTTTCACTACTACAGTTCTACACATTCTACTATTTCTATACTACAATTCTACACTCATTATTTATTTATCAATCAGTTGATTGTGTTAAAAATAGTTAAAATGCTATAATTTAATCTTCCGTAATTGGGTAATCTTTTTAATACAGGGCAAATTAGCATGTTTTTAGATAAACAGCAAAAACAATTGTATGCGGCATGATCTTTGTAAGTTGGAAGATAGGAATTTAATTTCTTGTGCATTATTAAACACTAGAAAAATTCTTTCCTAAATTTTTCTCAAAATATTATGTGAACCGTGGTACCTACAAATAAAAATTCAATAAAATCGCATATTTCTTCTATTAAGGTACAGTAAACACTTCTCAAAAAGGATACCATTTTCAGGCATGAAAGTGTTCTTCCTAAAGGTGGAATTCCACCTTTTTAAAAATAATTTTGGTCATGTTCTGGATTGATGCAAAAATGCAAAGAAAATATTGGAAGCATATAAGGTGGAGGAGGGGGGGGGGGAATCTTGAAAATTTAATAATCAGACATTTTGTCTAACTAAAATCCTTGTTTTTTTTTTTCTTTCTTTCTTCTGAACTGCTGTGCAAAAGATCTATTAAATCAAAAGGAAGCTTATATTATAATCATATGAAAGTCGTGTAAATAAATTTGATTAAAGTATCTCTCCAGAGTGAAAGTTTTTTAGACTTTAAAAGAAAAAGGAAGTTTCATAATGTTCTTTTTGGAATAGAATATTTTCTTCTATTTATGCAACACTTTTGATTTAAATGTTTAAATTTGTTTTTAATGCTTTCTAAGCTCTGAAAAGAAAATAACAACGTACAATTATATTTCATTTTATCCCATAAATAACTGTTAAAATGTGTTTAAATTTTAAAAGTTTGGCGCCATCATATGGACCGAAAAGATTTTCCTCCTTTTTTCCTATTTCCCACTTTCATGCCTGCATTTTAGGCTCTTGGATATCACTCCCCCCCCCCCCTCCTCCCCAAAAGGGAGGCGAAAACCTTTGGAATCCACAAGTTTAAATTTCCGAAATCGGAATATATAATAAGCATCATCACTATTCAGGTTCCATTTGTGTTCAAAATTTCTAGTAAATTGTTTTAAACAGCAACACTTCCCCAAACTAGCAATACTTCGCGAAATCTAGCTTCGATTGGACTTAATTGAATCCAGTCACCACGATCTCCATAGGGAGCGGAGCTACACCGAGACGCTAGTTCTCCCATCGACATTCATCATAAACATTTCAGCTCAAGCATCCAATAAGTGATTCCGATAATATCGAACAATTCGTCAACTTTTTAATAATTAATTTATTATTTTAAATTTTGTGAAGTTTTCATTCTCTGAAGAATTTAAAATTGAGAGTAAATTTTTTTGTTTGTAGATTATTTATTCTCTAAAAATTTAAAATATACTTTGAAAATGTTAAATTTTTATCAATTTTGCCCATTCCCGAAGAACACCATTCTCATGCGAAATCTCAGAACGTGTAACTGTGCGATAAATTGCATTTGCAGTGGCCGATTTGGACTTTCATTATTTTCAAAAACAGCTTTAAAATAGGATAATAGTTTTCCCTTGTGCCGCGAGAATGAGAAGTCTTACAGCGGAACATTCATTTGAGCTTTTTGGGGCTGCAGCGAATAATATAATACAAATAGGAAAGCGTGCGTCGTTCCGTTCATAAAAAGATTGCAGATTCTGGAAACGTTGAAATGCTTTCCTAAACTTTTATTCAAACTGAAGAGAAACAGAAGTCTGCTGAAATCTCTCCCACGAAAAGGGGTTGGGATATTTTACTTGAAATTGAAGAAATTGAAGAAATATCCAGCCACTCCAAGGAAATAACTAATTGCAAAGAATATGGAGCACTTGACAATTTCGTACACTGGGGCTCTATATACACGTTGAAAACTTGTTGAAAAAAAAATTAGTGTGAAAGATTATTCTAAACACTACCAATTATTTTTGAAATTCCTATCTATCTTTCTGGATTAAAGTTCGAAATAATCGCATGTCAAATGCCCAAAGACTGTTTTCCTTGAAAAGCAGTCTTTCCAATGTTCGCTCCGATTCAAAGACGTTATTTTTGAAGGTGACTATTTTGGCGAATTTTTCATATACCAGTTCACTCTCCTGTCTCAGATGTAAAGATATTTATCCATGAAATCACGTCTCAACGCTGAGAATACACCAAAATAATAAGACACAGCATTCAGTTTCATGACACCTTAACCCCTTGAAGGGCCCCAGTATATCACACATACCAATTAATTTTAATGCTACATTGGCACCAAAATTTAGGAATAAATTTTGCTTTGTGTAATGTACCCGAAGAAAAGCTTTTACTTTCTTTACTATAAATTTGTTCAAAGATCCCGATTACGCCCAATAATTTTAACATTTTGTCAAATGAAATACTTTGCCACGAAAAGGGTTAAGTAACTTACATGCATGCAGACATTTTCGAATTAAATAAAATCTCCTCAAGAACACCGTAGTTTATTTGGCTACAAACCCACTCAGCATCGTAATTTGGATTCAGAGATAGACGGAGTCACCATTTCATAGTTTCATTAATCGAATGAGATGGGCGCGTACAAATAAATAAACGAATAAATGAGTATATATTAAAAATGTTTGTATGTATTATGGACAGGGTTTTAGAAAATTCACAAAGAAAAAAATTCTAGTCGCCAGGAAATATATTTACCCCTCTCCCGTGACCGTCATTGATTTAAAAAAAAAAAAAACACAAATGTTTTTTTATGAATTAAATCAGAAAAAATAACGAGCATAGTTTAGAATTACTATTTGTTACATAGTTTAGAATAGTGCATAATTTAGAAAGATAATATAAGTTAAATTTTCTAATAACTTATCATAATTATATATCTCTCTGTCTCGCAAAAAAAAAGAAAGAAAGAAAGAAGAAAAAGAAATGCTACTGTCAAGTCTGTTCGGAAAAGGGTGATTGAACCTATTTCAAGAAGTATGGTACAATTAATTTACTTAGTATTGCGCACTGTTTATTTAAAGCAGATTAATAACATTGTACATGACATGATACGTTGTTAGAATATGTTTTAATAATAACTTCAATTACTTTTTCGAAATTGGTATTGGTGTTTTTTTTTGTTGTTGTTGTTATTTTATGTTAAAATTTCATTTTGAAAAAGCAGCGTACCACAAAGAAAAATCAATCTAAATTTAGGAGAAATTGCTTCCAGTATTTGAAAAAAAAAATTATCAGTGTTTAAAATTAGTTTCAAAGCTTATAATATTTTCCCAGTTATTTTATATTTAAATAGAATTTCTACAAATTTTGAGTATTTATACCCATATTTATTTAACAATAACTTCATACCGTTTAAAAATATAGATCGAGGCCTTTCTTAGGATACTAATTAAATATTTGTAGGTTAACATGTTAATTTTTTATAAACTTGCAAAGGAAAGCCCTTGCTTCGTCAAAAAAAGAAAATTTCATTTTTATATTCCATTTCAAAAAAACTATCCGTTATAGCATTTTGAGATTTTGACAATTGAAAATCTGAACATTTCACTCTCGTTTACAGAAAAGAATATAAAAATATCTTAATTCGGCTGTGTCGATGGCATTTTTAATTAAACAGGGAAAACAATATCAACCGCTCTGAAATCTCTCCCCAAAGACGCGCTCCCGACAATATATGCTTTTCTCACTGCCTTCAGTGGGGTCGGAAGATTTCGATGACAGTTATCCGAGGGGAGACGTTCTCGATTGTGTCGGGGTAGCATTTATCCCAGGGTCGTCGGAATGCAACGTCACATCGGGCAATTCAAAATATCTGAGAAAGTGGAACACCCGCTTTGTTCAGTTTGTTGTGCTTAAACATTCCACTCCTCAACTTTATCACATAAGACATTGAATCGCCATTTATGGGATTCAATGTTATTTAACCCTCGTACTATAACATGACTAGCGTCTCTTTCGTGCGCTATTCCCTACCTGAGCGATGGATAGCGGTTAAGTCCATTCTAAATGCAGGTGGGAAGGTTGGGAGAGCTCAGAAATTTGCTCCGCAAACCACGTGATGTTTGCGTCATCATTGTTTATGTTCAGATTTATTTACTACTCTGATTTCGGCGTTAAGAGTGATATATGTAGCTTCTTAAAATCTTGTATATCGTCATTAACGACTATTTTATTATTAAAAACATCATAGATATAGGAAGGTGTATTCCTTATTCCAAGAAAAATATAACTTATAAGAGTTTAGAAAATGCACATTTAAATATTCATTTTCATCAAATAAAATCAGTTTTCCATCTTTTTAAATTTATATGCTCTTGTATTTTATTTTTGCAATTTTTCTGATCATAAAGATAATGTATGAAAAGGAAGATTTACTGTTTTGTTTACATACTTGTTTGTTGGAAAGAAAGGGGTATATGTTAGTATTTTTCATGCCTATAATAAATTTTAAAATGTCAAGGTATATATAATTATATTTAGATGATGATAAAAGGTATGATTGGTAAAATATTACTGTTAACTTGTATGCCGATCTAGTTAATTTCATTAAAATGCTAATTATGTAAATATATGCTTAATAATAAGCATTTCTTAAAGTGATAAAGGCTGTTGTTTTTAAAAGTACTTTTAAAGAAAAAATCAAATAAATATTAGTTATTTGTGATTATAATATTCCAATAATATTTATTTCAATTTATAGAGTATAACGTGGTTTTTTGTGAATAATACAAATAGCTATTTTATTTCTCTGTTAAGGTGATGATTTTAAAACTAATGTTAATAAAATTATTGAATTAAATTAATAAATTAATTTATAGGGTTTTAAAAAAGTTGTAAATGCGAAATTTGGATAACATTTTTAAATATATTTTAAAAAACAAAAGGTTTTTTTTTAAGTCCATATTTAAAAGCATATTGCAGTTTTTTTTTTTTTTTCTTTTAACACACTTTTAAATAGTTATCAAAATTAACTT
This sequence comes from Maratus speciosus, assembly GCA_963932465.1. Classification (NCBI taxonomy): domain Eukaryota; kingdom Metazoa; phylum Arthropoda; class Arachnida; order Araneae; family Salticidae; genus Maratus; species Maratus speciosus. The sequence continues at coordinate 467,674,076 of OZ010798.1, forward strand.
AAATAACTGATAGCTTTTTTTTTTCATTAAAAATATTTATTTTTGCAAATTATTAAAAACTTGTGAATGGTTATGAGAAATGTTTTGGGTATGAATTGTACTATTTTTATATTTAAAAAAAAATCATTTACATATTTAAGTAAGATTTACCTAAAGGTATTGGAAAGTAATTGCTAGCTCAAATTATTAGAATGTAACTTGTCAATATTATTGTTTTATTTTTTCTCCTTTATTAAGCATAAATTTAAAATCTTATTATGAAAAATAAGATTCTAGAGAATCTTTAAACTTTTCTTATTTTTTAACAAGATGCAAGAAAAATGCATAAAAAAAAAAAAAACTTCCCTGAATTCTTAAAAAAGAACTAAATACCATTTTTCAATGATTAGCCTTAAAATTTTCAGTATATACACACACACATATATTTAAATATAATTCAACATTTATTCGGTATTCAAACATATTATCACCCCCCCCCCCCCCCGACACACACACACACGCACACACCTCTATCTTTCATACCTTATAAATTGAATCATTAACTTAATTCAATTAGTATAGTATAAGAAATTTAATTCTCCAACAAAATATGGTTCCACACTGTCATGTTTTTGATTTCATGTCGATACAAGGCAGAATTAGAAATCCGTCTTTATCTTGATTTAAACCAGGTCTTAGCTGAAAATTTGCACTCTTTTTCTAAATGTTTTCATCATTTGAGCACTACTATATGGCAGAATAGACTTTAAAATCCGAAGGATCAAGAATTAAAATTAAAAATTCAATTCTTAATTCACGAATTTATTATTTTCAGTATCTTAAGTTCAGATTAATAAAATATTTTAAAAATAAAAATGAAATTTTAAAATAAAATTGAAAAGTAAAGTTTAAAAGAGGGAGAGGGGGGGGGGAGGCGAAGGGGATATATTTTAATGCCAAATATTAAATTTATATGCTTTAACATTCAAGTTATATTTAAGTATATGTCTGTATATGTACTGCAATTTATATGCATAAATACTTTTCTATCCTAAAAACCTAAAAAAAAAAAACAACAACTTTATACTTTATCTTGATTTAGGTCAAGCATCTGTTAGTATTAGCAAGTTTTATTTATTTGATATTTATTTCTTTTATTGTTTTTACTTAAAAAAAAAAATTATTTTAGACTTACTAGTTTATGATACCATACAATAAATTGAAAAAATATGGCTGTTCATAGAAAAATCATAATTAATTATTATTATTATTATTTAAGAATTCAAAGAAAAGGGTTTTTTTAATTCATTATTTTTGCATCTTGTTAAGAAACAAGAAAGGTTTAATTTGAAGAATGCCTTAGAATCTTATTTTTCATAATAATATTTTGAATTTATACATAATAAAAGAGAAAGGGAGAGAAAAAAAAATAATATTAAGAATTACTTTCTAATAATTTTAGCTATCAATTATTTTCCAATGTCTTCATCTAAATCTTACTTAAAGCTTGTACTATACTTATTGAATTAAATTAATGAATTAATTTATAGGATTCTTTAAATGTGGCAAAATTTGGATTTAAATTTTTAAATATACTTTTAAAAAATTATTACTATTTTTTTTTTTAAGTCCAAGTGTAAGAGTGTGATTTTTTTCCCCATGTAAGGAACTCTTCAATAGCTATTTATCAAAAATAACTTAAATTTAATTGTGCCTTTTTCTGTTGTTGTTGTTTTTACATTAGAAACAATTTTTCTGCATTAAATTATTAAAAACTTATGAATGGCTATGAGAATTCTTTTGTATAAATTTGTCTTTTTTATTTATAAAAATTTATTATTTATTTAAGTAAGATTTAGCTAAAGGTATTGGAAAGCAATTGATAGCTAAAATTAATAAAAAGTAATTGTTAATATTTTTTTTTGTCTCCCTTTCTCTTTTATTTAGTATAAATTCAAAATATTATTATGAAAAATAAGATCCTAGGGGGTTCTTCAAATTAAATTTCTCTTGTTTCTTAACAAGATGCAAAAATTATGAATTAAAAAATGTTCTTCTTTAAATTCTTACATAATAATAATAATTAAATAAGATTTTTGTATAATTAGCCATAAATTTTTCAGTTTACTGCATGACATCATAAACTAGTAAATCTGAAGAAAAAAAAATTAAGTAAAAAAATAAAAGAAATAAATAACAAATAAATAAAACATGCTATTATTAACAGATGCTAGTCCTAAGTCAAGATACACACATATATTTTAATATAACTTCAATGTTAAAGCATTTAAATTAAATATTTGGTATTAAAATATACCCCCCCCCCCCCCCAAAAAAAAAAAAAAAAACTTTTTATTTATTTATTTATTATTATTTTTTTGTCACAGAAAGAACATATTATAATTTTTATTGTTATTATTATTTTAAGAATACAATGAAGAATTTTTTTTTTCGTTGTTAAGAAGAAAAAAGAAATACAAAATTAATTAAAAACCTTTCTACATGTTATTTTTAGAAGATTAGCCAGTAGATGGCGCTCGTTTCTAGAGTTGGAGGAGCCTTCAGCTTGTTTATACCTAAACGTTGTGCGATTTAGCGCTGACGCAGAAGTCCTGTCTACCCTTCCAACCTGCATTTAGAATGGACTTAACCGCTATCCATCGCTGTCGTAGGGAATAGCGCACGAAAGAGACGCTAGTCTATAACATGACAAGAGGTATAAAACAAGCAATATATATAAATAAAAGACAGATTTGAAATTTTTCCGGCTTGAAAAATTATTTTTTAAAGCAACTGAAAATGAAGCTTCTGATGAGATTGAAATGTTAAATTTCTTTCGTATTTAATAACAGATCTGAATATTGTCAATTCTAATTCAGAAGCATCTGAATATCATTAATGAAACTAATAGTAGATATTTTTAATGCTATTAACAAAAGTAAAAAAAAAAAAAAATTATTGATACAAAATGATTTACTATTTTACTAGTATTGCTTCTCCCATCGACATTCATCATAAAAATTTGAGCTCAAGCATCCAATAAATGATTCCGATAATATCAATTAAATTTGTCGACTTTTAAACGATTAATTTATTATTTTAAATTTGTGAAGGTTTCATTCTCTGAAGATTTTAAAATTCAGAGTAGAATTTTGCTGCTTGTAGAGTATTTGATCTCTAAAAAATTAAAATATACTTTGAAAATGTTAAATTTTTGTCAAGTTTGCCCATTCCCGAAGAACACCATTCTCATGCGAAATCTCAGAACGCGTAACTCTGCGTTAAATTGCATTTGCAGTGTCTAATTTGGACGTTCTTTATTTTCAAAAAGAACTTTAAACTAGGATAATAGTTTTCCCTTGTGCGGCGAGAATGAGAAATCTTATTTCAGCGAAACATTCATTTGAGCTTTTTGGGGCTGCAGCGAGTAATATAAAACAAATAGGAAAGCGTGCGTCATTCCGTTCATAAAAAGATGGCAGATTCTGGAAACATTGAAATGCTTTCCTAAATTTTTATTCGAACTGAAGAGAAACAGAAGTCTGCTGAAATCTCTCCCACAAATAGGGGAGGAGGTATTTTACTCACGTCAGGAATTTAAGAAATATCAAGAAACTCCAAGGAAATAACTAATTGCAAAAAATATGGAGCACTTGACAATTTTTCGCGCTGGGACTGTATATACACGTTGAAAACTTGTTGAAAAAAAAGTAGTGTGAAAAATTATTCTAAACACTACCGATTATTTTCGTAATTCCTATCTATCTTTCTTTCATGTTCATTTTCTCATAAATGGGATACGTTAGGAATAGCAGTACCCTGATGATGATTTTTTCGAGGCAGCCACGACCCGAAAATCGGTTTAAGGGGGTCTGGGGGCACATTTTAAAATATCCTCTGCGAAATAACACTCTTTCTAAGATGAAGACCTGTCTAAAACGCATTGTTTTTCTAGTTTATTTTGAATGTCATCTTAGCAGGTTTCATTACATTTTGCTAAACTTTCGTAATTAAACTTAATATTTTCTAGAAATTTCGGAGGGGGCCCCATCAGGCCACCCCCTAAATACGCCACTGGCGGCGAATAATATAAAAGAAATAGGAAAGAGAGCGTCGTTCCGTTCATAAAAAGATTGCAGAACCTGCAAACATTTATATGCTTTCGTAAATTTCATTCAAACTGCAGAGAAACAAAAGTCTTCTGAAATCTCTCCCAGGAATAGGGTATGAGGTAAGTGGACACCCTCACTCTGTATAGTAGCTCCACCCTCGCATATTCTGTGTTACAAATAAATCGGATATGTGAACCAGGATATTTGATTTGTAGAACTGATATGTTTATGCCCATTTAAGCTCATCGTGGAAACCTCCTTTTAAAAATATTTTATATAACAATTTGCCTAAAGATTTAGGGGGTCAGTTTTAAAATAAACTGCTTAGGTTTCGTAGCCTACATTAAAAATATGAAATGTCTGTTATACTATGTTCGCACTGAGATAGCTGGGTCACTTAACTTTTTTGAAACGGGATGCCGGAATTAGGCTTCACCTGTTCACATTGCAAAAAGTTTTAAAGAGACTTAACTTTTGTTAACTTTGTAACTAAAACTTCTAACTATAAATAGTTTATTATTGTTTTTATTCTTTACGGTGTGTTAATTAAATAAACGATTCAAAAGATCATTTGAAAAAGCTGAATAATTATTAGAAGAACACAACTCTAATTTTAATAACAGTTTCAAATAAGATAAAAAGTTCAGCAGGTGGATTTCCATTCAACTCATAGTTAAGAGAGTATCAAAAGTTAAGTGAGTTTCAGAAACTTGCTCAAGTCATAATTATTGATTCCGGTTACGACCGCTTCAAAAAACTTCAAATTAAGTGACTCAACTATCTCAGTGCGAACATAGTATAACACATTCCACTGTTCATACAAGGAATAACAACAGGAAATTTATAATCAATCTTATAGAATAAATTGTTAAAATAATTTAGATTTATTATTTGTAACAATCTGTTCTTTCAATAAAATGTTTAATTAATAATTTAACCGTTTGACTGCGGAGGAGCGTATTAGCGCTCTTCTTGTTATATGCCATAATTACTAGAAGCGCTATAGCGCTCCTCTTGTTTTATGCTAAAATTGCGGAGAGGGTGATAGCGCTCCTATTTGCTGTCTCAGTTTTGGTTGCACAAGCGAAGCGTACGATTACTGTATATATCGTCGGCTTAAAAGTACTGTTTGTTTTCGGAAATCAAAACCTTCCGCGCATTTGAGCATGCATGTGGTCTGTTTCCATTTTATTAAAATAGGGGTAAGCGGTGTTTGTTTAGCTGCGTTTGGCTGAGTGACAACGTAGTTAGTGGTAACGTTTAACTGGATGCCAATGTAGAACTTTGATAAATACCCATCTCAACGTAACACCCCTTTGAATAGCAGAATCGTCCCATTGTGCTAGGCGCGGCTTTTGAAAATGAACAGTAAGGCTAATGTCAGACGACTAATGGCGCTGTTGAGGTACTTTGCGGCATCATTTAACATGGGAGTGTCTTCGCTTTCCTATATAACCGCTTTGATGAGACTAGAGCAAAAGCACGTGGTTTTAAACGCAAACAGCAATGTCTCGCTCCAAGGTTGCTGTGTTAAAAATTCGCCAAAACTCAAAAGTTAGCCATTCGAAATTCAAAATGAAACTCGGGAAGGGCAAGCGGGGAGACAGTCTTCGCAAGGAGGCATTGCAGCTTTGATCCACCAGTTTTGAGAACACCCTTAAATCTTCTTTGTTTAACTTATATTGTTGCATCCATAGCGCTATACAAGCGGCATGACATGAAAAATGGATATGACAATTTTTTAACACTGAGATACTGAACAGGTACTGAACAGGTAATCAGCATTAAGGGGTTTCCTAGCTGTTATCAGCTTAACACCCAGACTAGGAAATTGGAATGTCTTATGTTTTAATGAGCTATTGGGATAAAGTTAAACTGTAGCAATGCTACTAGAAGAGTAAAAGAAGTTAACAAGAGAAAAATAAGAAATTTAAGAAAAATAGGAATAAAATTAAATTTAAGTAAAATCTTAAGAAGAAAGAAAGTTAACAATAAACCTTAAAAAATACATGAATCTTAAAATAAGTAAAGTCAAACTGTAGTTGTAAAACTACTATAAGGAATTTAGAAAGTTAAAGTTAGTACTGTTCAGAGAAACACTCACCAATCAAGGGCAAGAAAAGCTAGGGTGGCAAGACCACAGCATCCAACCAAAAAAGGGACAATTCAGGGCCATACATTTTATTTTTTTTTAAGTTTTTCAATTTTTATGGTCTCTATATATAGAGAGAGTTTTTTTTTTTTTTTTTTTTTTTTTTTTTTTAAGAAAAGTATATAAAAAGGAAAGAAAAATAAGAGAAGGCTAGATATAGCGTGGTGAACTTAGATGTTACTGAGTGTCCATAATTATGGAAAACCTGGGCCGTTCCCGATGGTGGGGTTCAAAAGCGTCATAATCCGGTAGCTCCGCTACGATTTCATTAGGGAGGTCAAAATTTTTTTCACAATTTTTTGGCTAAGTCGTTTACGCGCTTACGTAAGGTAATAGTTTTTAGGTCTCTTCGGACCGTGGAGTTGCGAAGATAAGATAACGAGATGCGTTACGGACAGTAAGCAGGTAGGAATTGTGCAAGCGACTAAGGTTGTCCATAGTGGTCTTACAAGTGAATAGGGGTGGGTAGAGAAACGAGGAACAGGTTCCTAGGAACAGTTCCAAGAGAAAAAACGAAGGAACTGTTACTCTTCGCCAAAAAGAACCGTTCTTTTCGAACTAAAATTTCATCTGTCGCCAAAGCAAATGTTGACACATTTTCTGTCACTTGCGATTGGTTGATGATGTCAAAAGGTTTCCAAACAATGAGAAACGTCATTAAAGCATCAAATGCTAGATGCAAGAAAAGGGGAAAATCGCCTGATTAACGATGCCAAATCCGAGGAGCAGTTGAAAAGGAACATATCTTTGGGGGGAAAAAAAACTTCTCGTTTCTGTTTCTCATCATTGCGCAGCCGCCGAAAAACGAACGGAACAGATGGTGGAATTGGAATGGAGCAGTTACTTTTTAAAAAGAACAAAGAAACACATCGAGGAACGAGGAACAGGTCAGGAACATGCGTTCGTTCCAGGAACATGTTCCTTTTGCTGTTTCTTCTTTGTTTTTACCGTTTCCGAAGCCGAACTTCTGTCGTGTGTACGCTTTTATTTAGCTTTCAATAGGTTGTATGGGGGGAGGGGTGGGGAGGATGATTTTTCCGTAAGAAGCTGCAGTAAGAAAAGAATTTAGGTGTCAGGCTGAAAATTAAGTTATCCGTTTTGACTTTGACATATGACGGATACAGATAGGGATAGGATAGGATTTGCCGGTCGCTACAAACAAGACAAAAAAAAAAAAAAAAAAAAAAAAAGAAAGAAAAAGAAAACGGGCGCGTGAGTTTGAGGGGAGGGGTATTCTCAAACTCGCTTTTATTTATTTATTTTAGAAGGGTAGATTTGGTTATAGGTCTCTTGTGTTTTCATGACTTTTTTAAGGAACAATAGGGGTTATATAACACAGACATACAATTTCATACATTATCTCTCTATTCTAGAAAAAAAAAAAAAGTAACTAAACGCTGGCACCTCCGCGCCGCTGCCTAAAATGAATTTTTTGTGAGCGCACCAATGATCTTTTTTCGCTAATATTAATAAATCTACTGCATACAAAAATATGTAAATTTGAAGTATTATAAGAAAACGTTGGATAAACACGCTGAAGCAGACTGTTTTTAAATTGAAAAATTATTTAAAGAGATATTTAATGTTAAAATAATTTTATAGAAGCGAAAACTATGCGTAAGAATTTTATATATTTTCCTAAGGATATACATTAGAAAATCGTAGTATGCAAACTATTCAGCAGTTTTTTTTTTGTTTTTTTTTAGTGGGGGGGGGGGGGTAATTTTAAATTAATATCAGCATTTCGAGAGATGTTTTTTACATATTTTAGAGAAGTTTATTATTTAAAATTATTGCCAGTTGTAAAAACAGTCCAAGGAATAATATTTCCTTTAAATAAAAAATATTATTTACACTTGACTAATATAAACAGTTAAAAAAAATCAAATTAGAATTAAATGATTACATGTTAAAAACAAGGAAATGTTGAAAATTACGTCATAAAATTGTATTTATTCGCGAACATTAAAAAAGGAATGAAAACTATAAAATAATGAATTCATTAATATGTGTGAATGGCGGGGGGGGGGGGGGGGGGATTATGTCATATTTAAAATGGCCTAATAATAATATTGCCAAAGCAGTTTAAATTAAAAACTATATTTACAGGAGACATTTATTTCATATTTCGAGATGATCTTTTTAACTATTGTTGCCAATTCTAAGACAGCGCAAATAATATATTTCATTCCTAACAATAAAAATATTTTCATGTTAAATTTTAAAAGGAGAAAAAAAAAAATTGCTGAAGATTGCAAATAAATTGCAATTCAGATTTAAAACGATACATTTAAAATGTCTTTTTTAAAAAACTATTTCCTTATAGCCTTGTTGAAAAATACCGGGAGCCAGGGCAAAGACTCTGTTGAACTAGCTCATTTTGTATTAGCTGATTTTAAAATGTTTAACTAATCTTATTTAATCAAAAACGGAAACAGCCATTAACTCACTCGGCCTTAAAATCCCCCAGTAAAAGGGAAATAATTGAAAACCCGTTTACAGGAAGATCGCCACTGTTTTTTTTTTTTTTTTGGTTATAATTCAATCCTCCGTAATCTTTTTTAAAGTTGCCACCAGTGGCTGAGAGGCTCTGCTCTCGAAGCTGGTAGACGGGCGGCGCTGGATTTGAACCCAATCGCGACCGTCGGCCTAATCGTTCGGAGTTTTCGTGGTATTCTTCGAATCTTGGAACTCCTTGCGTAAATACGGTTTAGGTTCCTTGGAAAGATCCCCACGGTGGGCACTCCCCTCGGGCCTATATCCCTCGAGTAGATAACTGGCCTCCAAAAAAATCAACCCAATCAATCTTTTTAAAGTCGACCAAATTAGCGTGTTTTTAGAGTCTGAACGGCGGTTGGACCTAGTTAATGTAAAGGTTTTAATTAATTAATATATATATAAATCATTACATATTTAATGCGTAAAATATTCAATTTTCTGTTATTATTGTGCGCGCAGAATCGTGCTTATTAGACAGAAATTTAGAAAATTGAAATTTTTAAAAGAATAAGCAATTATTGATTGGTTTCGATGACTCTAATATAACATAACGACAAAAAATTCTAAAGAAATTCTCCAGTTCAAAAGACTTTGTATTTGAGAAAGTATAGATGGTGAAAGCAGAGGCTTCGGCGCAACTTAGAAGGAAAATATACTTTGAATTTATGATTGGTCTCAGATTCAAACTGTATACTTTCCGACGCATTCTTGAATTAATTTTTAAACACATAAACGTAGCAAATGTTCTAATTCATGAACCAACAAATCGAACAACCTTTTTTCTATTTTTTGATAAAGGCAAAAAAACTTTAAGAAATAGCTGTCAAAGTGGGGCGTTTTGAAGCAAACTTCTAGACGCGACGTCACAAAACAAAAGTCTCTTACACTCAAGAAATAATACATTTATCCAAAAATAGGAAAACTATTCTATTTCAAATCATTTCAATAGTTATGCCTGACGATTTCATGCTTAAAAATGACTTGAACATGCTTAAAAATGACTTTTGAATCGATTTCTGTGATGCCCGTGACCGATCGATTGTGTCTCTGAAAGTTTAAGAAAACTGGCGCCTGTGCGGCGTGTAAATTGAAACAGCTAAATACACTGCTAAACCACAGCTTAACTTTCCCACACTACTTTTCTAATTTCTACCCCTTCAGATTTAGAGTATGTTCGACATGTCTTAGTCATATGTATTGTATGTATACCCCCCACATCGTCTTGTCGTGCCATGGCGGCATGTGTCAAAGTATTGCGATGCTGATTTGTGTCAAAAATCGTATGAATGATAATCAACTTTGATTAGTAATCCAACAGACTCAAGCAAGGCCGCTGAGCTGAAAGGATGCGCCCTTACACAGGGCCCGATTAGCCAGTTTCAGTACCCGGGACACTTTTAATTGTTCGTGCCCCTTTAGACTATGGTTGATTTACTGAGACTATTTTTTTTTTTTTTTTTTGCATAATACATACTTATTCGAAAAGTGTCAACTCAAAAAATTAAGTTTTCCAGACAATATAAAAACGGTTCCAGGAATAAAAATATTTTTTCTATTATTTATTGAAATGTGCTTTTAATCATAGATAGAGACTATTTCTGTCATTTTATTTTATTAATATCTACAATATAACTTTTTTTTTATTTTCGAATAACTATTCAATATGATAAAATTGAATGATTTGATAAATACAGTACATCATTGTTTATACTATAGAACCGTTGTCAAATCTTTTTTTTTTTTGAAGACCATTGTAGGATCTGAAAAGAAATATGCAATGGACGGTAAACCCGTATAACGGTGGATTTACGGAGATTTTTTTTTTCTGTTCTAATTCCGTATCTAGTCTGCAGTATTATTCAATTAGCCTTTTACTGCCTTTTTACATTATAAAAGTTATTTTAAATATTGCATTATACATTAAAAATACATATTTTAATAACAGATAATTCTATATTTAATTTTTTTATATTTAAAAGAGAGAAAAGGAGAGTTCGCAAAAATGTCGCTTCAAATTTAAATTTTTAACTCACAAATAAAGTTTTGTTGACCCTCTCTCTTTTTTATTATTTTTTTTTTCATAAAAAGCAAAGTTTTTATCATAAACAATATTTACTGTTTGTAATATGACATGATTTTTTAAAGGATTATCAGCATGAAAAAGTCGTTTAACCCTTTATGCCCCGACGGTAATTTAAAGTACCATTAAAATAACTTGTTATAAAATTCATTTAATACACCAATCAGTAGTAATACAGTTTAGAATGAGGTATAGATACTTTACTTTATCTTGTTCCAAAAGCACTATGGGTTGCGCAAAACATAAATATTTTTAAAAGGATGATATATTTATTAGGTAGCTTTCTTTACAAAAAGCTACCTATTGCAGCCGTTCGGAGGAAAGCGATTTCAAAAAATTTTGGTATATTTTCATCGATCATGACCCCCAGACCCCGAAACCACCCTCCGTTCAAAATTGATATATATATATATATATATATATATATATATATATATATATCTGACCTATGTCACACTGTAACTCTCGTATTTATGAACCGATTTGGATGTAATTCGGTGTGTTCATAGTACATACCAATGTCTCGACCGAGTTCGTTGGCCAGCTTCATCCGCCATTTTGTTTCAAAATGGCGGCCATTTAAAAATTTTAAAAAAATTTAAAATTTTAAATGTGGTACCAAAAAATTGAAAATGGAAAACTATTTTTTTCTTATGTATTTGACCTTTATACAAAGACTCCGTAGCAGTTTTTGTTTCGTCTATATCTTAAAAAATGGCTGAGTTATAGCATTTTGAATTTCTAGCGAAGCTGACATTTTGAAACGTCCTGAATTTTGTCACGCGATAAAAGGCGTATTTATGAACCGATTTGGATGTAACTTCGTTTATACATAGTACAGACCAATGTCACGACCGAGTTCGTTGGCCAGCTTCATCCGCCATTTTGTTTAAAAATGGCGGTCATTTAAAATTTTAAGAAAAATTTAAATTTGAAATGTGGTACCAAAAAATTGAAAATTGAAAAAATATTTTTTTCTTATGTATTTGACCTCAATAAAAAGATTCGGAAGCAGTTTTTGTTTCGTCTATATCTTAAAAAATGGCTCAGTTATAGCATTTTGAATTTCTAGCGTGGCTGACATTTTGAAACGCCCTGATTTTTGTCACGCGATAACAGGCGTATTTATGAACCGATTTGAATGTAACTTGGTCTGTACATAGTACATACCAATGTTTCGACCGAGTTTGTTGGCCAGCTTCATTCGCCATCTTTTTTCAAAAGGGTTGCCATTTCAAAAAAAAATGTAATTTAAAATTTAAAATGAGGTATTAAAAAATTGGAAAATGAAAAAGATTTTTTTATGTGTTTGGCCTTGATACAAAGATTCTAGAGCAGTTTTTGTTTCTGAAAATTTGTTCTTTTGTTTATATCTTAAAAAGTGGTTGAATTATAGCACTTTGAATTTCTATCATGGCTAACACTTTGAAACGATCTTGTATTTGTCTCGCGATACCACACGTATTCGCCTTCGATGGAAGAAGGCATGTGGATAGTTTACATCAATATCTCGACCAAGTTCGCTGGCCAGCTTCATCAGCCATCTTGTTTCAAAATGGCGGCCATTAAATTAAAAAAATATATATTTAAAGTGAGGTGCAAAAAAATTAGAAATTGAAAAAGGTTTCTTTCTTAAGTATTTGACCTTGATGTAAGGATTCAGGAGCATTTTTTGTTTGTCTTTATCTTAAAAAATGGCTCAGATATAGCAGTTTCAATTTCTAACGTGGGTGACATTTTGAAAAATCTGATTTTTTGCCTGCGACAGCACTCGTATGTATCAACCGATTCCGATGTAAGTGAGCATGTGCACAGCAATTACTAAGGTCTCGACCAAGTTCACTGGTTAGCCTCATCCACCATGTTGTCTTAAAATGGCAGGCACTTTAAGAAATCGCCGAATTTGGCAGCGAAATATAAGTTACTTTAAATAAAAGCAGCTTGGATAAAGCTGACTAATTTTGCGAAATTCTCATTCATAATGACTTAGTATTGATAAAAATTAGTATTGAATCTCCTACTGTCGGTTTCCACTTAATTGAGCTTCGTGTGTTTGAATAATATAAGTTGGCTTTTTTAAAATAAGGAATATTAAAGCTACCTCTTCCTCCCGGCACTGGCCGGAAGGACTTTTTTCATTTGCATCTTTTCGTCGTTCTTGACGTTAATATTTCTATATATCTACTGTAATAGCATTATATTTATACATTTACTAATTCTATAAAACACACACACAAAAAAAAAAAATAATAATTTAAGCAAAATATTTGAGTAGGGTTATACATATTGCGCAATATCTCTATAATTTCAAATTTAATTAATTATATTAATTGGTAAAATTTATGTAACATTTGTTAAATGGTTGTGTAAATCTTCTAATGTAGTTTCAAATATTTACAAAAAAAAAAAAAAAAAAAAAAAAAAAAAAAACTTTAGAAGATTAAATTTTCATAATTCATAATTTGGGACATAAAGGGTTAAAACTGTATTTCAAAATGAATAAGAAATAGAACTTAAAGCAAGGAGAAATGAATTAATCATAAAGAATCAATAATAATTAATGAGGTACGAAATATATTTAAAAATATTTCTGATTTCAAACAGCATAAACAAAGGGCCTTGCAAAATTTTATTTCGTTTTATTCTTCATTCTGGATACACATTCTTGAATTAAATAAAAATAACAATTAACACACACAAAAATTCATTCAGAATATAAATTATTCACCAACAAAAGAAAAGCATTAATAAATTTGCTTTCGAAATTTTTTTTCGCCATTGAAATATATATATATATAAAAGGAAAAAAAAAAAGAAAGATAGAGAAGAAAGTTGTGCATCATACATAGATCATGTAATGCTGTGGGAAATCTCTATAACATATGCCAATTTCGTGGCAATCCAAATATATTTATGAAAGTTAGAATGTGGACAAATCGGCAGGTGAATCAAATATTCAAAAACAACTGGATGTATCATGTATGTACCAGATTACAACTGGTCTACCAGTGAGCAGTTCACTTCTCCATTAATTCAATAAGTGTTTAATTGTAATGTCGATTTAGGATTGGATAATAATAGTATTTTCGAATTCATTTTAAGCAATAGTCTTATTAATAGCCATGTATGAGGAATGGCAATAGTTAAACTAACTAAGCAAACAAAGTTTTATATTGCATAGCTTCGGTACTTCATTTTATATAAGATCTGACTCATTCAATCATTAATCAAATAAAAAAAAATTAGTTTTTTTTTTTTTTTTTTTTTTTTTTTTTTTTTTTTTTTTTTTTTGATTACGTCAGATTTGAATTAAGTACTGAATTTTATATATAAGGAAGGATGTGAGTTTCAAAACTCGCCTTATCCAGAAAATCAAATTTTGGGAAATCGCGAAAAACCTCGGATTGCATTCATTGGGCTTCATTGTAAAGCAATATTTTGTAATGCCAGAAATACACAAAAAAAACTTGTTTTTTTCTTTTTTTTCGCATTGTAGTGTGTTTTTGATGCGAGTTCACCAATAGAATAGATTGATAGAGAAAACTTGATTTTTTAAATTTTGGATAAGGCGAGTTTTGAAACTCACGTCCTCATATATATAATAAACTCTGTCTAAGGTGGAAATCGATCGGGACCGAGAAAATTTTCCGTAGTAGACAATATTCCGCCTTAGACAAATTTTGCTCTATGTCTATGGATTCGCAGGGACTTGAAAATCTTTCCGAGTTAGACAGATTTCCGTCTTACACAGAGTCCGCCTTACAGAGAATTTACTGCAATACATAGCGAGAGGGGTGAAGAGAGAGAGAGGGGGGGGGGAGATGGATTTGGATAGATGAATAAATAGATCAACGACGCAATATTTTTTGTTTTCTTAGAAGGCCTTTGATTGATGGTTAGTGAACAATTTTATTTTATTTGTGTATAACCTTTTTTTTTTTTTTTGGTTAAATAGTGTAATATTTAATAACCAATATCAAGAAAGGGACAGTTAAGCTTGTATTTAGATAATGAGCCCAGGGAAATTTTAAAGTTTTCCACTGTAAAGGATATTTTTTAAACATTTTTTATACTGTTTTTTAGTTTTTTTTTCTGGACATCATTTATCTTAACACAAAGGTTTTTATATTTAAGAGGCTACTTCAGTAAAACGAAAAGACCCGCTCGCAAATACTCTGTATTCTCTCAAAATCTTATAAACATGATATCGTTCTTCTGGGTTTTAAAAAAGAGGAGAAGGCGGAGTTCTTCACCTTACAAAGGTGACTCTAGTTACTAGTATGGGTGTAAGCATTACAAATCTAATCCCCATCATTGTCATTCACAAAATACTCGAAAATAATAAAAACATCAAAGCCGAAACACATCTTTCTCCGAATGGGATAAGGATGAGACTTAACGACTTAACTGTCTTTAACTATTTTTCTCCTCTCTCCCCCTTGATGATGACCCCCTTATTTGACATTTGAGAAATTGCCCGATTTCTCAAATGTCAAATGGCGGTGCTGGTCAAGTCAAAGTCAGGATTAACCTTTGCTTTGACTTTTTGACGGTTTCGTACGTACTGAAAGGGTTAAATGCTTCCGCCAATGATTTGTATTGTATCGTATGAAAATGTATAAATACATTTTTTTAAAATAATTATTTCTGGTTATTTGAGTGGACTCTTTTTTCGATTGGATGAGTAAGAATATTTCATTCTTTTCACAGTGGTGAAAAAAGGTTGCAATTGGTTGGTGAGAGTGGAAAAACTAAACATATACTATTAGTCTAGTCTAGTCATTCTCATTTTTTTCGCTAGTCGTTACCACTTCTGTTCTGCTCTCCGTCTAGCTCTGCCTCCAGTTTGTCCCTGCGATTTTTATTTTTAATTACTTTCTATTATATAGTATAGTGTTACTTCCTATCACTATTACATATTAGATGATAGTAGTTTTTGAAAATGAATTCTAAAAAGCCAAGTGAAATTTGGAATTTTTTCTCGAAAAGTGAGAATGACATTGCCCGTTGCAATATCTGCAGTGCATCGATTTCATATAAATCAACAATAACCAATTTAAAAAAAACATCTGAAACGGAAGCATATTGGTATTTTCTCCCAGATTTCTTGTTCGGGTACAAAACGACCAGCTCCAGAACCCGAGTTATATTCCGCAAAGACCGTGAATATTATCGATGCCTCTGAAGATGACCCCGTGACAATAATAAGTGAATCATCTACAGCATTTGCAATTCCTGAAACGACACACAGACCGAAGAAACAACAAAGATTGTTGAGTTCCTACATATCGGAAAAAATGACGCCGAACAAAAAGCAAGAAATTGACAGAGATCTGTTAGACCTGTTTATACAGGATTATCAACCGTTTAGTATAGTAGAAGATGCAGGGTTTAAAAAATTTTCAAAATGGATTCCTGGCTATGAGTTACCCAGCAGGAAAACTATTTCGAATACTATGATTCCAGCACTGTATCACGAAAGTTTGAATATGATTAAAGATGTTGTGTCCTCCGAAGCTGAAACTGTCTGTATAACGACAGATTGTTGGACTTCATCTGTTTCAGAGAGCTACATATCTATTACTGCGCATTACATAACTCAAGAGTTCGAGCTAAAATCCATTCTGCTGAAATGCGCAAACCTTCCGGGAAGCCATACGGGAGCTCTTTTGGCCCAAGAAATCAGAGATGTAATGAAAGAATGGAATTTGCATAACAAAGTTAATTTTGCTGTATCTGATAATGCAAGCAATATTACAAATGCATTTGAAGACCACCTTAAATGGAAACACTATGGATGCTATGCGCATACATTAAATTTAATAGTCAAGGACTCTCTAGAAACGATGAAGCCAACGATTGATAAAGTTAAACAAATTGTTGGGCATTTCAAAAGAAGCAATATAGCTTCGGAGAAGCTGCTCAAATATCAATTTACAAACGGAATTTCGCAGCCAAAGCGTCTTATCCAAGATGTAGCGACACGTTGGAACTCAACATACCACATGCTCCAACGTTTTGTTGACCTTGAGGAAGCAGTTCGGTCGACTGTCGCTCTCTTGGATAAGGATTTGCCTATTATAGCGAATGAAGAATGGCAAGCATGCAAGAGTGTTTGTGAAATTTTGAAGCCGTTCGACGAGATGACGAACAGCATGAGCGGAGAAAATTATTTGACGGGAAGCTCTGTGATAGTTGTCACACGATGCCTTAAGGAAACTTGTGACAGGCTTGAACAGAAAAATACGGTTGACGCAGTTCGCTGTGTTATACAGAAACTTAAAAGTGGTTTGGATGAAAGGTTTAGAAATCTTGAAAAGAGCACGACTTTCGCAATGTGCACACTGCTTGACCCACGTTATAAAAATCACGTGTTTCAAGATAAGTTAGCCCTACAATCAATTAAAGTGAAAATACAGAACATAGTGGCAGACGAAATTGATAAACAGCAAAAAAATGTTATTAATGTTGGGGCCACAACATCTAAAACCTTTGTAGAAGAGGGCATAAGTCCTTGGAACATTTTTGATAAGATTATCTCAACAGTAACACCTGTTTCATCCCCATTTGCAAAAGCCACAAAAGAAGTAGATACTTTTTTAAGTGACGACATCCTGCCCCGGTTAGATAACCAAAAAAGGAACAATTGTCCCCTTGCGTGGTGGTAAAAAAATCAACACATGTATCCCAACTTAGCAAAGATAGTGAGAACAAGATGTAATATAGTTGCCACTTCTGTGCCATGTGAAAGAGTATTTTCCAAAACAGGACTTATTATTAATGACCGCAGGACACGATTAAAAACTAAGACTGTCGAGATGCTCGTGTTTTTAAACTGTAATACGAATAATTCTTAAAGTGCAACGACATGGCTTCCCGAAATCTTCTTTGACAGGTTTTATCAATTTATTTATTTATTTTTAATTACTATTTTTTATTATCAGTTGCACATTTATTATATTTATGCAAATTATCTTTTGGCTAATTTTAAGATATTGCAAATAGTTTTTTTCACTAATTTTTATCATTTACTTTAGTATTCATCATATGTAATCGAATTTTTTTATGCTTTTAAATGATTGTTATTGATATATGTAGTATACAAAATCCTCAGGCATGTTAATTTTTGCGTCAAGAGGCTACTTCACTCACTCGAAAACATCCGATCGGTATGGGAGAATATTTTTTATGTCTCGTTTACATTTGAATATTTTTAAATATATATATAAATAAAAATAAAATTAAAATTAAAAATTTTTGAAAGCAAAACAGGTATTTAAAAAAAATTTCCCATAAGATTAACATTAGCGAGCGGGTTTTTTCACGTGAGTGAAGTAGCCTCTTAAGACGCTACTTCAGTCAAGTGAAAAGGCCCGTTCGCTAATGCTAATCCTATGGAAGAAATTTATAAAGATATCTCGGTTGCATTTCAATATTTTTAAATGATTTTTTTTTTCATTGGATAGCTGAGATCGATCTGTATGCAGGCCGTTTTTTACTTTTTCGATTTCAATTGCAGATTTTTTTTTATGGGGATGCTTTCAGTTTCAAAACCGGTTCCGAAAATGAAAGTGTCCTCATTATATATATATCTGTAAATAAAATCGAAAAAGTAAAAAACAGCCTTTGTACAGACTGATCTTAGCTATCCAATGCAAAAAATATCATTTAAAAATATTAAAATGCAACCGAGATATCGTTATAAATTTCTTCCATAGGATTAGCATTAGCAAACGGGTCTTTTCACTTGACTGAAGTATCCTCTTAAATAGAAAAATGCAAAACTGTTTAATACTCATAGATTTCTGCGAATCATTATTTTAAACAATAAATTGCAGAGAGAGAATATTTAAAGAAAACCAGAGGATAATTTGATAATATTTTGAATTTTTCTTTCAAATTCTCTAATAATATTTAGTATTTAAAATTTGTTTTTATATAAATTTCAGTTGGTTATGTTACTCAATGTACTATATCATTAATTTTTATTGCGCAGTTAAAATCTAAAATGGCACCAGTAAAAAGGACAGTATCTAAATATCGGCATTAATTACTTCAACTTCAATGAGTTAAGTTTAATAGATGTCCTTGTCTTTAATATTTCTATAACTAAAATTTTTTGAATGCAAAGCAGGTATATAAAAATAACTCTCCCATAGGATTAACATTAGTGTGCGAGTGTTTTCACGTGAGTGAAGTAGCCTCTTAAATAGAAAAATGCAGATATAGAATCCTGAATCTATAATCTAAAGGTAGCAGTGATTTTATGTAAAAATATTTTACCACAGTAAGCGCTGATTTTTAGCTTTATTTCAGCGAATTCTGGCTTTACAGGAGAAAAAATTAATTTTTTTATTCATTTTTGTGAAATAATAAAATTTCTAGAATACACTTACGGTTGTACTAAGTAGGAAGACATGGTATACCAGTAAACTTGTCTGTATTTAATTCTATTGTAAATAATTCTTAAAATGAAACTATATATGGCTTCCCGGAATCTTTATTGGCTGATTTTATCAATTGATTTATTTTTTAATTATTATTTTTTTATTATTTGTTTTATATTTATTATACATCTGTATGCATATTAGCTTTTGGCGAATTTTAAGATATTGTAAATATTTTTTCCTATGCTTTTAAGTGATTGTTATTGATATGTGTATTATACAAAATCCTCAGGCATGTTAATTTTTGCATTAAGAGGCTACTTCACTCACCCGAAAGCACCCGCTTTCTAATGTTAATCCTATGGGGGATCTTTTTAATGTTTACATTTGAATATTTTTAAATATATATATATATATTGCATTGGGTGGCTGAAGTCAGTCTCTACAAAGATTTTTTTTTAACTTTTTGTATTTTGTATTGGAGGTTTTTTTTTTAAATTTGGATTATTTCACTTCCAGTAAAGTTTTAGAAAGTGAAAGTATCTTCATAAAAAACACTTGCAAACAAAATAGAAAAAGTCAAAAATGGCCTTTGTTGAGATCAACTTTAGCTATCCAATACTAATAATAATAA
Organism: Maratus speciosus; assembly: GCA_963932465.1. Taxonomy (NCBI): domain Eukaryota; kingdom Metazoa; phylum Arthropoda; class Arachnida; order Araneae; family Salticidae; genus Maratus; species Maratus speciosus. The sequence continues at coordinate 467,693,919 of OZ010798.1, forward strand.
TTATAAAAAAATATTTGAATGCAAACGCTAACCAGGTATTTAAAGAATTCTCCCATAGGATTCACTTTAGCAAGCGGGTGTTTTCACGTGAGTGCAGTAGCCTCTTAAATAGAAAAATGCAGAACTCATTGATTTCTGCGAATCATTATTTTAAATAATAAATTGCAGAGAGAAAATTTAACGAAAACCAGAAGATAATTTGATAATATTTTGAATTTTTCTTAAAAATTCTCAAATAATATTTAGTATTTATTATTACTTTTTTTTTAATTTTCAGTTGATTATGTTACTCAGCTAATGTGCTATATCATTAATTTCTCATTGCGCAGTTAAAATTTTAAATGGCACCACTAAAAAGGACAATATCTAAATATCAGCATTAATTACTTCAACTTCAATGAGTTGTCCTTGTCTTTAATATTTCTATAACTAAAATTTTTTTAATGCAAAGCAGGTATATAAAAATAATTCTCCCATAGGATTAACATTATTGCGCGGGTGTTTTCAAGTGAGTGAAGTAGTTCTTAAATAGAAAACTGCAGATATAGAATCCTGATTCTATAACCTACAGATAGCAATGATTTTATATAAAGATATTTTACCACAGTAAGCGCTGATTTTTAGCGTTATTTCAGCGAATTTTTACTTTACATGAGAAAAAAATTATTTTTTTCATTCATTTTTGAGAAATAATAAAAAAATTCTAAAATACACATGGTTACTACTAAGCAGGGAGACATGGTATACTAGTAAACTTGTTTGTATTTAATTCTAATGTAAATAATTCTTAACCCTTAACCGGAGACGTGAAAATCCCGTGCACAAACAGAACACTTAATAATTTACCAAATAGTGAACTTAAACATTTAATCTTTAATAGTAATGCATTAACAGGACCAATTTTTTAATATAACAGCATAAAAATAAGTTTGGAATGTCTGAGAGAGAAAATATTAACGGCAGATATGTAGACGCAAACATCTCACATATGTACGTTTCCGGTTAAGGGTTAAAATGAAACTATATATGGCTTCCCGGAATCTTCATTGACTGTTTTTATCAATTTATTTATTTTTTTTAATTATAATTTTTTTTATTATTAGTTTTATATTTATTATAATGGAACAGTGATTATTGAACATTATTGTATATTTAGAATTACTCTGTATTATACGGATTTCGTGGGAACTGTGCCGTTTTTCAGAAATTTTAGATTTACAGGACAGCGCCAATTGTCCTAACGCCGATTAACGGGATTGTCCAATTAACAGGTTCGATCAAGGACCATGCGTTTTTTTTCTTGCCTTCTCCAAAATTTTTGAAGCGAAACTTCTTTAGGCGCTACAGTAAATTCGGCTGGATGTCACGAAAGTTAAGTGTTAAATATCAATTTCCTAATACTGAAGTAATAAAATCATCATCAAATGCAAAGAGAGCAATGCATAAAATCAACTGTTTCTAGAACATAAGAAGTTTCACTTTTAACGTGCGAGAGCCCCACGCATATTTTTTTTTTCACGAAAATCCCTCTTCATCGTCAAATTATCCGCAGAACGTCGAAAAATCGCTTATTTTGCCCATTAGTGTCCTCGGAAAAAAAGATCTCACCCCTCTCTCTGCTCGCATTTGTTCGTACAGTGTATGTATATATAATACATGTAATAATTTCTATGTACTATTTTGTAGAGAAAAAAAAAATCTTTTAAACACGTCATTTGTAATATGCAAAAATTAAAATGTACACTACTACAATTGCCAGTCTTAAGCCTGGAAAAAGTGTGACGGGAAATTACCTAAAAAACATTGCCATAGCCATTTTTTAAAGTTGTTCAATTATCAGGATTTTTCATTAACCAGACCGGCCTCAGTCCCTACCAGTAAGGATAATCGGCGTTCTGCTGTACTTCATTTCTACCATAGAATGAATACTTTCTCTTCCTGTAAAGAAGCTTCTTCTTTTCTTTTTGAATAAAGTTGTTTCGTACATTTCGACTCCCCTCCCCCACACACACACATACACAAGTATCCTCATGATACTTGATCGATGAGAAACTAAAAATCCTTTTATATTAGACCTGAAAAAAAAAAAAAAAAAAAAAAAAAACTACGTATGTACTTTGATAAAGGGAAAATTATAACATAGAAAATAATGTAAATCAATATTTGTCGTGAGTTTCCTGGTTATAGATGTACTTGTGTAATTTTAATTACCTTCAAACTTTAAATTCGTTTAATTTAACGATAAATTTATTTGAAAAAAAAGGAGAGTTAATAATTTCTATCTATTATTTAATACTACGTGTATATTAAGTAATTAACTTACTATGAAATAGTACAATATAGCCCATGGCAAAACTTTTAGGCATATGCTTTAAGATAAAAATAAAAGTACATTTTGCACTTGTGGTATATTTTTTATTCAAACGTAAGGGAAAATTTCCTTCGTATAACAATAATTGACTTTTTAATTTGTTAATGCATAAATTTATACACCGCGGTATAAGTAAATCATATGCGAAAATTAGAATAACTGATTTCTTAAGATTATTATACAATCATCAAATAGGGTAATTAATATCGTGCTAATCATCATGCTCGAAATAATCATAGCCACTGTAATTTCCTTAACAGTTTTTATGAATTAATATCTAGTAACTAGATATTTGTGCACTTTAATGGTATTTTTTTTTATTATTAAAGTACGAAATTTTTATCTTTTAAATAATTTAAATTGTGCTCGTTTATAATCATTCTTGCCATTTATGCTACACGCATCCCTCGACTTACGTATTATGCGACTTACGTAAATTCGCAGTTACGTAATAAATCTCGAAATTTACAGTTATGAACACACTACCGCGTTTGATATGCATTTGCATACTTTTGATAATTATTTTACGAATAAAATAGGCAGGTAAAAACCACAACCATAGTATAAGTTTTATAGATTAGTGAGAGTTATATTTTTATTGGAATATACAGTCAAATCTTTAACAAAACAAACTCAAACCTATTTAAAATGAGACAAAAAATCTGGGGTCCAACCATAATAATTATGTTGGCTGAATTCAAACCAGAACGAAAGCTAATTTTAAAGTTTCGATGAAGAGGCACGAGTGTTTTTTTTTCTTCTAACTTCACCTGTTCTTTTAATGTAGATTGAAAATTGTTTAAATTTTAAATCAATTCATCAATGCTAAATTTATAAATCTCGCATTCCAAAAAGATTTTTTATTTGTTCTTTATGTCTCTTATATGTTCTTTCAGTTTATTTTTATATTTTTTCATATTTTTACAGTTTATATCCGAGTAAATATGGCTGTATAATGCTTTATTCATAAAATAATACTGTGTAAATAATATATATATCTATGCAGTATAACTTCAAAAATCCGACACCATCGAGACCGAAACTATACTGGATTTTTGAAAATTCCAGATTTTTGAAGGGATGTCAAAAGTAGTAACCAGGAATATCATAAGTAGGGCTATATTCGTGTGCCTTTAGCCATAATTTAATTCATTATTCAGTGATAATTATGAAATTAAAAAAAAGAAAATTAAACATAAAAATAAACTTACATTAATTGATATTTCCTATGCTACAAAAAAAAAAAAAAACTAATAAAGAGTGAAATTATTTCTTCTCGTGTAATTCTGGAAACATCGATGTCAATTTCGTTTTCTTCAAATTTTTTGGGCGTTCTCTAACAAGTTTTTCTTGTATTTTATACAAATGAGAATCTCTATTTCGGATATACAGTCTTGTTCTCTAAAGACGATATTAATTGTCCATTCAGATTTATGCATTTTTCTAGTGACACCTTTTCTTATGCCTATTGTTCATCATCGTCTTCGGAGCTGTTACTAGCGTTATCGGCGGTTCTATTTAGCACAGCGTCAAAAGAGAGACTCCAAAGAACTTATGTATTGGTCTCCACACCGTCGTTGTGCAACTGTATAGCCCCAGAAAATTTGTTCAGAAAATAATCACCTCTGAGAAATGAATAAAATGTCAAATATTATTTTTTTGCATTTTTACTTTCGATCTTGAAGTTTTCAATTCATAAACAATTGCTATTTTTCTTCTACCATAACTTGAAAGTGTAAAAGAAAAAGGAAGGGCAAAAGATGGTTCTGGTGCCGGATTTTAGAAGTTGTCGGATTTCTGAATGCCGGATTTTTGAAGTCACACTGTATATATTGTATTCAATAAATAAGATACTGTACTAAATTCTAAGTCGTTAAAAATTATTATTGTCCTTATCGTTAATATTTATATATATATATATGAATATTGCAGTTTCATTCGAAATGTTACCTAAACCATTTAAAATTCGAGTTCACTAAAATTCAAGTCACGTAAAAGTTTGCGGAACGCATTACTTACGTAAATCGGGGATCCCTGTATTGTCATTGCTACCAAAATAAATATATATGTTTTACCACCATATCAAGTATTTTTCTTAACTATTTTTATATATTGCTATAAAAATGTGAACTGATATGAAAAGAAATCTGATAAAATTGTAAGGTTGAAATTCATTGCAAATCTGTATATACTGAGTTGTGCTCTTTTTTAAAACTATTTAAATGATTATTTTAATTAATAAAATTGATTTGAAAAATCTTGATTTGTAGTTATTTGTAAGCAAACAATATAATATGAATTGATATACAAAATATTTCGATGAAGCAGTAAGCCTGAAATGCACATCAATTCTGTATAGTCCGATCTATATTTTTTAAAACTATTGAAATGGCTATATTAATTATTATTAAAATTATTCATATTATGTGAAATAACTGGTAATTTCTGCAAAATAATGCACTTAGGAACAAAAAGTCACAAATACCTTATTTGTATGCATTTCTATTTATGTTAATCTGTTTCTATATTGGTGGCAAAACCAGTACGAATATCTTTAAAATTGAATTGAGTTTAAAAAGTCTTCCCGTAGAAAAATGATAGCTCACTGTTTAACATTCTTCTTCTTATTATTTTTTAAATATATGTAGAATACACCAAAAACAAATCCTAAATGGGTGTGGAAAAATGTTTTCACCATGTTGCACAAAACTGTGCAAGTTAACAGGTTTTTATTCAAAATTTTGGATAGAAGTGCAGCCAACCAATCACAAAGTATAAAATACATAGATGACAACTTTTATGTATTTTTTTCTTTTGAAATAATCAACAAATATAGAACACCTGCTACAGAGGTCTGCACGGGCCGGAATTTCCAGGCCTGGTGCAAAAAATAAAAGTTCGGCTTGAGCCCGGCCCGTACATAAATCAGTGAAAACAGGCCCGGCCCGACGTATAATTAAGATTCCTTTGAAGAATACAGCATGCATATTTATGGGATAATTTTACAGTATTTTAAGGATTCATTAAAAGATTAATGTTATTTAGAATAAAAGAAAAAAAGGAGGGTTAAAAAAAAATCATAATTTTTGAAGCTGTGTAATAAAAAGTTGATTTGTGAAAATATATCTCTGTCATTTATTAAGGCTTTTCTCAAATCCAAAGGAGCTGCTTTCTGACACATTTCTTTTCGGAAACGCATAAAATTTGCAGGCGTTCTTATTCAGAAACTATGCAATCCTTTGGCGTTATCCATTTTTTGATAAAGGCAAAAATATCTTTGAGAAAATACTGTCAAAGTTAGCGTTTTAAATAGAGTTTCTGGAGGCGCCTTCACGGGAAAGGAGAAAAACCTGCAGCCACGTAACAAGAATCTCTTATAACTCGACAAGTTAATGTATTTATCAAAAATGGAAAACGCTATTCGATTCCAAATCCCTTCTGTAGTCAGGCTTGTCAATGAAGGCCGGGTCAGACACCATGTAACAGTCCGATGCCGATCTCTACACTGGACATGCTACATTTCTGTACTGATCTGGTCAAACTAGCACCGGCTCGTGACGTACATTTATATTTATTCTCGAGAAAGCCATATTCATTTAAAATAGCTCATGTTTTATCCGTTTCGTCTAACTTTTTGTATCGGGCCGTTTGCCCGATAACTTTTTTATCGGCCCAGCTGGCCTGTTAATTTTTTTTACCAGCCCGGCCCGTTTATTTTATCTATCGGCCCGGCCCGTTGAAAAAATTGTCCTAATTCTGCCGGCCAGGCACGGGCCCGTGCAGACCTCTAACCTGCTATGCACTGTTTTTGGTTATGTCTTTAAAGCGATTGAGAAATATATATTACATATATAATACCACATTCAACAACATGAAACTTTTTGAATAGTTTACAAACTCATTTTTAAACGCAAAAGTGTGACACTTGCTGGAATTATTATTAGATTTATTTGTAATCGAACATTTTTTTTCATTTTTTGATAAATGAATTACATTTTTAAATGTAAGCTATTATTGTACCACGGTAGCAGGTTTTGTTTTCCCTCCTCCGCGCTGTCGCGGCCAGAAATTCAGTTAAAAACTCCTAACTAACAGAATTTTTGAAAAGCTCTTCTGCCTTTGTTGAAAAAAAAAATGTTCGATTACTTAATTTTATAAGTAAGAGCAATTTCACGCGTTTGCGAATAAAAATGAAATGATAAGAATCTCTGAGAAAGGACTTCGTTGAGAATCGATTCCTTAAAATAATCAAGAAAATACGTGTAGCGAGAATTTTTTTCAAATTCATACAGCTGAAAATTTTTTTTTTTTAAATAAAGCTTAGAATTATCAGGGAAACAGATCTTTCCCCCAACAACAAAAAAGAAAATCCTTAGTTTATTTTTCCCTTAGTGCATAATTATTATTTTTCCCTTAGTGCATAATTATTTTAAGTTACTTGAAAAATAAATAAATAATATTATTCTTTTTCAAATCATCGGATAAAAGCTGAGTTAAGTAAATCTGAAAACCAAGAGAATAGCAACCCCCCCCCCCCCCCCACCAATCCCGGCCTTGCTGGCGGCATAACTATTTCTCAACATTTGGCATTATCTTGCTAATGGCTATTAATTTATTAAATTATGGCTTGCTAATTTATATGTCTCAATAATTTTAGGTTATCTAATCTTAATAGTCTAAGTTTAGGATAATTAAGTTTGAAAAAAGATATCTCACAGCCAGTTTAATTTCAAGTGCCAAAATATTGTATTTAATGCAGTTATTTTAAATACTGGTCCTTGGTTCCAATCAACATTTTTGCATTGCTGAACCTATTATTAAAATATATTTCTTGAATATTTTATTTTTTTCCCCCGAGTAACATCCTCTTCGTTTCTGCCTAACCAAAATTTACACGCAATAACTGAAGTAGAAACAACAACAACATCAAAAAATCGTATATCAAAATTTTCTTTTGTATCAGCAGTCCTCCTCATTACTTTAAATTCCCTTTCCCAGTATTATGCACAACCTGACCTGAGTACTATACTAAAGCAAAGAAAAGATAAGAAAAAAGACGGCCTTTTTTAATCTCTGAAACCGAACAATTAATCAATACCCTGTCTTACTGGAGCAGTTCCACTATCCAGAGTGTCGCATTGAAACAGGTCTTGGTGTTCGTTCCTGGTTCGTTTCGACATCACGTTACCTGTTCCTCAGGAACAGGTAAAAGGAACAGTTCCAGGTTTCGAAGGAACAGTTCGTTTTCGTTTTTCAAAAGGAGCAGGAACGCCCATCCCTACAAGTGAAGCCCCAGACCGGACTGGCATAGGTTATGATGGGAAGGATGCATGAGTTATAGTGAATTAATTTATTGTGGACAGACAACACTGAGAATTTTGGCTTTGTCTTAATTAATAAAAGTACATTTAAAATATTCTGGTGTGAGACTTAAATGTATCCATTTTAATGTAAAAGTGTGTTTGATGGCATATGAAGAAAGGCTTATACTTAAAGCATAGATTGCTACGGTTCTTCACAGAATAGCACTTATTCATAAGCAAATCACTATCTGATAAAGCCACACAAGAATTATGAATCAAATGACTGAAATTGAAGTGCAAATCATAATGCAATTTTTGCTGTTTACTGAAATTGAGATGTTTGTGAATTAAATTGAGATTAAATGCAACTGTATAATTGTAACTTATCAAATATCCGATAATAGATAGTACGTACGTATAGTACGTACGTTGAATGATTTTTCTGTTAGGACTGTATGTAGACGCAGAATATCTGCAACCGAAATTAACCTTATTTAAATTTACTTTAGTAAATTAGAAAAATTACACCTTTTAAAAAAAATTAAATAACTACTTAAAACCAGTAGATTGACTACTAAGTATAAACTAAAAATGCAAATAATTTTTTTATAGAATATCTGATAAAAATTCAGTAGATTACAATGAAATGATATAGTAATTACGATCTTTTAAAGGGTAATATTATTCAGATATAATATGATATAAATTATATTGTTGTATATAACTGTTCGGAAAGATGCGGGGGCCCCCGTGAACCTTAACAGAACGCGCGCCCTGGGCAATCGCCCCGTGCCCGTCTGCCCGATAGTTGCGCCAGTTCTGAAGTTACAAGCCCCTCACCACCATCCAAGCACGTACTACGCTATGCCTCCCTAGCATACAAAATTTTAAAATTCTTATTTAAAAATAAGTTCTAAATTTCTTATTTCGCATTAAAAAAAAAAAAAATTAATATTGCTTTTGAACCCGCTACGTCACAGCACGCAGGGAATCTTAAAAATGCTTTTATTTTTTTAAACTATTATTTATTTATTTATTATTAGCATTTCTTTTTTTCAGGGGGGGGGGGGGGGATTAAATCATTCTAATTATTACTCTTTCGGAATAATAAATAAACGATCAAATCACAGCTTCGTGTGAAAGCAAAGGTTGTCGAAAGATAAAAGTTTTCTTTTTCATTAGATATATTAATAATAATAAGCATTTTGTTGTTTGTAAATGTGATTTTTCAGATGAATAATAACAAGCAAAAATATGCATTATAATTTACAGCTTTTGTACATAACTTTTTAAAAAAATTATTAAAATTCCTCACTCAGGTTTTCTATTTCCGAAGTTCGGCTTCTTGTTCAGAATATGCTGAACAATTCAATTGTACATTCTTTGTAAACCAATTATTTTCAAAAGTACTTTAAATTCTTTACAAGTACAATGATTTATTTCTACGGATTACTATTACTGAAAAAAAAAAAGTACTTCTGATAAACAGGTAAACAGCGCATTACTGCATTCATTCACTTTCCAGTTCTACTAATTCCATTTATGTTTTCTGAAAACTATATACTTCTGTTTATAAACCTGACAGTAACACTAAAGTACCCACTCCCCTAACGTCTGACTTCACATTGCAAGGACAGTGGGAAGCGGAAAGCCAGTACTCCCATCCCAACTCTATGGAGAATTTTCACGTTTTCTAATTTTACCTTTATGCAATAGAAAACAAAAAAATATGAAGTACAGTATATATACTCTTTAATTTTGAGGTATAATTATTGATTTATAAAGGCTTTTATATCGCACTGTTTATCGTGCCTCGAAAACGATACTTTTCCTACGCCGGTCTTGTGACGTCACAGTTCATGACAACAAGCGCCCCTCATCTGTTGATACTCGTTTAGAGCGATTATATGTTGGATACTACGCTTGAGCTATCGGCTTTTATTTCTTCTTGTTTTAAAATCCGTCTGTATTACATTATTTATTATGACTCCTCACAACCTCATTCAAATGAGGCATGACATTGTCATGACAAAAATGTTTCAGAGGTACCTCTTACAAACGTCCGAAATTTCTCGTGTCCTACCCAACGTGGACACACTCACTCTGTATAGTAGCTCCACCCAGGGGCCTCGCTAAGGGGGAGGCTCCCCCCCCCCAAAAAAAAATGTTCGCGAATGCTGTTACACTTGGCAAATTTTCAAACTTAGTTGGTTCGTTTAAATCTATAAAAACTATAATGCACTTTCTATTTCTGATAGATTTGGCAAAAGTTACAAATCTAATAGGGAATATCATTAAACTTTTTACAAATAACAACTATATAACATTTTGTAATTGTGGTAACTCGGCAAAATTATAAAACTACTTAGCAAATACCGAAATTTGACTTGTCAATTTGAGGTCCACCCCCGAAAAAAAGTCTTAGCGATGGCCCTGGCTCCACTCTCATCTATTCTGTGTTATAATTATAAATGATATCGGACATATGAACCACAATAACCGATTTATAAAAGATGTTCTGTCATTTACAATTGCCTCAGAAACCTTTTAAAAATATTGTATATAATACCTTTCAAAAGTTTACGGTGTGAATTTTAAAATAAACTGGTTATGTTTCGTTTCCGTCATTAAAAATGTGAAATGTCTGTTATACTATGTTCGCACGGACTTACTTAACTTTTTTGAAACGGGATACCCGGAATTAGGCTTAACCTGTTCACATTGCAAAAAGTTTTAAAGAGACTTAACTTTTGTTAAATTTGTAACTACAACTTCTAGCTATACATAGTTTATTACTGTCATGATATTATTGTAACTGTATGATTAACTGCATAAATATATTTTGACTGTACTTGTATTAACTGTAACTTTTAACTGTGCACCTGAACTGTTGTTGATCTGGATGTAACCGGCAAGCATGTATGCTATAATTTGTATGTCTTCTACTTAATAATATTTAACCAAGTTATTATAAATATGAACTGTGTTTATTTATTGTGTTATTTATCACACTAAAATGAAACCCACAACTGACATGGTGTCAGGATTGTAAAGATGATAAAAGATTATCACTGATCCACGTTGTTTCGTCGAGTTACGACATCTACTGAAATGGATGCATTTAGACCACCTGGCCCACTGAAATTCTGCACAGGAAATCCAAAAGAAAAGTGGAAGAGATGGAAGCAAGAACTAGAAAACTATCTCTTAGCTACAGAGAAAGATGGTCGCCCAGAAAAAGTCAAAATCGCAATCCTGTTGAATCTCCTTGGGAGTGAGGGACTGGAAATATACAACACGTTCAAATTTGATCCACCTGAAAATAAGGAAAAATTCACTGAAGTGATGAAAAAATTTGAAGAGTATTGTCTACCTCGTCAGAATGTCGTTTATGAACGATATAAATTTTTCTCGTGTGTCCAACAAGAAGGGCAAAACATCGAGAGTTACGTGACTCAACTGAAAACGTTAGCGTCAACGTGCGAGTTCGCTGATCAAGAAGATGGGCTAATTCGTGATAGGATTGTCCTCGGAATTCGTGACAACGGTATGAAAGAACGTTTGCTTCGCGAGTCGTCACTGTCAGTAGAAAAAGCAGTGGAAATTGTACGTGCAGCAGAATCGAGTCGGGAACAGATCAGGAGTATGAATAACGAAAGTGAAGTACACAGTGTGAGAAAACAGTGGAAGAAGAGTAAACCAAAGCAACAGTCGTCAGAATACGAGTGCAAGAAGTGCAGTAGAACACACAAGCCTCGGGAATGTCCAGCATTCGGAAAATATTGTTCAAGATGTAAACAGAAGAATCATTTTGCCATAAGATGCCCCCAGAATCCGAAGAAGGTACATCAAGTGAGTGCTCCGGAAAATGAAATAAGTGAATCACATATTTTTGTTGACTCAGTGACTGTATTTAAACCTGAAAATGAACTTAATTTTAGTGACACTATAACTGTAAAAACATTTGAAAATGAACTATATGAACTTCAAAGCACAGTTAGTTCTGTAGAAATAAGGAATATTGAAACGGTAAGTGAAACTTGGTATAAAAATGTTAAACTATTTCTAGAAAATAAGTATTTTGATGTTGAATTCAAACTTGATACTGGTGCTGAAGTGAATATTTTACCATTGCATGTTTTAAATAATGCTAAAATTAAACCAAAGTTTAATGAAACTAAAGTAACATTAATGTCATTTGGTAATTTTAAAATAAGGCCAAAAGGCACTTTAATGATAAATTGTTCTACTGAGAAACTTAATAATGTGCCACTGTTATTTTATGTTGTAAATATTGTATCTAAACCAATATTAGGATTAAAAGCATGTTCAGAGTTGAAATTAATACAACAAATAAATGAAATAGAGGGAAGTAATTTAAGTAAAGTTGAGTTGATAGAACAATATAAAGATGTATTCACTGGTACTGGAGAATTTCCAGATGAACCATATCATATTACATTAAAATATAATGCGATACCAGTTATTCACCCTCCTAGGCGTGTTCCTCAGGCATTACAGCCAAAATTGAAAGAGACATTAAATAAATTAGAGAAAGAGGGAATTGTATCCAAAGTAAACAAACCAACTGATTGGGTACAAAGTTTAGTTATTGTAGAAAAACCTAATGGGAGTCTCAGATTGTGTTTGGATCCAAGGGATTTAAATAAAGTAATAAAAAGGGAACACTATCAAATTCCTTCTGCAGATGACATAATAAGTAGATTAGAAGGTAAAAGAATATTTTCTGTAGTTGATTTAAAAGATGGATTTTGGCATGTTCCATTGGATGAAATTAGTAGTGAAATATGTACATTTAACACACCATTTGGCAGGTATAAATTTAACAAAATGCCATTCGGAATTTCATCAGCACCCGAAATATTTCAAAAGAGAAATCAAAAGCTTTTTGGGGATATTGACGGTGTTGAGATTTACTTTGATGATATTATTATTGCAGGAACTGATGAGGCCACACACGACTTAATTATGTCGAAGGTTCTTGAAAGAGCTAGGTCCTTAAATATCAAATTTAACCCTGATAAATTACAGTATAGAGTACCAGAAGTAAAATATGTAGGCCAAATTATTTCTGAATCTGGTATTAAAGCTGATCCGAGTCACATCAGAGGAATTGTTGACATGCCAACACCAAAATCAAAAACTGAAGTTAGGAGGTTGTTAGGTATGATAAATTTCTTGTCAAAGTTTATACCCAATGTATCGAAAATTACTGCCCCATTAAGAGAGACAATTCATGAAAATGTAGAATTTAATTGGGGAAGGGAACAGGAAGAATCATTTAGTAAAATTAAAGAACTGTTAACCAGAGCCCCAGTTTTGAAAGTTTTCAGTTCAAAAGATGAAATAGTAATACAGTGTGACAGTTCAAAAGATGGCCTGGGATCATGTTTAATCCAAAAAGACCAACCTGTATCTTTTGTGTCACGCAGTTTAACTAGCAGCGAGAAAAACTATGCGCAAATAGAAAAGGAATTATTGGCCATAGTCTTTTCTTTTGAAAAATATCATAATTTTGTTTATGGTCGAAAAGTCACAATTCAAAGTGACCACAGACCTCTAATGTCAATTGTAAAAAAAACCTATGCATAAAATATCCTCTAGAATGCAAAGAATGCTTCTAAAATTACTGAAGTATGAGTTTGAAGTAACGTATGTACCAGGTAAACAAATGTTTCTGGCTGATACTTTATCACGAGCATTCCCTAAAAATGTAACTGTTAAAGATGACCCAGAAATGTTAAATATTGTACATACCATTTCTAAATACTTACCTATGAGTGAAGGCAGAATTGCCCAATTTAAGAAAGAAACTAAATCAGACCCAGAATTGAAAATTGTCTTAAATTACATCAAGGAAGGCTGGCCTAAATCTTACAAAAATGTAGATAACAATGTGAAAACATATTATAAAATTAAAAATGATCTTCATAGTAATGATGGGCTGTTATTTCTTAATGAAAATATAGTTGTTCCTCATAGTTTGAGAAAAAGTATGTTAGATTTAATTCATGAAGCACACTTTGGGATAGAAAAGTGCAAGAAAAGGGCTAGGGACTTAATGTATTGGCCAGGAATGAATTCAGATATACAGAAAGTTGTTTTAAATTGTGAAATTTGTGAAAAATTTAAAAGAGCAAATAGCAAAGAACCTATGAAACCTCATACAGTTCCATATAGACCATTTGAAAAGGTAGGGGTTGATATAATGGAGTTTGGTAATGTTAATTATCTAATTCTTATGGATTATTACTCAAAATGGATAGAAGTTTGCGAGCTTGAAAATAAGTCAGCGGATGATGTAATATGTAAACTAAAATCTATTTTTTCTAGGTTTGGTGTCCCGAATACTGTAATATCTGACAATGTTCCATTTAATGGCTCTAATTATATTAAATTTGCAAAAGATTGGGATTTTAACTATGCATTTAGTAGTCCTCATTATTCTCCAAGTAATGGCATGGTTGAAAGGGCAGTGGGAATTGTAAAATGTATTATGAGAAAAGCTAAGAAAAGTAATAAAGACTATTTCGTGGGATTAATGGAGTATAGAAACACACCCATTTCAGGCCTTGAATTATCTCCAGCTCAACTGATGTTTAACCGTAGACTAAAAACAAAATTACCGATCACAAATAAATTACTAAATGCAGAATTGTTTAACATTCGAGAAAAACTAGTTAAGAGGCAAACTATTCAAAAGAACTATTATGACAAATCAGCACATCCATTACCTCAGCTTATAGAAAAAGAGAATGTTAGGATTTTAAACTTTAAAAGCAAAACTTGGGAACCAGCTGAAATTGTTAAAATAGACAAATCTCATCCAAGGTCTTATTACGTTAGGGATCAATCTGGGAAAATTCTTAGACGTAATAGAAAACATATAAGAAAATCATTGTCATTAAAAACAATAGACCCAAATTATGAAATAATAAGTATTCCTGAAAATGATTCCAATGTATCTTTAGATTCACCACAGAATACTCATGTAAACAGCAATCTAAGATGTAGTAGTCGTATACGTAGAATGCCTACATATTTAAATGATTATGTTGTATAATGAAATAACTTAAAAGGGGGGACGTCATGATATTATTGTAACTGTATGATTAACTGCATAAATATATTTTGACTGTACTTGTATTAACTGTAACTTTTAACTGTGCATCTGAACTGTTGTTGATCTGGATGTAACCGGCAAGGATGTATGCTATAATTTGTATGTCTTCTACTTAATAATATTTAACCAAGTTATTATAAATATGAACTGTGTTTATTTATTGTGCTATTTATCACACTAAAATGAAGCCCACAACTGGCAATTACCGCTTTTATTCTTTGCGGCGTGTCAATTAAATAAACGATTCAAAAGATCATTTGAAAAAACTGAATAATTATCAGAAGAACACAACTCTAATTTTCATAACAATTTCAGACGAGATAAAAAGTTCAGCAGGTGGATTTCCACTCAACTCATAGTTAAGAGAGTATCAAAAGTTAAGTGAGTTTCAGAAACTTACTCAAGTCATAATCTTGATTCCGGTTACGACCGCTTCAAAAAACTTCAAATTAAGTAACTCAACTATCACAGTGCGAACATAGTATAACACATTCCAGTGTTTATACAAGGAATAATAACTGGAACTTTATAATGTATTGAGGATATTTTCCTCATATTTGCTGTTAGCAGATGATGAAATAAATTGATCAATCTTATAGAATAAATTGATAAAATAATTTAGCTATTTTATTTGTAATAATCTGTTCTCTCAATAAAATGTTTAATTTATAATTTAACCGTTTGACTGCGGAGGAGCGTAATAACACTCTTCTTTTTATGTGCCAAAATTGCTACAAGCGCAATAGCGCTCCTCTTGTTTTATGCTAAAATTGCAGAGAGGGTGATAGCGCTTCTATTTGCTGTCTCAGTTTTGGTTGCACAAGCGAAGCGTACGATTACTGTATATATCGTCAGCTAACAAGTACTGTTTGTTTTCGGAAATCAAAACCGTCCGCGCTTTTGAGCATGCATGTGGTCTGTTTTCATTTTATTAAAATAGGGGTAAGCTGTGTTTGTTTGGCTGCGTTCGGCTGACTTTGATAATAACCTATCTGAACGCAACACCCCTTTGAATAGTAGAATCGTTCCATTATGCTAGGCGCGGTTTTTGAAAACGAACAGTAAGGCTAATGTCAGACGACCGTCTATTTCCACGTTGGTGGTTTTATCATAACAACGCGCCACCTGCCTTGGCAAACACTCAATCGCTCACACGAACGTTTTCCTACGCTGCGTTCTAGACAAAACATAGATAGACGATGGAAGAGAAATTGACTAAGAAATTAATTTGACTCAATTTTTGAGGGTTTATTTCAATTTTAAATTCAAATTTTCAGCATTTCCAGAGATATTTGTTACATATTTTAGAAAAGATTATTATTTTAAATTGTTGGCAACTGTAAAATCTTTGCAAAGAATAATATTTCCTTTAAATTAGAAATTTATTTACACGTGACTATTATAAATAGAAAAAAAAAAAACTCTATGCAACTAAAATTTAATGATTTCGTGTTAATAACAGGAAAATGTTGAAAATTAGGTCATAAAAATTGTTTTTACACGTGAATATTTAAAAAAGAAAAAAAAAACTATAAAATAATGAATTATTTAACATGTGTTAAAAGCAGTAAATGCGGATCAAATTAGGTCCCATTTCAAATGGCCGGTTACTAACATCGCCAAACAGTTTAAATTAAAAAAATATAAATCCACACGTACACCAAAGATTTATTTCATATTTAGAGATGATCTTTTTAAGTATTGTTGCCAATTCTAAGACAACGCAAATAATATTTCCTTTCTAGCAATAAAAATATTTTCGGATGAATATTAGATAGAGGAAGAAAAGTTTGGGGAAAAAATAACGTCAGATTTAAAACGTTACATTTAAAATGCGTTATTAAAAAATACCGGGAAGCAAGGACTGCTGACTTAGTTCATTTTATATTAGCTAATTTTCAAATGTTTAACTAATTTCATTCAATCAAACACGAAAACAGCAATTCACAGCATTTCATTTGGAAAAAAGCCCCCAGTAAAAGATAAAATGAATGGAAACCCGTTTGCAGGGAGATCGCCACTGCTTTTTTAGTTACAATTTAATCTTCCGTGAAATTTTTAAAGCCGACCAAATTAAAAGATTTTTAGAGTCTAAACGGGTTGAGTTGGGTTGAATTTTGACGGCCGATTATCTACTCGAGGGATATAGGCCCTTCGTGGGGGTCTTTCTAAGGGAACCTAATCCGTATTTACGCATGGAAACCCAAGGTTCGAAGAAAACCACGAAAACTCCGAATGATTAGGCCGACGGGCGCGATAGGATTCGAACCCAGTACCTCCCGTCCTCCAGCTTCGAGAGCAGAACCTCTCGGCCACTAGAGACTGAACAGGGGTTGACGAACGTAGCTCGTAGGAGCAGAGCTCCCTGGTATTGAAAAATGAAGCATTTCTAGGGAAATTCACTCATCTTTGTTATAAATGTGATTACGCTGTAACTGAGTAAATTTGTCGCCATATACAATAGTATACTTTATCAGAGAAAATTAACTTTGCTGTACAACAAAATCTTACAAAAGAAAAAAAAAAGAAAGAAAAGAAAACGGCCATTTTACCAAACTTATCTATATTTGCTTCAAAAAATAGCAAAAAGGTTAGCTTTCCTTTAAGGAGGTTTCAGTAATTCTGATTTTTACTAAATATTTATAAACAAAGCAGGGCTAAAAAATATGGTTCTGATCTACAGGCAGTTGTCTGACATTACATATAAATTAAATTTAAAAAATCAAAATACCCGACTGCGTAAAAAGCGAACTAATTAATTATTTCTCACTAATGTGAAAATATTTTTTATATTACTTACCTATTTTTTTTATTTATTTTTATTGATGACTTTTAAGATGTGTTTAATTGTTAGTTCCTATTTATAAACACTGTTTTTATGAGGCTTTTAGATTTCTATGAAGGTTAGAGTTGCAGTAAAGCTAAAGATCCTACCTACACACTTCCAGGTTGTGTAATATTTAAACGGAGCTCCGTATTGTAAAATAATCAATGAAACATCGTTTTCATTTTGAAAGACCTATCCAATGGCAGGCCACTCAATAGGGTGCGTAAAAATTTTTTTCGTCTTTACCGCAATTTTGTATTTTACGGCCGTCATTTTGAATTTATAAAAACAAAAACCTAACCTATAACCATCGGACGGTTAAGTCGAATCGATAGAGACCTCATTCGTTAAAATCCACCCAGCCGTTGCGATGTTTCGAGGATATAAAGAAATCCACATACCCAGATACTCGTGAAACACATAAACCTTCTTGGCAGTCGGGTAAAAAAAATTTGAATTGCTACGTTTAGCGTAAAATAGTACACTTAAAGGTTTACAGAGACCACACTTTTCAGCTTAAGTGTAAAAAATATCAAAGTTTGTCCAATGTCTAACTCAGATAGTTTATTTTGATGCAGTTCAGGGCCCGACCTCAGCAAAAACTTTACGCAAATAGCAAGACACAACTTGTACAAAAATGTCGATTATTTTAACCATCATATTCCTACAATTATAACCCTTTCGAAAGAATATTATAAACCATAAATTTCAATTTTTACGCTTTTTTTCTACCGCTATTTTTGATTAGAAAAATTAGACTTACTTAATCTTGGGTTTCGATGATTAAATAAGGCAAATTTATATGTTAAAAATAGTGGTGAGAGAAAAAGCGTAAAACTTGGCAGGTATGGTATGCATATTTATGAAAAAAAAATTACAGCATTTTTCAATAATAATAATAATAATAAAATCAGGACCGGACTGGCCCTTTTGGGGGCCCTCGGCTAAAGATGAAAAAGGGGGAAATACGGGAATACAATATTAGAATAATTTATCCAATAATAAGTCCAACTAATAATAAGTCCAACTAATAAGAGTGAATTATGTCAGCCAGGTATCGGTCCGGATAGCCTAACAGGTAAGGCATTGGCACGGCACGCCAAGTATCCAGGTTCGATCCCTGGTCTGGACATTTTTCGCTCTGTTGGAATAAACTTCAACTGTGCTACTCCAGCCTTGAATAAGAATTAGAATAATTATTTTTGAAAATTAGGCTTACGTGCCTAAAAACCACATTTAGCTATTTTGTTGCTTGTAAAATATTAGGTTGTATCAAATGTTATTTTGTTTTCACAATGAAATCTTTGTTGCAATATTTCAACGTAAAATAAACGTATCACAAATCAATATATAAACCATGAAATTGTATGATTTCTTTCCATCTTCCTGAAAGTTGAACAATACCATTTTGATTCCAATCTTTGGATTTGGGAGCAAAAAAGCCTAGAAAACCCTGTTCCAGATCGTAAATATTACACAAGCATCTTCCCCCTCAAAAATTATGCCATATAATGGAACATGTTACAGACCGAAGTAGCAGTAAGGTCCGGACTACGTTTTAGACGAGGTAAAAGTTCAATTTCGTCAAGCTCTTTAACTTTATTGCGAGACGTGTGCGGTCTTGCAGTGTCTTGTTGAAGAAGATGTCTCTCTCTGTTGACTAATGCAGAACATTTGCTTTTCAAAGAAGCATACATCCTGTCAATCTGTTTACAGTAAATTTCAGAGTTGGGCGATCGACGATGTGGAATGATTTTAAAATGAATGACGTGTGCAAAATTCCACCAGATCATGAACTTCTTTTCAAACCGCGCTTGTTTTGTAACATGTTGGACTGATTGTCCCACATTCAACAATTATTTCTCGATTATCTAGGTTCTATAGATATATCCATTTCTCATCATATGTCACTTTGCGTTTGAAAAACCACCAAACCTGTAAGTTTTCCAGAAGAGTTTTGTACATTTTCACTCTGTAATTTGCTTGCTGCAAAGTGAGTTCATAAAGAACTTCCCAAGAGTTCTTGTACGTTTTCTGTAGTTTATGTAAAGCTTGGTATATCGTGTCCTTGGACGGTCCTAGCTCCTCCGAAAGTTTCCGTGTGCTGGTGGTTGGTTTAATCTCCACTCTTTGCTTCAAATCTTCCAGATTAACAAGTGATTGCTCTCACTTCTAAAAAGTTTGAACTAGTTTTACGCTGTACGTTTGTTGATCGTATCACCCCCTTCAACTTCTCGAATTTTACGAGATGCTTCAGTAACTTCATGACCACTTTTAAAATGATGTCTTAAGATGGACAATAATACTTCAATATTTGTATCAGCTATAATATAAGCTATAAGTAGATAAAAGAATAGAGGAACATAATATGGAGGAACATATACTCTTTAATAAACATTTTACACTAGTCGTTAATTATAAGATAGTGCCATCTATAGCCTTTCATATAGATATAGAGGTATAGATATAGATATTCTCTAGCACTTGACTAAAAAAATAATCTTCTTCTGTTGTAGTTTACTTACTTTCATAATAAATATTAATATTATTTTATATACAGTACCTAAACTAGTCCCATGTTAGAAAAAATAAATACAGTAGACTCCCTCAAATCCGCACAACTTGGGATCAGAGGTTGTGCGGATTTTAGAATTTTGTGGATTTCTGGTCATTGCTTTGTTTACACTTTTTAAACTGTAATTTGAATGTAATAATGCAATCAAAATTATAAATAACCCTTGCAATATAGTAAAATATTAAAATAATTAAGTAAATTAATAAACTAAAATGATAAGAAGTAAGAAAATTTAAAAAAAAATGATTAAATTATTAAAAGAAAGGCCAAGTAAATAATTAATAATGTATAGTTAGATCTGCATGATAAAGATAAGATACATTTTTCTTGAATTATTGAATGAAACTTGCCTCATAATGGTACCCTATTAATTCACACCAAAATCATAAAGTAAGGAAGTTTTAATTTCAGGTTTAGCCAGATTTAATATTGCCAAAAAAGTTTGATTAATACACAAACATATTTGATAAAACGATTATGATTACCAAAGATATCAGCAATATCTTGAATATTTTAGAAATAAATTTATACTTTGTTCATGAAAAAGCATGAGTTCAGTCATATTAATGAGAACTACGTTTAAAATATATACAGAATGATAAAAAATAAATAGTCTATTTTTTATTTTTTACCCAAGAACTGAACTGAAATTTTTAGGCGTTTGCAGATTTTAGGGTTGCGGATTTCAGAGAGTCTACTGTATACTTATTAATTATGAGTTGTTTGTAACTTAAAAATGAGAGGGGAAAATGCCTTTAGCTTTATGCAACCAAATCACTGTGTTGAAACCATAATAATCTAAATCTTACTATAATACCTAAGTAAATATTATCAAGAACGAAAAATCATACATCCAGCAAAAATTATGTAATATTTTCCAACATATTCAGAAACTATAATAAAACTTTGCAGTTTATTGATCTAAAAGATGTCTAAATGAACAATTTAGAAAATGCATAATACAGTTGCTATATAATTACTGAAATTACCATCAATAATCGGAAAAATATTCGAACTTTTTGTGCAGCCCTGTATATGATCTATAGATTTGTATGTATATTACGTTGTATGCTAAAATTCTGTTAAATTAGATGCTTAGTGCAGTTAAAAATTTCTAGCCAGCAATGTCCGCCATTAAATGGAGATGCACTTGAGATCTTTTGTGTAGCCCTGTATATGATCTATAGAACTTATATTTGCCAAGCAATATGCAAAACAATTGTTAAATTTTAAATTGCGTACCACAACTGAAAACACACTTACAGCAATTATTCTTCATATTCAGTACTGTAGCCAAATATTTTTGTGTGTCCCTGTAAATGAACAATAAATTATATGTACACCAGATTTTACAATAAGAGCTTTGTAGTGGCACCTCAGTGTTATACATAAATTTCAATATCTTTTAAAATGTGTAATATCATTAAAGTACATCGCATACGATATTTCCCCCATAGACCGTCATGTAACGGAATATTTTTGAGTGTCCCTCTAAATGAACTGTAAACCTTACACATTTAATTTTCAATACCGAACATGCCGTGGTAAACCCCAATAACACATACATCAATTTCATGGTAATCTGAATATATTTACGCGAGTTAGAGCATGAACAGAGAGACGGACAGACAAACCGAATTCATAAACACTTTTCAACTATGTTGGAAAGTGTTAAAAGGGACACAGCGGTAATAAAAAAAAAAAGCATTATGAAAAAAATAATGTCCTCTTTAATTTTGATTTAATTGTTACAAATTGCAAAATAGATTTTACAACAAAGAGAAAAATGACTCTACTATACCTTAGTATAGATACAGCGAACTACGAAAGGTTATGTGATTGTGAATGGTTGTTTACTAACCTAATGGCTTTTTGACCAGTTCTTCACTAATCCTGGCTACGTCATCTATAATAACATCTTTATCCAAATTATAAAATAAGGCTCTTTCTACATTCATGAAAAGAAGATTAGACATAAAGTCTTGGCTTAAAGTAGACCTGTAAGTCGATTTTTATTCTTAACTATTTTAAGTTTAGAAAACACCCTTTCGCAGGTGACTTTTCCACAAGGTATGGTAAGTACAAACTTGTAAGCTGCATACAGGTTGGTAAATGGTAAACATTCAAGATTGTGTGATAGTTCAAAAACAACAGAAAAGCACAGGAAACATTGTTTCTTGCCAAAGGAGTAACCATAAAATTTTTGTCTTCTTCAAATTCAGATTCTATATCGTCATATTCGCAGATTTCTTCAGCTCCATTTACAGATTGTCTTGTTTTTTTTTCAATGTTAGTTTTTTCAGCCATTGTGAAACTTTCATACTGATCTACAAACTATTTCAGCTCTATCAAAAATTAATTTCTTTGAACTTTACAAAGTTTAGAAATACTACAAAGGACTTCCGTTGGAAAACTATATAACGCATTACGATTTCATTCATTTTCTTTGGTTCTAACTAGGAATCAATCGACTAAATCTTCCTTCAATACTTATCATGAAACAATTTAAAACACTGAAAAGGACCAGTTTATAGTTTTGTGCTGTTGAGATTCAAGGAGCTTCGTCTATTGATTTTTCAACAGACATTACCCTACTTCTACATAAATATTATCTTCAAATTTGCTATTACCTGTACTTCCATAATATTTTGTTTAATACTGAACCTGAAAGTGTTTATCACTCCTTTTATCCCTTACTTGTTGAAACAGCTTCTGTACCAAGTTCCAGGCTGTAAAATAGTCTTACTTTATAGCATTTTATCCCTTTACTTTATACCCTTAGCCTACCTTTTATCCCTTACCTTATAATAGTCGGAAGTAAATAATTTGAAGTAGGAGATGTAAGAAGAAATAAATCTAGTGAAACAATATACATAGATACCTAAAATTGGTTGTAAATGCGTAAGATTAAGGGTAAACAGTCAAATTATTTTGATGTAAATAGTTATGAAGTAGTATACCAGGGCTCCCAAATGGTCCGCCAACTGAATACCAATAAATTTTAACAGAAATATTTTATGGTAGGTTTGCGGTAGAATTAACTTTCAAAGGGGATTCCGGGGCGGTTTGTAAGAAAAATCGAAAAAGAAAAATTTTCTAAAATAATATCGGAATTCAGTTGGCGGATCATTTGGGAGCCCTGGTACACCCATTTTTGGAGGCCCGTACGGAGCTCTCTTACATAAGCTACCATAAACAAAAACGAACTATCAGCTGCTTAAAGTTGATTGTAAATGCGTAAGATCACGAGAAAACAGTCTAATTATTCTGATGTAATTAGTTATGTATCCATTTCCAGAGCCCTTTACATAGGCTACCATAAACAAAATCCAACTGGCAACTGCTTAAAATTGATTGTAAGTGCGTAAGATTACGAGAAAATTACAGGGAAACAGTCAAATTATTTTGATGTAACTTTGTTATGAAGTAATATATCCATTTTTGGAGGACCCTCCGGGGCCTCCTTACAGAGCCTACCATATACAAAAACCAAGTGGCAACTGCTTAAAATTGATTGTAAATGCGTGGATTACGAAAAACTTACGGGGAAACATTCAAATTATTCTGATGTAACTTAGTTATGAACTAGTATATCCATTTTTGGAGGCCTTTCAGGGGCCCCCTTGTGCCGGGGGCCCTCGGCAATCGCAGACTAGCCGACCTGGCCAGTCCGGGCCTGAATAAAATAAAATAAATAAATAAATTGCGGTATTTTTCAAACTACATGCTCGCAGTAAATAGAAACGGTACCGGATATGACCACAAAGGCTCTGTTTTGCTATCTCCTTTCCCATACCTAATTTTCAAAACCAGATCTAACTTGTAATGATTTTAATTTCAGAGAATTATTATTAAGAATTCATTATTATTAAGAAATGCAACATTTGCGGTCTATTTAGGGCCCCGTCACAAAAATCCATTTAATAAAACAGGCCCGTTCTCAAAAATTGTAATAATAAATCAAGTCCTTTCAAAGAATTCTATTCCATAAAAAAGTATTATTTGTTATTTTAATATTGTTAGGTTTAAAAATCTGTAATTTGCAAAGAAAACCAGTCCCCCCCCCCCCCCCCCAAAGGAAAACTTTAGCAGAAAGACTTAAAGGAGCTATTATTAAGAAAAGCTTGTTTGGAATTTCAGTAACTGGATTTCATATTTCGTTAAAAATGTTACTTTTTACAAACATAAAATAAATTTCACAAATATACTTTTTACTTTTCGCAGGCTTTTTACCTTTTTCTTTTCTTTCTTTTTTTTTTTTTTTTTTTTTAGGCCTGCTTTACCCCACCCCCCCATTCCGAAGGAAAAAAAAAACCTGAATTACTCCGGAATTTAATTTAGTACAAACTAGGACAAAATGTTATTAGTATTAGCATTTGATAAAGATTACATTCAATTTTTACTCGACTGAAAAGAAGGGTTATGTGTTCCAAGCGTATCTGTGTATGTGGATTTCTCTATACCCTCGAAATATCCCAACGGCTGGATGGATTTTAATGAATGAGGTCTCCATTAATTCGCCTTAATGGCCCGATGGTTATAGGCTAGGTTTTGATTTTATAAATTCAAAATGGCGGCCGTAAAATTCAAAATGGCGTTAGAGACGAAAAAAACTTACGCACCCTATTGAGTGGCCTATCAATGGATAGGTATTTCAAAATGAAGACGATGTTTCATTGACTATTTTATAGTCAGAAGCTCCGTTAAAATATTATACAGCCTGGAAGTTGTGTAGGTAGGATCTCTAGCTTTACTGCAACTCTAACCATCGTAGACATCTACAGACCTCATGAAAACAGTCTTTATAGATAGGAACTAACCATTAAACACAAATTAAAAGTCATCAATACAAGTAAATAAAAAAAAATAGGTTAGTAATATAAACAAGTAATATAATAAAAAAAAATTAAGTCAATTCCTACTTAGGTCAATAAGAGAATTTTTTTTTCTCCCATTCTTCTTCGCTCTTGCGTTGCACTTAAAATGCCTGGATCAAGAAGAGGGCTCTCTCGGTCTTAAAAAACCTTGATAAAGAAGAGGGCTCTCTCGATTATTGAAAATTAATTAATTTAATTTAATCAATGAATTAATATTTGAGAAAACTGGATTAAGATCAAGTGTCATCCACTACAAGTTAAAAAAAAATATTTGAGCTTGATTGGATGAATAATAAGTATTTTACTAACGATTGAAAATTTGAATAAGATATATATAGCGAGAGTGTGAGTTAATAGTAGGAATTGAAAAATATAGTTTCACATTGATGAGAAATAATTAATTAGTTTGCTTTTTACGCAGTCGGTGTTTTTGATTTTTTAAATTTAATTGTTTATTCTTTATGATGATACTTTTCTTATAAAACATAACTTGTAACATTAACATAATTTTAAATAATTTTTTTGTTTATATAAAACAAAATTAATTCATATAATTTATCGATAACTTTCTGATCTTTTTTAGATTTTTCTGAAATTTTTTTTATCCATGGTGCCAGACACCTTAACCAAGTTATTATTTTTTAATTTCTATCTTTATATAATGTGGGCACGATGTGTCCCACAATATTCGACGCTCTTGTATTTGAAAAATTAGTTGATCCACGTGTATTAAATCCATTTTAAATTCTAGCGAGAAAATTCGATACGCAACCAGAACAAAAAACTTACGAATCTCTGATAAAGAAAATCAAAGTCAGCGTTTAAACTACGGTTCGTCTGAAACACACAGAAGAATCAAAAGACCTGAACACACCACCAGATGCTAGTGGCTCGGAGAAAACGTCGAACCTTGACGTGAAGCTTATCGGAATTTTTACCGCAACAGTTTCTGGGCGCTCGTCTTAATAGATCAGAAGATTAGTATGCTCTCAAGAGAGAACGTCCATATGGCTGCTTTTCAAAACCGCTCGGCTGACATTAGCCTAAAAGTGCTAAAGTAAAAGGAATATTTTTAAGGATTTTTTTTATATAACCCTCGTTTATGTATAACGGTAGAGTATTCACTGAAAATGTGTGGCCTGAAACTGACTCAGAATTGAGCAGTGATGAATGAGAGAGTGCATAACAGTGTCTATGAAAATGATATCGTTTACATTCCTGCAACCAATGAACGATTTTCACGATATCTTCTTGCGACTGATAAACAGAGATATTGTGATCCCTCGAAAAAGGATTACAACTGCGAGTTATTAATTGCGAGCAATAATGATAAATTATTTGTAACTGATCCCGCAGATGAATTGATGAATTTCAGATGATCATTATGCAAAACCTATTGAATATTTTCTCCTATTTTTTCCGCCTTCTCTTTTTACTACAATGGTAACTGAAACAAACCGTTATGCTGAGCAGTTTCTGAATTTAAACAAAAACTTAAAACGGAATTCACGTGCAAAGATGTGGAAACCTGTGTCCATTATCGAAATGAAAGCATTTATTGTAATTATATTAGAAATTGGGATTACTAAACGTCCACCAATGGTTTCTTATTGGACAAAATGATGATTTCTTGGTAAATCCTGCTAATAAAGTATTTCGCAAGCGCTAATTTGGAATCTTCCCTCGATTCGCGTATTTGGCAAAGCAACTCTTTAGGGTTCCGTACTTAAAAAGTAAAAACGGAATCATTATAAGATCACTCCTGTGTCTGTCTGTCACAGCCATTTTACTCGTAAGCTATAGAACGTGGAAAGTTCAGATTGTGGGAAGTAATAAAGACTATTGACCCACATATTTACCGATTATTAAACATTCATAAATATATTTAGTAAAAATGTAGAGAGGCTAATTAATTTACTCGAAAAGAAAACTTTTTTCTTTATATACCTTGTGGGGTATCCTGTGAAAGCTTTCGTAACGCTGAACTCTAAAATACATTTATTTTAATTTTAGGTACTATATTTTCAAAGATATCGTCGAGAATGTGGCGCAAAAATATGCCCCCCCCCCCCCCCACGCCATCTAATTCCGAAACTACTGAAACTAAAATTATGAAAAAATTAGAGGTAATAGACGTTAATTTAAACCTTGCAGGAAAATTATAGCGATTACACTAGGTCACATAGTTTTTGAGAAAATCGCATTTTTCCATTACACACAAACTTCTATATACGGGCATTTAGCAAAAGTGTTGAGCAGCGCTGGAGGTACCTATCGTAGCAGAACTATAAAAGCATTGTTGATAATGATTTTCGAAAAAAATAGTCAGTAATTAGCCGAGATATTAGCCCTTAAAGATACGGACGGTTTCGACATACATAATGACAGGGCGGCGTAATCTATGTACAATCAGCTTTTAAAGCCTAGTTAACGACTTTTAATGATATATATGTATGACGCAATGCCAGTCGCATTATAAAAGCAATAAACGTCAAATTGTTAAAAACAGACTAATTTATATCATAATATTAAATATTTATTTCCTTAAAAGACGTTATAAAAACCCATTAAAAGTAAATTTAAAACTCTTTATTTACATGTTTCAACTCATTTTCTGAGTCGTCGTCAGAATGTATAATAGAAAATTACAAATGCATAATGAAAAATGGAAAAAAATCATCGAAAATAAACAAGTAATCACGTAACGCGACCTATATTTTCGCGATTGCTCGTGTTCCCTCTATGTCGCGATGCCGTAATTTATCCAACCATTCAACCCATAAATTCGGGATACGAAAAGATAATGTATCGTTACAAACTCCTGAACCTCTTAAATAATTTCAATGGACTCCAGGGTCCATACAGAGTTGGAAAGAAAAAATTCAAGGAGTACCCAAAAAATCCAAGGAGTCCAAAAAGTTTTAAGGATTTGCCTTTTTTTTTTTTTTTTTTTTTTTTTTTTTTTTTTTTTTGTCGATATTTTTATGTGCTGCATCATTATGTGGTATGCACACTCCAATTTTTTATGTCCAATTTGGAGAGAAAAACATTTCAAAAACAAATTTTACTCTATTAGAATGTAATTGTTAGTGCTGAAATTGCACAGTACTCACAATATATTGCTTATTGATTTCGTAAGTTTAAATACAAAATTGACAATCTACTTTTTTATGCAGTGACCAATGGTCATATCACAGGGATGATTCTGAGTAAAAAAAAAAATTCTGAAATTCACCGCAAATCTAAAAAGTTACACCAGACAGGGGGGAGGGAGGGGGAAATCCACTCCCGACACTAGCTATGCGTTTTTTCCTGATCTTTGAACGAAATTTGTGTTATTTTTCGCGATCTTTTGACGAAATTTGTCCCTTTCTCGCGATCTTTCGACGAAATTTTTGGGTTTTCGCGCTCTTTTGACAAAATTTGTGAATTTTTACGCGCTCTTTTGACGAAATGTGTTTTTTTTCGCGATCTTTTGACGAAATTCCTGGGTTTTTCGCGATCTTTTGACGAAATTTGTGAGTTTTTACGCGCTCTTTTGACGAAATTTTTGGGTTTTCGCGATCATTTGACGAAATTTATGAGTTTTTACGCGCTCTTTTGACGAAATTTGTGAGTTTTCACGCGCTCTTTTGACGAAATTTTAGGGTTTTCGCGATCGTTTGACGAAATTTATGAGTTTTTACGCGCTCTTTGACGAAATTTGTGGGGTTTTTTCGCAATCTGACGAAATTCGTCGATTTTTCGCGATTTTTTGACGAATTTGTGGTTTTTCGCGTTTTTTGACGAAATTTGCCGTTTTTTTTTTATCTTTTGACGAATTTTTGCGATCTTTCGACGAAATTTGTAGTTTTTTTCTCGATCTTTTGACGAAATTTGTGGGTTTTTTCGCGATCTTCCGACGAAATTTACGTTTTCTCCGCGATCCTTTGACGAAATTGGTGATTTTTCTGCAAACGATTGACAAAATTTATTTTTTTCGGCGACCATATGTCCGAATTTTCGGATTGGTGACCGATTTTTTAAAATTTCCGGAAATGAATGCCTTACATTTTCGGAAAATTGGGACTAGAATCACCCCTAGGTCATACAAATAGAAATTAGTCAAACCCCAAATACTTATGTATATTACATACATGATACATCTTTAAAAAAAATTTTAAAGGCAAAAAAAAAAAAAAAAAAAAAAAAAAGAATGCTAAATGCAACATACAAGAAAAAATATAACAAGTTTTGAATTTATTCTTTTAGAACAGCGGTAATCGCTTTCTTTGAAGGGGAAATTTTGACGAATTCACATTTTTTTCGCGATCTTCAGGGGAAAATCGCGTTTCTTTCGCGACCTTCTGGGAGAAATTCGCGTTTTTTTCGAGACCTTCTGGGAAAATTCGCTTTTTTCGCGATCTTTTAATGGAATTCGTGTTTTATTTCGATTGTTTAACGAATCTGACTTTTTTCGCAATCTTTTGACGGAAACCGCGTGCTTTTCGCGATCCTTTGACGAAATTTGCGTATTTTTCGCGATCCTTTGACGAAATGCACGTGTTTTTTGCGGTCTTCTGGGGAAATTCGCGATCTTCTAATGGAATTCGCGTTTTATTTCGATCGTTTGACGAAACTAACGTTTTTTCGCGATCTTTTGATGGAAACCGTGTGTTTTTCGCGATCTTTTGAGGTAATTCGCGTGTTTTTCGCGATCTTTTGAGGAAATTCGCGTGTTTTTCGCGATCTTTTGAGGAATTCGCATTTTATGCAATCTTTTGCGGAAATTCGCATTTTATACGATCTTTTGAGGAAATCTGCTTTTTTCACCATCTTTAACGAAATTCGCGCTTTTTCGTGATCCTTTGAGTAAATTCGCGTTTTTTCGCTGTCTTTTAAAGAAATTCGCGTCTTTTTAAGAAATCAGAGTTTTCCCGCGATCTGTTGGAGAAATTCGCGTTTTTTCACGATCCTTTGACAAAATTTACGAATTTTTTCCATGATCGATTGATGAAATGTGACTGTATTTTTTGGAACATATTTGCGAAAAACGCGATTTTTTCCGATAAATGCCAAACATCGATAAAATTTAAAATAAAGGTCGGCTAACAGTGTAAAAAAAACGAACTTTACGCACCTAGTAGGAGCCCTGCTATTAAGATTACCCTACCCAATCAATGTTGTGCTTCAGATGAATGACGTGTATAAAGGATTTACCGTGCATTTTTCAATCACGACTTTTTTTTTTCCTCGGCAGCACTATCGTTTGCGTCCGAAGCCGCAATACAATATAAGGAGTTTCTAAGTAGTGGTTTGCTTATCCAAGTAGTTCTAAGTACTACTTGGGAATATTTTCATTTCTAAGGAGTTTCCAAGGAGTCTAAGGAGTCTGTGCGAACCCTGGGACTCTCTTATGAATAATTGTAAATAAAAATTAGACCTGTAGATGATTTTACTCTCGTTAAAAAGTATGTTAATGTTCTCTATTTGATTTAGTCGGGATAAATCAGTATTACCTCTATTGTATTGTATGTCCGCTATATGTTCTTTACATCTGATATTGAATTTTCGTTGGGTTGTACCTATATAATGATTTTTGATTCCTTCCTCCTTAATAAATGGAATCATATAAACTTCTGAGATGTCATCTCTATTAATCGGATCAATTTTAGCATTTAAAAGCATCTTTAATTTCGGAGTGGCTTCGCAATCAAACATAAGCCAAAATTTCGTAAATGATTTTTTATATGTTCAAAGAAACCCGGGAAATAATTTGCTACAACCCTTTTCATAATAACTTCATTAATAGTTTTATTTTTATTTTTAGAAGTATCAAAGGAGCTCTGAATCACTTTGTTAATTAATTTTTCCTGATATCCGTTATCACTAGCAATACGTTTAATTTCATCTAATTCATCCCCCAGATTTATATCAGAAGAAATCCTGAAAGCACGATTGATTAGGATCCTGAAGGTGGATAATTTGTAAGGCAATGGGGTGCATGCATCGGAAGGTATAACGTTTAAATCTGCGATAGGTTTTCGGTAAACTGAACAAATTCATTCATTCCCCTTTCTCTGTAACTCAACATCTAAAAAAGGTAATTTTCCCCCTGTTTCTAGTTCAAAAGTAAACTTAACATTATTGTCAAGTTCATTTAATTGTTGTATGAAAATCATTAACTTATCTATATTACCTCGCCAAACAATAAATATATCGTCTACATAACGTAACCATACTAAAGGAACTACCTCAAAAATGCTGAGAATTATAGATTCGAGGGGCGTAATTTAAATTCCGCCAGAAGGCCAGATATTGGGGATCCCATCGGAGCACCACATGATTGCTCATAAATAACATTATCAAAAATAAAAAATATTTCTTGAAATAATTAAGTTTAAACCACTCTTTAAAGTGTTCTTCATGGGCATATCAAAGGTTTCTGCATTATCGGTAAAATGTTCTAGGTTCTTGGTATTCTATTGTATCTATGGATGAATAAAGGGAAACAATGTCCAAACTTGCTAAAATACAGTCTTCAGAGATGTTGAATTTCTTGATGTTCTCAACGAAATCTGTAGTAGATTATAGGTGTAGTTATAAATTTATTAAATGTTTTAATACTCCTGTCAATATATCATACAGATTAAAAAAAAAATGAAAAATAGATTAAAACCATCAAGAGAATAAGATCACACAAAGATATTTCCATAATCGAGACTCATAAATCTAATCGCTTGGCGATCCTTAATAGGAAAGAGTACATTAATAAAATGCAGGATTGTGTCGATAAAATGAAATGTAAAACCCTCAAGCATAACCCATTACGTAAAATTTATGACAAAACCAAAGAGATCATTTAAAAAGGAAAACGGCCGGATTTCATGAAAATTAAATTGAGGTTAAACAAACTAGCTGTCATACCTAGATTAGTGGGTAAAATGAAAGATCATAAACAAGGTTGTCTCCTTCGCCCGATTGTGACAAAATACCAAGGTCCTACCAACTTGTTAGAGAAAGCATACTTTCCCCTACTACAAAAATTGTTGCCTCCTTCCATACTTACAGTGGACTCTACTACAGATTTCGTTGAGAAAATCAAGAAATTCAACATCTCTGAAGAATATCTATTTTAGGAAGTTTGGACATTGTTTCCCTTTATCCATCCATAGATACAATAGAAGTTATCAAGAATCTAGAACATTTTATCGATAATGCAGAAACCTTTGATATGCCCATGAAGAACACTTTAAAGAGTGGTTTAAACTTAATTATTTCAAGAAATATTTTTTATTTTTGATAATGTTATTTATGAGCAATCATGTGGTGCTCCGATGGGATCCCCAATATCTGGCCTTCTGGTGGAATTTAAATTACGCCCCCTCGAATCTATAATTCTCAGCATTTTTGAGGTAGTTCCTTTAGTATGGTTACGTTATGTAGACGATATTTTTATTGTTTGGCGAGGTAATATAGATAAGTTAATGATTTTCACACAACCGTTAAATGAACTCGACAATAGTATTAAGTTTACTTTTGAACTAGAAACAGGGGGAAAATTACCTTTTTTAGATTTTGAGTTACAGAGAAAGGGGAATGAATGAATTCGTTCAGTTTACCGAAAACCTATCGCAGATTTAAACGTTATGCCTTCCGATGCATGCACCCCATTGCCTTACAAATTATCCACCTTCAGGTTCCTCATCAATCGTGCTTTCAAGATTTCTTCATTTATAAATCTGGGGAATGAATTAGAGAAAATTAAACGTATTGCTAGTGATAATGGATATCAGGTAAAATTAATTAACAAATTGATTCAGAGCTCCTTTGATACTTCTAAAAATAAAAATAAAACTATTAATGAAGTTACTATGAAAAGGGTTGTAGCAAATTATTTCCCGGGTTTCTTTGAACATATAAAAAATCATTTAAGAAATTTTGGCTTATGTTTGATTGCGAAGCCGCCTCCGAAATTAAAGATGCTTTTAAATACTAAAATTGATCCGATTAATAGAGATGACATCTCAGAAGTTTATATGATTCCATTTATTAAGGAGGGAGGAATCAAAAATCATTATATAGGTATAACCCAACGAAAATTCAATATCAGATGTAAAGAACATATAGCGGACATAAAATGCAATAGAGGTAATACTGCTTTATCCCGACTAAATCGAATAGAGAACATTAACATACTTTTTAACGAGAGTAATATCATCTAGAGGTCTAATTTTTATTTACAATTATTCATAAGAGAGGCCATTGAAATTTATTTAAGAGGTTCAGGAGTTTGTAACGATACATTATCTTTTCGTATCCCGAATTTATGGGTTGAATGGTTGGATAAATTACGGTATCGCAACATAGAAAGAACACGAGCAATCGCGAAAATATAGGGCGCGTTACTACATGATTACTTGTCTATTTTCAATGATATTTTCCATTTTTCATTATGCATAACTTAAATAAAATCCTATCTGAGAAAATGCAGCTCGGACCAAGGCAACTTTATGGCTTCCTTTCGAAGCGCGCTTAGCACAATGCCAAATTTAAACTTTGAACGAAGGTTTTGTTTTAGCTACACTGTAGTAGGAAAGGTTATTACAACTTTAAACTTAGATTTATGAAATGCCAAATGAAGTTTAAATATACACTGCTTTTATTGTCAGTTCAGAATGAAGTCCATCATAAACAGATTAAGATTATATTAAAAAATGAGATAATAGAGCTACACAGAATTGCTATATTTGATATTATTTAGGTTCCATATCTCTTTGAATTTTCATGGTATATTCATTTACACTTTTCTAGTACATACATTTATACCCAAACCTACATTGTATAGTTTTTTTTACAAAGTCTTAGTATTCTTTTAGCAACGGTTTTTTTTAATATAATTACTAATTTTATTACTAATATTTATTCTACGGAACCCTCTGTGCGCGAGTAATACTTGCACTTGACCGTTTATTTTTTTTCCTTTAGTGTGTAAAGCATATCTATATCATATTTTTCCTGTTGCGAATGTTTAATTTGTTGTTTTAAATATACTTATATAATTATATTATTTACATGTTGCTATATCATGCTACAATTACATACATAACACCTTTTGGTCATTGCTTATCATGAAGTACTTAATCCAGTGTTAATTTTCGTTCTCCTTTTTACCAGAAAAAACGGGATCTATTTTTTTTTTTTTTTTTTTTTTTTCTTTTTTAAATAAAGGTGGCTTACAGTTAATTTGCATTAATTTATTTTTAATGCATTCTTAAAGTTTTTAGTTAAATAACTAAATGTGTATTAGGGCAAGAGTAAATTCAAGCAATTTTTTGTTACACATTAGTTTTAATGTGTTTTCCAATTTTAAAAGGCTTTATAAATATTTTTCAAGCGCATCTCGAAAGGAATTATATTAAGGAAATTTCCAATGTACCTTTGATACTCTTAAAAAGCTGGCTTGTAAGTAAGCAGTTGAACTCACCAAAGAGCATACTTAGCTTTTTATATATGAAGGATAGAACATGAAGATATCGATAATTTAAAATTCACAAAATTATGACTAGAATTTTCACAAATATAAGAAAAACGTCATAATTTCAGAAAAAACAGGACCCTGTGAGAAAAGTCTGGACAGACCCCTGATATATAAGCCTGGCGCCCGGCTAATCGAAAATTACCCATTGTTTTTAAGACTATTTATGCTAAGATTAAAAATAAAAATCCATCCCAAGATGATATTTTTATGAAGTATATTATTTTAGTGCTATAGCATTTTCATTCTCATATATATTAAGCATTTAATTATAAAGATATAACATGCATCAGTTAATTCTTTATGTTATATTTTTTAACAGACACACACACAATTAAGGGTATCTTTGGTTGGTGTAACCTATGTTACTTTTTTTTTCCAGGATAAAAATGAAATTTGTAAGTAAACAAGTTGCCATAACAGTCATTTTGGAATATTTGTTATGAATGTCACATGAAGTAGACAGATTTGCATTTTCCTTGAGACTTCTCTTCTGCTGTAACTACTGTTACCAATTATTCATCACTTTTAAGTTGCAATTTTATAATATTTGCAAATAAAAATCAGTTCAGATTTCATGCACTATTAAATAATTAATGACAGATAAACTAAAAGAAGTGTGTTCCCAGACACAAATTGTACGGAGGTGTTCTAAATTAAAAGAGAAATTAGCGGACTGTCAACATAAATGTTTTAATGAAGGCTAATGGCGACTTGTTGCCGCAGAGGTTGTTCCTCTTACACTCATGCGTACTCAACCCGTGATCCGGGTTCAACGAAAGGGTTACATTAAAAGGATTGATTGCCAATTGGCATAGATGCGGGGGTGGTGTTCCGTCGCCAAAGGCGAATTACAATGTTTGTTACAGGTACGGAACATCCCGCCCGGCGTTGAAATATTATATTTCAATATGTATAAATGCAATACAGACAAAAACAAAAACACACAACATAGTACAGGTTATAAGCAAAGAAATAAAATAAACACAATTAATACACAATGAAACACAATTACAGTCCAGATTTTTGTCAATTATTGTCATTTATGGGTAATATGCTTATTTGGTTAACAGAACGTTTAAAATTGCCCTTAGCGGTGCGTAGTTCTACTACTCTGACCATTCCGTCAGCACCTGGGATTACCTTAGTAATGCGACCTAGAGACCAGGTGCAAAGTGGGAGTTGAATGTCCTTTAATAGGACCAACATGCCTGGCAAAATATTTTGTTTTTTAAACATCCATTTGTTTCTCTCCTGTAAATTACTGAGATAATTGCTTTGCCAGCGTTTCCAAATCGTTTGGGTTAATTTTTGAGTCCTTTGCCACTTGTTAAGCAAGTTATCCTTTACCTCCATCAAATTAGGTTCAGGAATTAAATTAAGGGGCCTGCCTATGAGAAAGTGGCCTGGAGTTAACACCTGAAGATCGTCAGCATCTGTGGACAAGGGACAAAGCGGTCGCGAATTTAAAATCGCTTCGATCTGTGTTATTACGGTTAGAAATTCTTCGATCGTGAGATGAGCGGAACCTACTGCTCTTTTTAAATGGTATTTGAAGGCCTTAACTCCTGCCACCCAAAGTCCACCAAAGTTGGGTGCTCTAGGAGGGGAGAATTTCCAGTTAATGCCTTCTGAAGCTAAAAAGTTACAAACTTCATCACTGGCTACAAGTTTACGTAAACGCTTCAGTTCTGCTGAAGCCCCAACAAAATTAGTAGCGTTATCGCTAAAAATTACCGAACTCCTCCCACGACGAGCGAAGAATCTCTTTAGCGTTGCTATTATCGCCTCGGATGTC
Source organism: Maratus speciosus (assembly GCA_963932465.1). Lineage (NCBI taxonomy): Eukaryota > Metazoa > Arthropoda > Arachnida > Araneae > Salticidae > Maratus > Maratus speciosus. The sequence continues at coordinate 467,730,331 of OZ010798.1, forward strand.
AAGTCGGAGACAAAATCCAAGTGTACAGCTTTAGAGGCCATACACACGAAAATGGCAACGTATATTTTTTGGAAGGTACCCTTTCTCTGACCCTTATATTTTATTTCAAAGGGGCCACACAGATCTAATCCTACTCTGGAAAATGGTGAACTGGGCGTTATTCTTTCAGGAGGGAGATCTCCCATTACTTGATTAGCCAGTATAGGCTTAATTTTAAAACATTGTACACATTCATGTACTACCTTGCGAGCTGTGTTTCTACCGCTAAGAGGCCAATATTTTTGGCGCACAGTGTTCAAAAGAGCCTGGGGCCCGACATGAAAATCTCGTACATGATAATACTGGAATATGATTCTCGTTAAGCGACAGCTCGCTGGTAGCACTATAGGAAATTTGTGATCAAATGGTAAGTTAGATTTAGCCAATCTACCTCCCACCCTTATCAAGCCATTCGAATCAATAAAGGGGTTCAAAAATTTTAACTTACTTGAACCATGCACCGAAGATCCCCCTTTCAGGGCGGAGATTTCCTTGGAAAAATACATTACCTGCACATGCTTAATCAAGCACACTTCTGCCCCCATTAATTCCTCCAGTAACAGAGGGCCTGTTGCAGTTGCTACCTTTTTACACTTTAAGAAAAACCTAAAAATATATGCTACAATTCTAATTAATTTAAGAAAATTATTTGTTAAAGTCAACAAATTATCAAAAAAACTAATGTCCATATTGTTGATTAAAGTCACTTGTCTACTGGCTTTGAGTTCATTGGAATAATAACTGTTCGAGCAGTCAGTAAGACTAGAAATAGGTTTCTCTATTGCTTCTTTAAGAATTTGAAGTGGCGGCCCATTCCCCCATAGTTCACTGGAGGCAAGGTTTTTCACATCCATTCCTCTGGATATCAGGTCTGCGGGGTTATGCTCGATGGTATATGGTGCCATGGAATGTTCCTTGAAATGTCCTTTATTTGCACTACACGGTTGCCGACAAAAATTTTCAATGAATGCGGAGCAGTGTCCATCCAAGCTAAGGCAATGGTCGAGTCTGAAAATAGTCGCACAGCATTCACCTGTTGGTTTAAAGCAACTAAGACCTTACAGGTTAATGTTGCAAGAAGAAGACACGCTGATAGTTCCAAGCGGGGTACGGTTATCACCTTTGTAGGGGTCACTCGTGACTTGCTGCAAAGAAGGTGACTAACCGTTTCGTTGGAGTTAGATATAGTTTGCACATAAATAACTGCACCGTATGCCTTTGAAGAAGCATCGGCGAAGCCATTAAGTACCACAGATTGGACGTGCACCTTTAAGAAGCATCTCGGTACGTTGATGGACTCGAGTTCTGGTAATGTTGCGATAAAGGTTTCCCATTTTTGGAAATTTGCGAAGGTAAAGTATCATTCCATTGTAATTTAAGCAACCACAATTGTTGCATGAATATCTTTGCCTTTGCGATCACTGGCCCTAAGAGACCAAGAGGGTCATAAAGCCGGGCTATTTGCGATAGCTCCTCTCGTTTGGTGAAAGTACTTGTTATTTTAACGTTGGCTTTGTATGTAAATGTATCGCTAGAACTGTTCCAAAGCATGCCTAAAGTTTTAACCGTTATTTCTTCTGAATTTCTATCCAAGGGAAATATCTGATTGTCAATAGATTAGACCTTATTAGTACACCATTTATGCAAAATCATTCCCCCCCCTCTGAAGGAGTTGTGTTAATTCTGCTTGCATTAAATTAAATTTCTCTAAATTGGATGACCCCGACAAGCAATCATCCATATAGAAATCTTTCAGTACAATATTGGAAGCTAATGGAAAAGCCCTTTGCTCATCTAAGGCGAGTTGTTGCAAGACCTTGGTGGCCAAAAATGGGGCGCAAGCCGTTCCATATGTGACCGTGGATAATTGAAAGACCTTAACCGGGGATGATGCACTGTCTTTCCACAGAATTTTTAGGAATTTGTATTGGGACGGATTTATCTCTATCATTCGAAACATTTGTAAGATGTCGGCAGTAAATGCATAAATATGCTTTCTAAATCGAACCAATATCGAAAAGAGATCGTCCTGTAGCACACCACCCTTGCACAATAAATCATTCAATGAGTATCCATTACTACTTTTTGCGCTTGCGTCATATACGACGCGCAATTTAGTTGTCGCGCTAGATGGTCGTAAAATTCCGTGATGGGGTAAATAATAGCCGTCCTCAAATTCATTAGTTTCCTCTATTTCATGCATGTGATTAAGAAACTGATATTCATTAAGAAATTGTGTATATAAATTCCGCATTATAGGGTCACGATCTAGACGTTGCCATAGATAATTTAATCTTTTCAATGCAACGATTTTTGAATTTCCTAAATTGGGCTCAGAAATCTCCGGTTTGAAAGGCATTTCTACGACATATCTGCCATCCGAATTTCTAAAATGCGTTTTATCGAAGTGCCTATTGCAATATTCTAACTCTTTGCTATCACAAGGTTTTAAATTTCCCACCTCTTCTATCTCCCAAAAAGATTTCAATGTGTTATCTAAAGCTTCTAAATTTTTCGTTAAGAAACAATATTTTTTCGTATTGTTTACTACATTGTTATACACACAACCAGAAATTAGATAACCAAACACACTTTCCTGTAAATATAAGTGCTTTCCTAAATTTATTTTGACTACCTTTAATAATTCAAAGAACAGTTCCGCACCTAATAAAATTTCAACCTTATTTGGAATAAAAAACTGTGGGTCAGCTAAACAGATGTTCGAAGGAATGTTTAATTTATGTTTATTTCCTTTCCAGGAGTGAAATCTGTGATTCTCGGGATGACCAACAAGTCCAGATTCCATCGCAAATCGCCTCTCTTATTATTAGAGACACACGCCTTCACTTTAGATTTCAAGGACATCGGTGAATTATTAAGACCTGAAACGGGAATGTTAATTCATTGTTTTTTCAAACCTAAAGTTTCAGCTGCTCTTAAACTTATAAAATTATTCTGTGAGGCACTATCCAAGATTGTACGAAAAGGCTTATTTATACCATTAATGTCTGCTATATAAACAATCGCAGTATTTATTAAGACAGATTTATGGCTCTTTTCATGTGAAAAAAATGAATGAACTACATTTTCATTTTGCGCTGAATCTTCGGGAGCTAAATTTTTATTAATTGCCTCTTCAGCAGCCAGATTGTTTATAGATTTTGACGGCTCATAAATTCGAACATCTGGTGATGAGTAATTATGCAACGAAGTATGATGTTTGGAGCTGCAAACAAGACATCTGCTCTTTGAAGTACATTGATGAATTATATGAAAAAAACTAAGGCAATTAAAACAAAGCTTATTTTTCTTTACAATGTTTAGACGAACGCTTAGTTTCATACTTTTATACTTCTCGCAATGATATATTGGGTGACTTTCTGTTTTACATAAAATGCACATTTTATTTTGTGGTTTGGTGGTACGGATAAATAAAGATTTATTGGTGGTTTTTGAAGCATTCGCAAAAGTAATACTACTTAAAATTTGGCATCTACGCTCTAAAAATTCTAAAAATTCATCGAAATTAGGCACTTCCTTATCCTTTAGTGTTAATTCAAATTGCTTACGAGTTTCTCGATCAATTTTTCCTAATATTATGTTCAACAAAATAGCGTTTGAAAAGGTGTCTCTATCGAATTCCAAGACCTTTAACGCTCTCAAATTCTTTTTTACCTGATCTAAAAGGTTTCTCAGTTCTTTTGCTGACTCTTGTTTGATTACATAAAGATTTAATATATTTTTAATGTGGCAATCCACAATAATTCTTTTGTTTTCATAGCGCTCTTCCAGCTCTCTGAAGAGTGAGCTAAAGGTGTCATATGAGGTTTGTAAACCTTCCGGTTCACCCGTTAATGCTCCTCTGAGATAAAACAGTTTTTCGTTGTCTGTTAAATGAGGATTGCTATTGATCAATTCGTTGGAGGTGGTCTTAAATGTAGACCATTCTTCAAATTTGCCACTAAAAATCGGAAGTGGAATTTTAGGGAGCTTTATGCTGACCCCTCTGGCAATAACTTGATCATGGGATTTTGATTCAGACGTGCTGTCTATTTTACTAATTTTTTCTTCATTTTGTTTGTGAAAAGATGATTTAAGGCTTACCTCTAATTTCTGTATCTCCTCATCCAATTGCGAGAGTTGTTCTTCCGCTTCCTCAATCTTTTCTTCGTCCATAATTTTGTAGTAATCATGTTTGATCACTTCGAATTTTTCTTCGATTTTGTGAAGGAGCTCTAGTTGAGCCTTGGTTTCCGCACTTGAGAAACTTTTTCCCTAAGTGGCGTTTACGATCTTCGTTAGCTGGGCCTTGATGTTGCCACGCCGCCGATTCAGTGCTGTAATGTCCGAGTCTGCCATCCTTTCGTCTTGTTGACGAAATTGACATAAATTAAATTAAATTTGTTTGCGCTGGTCTTACCTCCGAGTCGCTAGGACCAAAATGTACGGAGGTGTTCTAAATTAAAAGAGAAATTAGCGGACTGTTAACATAAATGTTTTAATGAAGGCTAATGGCGACTTGTTGCCGCAGAGGTTGTTCCTCTTACACTCATGCGTACTCAACCCGTGATCCGGGTTCAACGAAAGGGTTACATTAAAAGGATTGATTGCCAATTGGCATAGATGCGGGGGTGGTGTTCCGTCGCCAAAGGCGAATTACAATGTTTGTTACAGGTACGGAACACAAATCTTATTTCTACTCTCTAAATGTAATCTTATAGTATAAAATTACTGTTACATAGTTTAGAATAGTGCATCATTTAGAATCATGATATAAGTTAAACTTTCTAATAATTTAACAAAATTATGTATGAATATGTATCTCTCTAAAAATAAAAAGAAAAAAAGAAAGAAAGAAAAGAAATACTGTCAAGTCTGTTCGGAAATGGGTGATTGAACTTATTCAAGAACTATGGTACAATTAATTTTCTTGGTATTACGCACTGTTTATTTAAAGTAGATTAATAGCATTGTACATGATACTTTGCTAGACTATGTTTTTAATAAGTACTTCAATTATTTTTTTTAATTAGTATTGGTTTTTTGGTAATTTTATGTTAAAATTTCATAAAAAACAACGTACTACAAGGAAAAATCAATGTAAATTTACAAAAAAAAATTGCCTCCAGTATTAGAAAAAAACCTTTATTATTATTTTTTTTAATTAGTTTCAAAGCTTAAAATATTATCTCAGTTATTTTAAATTTAAATAGAAATTCTTGAAATTTTGGAATATTTATATCCATATTTATTTTAGAAGAACGTATAACACTTTTCTTTTCATACCATTTAAAAATCTAGAATAAGTCTTTTCTTATGATACTAATTTAATAACTGTATGTTAACATGTTAATTTGTTATTAATTTTCAAAGGAAAGGCCTTGCTTGGTCAAAAAAAGCAAATTTGATTTTTATTTACGATTTTATATTAAAAAAAACTATCCGTCATATCATTTTGAGCTTTTGACAACTGAAAATCTGAACATTTCACTCTCGTTTAAAAAAAAGATTATGAAAATATCTTAATTAGGTTTGTGTCGATGGGATTTTTATGAAACAGAGAAAACAATATCAACCGTTTTAAAATCTCACCCAAAAAATGGGCTTCCGACAATATACGCTTTCCTCACTGCCTTCAAGGGGGTCGGAAGATGTCGATGACAGTTATCCGAGGGGGGACGTTCTCGATTGTGTCGTGGTAGCATTTATCCAAGCGTCATCTGAATGCAACGTCACACTGGAAAATTCAGAAGATTTTTCGAGAAAGGGGAACAATGGAGTTATGAATAAAGTGGAGGAGAGATATAGTGTACTGTGCACCAATAGCGAGAGAAATAATAGTCCAAGAGCCGACAGCACAAAAACCTATGTTATCAAGCACAAGAAAAAGACCTGTATTTAATGGAAGAGTAAAAGTAGGGGAATCTAATGATCCATGTCTGTCGGAAGTGAAGTGGTGCATAAGCCAAAAATGAATACCACAAGTGGTTGACTCGTAGGCTTATCATTGTGTTGGTCCTAGAAACAAAGGTGTGAAAACATGAAGGACTGGGAGCAGGAAAACACAATGATAAACCTACGAGTCACCACTGGTGGTATTAATTTTTGGATTATGCACCACTTCACTTCCGTCCGGCAGACATGGATCATTAGGTTTCCCTATTTCTACTCTTCCATAAAATAAAGTTTTTTTTCTTGTGCTTGATAACATAGGTTTTTGTGCTCCCGGCTCTTGAACTATAACTGAGAAGGTTGTCACAAGATGGCGGCTGCTTTTTTTTTAAATCGGATGTACAGTTTCGGATTACCGCCAAACGTCACATCAGTAAAATTGAACAGAAAATTTCATTTTATTTAAGCGTCTTATTCATTGAAATATTTTCTCACAAATGTCGTAAAAATTCCTATTTGTTTTTACTGGTGTTAGTTTACCTGGTAAAACTGTTAGTTTGTTTCTTTGGTTGTCATAATATGGTGGAAACGAAAGACCTGACTACCGCCAAAGTAAACTTCCAGCAGTAAAAATGAAAATCTGTTTGTGCCATTATTTAAGACTAAAATTTTGCATTAATAAGGCGTATAAATAGAAAGAATATTTCTATATAAATGTACTGGTGGAACTTCCCAACGGCGCATGGTGGGAGATTTAGCGATTCTAGCTGGCCAAAATTATTTTTGCCGTCAATATAGTCGCATCGCCATGAAATTGAAAAATATTATTGATATTTACTATTGAATGTTTGGTATTGCAAAATGAAGCATGTAGCAGGCATAATTTCGTTACAGGGACATTCAAAAGTATTTCATAACATTACGGCCTATGGGGGAAAATTGTTTGCGGTGGTTTTAAATGCTGTTTCATAATTTCAAACGTTTTGAAATTTATATACATATCCATGAAGTGCAGTACAAGATGATTGCTATAGAATATATTATGGATAGCATTTATCGATCATTTACAGGGACACTAAAAAGAATTATGTTACATTACGGTGTATGGAGAAAATTTGTTTGTGGTGTATTTTGTTCATGTTGCACTACTTCAAAAGTATTTAAATTGATATTTTAAATTGATATATATCTCCAAGATGCTCTATAAGAGACTTACTATTGAATTTGATGTGCCTTTCATCTTTCATATACAGGGGCACACAAAATAAATCAGTTATATATTTTTTTCTCTGTATGAAATAATAATTGATGGAAGTGCGTTTCCTCTTGTGAAACAGTTTTTAGATTATACAAAATTGCATACTATTTAGTGTGTATAAATTCTATAAGTCATATACAGGTCTTCTCAAAACATCTGAAATACATTTCCGTTTATTGGCGGAAATTGCTGACGGGGAAATTTCAACTGTAATATGCGTTCACTAACTGTTCTAAATTTTAGTATATTGTGAATTATATGATAAATCTATACTTCATATACAGGGATGCACAAAATTTTCAGCTATTTCTTTTTCGACTTCGGTTGAAATTTTGTTTTCAAACGTGTTATACGTTTCACAAATTATTACTTAGACATCGTTTTTCACGTTATTAAGCTATGGAGTTTTATTATAGCAGTCCGAATGCGTTGAAAAATGTTTCATAATCTGATTGGCGCATGATTTTACGTTCTTCTTGATAATTTTAATCATACTTTCTTAACGGTATGGAAGCTAAAGTGATAAAACTATTTTTGTATTATTATAACAAATCATAAAATTTTTTTTTCCAAAATTTAAGATACGGGGCAACCATTCGACAGTTTTAATGAAAATTGCTGTGTTGTATATTCTGTTGTATATATATATTTATCTCTGCACAGTGGAACCTTATGTAAAGTATGGTAATCATAAGATATCACGAAAAAATACATACATTATGTTTTGCATTGTATCAAATCTGAATTTGGTGAATTTGTCTGGATCAATTTTGTAACCAATCGAAATTTGCAGCGAAATAACATATTTTGAATCATTTTGTCTTGAGATATCTAAATACAACTGGCAACTGTTGTCCAAATTGATCATAAATTTAAACATTTTGCTCTTGCAAAACTTCACGTGTCCTTCCTTATAATTTTCCTTTCTCAACAAAACATTTTCCGCCAAATCAAGTTTTTCGTTAAATATGGAAGCTTGTTGCTGTTTTATAATGTTAAAAAAGCTTAATTGTGTGATTGGCCTACATTCGGATGTCCCTGGTAAAAGAAAAATATAGTAAGAATGAAAAATTTTGAATTCTTAATTTTAGACTTCATACGATAAAAATTACTCTAAAATCAAGGGGGGCACCTAGTGGCAGACTCATAAACTTTTATCAAATAGGTAAGACTCTAAACTGTTTATTAAAATTATTAATTGAGATTAATCGAGCTTTATCATATAACTTTTCCAATTTTCAAAATGAAAAATTATAAAAAAAAATGTAAAGTCACTAGCAACATTAAATGTAAAAAATCTATTGATGAAATAAAAATTTATAGACATAAATTAAAAAAAGTAAAGTACATACCTTCTTCTGAAGTATTCATAATCTATTATTTCTCTTAATTTTACTTACTATTAGAGACTAAAACAGCATACAAAAAAACATCCATTTGTTCTCCATTAAGGTTGTTCTCAAATCCAAAGGGTCAACTTTCTGACATAAGTTTTAATTCATTTTTGTTCGGAAACTCATGAAACTAAAAGGTGTTGTTATTCAGAAACTTTGTCATCGAACTGTTTTTTCCGTTTTCTTCTAAACGCAATAGGTCTTTTAAAAAATACTGTCAAAGTTGGCATTTTGAATTGAACTTCCGAACGAAAGAAGAAAATCCCCCCAGTAAGGGGAGAAAAATGCTGTGTCACGTCATCAAAATCGCTTATAACTCAATAGGTAATTGATTGATCAAAAAATGGAAAACACAGTTCGATTCCAAATCGCTGCCATAGTCAGGCCTTCCAATTTTATATCATTCCGTTAAAAAATGAATTTGTAAATGTGTCAAAACGTTTTGCGCTTGTTGAGCAGAGCCGTTGAGAACAGCCTTAACTAACGTCAACTTCACACTAACCTACTGGTCGTACGGTTGGACGTATATCAAAAACACCTGCTGGGACACATCACCTCCTCTTTTAAGATACATGCGGTAAGAAAATATTCCCGGTTGAATTAACTTTGAAAAATCGACTTTTGGCCAGCTAGAATCGCTAAATCACCTACCGTGCGGTGGTGATCATCCTCTACAAAAGCGGTTACAGTTGAAGAAGCTTCACTATTTTAAGGATATGTCAGTTCCTCTTGATTAATAGTTCCATAAGGTTAAGGTGAATACCCCATCTGTTCACGATAGTGTTAAACACTCCACTCCTTTATCATATAAGACATTGAATCGCCAGTTGTGGGATTCAATGTTTATTTAACGCTCATACTATCACAAGATTAAGGCGAAAAACAAGCAATATTTATAAATAAAAAATAACTTCGCAATTTTTCTGGCTTGAATAATTATTTTTTAAAGCAACTGAAAACGGTCCTTCTGAAGAGATTGAAATGTAAAATTTCTTTCGTATTTATTAATAGAACTGAATATAGTCAATTCTAATTCAGAAGGGCCTGAATATCATTAAGGAAACTGACAGCAGGTATTTTTAATGCTATTAAAAAATAATAAAAAATAAAACAAACAAATTTTTTATCATACAAAATTATTTACTATTTCACTTGTATTCCTTCTCCCATCGACATTCATCATAAAAATTTCAGCTTAAGCATGCAATAAATGATTCCGATAATATCGAACAATTCGTCGACCTTTAACACTAGAAAAACAGGGAATTTTACTCAAATTTTGTAAAACTATTTGACGCTAGAATTTTTATTTTAAATTATTAACTTATTTACTTAACTAGTTTTTTTCTTTGTATCTTTTAAACTAGGTTTATAAAGACATTTCTGGTTCAAACCGAGCTATATTCATTTGGTAACGGTCAAAATGACCACTCGCCGTCTTGCAAGTGCTAAGCGATTAATTTATCAGGGGGTCGTACTCGTACTTGTTCTGAAATTTCACGAACGGGAAATTCTTCGGTACCAGTATTTTCTTATGGAAAATTCTCTTCTTAAACAAGGCGAAATTTCGCGCGTTTAACCCAGATTTATTTTTCTATAAACAAATAGCGATATTTGTCCTGAAAAAAATCCCTTAAGCGTACGACCCCTGATTTATTATTTTAAATTTTGTGAAGCTTTCATTCTCTGAAGAATTTAAAATTCAGAGTAAAGTTTTGCTGCTTGTAGAGTACTTTTTCTCTAAAAAATTAAAATATACTTTGAAAATGTTAAAATTTTATCAATTTAGCTCATTCCCGAAGAACACCATTTTCATGCGAAATCTCAGGGCGCGAAACTCTTTGGACAGACGCGTTGCAGGATCATCGGAATGTAACGTCACATCGAGAAATTCAGATTTTCCGAGAAAGGGAGGGAAACACCTGACGTGTTCACGATAGTGCTTAAATGTTCTTCTCCTTCAACTTTATCGCATAAGACATTGAATCACCAGTTATGGGATTCAATGATATTTAATGGAGGATATTCCAAATATGAGTTCGAGGCTGAAAAAAGTCACGTGATACCGGTAATTTATCCAAGGAACTTCTAACTGATAAGAAAGGAAAATACTACAGCTTTGCCTCATGAACTGTTTCATTGGTTAGCTGAGATTTACATTACATGTCTACGAAGCCTTCCCTTCTTTATGCTAGAAGTTTTTACCTTGACCACGTGATCAAAACGGAGATGGAATAACCTCCATTCTCACACAGTTTATAAATGCAAAGTGAAAAACAAGCAATATTTATAAACGAGAAGCACGTTGCCATTTTTCCGGCTTGAATAATTATTTACTAAAGCAACTGAACTGCTTTTAACCCTTTATCTATTAACGGTACTTATAAGTACCATTAAAATAACTTGTTATAAAATTCATTTAAGGCTGTTCTTAACTGCTCCGCTGAAGAAGCGCAAAACGTTCTGACACATTTACAAATTCATTTTTTAACGGAACGATATAAAATTGGAAAGACTGGTCATTGAAGCGATTTGGAATTGAACTGTTTTTTCCATTTTTTGATCAATCGATTACCCACTGAGTTATAAGCGATATCGATCACGTGGTTTCGCTCGCTCTTGAGTGATTTTTCTACTTTCGCACGGAAATTCGGTTAAAAAGGTCCACTTTGACATTATTTTCTGAAAGATCTATTCCGTTTGCATAAAAATGTAAAAAACAGATTCATGACATAGTTTCTGAACAACAACACCGGCTAGTTTCATGCATTTTCGAACAAAAATAAATTAAAACTTATGTCAGGAATTTGCCCTTTTGGATTTGAGAACAGCCTTAATACATCGCTTAGTGGTTATACAGTTTAGAATAAATTATAGATACATTGCTTTTTCTTGTTTCAAAAGCATTATTGGTTACAGAAAAAATATATATATATTTTTAAAAGCATGTTTTCTTTCATCTTTGCATCTTTTCAGTTTTCTGGACTTTGGAGGGACTTTGGGGGGGGGGGGGGGGGGATTTTCAGTTCGGAAATATTTCTATATTTCTATTGTAAGAAAATTCTATTTGTACATTTCCTAATTCTACAAAATACTAAGAAAAATATTTAAAACAAAAGATTTGAGCGGAGTTATAAATATTGCACAAAATCCCTATAAATTCAAATTTAATTTATCTTATTAAATCCTCTAATCCTTCTAAAATCTTTCTAAAATTTATAAAATATTTTTGTAAATTTTCTAACGTAGTGTCAAAAATTCACGAAAAAATGCTGTAGAAGATCAAATTTTCATGAATTCATAATTCAATACATAAAGGGTTAAAGCACAATTTTTTTTTTATGAATTGAAGAGCTAAGTGGAAGAATATGTTAAGTAACAAAAATTACATTTGAAGAAATTTGATGTGAAAGTTTTTGTTGTCAATTTTAATGAATTATTTTCTGTTTGATACCATGTGTTTAAAATATTAACAGATGTGGTACTAAACTCTATCAAAAAAACTTATTCATATTTAATTTTTAAATATTAAAAAATATTAATTTTATTTGCATTATTAAATATTAATGAATAATACCTTAAATCTTCAAGGCTAAATAGAACTTTGGTATTTACTTTGGTACCATGTGATAGAATACCTGATAACACCTTCGTCCAAAAGATAAAACAATATTTAAGAAAATGTAGCATAACATGTTCTTCCACTCAACTCTTCAATTAATTCAGAAAAAACAACAAGCATAGTATCGAATTACTATTTGTTACACAGTTTAGAATGGTACATAATTTAGAAAGATAATATAAGTTAAATTTTCTAATAACTTATCAATATTATATATCCCTCTCTCGCTAAAAAAGAAAGAAAGAAAGAAAAGAAATACTGTAAAGTCTGTTCAAAAAAGGCTGATTGCGTAATGTATCATATGTCCGGATAGTTGAGTGCTACGAAAGCTATATCTCATGAGGGGAGCGTCGTTGCAATAGTGAAGCAGGAGAACAATTTTTACTCACAGGCTATCAAACCCTGACAACTAATGTGATGTGCCGCCGGTTCTGTATGTACGTACGTATGTATATACGTAACGCAATAATTTGCTTCAATTTTTTTTTCTATGTTCATTCTGATAAGGCGCTTCCCTGATTAGTTTTGGGGGTTCATTGGTTAAGTATAAAGGGGGAGGGAGGCTGCCCCCCCCCTTAATTTATATAAATGAGTTTTTCAAGCAGAATTATTCGATTTGCACCAAATTTGATATACCGGTTTATTATGTTAAGGAGCTTCCCTGATTAGATTTGGAGGTTCATTGGTTAAATATAAAGGGGGAAAGGGGGCAACACCCCTTTAATTTAGATAAATAGGCTTTACATGCAGAGTTATTCGAGTTGCTCGGAATTTGGTATACCATAGTTTATTATGTTAAGGAGCTGCCTTGATTAGATTTGGAAGTTCATTAGTTAAGTATAAAGGGGGAAAGGTGGGGCTAGACCCTCTTCTCTTAATTTAGATAAATGGGCTTTTCATTCAGAGTTCTTTGATTTGCTCCAAATTTGGCATACCTGTTTATTATGCTAAGGAGCTGCCTTGATTAAATTTGGAGGTTTATTGGTAAAGTATAGAGGGGTCGGGGTCTGGCCCCAACCCCTTAATTTAGATAAATGTATTTTTGATGCATAATTATTGGATTTGTTTCAAATTTGATATACCGGTTTATTCCTATATGGCACTTCCTTCAGTATATTTGGAGTTTCATTGGTTAAGTATAAAAAGAGAAAGGGAGGCAAGTCCCCTCCCCTTAATTTAGATTAAATGGGTTTTCATGCAGAATTATCCAATTTACTTTAATTTTTTTTCTAGGTTCATTCTGTTAAGGAGCTTTCTCGATTAGAGTTGAAGGTTCATTGGTTAAGCATAAAGGAGGAAATGGGGAAGCTAACACTCTCCACCCCCTTAATTTAGCGAATAGCTTTTCATGCAGAATTATCTGATTTGCTTTATTTTGGTATATCGGTTTATTATGTTAAAGAGCTTCCCTGATTAGAATTGGAGGTTCATTGGTTAAGTATACGGGGGAAAAGAAGCGGGGTAATCCACACCTTAATTTATTTTTAGAGGGACATTATTCTTTGAAATAAGAGTACAATATACAATTAGTATGAATAGCCTGTGAGCTCAATGCCATCAGTTCAACTTGGCACTTTTCTTTTTATTTGCTTATTTTCTTGTTCTGCTAGTCAGTCAAATAATAGAAATTTTATCAATGGGGATTCAAGGAGGAGGTCACGGGGGCATGACTCTCCTCTGAACTGTAACAAAAATATTCTAATGATCACTTTGAAAATGAAATATACAGTAGAGTCCCAATTATCCGAGTTTCCGCTTTAACCGAGTTATTTTCTTCTGATGGACTGATGGCTGCCATTTTTATGAAACAGCCATTATAAATGAAGTGTTAGGTGAAGATGAAAGAGCAGTCGTAATAAGTTAGAACTCTGATTTTCAGGTCAAAATGGAAAAAAAAAGGCCAAAATTTTTCTTTCTTTTTACGGCTGCTCTTTTATCTTCACCTAACACTTCATTTATAATGGCTGTTTCATAATAATGGAAGACATCAGTCCATCAGAAGAAAATGATCCATTACAAAGGTATAAGTTTGATTGAAAAAGAAAACTATTTAATACTTTGAGCAGAAAGAAGAGGCTACACCTGCAATTTTCAAGACACTAATAGAATCTCATACATGCCAGTTTGTACGGTTTTGTTACCTCTAAAATTTAATAAAAATTTTTACCATATTGAGTCGTTGACAATTGTTAGACCTTTTAAAACTGAATTTGTGGAAGTGATAGCCAGTTGTTCCCTTGTGACATTTCTGTGGCTGTCAACTCGTAAAATTTGGCTAAAAATTCTAACTTTGACAACTTTTTCTGAATGAATCTTTGTCTTTATAAGAAAATGGGAAACTCTTTAATTTCTTGGAATTTGAACAAAATCGGTAAATTTTATATTTTACGAACATTAATGCAATTTTTTTGTATTTACGAATGAAAATGACTTTGTGAAAGTATCAGAAAAGTAGTTAGTTTGGATTTGGGAATAGCTTTCAATATAAAAAATTCTCATAAAGAGATGTGATCCCTTCCCACCCAATAAAAGGAAATCCATGACCCCCCCCCCCCCCCTCTAAATGGTAAGCTGGATCCGCCCTTGGATTTTATCATTGTAAAATTTACATTCGATGAATTTCTTTTGGCCGAATTATAAATAAAAGTTAAATATTTTTTTGTTCCAATACATTTGAGAGAGATAAAAATTGACGTTTCTGTTTATTTATTTAATCAATTTTTGTAACTCCACCCCACGGAAAAAAGAAAAATAAATAAATAAAAACGCCGAATCTATATTTAATCCTATTTTTGATATCTGAATTTTATAATAAATATCAATCTCAATATGTAACATTGTGATCCAGAAATTAAACGCCATTCATTATGCCATGGTATAGGACAAAAATAACAATAATTAATTTATTAAAAGAAGAAATTTTATTAGAATAGTTATGTTTATTATTTGGAATATACTCAACAGAGTAGTACTAATAAGTAGCAATTATGTAAGATGAAGTCTGTAACCCTGTCTTGTTCTTTACTTTCAAGGAAGCATATATTAATTTTATATTTGGTAAGTCGTGAGTTTTAAAATCGTTAAAAAAATGATTTATTGTTTCATATTTAAGGCTGGAGTAGCACAGTTGAAGTTTATTCCAACAGAAATCTCCGCTAGAGCATTTTGTGGCACTGCTGTAGCTTACAATAACGAGAATTAGCATAAAACACGGGTATCAAAGAAAAATGCAAATGTTGTGCGATGACAGCGCCAGTAATAGGGGCTATAACAGCAAGTAGTAGACAGCTCCGACAAATAATCTCAGCTGAAGTAAACGAGCTCCAGTGGACATGCCTCTCACGTTACCGGAACGTGCGTCACTGGTGAAGCTGTATTATATGAATCAATATAATGCATCCGCAGCTCTTCAGGAATTTCGAACCAGAAAAAAATTACGAAAGAGGCCTTTATTACTGAATGGTCTTAAGAAAATGATTAAGAAGTTCGAGGAAACGGGGTCACTGACCATTCGCGCTGGGAGAGGACGTAAACAAGTATCTGAAGATGTAATAACTGATGTGGCGACTGCAATTGTCAAAGGATCGCAGGGAACGATTGCTGGTACTAGCAGCGCCCGGGGTGTAGCTCGACAATTGGACATGAATTATTCCACGGTATGGAGAGTTTTGCGGCGTGTTATTGGATTTTACTCCTACAAAATCAGCCGCTTGCACAAACTGAAACCAAGTGATTATGATAAGTGAGTGACATTCGTTCTATCGTTTCTTACCAGGGTAGAAATTGATGATGCTTTCCCATGGCACATTCTGTAGGGAGATGAGTGCCATTTTTATCTCAATGGGTCCGTAAACACACAAAATAGCCGAATTTGGGCTTCTGAGCAGCCCCACACCGTGCATGAAATCTCATTAAATTCACCAAAAGTCACTGTTTGGTGTGGTTTCACAGCCGAATTCGTAATTGGGCCATTCTTTTTTGAGACCATCATTCCAACGGGACCCGAAACGTGCCCCATAAATGCAGAAAGGTACCACGAAATGCTGCAAACGTTTGTTATTCCACAACTTCAGCAAAGAAACCGTCTCCAACAGAGAATCTTTATGCAGTATGGTTTTCCGCCACACATTACTAATAAGGTAAAGCAGCTGTTGCGCCAAAACTTCACTGATGATAGTCATAAGTCGGAGTTTTCCAGTTGCATGGCCGCCTCGTTCCCCTGACCTCACGCCATGCGATTTTTGGCTCTGGGGTTATTTGAAATCTCAAGTTTATGTTGGTGGAGTATCAAATTTGTCTATTCTAAAGGACAACATAACAAAGACAGTGCGGAATATTCCTCGTGATATGTTACGTACGGCTGTGGAGAACGTTGTGCACAGAATGCACGGTGTTATTTCTGAGAACGGTGGTCACATTGAAGGTGGTCTAATTCCTCACCGGGGAAGTTAATGTAGTAAATAAACATTAATAATTTAACTGTACGATTGTATGTGTTAGCATTTTTCTTTTCTCACATTTTATACCTTGCAAAGCGCCACAAAATGCCCTTGCGGCGATTTTTGGAACTAATTTTTTTTTTCACGGAATCCTTTTTTCCCATGTCTTGATTAGTCTAAATACCAAGTTTGGTGCCATTTCGGCTATTAGATCGCGCTACAGGGCGCTCCAAACACTGTCACTTTAAAAAAGATCACCCTGTATTTTATTAAAGAATGCATTCACATACCACATACAAGGGGGGGGGGGAAAGTCTGCAATTTTTGTTTATCTTCAAAATATGTGACATAATTCCGATTTAAAGCTTTCCTAAATTTGGCGCCCCTCAGCTACGGCGCAATTAATTAGTCAAAAGAAATTAGCACTCCATAAGGAAGCGGAAGAGTTGAAGAGCTCCCTAAATATAGCGCCTCCCTATCTCCATTTAATCATTTGGATCCTCCTTTCAGGTACGTAATCAATCATATAAAGAACAAAATGGGTAGACGTTTAGAGAAACTTATTCTTTCTTCATTTTTCAGATATAATAAAATATTTTACTATAGAATGCATTCACATACCATATACAAGGGGGGGGGGGGAAAGTCTGCAATTCTTGTTTATCGTCAAAATATGTGAGATATTCCGATTTAAAGCTTTCCTAAATTTGGCGCCCCTCAGCTACGGCGCAATTAATTAGTCAAAAGAAATTAGCACTTTATAAGGAAGCGGAAGAGTTGAAGAGCTCCCTAAATATAGTGCCTCCCTCTCTCCATTTAATCATTTGTATCCTCCTTTCAGGTACGTAATCAATCATATAAAGAACAAAATGGGTTTAGACGTTTAGAGAAACTTATTCTATCTTCATTTTTCAGATATAATAAATATTTTACTAAAGAATGCATTCACATACCACATACAAGAGTGAAAAAAAGTCTACAATTTTTGTTTATCGTCAAAATATGTGAGATAATTCCGATTTAATGCTTTCCTAAATTTGGCGCCCCTCAGCTACGGCGCAATTAATTAGTCAAAAGAAATTAGCACTCCATAAGGAAGCAGAAGAGTTGAAGAGCTCCCTAAATATAGCGCCTCCCTCTCTCCATTTAATCGTTTGGATCCTCCTTTCAGGTGCGTAATCAATCATGTAAAGAACAAAATGGGTTTATACGTTTAGAGAAACTTATTCTTTCTTCATTTTTTCAGATATAATAAAATATTTTACTAAAGAATGCATTCACATACCACATACAAGGGGGAAAAGTCTCCACTTTTTTCTTATCGTCAAAATATGTGAGATAATTTCGATTTAAAGCTTTCCTAAATTTGGCGCCCCTCAGCTACGGCGCAATTAATTAGTCAAAAGAAATTAGCGCTTCATAAGGAAAAGGAAGAGTTGAATAGGTGGTGGTCCTTTTCCAGTTTCAGGGAAGGTAATCTGAGCCTTTAGCTTAATGGGATTTCCTTAAATAACGCATTCTAACATCCTGCGTTCCTCTGTTATGTTCATCACAAGTTCTTTGTATTTTACTCAAATAAAGAATACAGAAGTCGCTGCATGTGAAAGTTTAGCCCCTTTAAGCACAAAGAAGGTCCCCTGCTCAGCAGATCTACCTAGACCCAACAGATGATTCACACCTGGTTATAGAAAATGTTTTAAAAAACAAAACAAAAAACGTAGAATCCAAAATTACTTATCGCCGCTCTTTACTCCTGCCGCCGCCCCCCGCGACTAGGCGCCCCGTGCGGTGGCACACTTCGCACACCCCTTGGCCGGCTCTGTATATTAGCGATAAATAGGAGAATGGTATTCTTTGCACCCGTGTTCTCTAGATCAGCGGTTCTCAACCAATGGAGTGAGTCGCGACGGGTGTTTTGGTGGTTTGCCGAATAATTCAGGTTTGCCACAAAAATATATCCTGGATATGTCAAATGTTTTTTATGAATTAATTGAGAAAAAATAACAAGCATAGTTTAGAATTACTATTTCTTACATAGCTTAGAATAGTGCATAATTTAGAAAGATAATATAAGCTAAATTTTCTAATAACTTATCAAAATTATATATATCTCTCTCTTGCTAAAAAAAGAAAAAAAGAAAGAAAGAAAGAAAGAAAAGAAATACTGTCAAGTCTACTCGGAAAAGGATGATTGGACTTATTGAAGAACTATGGTACAAGCTTTTTTTCTTGGTATTGCGCGCTGTTTATTTAAAACAGATTAATAACATTGTACATGATAAATTGTTAGACTATGTTTTAATAACTTCAATTATTTTTTTGAAATTAGTATTGTTTGTTTTTTTGTTATTTTATGTTAAAATTTCATTTTAAAAAGGCAGTGTACCACAAAGAAAAATCAATCTAAATTTACAAAAAATTGCTTCCGGAATTTGAAAAAAACTTTTATTATTAGATTTTAAAATCAGTTTCAAAGCTTAAAATATTTTCCAAGTTATTTTAAATTTAAGTAGAATTTCTTGAAATTTCGGAGTATTTATAAACATATTTATTTAACAAGAACTTATAACACTTTTCTTTTCATACCATTTAAAAATCTAGAATAAGGTTTAACTTACGATACTATTTAAATATTTGCAGGTTAACCTGTTAATTTTTTATTAATTTTCAAAGGTAGCAAAAAGCTAATTTCATTTTTATTTTCCATTTTATAAAAAACTATCCGTCATATTATTTTGAGCTTTTGACAACTAAATATCTAAACATTTCATTCTCGTAGAAAAGATTATGAAAATATCTTAATTAATGGCATTGGCAATGGCATTTTTATTAAACAGAGAAAACAATATCAACCGCTTTAAAATCCCCCCCCCCCCCCCCAAAGACG
This sequence comes from Maratus speciosus, assembly GCA_963932465.1. Taxonomy (NCBI): domain Eukaryota; kingdom Metazoa; phylum Arthropoda; class Arachnida; order Araneae; family Salticidae; genus Maratus; species Maratus speciosus. Next base: position 467,749,862 of record OZ010798.1, read on the forward strand.
CGCTTCCGACAATATATGCTTTTCTCACTGCCTTTAGTGAAGTCGGCAGATTTCGATGACAGTTATCCGAATGTGTCGGGATAGCATTTATCCCAGGGTCATCCGAATGCAACGTCTCATCGGGAAATTCAAAAGATTTTCCGAGAAAGGGGAACATCTGAGTAGCGGATAGGGACAGCTTAATGCAACAATGTTAAAACTTCGACTGCATAACGATATGGGGGGAAAAAATCCAAAAATCCCTAGCCGGCTTTGGCACGTTGTTTTGATTGTGTTGGTGTTCGTTTGTATTTGGTACTTTAATTATCCATGTGTTTTATATTTTATTGTACGTTTATATTTTATTTTTCTCATTTTTATTATAATTTAAGATGTTAATACTTGAAGAGAATGCATTATAAGGATTAATATTCTAATGTTTAAAAGTTTATGAGATGCTCTCATTATACATTTGCTATAAAATAGGAACTGAAAGAATCATAAAATTAAAATATGTTTAGTTCAACGTAATAATTAAAAAAAGAAAAAAAAATTGAACTATGCACTCTCAATTGGGATTTTTTTTTTTAAACAAAAAAACATGTTAAATTAGGAACAAAGAGAAAATAAATACTAATAGCTTTTAAATCTTTCAAAAGTAAGAAAAATATTTAAGCCACATTGACGTATTATATATAATAAAAGAATATATACACAATTATACTTAGGGAACAAGTATTAAATTGTGTATATTTTAATTATAGAAGTGTATGTTACTTAAATCATATTTACTGTTTTCTAAAGCCTTGACTGACAGTGAAGTCAAAAGATTTAGCTTAATATAAGATATAATAATTTTATTGTATCCCTTGGAAACTAATTTTCTTAAAGCTGTTAGAACGCCACATACACATCCCTATCAATTTATTTATATGAAATGAGTTAATTACTAAATAACATTATTATGACATAAAAGAGGAACTGCTTTTAAATTTTAAAAGTAAAAGTTGTTGATATTTGTTTACTTATTTAAACATTTCTTACTATTATGGACTTACTAAAGATTATGTTCTAAAGATTTTGTTTTAATCTTATTTTCAAATATTTTTGGTAGGTGGCGCCAGTAAAAATGCAAAAGATTATTAGTATTTTCCCTGTGCTTCGAACCAGGTTTGAAGAAATCCCTACGAGATTTCCTTCTCCCTTCTTCTGTTATGCACCCGCTTTTTTAACATTGCTGCATTAAGCTGTCCCCATCCGCTACTGAACATCAGAGCTGTTCAGGATAGTGCTTAAACTTTCCATTCCTCAACTTTATCGCATCGTTCACATGAGCCATTGAATCGCCAGTTATGGGATTCAATGATATTTAACCCTCGTGCGAGGATGAGGACAACTGTAAAGAACAGGCAATATTTAAAAATAAAAAATACCTTAGCAATTTTTCCGGCTTGAATAATAATTTTTTAAAGCAACTGAAGATAAAGTTTCTGAAGAGATTGAAATCTTAAATTTCTTTCGTATTTATTAATAGAACTAAATATAGTCAATTCTAATTCAGAAGGGCCTGAATATCATTAAGGAAACTGATAGCAGATATTTTTAATGCTATTAAAAAATAATAAAAAATAAAACTATTTTTAATCCTACAAAATTATTTACTATTTTAGTTGTATTTCTTCTCCAATCGACATTCAACATAAAATTTTCAGCTTAAGCAACTAATAAATGATTCCGATAACATCAAACAATTCGTCGACTTTTAAAGGAATAATTTATTATTTTAAATTTTGTGAAGCTTTCATTCTCTGAAGAATTTAAAATTCAGAGTAAAATTTTTCTGTTTGTATAGTATTTATTTTCTAAAAAATTAAAATATACTTTGAAAATGTTAAAATTTTATCAATTTCGTCCATTCCCGAAGAACACCATTCTCATGCGAAATCTCAGGACGCGTAACTCTGCGTTAAATTGCATTTACAGTGGCCGATTTGGACGTTCATTATTTTTAATAATAGCTTTAAATTAGGCTAAAAGTTTTCCCTTGTTCCGCGAGAATGAGAAGCCTTATAGTGAAACATTCATTTGAGCCTTTCGCGGCTGCGCTGAATAATATAAAACAAATAGGAAAGAGAGCGCCATTCCGTTCATAAAAAGATTGCAGATTCAACAAGCATTTAAATGCTTTCGTAAATTTTATTCAAACTGAAGATAAACAGAAGTCTTCTGAAATCTTCCCCACGAATAGAGGATGAGGTATTTTATTCATGTCAGGAATTGAAGAAATATCAAGTCACTCCGAGAAAATAATTGCAAAAAAGATGGAACACTTGATATTTTCGCCCTCTGGGACTCTATATACACGTCGAGAACTTGCATGAAAAAAAAAAAAAAAAAGAGTGGTGTGGACAGAGGCGTCGCGATGTGGGGTTACGGTGGGAGGAGCCCGCCTCTCCAATATACGTGGAATTGGGAGATTTGAGCTTAGAGTTGGGAAATATTATATTTTTAAAAAACTTTTTCTTTTTTAAAAATAAATAGTAAAAAAAGATAAGAATTTTTTATTATTTTACTGACTACCTTTCTGAGTTCTGGAACAGTAAACTATTTAAATTTTCAAAAGAGATACAAAAAGCAGTCAGACTCAATTTGTCATTGTGTTTTTCTGTGCTACAAAAATATCATACATCTACCAAATCTGAATTTCCCTAGTTTTGTACATCAACAGTGTCTATCTAATCTATTACCTCCAAAAATTTGTTCCTTTCTCAAAAATCTCAAAATATCATGAGGCTATTTTCATATGAAGTACGGTTATGACTCGTACACAATTGAAGACAAAAACTTTCATTAACTGAATTAATAATTATAATTTTTAAGTTTTTAGTTTCAGTATTTTTCATTAAACAGATTTATTTTTTTTTTTTTTTTTTTTTTTTAAACGTATAAGTATTATTACCATTAAACACACGCTGCACATATTATTACTTTATTCTATCTTTACAAGAAGAAAGTATTGGATTCGTGAAAATTTTCGACTTCCGGTTTTCGACGGATTTATACGCTTTAGAATGCCCAGAACACGATTTGATGGTTTTTAGAAAATGTCTGTCTGTGACTCTGTCTGTGAGTCTGTCTGTCACTCTGTCTGTGAGTCTGTATGTGATAAAAATTTTGTGGGCGCTCTATCTCAAGAACTAATGCATGGAATTTCACAAAACTTTATATTTAGTTAGACCTTCATATAAACTGAACCTGATTAGTTTTTGGTGAAAATTGCCCAACAGGTGGCGCTGCTATGCGGCATTTTTCACAATTACTGTAATAGCTATATCTCAAGAACTACTGCACGGAGTTTCATAAAACTTCAGATTTAGTTAGTCCAGGACATAGTTTGGTGCTGATTACTCTTTTGTGACAATCGCCCAACAGGTGGCGCTGCTATGCTGCATTATTCATGATTATCGCAATAGCTCTAACTCAAGAAAAATTCCACGAATTTTCATCAAAGATCAGAATCAGTTAGTCCTTAATATAAATTAGAGCTGTTTAATTTTTGGTGTAAATCGCCCAACAGGTGGCGCTGCTGTGCTGCATTTTTCACGATTCCCGCAAGAGCTGTATCTCAAGAACTATTGAATGGATTTTCATCAAACTTCAGATTTAGTTAGTCCTTGACATAGATTGACGTATAAATTAGTGCTGTTTAATTTTTGGCGTAAATCGCTCAACAGGTGGCGCTGATATGCTGTATTTTTTGCGATTTCCGCAATAGCTTTATCTCAAGAACTAACGCTTAGATTTTCAACAAACTTCAGATTAAGGTATACCTTGATATCATTTAGTGCTGTTTATTTTTGGTGTAAATCGCTCAACAGGTGGCGCTGCTATGCTACATTTTTCAGAATTTCCGCTATAGCTCTATCTCAAGAACTAATGCACGATTCATCCAACTTCAAATTCAGATATACTTTGATATGAATTGGTATTAAATCGTTGTTATTTCTTGTACTATTTAAATGATTTAATGGATGTGATTTATATAGAAGAAAGTTTTATGATGGCCACAACACACTAGTTTGAGTTGGAAAATAGAGCAATTTGTTTCAAGTTGGGAAATATTTGAAATCCCTCCCCATACTCCCCGAAAAAATATTTGTAGCTACGACCCTGGGTGTGGAAGATTTTTCTAAACACTACCGATTATTTTATACATTCACTATTTTATACATTCACATTATTTATATACACTATCAATCTTTCTGGATAAAAGTTCAAAATTCTCGCATGTCGCATGTCCAAATACTGTTTTCCTTGAAAAGCAGTCTTTCTAACGCTCGCTCCGATTCAAAGACGTTATTTTTTAAGGTAACCATTTTAGCGAATTTTTTATACACCAGTTCACTGTCCTGTCTCAGATATGAAGATATTTATCCATGAAATCACCCCTCAACGCTGAAAATACACCAAAATAATAAGACACAACATTCAGTTTCATTAGACCTTAACCCCTTGAATGAAGGGCACCGGTATATCACACATACCAATTAATTTTAATGACACATTGGCACCAAAAGTTAGGAATAAATTTTGCTTTGTATAACGTACGCGAAGAAAAGATTTTATTTTCTTTCCTGTAAATCTGTTCTAAAATCCCGGTGTCGCCCAATAATTTTAACATTTTGTCAAATGAAATACTTTGCCTCTGAAAGAGTTAAATTACATGCAAATATTTTCGAAGTAAATAAAATCTCTTCAAGAACACCGTAGTTTATTTGGCTACAAACCCACCCAGCATCGTAATTTGGATTCCAAAATGGGCGGAGTCATCATCTCATAGTTTCATTAATCGAATGAGACGGCCGCGTATAAATAAATAAACAAATAAATGAATATATATTAAAAATGTTTGTATATATTATGGACAGGGTTTTAGAAATTTCACAAAGAAAAAAATTCTAGTCGCCAGGAAATATATTTACCCCTCTCACGTGACCGTCATTGATTTTCAAAAAAAGCACTAATGTTTTTTATGAAATAATTCAGGAAAAATAACGAGCATAGTTTAGAATTACTATTTGTTACATAGTTTAGAATAGTACATAATTTAGAAAGATAATATAAGCTAAATTTTCTAATAACTTATCAAAATTATATATCTCTCTCTCGCAAAAAAAAAAAAAAAAAAAAAAAAAGAAAGAAAGAAGGAAAAGAAATGCTACTGTCAAGTCTGTTCGGAAAAGGGTGATTGAACTTATTCAAGAACTATGGTACAGTCGTGGAAAAAAAAAAAGTAAGCACCCCCTACTAACTCCTCAATAAATTATCGTAGAAGAAAGTTACTGGTACCGGACGATTGGAAATAAAGTCTACTTTTAAATGATGTATACAAATCTGCTTAGGGGGCCATCTACATATTAAAACGAATCCAAACTTCATTTTTTTTCAATGGCAATACCATAGCTGCCAACTTTTACGCTTTTTTCTTACCACTATAATTTTATTGTAAATATTGTCTTCTTTAATCGTCGAAATCTTACGATTACACATGACAAAAATCTCTGTAAAATTTTAGGGGTAGCAAAAAAACGTAAAGGTTGGCAGCTATGCAATACCCAAATTTAACGAGATATTTCAAATCGTCGGTTCAAACTATGCCTAGAAACGAAATTTCACGTCACTTGAATGGTAAGTTTTTGAATTATAAATATTCAAAATTTAGTGCTTTTAATGTTAAATTACATTTTCATATTTTTATTTGTATCTCCTGAAATTATGCTCCGAATGCGCTAATTTTTTGTGTAGCAATAATACTAATATATCCAAACATAAATACGTTGAATTTGCAATTTTCATAATTTTATGAAATGATTTATGAATTATGAAATTAATATTCGAAAAAATTATGAATTGCCACTTACAATTTTTTTGATGGATTTAGATTTATTAAGTCCTGCTTTATGGAAATCCAAAATTTCACATTTTTCTTCCAAGTAGTTTTTAAATTATGCTTAAAAAACGGAAAAATGATGGTTTATGTCAGAAATATTTAATCTTTGCTATCATAAAATTGCGTGATGTTCGTTTTTATCCTCAAAAATTAATTATCTATTTCTCAATATAAAAAACATAGGTAAGATAAATTGGGCTTACCTTATATTTATGTATATCCGTTTATCATCTGGTAATTTGCCTCCGGAAAGGGTAAATGGATCTACATGTTCTTCTTGTATTTCTCATTTAATTCATATGTGATGATGGTCTGAACTTCATGTTGTTTAAAAAGACCATAGCTGCCAACTTTTGCGCTTTTTTCTTACCACTATAATTTTATTGTAAATATTGTCTTCTTTAATCGTCGAAATCTTACGATTACACATCACAAAAATCTGTGTAAAATTTTAGTGGTTGCAAAAAAGCGTAATGGTTGGCAGCTATGAAAGGCGCATATTGTTGTGTGACTTGTGAACTTAAATTTGTGTCGAAACTTATAAATAGAAAGTAAAATTAATATTTAATAAGAGCTTTAAGATACATATCTCTCAGTTTGAGAGTATGAATTACAAGTGAAAGTAGATAAAAAAAAATTCATGAATAAAATATTATTATCAATAAAGAACAGGAAATTAATCCCATAAATCAGCATAACAAATAATTTGTATCAATATTTATATTTATGGTAATTTAAAATAAGAGTATATAAATGTCTTATAGTTCTTAAGTATTGTGAAATGTTTATAATAAAATATCTGTTTACGATTGTGCAATCACTTTTCAATTTCACTTCCTTCTTTTAGATCATAAACACTTTCGATAATTACTTTTATAAATCACATTTGACACATGAAAAACAATTTACTTCGCTTAATTATTTTAATGTCCTTGTTTGGAGATTATATTTCACAGTATCTGTCAATGTCTGGCCGTCTATGATAGAAGTGACTAGATATTTTGGAATTTCTTATGCTGTCCTGTAATCTAGCATGCTTCAATGACTGCTTAGGAGTAGCTTAAGGTGCCTTGATCAAGACGGCTCTCTCGGTTAACAATCGAGTACCGAACTTCAATTTGGATACAGCCCTTAAAATACCCTCGTTTTAAAATAATTAATTTCTCGGAAACTTATCGTACAAATTGCATAAAAATTTGTTTTTAGGCTAATTGAAGGGTGTAGAGTTCATTTATGCTGACAGAATTGTGTACTGCTATTGAAAAAAACAAAGTCATCGTTCGTTTTAATATGTAGATGGCCCCCTAAGCAAATATTATAAAGATCATTTAAAAGTAGACTTTATTTCCAATCGTTGGGCACCAGTAACTTTCTTCTACGATAATTTGTTGAGGAGTTAGTAGGCGGTGTTTACTTTTTTTTTTTTCCACGACTGTACAATTAATTTTCTTGGTATTGCGCGCTGTTTATTTAAAGCAGATTAATAACATTGTACATGATGCGTTGTTAGAATATGTTTTAATTAGTACTTCAATTATTTTTTTGAAATTGGTATTGGTTATTTTATTTTTTTTTTATGTTGAAATTTCATTTTGAAAAGGCAGCGTACCACAAAGAAAAATCAATCTAAATTTACATGAAAATGGTTTCAGTATTTGAAAAAAAAAAATAATAATTATCAGTTTTTAAATTGAGTTTCAAAGCTTATAATATTTTCCCAGTTATTTATATTTAAGTAGAATTCTACAAATTTTGAGTATTTATACCCATATTTATTTAACAATAACTTCATACGGTTTAAAAATCTAAAATAAGGCCTTTCTTAGGATACTAATTAAATATTTGTAGGTTAACATGTTAATTTTTTATTAATTTTCAAAGGAAAGCCCTTGCTTGGTCAAAAAAAGAAAATTTCATTTTTATATTCCATTTCATAAAAAACTATCCTTTATAGCATTTTGAGTTTTTGACAACTGAAAATATGAACATTTCACTCTCGTTTAAAAAAAAAAAAGATTATGAAAACATCTTAATTAGGTTGTGTCGATGGCATTTTTAAGGGAAAAAAATACCAAGTGCTCTAAAATCTCTCCCCAAAGACGCGCTTCCGACAATATATGTTTTTCTCACTGCCTTCAGTAGGTTCGGAAGATTTCGATGACAGTTATCTGAGGGGAGACGTTCTGGATTATGTCGGGGTAGCATTTATCCCAGGGTCGTCGGAATGCAACGTCACATCCGGTAATTCAAAAGATTTTCTGAGAAAGTGGAACACCCGATTTGTTCAGTTTGTTGTGCTTAAAGATTCCATTCCTCAACTTTATCACGTAAGACATTGAATCGCCAGTTATGGGATTTAATGTTATTTAACCCTCGTACTATAACATGACATGAGATAAAACAAGCAATATTCATAAATAAAAAATAGCTTTGCAATTTTTCCGGCTTGAATAATTATTTTTTAAAGCAACTGAAAACGAAGCTGCTGATGAGATTGAAATGTTAAATTTCTTTCGTACTAATTAACAGAGCTGAATATAGTCAATTCTAATTCAGAAGCACCTGAATATAATTAATTAAACTAATAGTAGATATTTTTAATGCTATTCTCTAAAAAATTTAAATATACTTTGAAAATGTTACATTTTTATCAATTTCGCCAATTCTCGAAGAATACTATTCTCATGCGAAATCTCAGAACGCGTAACTCTGCGTTAAATTTTATTTGCAGTGGTCGATTTGGACGTTCATTATTTTCAAAAAGAGCTTTAAAATTAGTTATTATTATTAGTTTATGCCGCAAGAATGAGAAGTCTTACAGCCAAGCGTTCATTTGAGCTGCGGCGAATAATATAAAACGAATAGGAAAGAGAACGTCGTTCAGTTCATAAAAAGATTGCAGATTCTGCAAACATTTAAATGCTTTTGTAAATTTTTTTCAAACAGGAAAGAAACAGAAGTCTTTTGAAATCTCTCCCACGAATAGACGATGAGATAGTGTACTCATGTCATGAATTAAAGAAATATCAAGCCCCGCTCCTGTGGGAAATCTACGGAGCCAGTTTCTATCCGGTGGAGTACGGTAAAAAGGCGGAGTCTCATCCCCTTGCATCGTTGTATTTGCCTGGCATTTCGGCTCAAAATTAACTTACGATGCAACTTGTCTATCTGCAGCGCCTTTTTTTTTGCTTATCCCCCCCCCTCCCCCCTCGTAAATCCATTCCCTTATGACAAATCTGCATCAACAATTCGGCTACAAAACTCCAGGTAAATCAGAAGTTCGGTGGCCCAGTTTGCAGAGCATTGAAACCGCAGCTGAAGGCCGCCGGATCGAGGACCGCTGCTGGCTATAATCTGCCATGCACGCTAATTGCACCTGGCGCATGTAAAATCCATCGGGAGTGCAAAGTCCACGAAGTTACTTGTCAATTATACCTCTAGAGGTGCCTTGCGAGGTGAAGATCTCGTTACCTGAGCAAGGTTACAAATTACGAGATCAACATGAGTAGTAATGTACAGGTTCCAAACAACAGGATATAAACGTTAAGCAACCGACATAACACCGTTCACAACTAAGCAATAGGCACTGCCTATACGATCTAGGCGCTCGATAGGTGCCGCTGATGGCGATTAGGCGGTCAACCTCCCCGATACCAGCTATCAAACCCGTTCAATTGGGCTTCAGGGCAGGTAGGGGCCTGGTCATCGGTTAGAAAGAAAGAAGAAATATCAAGTCACTCCAAGGAAATAACAATTTGGAAAAAATATAGTACACTTTACATTTTCGCCCGCTAGGACTCTATATAAACTTGCTAAAAATAAATGATCAAGTACGAGTATTACTCGCGCTCAGAGGTTTCCGTAGAATAAATATGTGAATTAGTAATTGTATTATTAAAAAAAACCGTTGGTAAAAGAATACTAAGGCTTTGTAAAAAACTATACAACGTAGGCTTGAAGATAACTGTATAGTATACTAGAAAAGTGCAAATGAATATACCATGAAGGTTCAAAGAGATATGGAACCTAAATAATACAAAATAGTATAACTTTTATCTATAATTTATTTTTTAATGTTATACTAATCTGTTTATTATGAATTTAATTCGGTACTGACAATAAAAGCAGTGCATATTTAAACTTCATTAGGCATTTCATAAAACAAATTTCAGCGTTGTATGTAATAACTTTTCTTTCTACAGCGTAGCTAAAACAAAACCTTTGTTCAAAGTTTAAATTTGGAATTCTGCTAAGCGCGCTTCGAAAGGATGTTGCAAAGTTGCAATGCCGCCTTGGCCCGTGCCGCGTTTTCCTAGATAGGTTTTTAATTCTCTTTTAAAGTCACTCAAGGCGTATTGATGATAGATCCACTCAATGCAAATTAGTCGCGAATCCCATAGTATTTATGTGATTCATTGTAATTAAATTAGTTTTTTTTTAACAATTTGACGTTTATCGCTTTTATACTGCTACTGGGCATTGCATTACGCATATATATCATTAAAAGTTGTTAAATAGGCATTAAAATCCGGTGGTACATAGACTACCCCGCCCCTGTCATTATATATGTCCAAACCGTCCGTAACTTTAGGGGTTAATATCTCGGCTAATTACTGAAGATGTTTTTCGAAAATCATTATCAACAATGCTTTTATACTTCTGCTACGATAGGTATCTCCAGCGCTGCTCAATACCTTTGCTGAATGCCCATAAATCGAAATTTTTGTGTAACGGAAAAATGCGCTTTTCTTAAAAACTATGTGACCTAGGGTAATCACTATAATTTTCCTGCAAGGTTTAAATTAACGTCTACTACCTCTAAGTTTTTTATAATTTTAGTTTCAGTAGATTCGGAATTAGTTGTATGGGAACATAATTTTGCGCTATATTTTCGACACTATTTTTAAAACTATAATACCTAAAATCAAAATAAATGTATTTTTCAGACAGTGTTACGAAAGCTTTCACACGAAATACAAAGATAAGAGGTTTTTTTCAAGTAATTAATTAGCCCCTCTGCATTCTTACTAAATATATTTATGAATGTTTAATAATCTGCAAATATGTGGGTCAATAGTCTTTATTACTTCCTCCAATTTCAACTTTTCACGATTCATAATTTACAAGTAAAATGGCTGTGACAGACAGACAGACAGATACAGGAGTGATCTTATAATGGTTCCGTTTTTACTTTTTAAGTACGGAACCCTAAAAAAGAGTGGAATGGAAGATTTTTCTAAAATCTACCGACTATTTTGATCCATGAAATCACGCCTCAACACTGAGAATGCACCAAAATAATAAGACACAGCATTCAGATTTATTAAACCTTAACCCCTTGAAGGGCAGCAGTATATCACATATACCAATTAATTTTAATGCCACATTGGATCCAAAATTTAGGAATTAAATTTTGCTTTGTATAATTTAAGCGAAGAAAAGCTTTTACTTACTTTCCTTGTTCAAAAATCCCGGTGTCGCTTAATAATTTTAACATTTTATCAACAGAAATGCTTTGCGTCTGAAAGGGTAAGTTACATGCAAACATTTTCGAATTAAATAAAATCTCCTCAAGAACACCGTAGTTTATTTGGCTACAAGCCCACCCAGCATTGTAATTTGGATTCCAAGATGGGCGTAGTCACCATTTCATAATTTCATTAACACGTTAAGCGGCTCGTCAGTCACCGGTGACTGACTCTGAACTTTCCGTTTAGAACGCGTCTTTCACCGATGACTGACGATCTAAAATATGATATAAAACTAAAAATATACATATTGTTTTAAGTAATTACTTAAAACAGTGTAAATTTTTCAGCTTCAGTATCAGTCACCGTAGCACTCAACGTGTTAATCGAATGAGTTGGCCGCGTACAAATAAATAAATGAATATATATTAAAAATGTTTGTATATATTATGGGCAGGGTTTTAGAAATTTTACAAAGAAAAAAATTCTAGTCGCCAGCAAAAAAATAAATAAATAAATAAAAATAAAAATAATCCCCTCCCGTGACCGTCTTTGATTTACAAAAAAAGCACAAATGTTTTTTATGAATTAATTGGGAAAAAATAACAAGCATAGTTTAGAATTACTATTTGTTACATAGTTTAGAATAGTGCATAATTTAGAAATATACTATAAGCTAAATTTTCTAAAAACTTATCAAAATTTATCTTCCGTCATAATTTTATCTTTCGATTAAAAAAAAGGGGGGAAAAAAATAAATACTGTCAAGTGTGCTCGAAAAAGGGTGATTAAACTTATTCAAGAAGTATGGTCCAGTTCTGATCCACCAGTTTTGAACTGATCCTAAAGTCTTCTTTGTTTAATTTATTTTGTTGCATCGATAGCGCTTTACAAGCCGCTATTGACATGACAAATGGATATGATAATTTTTTAACGTTTGTTATTCTAGCTTTGTCTAAATTAATAAAAGTACTTTTAAAATACCCTGGTGTGAGACATAGAATTTATCCATTTTAATGTAAAAGTGTTTTTAATTTTGATAACATAAGAAGAAAGAAAGGCTTATACTTTAAACGTAGATTGCTACGGTTCTTCATAGAATAGCAGTTATTCATAAGCAAATCACTACCCGATAAAGCCACACAGAACTATGAATCAAATGACTGAAATCGAAGTGCAAATCATAATGCAATTTTTGCTGTTTACTGAAATTGAGATGTTTGTGAATTAAATTGAGATTAAATGCAACTATATAATTGTAACTTATCAAATATCCGATTATAGATTGTACGTACGTTGAATGATTTTTCTAATAGGACTGTATGTAGACGCAGAATATCTGAAACAGAAATTTACCTTATTTAAATTTACTTTAATAAATTAGAAAAATTATACCTTTTTAAAAAATTAAATAATCACTTAACCCCTTAATGGTCGCATTAAATTACGGTTTAAAAATTAAAAATGCTCATTGGCACCACTTTTTTGAAAAAGAAATATTCACCTTATTTAATGACAGGTAAAATGATATCACAGTGAAATCAATTACACTATTTTATAAAATTGGTGGGAATCAAACAATCAGGGTAAACACAGCCTGTGAATATCACGGGAGCGAGAATTAAGGGGTTAAAAGCAGTAGATTGACTACTTAGTATAAAATAAATATGCAAATATTTTTTATAGAATATCTGATAAAAATTCAGTAGATTACAATGAAATGATATAGTAATTACGAGCAATTAAAGGGTAATATTATTAAGATATAATATGATATAAATTATATTGCTGTATATAATTGTGCGGACAGATTCGGGGTCCCCTTAACCTTAACAGAACGCGCGCCCTGGGCAATCGCCTCGTGACCGTCTGCCCGATAGTTGCGCCAGTTCTGAAGTTACAAGCCCCTCACAACCATCCGAACACGTACAACGCCATGCCACCCTAGCATACAAAATTTTAAAATTCTTATTTTTTAAAAAATTCTGAATTTCTTATTTTGCAATAAAAAAAATAAACATTTTTTTTTAACCCGCTACGTCACAGCATGCAGAGAATCTTAAAAATGCTTTTATTTTTTTAAATTATTTATTTATTTATTATTAGCATTTCTTTTTTTTAGGAGGTGGGGGGGGGGGATTAAATTGTTCCAATTATTACTCTGTCGGAATAATAAATAAACGATCAAATCACAACTTCGTGTGAAAGCAAAGGTTGTCGAAAGATAAAAGTTTTCTTTTTCATTAGATATATTAATAATAATAAGCATTTTGTTGTTTGTAAATGTGGTTTTTCAGATGAATAATAACAAGCAAAAATATGCATTATAATTTGCAGCTTTTGTACATAACTTTTAAAAAAAATTACTAAAATTCCTCACTGAGGTTTTCCATTTCCGAAGTCCTGCTTCTTGTTCAGAATATGCTGAACAATTCAATTGTACATTCTTTGTAATCCAATTATTTTCAAAAGTGCTTTAAATTCTTTACAAGTACAATGATTTATTTCTACGGATTACTATTACTGAAACAAAAAAAAAGTACTTCTGATAAACAGGTAAACAGCGCGTTACTGCATTCATTCACTTTCCAGTTCTACGAATTCTATTTATGTTTTCTGAAAACTATATACTTCTGTTTATCAACCTGACAGTAACACTAAAGTACCCACTCCCCTAACGTCTAACTTCACATTGTCAGGACACTGGGGAAGCGGAAAGCCAGTACTCCCATTCCAACACAATGGAGAATTTTTACGTTTTCTAAATTTACCTTTATGCGATAGAAAACAAAAAAATATGAAGGGCAGTATATATACTCTTTAATTTTGAGGTATAATTATTGATTTATAACGGCTTTTATATCGCACTATTTATCGTGCCGCGAAAACGATACTTTTCCTACGCTGGTCTTGTGACGTCACAGCTCATGACAACAAGCGCAACTCATCTGTTGATACTCGTTTAGAGCGATTATATGTTGGATATTACGACGTTGACGTTGAAGGGGAAGCTTTTAGAGTACCTGGGAAACAATGTTTCTAAAACTCTGGTAGAAAATGAGGCCAAATGAAATTAAAACTTAAAAATTTGGAACCAAAACAAAGTTTGGCGGAGGGAAGGAAAAAGTGGCAGAAACAAAAACCTGCCTAAGGCGGACTTAAAAAGCCGCGGTAAATGAATGAAGTGGATCAGCAAAAAACAGAAAACCCGCGCCCCACTCACGCTTCATCGCGAGATAGGGCTACTACAGCTGCACAGGCATTCGCAGAAAAATAGCCTTGAAAAAGGCTCTTTGAGATGCCCACGATTCACTGCAGATTGGGAGATCCGTTCGCACTGAGGGGTGAAGGAGGAAAGCACGAAACTGAACAGGTACTGAACAGGTAATCAGCATTGAGAGGTTTCCTAGCTGTTATCAGCTTAACACCCAGACTAGGAAATTAGAATGTCTCATGTTTTAATGAGCCATTGGGATAAAGTTAAACTGTAGCAATGCTACTATAAGAATATAGAAGTTAACAAGAGAAAAATAAGAAAATTAAGGAAAATAAGAATAAAAATAAATTTAAGTAAAAACTTAAGAAGAAAGAAAGTTATCAATAAATCTTAAGAAAATTTACATGAGTCTTAAAGTAATTAAAGTCTAACTGTAGTTGTAGAACTACTATAAGGATTTTTGAAAGTTAAAGTTGGTACTGTTCAGTGAAACACTCACCAAGCAAGGGCAAGAAAAGCTAGGGTGGCAAGACCACAACATCCAACCAAAAAAAGGGACAATTCAGGGACATACAATTTATTATTTTTTTTTAAGTTTTGCTGTTTTTATGGTCTCTATGTATATAGAGAAATTTTTTTTTTTTTTTAAGAAAAGTATATAAAAAGAAAAATAGAGAAGGCAAAATTAGCGTGGAGAACTCAGATGTTACTGAGTGTCCATAATTATGGAAAACCTGGGCCGTTTCTGATGGTGGGGTTCAAAAGCGTCATAATCCGGTAGCTCCGCTACAATTTCATTAGGGAGGTCAAAAATTTTATCATAAAATTTTTTGGCTAAGTCGTTTATGCGTTTACGTAATGTAGTAGTTTTAAGGTCTCTACGGACCGTGGAGTTGCGAAGGTAACGAGATGCGTTACGGACAGTACGCAGGTTGGAATTGTGCAAGCGACTAAGGTTGTCCATAGTGGTCTTACAAGTGAAGCCCCAGACCGGACTGGCATAGGTTATGATGGGAAGGATGCATGAGTTATAGAGGATTAATTTATTGTGAACAGACAAGGTTTTACTGTTAAGGAGAGGTTTTATAGAGTTAAAGGCTCCGGCGACTTTACCTCTGATGGAGAAAGTGTGTTTTTTCCAGGTTAGGCGGCGATCCAGAATGACCCCAAGATACTTAGCTTGGTCTGACCAAGGGATAACAGTGTTGTTAATAATGATTCTGTTAGGGAAAATTATTTTGCGAGAGAAATATACTGCAGTAGTTTTAGTTTCATTTATGACAACGCGCCAAAGCATGCACCAGTCCATGAAGTCATCAACATGAGTCTATAGGTACCTGTAAAGAGTATACGGGTGGTGTGCCGAAGCGTAAATACAGGTGTCGTCCGCATAAAGAGCGAGGTGAGTGTGCAAGGAGCGTGGGATATCGTTAAAGAAAATGTTAAATAAAAATGGGCCCAACACGCTCCCCTGAAGGATGCTCGCTAGGATAAGGAGAATAATAGATAGAATGTTGTTTATGCGGACTTGAAAAGAGCGGTCGCAAAGGTACGAATATATTAAATGTATAAGTCTGGGATGAAAACCGAGCTGAATTAATTTGTAAATGAGGCCCATATGCCAGACCTTGTCAAATGCCTTTGCGACATCAAGAAAGATGGCAGCTGCGGGAATTTTTGCATTGAGTTTCTCGCTGAGAAACTCAACAACCCTAAGAAGCTGGTGTTGTGTTGAGTGTTTTGGGCGAAAGCCGAACTGCTCGGGCATGAGAATGTTGTGCTGCTGAATGAACTCCTGTAACTGGGCACGAATGACACGTTCCACCACTTTACTGATAGAAGGTAGCAAGGAGATAGGTCTGTAATTAGTGGGGTCAGACAGGTTAGTTCCAGGTTTTGGAATAGGAGAGATTATAGAAAGTTTCCAGGGTTTAGGGAAGTAGTTATGTTTTAAGATAGCATTAGTGAGGTCAGTGATATAGATTATGCAATTAGGAGGAAGGTTTCTAAGAGCAGAGTTAGTAATTTTATCGTATCCTGGGGTTTTACGCTTTTTGATAATATTGTGGATAACAATAGGTTGAATTTTAGGGGGAGGATCTTGAGGGGGGTTAGCCAAAAAATTCCGAACTGTCTCGTTAACATGATCAAGGTGAGCTTGGTTTGCAAGGGTAGGATTAGGAGAAAATTGGGTGGCATAAGAATTAGAAAGCATGTTAGCTTTTTCTTGGTCAGTATAAGCGGTAACATTATTAGATGTGAGGGGGGGGATGGAAGTGTAGTGTTTATTCAGTTTGCGTTTAAGAATCCAAAGAGAGTTGTCCTCGTATGATAAAGTTTTGAGAAAGTTGTTCCAACTTTTCTGTTTTTCTTTATAAAGACTGTTTTTGATTTTATTGTTTAACCTATTGAGAAGAGGTTTAATGGAGGGGTCTCTTGAACTTTGAAATTGTCGCCGGAGCCGATTACGCTGTTTGATAAGGTTGTAAATATAACGGGGTGGGACAAAGGCAAAATTATTTTTGAAGGTGTTAAATGTAGAAAAATTTTGAGCATTAGTGATATGGGAGTTTAGATGTTCGACAGCCGCATCAATGTCATCGGTATTATTAATATCAGGGAAGGTGATGTCCTGAGAGTTAAGGTAGTTAGTAAATTTATTCCAGTCAATAGCCACGGAAGGGGGGCGAGAAAGAGGATTAATAATATCTATTTTAAAGCAGACAGGCAGGTGATCAGAGGAGAGATCGTTAATAACTGTAGAGTAGATAGGGTAAGGAAGATTTTTGGAAAGAGCAAGATCAATGATAGAGTCCCGGGCACCAGGCAATTTGGAAATGTGAGTTGGTCTGGGTGGTGCATGAAGATTTAATTTTAAGTTTTGACTAAGTTATGAAGAGAGGTACCCCGCCGAGAATTGCCATGGCAATTCCAGCGTCTGCTTTTGGCATTGTAATCGCCTACGAAAAAGCAGTGGTGATGTTGTGAAAAAAGCTGTGTAAGACTATTAACAGGTAAGTTACCAGTGGGTGGAGCATAAATAGAAGCTAATTTAATATTGATATGAGGAAGTTTAAGATTGATACTGGTATACTCAAGATCATTATAGGTGTGGTTGTGCGATTGGTAGTGTGGAAGATGGTTCTTGATGTAAATAGCGGTACCTCCTCTGTGCGTACCATCCGCACGAGGTGTATGGAATAGCCTGTACCCAGGGATGTTAATGTTGAAGGTGGGGTTGAAAGTCTCTTGAAGGAAAATAACATCAACTTGGGGATGTTCGTGCATAAAGAGTTTAAGTTCGTTAAATTTATTCTGCAAGGAGTTACAGTTCCAGGAAAGAAAAGTAAGAGAGGAAAAGGTAGAAGAGGAGTTACTCATCATTAAATGTGTTAAATTCCGTGGCTAAAGTTTCTATAGCACTCATAAGGATGAGTATTTTTTCTATTGGATCTTGTATATTTTTAGTTTGGTTAGCAATATTTTTGAAACATTGGATGAATTTGTTAAATTTTAGGAGTTCTTTCATCTCCTTGAAGGTCTTAAATATTTCTTTTAAGTCATTAGCATAATTAGAACTACTGGGTTGTTCTGGTGTAGCTTTTTGAGTGTTATTTGGCTTATTTGGTGTAGTGTTTTCGGGGTTAGGGTCTTGGGAGGGAGAAGGGAGCGGAGCCGGGGCTTCAGTAGGTTTTTTGGCCTCTGGCTTACGGACATAGTTATATGTTGATAAGAGTTCCGCCATTGCGTTTGGAATGATTTTAGGGTTTTCTTTTCGGACGGTTTTGGGGTCCTGCTGTTTTTTATGAAACTGGGGGGTTTTGGGGCAACCACGGTAGGTAGCCACGTGCTCGCCATAACAATTTGAACATTTGGGGATGATCTTTCCAATTTTATTGCACTGGGGAGTTAAATGCTCTTCCGAGCATTTGGCGCATTTTGGCGGCAGGCGGCAAATCTCGCTGGAATGTCCAAATTTCTGGCAACGATAGCATTGCTTTACGATGTTGGTGCCTTTAAATCGCTCAATATCTACTTTAATGTAGCAAATTTCATGTATTTGGTAGATTTCTTCGAATTTTTCACGTGGGAGGACATTGACGACGTAGAGGGGCATAGGACGACCGGTCTTTCTACTTTTCATCATTGAGGCTCTATTGGCCACGAAATTATGTTCTTTAAGAGCTTCAATTATGACCTGGGGGTCGGTATATGGGGGGATTCCCCTAATGACGACTTTCCTGGGGCGCTGTTCCGCGGGGCTCAGGGTTGTATATGGAATTGTTTTAGAATCAAGATAGTCCTGTGTTTTTCGGAAATCTGCATCAGTTTTACAGTGGATTTTGAGTAATTCACCGTCTAATTTAATCAAGGGATTGCTGTCGTTGAGTTTTTTAATCTCACTTGCAAGTTCCGTCCACTTGCCTTGAAACTCAATATAGAAGGGGTGGATTTTTGGTTTTTTAGGGACTACTTCAGTAGTGGAGCTACCGGTTGACACACCTTGAGAGGGCTCAGAAGAGTCCATGTTATTTTCGTCTAGGTATTTTTCAGATATACTGGCATATTTATTCTTTAAGGGGATATTAGATTTTAGATCATTTCTCCTACGTTTTAGTGAATTAGCAGGGGTGAATCCGTCATCTGAGTTCACCGCAATTGCCTTGAGTTTTGTTAATATGTCAATTAGATCATAGTCATGATCATAGATAAAAGTTTTAAACTCTCTTAGTTGACTTAATTTTAGGGGGTCAAATGGCTCATTGAACAAAAACATAAGATTATTGAGAAGATTACTCACGCTAGTCTTGTGTTGAGGATTCGTCAGGTAGTCTTCTTCACTTAAAAGTCTCATTATGTAGTTATCACAATCTTGCAGGAATTGCTGTACAATCATTCTTTGGACTTCATCCGCTACTCCGGGAAATTCCATCCACGCAGCAGCTAAATCAGATTTCTCCTCTCCATTCAGGATGCGGAGTGCATTGTCAGAAAATTTAAGTGGGTCCTCAGTACCCATTATTATCGTCGGTGAGCTCTCTATATTATACTACTATGATGCATCAAGTCCAGTAAACAGTCACCTATTCGTACGAACTAGTTTCTATTAAGTGTCACTATCAGCACCACAACTCATGCGAAGATACTTGCAAAAGATCCCGCAAGTTCAAAAAAAACATCGAACTGCGAATACGATCTCTTGAGAATAACACGACCAGCAAGCAGTAAACACGTCTGTTCACTCCAAGAGGCACCAATCGAATCGAGTCTCTGGGTAGAGTGAATGTCTGGACTCTCTGAAAGCACGAAACCCGCGCTCACGGTGGTTTTATGTCAGAAGGGAGAAAGAGGCGGAGCCTCGGGTGAATTAAGAAATTTGATTGGAAGGAGCAGGGCTAAACAACCGTAGTTGTTTAAGGTGAGGTGCTCGTTGATGAGCGGGGCAGAAATTTGAAAAAAGACTTTAAGAGTCTGGAGAAGAGGGGGGGGGGGGGGGGTAAGCTCTGGAAAAAAAAGCCGGGAAGGAACAGAACAGCTGTCTGCTCTACAAAAAACCAAAGTCCCTCGTCGGGGCCACATAAATTTTTTCTTTTTTTTTTTCTTTATAGATTTAAAATGATAAAAAGAATAGGTAAAAATTTTGGAAAAGTAAAAGAATAGGAAAGATAAAATAGTGGGATTTTTCCCGATTAAGTATTGAGCGAAAAAGGGAGCTGGTGGGTAAATTATTGATTTTGTTAAGGAGGTCATAGATTATGTTAAGTTTTTCAATAATTTTATCGAGGTTTTCAATAGTGGGAATACCGGGGGTGGGATTTACAGTTTGGTTAGGCAGAGGTGGGAAATCTTCAAGATTAATGGTTGGGGGGGGGGGGGATTGTTGACAGATGGAGTTTCAGTTTCAATTTCGTTTTTGGTAATTTTAGAGTATGAAAAGTTAGGATTAATGTTTTTGCTGGTGAAATTGGTCTGACGGTCTCTAATAGCCGCCAGTTTTTTGGCTTTAAGATTACGGGGATTTATTTTGCAGCCACCGTAGTTGGCCGTGTGGGATTCTGAACAGTTAGCACATTTGATGGTGGTATTTTCAGGAGGGCATTCATGGGTCTTATGATTCCCGACACACTTCCGACAGGATGGTTGAAAATGGCAGTTTTCACTGCTGTGATTGAACCGCTGGCAATTCCAGCATTGTTTTGGCCCATTCGACCTATAAGCCTCGACTTTAATTAAGTAACCAAGGAAAGAATCAATTTCGTAGATGTCGCGAAAATTTTCCGTAGGGAAAATATCTACGAGGTAAAGAGGGAGGGGTCTTTTATTCTTATAGTCCCTTAATTGGGAAACACGATTAATTTTGAATTTAGATGCAAGTTCATTTTTGACTATTTCAACGGGGGTTTCGGGGGGAATTCCTCGAAGAAGCACTTTCTTCGGTCTCTCATATTTAGGAACCATAGAGAAAAATTCAAAGGTATTTTCCTCTAGGAATTTAGTGATGGCACGGTGGTCATCGATGGTTTCGGGGAAAACCTTAATGGTATCCCCTCTTAGGACTTTTTTGGTGATTTTGCCAATTATTTGGTTCTCAATTTTAGAGATTAGTTCATTATAGTTGGGGGTCTTTTTAAGGGTGATGGGATCAATTTTTGTAGTTTTGGTTTTAGTTTTTACATTAATGATTGAGGGGGAATTTTCGACCTGGGGGGGATCCCCTGCGGTCATATCTTCATCTATGATTTTATCACTGGACTCTTGCGACTCCATGATGGAATTGAGAGGATCAAAGGGGTTGGGGGACTCGAAACCGATCGTGCCTATGTCAAAACTAATTTTAGTGGGTTCGGAGATTTTTTGAAGTTTGGATTTTTTACTGGGAGCGATGGAATGCTCCTCTTTATGCTTGGTTCCTTTGGGAACATTAACCTTTCCCGGCTGACGAGGGGGGAAATAGAAATCGAAACCAGATTTTGCGTGCTCACACGCATACTCTAAAAGCTTAAGGAACATACCATACAGTACGTTGATATAGCCAGCGTCAAGCTCCATGTCCGGATTACAGGATTTGTCCATGCAAACGGCCATGGCTGCTTCGTAGTCATCATTGAAGTAGAAGAACTGCTTCATGTTCTGGCCAATTTTCCCCGCATTCAAAAGCTGGTAGAAATATTCAGGATTGTTCAAGTACTCAGTGAATTCGGCAAGGGTTGCCGGTATAGCAAAAGAGTCCATGAAATTCACATCATTAATGTCCGGACAGGCCGGAAGCTTCAAGAAGCTCATCACAGCGAAACCAAAACACGTCTGTCAATGACAGACGCTTGCTGATTCATTGATGATGATCTGATGATGACTGCTTAGCTGATACTGCTGATGATGATGTTGGATATTACACTTGAGCTATCGGCTTTTATTTCTTCTTGTTTTAAAATCCGTCTGTATTACATTATTTATTATGACTCCTCACTACCTCATTCAAATGAGGCATGACAAAAATGTTTCAGAGGTACCTCTTACAAACGTCCGAAATTTCTCGTGTCCTACCCAACGTGGACACACTCACTCTGTATAGTAGCTCCCCCCAGGGGCCTCACTAAGGGGGAGCCTCCCCCCAACAAAACGTTCGCGAATGCTGTTACACTTGGGAAATTTACAAACTTAGTTGGTAAATTCGTTTAAATCTATAAAAGCTATAATTCAATAAAATGTTTAATTTATAATTTAACCGTTTGACTGCGGAGGAGATTAATAACACTCTTCTTGTTATGTGCCAAAATTGCTACAAGCGCAATAGCGCTCCTCTTGTTTTATGCTAAAATTGCGGTTCTATTTGCTGTCTCAATTTTGGTTGCACAAGCGAAGCGTACGATTACTGTATATATCGTCAGCTAACAAGTACTGTTTGTTTTCGGAAATCAAAACCGTCCGCGCTTTTGAGAATGCATGTGGTTTGGTTTCATTTTATTAAAATAGGGCTAAGCTGTGTTTGTTTGGCTGCGTTCGGCTGAGTGACAACGTACTTAGTGGTAACGTTCAACTGAATGGCAAAGTAGAACTTTGATAAATACCTATCTGAACGTAACACCCCTTTGAATAGTAGAATCGTCCCATTATGCTAGGCGCGGTTTTTGAAAACGAACAGTAAGGCTAATGTCAGACGACCGTCTATTTCCACGTTGGTGGTTTTATCATAACAACGCGCCACCTGCCTTGGCAAACACTCAATCGCTCACACGAACGTTTTCCTACGCTGCGTTCTAGACAAAACAAAGATAGACGATGGAAGACAAATTGACTAAGAAATTAATTTGACTCAATTTTTGGGGGTTTATTTCAATTTTAAATTTAAATTTTCAGCATTTCCAGAGATATTTGTTACATATTTTAGAAAAGGTTGTTATTTTAAATTGTTGCCAACTGTAAAATCTTTGCAAACAATAATATTTCCTTTAACCCCTTCACACTCGAATTAAATTACGGTTAAAAAATTCAAATTGCTTACTGGCACCACTTTTATAAAACAGAAATATTCCCCTTATTTAATGACGGGAAAAAGATACTAAAATATAGCCAATTGCACTATTTTATAAAACTGGTGGGAACCGAACAATCTGAGTGAAAGACGGAGCCCGTGAATATGACGGGAGCGAGAATTAAATTGTTAAATTAGAAATTTATTTACACGTGACTATTATAATTAGAAAAAAAAATACGGTATGCAATTAAAATTTAATGATTTCGTGTTAATAACAGGAAAAATGTTGAAAATTAGGTCATAAAAATTGTTTTTACACGTGAATATTTAAAAAAGAAAAACAAACTATAAAATAATGAATTATTTAACATGTGTTAAAAGCAGTAAATGCGGATGAAATTATGTCCCATTTCAAATGTCCGGTTAATAACATCGCCAAACAGTTTAAATTAAAAAATATATATTCACACGTACACCAAAGATTTATTTCATATTTAGAGATGATCTTTTTAAGTATTGTTGCCAATTCTAAGACAACGCAAATAATACTTCCTTTCTAGCAATAAAAATATTTTCAGATGAAAATTAGAAAGAGGAAGAAAAGTTTGGGGAAAATAACGTCAGATTTAAAACGTTACATTTAAAATGCGTTATAGCGTTATTAAAAAATACCGGGAAGCAAAGACTGTTGACTTAGTTCATTTTATATTAACTAATTTTCAAATGTTTAACTAATTTTATTTAATCAAACACGAAAAGTGCAATTCACAGCATTTCATTTGGAAAAAATCCTCAATAAAAGAGAAAGAATGGAAACCCGTTTGCAGGGAGATCGCCACTGCTTTTTTAGTTATAATGTAATCTTCCATAAAATTTTTAAAGCCGATCAAATTAAAAGATTTTTAGAGTCTGAACGGGTTGAGTTGGGTTGAATTTTGATGGCCGATCATCTGCTCGAGGGATATAGGCCCTAGTGGGGGAGTGCCCTTCGTGGGGGTCTTCCTAAGGGAACCTAATCCGTATTTACGCATGGAAATCGAAGATTCGAAGAAAACCACGAAAACTCCGAACGATTAGGCCGACGGGCGCGATAGGATTCGAACCCAGTACCTCCCGTCTTCCAGCTTCGAGAGCAGAACCTCTCGGCCACTAGAGACTGAACAGGGGTTGACGAACGTAGCTCGTAGGAGCAGAGCTCCCTAGTATTGAAAAATGAAACATTTCTAGGGAAATTCACTCATCTTTGCTATAAATGTCATTACGCTGTAACTGAGTAAATTTGTCGCCATATACAATAGTATACTTTATCAGAAAAAATTAATTTTACTGTACAACAAAATTTTACAAAAGAAAAAAAAAGAAAGAAACGAAAACGGCCATTTTAGCAAACTTAACTATATTTGCTTCAAAAAATAGCAAAAAGGTTAGCTTTCCTTTTAACGGGGTTTCAGTAATTCTTATCTTTATAAAATACAGTACACGGTCGATTTTACGAACCTCTGTTTTACGAATTACTTATTTTTACGAATTGATGTACTGGTCCCGACCAGCATCCCATTGAACTAATGTTACTCTCATTTACAAACTTTCGATTTTACGAACACATTTTATGAGTCCCGTTGAGTTTGTAAAATCGAGCGTGTACTTGTCTATATTATAAAGGACAAACACATCTGTGCGTAACGCATACGTCATTCTGCGAATGGCAACACTTTGAAATTTGAAATAAAAATTTGGTTTTGCAATTTTCGCTACTGAAAAATTTTAAACTTCTAAACATACCTCGTTTTAAATGTTTACACCGTCGTATGCAGAAAAAAATGCACATTTAAATGCAATTTGTTTGAAAGCTGTACCTCAATTTATTTTTGATATATTAATTTATTTATAGTTTTTAATACCAATTTTCTAATCGTGGCAACTGAAGTACTTCATTTCTATTAAAAGTGGTTTAGTTATCTTTATTGATTATATTCTTACTGATGCCATTTTCTCACTACAATTAAAAATATATTTTTTAAAAATTTGAACAGAAAATGACGTTACGCTTTAAAAAGACACAATTTCCCTGATGATGCTGTTATATTTCACTATTTTTTCATTTCGCTGACTTTGAGTTTGAGACAATAGGCAAAATATTTCAGCGACTGAAAATGACGTCATATTTAAAAGAAACCGATAATTTTATTTGATAAAACGAGATATTTCCCCATGAATACGTCTAAAAGTTATAAATTTCTGGAATTTTTACGCGCAGGTACAGAGATTGTTATAAGACCTCAAATCACGAGTGGGAATTTTAACATGGCAAGTTGTAATAGTTGACAAACGTGACTTAAAGCTTGAAAATATATTTATCAATAACCTATTGCGCGTTAAAATGTTTTTAAATGGTTAATATGGATGTGAAACGTTAAAAATGACTTGATTTGTTTAGATTTAAAGGGGGCGGGGGATTCTATGATTATGTCAAGGTGAAATCCTTTTTGCTGATTTTTTTCATTCCGTAATACCAAGCATCAATTGATAACTTAATCAAAATTACTTACCTTGATTATATGTTACTGATTACGTATATGAATAAAGTTTAATTTTCGAATAATTTTAACAGTTGAAGTTTATGAAAAAAGTATTTGTTAATCTTAGGTTAAAATATGTCTTTGGAGAGTTAAATTAACAAGTGTAAGATGGATTTTTTATTGTAATTATTGTTGTCGATGTATTATAAATTTGATGCAACAGTTCCTTAGTAAACATTTTCTTTCGTCGAAATTCGATGGGTTCCACCTCGTATTTATAAAAAAGAAATTTGAATTACTACGTTTAGCGTAAAATAGTACACTTAAAGATTTACAGGGACCACAATTTTCAGCTTAAGTGTAAAAAATCTCAAAGTTTGTCCAAGGTCTAACTCAGATAGTTATTTTGATGCAGTACGACCTAAGCAAAAACCCTACGCAAATAGCAAGACACAACTTTTACAAAAATGTTGATTATTGTAACCATCATATTCCTACAATTAAAACCCTTTCGAAAGAATATTATGAACCATAAATTTCAATTTTTACGCTTTTTTTCTACCGCTGTTTTTGATAAGAAAAATTAGACTTAATTAATCTTAGGCTTTCGATGATTAAATAAGACAAATTTATATGTTAAAAATAGTGGTGAGAGAAAAAGCGTAAAACTTGGCAGGTATGGTATACATATTTATGCAAAAAAAAATAAATAAAAATTACAGTATTTTTGAAAATAATAATAATAATAATAATAATAATAATAATAATAAATAAATTGTGGTATTTTTCAAACTACATGCTCGCAGTAAATAGAACCGGTACCGAATATGACCACAAAGGCTCTGTTTTGCTATCTCCTTTCCCATACCGGATTTTCAAAACCAGATCAAACTTGTGATAATTTTAATTTCAGAAAATTATTACTAAGAATTCATTATTATTAAGAAATGCAACATTTGCGGTCTATTTAGGGCCCCGTCACAAAAATCCATTTAATAAAACAGGCCCCTTCTCAAAAATTGTAATAATAAAACAGGTCCTTTCAAAAAATTCTATTCCATAAAAACATACTATTTATTATTTTAATATTGTAAGGTTTAAAAATCTGTAATTTGCAAAGAAAACAAGTTCCCCCAGAAAGGAAAACTTTAGCAGAAAGACTTAAAGGAGCTATTATTAAGAAATGCTTGTTTGAATTTCAGTAACTGGATTTAATATTTCGTTAAAAGTGTTTACTTTTCACAAACATAAAATAAATTTCACAAATATACTACTATATTTTACTTTTCGCAGGCTTTTTACTTTTTTTTAGGCCTCCTTCGCCCCCCCCCCTCCAAAAAAAAAAAAACAACCCTGCAATTACCTCAGAATTTAATTTAGTAAAAATTAGGACAAAATAGTACTATTATTAGCATTTGATAAATATTGCGTTCACGTTTTCCTTATGATGATACTTTTCTTATAAAACATAACTTGTAACATTAACATAATTTTAAATAATTTTTTTGTTTATATAAAACAAAATTACTTCATATAATTTATACTTAACTTCCTGATCTTCTTTAGATTTTTCTGATTTTTTTTTTTATATCAAGGATGCCAGATACCTCTAACCTAATTATTTTTTTAAAATTTCTATCTTTATATAACGTGGGCACGATGTGTCCCACAATATTCGACGCTATTGTATTTCAAAAATTAGTTGACCAACGTGTATTAAATCCATTTTAAATTCTAGCGAGAAAATTCGATACGCATCCAGAAACAAAAACTTACGAATCACTGATAAAGAAAATCAAAGTAAACGTCCAAACTACGGTTCGTCTGAACAACGCAGAAGAAACAAAAGACATGAACACACCACCAGATGCTAGCGGCTTGGAGGAAACGCCGAGCCTCGATGTGAAGCTTTTCGGAATTTTTACCGCATCAGTTTCTGGGCTTTCGTCTGAACAGATCAGAAGATTAGTACACTCTCAACAGAGAGCGTCCATATGGCTGCTTTTCAAAACCGCTTGTCTGACATTAGCCTAAACGTGCTAAAGTAAAAGGAATATTTTTAAGGATTTTTTATTTTTATAATCCTCATTTATATATAACGGTAGAGTATTCACTGAAAATATGTGTTCTGAAACTGACTTAGAATTGAGTAGTGATGGAGAGTGCATAACAGTGTCTATGAAAATCTATATCGCTTATATTCCTGCAACCAATGAACGATTTCCGCGATGTCTTCTTGCGACTGACCGACAGAGATATTGTTATCCCTCGAAAAAGTTAGAGGGTGCGAGTTATTAATACGAGCAGTAATGATGAATTATTTGAAACTGACCCCGCAGATGAATTGAATTTCAGATGATCATTACATTATGCAAAACCTATTGAATATTTTCTCCTATTGTTTCCGCCTTCTCTTTTTATTACAACGGCAACTGAAACAAACCGTTATGCTGAGCAGTTTCTGAATTTAAACAACAACAACAACAAAAAAAATAAATAAAACGGAATTTACGTGCAAAGATGTGGAAACCTGTGACCATTATCAAAATGAAAGCATTTATTGTAATTACTAGCGAACTTGCCCGGCGTTGCCCGGGTACGTAAAAAAACAGCAGGAATTACGAAAAAGCTCTGAAAATCACAATAAGATATCGCGAAATTTTTTTAAATCGTTTCTCAAATTTTTAAAAGAGGAAAAAAAAAATTATATATTGTGTTCGAAGATTGCAAGTTGATTCCCTTCACTAACGTGGAAAAATAGTAGCAAATCGCTAAAATGCACTAAAAATCACATACAAAATTCCCGAAAAATTCGAAAATTGCTATACGAAATCCGAATAAACTTTATTGAAATGAGGGCAGAATGTACTTTAGATCAAAAATTGAATGTCAAAAAATTGCAGCATATTGCGAAGAAACGTAAAAATCGCATTAAAAAATCACAAAAAATTCAAAATTTACTATAATTGGATAAGAGTTTCAAATCTAATTCCTTTGACCTGTGGGCTCTCTTAAAATTTATGTTTTGGAAATCATGCTAAGCATTAGATCATGTTACTTTTATTCGTAATTAATTTACTTGGACTCCCTTAAATATCTATATATATATAAGCCGTTCTCTGTATGTATGTCCTTTATACAGATCTTCAATTTTAGACCGAATTGCACGAAACTTGTTGTTTTAGAACGTAGAAAAGATCACTGTCTACTTAAAAAATATATCAGACCGATATTTATCCTTTTTTTCTACGACCTTTCATAATTTAACATTATAGAAATATCTCTTTTTAAATATTCAAATTCAAGTTTCTTTCCTGTTGCCACACATCTAAAAAACTGCTCAATAATTTAAAAAAAAATTGATAACTCGAGTACTTTATTTTATAAGTCAATAGAAATTCGGATTGTCTCACTGTATTTTTGCTGTTTTTGAAATTGACGTCATTCAAAGAACAAAATGCACATTTTTCATATATTTATGTAAAAACTTTAACTAAGCATGTTTTAAAATGACCTTAGTAGTACTTTAGTTGAATGTTAAAAAATCTATTTCAATGAAGTCGTTTCAATATTAAGAAATCAATTAAGGAAAAAGATAATAATAAACTAGAGAACAGGAATTCTGCTTTTTCAGAATTTAGTGTCGCCCCGGCTTTTCCATTACTTCATTTTTTTCTGGTGGACTGGTGGCTTCTCTTATTATGAAACAGCCATTATAAATGAAGCGTTAAAAAAAATTATGGCCATTTTTTTTCCATTCTGACCAGAAAATCAGAGTTCTAACTTTTTACGACTGCTCTTTCGTCTTCACCTAACGCTTCATTTATAACGGCTGTTTCATAATAATAGAAGCCACCAGTCCATCAGAAGAAAATAACTCGGTTAAGCGTGACTCGGATAATCAGGACTCTACTGCAAAACATATTTCAGTTTTAAGACTTAAAGCACACGCTTTTATTTTATGTAAAATGAGGTATTTGCATTAATATAGAAACATAAAATTAAATATAATTTATAATAGCCCCCTGTTTTATCATAAATCCTTCATTTATATTTTTCTCAAAGTAGCACGTATTTTAATTAATTTTTTTTCAATTTAATTTTTTTTAATTAATTTTTTTTTCAATTTAATTTTTTTTAATTAATTTTTTTTCCATTTTATGAGAAAATGGCAACAAAAAGGTATAATTGCTATTTTTCAGCAATTTTTTCTTTACTTTCTACAGAAATGGCGTACTTGAGTTGCCAAAATGAAACAAACGTCGCTAAAAACTACAAAAAAAAAATTAATATTTCAAAAACAAACAGAGATGCAGTTTTCAAACAAATTGCATTAAAAAGCACTTTTTTTTCCCAATACGATGGTATAAAAACTGAAAATATGCGATGTTTAGAAATTTAAAAAAATGCTATAGAGCATTTAATTGTACAATGATACATCTACTTTGTTTACTGTCAGCGTCTGTAAGCTAACGTTATTTTTTGGACACAAAATAAGCTGGGAGAAAGAAATAGCATACCGTACCGGGGCTAAAAAAAATCGTTTGCTAGATATGACATCAATTTCGTCAATATAATTTCAAACTGGTTGTAAAAACTGGAGGCGACAATTTATTTCCTATTTCTTTGTAATCTTTATTTATATCATCATAGCTGCCAACCTTTACACTTTTTTGCTACCACTAAAATTTAGAAGAGATTTTCGCCTTGTTTAATCGAGAAATTTCGACCATTAAATAAGGCAATATTTACAAGGAAAATTTAGTGGTAGGAAAAAAGCGTAAAGGTTGGCAGCTATGTATCATTTAGATAAATGTTTTAGTACCTGAAATGCAACGATAAAATTCTACGATTTACATCGAATACGGTTATATAAAATACGTTTTTTCCTCGATTTATATTAAATAGAAATTATAGCTACTATTTTTTAGGGTAAGCTTTTTTTTTCTTTTTTAAACAAAATTTCATGACTGACAGACTTTTCTGTTAGACGTTGAAATAATGGGATGTATGATGTTTAGAGATATAATTGCAGTAAGTAATTTATGGTACGGTTAAATTGTTGCCACCAACAATATGGTTCTAGGCGTTTCGATATGTCTTTTCTTCATAATATAGCATTAATAGCAAACGGATATATCTTTCTTAATTGGGTTGCAGGTATATTTAAAAATATCTCAGTGATTGAAAATTAATTTTAAATGGATAAACAGTCCGTAAATTGAGATAAGCTTTTCAAACAAATATTACTGAAAGTACTTTTTGTATTCTATTAGATGTTGGAATAATCAAATGTGTGATGTTTAAAGGCCAAATTGCAGTAAAAGTTAAATTTATGGTTGGGTTCAGTTGTTGCCACCAACAATATGGTGCTAGAGTTACTCATAGTTCATCAGTGTCTTTACTTTATAATATTGCATTAAGAGCAAACAGGTATATCTTTCGTAATTGGGTTTCATGTAGAGATGAGATTTCCAAGTTTTTGCACACCGGTATATTATTAGAGGAAATGTTGTTCTGTTAAACCGCGAGAGCGTTCCGATTAAATGAAATATCATTTTCTCTAACAAAATACTGGTGTGAAAAGCGCGGGAATCTTATACCTGGCTGCATGCAAATAAAAAAATATCCATGATTGAAAATTACTTTAAAATCCATTCACATGAAAAAATTGACATACAATTTTCAAATAAATTTCATTTGATAGAACCTTTTTCTGTTCGACAGTGTGAAAAACGAAATTGTATGATGATCATAAGTTAACCACTTCACCGGCTGCCCCGAGATTCGTCGGGGGTAAAAGCACTGTTTCTCCATACCTGCCGCCGGTGAAGTGGTTAAAAAAATTTCAGTAAAGGCAAAATTTATGGGTTAGGTCATTGCCATCATCATTATAATGTCACAATTGACATTGTGTTTGTAGTTTTTTTTTTCTTTTTTGTATATTTTGAAGATGACTCAATGAAAGAGTCGAAACGTGTAAATTTTTAATATTTTTAATGTATTTTTTTTATTATTGATATGACGCTTTTTAAGCAAATAATTGTAGTTTAATATATGTTATGACATTTGTTTGGAATATATATTATTATGGTATAGTTAATAGCAGACGCAATTAAGACTATTTTACTTATATTTCTTATTGGTCTTTTTCACGATTCGTGGACGGTAATGCACCAATCTCAGTTATTGTCATTGCCGTATTATTTCTTTTTAATGTATTTTACCCGGGAGGACCCTTATTATTGACACGAGCGAAGCCGGGTAGATGTGCTAGTAATTAATATAATCCTTTAAGTTAATATTAGTTTTTGTTGCATTAAAATATCTCAATTTGTTGATTTTCTGTAAGCAAGTAATCGATATTGGTTTACAATGGAAGTCTATGGGAATTTGGCGAAATATTAGAGATATCGCCAAGTTGGCGTCGTTTTTGGCGACTAATTTTGATCGCCAAATTTGCGATATACCGCCAAGTCGGCGACAAACTTGGCGGCATTTTGCGACAGAACTGTGTCCCTCTACGGTAACTTCCTTATAGGTATGGAAATGCATTAAATGCTGTTCAATAATTGCATAAAAAATTCGCTAAAAATTCAAAAATCGCTGCACGATATCCAAATAAACTTTTTTGAAAAGAGAACAAAATTTACTATATTCGGTTAAAAGAAAGAAACCTTATTCTTCTCACTTATATGGAAAAATCGCCTCAAAACTTAAAAAAGTGCTAAAAATCGCATAAAAAATCGGATAAAAAAAAGCTAATCAAAAAATCGAAAATCGGTCTTCGAGGTGCAAAACTTCATATATAGACGTACCGGTACTTTTCGGTTAGCCGGGCGCCAGTGTTATATATACGTATGTATGTATATCTATATATACATATATATGTATATATATACACACACTTATATATGTATACATATAGCTTCTATATATGTATAAATATACACATATGTATATATAGCTATACATACATATGCATATATAACACTGGCGCCCGGCTATCCGAAAAGTACCGACGTACCTTTTCCCAAAATTTTGTAGCTCTACGTGCAGTGGTCTCTTCAGAACACCGTCGACACACTCACTCACTCACACACAAACTTCTATCCTTATTATTATCATACAGCACGGTCGTGCTGTATAGTAGGGCTCAGCCGCATCTTTTACGTTTTGAAACATGATGAAAAGACAACAACTGAATTACAATCCAAACCAGAAAACGTTCAGTGATGAATAATGGCTTTTTGGAAAGGTCTTTAGCGATGTGCCTTTCGCAGGTCGGGTTAAAAAATATCCAATATTAAGGGAATGGCACCCATTTAAACTTTACATAGCACTGTACCTTCCTAATTTAACAATATAGAAATATCTCTTTTTAATTTTCTAATTAAATTGTTTCTTTTGTGTTGCCACTCTCTAAAAACCGGCACAATAATTTAAAAAAAGTGATAACACGCGTATTTTGCTGTTACGAGCCAATAAAAATTCAGATTTCTCGCTATATTTTTGCATTTTTGATATCGAAGTCATTCTAGTCAGAAAATGAAAATATTGCCCATATATATGTAAAATCATTAACTAAACACGTGTTAGAATGACGTATGTTCATTAGAATGCTTTAAATGTTAAAAAATCTATTTTAATTTCAAGAAAACAATTTAGGAAAAGATAATAATAATAATAAAAAAATCGTTTGCTAGGTATGACGTCAATTTCCGTTTAACTGACATAACTTTGTTATGACGTTTTATTCTGAAGAGAGACTCCTGATAATCTGAAATTAATCCTTATTATTGTCATCCATAAAGTGAAAGATTTATTTTTAAGTCATACGAAAGAAATTCTCGATAAATGCAAGTTCATTTGGTTGTATTTATTGCATTTTCCTGCGTTTTGTGAAGGAAATCGTGTACTCCTATTGGCATATTTGGGGGCACGGCAGTGCCCCTGCCAAGTCGAGAAAGCACAGCCGTAAGCATCCTTTTCTGGAAGCAACTCAGGGTACTTTTGACAGCCCTATATCCCTTCGGTGGAATTTCCCAGGAACTTGAAACTTTGTTTTTCTAAAAGTACTCTTCAAACGGAAGCAAATGGTAAAATTTCCGCTTTTCCATCTTTTCTAGTTCAGAAAATATATGAACTCAAAATTTCGCTTTTTCGACACTGACTGACTCACCGATCATCAAAAATCTGAGGTTCATCCTGAAGCCCTAGAAACTTGAAATTTGGTAAGAAGGTAGTATTTGGGATACAAAGAAAGGAAAAATTAAAAAATTTGGAAAATTCGAAAAAAAAAATCGAAAATCTTTTATTTTCCGTAATCGGACTGTTGCCAATACTGTTGCTCACTGATTATCAACATGATAAAGCGCAGTTTGTCAACTAAACCATCGGTTTTTCAACTATACTAAATCGAGCACGAAATAGCTGGGTCCTGAATACAGTAAAATTCGTTTTAATTGACTAGAACAAATAAAGGTACTACTTGATTATCCCGTCGACCGAAAAACTATCGCCAAACTATAAGATTAAACGCTAATAATGGATGATCGTAAATGTCGCATTCACTTGACATTAAACACCATGCAAGTGTTTGTTACGTCATCAAATGATTTTTAATTCGACTTTTTACTTGTAGTTTCATTAAGGTTTTATTAATTTATTTGTTTTTTCGTTATTTAAAATAAAAATACGGCAATTTATATAATTTGGCGAATTGTTTGGCGAAATTGATCGACGGGATAATCAAATAGGGCACAGATGTCATATTCGCCCCATATTGGCGCGATTTTTTTTCTGACGCCAATGTCATATACGCAATGTATACTTAACCGGCGCCAAAGTGTCGTTATTTTGCTTGATATGGTAACCCGGATATTGTTGTTTATGCTGTTGATGTTTTCGCCAAATCAGCGTCGGAAAAAAAAACGCGCCAATATGGGGCGAATATGACATCTGTGCCTCAAATAGTACCCAAATAAAATTAATTTATTTTACCAAATGTTAATTTAGTGAATTTAAATATTTTATAAACATTCTGCAAATATGCTAACATTTCTTGGTACAGATGTCATATTCGCCCCATATTGGCGCGATTTTTTTCGGTTGCCAATTTGGCGAAAACATCAACAGCATAAACAACATAATCCGGGTTACCACATCAAGCAAAATAACGACACTTTGGCGCAAGTTAAGTACCCTTTGCCTATATGATTTGGCGTCAGAAAAAAATCGCGCCAATATGGGGCGAATATGACATCTGTTCCCATTTCTTGATAGATAGCAGCTCTTATACTTTTGCTATATTTAGCATTACTACCATATTATTTTAAACATCGCTATAGTTTGATGCAATGTCAATAGACTATGGCGCAAAATTAGCAGCAGTTTTAAAAGCAAGAGAATTTTGCTGTCAAACTTACCTCATATTTACAAAATAGCTCACATTTGTTGCCAAACTATTGACGTAGACGTAAACAACAATTGTTGAAGAATAATAAATTCAATGTTTATAAAACATGGAGAGTGGCATTCAGGATATGACTAACATAATCGCATACGTAAAAAAAAGTTTATTTTTTTTTAATGGCAATACAAACTCCCCTGCGATGTATAATTTTTTTAAATATGTTTTTTAGGTACTCAAATTATCGATTTGGAATTCAAAATCAAAATTCTACATTCCCCTCTCTTCAGAAAAAATGACATATTGAAAAGAAGTCAATTATTTTTATATTTAAAACTTAAACATTATCACTTTTGCACCACTATGACGTCATTTTCTCTGACTTTTCACTTTCAACCGTGCTAAGACTACGAGTGGTACATACGAATATTCAGTTAACAACCGTTAGTGGGCTTCCAAGGGAGGCCATTTTTCATCTGTAACTGAAATCCGCAATAAACGATGCCTTTAACATTAATTAAATATGATGGGGAAATGAAACTGTCCTCATTAACCGGAGATACGTCTTAAGAGGAGACGCATTAACAAAAATTCCGCTATATTCTCCGCAACTTATTGATGTTTTGCGGATAGTATCTATCACATTTCTACATTTACTAAAACAAAATAAATATTTAAAAAAAAAAAACTACCGAGCTATGCTCGGTCTACTGTGTACTAAAATCATTTAAATAATAAAATTATTACGATTTACTTTAAATTCGAAAGTATGAAGGATTGAAACTTTTGTGTAAAATTCTTTCACCTACTTGTTTCTAAAAATAACTTGATTGTAAGTGTTACATATCGAAAAGAGGAATAACTGAATTTCAAATTTTGGCGAGACAGTTTTTTATTGTGTAAAATTTTAATTCTATATGTCAGTGTGCATCTGCAAAATTGCTGAAAAGACGCGGTAACGAAGGGAAACGCGAAATTGTATGATATTCCAACGAAAGACATTGTTGATCGAAGAAAGTTTGAAAGGAAAAAACCGAAATGTTATATTTTGATCACAGCGAAGAAAGTCCTCATCGAGTAGTTCCTACATCTGGAGATCGTTCGTATCTGTTTCATCTATATTTTCTTTTCTGTGCTAGGCAACATAGCCTAGTCGTATGATATCAGATGTGCTATAGTTGAGTATGTGGTTGCGCACTGGGATTAGCTGGGATTAGTTTCTTAGGAGGTCACTTTGACGTTCTACTTCCTCTTCTTAATAGCTAGCAATAATCTATTATTTTTCCAAATGAATACCTATCACAGAGAGAAATCAACTAGAGAAAAAAATTAGATGACCTATTGAGGTCAAAAGGGGAAGGCCTAATCGTTCCGAGAAATCACGTTCTCAACAGCTGTAAGAAGCTAGAGCTTTCTATCGTCAAAACCATTTTCGAAAACAAAAACACACATTAAAACGTTACAACGATTCACACTCTGAAATGGGAAGACGTAGCTCGCTAAGAAGTCGCGCGCTGTTCTGTTGCCCACCCTGGTATGAATATTGGAGCTTACTGACGAAAAAGGTCTAGAGGTAAGCTGCAGTTTAAAATAAACACTTTAGAAAACATTACGAGAGCTATAACTAAAAAAATGGGAAATAGACTGGAAGCAGACAAAGTTATAAAATGGACTCTGCACAGTAGAATTAACTTTGGAGGAGTTTGATTGAACAGCTGATAAATTGAAACAAAAACTAATATAATTACTAGAAAATTTGAATGAATGGATTTCAAACAGTAGCACACATGCCAATTCGCTTTTCTAGAAAAAGCGGAACATCGAAGCAATCAGGAGCCATAAAGTCTATGAAGTTAAAGATAGTGTAATTGAAATCGACGCTACTGGAAAAGCTTTCTTTGGCTTTCTCCTTACAAAAAGAAGTGAAATCCCATCAAAAACATCTCATGTAAAAAAAAAGCCAAGTCTCCTGACTCTTTGACCGTAAAAAGTTCTGAGATCATGTGTAGAGCCAAGCTTAGCTCTCTTATTAACTCTGATATTTTAATTCACAAATTACTTCTAGTCTCTACACCTTTAGTAAATGATTATTTTGTGACTTGGCAATGACGCAGTACGAGAATGTAAAGGCTGTTGTTTACATTTTAATATTAACGTTTATTTATAAAGTTTTGCATAAAATAGTTTCTATAAGAGCACTGAACATATATGTATTTGTAGCATGGAAATAATTTTACATTACATTGTAAGCCCGGATGCGAAAACTCTCTACTGGTCAAACTTGATGTCCGGAGTTTTGGGTGATTTTCTTCCTATGTAACGTGAATACGTGCCAGACCCCTCTTTTACAAAGACCCCCAATCGGTGCATCCCTCCTTCAGGCTTCTTCTATCCCTCGTGTTCATATTCAGCCTTAATCAAATAATCTAATCCCAATTCAAAACATAAGTAAAGTGTTTACGTAATAACTTTCCTGTGCTGCGTAATTGCCAAGTCACAAAATAATCATTTACTAAAGGTGTAGAGACTAGAAGTAATTTGTGAATTAAAATATCAGAGTTAATAAGAGAGCTAAGCTTGGCTCTACACATGATCTCAGAACTTTTTACGGTCAAGGAGTCAGGAGACTTGGCTTTTTTTTACATGAGATGTTTTTGATGGGATTTCTTTTTTCCAACAGAGATTTGCCATCTCGTAACCTGATTGGTCAGAGCTTCCTGTGTCAAAGTGACTTTTCTTGGCGGGAAGGAATTGTGCTTGCGACCATGAAAGTAGAGAATTTTGATAGGATGGGCGCGGGGAAAGGGATGCATTTCAATAGACTTCTGATTTATTTATTTATTTACTTTTGTTGAAATTACAGGTCCATGGCAAAAATGATTTCTAGAGAAAGAAGATAATTTCCATTACCTAATGACAAAGAGGGCGGGGTGTCATCTTAGAAGTGAAAAGATTCCAAATAACTTTAATAAATTTGTTACTTTTTAAATTTAAGATATTTTTCAATCTATTTTACATTATTTTTTTTATTTTAAATTTTCTATTAATTTGTAATTTTACTTAATTATAAATGTATTTAATTGAATTCGTAATTATTCAAATAAATCATAAATGTTACCCTTTTTTAATGATTTTAAATTTAATAATCCTTATAATTATGAAATTCTGTACGCTCTAATGAATATAAAATTGTCAGGAGTCGGGGAATCGTAGCAGATGTAATAAAATACTATAAATAACAAATAGGAGAGATGATTTAAAAAAGAAGTACATATAGATATTAAACTTTGCGTGATTTTGTGAAGTAGAAATTTCAGAGGGCGGTAAATTTAAATGAAATCTTTAGAAAAAGTGAAAATCTGCGATATGCAAAAATTTTAAAACTAAAAAAAACCTGCTCTGTTTGTTATTTTGCTGAAATAACAAATAAATAATACGTCAATTATATAAGCAAAAATATTACGTCTGAATTCCATCTTTAAAATATTTACATTAAAATCACAGACAATACATAAAACAATTAAAATTATTACATAAAAACACTAAAAACATATTAAAATTGGGACGTTTCGGATCATCACGATCCATCCTCAGCCAATTATAAACGTTACTATTACTATAACGTAACGCATACTATTGCAACCGACCATTTTCCAGATTTTAATAAAGCTTTTGTGATCCGATCCGGCTGCAACAATTATGCAGGGAGAGTGTTTTTAGAGGCCTGGCATACTAAAACCACTACCCCCTACATACTACATGCCTCTCGCATTTGACTCAAAAATGGAAGTCAGCAAGGTTGATAGATGGCGCTACTGTTTGGGGTATCTTATTGCTGTATTTACATGGATCGCCCCATAGACCTGCCTTTGAAAGCTATTATTTTTTTTTTTTTTTTTTTGCAGTAATTTGCGATTTTTTTAAACAGAATGTTTACTTTTAATGAAGTTAATATATTCTCTATAAATTGCCATATTGCTGTGTGCCTTACTGCTGTTCATCCAGCAAAATAAAGAAAAATATTTCTTTTCACCATTCCTGTAGAAGACAGTCAAGGAGTCTTTTTACATTTTTTCATTGTATTTTTAAAAATACAAATAGATATTTTTACTACTATTATTTGCATGTTTCTAATAACATTCCGTTGTATAATAATAAATTAAATTCATGTACAGTTGCTATTAATAAGATGTATTTTTATTAATTTACAATGTCTTAAAAGGAAAAGAGTACCTTAATCTGAAAGAATCTGAAATAATATTGTTATTATTAATAATAAAAATGATAGATCAAAGTATTTCTTTTTATCAATAATTATGCTAAGCCTTTTCTGTATGAAAATGAAAATACAATAACATTCAAAATTATTTAAATTTCTTCCAGCAAAATTATAATGATAATAATAATAAATGATACACGATGAAATCGAATACGAATTAGTAATGTGATCAAAATAAATATGTATTCATAGCATTGTGTTTTGAAGCAATATAAATATTATGTAATTGAAATATATCAATAATTTCATTCCTGAAAGTACTTGATTATTACTTGTAATAATTAATAATACAAATATAAAAGAAATGAAACTAAATTAAATGTTTAAAAAAAAAAAAAAAACTGCAGAATTGACGTTTTGAGGCCTTGGCCGGAAGACTTGCTAGTTTCATTATCATAATAAATGTAATTAATATATATAGTATTATTATCACAATATCAATAAATTAATTATTTTATATCGAAAATATAAAATAGGGAATTAAAAAAAAATACTATTATCAATTTATTGAGGCAACGTGTGTGTGTATCGAAGGGGGGGGGGGGGAGGATAGTAAAAAAGATGAAAAAAGTGTCTTGGAACATCAGTGCACAGAATCGTATTTCCAACTTATTAAATTTCTTGAAAGTACTTGATCTATTATTCGTAATAATTAATAATGCAAATATGAAAGAAATGAAACTGAGTTGACTGTTTTAAACACTGCAAGAAAAAAAAAAAAAGAGAGAGAGAGAGAGAGTTCCAATTTATTAAATTTCCTGAAAGTATTTGATATATTACTCGTAATAATTAATAATGCAAATATGAAAGAGATGAAACTGTGAGTTGACTGTTTTAAACGCTGCAAAAAAGAGAGAGAGAGAGAGAGCAGAATTGATGTTTGAGGTCCTGACCCGAAAAAAAGATGTGTAGTAAAAAAGATGAAAAAAGTGTCTTGGAACATCAGTGCATAGAATCGTATTTCCAATTTATTAAATTTCCTGAAAGCACTTCATATATTACTCGTAATAATTAATAATGCAAATAAAAATGAAACTGTGAGCTGACTGTTTTAAACACTGCAGAAAAAAAAAAAAAAAAGAGAGAGAGAGACAGGGAGAAAGAAAAAAAAGCTGCAGAATTGATGTTTGAGGTCCTGACCCGAAGACTTGCTAATTTCACTATTACAATAAATGTCACTAATATTTATAATATTATTATCACAATATCAATAATTTAATTATTTTAGATAGAAAATATTAAATAGGGAATTTCAGAAAAACATTGAAATAAATTTATTCAGGCAACATGCGTGTGTATGTGTGTGTGTGGCAGGGCCAAAACTAAGGGGGGGGGGGGGGCAGAGGGGGCACGTGCCCCGGGCGCCAGAATGAAGGGGCGCCAAACGAAGGATTTTACCTTTAGAATGGATCATTTTATTCTGACGAACTGGTGGCTTCCATTATTATGGAACAGCGATTATAAATGAAGTGTTAGGTGAAGATGAAAGAGCAGTCGTAAAAAGTTAGAACTCTGATTTTCTGGTTAGAATGGAAAAAAAAAATGGCAAAGAAAATTATGCCCATTTTTTTCCCATTCTGACCAGAAAATCAGAGTTCTCGAAAAAAAAAATGGCCATAATTTTTTTTTTCAAAAAAATTTTTGCCCATATTTTTCCCATTCTGACCAGAAAATCAGAGTTCTAACTTTTTACGACTGCTCTTTCATCTTCACCTAACACTTCATTTATAATGGCTGTTTTATAATAATGGAAGCCATCAGTCCATCAGAATAAAATAACTCGGTGAAAGCGGAAACTCGGTTAGGCAGAACTCTGATAATCGGGACTCTATTGTTTATTTCATTTTAAAAATGATCTTTAGAATATTTTTGCTGGTGTTCAGAGGGACCTCCCCCTTGGATCCGCCACTGTAGATTACGTAGTTCAGTATTACATATTTTAAATTTTGAAATAAGTCGTCTATTATAAAATTAGTAAAATTCTCTTTGTAAATATACATTGTGGAAGAGGGAGAGGGGGGGGGGTACCAAAATCCATGTTTGCCCCGGGTGCAAAAAAGGCTAGTTTCGGCCCTGGTGTGTGTGTGTGTGGGGGGGGGGGGGTTGATAGTCAAAAAGATGAAAAAAAAGGTGTCTTGGAGCATCATTGAACAGAATCATATTTCCAATTATTTAAATTTCCTGAAAGTACTT
Source organism: Maratus speciosus (assembly GCA_963932465.1). Classification (NCBI taxonomy): domain Eukaryota; kingdom Metazoa; phylum Arthropoda; class Arachnida; order Araneae; family Salticidae; genus Maratus; species Maratus speciosus. The sequence continues at coordinate 467,791,355 of OZ010798.1, forward strand.
GATGATTACTTATAATAATTAATAATTCAAATATAAAAGAAATGAAACTGTGAGTTAAATGTTTTTTAAACACTTAAAAAAAAAGACTTGCTAGTTTCATTATTATGATAAAGGTAATTAATATTTATAGTATTATTATCACAATATCAATGATTTAATTATTTTAGATAGAAAATATTAAATAGGGAAGTTCAGAAAAATATTGCAATCTATTTATTGAGGCAACTGTATGGTACTAGTACTGGAGTATCAAGTAATTATGTTATTATTAGAATTAAATTTTAATTCACAATGAGAAGTACAACTATGAAGTTAGTTAAACATTGTTGATAGATTAATATAATGTAAAAAAAACAGGAATATAATAATTATAATTATTAATTAAAAATTAAAAATTATTTTTAAAGCAATTCCTTAAGATTGTCCTTCACTGACACATTCACCCCACATTAACCTTGTTTATTATTTTGCCTTAATTTTGCCTTTTGTTTTAATATTTTGCCTGAAAGAAATACATGTCTTACTATTTAGTAAAATTTAATTTAATCTAATACTTTTATGTTTTGCAATAACCTTTTTAAACTTGCTCATAGTTTTTGATCCATTGATTAAAATTCATGTACCATTTTATAGTGTTAATAAATATTTTCACTTGATAAACCTTGTTTATTTTATTTTTGATGGAAATCTATTTACAAGTAAATGTAAGTGCTATTAATTTATATAGTATAATTAATTTTAAAAAAGAACATATAATTTAAAATTCATATAATAAAATAAATTATGTGCGTTATTTTATCATTCATCATTTGAAATTGAAGAGAAATTATGAAATAATTTCTCTTTTCAAATATTTTATAGAAAAAAATATCATTTAATACAACAATTAAAATAAGTAAACTCTAAGGCGGAATCGATCGGGACCGAGAAAATTTTCCGTAGTAGACAATATTCCGCGTTAGACAAATTTTACTCTATGTCTATGGATTCGCAGGGACTTTAAAATCTTTCCGAGTTAGGCAGATTTCCGTCTTACACAGAGTCCGCCTTACAGAGAGTTTACTGTAAATACGAAAAGAGAAAAAAAAAAAAAGTGAAACTCTAGGAATAAATAACAAAATTTTTTTAACAAATTTTGCTTTTTAAGCTAATTTATTTTAAAATTTTCTATTTAAATATTCTCAAAACAACTTTTGTTTACGTTATTTATCTATAGGTATTTAAAAATCATGTCAATTGTCACCGATAGATGGCAGAGCATTTTGGGGCTAAGCTGACTTCCAGTTCTTATATGGGAAAAACAGTGAATGCGAGAGGCATTTAGTATGTAGGGGGTAGTGACTAAAACCAAGGATTTAGCGATTAACGAAGCTGCATCTGTGCCGGCCGAGTATTCTATTTTATTTTAACTGTAACCTGAAATTGATGACTTTCTGTTGTGTTTTTCTTGTAACTGTTGATAGTAATTGACTTAACGTTTATAATTGGCTGAGGATGGATCGTGATGATCCGAAACGTCCCAATTTTAATATGTTTTTAGTGTTTTTATGTAATAATTTTAATTGTTTTATGTATTGTCTGTGATTTTAATGTAAATATTTTAAATAATACGTCGTCTAAATTTCACTTTAAATTTCAATTTCTCCTGCCCATTTCTCAGCATATATAATACTGATATATTTATATTTAAAAAAAATTTCAATCTTTGTTGAAACAATAATCAGTCATCTAAAATTCCCCTTGAAATTTCTGCAAAAACATTTTTACCCCCACCCCTTTTACACACAACAAAGTTCAGTTTTCTTAAAGTTTTTTTTTTCTTTTTTGTATGCACATATCTTTATACACAACATTTGAATGGCTATTCTGAATATGTTAAGGAAATTAATATGTTCCTTTTTGAAAATGATCCTCAAATCGCTAGCTTATTTTCTTTTGTAGAAGAAGAAAAAATAAATTATTTGCGTTTTTTATTTTGCCTGTATGATTTTATTTAAAGAAAAATAACCTAATGCTTACAAAATTCGAATATGTTTTTCAAATATAACACAGTATTTAAGCATTTAAAAATGGGCATCTTCTAAAACCCCTACCCTTTTTTTGCTGAAAAAGTTGAGGATCCTATTATATTATTGCCTAAAGCTGTTATATTTGTTGGATACTTAAATTAAATTAATGGTGGTGAGTTTTTATTCCTTAGTTTAGTACCTGTGTTTCCGAACAAAAATGAATTCAGAAAGGTATTTGAGAACAGTCGTGAAATTTTCTGTCACATATTTAAGAATCGAACAGTGTTTTCCATTTTTTTCATAAATAAATGGAGAGTTGTAAGCGATTGTTGTCACGGGACGACAGGTTTTTCTCCTTTCTCGCGCTGTCGTATCCAAAAATTCAGTTCTAAAAGCCAACTTTGTCAGTATTTTTAAAAAGATATTCTACTTTTACCAAAAAATTGAAAACACCATTCGATTACATAGTTTATTAATAAGAACACCTGTCAGTTTTATGTGTTTCCGAACAAAAATGAATTTAGGAAGGTATTTGAGAACAGCCGTGAAATTGTCTGTCACATATTTAAGAATTGAACAGTGTTTTCCATCTTTTTCTAATAAGTAAATGGAGAGTTGTAAGTGATTGTTGTCACGGGACGACAGGTTTTTCTCTTTTCCCGCGCTGTCGCATCCAAAAATTCAGTTCGAAAAGCCAACTTTGACAGTATTTTTAAAAAAGATATTCTGCTTTTACTAAAAAATTGAGAACATCATTCGATTACATAGTTTATTAATAAGAACACCTGTCAATTTCATGTATTTCTGAACAAAAATGAATTCAGAAAGGTATTTGAGAACAGCCGTATTATTTCAATTTTAATTGATAAACTTAACTTAGAAATTGGCCCTGACAAGGTCCCTTTTTGTTTAACTTCATATAACATAATGTGTAATTAAAAAGAATTTCTGAACGAAAAAAATCTTACACGACAAGAAACAAAGAAGTGTTTTTCGCCAAGCACGATTCCCAGCAAGAAACATCAAATGCATGCCGAAGTCTCTGACCAATCAGATTGCGAGATACAATTTAGAAGGAAAATTTCAGTTGGGAAAAAAATATGCCTCCTTTTGCAGGCGCCAAAGAAAACATGCATTTTAATTTTAAACACTGAAACACTACTAGAACTACGTCATTATAACGCCAAATGAAATTCAATTTCGCGAGTTTTAAAAAAATTAACATTGTTGACGCGAAAGTAATCATTTAAAGAATGATTACTTTCGCGTAGACGTAAATTTTCAAAATTACAGAGTTTCGAGAACTATTTTATGAAATCAATACAAATATACTAAAAATAAAAGCGCAAATAAATATTGTTCAATTTTTTTTTTCAAAATCGCATTTTAAATTACATACATGAAACTGTAAGGGTCTCTTAGCAATGCACTAAACATGGCCAGTTTTGAATCTTCGAAAAATGAAGTTAAAACTTAATTTTTTCTTAATAATAAAAAATATTTTCAATTAAAAAACAGTAAATTAAAAATTTTTGCATGGTTACGATTAAATAATAATTAAATCTAAAAGAGATTCGCGTTCAATAAATGGCAAGTCACATCGTTTGGCGCGGTTTGTAAAAAAAAAAAATGGTACTTTTCTGGTATAGAGGCCTTGCGTTTTTTTTTTTTTTTTTAAGTTTGGCGTAATTCGGGCGTCAGAACTTTCGATTTGTTGCCAAATGATATAAACAGTAATGAAAACAAACTTGACGAAATTTTTTGTTTAGTTATGTATTTTAAATGTATGTCTATTATTAATGCTTTTTATAAACAAATTACTTCTGTTTCCATATGAAATTAGATAAATGGCGTCTTTATGTTAAATAAATTTTATAAACATTGAAAAAAATGCTTGTGTATATGAAATGAAACAGTGAATAGGATGCCAGAAAATATGTTGCAAAATTTCCTTCTCCGCCAAGGCTACTTTCTCTATTTCGCTAAGGTGTCTATACTGGAAAAGTACTAAAAAATCTTCACACGTTTAGGATTGAAATAAATGGTGCAATAGCATACATTTTAGTATAGAGTTGGTACAACGCAAAAGTAGCGGAAGGTCTCCAAAAAACTTTGTCCCAACTTACGCCAATTCTCTGTAAATTAGAATGTGGAATAGGTTCGCTTTAAAAACACAGAATCAATTTATTCCTTTTTTAACGCGTAAGCACACGCGCTGGGGTAAATCTCATCCCACTCACATTTTTTTTTTTTTTTTTCGAAATATAAATTTTTCGAGGGCGCTTCTGAACTTCCTTATACCTTTCAAAGTCAAGGTTGAGAAAGGTTCTGTGAAGGAATGTCTTTTTTTTTGTTGTTGTTGTTGTTGGCTAGAAGGGGAAAAAATATGCCTTTTGGAATTAAGTAATCCCGCGCGTGTACAAACGTTTCATTTCGATATGTTCATTCGTTTTGGGATAACACACACTAAAATAATTTTACTTAAAGAGTGACATAAAAGTTACCTGTATATGTTGATGAAAGTGTGTTAAATGTAATTAATATAAAGTTTATAAAATAATTCATGTTTTAAGAGGCGAAACAAATCGTTGCATATTTTTTTTAAAAAAACGCGATTTTTACAGAAACTGATACAAAATCGGAAAATAAGTATGAAACGCTTCATTTTTCCCTAAAAAGAAATAGTACTGATGCATTTTACAATATAGAGTTGTAGACTTGCTTTTAAAACGCATTTAGCCAAAAATATAATGGTAGACAAAATGTAATAATGAGTTACCCCATGCGTGTGATAACTTAAAAAAAATATGTGTATGTGCTTACGTTTAAGATAATTATGTGCTAAACGGCGCCTGGCAACATGCGCCAATTGTCTGTAGATTCAATTATGTAATTTATCCGTACCAAATACGCCAATTGTCTATAAACTCGTTTACGTAATTTATCTCCTTAATTAATGCATACTTTACAAAGGACACAAACTTTCAAATTTTCCTGATTTTTTTTTTTTTTATCAATGGTTACAGTTAGATGTAAATATGTTAGTCATTATCAAAGTATTTTAGTTTGACCTACGAAATATTATTATAAATATCCAATATTAGCAATATTTCTTATATTATTTACAGGTGTATTGTATAATATTTTCAATCACTTTTAATCATTTTTCTGCATTCAGTCGTTTTCAGATTTTTTTAAATTTTAAATTCCAATTAAGTGCCCAAAGCAAAAATTTTCCCTTTTTATAGTTTTTTCACAGTTTTAATTAATTTCTTATGACTGTTTCTTACTCTAGCTTTTTGTGTGTTTGAGGGGTTGACATAGGATGCTGCGAAGCCCCTTAATACAGAGGAGCGTGGGTACGTAGGAGAAAAATTTAAGAAATCACAGTATGTATAAAACTAGACTGGCGGCTAGTCCTGAGTAAAGTATAGGTCAATATCCCAATATGGATGTTAGCTATATGTATGGGGTCATCAGAGCTCTTAAAACACACTATTGAACCAAAGTTTCTGTTAGTTTTTGATTAGGGAAATTGGCTGGGCCGGTTGATTGAGGTCATTGGTTGGTTAGTTGGGGCGGTTTTTTGGTTAGTGGCAGTTGATTGATTAAGTTCCTGAAAGGATCTGAAAAAGGTATGAAATGATATAAAAAACTGTTGGAACCAGATTGAAAAGTAAAGCTCAATCTAAAAAAAATTACAGTAAAAAATTGGCAAATAGTTTCAGTCTAAAAAATAAGTAGTGCGTAGAAAAGTAATGGAACCAGATTATCTGTAAAGCTCATGAAATTACCCAAATTTTTGTTGATAGCTGAAAATGTGGACTGAGCTTTACTGGTGCCTTATATTCAGAATCATATTATCCACTCAAAATGAGTACCGGGTATAGTAAAAAAAATCTGCCAGGCCCAGAATTGTGGACATGATTGCATCATGTCAAGCTAAACTCCACAAAGCTAAAAGAATGTCAACCATGAAGTAATATTTTAAGTGTAACATTAATATAGTCAGGTTGTTGAGGAATTGTTGTTATTAACATTTCTGACATAACACACTAACGTAATAATTTTTCTTTCATGTAATTACTGTAAAAAGGGAACCTTATGCCAATGGACTTACGCCAGACAAATAGTTAGCATATGGTTGAATCGTACATGCTTAGGGTTTTGGGTTTACTTGGACTTTGATCTTCCAGGCTTATCAGTGACCCTTGGAATAGAATTTGGTCCATACTTCGTACTGAACGGATCGTTCTGTTTGTCGCTCATTACCAAATCAGCCTCTAACCTATTTTTATGAACCCACATTTTTAAACTGGTTATCAATGATTGGAATTTAGAATGTGTTAAAAATGCCTCTATTATCCTGATTGATTTTAAGGCACCAGTAAAGCTCAGTCCACATTTTCAGCTATCAACAAAAATTTGGGTAATTTCATGAGCTTTACAGATAATCTGGTTCCATTACTTTTCTACACACTACTTACTTTTTTAGACTGAAACTATTTGCCAATTTTTTAATGTAATTTTTCTTTAGATTGAACTTTACTTTTCAATCTGGTTCCAACAGTTTTTTATATCATAGATAATAGAAATTGGGATTACTAAACGTCCACCAATGGTTTCTTATTGGACAACAGGATGATTTTTTGGTAAATCCTGCTAATAAAGTATTTCGCAAGCGCTAATTTGGAATCTTCCCTCGATTCGCGCATTTGGCGAAGCAAGCTTGGCGCGGTTTAAAAACCGGTAATGGGTTGCTGTAAACGATACGCTCCCCTCCCGCCAGAAAATGTATCACCATGACCATGTGGTTACTTGCACGGGTATTTTTGTTAAGCATTTGACGCAGTAAGTCTTTTTTTTCCCTTAGTGTGTAAAACATATCTATATCATATTTTTCCTGCGGCGAATGTTTAATTTTGTGTTTTATTATAATTATATTATTTACATGTTGCTATATCATGCTACAATTACGTACATAACACCTTTTGGTCATTGCTTATCATGAAGTACTTAATCTGGTGTTAACTTTCCTTCTCCTTTTTACCAGAAAAAGCGGGATCTTTTTTTTTTTTTAATTAAGGTGGCTTACAGTTAATTTGCATTAATTTATTTTTAACCCCTTAAGGGGCAAGCAAAAATGTCTCTAAATATTAAATTCTCACCGGAATAATCGCAAAATTTTATTTTTAAATAAAGAAAAGCAATTTTTTACTGATTTTCCTCCAAAGTTAAAAATATAAAAATTAGTTAAAATTTTCTGGTGAGAATCTTGTTTAAATTAGGTGGGATATGTTTTATCCCAGTGCCCCTCAAGGGGTTAATGCATTCATAAATGTTCTTAGTTAAATAACTAAATGTTTATTACGGCAAGAGTAAAATCATGCAATTTTTTGTTACACATTATTTTTTAATATGTTTTCCAATTTTAAAAGCCTTTATAAATATTTTTCAAGCGCAACTCGAAAGGAATTATACTAAGGAAATTTCCAATGTACCTTTGCCACTCTTAAAAAGCTGGCTTGTAAGTAAGAAGTTGAACTCACCAAAGAGCATACTTAACTTTTTATATATGAAGGATAGAACATGAAGACATCGATAATTTAAAATTCACAAAATTGTGGCTAGAATTTTCACAAATATAAGAAAAACTTCACAATTTCACAAAACACAGTACCCTTTGAGAAAATTCTGGACAGACCCCTGATACATAAGACTGGCGCCCGGCTAACCGAAAAGTATTTACACTAAGATATATATATATATAAATCCATCCCAAGATGAAATTTCTATGAAATATATTATTTTAGTGCTATAAAATTTTCATTCTCACATATAGTAAGCATTTTATTATAAAAATAAAACATTCATCAATTAATTCTTTACGTTATATTTTTTCACACACACACAAGAAAGGGTATCTTTAGTTGGTGTAACCTCTGTTACTTTTTTTTTGGGGGGGGGGGGGTCAAAAAATTTTGCAGGCTACAAATGAAATTTGTAAGTAAACAAGTTGTCATAACAGTAATTTTGGTATATTTGTTATGAATGTCACATAAAGTAGACAGATTTGCATTTTCCTTGAGACTTTTTTTCTGCTGTAACTTCTGTTACCAATTATTCATCATTTTTATGTTGCAATTTTATAATATTTGCAAATAAAAATCAGTTCAGATTTCATACACTATTAAATAATTAATGACAGATAAACTAAAAGAAGTGTGTTCCCAGACATTTCTTATTTTTACCCTCTAAATGTAATCTTATAGTATAAAATTACTACTTGTTACATAGTTTAGAATAGTGCATAATTTAGAAAGATAATATAAGTTAAATCTTCTAATAACTTAACAAAACTATATATATATATATACATACATATATATATATATATATATATATATATATATATATATATATATATATATATATATATATATATATATCGCTAAAAGTAAAAAGAAAAAAAAGAAAGAAAGAAAAGAAATACTGTCAAGTCTGTTCGGAAATGGGTGATTGAACTTATTCAAGAACTATGGTACAATTAATTTTCTTGGTATTGCGCATTGTTTATTTAAAGTAGATTAATAACATTGTACATGATACTTTGCTAGACTATGTTTTTAATAAGTACTTCAATTATTTTTTTTAAATTAGTATTGGATTTTGGTTATTTTATGTTAAAATTTCTTTAAAAAAAAAAAAAAAAAAACATCGTACTACAAAGAAAAATCAATGTAAATTTACAAAAAATTGCTTCCAGTATTTGAAAAAAAAAAAAACGTTTATTATTATTTTTTTTAATTAGTTTCAAAGCTTAAAATATTTTCTCAGTTATTTTAAATTTAAGTAGAAATTCTTGAAATTTTGGAGTATTTATGCCCATATTTATTTTACACGAACTTATAAAACTTTTCTTTCCAATCTATTTAAAAATTTAGAATACGGCTTTTCCTATGATACTAATTTAATATTTGTAAGTTAACATGTTAATTTTTTATTAATTTTGAAAGAAAAGGTCTTGCTTGGTACAAAAAAAAAAAAAAAAAAAGCAAATTTCATTTTTATTTACCATTTTATGAAAAAGAAAAAACTATCCATCATATCATTTTGAGCTTTTGACAACTGAAAATCTGACCATTTTACTCTCGTTTAAAAAAAAGATTATGAAAATATCTTAATTAGGCGTGTGTCGATGGGATTTTTATTACTAAACAGAGAAAACTATATGAACCGCTTTAAAATCTCTCCCCAAAGACGCGCTTCCGACAATATATGCTTTTCTCACTGCCTTCAGTAGGTTCGGAAGATTTCGATGACAGTTATCCGAGGGGAGACGTTCTCGATTGTGTCGTGGTAGCATTTATCTCAGGGTAATCGGAATGCAACGTCACATCAGGAAATTCGAAAGATTTTCCGAGAAAGGGGAACAACCCTCATAGCATGCATGGTCACGGTGACGTCACTGCAAGTCACTGTGGTCACGTCACATCTGTGACCGAAATGCCACCACTCAGTGATGTCACATTGTGACTGAAATGTGAACTTCTTAGAAAACTTTAAAAACTTACGAAAATTCTTCAAAACATGTTACTTTTTGTAAAATTATATTTTTCTGGCAATTAAAAAAATTGTGAAGTCTCTGTTATGTCACTGCTATGTAACGTACGCCACGTCACATATGTGACAAAAAAACCAGCATATTGTAAGTCACAGTGTGACAAAAAATATGAACTTCAAAAATCTTTGAAAATGAAGAGAAATATTTTAAACAGCCACGAGTTACAGCGGCATAAGGAATGAAAATATATTAGTGGATAGCAAATGGTAAATTCCGTCACTAAAGGGGAGGGGGGGGGTTGCATAATAAATAAAGTGCACGATACAAGCATTAATAAACTAAATTTTTAGGCTATATTTTATCAATTTGATATCTAAGACAGTGAATGTATACTTTTTCATGATTTCAATTTTATCTAGCATTTGGATAATATATTTACAATTACGAATATTAAATTTATACACTTTACATATTTAGTTTGCTGGGAGGAAATTTCACTCTTTCTTTCTTTTTTTACCTACCAGAATTATTCGAAACACTTCTGTGGTTTCAAACTAAAAATTTTCTATTACAGTTAAATCTGCACCTTTTAATGAGCATGTAGAAAGAGTCTTCAGAGTTTAGTCATCTATGCATTTCTTGCTTTAGAATATTTTTATAATTTGTATTCAAGTCATAAATTCTACTTCTTTCAGACTTTTAAAATAAAATTAGCATTTTCCGAAAATAAAGGAAAACAAACTTTACTTTAAAAAAATAGAAAAAAAAAGGGGGGGGGGTGTCGTTAATACATTAAATTTATTTTTACACCTTTTAAAAATTTAAACAATGTTTTATCTAATAAACTCTAATTATGAATATTATTATTATAATTATTTAGAAAAAAGGAACTTTACAATACATTTTAACTTGAATTATTTGGTACGGATAAAAAGAAAAGATTAAATACATTGGACATTTCTTCAAATACAAAATTTTAATGAATGATACTTTCAGAAAATTTCTGCGCGTTCAAATTCCATATTTCTTGTATACAAAAACAAACAATCTGTAACAAACCATTTGCTCGAAAATCGTCTGCCCACAGAAAAATAAATATCAGAATACGCGGGAAATAGTTCACTTGTTTTAGAACAACACGTCTACAACACTTTAAGATAAGGAAATGACCATTTTAGGATACACGGATATTAATGGAACGTGCATGTAAGTTTTATTTAATTTAAATATTTTATTCCTGGTTGTATATTATGAGTTAAATAGTTATATTTGTAAGAGACTGATCTTTAACTGTCAGAAGCGTTATTTTCCAATTTGATAACTGTGAAGAAAAATATTTTAATCTGCCATCGCTTGAAAAAAAAAAAAAAACTGCGCAGAGACATTCATGCCTACATTCATACTGGAATTAATATAAACATTAATTTACTCTTACTTGAGATTAAAAATGTATGGAACGACAATGATTTGGAATTATTTTATCGGCTTCTTACTATTTTTTGATTACTAACATTTATAGTTATTATTATTTTGGGGTTAAATATGATGTCCGATTATCATGAGATTACGAAACTGTTTCAGATTAGAAATTAACATTATACTGGGAAAATGTATTTTTAACATATTACAGTAGTGAAACATTTGAAAGAATTTTCTTTTAGTGCTAATAATATTTTAAATTATCTTTTAGAATCCTAAATCTTCAAACCAATGTTTTCAGATTTAACATTTGCCAAAATTATAAAATAATAGGAATTCCTTATACCATATGGAAATATTTTTGAGATATTGTTAAATCTAATAATGCATTTAATTTATCTATTGTAGTTTGCTGTTGTTTAACAGTACAATTATAAATACTAATTATTATTTTTAGTGTTCTTCAAATTGGTATATTTATTTTTTTTTAATTGTATGTAAGCATTTTTTCTGTTTGTGATTTTAATCAAACATTTAATTATAGACATTCTGAATGGGTTATTAAATTTTCTTCTATTGTAAATTAATTTTCTATGTGTATGATTCGGGTAATTATTGGCACTAAAAAGTAAAATATGATATTTAAGCATTGAAATAAAGTATTTTTCATGCCTGATAGGAAGTTATAGATTAAACTGCTTTTGTATATATATTTTTAAAGTTCATATAATACAGGATACATAATGTAGGACACAAGTTGAAAAGTGCTTATGACTTCGGTTTGTCTCTCCGTCTGTCCGTCTAGCAGTCTGTGCGCACTCTAACTCTCTTAAATATACTCGGATTGACCTGAAATTTTTGGATGGTATTGACGTTTACCATCGCACGGTACCTATTTGTAATGAAGTTTGTAGCATGCTTTGTTCATTTACAGGGACAGCCAAAAGTTTTTCGTTGCATTACGGCCTATGGGAAAAAGTCGTTTCAAATGATTTTTTATGATTTTACGCACGCTTTCAAACAGAATAAAATTTATATGCATTTATGAAGTGCACTAAAATATGCATTCTGTTGACTATGCGATGCAAAGAATAGTTATTGTTCATTTACAGGACTAAAAAAGGAATTCAAATACATAATGATATAGAGGTGGAGGGAATTGTTTGCGGCATACTTTAATTATGTTAATCTATTTCATATATAATGAAATTGATGTATGTCGCTGAGGTTTACGTACTATAAATTATTTCATGTATAATAAGAATAATACGTATATAGCATTTACAGGGACACACAAAATCTTTCAGATACCATATTGTATCCGAAGTACTGTTCATTAGCGATGATTGCTGGAAATATATTTTTAATTATGATATGCACTTTTATGATTCACTATATTTATGCATAGTGTATGGTGTATATAAATGCTATAATTCCTATACAAGGCTACACAAAAGTATTCGTAAGGATTACTGGGTATGGGCGCAAATTGCTTAAAGGTGGTTTTTAAATGAGTTATGCTTTTTTTCGCTGAACTGCATTTAATTTACCAAGAAATATTTGTAGAATATAGATAAAATGATATATAGGGTCACGTAAAGAATTGGATACATGGCCGTCTGTATATTATAATTTCTGGAAATGTGATTTCAGCAGTTTTAAGAGTGTCTTAGTTTGAATTAAATTTTAACTAAATAGTGGCGTGTAATAAAGATTTTAGGTAAACTACAGGGTTGTACAAAGGTATTCAAGTATGTTTCCATACATTAGTATAAATTGCTGAAAATGAATTTCAACCTGTTAGGCGTTTTCTTGCTAAACTAAATTTTCCCATTATATAGTATATATACACTTAAAACTAGTATGTTGTGGCCATCACAAAACTTTCTTCTATATAAATCACGTCAATTAAATCCTTTACATAGTAAAAGAAATAACAACGATTTAGCACCAATTCATATCAAAGTATATCTGAATTTGAAGTTGGATGAAAATTCGTGCATTAGTTCTTGAGATAGAGCTATAGCGGAAATTCTGAAAAAATATAGCATAACAGCGCCACCTGTTGAGCGATTTACACCAAAAGTAAACAGCACTAAACAACATCAAGGTATACCTAAATCTGAAATTTGTTGAAAATCCAAGTATTAGTTCTTGAGATAAAGCTATTGCGGAAATCGCAAAAATACAGCATAGCAGCGCCGCCTGTTCAGCGATTTACACCAAAAATTAAACAGCACTAATTTATACGTCAATTCATGTCAAGGACTAACTAAATCTGAAGTTTGATGAAAATCCGTGCAATAGTTCTTGAGATACAGCTCTTGTGGAAATCGTGAAAAATGCAGCACAGCAGCGCCACCTGTTGGGCGATTTACACCAAAAATTAAACAGCACTAATTTATATCAGGGACTAACTGAATCTGAAGTTTGATGAAAATTCGTGCATTTTTTCTTGAGTTAGAGCTATTGCGATAATCATGAACAATGCAGCATACCAGCGCCACCTGTTGGGCGATTTTTACAAAAAAGTAATCAGCACCAAACTATATCTTGGACTAACTGAATATGAAGTTTTATAAAAATCCGTGCGGTAGTTCTTGAGATATAGCTATTGCAGAAATCGCGAAAAATGCAGCATAGCAGCGCCACCTGCTGGGCGATTTTCACCAAAAACTAATCAGGTCCAGATTATATCAAGGTCTAACTAAATATGAAGTTTTGTAAAATTCCGTGCATTAGTTCTCGAGATAGAGCGCCCACAAAATTTTTGTCACATACAGACTCACAGACAGAGTGACAGAGTGACAGGGTGACAGACAGACTCACAGACAGACATTTTCTAAAAACCATCAAATCGTGTTCTGGGCATTCTAAAACGTATAAATCCGTCGAAAACCGGAAGTCGAAATTTTTCACGAATCCAATACTTTCTTCTTGTAAAGATAGAAGAAAGTAAAAATGGGTACTCAAAATTGTGTAAAAAGTACTCAATTTTAAATGCGTCACATGCACAAAATAGCTCCGATCCAAATGTACTCAAAGTTGAGAAACACATGTACTCATTTTTTATTCCATAGCTGTGATCAAATATGAATCGTTATGTACTGCTCCCCCCCCCCCAAAAAAAAAAAAACAAACAAAAAAAACCCCTAAAATGTAAAGTAAAAATGTACTGACATTTATTTCCGTCCAAAGTTCTTAACAAGAAATGTTTAATTGATTATTTATCAAGAAAAATAGCAAAATTCTTAACAAGATACTCAAATCGAATATTTTTATGACAAGAACATTATTTCCAAGCAATTATTTTTAAAATGCTGTGCATAATTTAATATTTACATTAATAAACATCATTTATGCCGCATAAATGAAATGAACCATTACATGGTACAAAACTACTTGTTTGTTTGGGTTTGATAACATGTGATGCTTCAAAATAGAGAAAGCATGGGTTCATTTTTGATCCAAAAATATTCAATTCAATATGAGTACCTCGGTTTGCTCATTTTTGAGTACTTCATTTTTTTCAGTGTATCAACCTACAGATCAAATAAGGGCTGTTTAAAAGAATTGGAAAACATATTTGGCTATGGACGGTAGCTGCTGAAATCAGTTTTTCAAATGTTTTATGCGTTTTCTAAAATGTTTACTTAGTTATCTTATTTACGTCATTTCCCTAAATTACGATGTCTTGTTAAAGCATTCAGAAAGTGTTGGAAAGTATATTTTAATCTATGCTTAACGCATGATTTTTCTTACTCGTTTTTTTTTTTTCTCTATTTCCCAGATCAGTCTTTTCCTATAAAACATACCAAATCTCTTTAGCTCATATTCACAAAGTACAATATACACGGGAATAAAAAATTTAAATAAATATCGCTTATCATGCCGCTCTATAAATAATAGTTGTATTAATATCCGTTAGTTTCCATGTTCGTATTTAATAAAGCAATGACAAATCAAAACAAATTAAAAAACTTACACATTCTAAATATCAAGCATAGAACTTAATAAAAAAATATGTCAGTTGATAAGCATTGTTTTTTAAGTGGAAAAATGTAAAATGTTTTAGAAGAATAGGACTCCAAAGTAGCGATATTTTGCTAAAAAGTACGGTAAAAAGATAAGATTTTATATTTACAGCAAAATTTTATTTTAAAATTCATCGCTGTATTAATACTTAGAAATTTTTCCAGAGAGAATCATTCGCCTTATATACAATATTTCAAATGAAAATCAAATGTCAAATTAATTGCTTAAAAGGCGCAAAGGCCAACATTGTGAAAAAGATTCCA
Source organism: Maratus speciosus (assembly GCA_963932465.1). Lineage (NCBI taxonomy): Eukaryota > Metazoa > Arthropoda > Arachnida > Araneae > Salticidae > Maratus > Maratus speciosus. The sequence goes on from OZ010798.1 coordinate 467,806,645, forward strand.
TGCCTCGACTCGAACCCGGGCCATCAGTGTAGCACACTGACATTCTACCGACTAAACCACATGGAACGACGCCCAGCCCGTAAAATTTTTCACTATTACATGTTCGCAAGGCTACAAACGCAGCATAAGATGGAATATTTATCGTGAGCCACCGACATGGGGTAAACACGAAACTTAATTAAATCCAGCATCGATTGAAACTATATTAATAATTGGAAATTTTTCCAGGGAGAAACATTCGCCCTGCATACAACATTTCAAATTAAAATTGCCTTTTAAGCAATTAATTTGAAATTTGACTTTCATTTGAAATATTGTATGCAAGGCGAATGGTTCTCTCTGGAAAAATTTCCAAGTATTAATATAATTTCAATCAATGCTGGATTTAATTAAGTTTCGTGTTTGCATCATGTGGGTGGTTCACGCTAAATATTCCATCTTTTGCTGCGTTTGTAGCCTTGCCAACATGTAATAGTGAGAAATTTTCCAGCCTGGGTATCGTTCCATGTGATTTAGTCGGTAGAATGTCAGTGTGCTGTACTGATGGCCCGGGTTCGAGTCCCAGCATGGAATCTTTTTCACTATTTGCGTCTTTTAAGCAATTAATTTGAAATTTGATTTTCATTTGAAATCACAGTGTTTATGACAAGTTCGTCACAAATGACACATATTTCACAAATTGGTCACAATGTGACTTCAAAGCATTGTCGCTTTCGTCACAGGTTCGTCACAAAGTTAATGCCAAAATAGTCACAAATGACACACTTTTCACAAATTTGTCACACTGTGACTTCACAGGGTGGTCACAATGTGACGTCACAAACGTCCTCTAAAACGGCCATAACGACCTCGCATTCTAGTCACTGTGACGTCACATCGACGGTCACAAAATCACAGTGTGACTTCACAACGACGTCGCCGTGACGTCACAATGCCTTACGGGAATGGAGTTATGTATAAAGAGGGGTAGACATATAGTGTACTGTGTACCAGTATCGAGAGAAGTGACTGAGAAGGTTGTCACAAGATGGCGGCTGCTTTTTTTAAATCGGATGTGCAGTTTCTGATTACCGCCAAACATCACACCAATAAAATCGAACAGAAAGTTTCATCTTATTTAAGCGTCTTATTCATGGAAATATTTTCTCACAAATGTCGTAAAAATTCCTATTTGCTTTTACTGGTGTCAGTTTGCCTGGTAAAACTGTCAGTTTGTTTCACTGGTTGTCACAATAGGGTGGAATCGAAGGGCCTGCCTACCGCCAAAGTAAACGTCCAGCAGTAAAAATGAAAATCTGTTTCTGCCATTATTTATGACTAAAATTTTGCATTAATAAGCCGTTTAAATAAGAAGAAAATTTCTATATAAATGTACTGGTGGAAGTTTCCACCGGCGGTAATCAACCTCTGCAAAAGCGGTTACAGTTGAAGCTTCACTATTTTAAGGATATGTCAGTTCAGTTCCTCTTTATTAATAGTTCCATGAGGGGAACACCCGATCTGTTCAAGATAGTGCTTAAACACTCCACTCCTCAAACCACAGACAATTAATAGGTAATTAATAAGATTATAGTCTGTGCCTCAAACTTTATATAAGACATAAGACATTGAATCGCCAGTTATGGGATTCAATGATATTTAACCCTCATTAGGGATGGGTAGAGAAACGTGGAACAGGTTTCTAGGAACAGTTCCAAGAGAAAAAACGAAGGAACTGTTTCCCTTCGCCAAAAGGAACCGTTCCTTTCGAACTAAAATCCCATCTGCCGCCAAAGCAAACCTTGTCACATTTTTCTCTCACTTGCGATTTGTTGATGATGTCAAAAGGTTTCCAAACAATGAGAAACGTCATTAAAGTATCAAATGCTGGATGCCAGAAAAGGGGAAAATCGCCTGATTAACGATGCCAGATCTGAGGAGCAGTTTAAAAGGAACATATCTTTGGAAAAAAAACTTCTCGTTTCTGTTTCTCATCATTGCGCAGCCGCGGAAAAACGCAAGGAACAGATAGTGGAATGTGGAATGGAGCAGGAACAGGAGCAGATCGAGAAACGTACTTCAGGAACATGTTTTTTTTGCTGTTTCTTCTTTGTTCGTATCATTTTAGAGGTATTTTGCTTGGATTAGTGTGTGTGAGGGACGGTAGAGAAGGGGGGGGGGGTGATAAGAAGCTCAGGTAAGAAAGGAACTTTGTTGGTGCCAAGTTGAAAATTCAGTTTTCACTTTGACATGAGGACATGACGGATAGAATTTGTCGGTCGCTGATAAATTAGACAAATAAAGGAAAGGGGAGAAGGTCTCTTAACCCTTTTTCTTACTAAAGATACGTCAGATTAAAGGTCTTTTGCATTTTCATGAATTTAGTACTATAATTTAATACGCATTATTAATGTAAGAAATAATTACTATTTTTTAACCATAAGATATTTATTTTGTATTTAATACATAAAAATTTCAATTTACACATTTAATACACAAAATGTCGATTTCTTTTTTATTGTGAGTATCGAATTATGATAATAATATTTCTTTTCGTTCTTAATATTTGTTCAACAAATGTATGAATGTTAATAGTCACATAAAAATCAATACTAGTATTAATAATAGTAATAATAAGCGTTTTCGTTTACATCTGAATGAAGGTTTCCAGTCCGCCCCCAACTCTAAATTTCTTACTATAACTAAAGATTATTTTTTAACTATTTTATAAACACGATTTTTGCGCAGCTGAATAGTAAGGATATGTTAAAATAGCAAAAGGAATGAGGTTAAATTAATGTTAATACAATAATAATAATGAAACAGCACTAGTAAGGTTATTTGTAAGGTAAAAGTTGAATGCTATTTCTAGAAAATGAACAAAACTCTAACGAACGAATCAATAAAAACTTTTAATTTATGAAGAAATCCACAAAGAATGTTTAAAAGTTTAAAAAATGTAATTTTAATTAAATAAGCAGCTCAATAAATGTTATTATTTAAATTCAGTTTTTAAATTTGTATTACAAAATATTTCAGAAAAAAATTTCATTTTAAATCTTGAAATTAAAAGAATTGAGGAATATTGCTGTAGATTCTTAAAAAGGGTATTTAAAAAACTGTAATCGAACGGTTTTTCAATTTTCGATAAATGGACTACATCTTGAGCTATTAGCTATTGTTGTATCATGATGGTAGTTTTTCCTCTTCTCCGCACTGCCGCGTCCGGAAATTCGGTTAAAGATATCAAATTCGCAGAATTTTCTGAAACACCTACCTTTTTATTGAAAATGGGGGAAAACCCATTCGATTAGCTAATTTTTGAGCAAAAGTACCTAGTAATTTTATGCATTTGCGAATAAAAATGAAATGAAGAATGTGTCAGAAAGAACACAGTTTAGATTTGAGAACAGACTTAAGAAAATCAAGAAAGTATGCATGAGGTCAGATATTTTTTAAATTCCTATAGCTTAAAAAAAAAAAAAAAAAAAAAAAAGCTAGTTCAGTTAAACGAATTGTTCGGGAAAAATTCATTATACATTATGAGTATTTTCCGATTTTCATAGACATCAGGTAGAAAAATATAATTTATTATTAGTATTGTATTTATAGAATTTTAATTATGATGACCAATGAAATCAAAAGAAAATATTCCTTACATGCCTTTTTTATTTTGGCTTTTCTTGAAAAATAAAGATATTTTATCATGAGTTGTTTTATGGATTGAAGTCAATTGGATAAACAATTCTTTAGAAGATTTCGCAAAAATAAATAAATAAATAAATAAAATGAATGCAAGGAAGAAACTGCATCCAGTTTGAAGTTACAAATCTTTCTTCATGTATTCACTAGAAATATTTCCGGTGTCAGCTTAATAATGTATGCTAAAAAACTTTGAAGCAGTGCCAGATGTGGTTTTAATTAATCGCTATCGGGATTAAGGTTTACAGAAGCAGCTACTAAACACTGAGAATATTTGCATTTAAAGAGTTCCTTAGATTCTATTAGAAACAACATTGAGAAGTTTTTAAACGATTTTTTTTATGCAATTTTGAAATACACAACCAAGGACCAACACAACCAACACACACACAAAAAAAAATCACTGTGGCACTAGATTTTGATGTTATTGGTGTCGGTGTTATTTATGACGGCCGATTATCTGCACGAGGGATATGGGCCCGAGGGGGAGTGCCCTCCGTGGGGGTCTTTCTAAGGGAACCTAACACGTATTTACGTATGGAAACCCAAGGTTAGAAGAAAACCCCGAAAAACTCCGAACGATTGGGCCGACGAGCGCGATTGGGTTCGAGCACAGCCCTTTCCGCCTATCACCTTCGAGAGCAGAGCCTCTCGGCCACTGGTGGGGCCGCACTAGATTTTGGAACGAATACGTCTGTCATCAATTGCCTAGTCTGTTTTTTCTTTAAATCGGGTATATGCACATGAAATAGAACTTTGAAGAATTAAATCATTTTATTATCTTTTTTCGTCGAGGATCCCCCCCCCCCCCCATCTGCCGTTTAAGATAATTTTAAACTCATGAACTTAAGAGAAACAGAATTAAACATTGTCTTCAATGACAGATTTAGTGAGAGAAAGCTTACCCCTTCACCAAAAAATCCTTAATTTACTTTTCTCTTACTGTATGATTATTTTAAGTTACTTTAAAAATAAATAAATAATATTCATTTTTTTTTAAATTATCTGATAAAAAGAAAATTTAGTTAATTGAACTTGGAACACTCACCTCCCCCCCCCCCCTTTCCTGCCTTCCTAGAGCCATATCTCAATTCTTGGCGTTATTTTCAATTTTTAGCTTGCTAATTTTAATAAGAAGTCTCAAAAATTTTAGTTTATCTAATCCTATTAGTTTAGAAGTTTAGAACTAATAAGTTTGAAAAAAGGTATTTCACGGAATTTATTTATTGGATTATCTTAAAGCCAGTTTCGAGTCAACTGCTAACACAGTATTTATCGCAGTTGTATTAAATATTGGCCATGGTGTCCATTTTTACATCACTGAAAATATTATTAAATGTATTTTTTTTTATTATTACAGTAAACTCTGTCTAAGGCGGAATCGATCGGGACTGAGAAAATTTTCCGTGGTAGACAATATTTCGGCTTATGCAAAAAAGCCCCCCCCCCCCCCAAAAAAATTAAAAATAAATAAATAAATATCCCTCGAAGATGATGACCTTTCATTGATTTTCCTGACTCGAAAATCGGTTGAAAACTGAAATCCGGAAAGATCTTTTGTCTTTATAGATAGATGAGAAACGCTATTCAATTTCTTAGTACTGCTGTAATACATGCGAATTGGATGTTTACACACACACAAAATAAATAAATAAATAAACTTCGGGAATGAGACAGAACGCTGTAACTTTGAATTTGAGTACAATCTTAAAGTATAATATATTGTACTTTCTGAAATATGTATTTTGATGAATGCTCATTCTACCAGAAATATTAACTTTAACTTTTAAATTTTGCAATTTTGTATACGAAAAAATGGCATAAGTATAAATTCCTTAAAATTTGAACAGTTTCTGTTCTTTTCGATTAACTTTTTCAAAGTGTTACGGAATTTAACTAACATGCTCGACATTGAGTATTTGACTTATCAGTTTTAAAGTTTAATAAACAAAATGCCTTTAATTTTTTAATTATCGTTTTTTCCGGCTTGTGCAAAATTTTGGTTTCGGTGGGACCATAAAATAACTTTCCGTTTCCGCGTTAGACAGATTCCGCTTTATGCAGCATGCAATAATGTAATTTTCTATGGGTTCGCCGGGACTTGAAAAATTTTCCGCGGTAGACAGATTTCCGGCTTATACAGAGTCCGCCTTAGACAGAATTTACTGTATTTCATTTCTTTTCCAAGCAACATCCTCTTCATTTTTTGTATAATCAAAATTTCCACTTGAAAACTCAAAAGTAAAAAGAAAAAAAAAAAAAAAAGAGAAAAGAAAAAGAAAAAATAATATGATGTATCCAGATTTTTTTTGTATCAGAAACCCTCATTGCATTAAACTCCCTTCCTCAGTGTTATGTATTCAGTAAAGAAAAGAGAAAAGACGGCTTTTTTTTTTGTAATCCCTGAAACCGAACAATCAATCAATGCTCTGTCTGTTACTGCAACAGTCCCAGGAACAGGTCTTGGTGTCTTCGTTCCTCTTCTCGTTCGTTACGATTACGAGATCACGTGACCTGTTCCTTTGGAACAGGTAAAAGGAACAGTTCCAGGTTCTGAAGGAACGGTTACGGTTCGTTTTTCAAAAGGAGCAGGAACGCCCACCCCTAACCCTCATACAAGTACATACTATCAGAAGTAAAAATCATGCAATATTTATAAATAAAAAATAACTTTGGAATTTTTCTGGCTTGAATAATTATTTTTTTAAAGCGTCTGAAAACGATCTTTCTGAAGAGATTGAAATGTTAAATTTGTTTCGTATTTATTAATAGAACTCAATATAGTCAATTCTGATTCTGAAGGGCCTGAATATCATTAAGGAAACTGATAGCAGATATTTTTAATGCTATTAAAAAAGTTAATAAAACAAACAAAAAAAAACAAACAAATTTTTAATAATACAAAATTATTTACTATTTTACTTGTATTCCTTCTCCCAACGACATTCGTCATAAAATTTTCAGCTTAAGCATCCAATAAATGATTCCGATAATATCAAACAATTCGCCGACCTATAAGCGATTAATTTGTTATTTTAAATTTTGTGAAGCTTTCATTCTCTGAAGAATTTAAAATTCAGAGTAAAATTTTACTGCTTGTAAGGTACCTGTACCCAATATGGACACCCTAAGGAAAATTGATTTTGTTTCACCCTCGTGTACACGTCATAGGACTATAAAAATATATGACCACTATCCCTGGACTGTTGGTTATCATTATTAAAACTAGTAAATCTGCAGATCAGGAGCCTCAACGTCAGCTCTGCAAGTCATTGTTTTTAGACACACTTTGGTAATATTCAGTTTCCTGCAAACCGCAATTTAAAGTTTTCAAATTATGTAATTATTTATAAGAATAAAAAATACGAAATTTTCAGACATTAGAAGCATTAAATTAAAAACGTTATGGAAGGATATTTCGAAATTTTCATGAGCTGTTAATTCTGGTATACTTTTTAAATAATAAAGTAGATTTCTTCAGGGGGTCTCCGCCCCCCTGAACCCACCGTGGTCTTATTAATTTACATACGTAACTTTTTATTGATGGCGCTAATGGTTAGCGCAAATCTTAGATTTCTTTTTACACTTCCGAGCCTTATTTTTCAATACTGGTAACACAGAAAATGATTTACATTGACGCAATTATATTAAACGTTTAGGTTTTATGAATGAAAATGTAATTTCCTTTAAAAGTAAAATAATTTTCATTCATATTTTCTGAAATGAGGCGGCATTAAGAAGTAACACCCGTCAAAAAACATTTTTTTCAGGCTATCTAGTTAATGCTTGGTTTTTAAGGATGAAAATATTTATTTCCCGATACAATGACGTCATTTTCGACAGCGATAATTTTGCGGTGCATAATTTTGATATTTACTATATATTTGCTTTTCAAAAGTTTTTTTTTTTTTTTTCTCATTGGAATTTTCGATTAAGAATTAACATTTCTGTTAGCTGTGTGCAGACGATAAACCATGAGATATTAGTAACATTTTTTTTAATAATAAGAATTAATATCATAACACAAGCCCCTTTTATTTCAACCTCAAAGCGTATTGGTTTTATTTTTGATATATGAGATCAAATTCACCTTCTTTTCGTATTTTCACTTTATTTCTAATATGAAGGCGTATTCATGTCTATTTTTTATTTCATTTTCCTCTCGCACATGAAAATCTTTCAAATCAAAATTAACTGTTTAGGATAAATTTTTATTCCGGGATTGAATTTTCGTGGCAATGGCAAAAAAAAAAAAAAGTGTTAAATTTTATAGCAAAATGTCGATTTATTCCTTATGAAAATAATGAGCTTTTTAATTTAAAAGAAAAATATTTGAACAAAATAAATAGAACATAGTCTTTCTTTATTTCTGTGGTAAATTCCATCCATATGTAAAGACACAAAGGCATTAATTCGTCCCTTTTGACTTTGATTTAACTTCAAACAATTACACATACTTTCACATTTACGATATTTTTAGGTGTAGTTCGCTGCTAGGTAACAGTTAAAAGGTAATAAAAACAATTAAATATGTGCTTAAAAAGAAAAATTATATTAAAAAGAATATTTTATATTATTGAAACACATATATAAAATCCCTCCATAAAAGTTATACACCGAATTTAAAAACTCTGACAAATGTATACACAAAATTTCAAACTAATATGAATAATGTATGGTTCTAATTAGGAAATTTCATCATCCTTAATTTAGCATTTAAATCCTTCAATCATATGAGCCATTTCTTTTCAACAAATAAAAATGGAAAAATCGTCTGAATTGCTATAGGAAAGCATTAAGTCGCAAAATAAAATGTTCTATATATTCCGAACGAATGAACCAAATTTAATCAAAAACTATACAGCTAAATCCGGGGACATCACCAACATGCATCCTTGATTTTAAGGTAATCGGATGCTTTTTACGGCAGTTATCGCGGAACAGACAGACAGACTAACAGAAACCAAAACTTTTCGTGTCTCCACAGTAAGCCTTCACTGACGTTTCGGCAATTAGCGACCCTGTAATTACTGTGGTTTAATTTTTATGATAAAAACAAAAAATGTTTACAAGTGTCCATATAAGGAACCACCTGTCCCTATTATGGACATGCATGTCCATATTAGGGACAGGTAGCTCCTTATTGTCCTACTACAGAGGGTATATGGAAGAGCCACTCTTCAAAGGGATTTTAGAGGAGAGGGGTAAAAGAAATATATCTTAAAGTACTGCGGGGGAGGGGGGGTGGGGCACAGTAAATATCTTCAGAACATGAACTTTAGAAAAGGGGGGGGGGGATTTTCGGTTGTGGCTCTTTCAAGACCAATGCAAAGCACCTCAGTTACTACAAAATATTATGAAATAATATAGTTGGTTTTGCTTAGCTTTATTGCATCTGTCTGCAGAATTTACATCTGTTATTACTCAGTCCTCACATGATGGACAAATAAAAACTTCTTCATCATGGGCGATAAGTCCCACACAGTCCTCATGGACATATCTGCCGCATGTGATGCATAGCCGTATGTCTGCAACAGCATCAATACTGCATAAGAAGCGGTACCAGCTGTCCTTTGTTGAGGAAATGAAACCGCTGGTACCTGCGATTTCGCCAACAGATACCCTACTGAGGGGAGGCTTGTTTTGATTTTTCTGCAAGGGCATTTTGGAGGATAGCAGGAGAGCTGTTGAACATTTTTGAGTAGGTATTTGTGGCACCCTGAAAATTTGTGCAAAACTTCTTTTGTAATGCCTGAATACAAAATCGAATGTCTGGCTGAAGGATCGTGGCCCAAAAACTGTGCCAGACACGTGTCAAGTGCCATTTGGCACTTGACACGTGTCTGGCACAGTTTTTGTGCCGACTAAAGTGTCTGTCATTTTCAAAATATTTTTTTCTAAGCATAAATATTATTCTGCCTCAATCTCAGCGTGCCTCAAATACCTTTTTTGGGTAGTCAAAAATGGCACTTGACACGTGTCTGGCACAGTTTTTGGGCCACGATTCTTCAGCCAGACATTCGATTTTGTATTCAGCCATTACAAAAGAAGTGTTGCACAAATTTTCAGGGTGCCTCAAATACCTTCCCTAAAATGTTTAACAGATCTTGGACTAGGATTTTTCCTTGGAGGAGGTGCCTTGGAGGATACAGTGCAATGCGGACATAAGGTGTCCATATTGGGAATCGGGGCATAGTTTTACTAAATCTTGTAATAAATAAACAAAGAAACCATTTTAAACTAATATATGCAATAGCAATCGAAAATATGTTTTATCAGCTTTCTAAAACACTGCACTTTTCAATATTTAAAGTAATTTTACAATATCTAATAAGAATTTAAACTTATCTGTAATTACGATCAGCACACCATGAAACAACAAGTTTCCTTCCAAATGGCGAACAGCGCGCTTTTTTGCACTTTCCTGGTTTAATTATCTTTTCAACTGCTTTTCTTCACGGATATGTATTGAAATCACTCGATCAAAATTGTTACTTTTAAAGATATTAGGGGAGTCCATATTGAGAGCTCTGTCCATATTGGGTACAAGTACCTTAGAGTACTTATTCTCTAAAAAAAAATAAAATATACAGTAGAACCTCGATTATTCGAAGTAATTGGGACCGACGATCTTTCGGAAAATCGAAATTTTCGGATAATCGAGAATGCTTCAATTTTAAGATTAAGGACAGATATACGCGGTCTTTCTTATTATGATAACAAGTGCTTAATAAAAATAAAGCAATAGCAAAATAGAAACAAGGATAAATTACCCGAATTTTAATTTTGAAATTAAGTACCATTTACATATTTCACAAGGGTTTGAAACAAAGTTTTGTTTTCGTTGTGCTTTACAGCTCTATCACGAAGTTTACTTTTAATAGTATTAATTCACCAGTATTACACTCTTTCTGCTGCTCCAGCAGTGCCAAACTTTTTGCAAAACATTCAAAAGCTTCAGAATTTCCAATTCGTCCGTTTTCTTCGCCTGCTAGACCTCATTCGCACATTCCGGTTGTCCGTCTTCTTACTGTGTTTCATTTCACTCCGCAGTTTAGTGGAGCTCAAGTTAAATTCAAAAGAAATCTAAGAAACGGGATCCGAAATATTTATCTGTTGTCGTGGTTCGGAAGGACCGCTTGCACACAAGAAATGTGATACTTAAAAAAAAATAAAAGAAAGAAAAAAAAAGTTTTTTAAATGGATTTTGGTTAAAAGAGTTTCGGATAAAAGAGGTTCTACTGTACTTTGAAAATATTAAAATTTTATCAATTTCGCCCATAGAGCTGTGCAAGGTGACGTCACGAGCAGGTTTTTGCTGCTGCTGTAGGACAGCTATCGCTACCTTTATCAATGCTTTTTCTGTTTGTGCGTCCTACAGCTTTCTTTATTGTTCTGCTGTAAAAGTCACGTGATGTGAACTTCTCTATTCCCGAAGAACACCATTCTTATGCGAAATCTCAGAACATGTAACTCCTTGGACAAACGCATTGCAGGGTCATCGGAATGCTACGTCACATCAGGAAATTCAGATTTTCCGAGAAAGGGAAACACCTGATCAGTTCTAGGGATGGGTAGAAAACCGTGGAACAGGTTCCCAGGAACAGTTCCTAGGGAAAAAACGAAGGCACTCTTCACCAAAAAGAACTGTTTTTTTCGAACTAAAATTTCATTTGTCTCCAAACCAAACGTTAACACATTTTTCGACTGATTAACCAAGTCAGAGGAGCAGTGAAAAAAAGTAACATATGTTTGGGGAAAAAAGGCAAGCATATCTTTGCATTGCATCTGCCCTGCCTGCTGTTTGCCACCGGATAATTTCTCGTTCGTTAATCCCCATGAGCACTTGCGGCAAAAGGGGTGATAGTAACAAAGCCCCTTGGATAGTAACTCAGAGTAAAGATAAGAAGGTTATATGAAGAAAGGTTATATGAGACATCTATGGATAATAAGGAGATGCGTTAGAGGGGGTTGCAAGCAGTTCCTGTTCGTAAAATCCCGTCAGCGCGCTTCAGAGCTAATCCGGTTGCTTGTGTTCCTTCTCGTTTTTGTATAATTCTATGAAAAAACAAACAGTGTTTCTCGTTTCTCATCATTGCGCAGCCGCAGAAAAGCGCAAGGAACAGATAGTGGAATGTGGAATGGTGCAAGAACAGGAGCAGATCGAGGAACGTACTTCAGGAACATGCTCTCTTTTGCTGTTTCTTCTTTGTCCTGGTCGTTTTTGAAGTATTTTGCTTGGATTAGTGTGTGTGTGGGTGAGCGGGGCGATATTTTCCGTAAGAAGCATTGGCAAGAGAGGAACTTTGGTGTCAGGTTGAAAATTCAGTTTTCACTTTGACACGAGGACATGGCGGATAAAATTTGCCGTTCGCTGATAAATTAGACAAATGAAGGAGAGGGAAGAAAGTCTCTTAACACCTTTTTCACGAAAGGTACGTCAGATTAAAGATCTTTTGCATTTTCATGACTTCTTTGAAGAACAATAGGGGTTACATAAAGGAGACGTGTAATTTAATACTATAATTACTACATTTTTAATGTAAAAATTATTTACTACTTTTAAAACAGAAGATATTTCTTTTAGAAGTCTCAACACTTTTTTACGAAAGGTACGTCAGATTAAAGATCTTTTGCATTTTCTTGACTTCTTTGAAGAACAGTAGGGATTACATAAAGGAGGCGTGTAATTGAATACTAAAATTTACTACATTTTTAATGTAAAAATTATTTACTATTTTTAAAACAGAAGATATTTCTTTTGTATTTAATACATAAAAAATTCAATTTGCATATTTAATACACAAAAATGTCCTTTTTTTTTATTGTGCGTATAGAATCGTGATAATAATATTAATTAGACATAAATATCAATTTTGCTTTTCTTTCTTAATATTTGTTAAACAAATATATGAATGGGAATGGGCACATAAAATCAATACTAGTATTATTAATAGTAATAATAAACGTTTTCGTTTACATCTGAATTATACAGATTTTCACAAGTCCCCCCCCCCCCCTCTAATTTCGCTACTATAACTAAAGATTCTTTTTTAATTATATTATAAACAAGATTTTTTTTTGCAGTTGAATAATAAGGATATGTTAAATAGCAAAGAGGAATAAGGTTAAAGAAATGTTAACCCCTTGGGGACGAGCGACACGTATACGTGCCGCATGAAGCGCTCAAAATCCTTGTTTTTCCTCACCAGTAAAATTTTACTATAAAATTTGCCTTATTTAATCAGCGCATTTTCTCGATTCAAGAAGACACAAATTCCTGTTTTTAAAAAACGGTGACAAAAGATTAAAAATTTCGTAAAAGGGTCCCGTCCCGAAGGGGTTAATACAATAATAATAATACAATAGCACTAGAAAGGTTATCGGTACAGTAAAAGTTGAATGCTTTTTCTAGAAAATGCTTGTCTCTAACAAATGAACGAATAAAGACTTTCAACTTATGAAGAATTACACAAAGAACGTTTAAAATTTGTAGTTTTAATTAAATAAGTAACTCTATAAACGTTATTTTTCAAATGCAGTTTTTAAATTTGTATTACAAAATATTACAGCAATAAATTTCATTTTTAATCTTGAAATTAAAAGAATTAAGAAACATTGCTGTAGATTCTAAAAAAAGGTCTTTAAAAAATTTGCAATCGAAAGTTTTTTTTTAATTTTCAATAAATGAATTACATCTTGAGCTATTGTTGTATCACGATAGCGGTTTTCCCCCTTCTCCGCATTGTCGCCTCTGCAAATTCGGTCCAAGACATCAAAATAGCAGAATTTTCTGAAATAGCTTCCTTTATTGAAAATGAATATAACCCGTTCGATTAGCTAATTTTTGAGCAAAAGTATCTAGCAATTTTACGCGTTTTCGAATAAAAATTAAATGAAGAATGTGTCAGAAAGGACACAGTTTGGATTTGAGCAGCCTTAAGGTAATCAAGAAAGTACGTGAGGTCACATAATTTTAAAATTCTCAATTAAAGAAACACTCGGAAAAAAATCATTACATACATTATGCGTATCATAAAACATATCGTTTCATAAACATCAGATAGGAAAATATAGTTTATTATTAGTATCGTATTTAGATAATTTTAATTACGATGACCAATGAAAACGAAATGAAAATGTTTCTTAAACGACTCTTTTTTAAGGGCTTTTCTTGTAAAATAAAGATAATTTATCATGGGTTGTTTTATGGATTAGAGCAGTGGTTACCGACCTTTGTTTGGCCACGCCCCACCAAAACATCTGCAAAATCACGATGCCCCCCCCCCCCCCTCCTCCTTATACACACCTTCTGTAACATATTTCTCTTATTATTTAAAAAGTAAACTCATTTCACCTGAAGGAAGACTGACAGTAACTATTCCTTTCACATTTTTTAGCTTATCAAACGGATGAATTTTCTGTGACAAATGTATTTTCAACATAATTCTACAAATGCAATGAGGTTATACTTCTTCACTTTTGTGTCAAAAAAGAGTTTTGTTGTCCAATTCCAACTTACTCCAATGTTTAGCAAAAGTATTACATGGTCTGAATTTTTATCTTCCCAAAATGCTTGAAGAGTTTCACATTTAGAGTTAAAATTGATAACATTGACATATTTTACAATACATTTTAGTAATATTTTAAGAGTTGGCGAAAAGCTTTAGACAATAAATTTTCTTACTGTGGATAACAACAAAATACACAAGAAGAATTCCAAGATTCTTACATTTATCAATTTCAATTACCCATTATTCCCCTTCAAAACACATTTCTCTTTTTTTCCCCTTCCCGATTACCATAAATTGACTGCCATATATTACCAAAATTTTAAATTAGAAAAATTGCAGAGAATTTTAAAAATAAAAAAGTTAGGAAATTTTTTAAAGCTAATTCATATAATTATTCAAGTTTAAATCTGTTTTAAACTTTTGATTTTTTTTTTAATTCAACAAATATGTCTTTTTTAAATTTTGTAAATATGTTACTTCAGTATATATTAGTCTAAAACCTTACTTATTTAAAAAGAAAAGCGAATGGGTGAGTTACAAAATATGAGGGAATAGTCCCATAACCTGTGCCGGAAGATTTGGCGATTTTTTTGGCGCGCTTTGTTTGGCGATAAATGTTTCGATCTGGTTTATGTTTGATCGTCGGATTTCGGATCGTTCGAACGGCTTTAGGGTTGCTTTTTTTCGGAAATGCCTTTTCAAAACCTTCCAACTGGATGACGCGAGTTCTTGAAGCTTATTGGTTTACTAGTATCACGGGAACTGTTAGTCAGCAAATTTTGAATTCGGTTAGATAAGAATTTGCTCCCGCGATCACGCCGACGCCACACTTCATGTTGGATTACTCTCTGTGCCGGTCGATGTAAGTAAAATATCGTTAATTTTTCCAAGATTGCGGAAAAACATCATTTTTAAATCTTTATATTAATTATAAATCAATGATTTTACACCATTTTTAAAAATAGAAAATGATGTAAAAACATGGATTTATAAATTACATAAGATTTAAAAACGAAGTTTTTGCGCCACTTCGAAAATTTCTTCCGATGCAATTGCACAAATTTTAGCAGTATTTTAAATAAATCTAAACATGTGCTTATTCAGATGAATAGTTGGTATCCTGTTTCAGACCCTAACTGGGATCATTTTATAAACATTAAATTCTTGCTGATTGTTTTTTTTTGTTGTTGTTGTTGTTGTTGTGTGTAAACATTTTTAAATTATTTTTATACATTTTTTCTATGATTTAATACTTTTTTTTCTTTTTGGCAGTTGTGAGCGGGATTTTACCTGCATTAAAAATAATAGTTTTTGAAATATTGTTGAAATTTATAAAGAGTTCCTGGCCAGTTTTTTTCTCTTTTTTTATTGTCGAAAATGTTTTAAGAACGGGGGGTTCAGGGGGGCAGAGCCCCCCTGACAATAACAAGTATTCATCTCAAAAAGGACATTTATTTAGAATGTTGCTAAAATTTGTGTAATTGTATCGGAAGAAAATTTCCAAGATGGCGCAAAAACTTCGTTTTTAAATCTTTGTGTAATTTATAAATCCATGTTTTTATATCATTTTCTATCTTTAAAAATGGTGCAAAATCATTGATTTATAAATAATATAAAGATTTTAAAATGATGTTTTTCTGCAATCATGGAAAAATTTTCATGTCGCCAAAACGGCATTTTGGCGAGATTTTTTTTCGCCAAAAATCTTCCGGCACAGGATATGGAACTCATCCCAAATATGAATTGCCCCCCTAAAATGTCAAATTGCCCCCCGGTGGGGCGTGCGCCCCACGTTGGGAACCACTGGATTAGAGTCATTTGTATAAATAATCCTTTAGAAGATTTCGCAAAAAAAAAAAAAATAAATAAATAAATAAAATAAATAAAAAAGAATGCAAGAAAGAAACTGCATTCAGTTTGAAGCTACACATCTTTTTTTAAGTAATCATTCGAAATACTTTTGTTGTCAGCTTAATAATGTATGTTTAAAAACTTTGAAGCAGTGCCAGATATGTTTTAAATTAATTGATATCGGAATTAACGTTTACAGAAGCAGCTACAAAACACTGAAAATGTTTGCCTTTAAAGAGTTGCTTAGATTCTATCAGAAACTACTTTTAGAAGTTTTAAACGACTTTTTTATGCAATTTTGAAATACACAACCAAGGAACTAGATTTTGGTTATAGTAATTATCGCAGTTGTTTTAAATATTGATCATGGGTTCCATTTTTATATTACTAAATATATTATTAAAATGTATTTTTTGATTATTTCATTTCTTTTTCAAGCAACATCCTCTTCATATTTTGTATACTCAAAATTTTTACATGAAAACACAAAAGTTGAAGAAAAAAAAACAGAAAAGAAAAGAAAAAGGAAAAACAACATGATGTATCCAGAATTTCTTTTTTATCAGAAACCCTCATTGTTTTAAATTCCCTTCCTCAGTGTTATGTATTCAGTAAAGAAAAAGCGGCTATTTTTAATCCCTGTAACTAATCAATCAATCAACGCTCTGTCAAAGAACGTCGAGGAAGAAATCCTCCTGAAAGATCTTTGGCCCTGTCTTTTATTACTACAGCAGTCCCAGGAACACGCATGATTAGGTATTGGTCATCTTCGTTCTTTACGAGATTACGTGACCAGGTAAAAGGAACAGTTCGTTTTCGTTTTTCAAAAGGAGCAGGAACGCCCATCCCTAGAGTGGAAACCCTCACTCTGTATTGTAGCTCCAGCTCCACCCTCATCTATTCTGTGTTATAAATAATATCGGACATGCGAAACACGATATCCGATTTATAGAAATGAAAAACTTCTATATAAATGATTCCTGCTAAATCCTTTTAAAAATACTCTATACAAAAATTCATCTAAATATTTACGGGGTAAGTTTTAAAATAAACTGGTTATGTTTCGTAGCCAACATTAAAAATATGAAATGTCTGTTATGCTATGTTCGCACTGAGATAGTTGAGCCCCTTAACTTTTTTGAAACGGCATATCCGGAATTAGACTGTTCACATTGCAAAAAGTTTTAAAGAGACTTAACTTTTGTTAACATTGTAACTACAACTTCGAACTATACATAGTTTATTATTGTTTGTATTCTTTACGGCGTGTTAATTAAATAAACGATTAAAAAGTTCATTTGAAAAAGCTGAATAATTATTAAAAGAACACAACTCTAATTTTAATAACAGTTTCAAATAAGATAAAAAGTTCAGCAGGTTGATTTCCACTCAACTCATAGTTAAGAGAGTATCAAAAGTTAAGTGAGTTTCAGAAACTTGCTCAAGTCATAATCTTGATTCCGGTTACGACCGCTTCAAAAAACTTCAAATTAAGTGACTCAACTATCTCAGTGCGAACATAGTATAACACATTCCAGTGTTTATACAAGGAATAACGACTGGAACTTTATAATGTATTGAGGATATTTTCCTCATATTTGCTGTTAGCAGATGATGAAATAAATTGATCAATCTTATAGAATAAATTGATAAAATAATTTAGTTATTTTATTTCTGTTCTTTCAATAAAATGTTTAATTTATAATTTAACCGTTTGACTGCGGAGGAGCGTAATAGCACTCTTCTTGTGACGTGCCAAAATTGCTAAAAGCGCAATAGCGCTCCTCTTGTTTTATGCTAAAATTGCGGAGAGAGGATAGCGCTCCTATTTGCTGTCTCAGTTTTGGTTGCACAAGCGAAGCGTACGATTACTGTATATATCGTCCGCTTGCAATTACTATTTGTATTCGGAAATCAAAACCGTACGCGCTTTTGAGCATGCATGTGGTCTGTTTTCATTTTATTAAAATAGGGGTAAGCTGTGTTTGTTTGGCTGCGTTCGGCTGAGTGACATTTGATAAATACCTATCTCAACGTAACACCCCTTTGAATAGCAGAATCGTCCCATTGTGCTAGGCGAGGCTTTTGAAAACGAACAGTAAGGCTAATGTCAGACAGCCGTCTATTTACACGTTGATGGTTTTATCATAAAAACGCCCCATCTGCCTTGGCAAACACTCAATCGCTCACACGAACGTTTTTCTACGCTGCGTTCTAGACAAAAAAATGATAGACGATGGAAGAGAAATTGACTAAGAAATTAATTTGACTCAATCTTTAAAGGTTTATTTCAGTTTTAAATTCAAATTTTAAGCATTTCGAGAGATATTTTTTACATATTTTAGAAAAGGTTATTATTTTAAATTGTTGCCATCTGTAAAAACTTTGCAAAGAATAATATTTCCTTTAAATTAAAAAATTATTTACACGTTACTATTATAAATCGAAAAAACAACTCTATGCAATTAGAATTAAATGATTACGTGTTAATATCAGGAAAATATTGAAAATTACGTCATAAAAATTATTTTTATTCTTGAATATTTAAAAAGAAAGTAAACTATAAAATAATGAATTATTTAACATGTGTTAAAAGCAGTAAATGCGGATGAAATTATGTCCCATTTCAAATGGCCAGTTAATAACATCGCCAAACAGTTTAAATTAAAAAATATATATTCACACGTACACCAGAGATTTATTTCATATTTAGAGATGATCTTTTTAAGTATTGTTGCCAATTCTAAGACAACGTAAATAATATTTCCTTCCTAACAATAAAAATATTTTGCTTGGATTAGTGTGTGTGTGGGACGGCGGAAGTTTTGGGATTGACACATTCAACTAGTTTAAAATTAGTTTCAAAGCCTATAATATTTCTTCAGTTATTTAAATTTAAGTAGAATTTCTCGAAATTTTGGACATTTATACCCATACTTATTTAACAAGAATGTATAACACTTTTCTTTTTACACCATTTAAAAATCTAAAATAAGGCTTTTCTTATGATACTTATTAAATATTTGTAGGTTAATGTGTTAATTTTTTATTAATATCCAAAGGAAAATCCTTGTTTGGTAAAAAAAAAAAAAAAAAAAAAAAAAAATCATTTTTATTTTCAATTTTATAAAAAACTATCCGTTACATCATATTAAGTTTTTGACAGCTGAAAAGCTGAACATTTCACTCTCGTTTAAAGAAAAGATTATGAAAATATCCTTACTAGGTCATGTCGATGGCATTTTTTATTAAACAGGGAAAACAATATCAACTGCTCTAAAATATCTCCCCAAAGACGCGCTTCCAACAATATATGCTTTTCTCACTGCCTTCAGTGGGGGTCAGAAGATTTCGATGACAGTTATCCGAGGGGAGACGTTCTCGATTGTGTCGGGGTAGCATTTATCCCAGGGTCGTTGGAATGCAACGTCACATCGGTTAATTCAAAAGATTTTCTGAGAAAGTGGAACACCCGATCTGTTGTGCTTAAACATTCCACTCCTCAACTTTATCACATAATACAAGACATTGAATCGCCAGTAATGGGATTCAATGTTATTTAACCCTCATACAATAACGCGGAATAACTTAAAACAAGAAATATATTTATAAATAAAAAATAGCTTTACAATTTTTCCTGGTTAAGAAATTATTTTTTAAAGCAACTGAAAACGAAGCTTGAGATTGAAATGTTAAATTTCTTTCGTATTTATTAACAGAGCTGAATATAGTAAATTCTAATTCAGAAGCACCTGAATATCATTAATGAAACTAATAGTAGATATTTTTAATGCTATTAAAAAAAAAAAAAAAAAAAAAGATACAAAATTATATACTATTTTACTTGTATTCCTTTTCCCATCGACATTCATCATAAAAATTTCAGCTTAAGTATCCAGTAAATTATTCCTATGATATCAAACAATTCGTCGACTTTTAAACGATTAATTTATTATTTAAATTTTGTGAAGCTTTCATTCTCTGAAGAATTTAAAATTCATAGTAAAATTTTACTGCTTGTAGAGTATTTGTTCCATTAAAAATTAAAATATACTTTGACAATGTCAAATTTTTGTCAATTTTGCCCATTCCCGAAGAACACATTTCTCACGCGAAATCTCAGAACGCGTAACTCTGCGTTAAATTGCATTTGCAGTGGCCGATTTGGACGTTGCAAAAAGAGTTTTAAAATAGGACAATAGTTTTCCCTTGCGCGGCGAGAATGAGAAGTCTTACAGCGAAACATTCATTTGAGCCTTTCGGAGCTGCAGCGAATAATATAAAACAGATAGCAAAGAGTGCGTCGTTCCGTTCATAAAAAGATTGCAGATTCTGCAAACATTGAAATGCTTTCCTAAATTTTTATTCAAACTGAAGAGAAACAGAAGTCTGCTGGAATCTCTCCCACGCATAAGGGATGATGTATTTTACTCATTTCAGGAATTGAAGAAATATCCAGCCACTCCAAGGAAATAACTAATTGCAAAAAATATGGAACACTTGACAATTTCGCGCGCTGGGGCTCTATATATACACGTCGAAAAGTTGTTAAAAAAAAAAAAAAAAGGTTAGTGTGAAAAATTATTCTAAACACTACCAATTGTTTTTGTAATTCCTATCTATCTTTGTGGATTAAAGTTCAACATACTCGCATGTCGAATGCCCAAAGACTATTTTCCTTGAATAGCAGTCTTTCCAATGTTCGCTCCGATTCAAAGACGTTATTTTTGAAGGTGACTATTTTGGCGAATTTTTCATACACCAATTCACTGTCCTGTCTCAGATGTAAATATATTTATCCATGAAATCACGCTTCAACGCTGAAAATACACCAAAATAATAAGACACAGCATTCCGTTTCATTGCATCTTAACCCCTTGAAGGGCACCAGTATATCACATATAGCATATACCAATTAATTTTAATGCCACATTGGCACCAAAATTTAGGAATAAATTTGGCTTTGTATAATTTACGCGAAGAAAAGATTTTATTTTCTTTCCTGTAAATTTGTTCAAAAATCCCGGATGTCGCCCAATAATTTTAACATTTTGTCGAATGAAATACTTTGCCACGAAAGGGGTTAAGTAACTTACATGCATGCAGACATTTTCAAATTAAATAAAATCTCCTCAAGAACACCGTAGTTTATTTGGCTACAAACCCACCCAGCATCGTAATTTGGATTCCAAGATGGGCGGAATCACCATTTCATAGTTTCATTAATCAAATAAGATGGCCACGTACCAGTAAATAAACGAATAAATGAGTATATACAGTCAGTACCGGATATATGGTCACCCGCTTAAAAGGTCAGCCCGCTTATAAGGTCACTTTTCGTAAGTCCGGACTGACTGAATAGGTATTACGTGTTAAAATACACCACCTATATTGTCAGTTTCCAATGGTTAGTATCGGATATATGGTCATAATGTCATCTTATGTCTCCCTTTTTATTGGAAAATATCATACAGTTTTAAGCTTTTACCTTCCCTGTTTTAGGGTGTAAAGTGCCGAATAGACGTATCATTCACATTCAAGTATCTTCAACTATTGGCCTCTTTGTAGTGGTCACGCGACGCTTTTCATTTTTAATAGCTTTAGAAAGAAGTGATATGGACATCCTGATGGAGGAACTTCTTTTCTTCTAGTTAATCTTCCGCTTTTTCCATCGTTGAATCTCCCATGTTTTTGCTAAAATCCACAAGTATGAACTTCCGTATCGTAAAGAAAGGCCAGTTGACATTTTTATAGTTTTAAAATGAGAGGGACCTTTTTGTTTTTAAACGGAACCTTAGAGATCGCGATAATATTCTATACCATGTGACTAGATGCGCGTCGATACTCGGGTGAGGGAGAGATCTCTTCCCGGCTGCAGCCTATAAGAGAAACTCTTTCCTGTCGGTAAGAGTTTCCAAAGCTCTGGAGATTTTTCACTCAACTGTTGCATTAGATACCGATTCTTGGAAAATATGCCATCACCCCTTGCGACTGAATGAAAATTGTCCTCCGTGCAGAGAAAAGTTAAATCACGCATTTTTATATTTTTGTATTTTTAATTACTTGTCGCTACCTGTATAATCTTCGTTCATTCGTTAATTGTCATTTGTAAATACAAGATGTCAGAAAAACGAAAAATTTGACAATTGCGGAAAAAAATAGTAGAAAACTTTGAAAAATCGAATGTATCGAAAGCAGCTTTCGCGAAGACTGATGGAATAGAGAGAGCGACTCTTAGTGTTCAAATCTTGTTAAATAGAAGATGTGGTCAACCAAAACAGTAAGCGAATTATCGAAAGCTGCTTCTAAAAGACGTCATTGCTGCCTTTGATTAAAAAACAGAAGTTTCGCGTGACTGTGTAAGATGCCATGTGTTACGTAGACAAGAGTTGGAATATGGTATCAAAGAAGACCAATGAAGATTGTTTTTGACATCCTTGGCTTCAAGAATGTGAAGAATTATCGTTCGAAGACAACGACAACGATGATGATGGTGATGATGTGTCCCTATTTGAAGTTGCATAAGAACTACGGAATGCCGTTTGTACAATACATGACGAACTGACATATGCAGTTGTTGACAATAAGATTCCTACTAATGGCCTTTAGCCACGAGTGGCAACAGTCACGCTTTTGCGGGTACGTACCTCCCGAAAAAGGTTGCTTATTGGACGAAGAGGAAGCCGTGTTAAAATGTTCTTCACGCATATTGGTGTTTCTCTTCTAGATATCCGCAGCTGACGTGACATCGGTAAAGTCCATGGTGAAGCTTCTATACTGGAAATAGTTTCGGAAATTTTAAATATAAACTCTGATGGAAACGATGATAATTAGAAACTGAACCGACAACGGGAACAGAAGCTCTCAAAGCACAAAATACGTTCAGACTTTTTTTTACTAATCCCAAAGGCATTTTACCCAAAGTCATTCACAGAGGAACATTTTAAAACTGTTCCAGAATAAGAAAAGGTACTTTTCAAAACTACGATAAAAAACAAACTTGCATAATGGATTATTTTTACTACTACGAATACTCATCAATTAGAAATGTTAAGTGTAAAGCAATTCTTGTTTATACCTCTTGTTTTATAAATTATATGTTCATAGCTTCTTTATACATTATTGTACTAATATAACTAACTTATTAATAATATTTTATTGTCTAAAATAAAATTCCTGCTTACACCGCATATAAGGTCACCCCACTTACAAGGTCATATTTTTCATGACCGCATGGGTGGCCATATAACCGATACGGACTGTATTAAAAAAGTTTGTATACATTATGGACAGGATTTTAGAAAATTCACAAAGAAAAAAAATTGTAGTCGCCAGGAAATATATTTACCCCTCTCCCGTGACCGTCATTGATTTTCAAAAAAAGCACAAATGTTTTTTATGAATTAATTCAGAAAATGTAACGAGCATAGTTTAGAATTACTATTTGTTACATAGTTTAGAATAGTGCATATTTTAGAAAGATAATATAAGCTAAATTTTCTAATAACTTATCAAAAATATATATCTCTCTCTCGGAAAAAAAGAAAGAAAGAAAGAAGGAAAAGAAATGCTACTATCAAGTCTGTTCGGAAAAGAGTGATTGAACTTATTCAAGAATTAATTTCAAGAACAATTAAATTTCTTGATATTGTGCACTGTTTATTTAAAGCAGATTAATAACATTGTACGTGATACGTTCTTAGAATACGTTTTAATAAGTACTTGATTTTTTTTTTTAAATTGGTATTGGTATTTTTTGTTGTTGTTGTTGTTATTTTATGTTGAAATTTCATCTTGAAAACGCAGCGTACCGCAAAGAAAAATCAATCTAAATTTACAAGAAATTGCTTCCAGTATTTGAAAAAAAAAATTTTATCAGTTTTTAAAATTAGTTTCAAAGCTTATAATATTTTCCCAGTTATTTTATATTTAGGTAGAATTTCTACAAATTTTGCGTATTTACACCCATATTTATTTAACAATAACTTCATACCGTTTAAAAATCTAGAATGAGGCCTTTCTTAGGATACTAATTAAATATTTGTAGGTAAACATGTTAATGTTTTATTAATTTTGAAAGGAAAGCCCTTGCTTGGTCAAAAAAAGGAAATTTCATTTTCATATTCCATTTTTTAAAAAAACTATCCGTTATAGCATTTTGAGTTTTTGACAACTGAAAATCTGAACATTTCACTCTCGTTTAAAGAAAAGAATATAAAAATATCTTAATTAGGCTGTGTCGATGGCATTTTTAATTAAACAGGGAAAACAATATCAACCGCTCTAAAATCTCTCCCCAGAGACACGCTTCCAACAATTTATGCTTTTCTCACTGCCTTCAGTGGGTTCGGAAGATTTCGACGACAGTTATCCGAGGGGAGACGTTCTCGATTGTATCGGGTTAGCATTTATCCCTGGGTCGTCAGAATGCAACGTCACATCGGGTAATTCATAAATTTTTTCAGAGAAAGTGGAACACCCGATCTGTTCAGTTTGTTGTGCCACGGCCAAACTCGATCGCCTGCCTTATAAGGCCTTTACAATATCCCTTAGTTTCGGAATCGTTAAAGACTACAGTCGTCGCAAGATGGCGCGAATACGTACTGTACATTGTATTTTCTCTACTGTAAATAATGCTTATTGTTACTTTCATACATAAAAATACGAAAAACGTCTCTGTATATGCGTTATAAAAGGTATAGGTAATATACGTATATTTTGCCTCGTCGTTTTTTATACTGAAAACAGGAAAACGGAAGGATTTGGAGATAAAATAACTCTGGTGTAAAATACAGGTATATAAAGTTGATTGCGGACAACTTTGGATAATAGAAAACATTAGAGGTACTGAAAATGCAGTGTACAGGGGAATAGAAAAAAAAAATTATAGATTGCTACCATTTTTAGAAGAAAAAAACAAAGAGGGGAAATTATAAAATCAAATAGTATTTGAATTTTAGGCAGTTGTATTATAAAAACTATAATAAAAAATATTTACGCAATATTAAGAGAATAAGCAAGTTCGCCAGTATCCGGCAACCAACTCATAACGATTTTTTTTTTCAGAAGATTGATTATTTTTGCACGATTCTTAATTAATTAAAAAATATATAGATATATGTACATTGAAAACAATTTTCAATAAATTTGGCCATTGTATGTGTTGATCTGAAATATTCAAGCATGTAGAAAAATAACAAAATTGCACATAAAATTAAATATTCTAATTCTGGACACTGATGGTATAAAGCTATGGTACAATTAAAAGGATATTTGCATTTTCTTTTTTTTTCTTTCAAAACATGGATACTTACGTGATTCTTAATTATTAAGAAAATATCTATGTTTGTACATTGCAAACAATTTTCAATAAATTTGGCTATTATATGTGTTGATCTAAAATATCCAAGGACATATAAAAATTATAAAATTACGTATAAAATTAAATATTCTAATTCTGGACAGTCATGGTGTAAAAGTATACGATTAAAATAAAAATATATTTACATACAAAATTAAATATTCTAATTCTGGACAGTCATGGTGTAAAAGTATACGATTAAAATAAAAATATATTTACATACAAAATTAAATATTCTAATTCTGGACAGTCATGGTGTAAAAGTATACGATTAAAATAAAAATATATTTACATACAAAATTAAATATTCTAATTCTGGACAGTCATGGTGTAAAAGTATATGATTAAAATAAAAATATATTTACATGTTTCATAATATATATATATATAAAAAAATAAGAAAGTTTTTTTTGCCAATATCCAGCAATCAACTCATATCGATTTTTTTTTTCAAAACATGGCTATTTGCATAATTCTTAATTATTTAAAAAATATATCAGTACATTGCAAACGATTTTCAATAAATTTAATACTGTGAAACCCGCTTAAGAAGTTCCCGAACGGAATGGGAGGGAAAAACTTCTTAAACGGGAAAATTACCATTTTTTGAAAAAATTAATAGTTTAAATATTGATATTCAGAAGAGGGTTTATTTTATCTTAGAAGAATAATACAAAGAGTATTTTCCATAAAATTGAGTTTTCTTAAGAAGTTTAAATTAGTTTGCACACTTAAAAAATTAGCTAATAAAGTAAAAATACATAATTACCTTAGAAACTCTGTATTTAATCCAAGACAAGAAATTTCTCTTTAAGAGTCATTTGATATGTTTTCGCAAAAAAAAATCGGTTATAGTTTTTTGTTTCTGTTCTTTTTCGGCAATTTTTAATTGATAACAGTCTAATTGTCTTAAGCTTTTGAAAACTTCTTCAGGCACATTTTCGACACATTCGATAAAACGCCGAAGGGTTTCTAGTCCTTTTACAGCTTCCAAAAAACTAGGAATTTCCACATTCTCTTCCTCAGTTTCACTCATTTCTTCATCTACTGTCATTTCACAAATATCCACTGTAAGCATTTCACATGGTACTACTTCATCATCTACCGACACGTACTCTTCAAACGATGCAGTGAAATTCATTTTTCTCTGAAGAGTCTTCCAATCATCCTCAATATCAAATTCATATTCTCCTGTTGATTCTCCATCCAAGAATCCCGCTTTTTGAAAACAATTGGCAATGACAGATGAGGTTATTAACTCCCATGCAGATAAAATAAAATGAATTGATTCCAAAACGTTCACTTTTTTTTAACTCTCCAATATTGTCAAGTTTTTCAATCATCCATTTCACTAGCCGTTTTCTATAATGCTGCTTAAAAACTTTAATTACTCCCTGATCCATAGGTTGTAAAACGGAAGTTGAGTTCGGTGGTAGAAAATGGACTTTTATGTTGCTCAAGTTTTTCGTGTCTTTGGAATGGGCGGCACAGTTGTCTACGAAAATGATGATGTTCCTCTTAGCTTTCCTCATTTTGTCATTCAATCTTTTCAAGTAATCTTCATAAATTGTAATTGTCATCCACGCAGTCTTGTTGCTTTCATAATCACAAGGCAGCGATTTCACATTCTGAAAACATCTGGGTTTCTTCGATTTTCCAACAACTAAAATTGGCAACTTCTCAGAACCATCCATGTTGGCACCCAATAAAATTGTAAGTCGTTCCTTATTTCTTTTACTTCAGTGACATTTTTCGCCTTTATATGCATATGTTTTATCCGGTAAAGGATTGTAGAAAAGTCCACACTCATCCATATTGAAAATGTCTTTAGGATGATAGCCGGTTATCAAATCTGGTAAGATTTTCTTCCACTCTTCGATTTCTTGTGGATCGACACCTTTACTCTCGCCTTGTATAGAATTATAAGTCAATCCAGCTCTTTTCTTCATCCTATCAATCCATCCATTTGAAGGAGTAAATTCAACCTCCCTTTTTTTGGCAATTTCCTCAGCCTTCTCTCTAAGAATAGGTCCGCTTATAGGAATATTGGCGGATCTGGCTTGTTTGAACCAAATCAATAACTTTTCTTCCATAACTCCATATTTTCCTCTTTTCACCTTTTAGGTAGATTTCGTATGAAATACTACCTATTGGGATCGTTCCTATGTTGGAATTTCTGAAAATTTTTTGCAGATCTACACCGATCATGACCCCTAGAACGCAAAAGCACCCTCAGTAAAAAACTTTATCTATCTATCTATATATATCACTTTCTTCTGGGCAGGATAACTTTCGTAATTCTGCACCAATCTCTTCCAAACTGATACATAAAATCAATGGGCATAAAATCTCGCTCAAGTTCGTTAATGGGCAAAATCGGACCAAGGGGATGGAAATAGGGATGGGTTTTGTGAAAACCGAAAAAACCCATAACTTCTTAATTTTTGTACATATCAAATCAGTTTAAAGTTTTTATTACTTCTAAAAATAGGGCCAAAATTTTATGTATCACAGATTTTTGATAAAGTTAAAAATGGGCTCAAGGGGCGCAAAAATAGGGTTTTGGGAGAAAAAAAATTCAAAACTTCGTCAATTCTCAAGATATCAATTCCAATTAATTTTATTACAAATCTCCTTAATATTATCTACAACTTTTATATTCACAAGTTTTTGATAGGACCAATTCGTACCGCGAAAAAAAAAAATTAAAAACGAAAACAAAAAGGGGGTTTGAAGAAGTAAAAAATCCATAACTCCGTCAATTCAAAAGATATAAAATCCCCATGAATTTATAATATATCTTCTTAATATTGTCTACAACATCTGTATAGACAAGTTTTGGAGAGGACCAATTCTTACAGCCAAAACAAATTAAAAATACATAGTGGTTGAAGAAAAAAAATCATCTAAGTAAGGGTGTATTCAAATCCAAGCTGCTTATTTTCTGACTCATTTTACAATTCATTTTTGCTCTCAAAGGCTTCCAATTGTTACGTTTTCTTACTCAGAAACTATATAATGTACCGAAATGGTCGATTTTTTGATAGAGGCAGAATATATTTATAAAAAAAAAAATGCTGTTAAAGTGGGCATTTTGAACCGAATTTCCCGAAGCGGATTGTGTTGGAAAAATCATTGCATTAAGGATGCACTCAAATCCAAACTGTTTATTTTCTTACTCATTTTTAAATTCCTTTTTTATCTCAAACGCATCCAATTGCTAGATTATCTTATTCAGAAACTATATAATGTAAAGTAATGATCGATTTTTTGATAGAGGCAGAATATATTTCAAAAAATGATCTCAAAGTGGGCATTTTGAAGAGAATTTCCCGAAGCGATTGTGTTAGAAGCGAAAAATATTGCTCTACTGAGAAAATAATTGTTTATTAATCAAGTTTTAATTAATTGAAAGAAAAATAAAAACACAGGTCGCTTATAAATATTTTCAAAAATCACGTCAGCATGTTTCATAATTTTTTTTTTTATTTTTTAGGTAGATTTCGTATGAAATACTACCTATTGGGATCGTTCCTATGTTGGAATTTCTGAAAAAAATTTTTAATTAATTTTTGCTCTCAAACGCATCCAATTGCTAGATTCTCTTATTCAGAAACTATATAATGTACAGTAATGATCGATTTTTTGATAGAGGCAGAATATATTTCAAAAAATGATGTCAAAGTGGGCATTTTGAACGGAATTTCCCGAAGCAATTGTGTTATCTCTTTCTTCTGGATACGATAACTTCCGCAATTCTGCACAAATCTCTTCCAAACTGATACATAAAATCAAGGGACATAAAATCTCGGTCAAGTTCGTTAATGGGCAAAAGCGGACAAAGGGGATGGAAATAGGGAGGTGTTTTGTGAAAACCGAAAAAAACCCATAACTTCTTAATTTTTGTACATATCAAATCAGTTTAAAGTTTTTATTACTTCTAAAAATAGCGCCAAAAATTCATGCATTACAGATTTTTGATAAAATTAAAAATAGGCTCAAGGGGCACAAAAAATAGGGTTTTTGGGAGAAAAAAATTCCTTACTTCGTCAATTCTCAAGATATCAAATCCAATTAATTTTATTATACGTCTCCTTAATATTATCTACAACTTTTATATTCACAAGTTTTTGATAGCACCAATTCGTACCGAAAAAAATTAAAAACGAAAACAAAAAAAGGGGGGGGGGTTGAAGAAGAAAAATTTTCATAACTCCGTCAATTCACAAGATATAAAATCTCCATGAATTTATCATATATCGTCTTAATATTGTCTTCAACATTTATATAGACAAGTTTTTGATAGGGCCAATTCTTACAGCAAAAACAAATTAAAAATACATAGCGGTTGAAGAAAAAAATCATCTTATTAAGGGTGCAATCAAATCCAAACTGTCCATTTTCTTACTCATTTTTAAATTCATTTTTGCTCTCAAACGCATCCAATTGCTAGATTCTCTTATTCAGAAACTATATAATGTACAGTAATGATCGATTTTTGATAGAGGCAGAATATATTTCAAAAAATGATGTCAAAGTGGGCATTTTGAACAGAATTTCCCGAAGAGATTGTGTTAGAAACGAAAAATATTGCCCTACTGAGAAAATAATTGTTTATTAATCAAGTTTTAATTAATTGAAAGAAAAATAAAAACACAGGTCGCTTATAAATCTTTTCAAAAATGACGTCAGCAAGTTTCATTTTTTTTTTTTTAATTAAAAATGTATCTGAAAATGTGCCAGAAAATTTCGAGTTGTTGAGCATGGAAAAATATTTTTTTTATTATTGCCTTAACATAATTCTGATAAAACCAGCTATTTTATAAAAAGGAAATAAAAATTCGTCAAAAGCAGACAGATAAGACTGTTAAAGTGGATTTATATCTAATAATGATTAATTTTTTGTTGGTGAAATTAGTATATTTAACTTCGAAATCTACCTCTGCCTGTAGGCCGGGCCGGCAGGGATTTTTTAATTTTACGAGATTTTTGAGAACAGTTTAAAATGAGATCTCGTTTTGCTACAATTCCATTCTGAGTAGTCACTGGTATGTTCAATTTCTTTGCAATTTCAACTCTTGTTGTTTTCGTGTTACTATCAACTTCTTTCAAAATTTTGATTTTGTCTTCAACTGACAAGGCTTTCCTTTTAATTGCCTTGCCCGACATTTTTTTGGGGGAAAAAAACAGAATTTTTTTTTCTTGTATTTTTAACGAGAAAACTTTGATGTTATGCACTTTACACTGACTTAAAAACTGTGAAATGAATAAACCAAACGAAGCTTTGGTACATTACACTTATGGAATAGGGTGGTGGGAAAGAATCTGTTGTAACTATTAAACTGAAAGAACCAGCCATCGGTAGGGCGGAGCAATTCCCTTTTCTCTTTATCAGTCACTATTGTTACAGTGACGAGGGGCCCATCCTCTACCCACATTCCATTTCCATCAAACACGTTAAACAGATTTTATGGTGAAATAGAGGTGACAACATCTGCTATCAGTCCTAAACATTGACCTTTTTGAAAAGGAAGAATAATAAAGAAAGAGATTTCAGCACAGAAAATAAAATAATAATCAAAAAGACAAAATAAACGAGCTTTGAAAGTAAAAATGGAAGGAAAAATAAAACTTTTTAAGCGGGAAAGAGTTTCGAACTAAACTTCCTAAATGAGTTATTTTAGTGTTGTAAGAATAAGAGAAAAATGGGAATCGAAAATATAAACTTCTTAAGCGGGAACGTCTTAAACGGGTTTTACTGTATTTATATGGGCTCCTCTTAACTATACGAGCATACAGTAAAATTACAAAATCACGTGATAGAATTAAATATTCTAATTCTGGACAGTCATCATATAAAAGTGTACGATAAAAATATAAATATATTTACATGTTTTATAATAATAATTTTTTTTTTTAAAGCAGGTCTTTTCGCCAGGTAATCAAATCATATCGATTTTTTTTCTTTTCTTTTTTAAAAAATCATGGATATTTACAAGATTCTTAATTTAGAAAAATATAGATATGTGTACATTGTGAACAATTTTCAGTAAATTTAAATATTGTAGGTGCTGGTCATGAAATACGAGGAAACAAGAAGCTAATAATAAATAATTTTTTTTTTTTTTCATGTTTCATTATTTTAAGACGCCCGTCTGACATTGGTCGAAGAATCAACAAGTCTTTTTTTTTTCCTTCAACAGTTTGCACTCCAAATTTGAAGAAATTAATGAAAAGAAATTTCTGGAATTTTTTTACTGAATCGTAAGTCGGGTACTGAACACAGCAATGAGCTGGGTTTTACTAAAAAAAAAACATCAAAAATCGTAACTTCAGTTAAGTTATACCTAAGAAAACACAAGCGTGCAAGGGAATTTCTTCATTAGACACAGTAGGTAAAAGCGCCCCCCTAAAATTCTCCGGAGAGAAACTCTGATTCCCCGAAAAGAAAGGGATTTCTACTTTTTGTAACGGCCGTGTAAGGGGGAATCGAGTTTGGCCGTGTTTGTGCTTAAACATTCCATTCCTCAGCTTTATCACATAATATGTTGAATCGCCAGTTATGGGATTCAATGTTATTTAACTCTCGTACTGTGGAGTGCCGCTAAGGCAAGAAATATTTTTAAATAAAACATAGCTTTGTAATTTTTCCGGGTTCAAAACGTATTTTTTAAAGCAACTGAAAAAGAAGCTTATGATGAGATTCAAATATTAAATTTCTTTGCTATTTATTAATAGAGCTGAATATAGTCAATTCTAATTCAGAAGCACCTGAATATTATTAAGGAAACTAATAGCAGATATTTTTAATGCTATTAACAAAAGTTAAAAAAGAAATACAAAGTTATTTACTATTGTCATACAAAGTTATTTACTATTGTACTTGTATTTCCTCTCCCATCGACATTCATCATAAACATTTCAGCTCAAGCATCCAATAAATGTTTCCGATAATATCGAACAATTCGTCGACTTTTAAATGATTAATTTATTGTTTTAAATTTTGTGAAGTTTTCATTCACTGAAGAATTTAAAATTGAGAGTAAATTTTTTCTGTTTGTATATTATTTATTCTCTAAAAATTAAAAATATACTTTGAAAATGTTTAATTTTTATCAATTTTGCCCATTCCCGAAGAACACCATTCTCATGCGAAATCTCAGAACGTGTAACTCTGCGATAAATTGCATTTGCAGTGGCCGATTTGGACGTTGCAAAAAGAGTTTTAAAATAGGATAATAGTTTCCCCTTGTGCCGCGAGAATGAGAAGTCTTACAGCGGAACATTCATTTGAGCTTTTTGGGGCTGCAGCGAATAATATAAAACAAATAGGAAAGCGCGCGTCGTTCCGTTCATAAAAAGATTGCAGATTGTGGAAACGTTGAAATGCTTTCCGAAACTTTTATTCAAACTGAAGAGAAACAGAAGTCTGCTGCAATCTCTCCCACGAATAGGGGTTGGGATATTTTACTTGTGTCAGAAATTGAAGAAATATCCAGCCACTCCAAGGAAATAACTAATTGCAAAAAATATGGATTGACAATATGGATTGACAATTTCGCGCGCTGGGGCTCTATATACACGTTGAAACTTGTTGAAAAAAAAAATTAGTGTTAAAGATTATTATAAACACTACCAATTATTTTTGTAATTCCTATCTATCTTTCTCGATTAAAGTTCGAAATACTCGCATGTCGAATGCCCAAAGACTGTTTTCCATGAAAAGCAGTCTTTCCAATGCTCGCTCCGATTCAAAGACGTTATTTTTGAAGTTGACTATTTTGGCGAATTTTACATACACCAGTTAGTTCACTGTCCTGTCTCAGATGTAAATATATTTATCATGCCTCATCGATGAAAATACACCAAAATAATAAGACACAGCATTCAGTTTCATGACACCTTAACCGCTTGAAGGGCACCAGTATATCACATATACCAATTAATTTTAATGCCACATTGGCACCAAAATTTAGAAATAAATTTTGCTTTGTGTAATGTACCCGAAGAAAAGCTTTTACTTTCATTACTATAAATTTGTTCAAAAATCCCGATTACGCCCAATAATTTTAACATTCTGTCAAATGAAATACTTTGCCACGGAAAGGGTTAAGTAACTTACATGCATGCAGGCATTTTCGAATTAAATAAAATCTCCCGAAGAACACCGTAGTTTATTTGGCTACAAACGCACCCAGCATCGTAATTTGGATTCCAAGATGGGCGGAGTCACCATTTCATTGTTTCATTAATCGAATGAGATGGCACCGTACAAATAAATAAACGAATAAATGAGTATATATTAAAAATGTTTGTAAATATTATGGACATGGCTTTAGAAAATTCACAAAGAAAAAAATTCTAGTCGCCAGGAAATATATTTACCCCTCTCAGGTGACCGTCATTGATTTTTAAAAAAAAGCACAAATGTTTTTTATGAGTTAATTTAGAAAAAATAACGAGCATAGTTTTGAATTACTATTTGTTACATAGTTTAGAATAGTGCATAGTTTAGAAATATAATATAAGCTAAATTTTCTAATAACTTATGAAAATTATATATCTCTCTGTCTCGCAAAAAAAAAGAAAGAAAGAAAGAAGAAAAAGAAATGCTACTGTCAAGTCTGTTCGGAAAAGGGTGATTGAACTTATTCAAGAACTATGGTACAATTAATTTTCTTGGTATTGCGCACTGTTTATTTAAAGCAGATTAATAACATTGTACATGATACGTTGTTAGGATATGTTTTAATAAGAACTTGAATTATTTTTTTTTAAATTGGTATTGGGGTTTTTTGTTGTTGTTGTTGTTGTTATTTTATGTTGAAATTTCATCTTGAAAAAGCAGCGTACCGCAAAGAAAAATCAATCTAAATTTAAAAGAAATTGCTTCCAGTATTTGAAAAAAAAAATTTTTATCAGTTTTTAAAATTAGTTTCAAAGCTTATAATATTTTCCCAGTTATTTTATATTTAAATAGAATTTCTACAAATTTTGAGTATTTATACCCATATTTATTTTACAATAACTTAATACCGTTTAAAAATCTAGAATGGGGCCTTTCTTAGGATACTAATTACATATTTGTAGGTTAACATGTTAATTTTTTATAAACTTTAAAAGGAAAGCCCTTGCTTCGTCAAAAAAAGAAATTTCATTTTTATATTCCGTTTCAAAAAAACTATCCGTTATAGCATTTTGAGTTTTTGGCAACTGGAAATCTGAACATTTCACTCTCGTTTAAAGTAAAGAATATAAAAATATCTTAATTAGGCTGTGTCGGTGGCATTTTTAATTAAACAGGGAAAACAATATCAACCTCACTGCCTTCAGTGTGGTCGGAAGATTTCGATGACAGTTATTCGAGGGGAGACGTTCTCGATTGTGTCGGGGTAGCATTTATCCCAGGGTCGTCGGAATGCAACGTCACATCGGGCAATTCAAAATATCTGAGAAAGTGGAACACCCGATCTGTTCAGTTTGTTGTGCTTAAACATTCCACTCCTCAACTTTATCACATAAGACATTGAATCGCCTAGAGTTGGGTAACTCATACAAGAGGCACCTCATTTGTCCCATACATCGTGACAATTTGTCTCACTACCTCAAATTTCAGATTGGAGGTACCTCAGAAATTTTGTCATGTTTGCTCAGTTTCAGGCGGTGTGAAATTTCGCAAACCTCTTCTTTTCTCAGCCAGACTGATTAGGCGCCAGTGATCCCAGGTCACGTGGTCTGACTAGAGAATTAATATTAAAAAACATTTTTTCTTTCTTGTTCCTTTTTTAGTTGGTTTTGTGAATGTGAATCTTGAACGCAGCAGGTAATAAGCTGCGTATAGGTTTTTTATCGTGGTCTTCTATTAGAAGAAATGATGTTTAATTTTTAAAAAAAAGGGGAAATTTATTTCCGAATATTAAATTATGCTATTTTCGTGGCTTCTTTTATAGAAGAACATAATTGGTGAAATTTTAATATGATTAACTTGAATTCCCAGTGTGGAATATTTACATGTTTTTAAAGAAATAGTATCCAAATGTTTTCATTGTAAATACTGTAAATATTTATATGTGTAAATAGAATTAACAAAGTTTTTAATTATCCTGTGCTTGACTTGGATTTATACTGAAAATACCAGCGCCATTTACAGTTGTGAAATATGTTTGTTTACATTAATATTATTTAAAACGAATCGTAAAGTCTACAACTATGCTCTCCCAATAAAAATATCTTGAATCGTGATAACGTGAAATTTCGTGGAACCTATGAAGATTATTCTTCATGTTTTGGTGCCTCAAGACCCGGAAAAAAGGTAAGAAATACCTTTATTATTCTGCATGACTGTTGATTTCTTGAAAATATACATTTTTCATGATCATTTATTTTGAACATTGAATTTAATTTTAAACATGGATAAGACAGATAAACTTAAAAGTAAAAGAGCTACTGTTCGTGCAGCAGTTACAAAATTAATCACAAAATGTGATACATTATTATCTGTTGATATTGATAAGACTGATTGCGATTCTTTAATGGAATCGTTAGAGCTCGTAAATGAAGAGGAAGCTCAACTAAAGGAGTTAGATTCCGAAATGGATGAGCTAATTCAGGAAAAAACTGAATATGAAAAAGAACTAAAATCGGTAGAAGAATATTCTGAAAAAATATCAAGTTTGAAATTTAAAATTAAGATGAGGCTTAAAAAATGTAAAATCGAAACTGAACCAAAAGTTTTACTAGAATCAAGTAACGGTTCAAAAATCGGTAGTAAACCAGTTTCGGCAGTGAAGCTTCCTAAACTTAACATAGAAAAATTTTCTGGTGATGCAAGCCAGTTCTTAGAATTTTTTAATTTATTTACTAGTGCGATAGATTCAAACGAATCGTTATCAAAAATTGAAAAATTCCAATATCTCAAATCCTTGTTGTCTGGTCCTGCATATAATATTGTATCTGGTTTTGAACTGACAGATCAAAATTATTCAACGTGTTTGAAGTTGTTAGAAGAGAGGTATGGTAAGCGGGAAAATATAATAAACTGTTACATGAACAAAATTCTGAATCTTGAACCAGTGAAATCCACTAACAATGTTATTTCTTTAAGAAAGTTGTATGATAATATTGAAACATGTATGAGAAATCTTGATGCGCTAGGAGTAGCATCAGGCTCCTATGGCCATTTATTACTACCCTTATTATTACGTTTATTACCCGAAAATTTGATACTAGATTTCCATCGAAAACGTGACCCCGATAAGGACTGTGAAGTCACCGATTTAATAAATTTTATTAAAACGGAATTAAGATGTCGTGAAGCTACTAATTTAGTAAATAATTCCCAAAGCAAGACTTATGAAAATTCTAAAACTAAATATGAAAATTCTTCAAGTAAATATTAAAATTTTCCTCAAAAGAAAAATATACCTTCAGCTGCAGCTTTAAATACATCTACAAAACAGTTTTGCATATTTTGCAAGTCTTCTGATCATGTAGGACTAAATTGTTCGAAATTCACTGATGAACAAAAACGATATAAATTAAAGAAAGAAGGCCGCTGTTACAAATGCACAAATAAGTCACATTTATCTGTAAACTGTAGAACAAAAATTAACCCTTGTTCCAAATGTGGTAACACTACCCATAGTCCATTGTTTTGTTTTAAAGAAACAGCAAAAGAAAATCCTGAAAAAGAAATGAAAGGTGCAATTGTATCTATGATGTCGGAACAAAAATATAAACAAAATAGAGCAACATTATTGCAGACTTGTACAGTTTCTGTGTCTGCTGGTAAACAATGCTTGTTGGCTCGCGTTTTATGTGATAGTGGTTCAGAAAAATGCTTCGTGAAGAGATCGCTAGTACAAAAATTAAAATTGAAGCCATTGCGAAGAGAAAATTTATTAGTTTATCCTTTTGGGCGGAGACGCCCTTATGAATCTTGTTATGAAGTAGTTTCTCTTGAATTATCCAGTGTTGTGCAACCTATTAACTCGATAAATATCGAAGCGCTGGTGGTTGATAATATAACTGGAGCTTCTGTGAAAACACTAGAACCAGAACTTCTAGACATAATGAGAGCAAGAGGCTTTAAGCCTGCTGATACAGGTCTTGAACAGGAAATAAATATTTTGCTAGGGTCTGACTTTTTGTGGAAAATATTAAAGGGAATCGAGGGCAAATTGACAAAAGAATTATACGTTGCAGAAACTATTTTCGGTCATACGGTGCAAGGGCAGATAGAGTCGAATAAAAAAGAAGTAGCTTGTTTGCGTGTTTCAGTTGAAAATATAAATACCCAACTGAAAGCATTTTGGGATCTTGAATCAATTGGCATTGCTGAAAGCAATGAAAAGAACATTACCGATCATGAGGTAATAAAAGAATTTAAAGAAAATCTAAAATTCGTAAATGGGCGTTATGAAGCAAAATTATTGTGGAAAGATTCTCGCGAATTACTTAGAAATAATCTTGAAGTAGCAAAGAAGCGGTTTTCTAGTTTAGAAAATAAATTCTTGAAAAACGATTCTTTATTTAAAGAATATAACTCCATTTTGCTAGAGCAGTTTAATGAGGGTGTAATAGAATTGTGCACCCAGAAAGATTCGAATAATTCCTATTACATGCCACACAGACCTGTTATCCGTGACGATAAAACTACAACAAAAATGCGCATAGTCTATGATGCTTCTTCCAAATATGGTGATTCTCTATCATTAAACGAATGTTTGAATCACGGCCCTAACTTAAATCCTAATGTTTTAGACATAATTTTGAAATTCCGTTTACATAAAATTGCCTTTTCGGCTGATATTGAAAAAGCTTTTCTGCAAATATCTGTAGCCGAGGAAGATCGCGATTATCTTAGATTCTTATATTATGAAGATTTTGATAAGAATAAAAACATAGTACCCTATAGAATGACCAGAGCTACTTTTGGTGTCACCTGCAGTCCCTTTATCCTTGCTTGTACTATTAAGCACCATATTAATAAATATAAAAGCTCTCATAATAAAACATTTGAAATCCTAAATTCTTCTTTTTATGTTGATGATTTGTTTTCAGGAGAAAACGATGTTCTAAAAGCCTTTAATTTAACTAAAGAAGCTGTTGATATTTTGAAAGAAGGGGGGATGAAGTTAAGAAAATTTGAAAGCAATTCTCAGGAACTTAGGAAAAAATGGGTTGACGAAAACATTCCTGTTTCTAGTCCCGAACCTCCAAATACTTCCTTGAAAATTTTAGGATTGATCTGGAACAATACAGAAGATAAATTAGGACTAGAATTACGACCATTGTTAGAAAATTTAAGCAATGATTCTTGTACAAAACGGAACGTTTTGAAAATTGCAGCTACGTTGTTTGATCCAGCCGGATTTATTGCCCCTTTTGTTATTCGTGTCAAATGCCTTTTGCAGCAATTGTGGATAATGGAAATATCATGGGATGAAAGTTTTTGTGGTGAACTAGAAAATAATTGGCAAAATTGGCTTTCAGAAATCCCTGATCTCACACATTTGAAAATTCCCCGACACTATTTTAGCAACCTGATCATGGAAAAGGAGCATCTCCAATTGCATGTTTTTCCTGATGCTAACCCTAATGTGTATGTTCCTGAATTTCTTTCCTTGCTCGAAGATCAGTGGCCTAGTGTTAAAATTGTCGCTACACAATTACCTGATGTTTCTAAAGAGAAGTCTCGAAAATCAGCAACCATTTCTTGTGTTGTTCAAACAAATAAAGCTGATGAAATTCCCATTTTTATTCTTGAAAAGTATAGCTCCCTAAAGAAATTGTATCGAGTAACTGGATGGGTATTTAGATTTATTTCTAATATAAAATTAAAGGTAGAAAAAAGAGATTTTTCAGAATTATCAGCTGAGAAAATGTTACATGCTGAAAATTTTTGGTTAAAGCTGGTGCAGGAAGAAAGTTTCCCTGAAGTTATAAAATCCATGAAATGTAACAAGAGTATCCCTAAAGAGTCGAATCTTCTTCAATTAAATCCTATGTTGTCAGATGATGTTTTGCTGTTGCTACGAGGACGGTTACAAAAGTCTGATTCCTCATGTTATGAAAAACATCCTGTTGCGATTCCTGCAAAACACAAACTTACTGAAATAGTCGTGAAAGATGCACATGAAAAAGTTTTTCATTCCAGAGCGTCCAGTACATTAGTACAAACTCATAAAAAGTTTTGGATTTTAAAATCTATACAGTGCATAAAATCAATCCTAAACAAACGTGCAATCTCCAAGAAATTTAGCCTTCGCCCTGGTCAACTAGTTATAGCAACTCTAAAGCATATCTTGTGTTTACCTGCAACCAAGAAATCCTTAGTGAAACGCTTCTGTTTGCGCGAGACTCTTCTGAATCATTTTTGGAAGCGCTTGAAAATGAGTACCTCTCAACTTACAATCTGCTCACTACACGGACCAGAATAATACTTCTGACTTTGAAATATATGATGTGATTCTTATGCATATGAACATGTATCATGAACTTTCCGGAAGTTAGGTATTTGTGGACAGAGATTTAAAAAAAAAAAAAAAAATGAGGTCTTATGAACTGAAGACAAATAATTCCATCATTAAAAGACCTATTAATTTTTGTGTATAATTGAGAACTGAAAAAACTCTGAACTTTTTTATTAATAGAACTGAAAAAAAAAAAAAACTCTGATATTATTAGAGACTCAAGAACTCTTTTGTTTATTGACTTAAAAAAAAAATTATTTTTTTCACTTAAAAAAAAAGTTTCTTGTTTGATAATATTTCTAATTTTTAGTTTATTTATTTATTTATTTATTTATTTGTATTGAATATTCCAGAAAAGGTTGTATAGATTTAAATTGTTCTTTCTATTTTTAGTAGCAGAAACCTGTTGGCAAATTTTTAAATTGTTTATTATTTTATTTGAAGTCCAGTATGTAAGTATATATTTTGATTTTGTATTGTATTTACGTATAGTGTAACTGATAATTTTTTAGAATAATTTTATTTCTACTTTAATTATTTTGAATCCCCATTTTGATGAACCCTTGTTCATCGGGGGGGAGTTTGTGAAATTTCGCAAACCTCTTCTTTTCTCAGCCAGACTGATTAGGCGCCAGTGATCCCAGGTCACGTGGTCTGACTAGAGAATTAATATTAAAAAACATTTTTTCTTTCTTGTTCCTTTTTTAGTTGGTTTTGTGAATGTGAATCTTGAACGCAGCAGGTAATAAGCTGCGTATAGGTTTTTTATCGTGGTCTTCTATTAGAAGAAATGATGTTTAATTTAAAAAAAAGGGGGGAAATTTATTTCCGAATATTAAATTATGCTATTTTCGTGGCTTCTTTTATAGAAGAACATAATTGGTGAAATTTTAATATGATTAACTTGAATTCCCAGTGTGGAATATTTACATGTTTTTAAAGAAATAGTATCCAAATGTTTTCATTGTAAATACTGTAAATATTTATAAGTGTAAATAGAATTAACAAAGTTTTTAATTATCCTGTGCTTGACTTGGATTTATGCTGAAAACACCAGCGCCATTTACAGTTGTGAAATATGTTTGTTTACATTAATATTATTTAAAACGAATCGTAAATTCTACAACTATGCTCTCCCAATAAAAGTATCTTGAATCGTGATAACGTGAAATTTCGTGGAACCTATGAAGATTATTCTTCAGGCGGTGAGAGCCGTTTCAGAATGAATGAAAGAATATGTATGAGTGTCATTGTCATGATTGTGTGGAGTTCTCGGAATCGGAGTGAGTTGCGGTCTACGTTTGAAGAAGCTTAAGCTAAGAGGAGGGGGATTACCTTAGAAGTCTATGGGATAGACTGAAAGGGAAGATTGAGGGGATAATGAAATAATGTGACATTTTCGGTAAAGAAGTGTGGTGATCGTAGAGGAAAAAAGCTGTTTTTCTCTATTGCTTTTAATAAATATTAATTTAGTACTTGTCAATCTGTCGTTGAGGGCTGACATTGAATCGGTGAATGAGTGAGTGTTATTGCGATGTCGGAACATTTCAGATGTTAAGTAAAAATACAAATTCAGATTGTAATGTAATTTTAAAATTGCAAGTTATTCTACATTTTTTTAGCTCTCATAAATACCCTTACGGTGAATTTATTCAACATTCTCCATGCAAAATTTTCTTTTTCTGCATTTTGTCGCGGACATATAAGTTTTATAATGTTATTTAATAAGTTTTATAATATTAAGTTGTATTTTATGTGCAACATAAAAGCATTCATTTCGTTTTTCATAAGTAATTACAGAACAGCATATATATATATTTTAATTCATTCATGAAAAGTAATTTATAATTATATAGATAACAACTATTTTATATTAAAGAAATTTTAAGACTGCTTTTAAATCCAAACTACAACTTTTTAATGCATGTTTAAATTTGTTTTGTTCGCAAATGCATTTAAATTTTGAAGTTATTTTATGCAGAAACTGTATAATCGGACAATATGTTCCATTTTTCAATAAAGGCAGAAGGGTTTTTAGAAAATATTGCAAAAGTTAGCATTTTCAACTGCATTTCCGGACGTGACAGCGAAGAAAAGTAAAAATCTGCCGCCTTGAGATAGCAGTTGATATAGTATTAGTGATGTTTTTGCTATGGCCTATTATCTACACAAGGGATACAGGCAAACGAATACTCTCCATGTAATGGGGGGGGGGGGGAGTCCAAGATACATTAACCCATATTTACGCTAGCTAAGCTAGATTCGAGGAAAACTCTGAATGATTATGCCGACGGGCACGACATGGGTTTGGAGTCATGTCATGTATAAAAAGGGGGGGGGGGGCTCAAAGCTAAAAAAATAAAACTAATATTTATTCATTATGAAGAGAAGGATTTTTCCTTCATGGCTGGAATAGCACAATTGAAGTGTGCAACTGTGCTACTTCAGTCATGATTATAATATTTATTCGGGATTATGTATGGAATTTTATAAATTGATAAATTTAAGCATGAGTTCGAGACAGGTCACACAGCTTAAGTTTAGAGGTGTAATGCTGGAATTGAAATCAAATATCGTATTTTTTCAAAATTTTGAATGCAAAAAGATTTTATTGGAATATAAACGTTATTACATTTTGGCTCTCAAAAGAATATTTCCCCCCTCTCAACAACGCGAAACTATCCGTTGAATTTTGAAATTTAAAGCATGGTACTTGCAAGCATTATTATTAAAGTGATTTGAAACCAAACAGTTTTTTTATTTTTTGATAAATGAATTGCATCTTGCATTTAAGCGATTGTTGTCTCAAGACGGCACTTTTATCCCTTTTCTCCGCCCACATCCGAAAAATATGTAAGAGAAAATGTGTAAAGTATTAAGGGTTTTTGTTACGGCTGATTACCTGCACGTAGAAATACCGCTAACATGCTTTATATAAGTTAAATTACTCTAGCCCCTCCCCTTACACATCGCACACACATGCTGCGCATGCCTAGCATATAAAGCTTTAAAATTTTGAAAAAAATTCTCCTGCATTTCTTAATTTGCAGTAAAAATGAATAACTAAAAATTTCTGCATACACTCTGGGTCACAGCAGGCAGCTAATTTTAAAAATGCTCCTATATTTAAAAATTATTCTGCTTTTTTATTTTTTACTTATTTATTTATTTTTGTTTAAAATATCCGGTTTATTACTTTGTTGGGAAATAAATAAGCTGATCATAGCGTCATGTGAAAGCACGGGGGTCGGTTAAGTTTGGGGGGGGGGGGTGAAAATAATGAGTTTTCTTTTTTGATAGACAAAATTTTTTATCAGATATAACAGTACTAAGTATTTTGTGAAAATAATTTTTCAGATGAATCATATCAACCAAAAATATGTTTTATAATATGTAGTAAGTAATTTTGTGAAAAATTACTAAAATTCCTCCCTAAGAATTTCCAAAGAATTGTTTCTTTCTCTATATATACAGAACTTTAATTCAAGATAGGCATTCAGTTTTACATTTTTTCCAATCTAATTATATTTTCAAAAGTCAATTTTATTCCTTAGAAGTACAATAGTTTATGTCTATACAGTACTATTTCTGTAAAAGAACATCAAACAATCACATAAACAGCGTTCTACTGCATCAGTTCCCCATCACTTTTCACTCTTCCAAGAACTATATATTTTTTGAATTTACCTTCCTGACAATAACTAAAGGTCCACACCAAGGGCGGCGCCAGAGGGGGGACCGGGGGGTCATATGCCCCCCCCCCCCCGTCGGGCCAAATTTTATCGTCGTCGGGGAAATTTTTTTGACTTGAGTGTTGAGTCCTGCATCGGGTCGGGTAATCCGATTTTTACTGCACACGACCCGAGTCGTGTCGAGTCGGGTGCAAGTTAATTTTTTATAAAAAGAT
Source organism: Maratus speciosus (assembly GCA_963932465.1). NCBI lineage: Eukaryota > Metazoa > Arthropoda > Arachnida > Araneae > Salticidae > Maratus > Maratus speciosus. The sequence goes on from OZ010798.1 coordinate 467,850,433, forward strand.
CTTAGGTTAGTTTATAGAAAATGCGACACATGGAATAGCAGGGCGCTGATTTTTTTTTGCTTTGAAGTCGGATTGGCTTGGCTATAATTTTTTTGGTTTCGGGATGAGTTTTGATTCTTACGCGTCGGTTTTGTTTAAGTTGATTTTTCAATGCCCGATTTTACCTACATCCGACCGGACCGACGGCTCGGATTGAGGATAACTTTTTTCGTTGTGGTTGGGTTCGGTTTCTGATTCAGATGGGTTTGGGGTTGAGTTTTGATCTTTAAGATTTTGATACTTACGAGCAGTGTTGCCAGGTGGGGAACTTCCGGAATTTATGTGGAACGTCCCGAATTTTCGTCAAATTTTTACGAGTTTAATTCAAATTAAAATTGTATTCCTTAGTCTGATATGAGAAAATTTAAGAATTTAACCACATGTCGGTTAAAGGCTGTTGTCTCAACGGCCGGATGTTACCGAAAACCTTATACATTTTGTCTAGATCTCATTCATGTGCGGTCCTGTTTATTCAATTGACTGCAAACTTACGCGCCTATAAGAAATACGATTTCAAGAGGAGAGAGAGGTCGTTTAAATTCATCTGCTCGCTTCGATCTTCTCATTAAAAAGCGTAGGGTAAGTATTTTTATAAATGAATGAGTAAATAAAAAGAGAGTTTTGTATAATTATTCAAGCAAACTTAGTATCAAACTAAAAATTAATTCCTTCTTTGTTCATTAATTTCAATATACAGTGAGTAGAGTCTCATTTTATGGATATTAATCTCTATTTAATATATAGAAGAGAAATGGAAGGTATAAATAAGAAAATAATTATATAGATACATAACTTCATTGTAAACTGCCGGGAAGATATGTATATAGCAACTACTAAAATCTTGCATCGGGTCAGTTAACCCGATTCTACCCGAACGTATTGGCCATTGGCTCTAAAATTTTGCTGCGGATCGGGTTGACTAGCGTTTCCATTTTCGGGTCGTCTCAGATTAGAGTTTTTGTTTCTTGGGAGTCGATTCGAGTACGCTAAATTTTTCCAAAGAAAAGTCCGTCCCACCAGTGGCCGAGAGGTTCTGTGCTCTCGAAGCTGGTAGACGGGAGGTGTTGGGTTTGAACCCAATCGCGCCCGTCGGCCCAATCATTCGGAGTTTTCTTCGAACCTTGGATTTCCATGCGTAAATACGAATTAGGTTCCCTTAGAAAGACCCCCCCCCACACACACACACGGAGGGCACTCCCCCCTCGGGTCCATATCCTTTGAGTAGATAATCGGCCGCCAAAAATCAACCCAACCCAAAGAAAAGTCCAGATTATTGTTTCAAATGATAAAAAAAATATATATATTTGTATATGAATAAGTAAATATATGCATTCATTTCATGAAATATAAAATTGATTTTAGAGATATGATTGCAAACTATTTTCCAGAATTGTTTTACATTTAGGATTGATTTTTTTTTCTTCATTTCATGCTTAGGATCAAGTTGCAGGTTCGAAAAAAAATATTTTGTCGATTTCGGGTCGGGCATAACTCGAACCGTTCAGGTTTGTAATTAACAATTCGTGTTTAGGGTCGTAGGTTCGTATTTAGAAATTTAAAAAATCGTGTAAAACAGAATATCGACTTACTTGATAATTTAAACTGTATTGTATTGTTAGACTGAACAATTTTAATTAATAACTTAGTTATACTTTGTAGAGTTCTGTATTGGCCCAAATTTCCAGGTTTGGGCTCGGCCCGACTAGTAGAAAGAAAAATTCGGCCCGGCCCGGTATAAAAGTTCAAACTTCGGCCCGGCCTGGTCCGTACAAAAAACAGTAATGGCCCGACCCGGTATAAAAATTAAAAGTTCGGTCCGAGCCCGGCCCGGAAAAAAGTTAAAATCTTGGCCCAAGTCCGACGGAATTTTACGTCGATTTTGTTAAAAGGAGTTCTGACCAAAAATACTTATTTTAGTTCTTTTTTCATGTTTATAATTTTCATTTTTAAAGAAGGTTGCGATATACATTTTTTTAATGAATCTCTATTTGTATGTTAATGTTTCAGCTATAATTAATATCGTTAATCAAAAAATTATGTATTGGAGACTTAAAAATCTGAAAAATGCTAAGCTACAGTAAAATCTTCTAAGACATGGCATAGGAAAGAAAAAAAAAATGCGTTATAAACAAGTTCCCTTCTTAGCAGGTGTAAATGTATTCTTTTCTCACGTATTATTATATTCATTTTGCATGGATCAATAAATTTTTCCATATAAGACAGGATTCCATCATAGGCTAGTTCTTTTTCACACGTTTTGCTGTATTTTAATATTAATTACCCTAGAAATCTACTATTCTTTAAAACGAATAAATTTTAATGTTTAACGCCTTCACGGTCGCATTAAATTACGGTTTAAGAATTCAAATTGCTTATTGGCACCACTTTTTTGAAAAATAAACATTCACCTTATTTAATGGCAAGTAAAATGATACCATAATAAAGCCAATTACACCGTTTAATAAAACTGGCGGGAATCAAACAATTTGAATAAAAGCCACAGCCTGTGAATATCACGGGAGCGAGAATTATGGGGTTAATTGTAGAATAATGTCGATTTAAAAATATATACACTTTTTGCAAAAATTTTTGGCCTGGGCCAAATTTTACTGATTTTTGCACGGACCAGGCCATGCCGAGACAATGATTTCCAGGTTGGATCGAGACGGGACTGAAAATATCGGCTTATGAAGACCTAAGAAGAATGAAACCTGCCTCATCTCGGTACGAAAAACTGAAGTTAGGTCCGACCCGGCCAGAGTGCCATGAATGCAAATAGACCCGAGCCCGGCCCGTGCAGATCTCCAAACTTTGTCTGTTATAAAATAAGCATGAATTTAAAGATTTTTTTTTAGCATCAACATGACTTTGTTTTATGATTGAGTTGATATTAATGAACTTCTACATTCTTATACATATTTCACATTCTTTTACATACTTATATTTTTCTTCAGAATTTTATATTTCAGTTTTAATTTCAGATTTAAATTCTGTATCTTATCATAAGTTAGAGGACCATGCTGTCTGGTTTCAGTCAATATACATTCTAAAAAAAATACGTGATTTGAAGGTGTTTCTTCAATTGCTTTTATTATTATTATTAAAACACGAAAATTCCTGTTTTGATTTGCCCATCCCCCCCCCCCCCAATATATATATATAATTATTAAGCTCACGAAAAGTTTGCGAACTGAAGCTCATTTTTTTCTTAATTCTTCAGTCAGAACACGAAATTTTCTTCAAATAATAGGAAAAATTGTTCCAACCACAGACGCGTTCCGGCAACTTGCTGCCTGTGCTTTTTACGTTTGAGGAAATGTTTTCTTTAGTGTGTACGTAATAATAATTGCGCTTTTTCTTAAACGGCTGAAAGGCAAAATATTGAAAAAAAAAATAAAACGCGGTATTTGTAAAGTAAGCATTATTGTCATAAAACTACTATTAATTATTTAGAAAACTCTAGTTCGACTAATTTCACACCATTCCTTTATGCATAAAGTATAGTTCACTTACATTCAATACGATGAAAGGAAGCTATTTAATACAGCAACCTGTTAAGATAGAACGACAAAGAATTGGAAGAACTTTCCAATTTAGACAATCTTAGCCTGTTTTAGCCAATATTACGAAAATTTTCAGTTTAAAGCATTATTCCATTACACTGGTTCCGTTTTAATAGGTTTTATTGTAGTGCTTAAAATGTCCCGATTTTGAAGCGTCTGTCCGGCTTTTTTTCTCTCTCTGTCTCGCTTTTTGACCTGACAACACTACTTACGAGCCAAGCTGGAATTAGCTCAAATTTACGAAAAGAATGTCTAAGTTATTGTTTGACATGAAAAATTATATCTTTAAATTTGGATGAGTTGTTTTACGTGTTTGTTTTCTACATAAGATAGAATTAATATTACAGATACTATTAATATTGCAAACTATTTTTTGATAACTGTATTAAATTATAGATCTTTTTTTTGTGTCGAGTCGTGTTCAAGTGGAAGTGTTTCGGTTTAAGGTCAATAGAAAATTGCTGTCGGGTTCAGGTCAGGTTTTGCGTCAACGGAAATTTTTCGTTAGGTTTCGGACTGACTTTAAGGCTCCTGTCCCTGCCGGCGAAGGCACTCACGAGCTAATGCTAATCCTATAGGGAGATATTTTTCTAATATCTCGTTTGCATTTCGCATTTTTAAATAATTTTTTTTTTTTTTGCTTGCATAGCCGAGGTCCGTCTCTACATCGCGCCTTTTTTATTTTTTCAATTTTGGTTGCAGATATTTTTTAGAAAGACAGTTTCATTTTCAGAACCGGATTTGAAAGTGAAAGTAACTTTATAAAAAATATCTGCGACCAAAATCGAAAAAGTAAAAAGGTGCGATGTAGAGACAGACCTCGGCTATCCAATTAAAAAAAAAAATATATTTAAAAATGTCAAAATGCAAACAAGTTATCAGATAAATCCCTCCCCATAGGATTAGCATTAGCTCGTGAGTGTCTTCGCCGGCAGGGACAGGAGCCTTAAGTTGAATGTTTATGTCGGGTATAACCAAATCCACACAGGAATCTATTTCAGATGAAAAACTACGTTTTTGAATATGAATGACTCCTTGCATGTTTATTTTTCCACATAAAAGATAACATTAATATTGGAGATATGATTACAGACAATATTTTTTTTTTTAATAATTACATTATATTGTGGATCAACTTTCTCTGATTCCGGGTTTCAGGTTGGAATTGGAATTAAGTATTTCGGGTTGCGGGTAGACAGAATAATTTTGGTTGGGTTCGGTTCGGGTTACAGCTTTGTTTTAAATAAAATTTGCAGGTCTTCAAATTTTATTTATTACCCGAGAAGGACCGTAGTTAGGTGTAACGTTTAACTGCTAGTTTTCGCAATGACACTTTTACTAACAAATTTAAATAATTTTATTTTAAAATAATTTTTGGTCACTTTATGCATTTTTAATAGGGATTTGTCGACTGTTTTTTTTTTTTTTTTTCAGTTATATCCGACATTAAAATATATGGTCAGCTCAACCCGGCTGGAACACGAACCGCGTTTCGAAAAAAATTGGTTATCAACCTTACTTGATGCGCGACTCTTTGGTTCGACTCATAACCGGAGAAATGCTCCATACTTTGTCTTTCACGCACTGCTGTGTATATGCCATATATGTGCACGTAAAATCTGTAATATTGAATGACCGCTTATTGGGAGGTTGCTGTGTGGAAGAAGAGTACGAAGCAGAATTTTCCCTTTCGGGTAATGCTCAAAAGTGTGGAAACTCTTTCTGTCGTGGATTCGTCCGCCTATAAAGATTAGGTGATTAGTGAGGTGTTTCAAAAATAATATTAAGAGCTTTTTTCACTTTATTTATCTACAATATTCTTTGACAAGCTTCAAAATTTATGTTTCGAGTAAAAATCGTTTGGCCCTCTGCAATTTATCTCTAATTTAAATAGCAGTATGAGTGTTAGAGACCTGCGCGTTTTGGGAATATGCCAAATCCGGACTCGAAAATTTTATGTTTTTCACGTGATTGATCAACATATTCCACCTGTTATTTCAAAAAGGGGTAAAAAGAAACAAAGAAATGTTTTACTGTTCATTTGCTCCAAAAAAATTCTGAAGTATAAATACAGTCCCGGTACGGCCGGAATCTACAGAAAAAAATGCAAGACCCGGACGTGTCTCGGGGATAATGAAGTTCAGGCCTGGACCAACTTTTCAAAAGCTAAAGTTTAACCCGAGCCCGTACCGAGTTTTCAGATAAAATTAAGCCAAGCCAGAGTTTAATGAAAGAAACTTTTACCGAGTTCGGGCTTCGGAACAGGCCAGGGCACGTGGAAACCTCTAATATATATTTTGAATTCGGCCCCCCTGTCGGGGATACTGTGCCCCCCCCCCCACCCGTCGGGCAAGTTCTGGCGCCGCCCCTGGTCCACACCCCGAACCTCAGGTTGTCAGATTATTAAGCAGCATATAGCCTTTCAAGGAGGAAGAGGGAGGAATTACATCCATCCTAACTCAGTTGTAGTTCTTGCGTATAAACCATACCCACCTCACTCCTTTGAAGCATGACATTGTCATGACAAAAGTTTTTTGGAGGTACCTCATACAAACGTCCAAAATTTTTCGTGTCCTACCCCAAAGCGGTTCCAGGAAAAGCGACGACATCTCTATGGTACGACGCGCGCGCATTTCTTGACTTTGAAAATAGGACAATCGTAGTTTACAGCACACTAACTAGGAGCGCTGCAATCGTCTCCACCTGCGAAGAACCTGCGCGCGCATCTCACACACTTGACAGTTGACGACACTTTTTGATTATCAATATGGAGGATTTCCGTTCGAGTCTTTTACCACGTGCATTACTGGAGTTTTTTTTTTTCTTTTTAACAAATTTTATATTAAACGGCACTTTTCAGAGCCGTTTTATTTCACTTTTAGTGATACTTTTTCTTCAATCTGGAGTAAAATGCATCCTGCATCGCCGTTATTCCGATTGCAAGAACACCACAAATATCGAAGGAGTTCATTTCTAAAGAAGAAGAAAGGTTTAATAAATTGTTTTATGATTATTTCTTTTTCGTCATGTATAAATTTGTTAAGTTAGACATTAATTAGTTGCAGGAATGAAAGCTCTCAGCTTATTTTTAATGTCTTATTGTCTGTTTCTAAGATTATAGTATACAAAAATAATAATAAGCATGAAACATTTTTTTACGATAAAGTGACAATTTAATTGTTAACTGTGTTCACTCTTTTTTCTAGTAGTGTTAGTAATAAATAGTAATATATATATATTTTTTTTTCAAATACAAAGTCAAGAAAAAGTGAAAAAAGAACAGTTTACAAAAAATTTGTTAAAAAAGCAATAAACTAAAATGCATTGATGTTTTATTGTAATCTGTGCTCATAACAGGGTTGCAAAAAAGCCGGCCAAAATTAAAAACAGCCACGCTGGTGGTTTTTATTGGTTTTAACCGGCTTTTCTTGGCCAAAATTGGCTTTTATACAGTGAAACATCTTAATTATAGACTACACATTTTAAAATGTTTTAATTAGTTTTAATGATATTTAGTTGATTTAGAATCAATAAGTAACCCAATTTCTCAATAATGAAGACATAATACTGAAAAAAAAACTTAAATGGATCTTCTAGTGATTTGAAGTGAGAATTGGAAATATGTCAGCTAAATTTTAAAAGAGCCATCTCAACTGCTTTATCTGGTTTACACTGACCTTTAACTCCCCCCCCCCCTTTCTTCATTTTTACTGCTTTATAAAATTAGAGGACAATGATTACTAAGTTACATGTTTTATTACTTAAATAATTTTAAGAGCTATTAATATACAAGTCTTATTTTATTTCTCATTAAAAAATACAATTTCTCACTATTAAAAACAATATTATGAACAGCATATGCATGAATATGCACTCTTTTAAATAGCAACAAACTTTTCAAAATTTTATTTCAATTTTACTTACAGAATGTATTTTATTTATTTTGCACAATTGCTAGATTTATTTTTATACACTTATGTACCAAACTCTCCTTAAATATTATAACCTTTTCTCATTTCTCTTTTTGCGATTATAACGTAATCTCTCCATATGGACCTATATGTTGGTGTATGTAATGTAGACTTTTAAAATACCAATTTAAAGTCTAACTTATATTATTTTCAAAGTTTATAATTATTTTTTTAGATATATTGCCTTCACTGTTTGTTGCATTCTAGCGGTCAAGACTTATTTATTTGACAAAATTTAATAGAAATTTATATTCTTTTAGTAGAAAATATTTATAAGTGTATAAAAAAATAATTAATCTAAATTTAATACGAATTAGCTGAAAACCAACTTTTAATAATAAAAACCGGCATTTTTTAAGTGGTTAAAAACAAAAAAAACCGGCCGGCTTTTTTTGGGCAGGCTAAAAACCGACAACCCTGATTTACATGTACTAAAATTTCCTCAAATGTTATATCCTTTCTAATTTCTCTTTCAACATTGTTCATTCTACGATTTTACTGTCTGTATGGACATACCTGGAATAAGTTACATAATAGCTTAGTACTTAGTAGCAGAAAAACTTTTTACATGTATCATTTTTATAAGTTAGAATATAAATTGCTTATTACTGGGTGTTCTCAAGTATTATATAAGGTAATTTCAGTTATTAAATACATATATGCTATTTAGTTTTAATCAATTTTCAAAGTAAATATCAGTGTGTAAGAATATTTCCATTTTGATGTGTGACATTTTCTTATTCGTTCATATAATCTTTAGAATGTGTGGTATGTGTAGAGCTATAATAAAGAATTCCAAACCAATACTGATTTAATGTATTCTTCTGAATATTTATATATATATTTTTTTTTTTCTGACACAATGTCTTCACAGTTGCATTCTAGCAGTTATAAGGACTTATTTATTTGACAAAATTTAATAGAAATTTATATTTTTTTAGTAGAAAATATTTATAAGTGTATTAAAAATAAATTAATCCAAATTTTATATGAATTATCTATAAACCACCTTTTTAAAAAATAAAAGCCGCCTTTTTTCAATTAAAGCCGGCTTTTCTTAAGTGGTTAAAACCAAAAAAAAGCCGGCCGGCTTTTTTGGCCTGGCTACAGGCCTGCAACCCTGGCTCATAATGCAAAATTATTTTTTAATTAATAGTTGCAATTATTATATTCCTGTTTTTATAATGTTATATTAATCCAGGGTTATTAAATTTCAAACTTATTAAAATGTTTAGTGTCATGTGTCATTTTAATCAGAAAACATTCAACTATTCAGCTACAGACAGTATTAAGTGATATGACCTCTAAAATTAAAAATATCGGCCAATAATGTATGTTGTTGTCAATAATGATTGAAAGCACCTAATACACACTTATTTGCTTAAACAATCCGATGAACTTTTTATTAGCTACATGTTTTATAGTTATATTAATTGTAACCTTTGGACTGTTTTCTTAGATTCTATAGGACATTTTTAATGTGAGTGATATATATTTTTTTTTATTTAAAGATTTTATTTAACTAAGTTTCAGATGTCATTCCGTTACCAAAAACTACTAAAAAGTATTCTTACTAATTGGCTGTTTGCATTAGACACTAGATATTTTTCCTTCAAAGCCAGTTTTGAGTGTAAATTGAAGAAAAAACACCACAACATACAAGTTAAATAATTTCATCCTTAAAACATGGAAACGGAATGACAAAAATAATGGTAACGGAATGACAAATATGGTAACAGAATGACAAGTCAACAAGCAATATGCACAGATAGTCAAAATAATAATTATTAAAATATATGGCATCAGGGTAGATGTGCCAGTAATGGACAATCCTTGATGTTTTTTATTCATAAAAAAATAACTAATAAATATTTAGCTTTAATTATTTTTTTTATAATTCCCCCTTGTATGTTTTATAAAACTGGGTTATTGTTGACACTTTTAATCAAACCAATCAGGAAGCAGAAAATAATGTTTCAAAGTTTCGCTGTTTTTCTGTGAAAATCTTAATGAAGAGGGTAAGAGTTGGCTTCGTTTAATTAATTTATATATTATTTATTTTCTTGCAAAATGTGATTGTTTTTGTTTGAGTAGCAATAGAAAACTTAGAATATTATATACCAATGGCCATTTACAAAATTTCATTTATTTTTAAGATTTTAAGAGGGGTGTCCAGTACTAGGATAGTTAATTAGTCATTTTCCAGTAATGGACATTCCATGTAGACATTGGTAAGAATGCAATTTTTGTAATGTTTATAGTGCATAAAATATTTTGGCTTAACTGCAAACCTAAATAATAAAATTTAATTTTTAAATTATACTTAGGGTAGATGCTCCAGTTGTGGCCACCTTTAGAGAAAATTTGAAATAGAAATTTTACAGTTATTGACTGATTGAAGCATATTAAATCATAATAACATCATCATTTAGCCAGTTTAATTGTCTTTCTGTGAATTATAATGATTTTCTACAGAATATTTTAGATTGCGAGTAATAACTCATTAAATAATTTATGTCAATTTGTACCAGTTGTGGCCACCCCTGCACCAGTTTTGGCCATCTCTATGCACCAGTTGTGGCCACTCCAATATCATGTAGTTTAACAAACATTTTAATTGATAATAAGTAAAAATAAAGCATTTTTATGCAACATCTATTTTACCACACATATATTTGTTAATATATTAAAAGAATTTTGCAATATTTTTTATGAATTGATAAAAACATCAAGTAAAATGTACGTATGTTGATTTTAACTGAAATTTTCAGTTAAAAAAACAAAAAATATATTTAATTTGATTCGTAAAAGGGACAACAGTGCCTGTAGGACATCAAGATTAACTATTTAAATCAGTTTTACAATTATCCAATGGATTGTGGATTGATTAAAACACATGAATCGTCACCAAAGAGTTATATTTCTGGTGCTCCAAAACTTTGCTATCTTGTAGTGCTGGCATTATACATTTTGAATGGCCTTAATTTTACTTCTTATCCTAGAACAGTGTTCCCTCTAGGCCATTTTTTAAGAGCACAGAATTCTGTGTTTTTTAAACTTGGTAAAATGAACGCTGTTCTTTTTAAATAATGGGAAATACATTCTTGCTTGTATTTAGATATCTCTAGTTAAGATTTTCACAATATTTAGTATTTCTAAATCAGTTTGCCCGAAATCTGGCAAAAATTATGGAACTTCTTCATTTCTTTGGGAAAAATACAAGAAATCATGCTGTAATTTTATTGAACTTTTTAATTTATAATTTATAAAATCTTTCAAAATTTATGTTTTAATTTATTTATCATATAGAACATATAGCTCCTCCCTTTAGTTTTATGAATACTAAACACAATATACTATATTTTCTTTAGCAATATATCATTCTTTAGTTAATAGCACAGTGTCCTTTCTAAAGTAAATTATCTATTGGACAGAGAAAGCAAAATCTCTTTGATAGAACTGCTATTAGCCTTGCTTTTTTTTTTTTATTATTGAAGCCATTACATATAAAACAAAACTAAATTGATTTTGTTTTATCCTGATGTTCTTAAAATTTATTTAATGGCTATAATTCTCACTATAAGGAATCATGTGGCCAAAAATGGAACATATGTTGTACCTTTTTGCCACTTCCAACTACCATGGCCACAACTGGTACATATAGCAAATTTAAAGCACCAGTTTTGGCCACCCACCATTAAACTGTTAAAATAATTAATTTAAATGTGAAATTGCATTAGAGAGGAAGCTTACCTCATAAAACCTAATAGCAATTTGTTTCAGGACAAACAGAACCCAATAAGTGCCTAATATTGAAAGATTTGGAAAACATGACAGCTAAGCAAAAATCTTAATACAAGTGAGCATACACTACAGTTTCACACATTTATTTTTTTTTAAAGTCACATTTTATCAAAAAATAAACAAATGAGATTGTAAATGATAAAAGGGTGTTTGCTTAAGGTGTAAAAATGCATTTTATTTGTCTACATCAATTCACAGCTTAAATATTGGACAAACTTATCCAATGTGGCCACAACTGGTACAGTGGCCACAACTGGAGCATCTACCCTACCAAATTGTAATAACACCAAAACTTTTATAAATAGCTTCTTTTAAGTTATTTTATGAGATTTTATGAAATTTCAATATTTTATTTTATTTTATATTATTTTTTTTATGTAGTACATATACCTTGCATATTTTATAATCTGGCAATCAAACCAGCCAGGAAGCAAAAAATATTGTTTAAGAGCACAGTCAGAGAGGGGCTCACAGTGCTTAATCCCTCTTTGTTTAAATAAAAACAATTAAGTTACAGAAACTATTAAAAATTTATTTTCTATCTTAAATGTTTCCTTATTTAAAAAAAAAAAAAAAAATGTAATACTATTAATGAAAGTTATAGATAATATTCATGAAACTATTAAATCTGCATATCAGTGGCCTCAAACATCAGTTCTACAGTTTTATTTTGAAATTATTTTATTTAGTATTTAAAATATTCAACTCACAATATCATTTCTTTCATATTTGTAATATTAATTATTATAAATGATATATCAAGTAGTCTCTGGAAGATTGCTAAAAATAGTGACACAAAACTAAACCTTTAAAAATAGTGGCACAAAACTAAACATTAATATTACAAAACTTTTTTTTCAATTACCTTTAAAATCCACAACTGTTACAATAATTTGATAGCTGTAATTGCCTGATATCTAGTATTTTAATCTATCCATCTAAAATAATTAAAACATCGATCTTTTGATAATTTCAATAATTGGTGCAAACAATAAATGATTATCACAAAAATTTTATTAATTACTGGTATTCTAATTGTTAAATTTATTTCAAAATAACTATTTTGTTTCATTAGTATGTATTCACTAAATTCTGGTTCTAAATACAGTCATAAAAACAAATATTTATTACTTTTTATGGGGTGTCCATTACTGGGCTTTTGTGTGTTTTGATATATTTCTGTTATTTAAAATTAAATTTCGATTCATATTGGGAAATGAGATTATAAAAATGGTTAAATATTGTTGATAGGTTAATATAATATTGAAAAAACTGGAATAAAATAATTAACTATTAATTAAAAAAAAAATAAAGAAAGGGTGTCCATTACTGGCACATCTACCCTATACTATTTAATATTTACTTTTTAACTTCAAATTACTGTTGTTCTCATAACATGGCAAAATTGGTATTATTTTTCTCTCAGAGTTTGTTACAAAAGTAACTGAAACATAAGGATTGGTTGTTTAATTATGACAGTTTAAACCAAAGAAATTAAGTTATTTACTAAAAAGTAAAACTGATTAGTAAAGTATTTTGCTAAAAATACAAACTACTTAGATTACTGTTTCAATGATGCACTGGATATTCTAAGGTAAATAAATAAAATTATATATTATTAAAGTTGAAATTATTAAAAATTAAAATATATTAATTACATCACTGTAAATAAAACACATCTATTTTTGTCACTTTGGCAAAAAGTGGCAAAAATGTATTTTTGCCAAGACTGTTTTTACTGACTATTTTCCATGGGTTTTTACCACATTTGGTTAGCTTTTAATGAAATTCAGGGGTTTTTTGCGATCCTTTGACAAGATTGGCGTGGTTTTAACCAATTGGTGAAATTCGTCATTCGATTTTTTTTTTTTTTTGGGCCAATATTGCCAATTTTTTGTCATCTTCTGCTTCATGGTTTGTTTTATTGATTGCTAGATTATAAAATATCCAAGTCAAGAGTTATAAAAAAAATTAATTTGATTAAAATATTGAAAATTTTATTAACCCCACACAATTAATGAAAGCAGCTGATTGTATTGTAGATGCATACTTCATTTAAATGAAGTATTTTCTAAACTAAATTATTTTTTTGTAATAATAATGTTTATCCTCTCTCTTTTCAGATACAAAGCATGGGTTAAAGCTTATAAAAAATGAAAAGCTCATTGGTGTCCCTGCTTCTGAACTTTATAAAAGAGCGCATCTTTGCTTGGATCACTTCGAGGACTGGTGCTTTATGAACATTACTAAAAAAAATCCTTAAAGGGAAGATACATTAGTGAACAAGACAATACTGATTTCAATTGTTTTACTAAATTATATGATGACAAGTGGGACGATAAGGTTTCTGCACTTTCCATAAGTGCAGCAATGCACTTTGTCATATCATACATTGGATGGATTAAGTCACCGTCAGCATTATCATCTCAGTATTCCTTAAAGTGCAGAAACATGGTATGCTGCAATATTGGTTTTGAGCTATCCACTAGTAAACTCTGGCACTTAAGTTTAAGTGCATCTGCAGTTTAAGTGCATTCATTACTCTTTTGGATATGTATCCGCTTAAAAAGGCAATAAAATTTTGCGGTAAAAAGTTGGTGCTGTGAAAACTTTTTTCTTGACGAGTAGCATCATCATCACAATTAAACAAATCAATGATAAGACGATTATCAAAATCATCTTCATTTTGATTTTCTTCGTCCTCTGACTTCTGCACTTTGAGATGCAAAAGACAAAGGATAAAACATAAATTTGTCTTTATCAGGCTCGAAGTTGGAAAATTTATTATTTGATGAAAGAGAATTCACCGATACAAGCTTGAAAGCAGTGGCAAAATCATATGTGGAGGGGTTTGTTCTATTGCCTCTACATCCCCTGATACGACTAAAAAAATTTTCGAGGCAATCTTGGTTGCACCGTTTTGTCATATAAAAGTCTCTGTTTGCCAGCATTTCTTCAGAAAGTTGTATCATCCCATTTATAGTTTGTAACCAACATTTTTTATTGAGAGGTCCTGGATTTTGTCCAGGTTTCAGAAATTTCCAGTAATCTATGAATTCTAGCATTTGCTTCCAAAAATTTAGATGAACAGATCCTTCTTTTACTGCCTGCAGCAACACTGTGGCTAAAGAGCTGTGCAGACAGACTTACCTTCATGGAATCGTGTTTAATTGAATTAATATGTGCCTCAGTTATCCTGGGTGCACATCTTAGAAGTAATTTTTGGTCTTCAGCAAAAAATCCCTATGCTGAAAATGAATTAGACCCTTATTTGTTTGAAGATCGTACTTCATTAAGTTCCTTCTTAAGTTTTTTAAAAGGTGAGGTGGGTCAAACATTCAAAACACTTTATGTACATTAAATTCAAAATTGTGATTTGATGCATCTGCTCCAAGCATAGTGAAAATTTTTGTATTGTTTCTACCTTGATCACATATAAAAACTTTTATGATAGCACCTGCATGATAGAACTCCAAAAGCGCTTTCATGACTATGCCTTGCAACTTTTCAGCATTCATAATGTAACTTGAAAAATAAAAACTAATGGGAAGTTTTTTCCTACCTGTCAAAGTTCTTAGCATGATTTGCAACATTGTTAGTGCGCAAACCTACTGAAAAGTTTTCAAAACCAACATTAGACATTTCGTCAAAAATCAAAGTAAATAACCAGAATAGGTGTATTCGTGCTTGGGACTTTAGTAGAACAGACCATCCCAGAAACTGTACTTGATACTTGAGAACGTATTGAATTAACATCTGTTGACTAGTGTAACATGTTTACTTTTCAATTACTTTAATAAAAATTGCTTTTTTTTTTATTGATATATTTTCTTCCTGCAAGACCCTATGTATTCATTTTTAGGTCTTTATGTTTTATTGTCAGATTTATTGTTATTTGGAGATTTTTCATTTCCATTTAATGTTTTGTCTGCGTTAGACAGATTTCCGACTTGTACAGAGGGACAGAATTTTCTGTAATTAACAAATTAAGGGTGTATTAGAAAATTAAATAAATCTATTGGTAAATACATGCCCAGTAGCAGAAACAGTGCAGCACAGCATATTCTTACCTTGCAGATCGATCTAACGACTTAAAAAAAAATTCTGGTTTAAGAAAAATTGCTAAAATGTAAGTTTTGTTTCTAGATTTATTTTACTTGAGGTAGGTGTTCCTGATTTTTTTATAGCTTTTTTTTACAATGATTTCATATGCATGTATACATAATAAAAATTCCTCATATTTTCCCTTGAGCTCAGTTATTTATTTGAGCATATTTTTGGATTGCTTTGTTGTCCATCTCTCTGACATAATGGAGCGGAATCCTCAAGGTACGAGTTTTACATGTATGTGTCCTGTTTTTCTTTGCCTACAAGATATGAAATAACAGCAAAATAGTAAAATTAACTTCAATATTTCTTTCTTTATATGAAATTTTTACAATTTCCACTAAATATTATATGCAGACGTGCAAATAAAATGGCAATCTATGGAAAAAAAAATCTAATCTTGTATGGACTATTTATGTTTTATATTGCATTATTATATGACTTTTTTACGTATAAATTAAATAAATTGCATTTCAATGTCATTGAATGCAATCTAGTTAAAGTATGTTATAAAAGCTTACTATGCATGTTCAGAATTGAAAGTGAAGTGTGTAACCTTTATAATATGTTAAGCCTGTTCTCAAATCCAAAGAGTCAACTTTGACATAAGTTTTAATTAATTTTTGTTCGGAAATGCAGGATACTGGAAGGTGTTGTTATTCAGAAACTATGTAACTGAGCTGTTTTTTCCGTTTTCTTGTAAATGCAATAGATCTTTCAGAAAATACTGTCAAAGTTGGCATTTTGAACTGAACTTCTGCGAGAAAAAAGAAAATCCAGTCAGTAAGGGGGAGAAAAATGCCGTGTCACGTGATCAAAATCGCTTATAACTCAATAGGTAATTGATGGATCAAAAAATGGAAAAACCAGTTCGATTCCAAATCGCTTCCATGGCCAGGCTTTCCAATTTTATATCTTTCCGTTAAAAAATGAATTTGTAAATGTGTCAAAACGTTTTGCGCTTGTTGAGCAGAGCACTTAAGAACAGCCTTAAGAGATACTGAATAGAATTGTCGGCAATACATTATAAAGTGCTATTTTTTTAAGGAATTTTATAAAATAATCCCATTAAAATAACTCCATTTTTCAAATTTTCCATTTAATGAAACCTGTCATTCCGGGTCAATTTTTAAATAAAAAATGCATATCAATTTGGAAACAAAATACAGTATCCAGATCCTGCTTTTCACATGAATTTAGGACTTATGACATTGGATTCAATCAGATCAATAGAACTTTTATAATAAAGCACACATACTACAATATATATTAAAACACACATAAGTTAAATGAACCCTTAAAACAGAACTTTTGTTTTCAGAGTCTACGTGTTTTAAGGCTATTCTTAACTGCTCTGCTCAACAAGCGCCAAACGTTTTGACACATTTACAAATTCATTTTTTAATGGAAAGATATAAAATTGGAAAGCCTGTCCATGAAAGCGATTTATAATCGAACTGTGTTTTCCATTTTTTGATCAATCAATCACCTATTGAGTTATAAGCAATTTTGATCAGGTGACAAACACATTTTTCATCCTTTCTTGACTGTCTTTTCTCCTTTCGTGCAAAAATTCGGTTCAAAACTTTCACTTTGACACTATTTTCTGAAAAATCTATTGCGTTTGCAAAAAAATGGAAAAAACAGCTCGATGACATAGTTTTTGAACAACTGCTAGTTTCATGCATTTCCGAATAAAAATAAATTAAAACGTATGTCATAAAGTTGCCCTTTTACATTTGAGAACAGCCTTAAATGAAGAAAAAAAGAAAAGGCAGTGAAATATTCAAGTTGTTGTTTTCCTTTTTTCACTTTAACTGCAAGTAACTACAACAAATAATGCTACATTATCAGTTGTAACTGGCATTTTACTTCAGTCATTCAATTTCTAATGTTTAAGGAAAAAAATAAATGTTGTCATGTTTAAAAAAAGGATTTTCATTACATTAAATGTTCCTAGCTAAACTTTTTAAAATTCTACCACAATATTATCTTTTTTTTCATTTTAGAATGCACTTGAAAAAAAATCGCCTTTTTTAAAAATCCTTTAAAACAACTGAAAAGTTATTTTATTGTTTATATTTAAAATGTAAAGGTACTATTAATCTAAAAAGTAGTCACTTTCAAATGTGATTTTTTTAAATACCAAATAAAGAAATAATCAAAAATACATGAGTAAATATGGGGCAATTTAATATAAAATAGTGCTGACATTAAATTAAAAAAGAAAAAAGTAAAGTTCATTTTTTTAATAAATGATAATGTAATAAAATTAATTTGTTTTCATTAATTCTAGAAAAGGGCTTCAAACAGAAAGCAAAAGCACCATCGCTTCTGTATGTTACTAACACAGATAATCAATAACAATTCAATTCTCTTTGAAATTGATTTTTAAACAATGTAAGAAACTTGGGTTACATTCTTGTTTATCACAGTAATATTTCCCCTTTTTCCAATTTGTGAAAAACAAAGCAAAACAAATATGCTAATTAATAAAAAGAAATCTCATGTTTTTCTTTTGGTTATTAATTATGACATTAGCAGAAATGGTAATTCTTGGAAAAGCATTGTGTGTGGGGAGGGGGGGGGAGTGTATAAGTTTTTAACAGAATTACTTTCATCACAATGCTCTCTCTCTCTCTCTTTTTTTTTTTTTTTTTTTTTTTTTTTTTTTGAACTTGTATTTAAACTTTAATTTCATGATATCTGAAGATGCAAATTTTTGTGATAATGTCTTTTTCTGTTTTATTAAAATGAGTGGCAAATCCATTTTAAGTAACTTTCCATTCATGCAAAACCCTATTTTAAAAAGAAATTCTACTAATTCAGACTCATAGGTGAGTTTAAATGTAGATCAGTGGAACAAAATGTCAGTAAAAAAGCCATCATGATCCAATTACTGTAAATATTTTTAGTTTTATGAATGAAAATATACTTATGAAGTTTTGTAATCATGAAAGCATTTCATGGTTTTGTGTTTTGAGATAAGCATGATTTCATTTTCATCAGCAAAATCACTTTTATTTCTTGATATTCAGTACTAATCTCAGTACCAACAGAATTAAAAATACATATATTTAAAATTATTTCAGTAGACTTTATTTGTAACGTTTAAGTGAAATTATGTATTATCTTTTTCATATATAATTTACTAATAGAAGCATTCTGCCTTTCTGGGATTGCAGCTCTTTGCAGGAATAGGAATGAAAAATATTTAGGCTCTTTGATCTTAATCCTTCCAGTGGTCGATCCAGGCAAAATTTGGGGCCTATTTAGGGCCCTTTCACAAAAATCTATTTAATAAAATAGGGTTCATAGGCCCATTCACTAAAATAAATTTAATAAAATGAGCCCCTTCACAAAATTCCTTTAATAAAATAAATTCCCTACATAACATTCTTTTTCATAAAAACTGTTTTTAAATGTATAATTTGTAAATAAAACCAGGTCACGAAAAACAAACTTTAGCAAGTGAAGAAGTTTTTGTTAATAAATTCTTGGTTCGAATTTGAATCACTGGATTTCAACTTTCATCATAAAATGGGCCCCAAGAATAAAAACCTGCATCGACCCCTGCCTTCACTACACCACGTGCCATATCTGGCACATACCCCAAAACATTATAAATTTCATTATGTGCCATGAAGTTGGCTAATATCTCTGTAACTGATCAAGGGCAATCCAAAGAATGGAATAACTTATTTTGTCCATGTCAGATGGCTGCATTATACAAAAAATTAGAATTTGTTCTTCGGGGGAAAAAAAATTGTTCAAGCTATTACGGTAAGATTTACTTTCATTATTTTTACTGAATATTTAAAAATATTAATATAATAAAAGTTGCAGAGTGTTAAGCAGATAAAATTAATTAATTTAAGCTCATTTAGTTGTGAAATATAGCAATGCAATATTTTACAACTCTAAATGTGTATAAATGACACACCATAAAATATCAAATTTTGAAATTAAATTTTTTTTTTACTATTTTTCCCATTATTAGACAGATATATAGATTAAAAAGAAAAGAAAAAAAAAAAACAGAAAAATTCGTGCAGTGAAGGGTTAAGGGTTTGCCGATGCAGAGACGCTCACAAGCTAATGTTAAGTCTTTGGCTGGTTCTTTTTGAATTTCAATACTTTAGACGACATTTTTAGCATTAAAACCTGTTTCCAAAGTGAAACTACCTTTATTAAATTCATCTGGAATCAAAATCGAAATAATGCCTTATCTTAAATCAGTCTGAGCTATCCTGCGAGGAAAAGAAACATCCCATAGGTTTAACATTAGGTTTATAACAAGTTTTTCAACATTTATACGCACACGCATATATATTATATGAATCACAATTTTCATGTGTTCATAAACACTGTTCAGAATGCTATTTAATTTAAACTATACTTTTATTTTTTGTATAAAATAAAAGCTGAAAATTTCATTTATTCTATTTAAAATTTTTTTAAATGTAAAAAAAAAAAAAAAAAAAAAAAAAAAAAAAAAAAAAAAAATTAAATGCTTTTCTGTAATAAAACGTGTTTTATGTGCCTTTATAAAACAAGAACCTCATATACTTGCAGTAAGGAATTTAACTTTTAATGAAAAGTAGCTGTTGACATTTTCATTTATTTCATGGCAGTATAAAAGTAACGACAATAAGATTTCAGTTCTTTCAGTAAGCAAACTTATGGTGTGGAAATATTAAAATTTTTGATAAAAGTAATCAGATTATTTATTTCTTTTAATCTGATTTATTTTCTGTTTACTTCTTATAATTTATGGATACAAGTGCATCTTATTATTTATGGAAAATACGAATGTTTTTATGAAAAAAATTACTTGTTATCAATAGTAATCCCAGATATTAAATATCCCATTGAAACAAATTGTCGAACGCATTAAATAATATATATATCCACTGTTCCAGAAATAGATCTCTTTTAAAACATTCGTATTCTTCACGCCATTATAAATTATAAGCAGTAAACAGAAGATATTAAAAACTGAAACAAATACATAATGAGATTAGTCTGAGTTAATCACAGCAGTTAAACTCCAATTGTCGTTACCGTTGTACTGCCGCGAAATAAATAAAAATATCGGCCCGTGAAAGCAAAACCAAAAGCTTCGTGGAGTGCCCCGCCCACTACCGAACAATTTAGTTTACAGCACGGCCACCAGTCAGCGCTGTTGCGCTACTTTGCGGCGTCATTTAACATGGGAGTGTCTTCGCTCTCCTACCCAACACTAGAAGTCAAGAGGTACTACTTCTGACGGTTTTTCGAGGAGCCTGGGGCCACTGCCCCACATCCCCGACAGTAACACAATGGAAACCTAACAGGAACTGAATCATGGCAGTACTGGGAAAAGATGCTTAAAAATGGGGGGGAGGGGGAAGCAAACAAGTAATTCCTGAGCTGAAAATGAAAAGTAAAAAGAAATAAATTAAAAAAAATACTAACAGTTTAAAAATTTAAAAAAGAAGATAATTAAAATACTCAATGGATAGTAACTCCCGCGCCTAGCCCACGCTTCATCGCGGGTCCAGGCTACCATTGCTGCACAGATGTTCGCAGTCCTTTGGCCTTGAAAAAGGCCCTTTGAGACATCGATTCACCACGGATTGGGAGCACCGTCCACAGCTGAGTCTGGGGGAAAAATGGCGATCCTGGAACTGGAACTGGTGTACTGTCAATGGGATACCTAGTTGCGGATCAACTGAACTCCCTGGGTATGAGTAGTTGTATATCATATCATAAGGTGCCAGTAAAATAAAGAATATCTGCAGTATGAAGTACTGCGCCTAGAAAAAAATGTAAATGATAGATTCTAAAGGGTGAATAAGTCCCACTGCCCACGCTGGAGCCGGTATACGATCGGATGCCGGTGGCGACCACTCAAAGTCCTGACAAGGACTAGCCCACACCGCAGTACACACGACCGATGCAAGCACCAGGAGAGTAGGAGACGAAGTGAGTAAGTGGAACAATGGAACAATGTGAACAGCTGATTGGATTGCCTAGTTGCGCTGCAACTTTACATCCAGTGGACAGGTGATCGTGTTGCAAGGGCATTAGGGAGCCTTAAAAAAAATACTGTTTAGGCGTGGCTGGTAGCCACAAAAAATAAATTTACTTTAAGAAAAAGAAAAGACTAACAATATAAAGACAATGTACATAAGTACTAGTATAACATGTTGAAAAGTAAAAAGAAAAACAAAGAAAAGAAAGAAAATAACTAAAAAAGAAAGAAAAATTCCATTAGTTCCAAAAAAAAAAAAAAAAAAAAAAAAAAAAAAAAAAGCAGGAAAAGACGAAAAAGCTACCGGGGAGTGCCCCATTAAAAAACAAAAAGACTCTTTTCAGAGACCATACATTAGTTTAAATATGAAGTGCTAAAAAATTAGCAGAAAAACTTTTTTTTTTTTTTATATACTATAAACAGGACAGAACAAACAGAAAGGTTAAGTAAAGCAGAAGGTGAGAGAAACTCATTCTACATCATTAAGCAAAAGCGAGTATTTAGGGCGTTTTCTGTTAGTGGGGTCGGATACCTCGTAGTCGGGAAGTTCCGCTACAATTTGGTTAGGGAGGTTGTAAACAGATTTATAGAAATTTTTAGCAAGTTTATTAATTCGCTGTTTTAATGAAGTGGTTTTCAAATCCCTGCGGATAGTGGTATTACGAAGAAAACGGTGACCATTACGTATATAGCGTAAGTTTTTGTTATGAGCACCGTAAAGATACTCCATACTGGTTTTGCAAGCGAATCCCCAGATCGGACAAGCATAGGTTAAGATTGATCTAATACATGCGTTATACAGGATTAGTTTATTATGAATAGAAAGAGTATTGCTTTTGAGAAGAGGAGAGAGGGCCTGGGAGATACTAGCAACTTTGCCACGGATATTAATAAAATGTTTTTTCCAGGTAAGTCTTCTATCAAGGGTAACCCCCAGATACTTGGTGTCATTAGTCCAAGGAATAGTGGTGTTATTAATAGTAATGCGATTAGGAAAGGTTAATTTTTTAGAGAAATAGACAGCAGCTGTTTTCTGCTCGTTGAG
Organism: Maratus speciosus; assembly: GCA_963932465.1. Lineage (NCBI taxonomy): Eukaryota > Metazoa > Arthropoda > Arachnida > Araneae > Salticidae > Maratus > Maratus speciosus. Next base: position 467,872,978 of record OZ010798.1, read on the forward strand.
CTTAACACGCCACAGGGTACACCAGTTAAGGAATTTATCAATGTGTTTCTGGAGAATTTTGTACAATGTAAATGGGTGTCGTGCAGAGGCGTACATTGCCGTGTCGTCCGCGTACAGGGCAAGGCGAGTCCTCAGTGTTCTTGGGATATCGTTGAAGAATATGTTAAATAACGTAGGGCCGAGAACCGACCCTTGTAAAATACCAGAGAGAATAAGGTATAAAGTGGAAAGTATATTGTTAAGGCGGACGCGAAAGGTGCGGTCGCTAAGGTAAGAATGTATGAGAAAGATAAGTCTAGCATTAATTCCAAGCTTAATTAGTTTGTATATAAGGCCAATATGCCAAACCTTATCAAAAGCCTTAGCAACATCGAGAAAAACAGCCGCAGCTGGTGTGTTCGTGTTTAGTTTCTCACTCAAGAACTCAACAACACGAAGGAGTTGATGTAATGTGGAATGTTTAGCTCTGAAGCCAAATTGCTCAGGAATGAGTATGTTTTGTGCGTCTAAAATGTCATGTAACTGGGACCTGATGACTCGCTCAACAACTTTGCTGATAGAGGGTAAAAGAGAGATGGGACGGTAATTAGTCGGATCCTGAAGATTACACAGAGGTTTGGGAATAGGTGCGATAATAGAAGTCTTCCATGCTTTAGGGAAGTAGTAGAACTGAAGAATAGCATTGGTTAGTTTAGTAAGATAAATAATACAGTTGCAAGGAAGATTTTTAAGAGCATAGTTAGTTATGTTATCGTATCCAGGGGCCTTTCTGTTTTTAAGATTTTTGATAATATTAGAAATAACAATTGGTTGAATTTCCGGAAGTGGGTCCGTGGGAGGGTTAGCTAAAAAATTTTGAACAGTTTCATTAACTTCAAAATAATGATTAGGGCTGGCAAGATAAGGGTTAGGGGAAAACTGCTCAGCATAGGACTTAGCGAGGATTTCCGCTTTATCCCTGTCCGTATATGCTGTGGTATTAAAAGCAGTTAAGGGGGGAATTGTAGAGTAATTATTATTGAGTTTTTTCTTTATTTTCCAAAGAGAGTTGTCTTGTGGAGAGAGGGAGTTAAGAAAATTGCTCCAGCTTTTTTGTTTTTCCTTAGAAATAAGATTTTTAATTTTATTGTTAAGCCGATTAATCATTGGCTTTAAAGTAGGATCTCTAGTATTTTGAAACAGCCGTCGGATGTCATTACGTTGCTTACAAACATTATGAATGTAGTTAGGCATTGTAAAAGAGTTATTATTTTTAGTATATTGGTAAGTAGCTTGTTTTTGAGCATTAATAATAATATTTTGAAAATTATCAACAGCTTTGTGAATATCATCAGTGTTAGTAATATTAGGGAAAGTTAGGTCAGAATTTGAAAGAATAGTTTTAAATTTACTCCAGTCCACAGCCACTGAGGGGGGGGGGGGGGAGGAGGGAGGATCAACACAATCAATTTTGAACACAACAGGAAGATGATCTGAACTTAAGTCATTTATAACTGTAGAACTAATAGGAAAAACCAAGTTTTTGGAAATTGCAAAGTCAATAATGGAGGGGCGACCTCTACCAAGCCCAATACGTGTAGGGGTGCTGGGTGCATGTAAACTAAGTCCTAGGTGAGTAATTAGGTTGTGTAGTGCACTGCCGCGACGGGTGGTTGAGTGACAGTTCCATCGCCGGTTGTGTGCATTATAATCACCTGCGATGAAACAGTGCGTATTTTGTGAAAGAAGCTGTGTGAGATCATTGACAGGGAATAAAGGTGAGTGTCTAGCATATAAAGAAACAAAATTAATATTAACTCGTGGCAATTGTACAATTCCCGTGTAGTCAAGACCTGTGTATGTAGTATGTTGAGTAGGATAGTGTGGTATGTGGTGTTTGATGTATATGGCAGTTCCACCCTGAACGGATCCAGGACGGGGGGTGTGGTAGAGCTTATAACCAGAAATTTTGATACTTTTATTAGGTTTATGCACTTCTTGAAGAAGAATTATATCAATATTAGGATGGTTAGAGACAAAAAAACGAAGCTCGTCAATTCTGTTATTTAAAGTAGAACAGTTCCAGGATAACACAATAAGAGATTTAAGATGAAGATTAGACATGGTTGGGGGAGGAGAAATCATTAGCTAATTTGTCGAACTCTTGGATAAAAACAATAATTTTTTCCATGGGATTGTTATATTTTTTTGCTTGAATAGAAATATTTTTTATACATTTAATGAATTTAGATATTTGTAAAATCTCTTTTATGTCTTGGAAAGTACTAAAAATTTCCTGTATATCATTACTGTAGCTGGGAGGAATTTTGGTTGACTGGGATGGAGTATTATTAATTTTTTCAGTATTAGCAGAGTTAGTATTTTCAGGGGATTGTGAAGAGGAAGCAATCTCAACTGGGGATTCAGCATTATTTGAAGCAGAGTTATTTGAGTCCAAGTTAGTTTTTTCCTGCGGTTTATTTTTAGTATAATTGAAATCTTTGAAGACTTCTGCCAGTTGTTGGGCCTGTTGAGAAACCTTACTGCTAGTATATCTAGCTGGGTTGCCTTTATTTTTACTGTTCTGGTTGTTATTTTCCCGTCTGTAAGGGTTTTTGATGCAACCACGCCCTCATAGCATGCATGGTCACAGTGACGTCATTGTGACGTCACTGTAAGTCACTGTGGTCACGTCACATCTGTGACCAAAATGCCACCACTCAGTGATGTCACGTTGTGACTGAGATGTGAACTTCTTAGAAAACTTTAAACAATTATAAAAATTCTTCAAAACATGTTACTTATTGTAAAATTTTATTTTTCCGGCAATTAAAAAAATATTGTAGCGTCACTGTTATGTCACTGCATGTAACGTACGTCACGTCATATATGTGACAAAAAAACCACCATATTGTAAATCACAGTGTCACAAAAATATTAACTTCAAAAATTTTTGAAAATGAAGAGAAATATTTAAAACATGCCCTAGTTACAGCGGCATAAGGAATGAATATTAGTGGACAGCAAATAGTAAATTCGGACACGAAAAGAAGGGGGAGGGGAGAAAAAGAAAAATGCACGGTACAAGTATCAACAAACTAGATTTCCATGCTATATTTTATCAATTTGATATCTAAGAAGTGAAAGTATACTTTTTTCATGATTTCAATTTTATCTAGCATTGCAATTTAATATAATAATACATCACGGATTGTTATTATTATAAAAGTATTTCTCAGAAAAATGCTATGTGCTGGAGCAATTTGAAACATATTTAGAATTAGAAATATTAAATCTATACTTTTTACATATTTAGTTTGCAGGGAGGAAATTTTTTAACTTTTTTGGCGACCACTGGTCGAAACACTTCTGTGGTTTCAAACTAAACATTTTCTATTACAGTTAAGTCTGCAGATTTTAATGAGCACGCACAAAGAATCTTCAGAGTTTAGTCATATATGCATTTATTGCTTTATAATTTGCATTCAAGTCATATTTTTTTCCTGTTAATCTATTTTTAGTAACTGCTTTTTAAAAAAAATTTTACTTTTTTCAGCCTTTTTAAATAAAGTTAGCCTTTTCCGAAAAAAAAAAAAAAAATATATATACAAAATTTATGCAAAACACATGATATAATTAATTTTTCGCATTTCCAATTTGTGTTTTAGAGGTATGACTTTTAAAAAAGTTATTTTACAAATTGTTTTCTTCTGCAGAAAATTAACATGAAAATATTGACAGATTGACAAAGAAAAATTTTTTATCCTCGAAAACATTTTTTTATTTATTAAGAAGATATTTTTTATTTATTACGCATGAAACAAACTTTACTTAAAAAAAGGGGGGTGGTATTATTACCATTAAATTTATTTTTATACATTTTAAAAATTTAAGCAGTGTTTTATCTAATAAACTTCCGTTTTCAAATGAATTTTTTTGAAACTGATAAAAAAGAAATGGTAAAATGCATTGGAAAATTCTTCAAACAGAAAATTTTAATTACAGACTAACTCATAAAACTATTCCGCCTGAAAGTTAGGACTGCAAATAAACTGTAAAATCAGCTGCTGAAGATCGTCTGCGTCGGATTATATGACCGCAACCGCAGGGTAAACAGAGAACTTTTTGTCATACACGCGGGAAAAGAACATGATCAAGCCTACAATGTCAGCTTTTGTTTTTGCTTTTTTAAATGTAAGAGAAAGACGTCTGCCATTTTCGGGCAAAAATACTCGGATATTATTAATTTACAGCAAAAAAAGGTAAGTCTTATTTAATTTAAATTCTTTATTTCTGTTTGTATATTACGATTATGAATTAAATAGATTTATGTTATACATATAGAAAGTGACTGATCTGGAATTGTCTTGAAGCGAAATTTTTCTAATCGACACTGTTTTGTAAAATGTGTTAATCGGTCATCGCTCAAAAAAAAAAAAAAAAAAGAAATTCATGTCTACATTCATAGCGGGATGAATATAAACATTAATTTGCAGTTACTTGAGATTGAGACAGTGATGTGGAATTTTTTTCGGCTTCTTATTTTTTTTTCTGATTACTAACACTCATATAACAGTATTTATCGTCATTATTGTTTTGGAGTTAAATATTATATTCGAATAGTATGATATTACGAAACTGTTTCAGTTTAGAAATTAACATTATAGTGGGAAAATGTCTTTTTACTTATTATAATAGCGTAACTTTTGAAAGATTTTTTTTTTTTTTGCTAATAATATTTTAAATTATTATTTAAAATCCTGAATCTTCATACCAATGTTTTCAGATTTAACATTTGCCAAAATTATAAAATAATAGGAATTCCTTATAACATATGAAAAGATTTTTGAGAAATTGCTAAATCTAATAATGCATTTAATTCATCTATTGCAGTTAGTTGTTGTTTAATAGTACAATTAAAAATACTAATTATTATTTTTAGTGTTTTTCAAATTGGTATATTTATTTATTTATTTTTAATTGTATGTAAACATTTTTTTTCTATTTGCGATTTTAATCAAATATTTAATTATAGACATTCAGAATCAGTTATTAAATTTTCTTCGATTGTAAACTCATTTTCTACGTTTTCGATACACATAAATATTGGCATTAAAGGTGTATTCTAGAAAATATTTTTCCACCTTCAACAGCTCGATATTTTCTGAGACATTTTCAGACTCATTTTTAAAAGTAAAAACATGAAACTTGCTGAGGTGATTTTTGAAGAGATGTTTAAGAGGCCGTGTGATTTCATTTTCCCCTCAATTCATTAGAATTTAAGTTTTAAATAATTATTTTCTCAGTAAGACCCTTTTTTTTTTCATTCCCAGATCTTCCGCTGTGAAAAATTCGGTTCAAAACGCCTACTTTGACAGCATTTTTTTGTAATATTTTCTGCATTTATCAAAAAATCGAGAAGCACGGCACATTAGGTAATTTTTTAAATAAGAGAATTTTTCAGTTTGATGCGTTTGAGAACAAAAAGGAATTAAAAAATGAATCAGAAAATAAGCAGTTTGGATTGAAATACACCCTTAAAAAATAAAATATTATATTTAAGCATTGAAATAAAGTGTTTTTCATGCCTGATAGGAAGCTTATAGATTAAACTGCTTTAGTATATATTTTTTAAAGTTCATTATTTTACTTTTATATTTCCTCTCAATCATTTATTTTACTTTTATATATCCTTTTTAACACCTTTCAACAAAGTTGAAAAGTGTTTATGACTTTGGTTTGTCTAGCCGTCTGTCCGCTCTCTAACTCTCGTAAATATACTCGGATTGGTCTGAAATTTTTAGATGTTATTGACCTTTACCATAGCACGGTCCCTATGTGTAACGACGTTTGTAGCATGTTTAGTTCATTTACAGGTACAGTCAAAAGTATTCCGTTACATTACGGCCTCTGGGAAAAAATCGTTTCAAAGGTTTTTTCATGATTTTACACGTTTTCATACAGAAAAAAATTGATATGCATTTATGAAACGTACTAAAATATGCATTCTGAAGAATACGAGATGCAAAGAATAGTTATTCTTCATTTACAGGGCTAAAAAGAAATTCCAATACATAATGATATAGCGGTGGAGGGAATTGTTTGCGGCGTACTTTAATTATGTTAATCTATTTCATATATAGTGAAAATGATATACGTCGCTGAGGTTTACATACTATAAATTTTTCATGTAGAATATGAAGTGTATATAGCATTTACAGGCACACACAATATAGTTCAGATACTATATTGTATCCGAAGTACTGTTCATTTGTGATGATTGCTGGAAATGCATTTTTAATTATGATATGCGCTTTTATGATTCACTATATTTATGCATAGTATATGGTGTATATAAATGCTATAATTCATATACAGGGCTACACAAAAGTATTCGCAAGGATTACTGGGTATGAGCGCAAGTTACTTAAAGGTGGTTTTTAAATGAGTTGTGCATTTTTACGCTGAACTGAATTTAATTTACTGTTGTATAATATAGATAAAATGGTATACAGGGTCATGCAAAGAATTGGATACATGGCCGTCTATAAATTATAATTTCTGGAAATGTGATTTCAGCTGTTTTAAGTGTGTTTTAGTTTGAATTAAATTTTAACTAAACGGTGGCGTGTAATGAAGGTTCTAGGTCAACTACAGGGTTGTACAAAAGTATTAAAGTATGTTTCCATATATTAGTATAAATTGCTGAAAGAGAGTTTCAACCTGTTATGCGTTTTCTTGCTAAACTAAATTATCCCATTATATAATATACTAGTGCATAACCCCCGTCAAAAATGACGGAATGTGAATGATAAATCTCCAAAACAATATTAAAAAAAAAGATGCCTCATGCATTTTGTTAATTAAAAAGTATTATCCCTTGATTTTTGATAATTAGAACGAAGATATTATGTAAACTACAGTTTAAAATCATATTTTAAATATTTCAGAATGGAACAGGAAAAGATCAAAGTTGCATTGCATTTGTAACATATATATAAATTATTAAAGGAAAAAATTACGCTTAATTCTATAAAACTTTTTATAAAATATTTTACATATTCATATTGCATGTGTAATTAAGGTTTTTTTTTTTGCTCAGATTTGTGTATTTTAGTTTTAAAATATCAAAACACTAAAATATTTTTAAAATTTTACATTTTATAACATCATAAGCATAGTTTCTCAAACTATTATAATATAAAAGAAATTTACTAATAGCATAATTTTTTATTAAAAAAATAGTTAATTTATCCCAAATAACATTCATCAAAGAAAAATTTATAAGCAAACAACATTAAAAAATATATAAAATAATCTCTGAATTTTCACATTTTCATATTTCAAATCTGGCTGCCATAATTGTCAATATTTATAAAAAATATATATATAACATTAGCACTTTTTAGTTTCTAAGGTTATAATTAAATTAAAAAAGATCCATCATTAAGCAAGGTAAATAAATTGTATTTTTTAATCAGATTATTAAAATATCAATTTTCTTCTGTTCTATAAAAAAATGTAAATGATTGAAAAACGTAAATATTCTGTAAAAAATGTATAGGCAAATAAGATATTTTAAAATTATTTCGCATAAATATGCATTAATAAATACGTATAATACTCTAAAATACGTATAATGCATATAATACTGTAAAAATATGAATTTACAGATAATAGATGGCGCCACGCCTAGAACTAAATTGCTGATGAACATTTGCGTTTTCTAAATTTTAAAACTAAAAAACACAAATTTGAGTTACAAATAACTTAATTACATTTATGCAAATAATACATCTTTTATCAGTGTATCCAAATCAAAGGATTAAAACTTCAGAAAAAAAAATATGTTTATTTTATAATGATTTTTTAATATAACTTCGTAACATTAGCGGCTCGGCCCATGGAGGAATGAAGACTAAATTATATTGAAGACTTAATGTTTATAGCTCCATGGCTCGGCTTTATGTAGCCATCATGCAGCTCATCAGGCAATGCTAAAACGATCCTTAAACTATAGAAAACAACAATAAAAACTGATTTGATTGAATAAATTCAAATCCACCGCGTGTTCAAAACAGCATCAACAAAAATGTTAAAACAGTGAAGCACACGTTGCCAATTGGTAATCAGTACAGTATGATGAATGACTCTAAACGTGAATGACTCACCATTTGGCTCATTTTTTTTTGCATCAATAATAATAATAATGATTAGCAAAGTGAAATGTAATTTCTGAAAATTTCACATTAAATTTTAATATGCTAATTATATGAAAATATTAACTTGTATTTTTAACAAACTTCGATTGTTTATATTAATTGACGATAGAACAAAACCTGTGATAGATTAAACAAAATTAAAATATTTAAAGACTTTAATAAGCTTCTACAAATATTTTAAGAACAAAATCAGATAATTAACCTGTAATTTTTTTAATGAAGCGCTGAAAGACTCATTCATTTGTTTCAATATTCGGAAATTGTGAATGGCAACAGTGTTCTTTTGTTTATATCTAGTAATCTGATGTTTATAATAGCTTATTTTTAATTTGGAACTTAATACATTATAATTGGATATGATATACATGTTTTAGGGAAAATATGCTGAACAGACATGATTTCTAGTAAAAAAGAATTATCATTTAGCTAGCATATGTTAAGATATATTTTTCATTAAGCCTAACATGGCGTTTAGCTACAGTCGATTCGCACACTGGAGTGGTCCGCACCGGCATCGTTCTGACGGCTTCCTACACTCAGATTTTATTATAAGTAGATATATGAACATACAGATCAAATACAGGGCTGTTCAAAAGAATTGGAAAACCTATTTAGCTATGGCCAGTAACTGCGGAAATGAGTTTTTCAAATGTTTTATGCGTTTTCTAAAATGTTTACTCAGTTCTCTTATTTACCTTATTTCCCTAAATAACGAAGTTTTTTAAAGCATTCGGGAAGTGTTGGAAAGTGTTTTATAATCTATGCTTAACGCATGATTTTTCTTATTTGTTTTTTCTATTTTCCAGATCAGTCTTTTCCTATAGAACATACCAAATCTATTTAAGCTCATATTCACAAAATACAATTTACACGGAAATAAAAAATTTAAATAAATATGGCTTACGTCGTATTTAATAAAGCAAAGATTAATCACAACCACAACACCTTAAAATCTTATACATTCTTAATATCAAGCTTGAACTCAAGATCAAGCTTAGAACTTAATAAAAAAAGATGTCAGTTGACAAACATTGTTTTTTAAGTGGAAAAATTAAAACTATTTTAGAAGAATAGGACTCCAAAATAGCTATATTTTGCTAAAAAGTACGGTAAAAAGATACGAATTTATATCTCAAACAAAACTTTATTTTAAAATTGTCCATTTTAAAATTCATCACAATATTAATACTTGGAAATTTTTCCACAAAGAAATATTCGGTTTGCATACAATATTTCAAATGAAATTCAAATTTCAAATAAATTTCTTAAAAGGCGCAAAGGCCAACATAGTGAAAAATATCCACGCCGGGACTCGATCCCGGGTCATCAGCCCAGCAGCAGAATTTTTTTCTGCAGTCTGCAACACAAGTAGAAACTTTAAAAACAGTCTGCAGAACTTAAGGACAAACGACCTCTTTCTAATCCCGCCCATGCACTTAAACACCCCAAGTATTTGTGATTAACATAAAAGGAAAGTACTTTAAAAAATAATTCACCTTTGTCCTCAAAATTTTTAACACCATTGTCTGAAAAATCTTTCATAAAATTTGTCAAAATTTGTGTGAAGTTAGAAAACAGAATAACAGTAAAAATAACATATGAACACCAATTTCTAAAACAGGGTTCCTACGCAATTCTGATAAAAAAATTCCCTGACTTTTCCAGGTTTTCCCTGACTTTATTTAAAAATTTCCCTGACTTTTCTCAGTAAAAATTCAGCGTACATATTGTTGTAAAACCCTCTACAATGGACTTTAATTTAGATAAATGCTAAAAAAAAAGTATGTGCTGTATGAATTTCCGATTTTTTAATTATTTTTCATATTGTTATATAGTTTGCACAAATTTCATATAAAAATTTTTGATTGGATGAATAATTCAAAATTACTTCATTTACGACGATAATAGAAATTCCGATGGAAGTAGTACATAAAAAATTCCCTGACTTTTCCCTGACCTTTTCAAATATTTCAAAAATTCCCTGACTTTTTGCCTAAATTTTCGAATTCCCTGACTTTTCCCTGTTTTCCAGGTTTTCCCTGACCCGTAGGATCCCTTGTAAAATTTTTGAAAAGATTGATACAATGTGATAACATCAAAAATTATATATAGATGTGATAATACAGGAATGAAAAAAAGCACTAAAGCCACTTTGTAGCAGCAAAAATCTAATTTCTTAGCAATAAAATCCATTTTTGTAGCAGCAAAAATCTAATTTTGTAGCGATAAAAGCTATTGTTGGAGCAGATTGAAATTCTGAGTGAATCAAATTTGAGTAATTTATTTACTATAAGTAATTCTATTGCAATGTTTTACCTAACAATCTTAGCTAGTTGTGGAATTCAAAATTTAACATGCTTTCCCTCAAAACATGGCTAACTAATATTTAACCTGACAGCTGTAAAAAATCTCCTGAAAGCATTAAAGGCGCGCCACACACCAGAGAGACATGCGACAATAATCGTGAGACATGAGGCAAATTCTGCTGTTCAAACCGGTTTTTTCTTTGTTAACAGGGTGAAATTGTCGCATGCCTCACGCTTTTCTGCCGCATGTCTCCCTGGTGTGTGGCGCGCCTTAATGTTGCAGCAAATTTTTCCGCGATTGTTTGACGGAATTCACCTTTTTTTCCTCGATCTTTCGACGATGTCCGCGCTTTTTTCGGGATCTTTCGACGATGTTTGCGTTTTTTTCGCGACTTTTCGACGATGTTCGCGTTTTTTCGAGACTTTTCGACGATGTTCGCGTTTTTTCGCGACTTTTCGACGATGTCCGCAGTTTTTTATCGACGTATTTCGACGATGTCCGCCTTTTTTTATCCCGATCTTTCGACGATGACCGCGTTTTTTCGACGATGTTCGAGTTTGTTTTCGCGATCATTCGACGATGTTCGCGTTTTTTTGGAATCTTTCAACGATGTTCGCGTTTTTTTTGCGATCTTTCGACGATGTTCGCGTTTTTTTGCGATCTTTCGACGATGTTAGCGTTGTTTTTTTTTTTGCAATATTTCGACGATGTTCGCGTTTTTTTCGCTATCTTTTGACAAAATTCGCAATCTTTCGACGATGTTCCCTTTTTTTTCGCGATATTTCAACGATGTTCACCTTTTTTTCGCGATCTTTCGACGATGTTCCTTTTTTCGCAATCTTTCGACGATGTTCCGTTTTTTTCGCGATCTTTCGACGAATTTCGTGTTTTTCCGCAATCCTTTAAAAAAATTCGCGTTTTCTACGCGATCTTTTGACGATATATGCGCTTTTTCGCGATATTTTAGCGAAATCCAAGTTTTCTCGCGATCTTTGCGCAAAATTCGCTGTTTTCCGCGAACTTTGGACGAAATTCACGTTCCTTCCGCGATCCTTTGACAGAATTTGCGCTTTTTCCGCGATCATTTGTCATAATTCACGTTTTTTTCTCCGATCATTTGACGAAACTCGCGTTTTCCTGCCATCCTTTGAGGAAATTTGCTATTTTTTCGCAGCCTTTTAACGAAATTGGCGGGTTTTTTCCATCTTGTGACAAAATTTTCGCGATCTTTTGATGAAATTTGCGTTTTTTCACACGAAAATTGGAAAAATTCGCCTATTTTCCACCACCTTTTGACGAAATTCTCATTTCTTTTAGCGATTCTTCGATAAAATTCGCGTTCTTTCCGCTATCCTTTGACGAATTTTGTGTTTTTTCCGCGATCCTTTGACGAAATTCGCGTTTTTCCAGCAATCCTTTGACGAAAGTTGCTGCTTTTTCGTAGCCCTTTGATGAAATTCGCGTTTTTTCCTCGATCATTTGATGGAAGTCTCATTTTTCCACCATCCTTTGACGAAAGTTGCTATTTTTCCACAGCCCTTTTACGAAATTGACGTTTCTTTCACGATCTTATGACAAAATTTCGTTTTTTCTTCGCAATCTTTTGACGAAATTCACGTTTTTTTTTTCGCTATCCTTTGACGAAATCTGTTATTTTAACTGCAAACGATTGACGAAATTGTTTTTTCGGCGAACATTTGTCGAAATTCGTGATATTTACGTCCGAATTTTCGGACTAATGACGTTTTTTTTTTCCTTAAGAAATCACCCCTACGAGGATTGTCTCAATTAATAATGGACGGTTCACGATCGCGTGCCTAGAATTTTCTCCTTGAATCATTTATATTTTAAAGGGAATCGTCAATCGCATGTGGCGCGGATCGTACTATTATGGCACATGGCAAATAATTTCTAGCAAACTTTTTTTTTTCTAAATTTTAATAGTTGAAAAATAGTCTGCAGACCTTCTTAAGAGTCTGCGACGTGCGTCGCAGCGTTGCGCCGATTCTGCGCCCGGGGTCATCAGTATAGCGCACTCACATTCTACCGACTAAACCACATGGAACGATACCCAGCCTGGAAATTTTCTCCCTATTACATGTTGGCAAGTCTACAAACGTAGCACAAGATGGAATATTTATCGTGAGCCACCGTCATGGGGCAAACACGAAACTTAATTAAATCCAGCATCGATTGAAACTATATTAATACTTGGAAAATTTTCCAGAGAGAAACATTTGCCTTGCATACAGTATTTCAAATGAAAATCAAATTTCAAATTAAAATTGCCTTTTACACTATTAATTTGAAATTTGATTTTCATTTGAAATATTGTATGCAAGGCGAATGGTTCTCTCTGAAAAAAATTTCCAAGTATTAATATAGTTTCAATCGATGCTGGATTTAATTAAGTTTCGTGTTTGCGCCATGTCGGTGGCTGACGATAAATATTGCATCTTTTGCTGCGTTTGTAGCCTTGCCAACATGTAATAGTGAGAAATTTTCCAGGCTGGGTATCGTTCCGTGTGGTTTAGTCGGTAGAATGTAAGTGCGCTATACTGATGGCCCGGGTTCGAGTTCCAGCATGGAATCTTTTTCACTAGTTCGCCTTTTAAGCAATTAATTTGAAATTTGATTTTCATTTGAAATCATCACAGAGTTTATGACAAGTTCGTCACAAATGACACATATTTCACAAATTGGTCACAGTGTGACTTCAAAACATTGTCACTTTCGTCACAAAGTTAATGCCAAAATAGTCACAAATGACACACTTTTCACAAATTAGTCACACCGTGACTTCACAGAGTGGTCACAATGTGACGTCACAAACGACCTCTAAAACGGCCATAACGACCTCGCATTCTAGTCACTGTGGCGTCACATCGACGGTCACAAAGTCACAGTGTGACTTCACAACGACGTCGCCGTGACGTCACCATGCCTTACGGGCGGTAAGTGGCTGGATGTGCCTGCCCGCAGTTCGCACACTTAGGCGTAATGCGTCCTTTATGAGTACAGTTGGGGGTAAGATGTTGTTCGCCGCACTTGCAACATTTTTCAGTAAAGCCACATACCTCACTGGCGTGACCATAGCCCTGCCAGCGATAGCATTGTTTTACCTGATTATGGCTCCTGAAGGCCTCAATAGTAACTGATATATACGAGATTTCCTTAATCTTATAGATTTCTTCAAAGTTTTTAGTTGGGAGTACATTAACCATGTATAATGGCATTGGATTGCCCGTTTTTCTGTTCTTGAGCATTGCAGCCCTAGTAACAGTATACCCGTACTCTTTAAGACTATCAACTATAACACTATTTTCAGTATAACATGGTAGCCCTCTTATACAAATTTTCTTAGGACGCTGGTCCTTTGGGTGCAGGGTAGTATATTTTTTGGCATGTTGATCGAGAAAACTTTGGGTTTTACGGAAATCACTGTCATTCTTACAAAGCACCATCAGGCGCTCGCCCTTAAGCGCAATGTTAGGTTTTTCATCATTTATATCAGCTATTTCTTTAGCCAAGATAGTCCAATTACCTTCCAATTCTATATAGAATGGGTTTATCCTACTTTTGGAACTTCCCGACACGTTATCGGCAACGTCAGTGGTCACCGGTTCATTTTCATCCATTAGGGTATCCTTAGCTAGGTTAGAATATTTGTTTTGTAAGGGGAGTTGTGAGTTTCCCTCGTCTAATACACGTTTCGTACCTTTTTTAGGTAGCGTAAAGTCGTTAAGACCAAATCCTGATAAAATTTTGTTTGCCGAACATCTATACTTAGAAAAACAAAAAATACCAAAATAAGTTGAATTAAGTAAGTTATTGTATGAGATAGGCTCCCTAATTAAAGAAAAAGCCTCTTGGCAGACAACACTCACCTCTTGATGATCAGCGGAAGATGTTCCATAATCCATCCTACTTCTAGTTGAGTGGATGTAGTCATCAAGATAGGCGAAGAATTCATGCATACATTGGCTGACTTTCTCTTCATACTGAGAACTAAGATCATGAAATTCTTTAGCAAAGTTCGGATCTGCAGTATTGTCCACTATACTTTGTATAACATCACTTATTGTCTGGGTACTTTCCACAGACGCCATTTTAAATCGAAACTAAAATCACCACCACACTATATGTCGGACGACAGTACTACGAAAGAGTCTATTCTAACAAGAACTTTACCCCTCCTCCGCACCGCATTCCGTAAAAAATCATAAAGGTCGAGTGTGAACAACACGTCTGAACAACTCAGAAGCAGAACACCAACTGACTGAAAAAAAAATGGGAAAAAAAAAAAAAATGTATCTTGTGTCTGGATTGACCTTGTATCTGTCTGTGAGTAAGTGATAGTAAAGAGGCTATATTTATACCCGCCGGCTGCTGAGTGCAGCCAATCAGGTGATAGCTGGGCGGGGCAACTGAATGTTGCCCGGAGAGAAAGGTTATTGAAGCTAAATGACTAATAAAATTAATTAAAAATGTAGCGGTTGAAAAACAATTAAGATAGACTAAAAGAGAGAAGCGATTAAAAGTTAAAAAGAATGAATAGTAAATTATAAGTGTTCACAAAAATGGCGATCCGCTCGGAAAGCGGGTCTATTTAATGGTGCAGGGGAAAAGAGGAGGAGCTTAGCTTAGAAGGAAGGAATTTAACTGGCTGGGAGAAGTTGCTATTGGAATCTTTTAAGTTTGTTGAGCAGAGCATTAAGGGAAAACTTTAAAAATTTACAGAAAAACTAATAATTAAAAGAGAATTTTAAGGGTTTGAAGATTAAATTTAAAAGATATGCAGAGCATTTAAAATCATACCTAACTTAGGTCTTTTTCTGTTATGGATGTCAAAAATATCGTACACTGGGAGAGTATTTAAAGCACTATTTTCAGAGTTTTCCAAAGAAATATGAAAGTTAATATTTAAATCTTGAATGTGAGTATTTAATCTGGGATAGTCAATATCTTTATAAAGATGATAATTTCGAATATAATAAGGCACATCATAAATTAGTCTGATGGTAGAATTTTGAGATTGTATAAGAAGTTTGATGTGACTATAAGCAGCATAACTCCAAATTTGGCATCCATAAGTTAAAATTGGTCTTAAAAAGGAGTTGTAAAGGAGCAATTTATTATTAATTGACAAATCATTGTTTCGAGCTAATAAGGGATAAATTAGATTTTTAGCTACTCGAAACTTGTTACGCGCGTAGTGGATGTGTTGTCTGAAAGTGAGATTTTTATCAAGGATAATACCTAAGTATTTACAAGTGTTTGACCATGGCAATTCGGTATTGTTAAAGTTAATTTTATACTTATTAAGGTTATTATCAGTTAATTTACAAAAGAGGATGGCTTGTGTTTTGCTTACGTTAATTTTAATACGCCATTTTTGGAACCACTTTGACAGTATTTTAAGATGGCGGGAAATTGAAAGAATTGCAAATTTACGATTTCTATGGGATGCAAACACACAAGTATCATCCGCGAATTTAGCCAAATTGGTAAAGGGGTGGTGGGGCATGTCATTAATAAAAAGGTTAAAAAGAATTCCTGAGATACGGGATCCTTGAGGAATTCCAAAAGGGGCAAAAAGGTTCCTGGAAAGTTTATCATTTACTCTTACGTTAAAGTTTCTGTCAAGCAGATAGTAATAAATAAGTTTAATTAAATAGGGAGGGAAGTTATAATTAATTAATTTGAAAATAAGGCCTAGAATCCAAACTTTGTCAAACGCTTTCTCAAAATCGAGGAAGACTGCGGCTGCATAACTTTTTGAGATTTTGGCAGTTGTGATGTGTTCCACCAGTCTATACACCTGATGAGGGGCTGACAGCTCCTCTCTGAATCCGAACTGGTCAGGTGCCATTAAATTATTATTATTGATGTGATTATTCAAATCTTTGGCGATGAAAGCTTCTGCAAGTTTGCTGAGGGAATTGAGAAGGGAAATGGGGCGATAGCTGGTGGGGTTTTCGGGTGGTTTTGAACTTTTAAGAATAGGGGCGATGAGTGCAGTCTTCCAATACAGTGGGAAATAAGAAAATTTGAATAGACTGTTAATAAGCAGGGTGATTTTGGGAATATAGGAGATAGGTAGTTTCTTAAGCATTTCGTTAGTGATTTTGCTGACGCCTGGGGATTTTTTATTTTTAAGTTTATTAATTTCGTCAATGACGTCAGCATGGGTGATCAGAAAAGAGGGTGGGGGAATGGGGCTGCTTAAGAAATTTCTGACGGTATCATTTACTTCTCTCCCAGTTTCAGGATTAGTAACAGGGTTTCCCGTGAACTGCAATTCCAGGCTGCTGGCAATCGCATCTGCCTTTTCTTCATCATCGTACGCGCAGTTATTAGAATTTGGAATATTGATGGGGGGCATTTTAGTGACAGAGCTCTTAAATCTTTTGGCTGCCTTCCATATGCTGGCGTCCTCTGGTGAAAGGGATTGGAGGTACAGAGTCCAGCTGTCCTGGCGGAGCCGATGCAAAAAATTTTTAAGTTCTTGTTGAGCTCTGTTCATTATAATTTTGTCCGAAATTCTGCGCGTACGTTGCCAAATTTTCCTAGCGCGGTTTTTGTTCGTGATTAATCTGCGGGCATGGGGATCAAGTTTGTAGAATTCGTTGTTATAAATCTGAGTAGTAGCACGATTAACAGCGTCTTTGATTTCACTAGTAATGGTTTCAGAAAGAGTTTCGATGTCGTTTGTGCTGTTGATCTCGGGTAAAGTGGGGGGAATTTCATTAATGATATTTTGAAACTGAGTCCAGTTGATTCTGTTGATAATTTTGGTAGGGGGGGGGGGGTGGAATTTTGACTTGAATTTTGAGATTAATCGGGTTGTGATCTGAACTCAGTTCTGGAAGAGAATCCATGGTTTTAACGTAGTTAAACCCGTTAAAAAGGCCGAAATCAATTGTGCTACTACTGTTGTTAGAAAATCTAGTTGGGGTGGCCGGAAAAACAATGTCCGCAGTTGAATTTTGAAGAAAATTATAGATTCTATCGCCATATGCGTTGCTGTTATTGCAGTTCCAGGAAGGATGGTGGGCATTGAAGTCACCGATCAGGAATGTGTTGACGTCATGACGGAGGAGGTGGCTTAGATCGTTCATGACGTCACTCGCGCGCTCGTTTCCGGGGCAGTAAACTGAGAAAAAAGTAAGGGAATGAGAAGATGGAATTTTTAAGGTGACACCTGTAGCGTTGACGATGTTTGGAAGCCGGGCCGGGGGGGCGGGGTAAAAATTTAAACAATTTTTGATGCAGACAGCCGTGCCCCTAATGGGTCGCGAGCTGTTGCGGTAGTCAAGAGGTAAAAACAAGCAATATATATAAATAGAAAATAGCTTTGGAATTTTTCCGGCTTGAAAAATTATTTTTTAAAGCAACTGAAAATGAAGTTTCTGATGAGATTGAAATGTTACATTTCTTTCGTATTTAATAACAGAACTGAATATTGTCAATTCGAATTCAGAAGCATCTGAATATCATTAATGAAACTAATAGTAGATATTTTTAATGCTATTAACAAAAGTAAAAAAAAATATATATATATATATATTGATACAAAATTATTTACTATTTTACTAGTATTGCTTCTCCCATCGACATTCATCATAAAAATTTGAGCTCAAGCATCCAATAAATGATTCCGATAATATCAATTAAATTTGTCGACTTTTAAACTATTAATTTATTATTTTAAATTTGTGAAGGTTTCATTCTCTGAAGAATTTAAAATTGAGAGTAAATTTTTTCTGTTTGTAGATTATTTATTCTGTAAAAATTTTAAATATACTTTGAAAATGTTAAATTTTTGTCAAGTTTGCCAATTCCCGAAGAACACCATTCTCATGCGAAATCTCAGAACGCGTAACTCTGCTTTAAATTGCATTTGCAGTGGCTAATTTGGACGTTCATTATTTTCAAAAAGAACTTTAAATAGGATAATAGTTTTCCCTTGTGCGGCGAGAATGAGAAATCTTATTACAGCGAAACATTCATTTGAGCTTTTTGGGGCTGCAGCGAGTAATATAAGACAAATAAGAAAGCGTGCGTCATTCCGAGATGGCAGATTCTGGAAACATTGAAATGCTTTCCTAAATTTTTATTCAAACTGAAGAGAAACAGAAGTCTGCTGAAATCTCTCCCACGAATAGGGGGTGAGGTATTTTACTCATGTCAGGAATTTAGGAAATATCAAGAAACTCCAAGGAAATAACTAATTGCAAAAAATATGGAGCACTTGACAATTTTGCGCGCTGGGACTGTATATACACGTTGAAAACTTGTTGAAAAAAAATAGTGTGAAAGATTATTCTAAACACTACCGATTATTTTCGTAATTCCTATCTATCTTTCTTTCATTTTCTCATAAATGGGATACATTAGGAATAGCAGTACCCTGATAATGATTTTTTCGAGGCAGCCACGACCCAAAAATCGGTTTAAGGGGGGGTCTACGGCACATTTTAAAATATCCTCTGCGAAATAACACTCTTTCTAAGATGAAGACCAGTCTGAAACGGATTTTTTTTCTAGTTTATTTTGAATGTCATCTTAGCAGGTTTCATTACGTTTTGCTAAACTTTCGTAATTAAACTTAATATTTTCTAGAAATTTCGGAGGGGGCCCATCAGGCCACCCCCTAAATACGCCACTGGCGGCGAATAATATAAAAGCAATAGAAAAGAGAGCGTCGTTCCGTTCATAAAAAGATTGCAGAACCTGCAAACATTTATATGCTTTCGTAAATTTTATTCAAACTGCAGAGAAACAGAAGTCTTCTGAAATCTCTCCCAGGAATAGGGTACGGGGTAAGTGGACACCCTCACTCTGTATAGTAGCTCCATCCTCATATATTCTGTGTTATAAATAATATCGGACATGTGAAACACGATATCCGATTTATAGAAATGAAAAACTGTTACACAACTGTTTCCTGCTGAATACTTTTAAAAATATTCTATAAAACAATTCTTCTAAAAGTTTACGGGGTGAGTTTTAAAATAAACTGCTTATGTTTCGTAGCCTACATTAAAAATATGAAATGTCTGTTATACTATGTTCGCACTGAGATAGTTGAGTCACTTAACTTTTTTGAAACGGGATACCGGAATTAGGCTTCACCTGTTCACATTGCAAAAAGTTTTAAAGAGACTTAACTTTTGTTAAATTTGTAACTACAACTTCTAACTATACATAGTTTATTATTGTTTTTATTCTTTACGGTGTGTTAATTAAATAAACGATTCAAAAGATCATTTGAAAAATCTGAATAATTATTAGAAGAACACAACTCTAATTTTAATAACAGTTTCAAATAAGATAAAAAGTTCAGCAGGTGGATTTCCACTCAACTCATAGTTAAGAGAGTATCAAAAGTTAAGTGAGTTTCAGAAACTTGCTCAAGTCATAATTATTGATTCCGCTTACGACCGCTTCAAAAAACTTCAAATTAAGTGACTCAACTGTCTCAGTGCGAACATAGTATAACACATTCCACTGTTCATACAAGGAATAACAACAGGAAATTTATAATCAATCTTATAGAATAAATTGATAAAATAATTTAGTTATTTTATATGTAACAATCTGTTCTTTCAATAAAATGTTTAATTAATAATTTAACCGTTTGACTGCGGAGGAGCGTAATAGCGCTCTTCTTGTTATATGCCATAATTACTAGAAGTGCGATAGCACTCCTCTTGTTTTATGCTAAAATTGCGGTGAGGGTGATAGCGCTCCTATTTGCTGTCTCAGCTTTGGTTGCACAAGCGAAGAGTACGATTACTGTATATATCGTCGGTTTAAAAGTACTGTTTGTTTTCGGAAATCAAAACCTTCCGCGCATTTGAGCATGCATGTGGTCTGTTTCCATTTTATTAAAATAGGGGTAAGCGGTATTTAATTAACTGCGCGACAACGTACTTAGTGGTAACGTTCAACTGGATGCCAAACTAGAACTTTGATAAATACCCATCTCAACGTAACACCCCTTTGATTAGCAGAATCGTCCCATTGTGCTAGGCGCGGCTTTTGAAAACGAACAGTAAGGCTAATGTCAGACGACTAATGGCGCTGTTGCGCTACTTTGCGGCATCATTTAACATGGGAGTGTCTTCGCTTTCCTATATAACCGCTTTGATGAGACTAGAGCAAAAGCACGTGGTTTTAAACGCAAACAGCAATGTCTCGCTCCAAGGTTGCTGTGTTAAAAATTCGCCAAAACTCAAAAGTTAACCATTCGAAGTTCAAAACGAAACTGGGGAAGGGCAAGCGGGGTGGCAGTCTTCGTAGGGACTAGGGAGGCATTGGAGTTCTGATCCACCTGTTTTGAGAACAAACACCCTTAAATCTTCTCTGTTTAACTAATATTGTTGCATCGATTGCGCTATACTAGCCGCTATTGACATGAAAAATGTATATTATGATTTTTCATAATCAGAAATTTGGCTTTGTCATAATTAATAAAAGTACATTTAAAATATTCTGGTGTGAGACTTAGAATTCATCCATTTTAATGTAAAAGTGTGTTTGATGACATAAGAAGAAAGGCTTATACTTTAAGCATAGATTGCTACGGTTCTTCATAGAATAGCACTTATTCATAAGCAAATCACTATCCGATAAAGCCACACAGAATTATGAATCAAATGACTGAAATCGAAGTGCAAATCATAATGAATTTTTGCTGTTTACTGAAATTGAGATGTTTGTGAATTAAATTGAGATTAAATGCAACTGTATGATTGTAACTTATCAAATATCCGATAATAGATAGTACGTACGTTGAATGATTTTTCTGTTAGGACTGTATGTAGACGCAGAATATCTGAAACAGAAATTAACCTTATTTAAATTTACTTTAGTAAATTAGAAAAATTACACCTTTTTTAAAAAATTAATTAATTACTTAAAACCAGTAGATTGACTACTAAGTATAAACTAAAAATGCAAATAATTTTTTTATAGAATATCTGATAAAAATTCAGTAGATTACAATGAAATGATATAGTAATTACGAGCTTCTAAAAGGTAATATTATTCAGATATAATATGATATAAATTATATTGTTGTCAGGGCTTAAATTCTAACAAAAAAAGTTCCGGAGCCCTAATATTCTGCGCTACCGGTACAACAACTGTACCGTTCCAATCCCCCCCCCCCCCTGCCCCTGTAATCTGCATATTTATATTTCGTACATTAATTGCAAAATTTAAAGCATTTTTTTCTTTAGTAAAATAAAAATTTTAAATATATCTATCAGCATATACTTAGTTGTCAACTATTCCACTTTTTAGTTATCACTTCTTCTGTATAGTAAAAATCCGTGCCTATTTTTTATGTTAATTAATTGCAGAATTCTGCGATTAAATAGGGTAACGATTATGATTAGGAAATGGTGTTAACACAAAAAAGGGATAGTTCGCAACTATGCATTTTTAAGAAAAATGAATGAAATTTACAGAAATGAATATTTATATGCTGAAGAATGGAACAATGTTTTACAATTTCCTGTAAAATGTGCATATCTTAAACTATAATCATTTCCTTCCGCATAACAGTCTTTTGCGGTGAGTCCCTGAAAATCAGACTAAATTAAAAATTTGACAACGTTATCGGAAAGAATCTATGCTTTTATAGAAAAAGGGGAAACAATGCTCGATTGCTTTCTATTAGAATAACAATACATGGTAATTATATCTACTTACAAAGGAAAGTGACTTCGTATAGGTGCAGAGAGCCTTAGCGTGGGTACCGTTCATGATACAAAATAAATAGGAAAATCACTAACATGATTTTTATACTCGTACGCAATAGAAGACAAAAATCCTCGAACAAGCAAAACGTCAAGCTGATGCTTGTTGGATAGAACAGAAAATATTCTTTTCAGGTTAGATATCGAAATAATAAGAAGAAAACCCATCCAATAAAAAATTATCCTACTGTCACAAAAGAAAATCGAACTGAAAGCAAATTTATTGTTCACTCTCTTGTGTGGCTCCGTATCAACACGTCTCCGATATAAATTTGAAATAGAAAAATACGATTCCTGTTTCCCCTTCATTCTGATCAAAATAGCATTAAAATGATTTGAAGTGGAATATAATACGTAATTTTAAAAGAGGATTTTTTTTAAATACATGAATAAATAAAATTTTAAATGTAATAAAGATTGAGCTCGAGTCAGTCTAAGCATAAAAACTGATATAAAAATTGAGTCCGTTTTATCTCCATCTCCTACGTGTGTGACACATTACGTCACATATAAAGTGTTTTGGTAAAAAGAATGCAAAAACTTGGAGATGGGAAGGAAAGTAAAAGGTAATTTAAGCTTCGGTTTTTCGGAAGCGCTATTGCACTGGGCTCCGGAGCCCTGTATTTATGAGCTCCGGTGAATTCCGAACAATATTTAAATATTTACTAAAAACAGAGAAGTACCGGGCTCTGGTGGGCTCCGGTGCAAATTAAGCCCTGATTGTTGTATATAATTGTTCGGAAAGATGCGGGGCCCCCCCTGAACCTTAACAGAACGCGCGCCCTGGGCAATCGCCCCGTGCCCATCTGCCCGATAGTTGCGCCAGTTCTGAAGTTACAAGCCCTCACAACCATCCAAACACGTACTACGCTATGCCTCCCTAGCATACAAAATTTTAAAATTCTTATTTAAAAATAAGTTCTAAATTTCTTATTTCGCATTAAAAAAAAAAAAAAAGAAAGAAAGAAAGAAAGAATATTGCTTTTGAACCCGCTACGTCACAGCACGCAGAAAATCTTAAAAATGCTTTTATTTTTTTAAACTATTATTTATTTATTTATTATTAGCATTTGTTTTTTTCAGGGGGGGGGGGGGGGGGGGGGGGTTAAATCGTTCTAATTATTACTCTGTCGAATAATAAATAAACGATCAAATCACTGCTTTGTGTGAAAGCAAAGGTTGTCGAAAGATAAAAGTTTTCTTTTTCATTAGATATATTAATAATAATAAGCATTTTGTTGTTTGTAAATGTGATTTTTCAGATGAATAATAACAAGCAAAAATATGCATTATAATTTGCAGCTTTTGTACATAACTTTTTAAAAAAATTACTAAAATTCCTCACCGAGGTTTTCTATTTCCGAAGTCCTGCTTCTTGTTCAGAATATGCTGAACAATTCAATTGTACATTCTTTGTAATCCAATTATTTTCAAAAGTACTTTAAATTCTTTACAAGTACAATGATTTATTTCTACGAATTACTATTACTGAAACAAAAAAAAAATAGTACTTCTGATAAACAGGTAAACAGCGCGTTACTGCATTCATTCACTTTCCAGTTCTACGAATTCCATTTATGTTTTCTGAAAACTATATACTTCTGTTTATCAACCTGACAGTAACACTAAAGTACCCACTCCCCTAACGTCTGACTTCACATTGCAAGGACAGTGGGAAGCGGAAAGCCAGTACTCCCATCCCAACTCACTGGAGAATTTTCACGTTTTCTAATTTTACCTTTATGCGATAGAAAACAAAAAAAATATGAAGGGCAGTATATATACTCTTTAATTTTGAGGTATAATTATTGATTTATAACGGCTTTTATATCGCACTATTTATCCTGCCGCGAAAACGATACTTTTCCTACATTGGTCTTGTGACGTCACAGTTCATGACAACAAGCACACCTCATCTGTTGATACTCGTTTAGAGCGATTATATGTTGGATATTACACTTGAGCTATTGGCTTTTATTTCTTCTTGTTTTAAAATCCGTCTGTATTACATTATTTATTATGACTCCTCACTACCTCATTCAAATGAGGCATGAGAAAAATGTTTGAGAGGTACCTCTTACAAACGTCCGAAATTTCTCGTCTCCTACCCAACCTGGACATACTCACTCTGTATCATATAATAATACTGATAAGTTATTAGAAAACTTAACTTATATTATCTTTCTAAATTATGAACTATTCTAAACTATGTAACAAATAGTAATTCTAAATTATGCTCGTTATTTTTTCTGAATTAAATCATAAAAAAACATTTGTACTTTAAAAGTAGTTCAGTTGCTTTAAAAAAATTATTCAAGCCGGAAAAATTGCAAAGCTATTTTTTATTGATAAATATTGCTTGATTTTCGCTTTAGACTTGAAAGTGGACGTGTTAAATAGTAGCGGATAGGGACAGCTTAATGCAAATGCAACAATGTTAAAACTTCGAGCGTACTGGGTAGCATAGCGATATGGGGAAAAAATCAAAAAGTCCCTAGCCGACTTTGGTACGTTGTTTTGTTGATGTTGATTTTCGTTTGTACTTGGTACTTATCCATGTGTTTTTTTTTTTTCCTCATACTTTTTTTTTTTTTAATGTTACTGTTATTATTATAATTTAAGATGTTAATACTTGAAGATAACGCATTATAATTATTAAAATAGTAATGTTAAAAAAAAATGAGATGCTCTCATTATACATTTGCTATAAAATAGGAACTGAAATAATCCTAAAATTAAATTATGTTTAGTTCAATGTAATAACTAAAGAAATTGAACTGTGCCCTATTAATTCGATTTTTTTAAAAATACTATATATAGCAAAGAAACATTTTAAATTAAGACCAAAGTGCAAACAAATAGTAACAGCTGTTAAATCTTTCTAAACTATTTTAAAAACAAATTAAAACCACATTGACATACTAATGTATAGTAATAATGATATATGCATAATTATCTTAGGAAACAAGTATTAAATTATGTATATTGTAATTATAGAAGTATATGCTACTTAAATCATATTTATTGTTTTTTGAATCCTTGACTGAAAGCAAAGACAAAGATTTACCTTAAGATAAGAAATAATAATTTTATTTTATCCCTTGTAAACTAATTTGCTATAAGCCTTAAAGCGGTTAAAATGTCACATGCATATCCCTATTTATTTATTTATATGCAATGAGTTATATATGCAGTAACATTATTATGACATAAAAGTTGAACTGCTTTTAAATTTTAAAAGTAAAAGTTATAGATATTTGTTTACTTATTTAAATAATTCTTACTACAGTGTTAGAAAGATCATGTTCTAAAGATTTCGTTTTTTATATTATTTTGGATAGGTGGCGCCAGATTAAATGCAAAATCTCATTTTTTCCCTTTGTTTGAAACCAGCTTGAAAGAATACCTTACAAGATTTCC
Organism: Maratus speciosus; assembly: GCA_963932465.1. NCBI lineage: Eukaryota > Metazoa > Arthropoda > Arachnida > Araneae > Salticidae > Maratus > Maratus speciosus. The sequence goes on from OZ010798.1 coordinate 467,898,677, forward strand.
CTTCTCCCTTCTTCTATTACGCAGGTCCTTCTTTAACATTGTTGCATTAAGCTGTCCCCATCCGCTACTGTGTTAAATATCATTGAATCCCGTGACTGGCGATTCAATGTCTTTGTGGTAAAGTCTAAGCAGTAGAACATTAACATTTAAGCATTATCCTGAACAGATCGAACACAGGCAATTAGAAAGATCTTTACATTAAGGGGGCTGGTCACTCAGCTTCCGATTTCCCCTCACTCATGTAATGTCTACGGGCATTGGATGCATTCGTCTATTTAAAATATCTCCTCGGGAAATTAATATTTTTAACTTCTATTTTCTGTGTACGCTTCCTAAAAGAGGTCTCCTTTTTTTTCCCAGTTCTCAAAATATTTCTAAAGTATAGACTTAATTTTATAGGAAGCGTTAAAATCTTACTCACAGTTCGCCCGCTTTTAACATATAAAATATTAAATTCAGCCTAGATTTTAGAAATATTTTGAAAACTAAGAAAAAAAGAGGCATCCTTTAACCGCCACCGACGCACTGGCGCGTCAGAGCGGCACCTATGCCGACGACGCACTAACGCGGCGACGGACTTTGATAAGTTATATGCTCTGTGTTTAGTGTGGCTTTGGAAATTGAACGGCGAGGTTGTTTCGGCACGTTAGTGAAGCATTATTTTTTAATTTTTTGTGGTTGGTTTTCAAAATTTTTGTTTGCATTTTTTTATGTGCGTGATTAAAAATGGCGGATGCTCCAAGTGTGGCAGGACCGTCACAACCAGCGTTCTCAGATAGATTTTACTTTTTTCCCTAGACTACGGAGTAAAAATTCCCTAGATTTCCCTAGATTCTAAGGTCACGTGACATGGAAGAAATTCTGCATTTTGATTGGTTGTAACAGCCTGAATCACAGTCACATATGAGAGAGATTCATAAGCACCGGTGGGTAGTCATGAAAAACAAAAACAAATTTATTGGGAATTAAAACGGCCTATAGAGGCGCTGCTCGCAGCCTTCGGTACAGGAAAATTGTCCCTTTAATTTCCCTTTAACTAATGCTAAAGTGCCATTGAAATAATTCTTTATTGTAAACGCATTTGAAAGTTTTAGATATTTAAATTCGGATAATTTTTACTTTGTCATATAAGACAGAAAACAAATGTCACAGGGGATTAGAAATTGTGCAAAAGAATAAGCATTCTGAGCAAATTTAAAATACATGTAATGCAATAAGGAAAGGGCAGCTGACGTCACTGTTGGTTGAATTACTGTTGGTCAGCAAAAAAAACCTGTTCATTGATTATGACTCCTACCTGTACACATGAGCTAGGGAAATTTGATTGGTCTACGTGTAGCAGGTCTCTGATATGATTGGCTTACATCGCCAAGACTATTCCTGCAATGATCGTTATTACAGTGTCTAGAAGTAAGCTTCTAGACTTAGACTTCTTATACTTCTTAGACTTCTTATACTTCTAGACTTCTTATACTTCTAGACACCGTAATCGTTATGACAAAAATACAGTTGTTAGATTGGCTAACGGAAGTGTTTGTTTGTAAACATGCCGTTTCCTTATGCGCTTGCACGACACTATCCTGAAGCGAGAAGTTACATCTTTTCTCCACCAGATGGCGTATTCGAGCGCTTGAATTGCCAATTTTGTTTGGGACAACAAAATCTTGTTATATATTTTTTTCAAAACTACTGTTTAGAATACAAATTTATATTTATTTAAAAACAAGTAACTTTTCTTAAACATACACTTTGTATTTGATTTTTGAGAAAATCGCTGCAATCACGAAATAACATACATTACAGCTTTGATTATTATTACTATAATTTTTATTATTTGATATTCATGCGCATATATTTTATATCAAATTACCATTCTAAAATCTCCTGTGAATAGTCAAACAAAAGGAAATATATAACAGTTGCTTGACAAATATTAAGTTCTATTTCTACAGTTTTTGAAGTTTTTAGATGTTCATATTATTGCATTATTATTTTGTATGTTCATATATAGATATAACTGTAGATGTCCCAAATTAATGCATGAAGCACAAAATAAATTAGTAAAAATCGTGCGTAAAATTTTATCTCAATTCATTTCATTTGTAAACGCATAAAATTGACAGGCAATGTTCTAAAAACCAGAAAATTGAATAGCGTTTTTCATTTCCATGAAAGATAAAGAGTGCTTCAAAAAAATACCGTCAAAGTTGGCGTTTTGAAACGTATTTATAGAATAGAGGAGCCATGTCGTCATGAGACAGCAATCGCTTACAACTGAAGATGCAACACATGTATCGAAAAATTCTATTAGATCCAAAATCATTTCAATGGTCATGCCTTCCAATTGTATGCTTCTACCTATAAAAATGAATTTGTGAATAAGCCACCCTGCCCCCCCCCCCCCCCGAAAAAAAAAGAAAATCTGAAATAAAATATTCATTTCATTTTCTTGTATTTCATGGGATTTGGGAGAACTGTTCGCTATTGTTATGGTTAGTTCTTAAAAGAGATAGAATACAATTTCTTTAGAGGATCAGATATTTTCATAGGAAATCAGATTGATGATTTCTTTATTTAGTTTTACTTGATAGAAGAAAAGAAAGGAAAACCAGCAGTAACCCCGGCCGCACCACACTTATCTTTATGCCTCAATCGGTTGTATCAACACACAGCCGATTTTTTAGACTCTGTATGACTTGTTACATATGCTACTAAAACTTCTTTATCTATTTAATTAATTTTATCTCTAATATTTTATGGTGTGAGTTTTAAAATATGTTCCCTATGATTTTTAGTATCTGTTAACACTAGAAAACGAAGTTAACGGGTTTTTTTTTTTACCACTGCCAAAACTGATAATAGTCGATTCGAACAAGAAATTTTTTTCATAAGATATGTTATATGTATGATGCACAAAGATAAGCTAATTAAACAAGTTAAATAGTTTTAAATAAAAATTGAGTAGAATAGCCGGCGCTTCTAGTGTTAATTAATTCAATCTATTAGAACGAATTCCAGTATTTGTACGGAGGGGTGATCCGATCTATCAATTTCATCAATCATATGGAATAAATTGATCAAATAATTTAGTTATTTTATTCGTAACAATTTGTTATTTCAATAAAATCCTGTATTTTTAATTTAATGTTTCAATTTCTTTAAAAATTGATTACTAATATTAAAAATATAAAATTATTAAAAACAGTTTTTTTTTTAATTATGCGTCCAAAGATAGGAAAGTCATTAACAATATTCAACAACAACGAGATTTAAACAGATGTACGTGTTAATGTTTATATTTAAAAAAATTTTAGCTCTTTTATTGAATCAATTTCTTATTTCTAAATTGAAATACTTTTTTCATTTTCTGCAATTATATTGAAAAATATATAATGTTTATTATGAAAGGCAAAAAATGTATTAAAAGGATCCCTTATTTTATTTGTAAAACAGACGGATTTAACCCTTTCCGACCTAATTTTAATTCCAAACTTACGAACGGCACCAAGAATGTTTTAGTAAAATGTTACTTTTACAATAAACAGCTAAAATAACAGTTTTTTTTTTTTTTTTAAAAAAAAAAAGGTCGTCTTAAAATTCTGGTGTCAGTCAATCATTTCATCATTTTACAAAAAAAAAATTGCCCGTGCCGGAAAGGGTTAAAAAAATATAAAAACGCGCTAGTAATCCCCAATTACCTGTCACTCGTTTTTTAAAACCAAACATAATTGAATATAATCTTAACATTGCTTATGAATGCTTGGTTACACCTGTTTCTAGCATAAAACTTAGCCCTTTTGTGGCCATGAACGCGCATACACGTCCATAGTTTGTTACTTCTAAATGGTTATGAATGTTAATAGACGGTCAGCAATGGTTACCTGTAGATGGATGTGGACGCGATCGAGCGTTTCAAATTTTCTGCTTGGAAATGGGCTTAACCGTCTATCCCCAGATAGCATGAACATTGGCAGCAAGTTTGATTTTTTCTGACATTATCATGCCGTGACAAATTTGAATTGGGAAATTCGCAACAAATTTACAGCAAGGTATATCATCCCCTACTTGCATGAGTAGTTTGTTGTGAAACTGATGGCAAGATTGTCTTTAATTCACGAAAGTGACGAAAGCAAAATATCCCTCTGTTGAGAGAATAGGCAATCAGCACATACGCAGAAATTGCAGAAATTTTATTCGGTTGGTACCGCTTTTTCTAAACGCTATGCTTATCAAATACCAAAAAAGGCTCGTATTGATTAGTACAAATATTGCCGTAACATGTTTATGGTGAAAACGATGCTTACTCCATCTGATGGCGTGTTCGCATCAATAGACCTGACCAGGTCTATGGACCCCTCCAAAGGGGTTAAACTTATACTGTAACAGTCGTAAACAGATAGTTGGGCGTGGAAAGATTACTACTTTGCAGTAAGTTTGCAGCATCTTTGATTACTCCTTTGCCGTTAATTTGCAATAAATTTGAAACACTATGAATTTAACTTGCACGACAAGTTAGCTGCAAGTTCAAAGTGTGGTGACTTCGGCGTTTGCATAATCTTGCTTCAGTCTTGTTATGAACTTTCAGTCTTGTCATGCTGAGCTTGCTGTAAATTTGCAGGTTTTCAAAGCCAGATTGCTGCAAATTTTCTGAAAATTAAAAATGCTATCTGGGTCTACGTATGTGCATTTTCGCATTTTCGCCGATCCCAGCCGTTATAGCAAAAACAAGAAACTGCGCATGCGTGAAGACTTAGATTGGAATTCTCTTACTAGAAAACTTGTACAGGGTTACCGAGGGTGTTACATGTCATCATGCTAAATTGGCGATTACCTTTTGGCGCTCGAAAATATTTTAATTTCTTTTTACTGTGAAACACATGTTACTGTGTAGAGCTTCTGTAAACTATTTTGCTGTGATATTTATAATGAATTTACATGATCAAGATACGTATATTCCTGTCAAAAATAACATAATAATGTAATTGACATAGTAAATTCCAAAACAAATAACAATAGAATATTAAATAAAGTTGTGTATTTAATAAATGAATTATATTAAATAATATGCAGTTCCTTATGTTGAAATTAATAAAACATTACATGGACTTTCACCAAATTACTTTTAATTAATTAGAAATATATTTTGCAGATGATTTAAAATAACTAAACAATAAGAATAAAAATATATTATTAATGGAAGAGGTGTTTTTATTTATTATAAGGCATTGGCTTACTACAACATTTACAAAAAGTTTTGCTAATCAACTGAAAAAAAATGTTGATGGGATGAAAATGTCACGCCTGATATGATAAAAGGGCCAATCTGGTGACCCTGTACAAACAAGTTTTCTAGTAAGAGAACTTCAATCTAAGTCACCACTCATGCGCACTTTCTTATTTTTGCTATAACGGTTGGGATCATCTAAAATGTGTGCTTTCCCCTATGTTCCAGACTGGAAGGTAAAGAAGGCGATTACGGGCCACTCCTCCTTCTCACAAACACAATAGACGTATAACATGTAGACCATCAACTAGTGTGGTGTAGTGTATCAACTAGATTATTTGTATTTTAGTCTAATGCTTTAAATATTTGGTTAAAACACTAGAACGGCGGCGACTCACAACCCAAGAAAAGAAAAGTAAATAAAATATTGACTGATGCCGAAATGTTAGAATTGTTACAAAATAGTGACCTTTCGGATTATGATAGCACAGACGAAGACTACGGTTGGGAATCTTCGGACGCATCGGATGGAGAGAGTGATGTTGCAATGGACACCAGAGAAATGTCGGATTCTGATGTTGCAATGAACACCAGAGAAATGTCGGATTCTAAGACAGAAGACAACGATGCATCTCCTCAATTACCGACAGATGGAAAAATCAGTTTTGATTGGGAAACTGATTCAAATAGCATGGTAAGTCATCCATTTATGAAAACTGAGTCACTGCTAATACAGCCAAGTGAATGCACACCGTTTGGATATTTTCGACTTTTTCTTACGGATGACATTCTTCAAAAAATAGTTGAAGAGACAAATCATTACGCACAAGAAATACTAAGTAGTGATAAAACTAAAGAAAAGTCACGAATAACTTTCTGGAAAAATTTACAGATTGATGAATTTTTGGTTTTTCTAGGAGTATTCTTGCAAACGGGGAATATAAAAACGAATAGACTTCAGGATTACTGGAAAAAAGACCCGTTATTTCATAATGCAGGCATTGCAAATAGCATTAGTCGAAATCGGTTTTTGTTAATTTTACGTGCATTGCATTTTGCAAAAAATAGTGCACCTGGAGAATCTCAACCTGCAGACAGGTTGATAAAAATACGCCCCATAATTGATTTTTTTAACGAAAGAATGCAGCAGTTATATTATCCTAATCGAGAACTTTCTTTAGATGAATCTATGGTACTATGGCGAGGGAGATTATTGTTTCGCCAATACATAAAAAATAAAAGACATAAATACGGTATAAAACTGTATATTCTGAGTACATCGAGTGGAATAGTGCAAAAAATGGCCGTGTATACGGGTTCATTAGGTGATTATGGAGGAGAAAACCATACACAAAAAATTGTTTTGCACTTATTGAATGAAAAATTAAATGTCGGTCACCATGTTTTTATGGATAATTATTATAATAGCTTTAAGCTAGCCAAGATTTTGTTAGAAAAAAAGACACATTGCACAGGTACATTGAGAACCACTCGCAAAAACACCCCAAAAGAAGTTCAAACTACTAAATTACGGAAAGGTGATACTGTAGAAAGATACTGTCGGGAGTCATGATTGGAAAATGGAAAGATAAAAGTGAGGTTTGCTACATTTCTACTGAGTACAAAAATGAGATGGTTGATATTTTAAATAAAAGAAATGAAATAAAGCAGAAGCCTTTGCCAATAATCAATTATAATGCGTTTATGTCTGGTGTAGATCGGCAAGATCAAATGCTGTCTTACTATCTATCGGAGAGAAAAACAATACGCTGGTATAAAAAATTGTTCTTTCATATTATTGAAGTAATTCTAATCAATTCACATGCCCTTTATAATAAATATTCTGGCAGTAAAATATCACTTTATGACTACCGATTGAATGTTATAAAATCACTTTTGCCATCAATGGAGGAAAAAAAGCTGACTCCGAAGAATATCAATATCAAGCATATTGTTAAGAAAAGAGAACTTGCAACTGGCAAAACAAAAACACAGCGAAAAAGGTGTAAATCTTGTTCCTATCAAGGCAAACGTACGGACACTACGTACGAGTGTAGTGCCTGCCCCGATAAACCAGGATATTGCTTAAACTGCTGTGAAATATATCATAAATAATGATGTAGTACTGCAGTATTACTCCTACAAAATTAACATTTCGTTTGCAACAAGTTAATAATTTCTGTACTTTTTTCATGCTTTTTATTTTTATTTATTTATTTTTTTTTTACTATATCGTTTATGTGTTATATATACTTTGCTACATTAATTTAATATTTAGAGTTGATAGTAATTTTGCATTATTATGTTTAATTATTATTTTGCTTCAACATCTAGAAATAGAAGTAATAATTCAACAATGCCAATATCTGTATATTGTGCTTATTATTTGTAAATGTTTTCAGTATTGTTTCATAAATGGAATAAATGAATATATATGAACGTATATATGAACGGTATTCCGTTTTATTCCTTTTAAACTGCTATTTTATGCAATATACCAGTAATTTCTGAGAATATTCATCAGACGCGCTGGAGCGTCAGTGGCACTCACGAAGAGAGGTTGAGTCTGTGTGCCACTGACGCTCCAGAGCGTCGGAAAAAAAAACGCTCTCCTAAACAGGAAATGATTTTCGTAGTAAAATATAACGAACATTTAAACCATTAAAACCCTGTTTTGTAATGCGGCTTCTGAGGATGGTAACATCATTTTTAGTGGCAGCGAATGTGTTAAGAAAAGTAAAAAAAAAAAAAAAAAAAAAAAAAAAAAAAAATGTAAAAAAAAAATTAATTTCCCGAGAAGATATTTTAAACTAGAGAACAGGAATTCTGCTTTTTCAGAATTTAGTGTCGCCTCGGCATTTCCATTACTTCATTTTCTTCTGGTGGACATTCTCTTATTATGAAACAGCCATTATAAATGAAGCGTTAAAAAAAATTATGGCCATTTTTTTTTTTTTTCATTCTGACCAGAAAATCAGAGTTCTAACTTTTCACGGCAGTTCTTTCATCTTCACCTAACGCTTCATTTATAACGGTTGTTTCATAATAATAGAAGCCACCAGTCCATCAGAAGAAAATAACTCGGTTAAGCGTGACTCGGATAATCGGGACTCTACTGCAAAACATATTTCAGTTTTAAGACTTAAAGCACACGCTTTTATTTTATGTAAAATGACGTCATTTGCATTAATACAGAAACTTAAAATTAAATATAATTTATAATAGCCCCCTGTTTTATCATAAATCCTTCATTTATATTTTTCTCAAAGTAGCACGTATTTTAATTAATTTTTTTTTTTCAATTTAATTTTTTTAGTTAATTTTTTTTCCATTTTATGAGAAAATGGCAACAAAAAGATATAATTGCTATTTTTGCAGCAATTTTTTCTTTTCTTTCTACAGAAATGGCGTACTTGAGTTGCCAAAATGAAACAAATGTCGCTAAAACTACAAAAAAATTAATATTTCAAAAACAAATAGAGACAAATTGCATTAAAAAGTACTTTTTTTTCCCAATACGATGATATAAAAACTGAAAATGTGCGATGTTTAGAAATTTAAAAAAAATGCTATAGAGCATTTAATTGTACAATGATACATCTACTTTGTTTATTGCTAGCGTCTGTAAGCTAACGTTATTTTTTGGACACAAAATAAGCTGGGAGAAAGAAATAGCATACCGTACAGGGGCTAATAGACGAATGCATCAAAAGTCCATAGACTTAATATTACGGAAGAAAACTCCGAAGATGAGTGACCAGCCCTCTTAAGCCACGAAGATGATGCCCAGCTTGGCATCTCTCACTCTCATAAGTCGGTAAGCTTGCTACCGCAGCTATTAGATGGAATAGTCTTCATGAGCACACATTCTAGCGGCGTAACATGAGACGCAAATAAACCCAGCATCGGTGGATATACAATTTTTAATTAATTCTTCAGGATATCTCAAAACCTTCTCAATATTTTTTCATGAAATTTTCAAAATAAATTTTCACCTTAGTCTGTATAAACTGAACTTAAAATTTCCTTTTTATTGTTAAAAAAATATATATATATATTTTTTTAATGTGATTATACTGCTGAAAATTTTAAAATTCTGTATTAGGTAAATACAGTTTTGTATTAAAAATATAAAAACTCTTTAAATACAATTTTTTTATTTATGTTCCGTGTAATTATTGCATTCTGAAGTATAATTAGGCACCAAAATTTTCATTTTAGTTACAAAATTTATTCTGTGATCCTGCGTGTAAGCTGTCATACCAATTTTCAGCTCTACAAATCTCTGACTGTTTGAAGCCCTATAAATATCAATTCTGCATTTTTTAATTTCTTTTAATACTAGGCGGCTCTGCCCAGGACCGAAACTAGCCTTTTTTGCACCCGGGGCAAGCATGGATTTTGGCGCCCCCTCTTCCGCAAAATATATTTACAAAGAGAATTTTACTAATTTTCTAATAGCCGACTTATTTTAAAATTTAAAATATGTAATACTGAACTACGTAATCCACAATGGCGGATCCAATGCGGAGGTCACGGGGGTCATGACTCCCCTCTGAACGCCAACAAAAATATTCTAAAGATCATTTTTAAAATGAAATATACGGTTAGAGTCCCGATTATCCGAGTCCTGTTTAACCGAGTTTCCGCTTTCACCGAGTTCTTTTCTTCTGATGGGAAGAAAAAAAAGGGCCAATTTTTTTCTTCCCATTCTGACCAGAAAATCAGAGTTCTAACATTTTACGACTGATCTTTCATCTTCACCTAACACTTCATTTATAATGGCTGTTTCATAATAATAGTCATCAGTCCATCAGAAGAAAATGATCCATTCCAAAGGTATAATCCTTCATTTGGCGCCCGGGGCACATACCCCCTCTGCGCCCCCTTAGTTTCGGCCCTGGCTCTGCCCCCTACGAGCTACACTCGCCAACCCCCGTTCAGACACCACGAACTCTAAAAGCACGCTAATTTGATTGGCTTTAAACAATTTTCGGAAGAATGAATTACTGTGAAATACGCTTAACATGAAACTGAATGGACCATTTTTTTTTTTTTTTTTCGTTTTAAAAGAATTTTGCGTTAAAAGATTCTTAAAAAAAAAGATCAAAACTCACAAGTATTTTCGACGTCATCAAATTTTATTTCGATTTCCTGTTAAACTACTAGTAAGGTGCATCCATTCGGATAAAAAGCAAGTAAACAAATTATTGTTTTTTGGGGAAAAAATTATATCTTTTTTTGAAGTGTCTTTTTCAACATTTCGAGATCTAGCTTGTTTGAACCAAATAAGAAAAGCTGTCTCTAAATCTACGTGCTTAGCAGTTCTCATACATTTTCTCTCAGGCTTAACCATACTCGCTCAAACATTAACGTAACGTCCCTGTTTTTACCCGACTGCCAAGAAGGGTTATGTGTTTCACGCGTATCTGGGTATGTGGATTTCTTTATACCCTCGAAACATTCCAACGGCTATATGGATTTTAATGAACGAGGCCTCTATAGATTCGTCTTAACCGTCCGATGGTTATAGGCTAGGTTTTGTTTTTATAAATTTAAAATGGCGACCGTAAAATAAAAAATGGCGGCAGAGACGAAAAAATTTTTACGCACCCTATTGAGTGGCCTATCATTGGATAGGTCTTTCAAAATGAAGACGATGTTTCATTGACTATTTTACAGTCAGAAACTCCGTTTAAATAGGACACAACCTGGAAGTTGTGTAGGCAGGATCTCTAGCTTTATTGCAACTCTAACCATCATATACATCTATGGGACTCATCAAAACAGTGTTTATAGATAGGAACTAACAATTAAACACAACTTAAAAGTCATCAATACAAGTAAATAAAAGAAAATAGGTAAGTAATTGCCGAAACGTAAGTGAAGGCTTACTGTGGAGACACGAAAAGTTTTGGTTTCCGTTAGTCTGTCTGTCTGTTAGTCTGTCTGTCTGTTCCGCGATAACTGCCGCAAAAAGCATCCGATCGGCTTGAAATTCACTGGGCATGTTGATGAGGTACCCGGACTTAGCTGTATAGTTTTTGGTTAAATTTGGTTCATTCGTTCGGGAAATATGGAACATTTTATTTTGCTCTATAATGCTTTTCAATGGCAAGTCAGACGATTTTCAGATTTTCATTTGTTGAAAGAAATGGCTCATATGAAAAATGGATTTAAATGGTAAATTTTTGATGCTGAAATTTTTAAATAACCTTATTAAATTATTCCAATAAATTATGTCAATATATTTGCGAGATTTTTTTAATTAGGTTTATAATATTGGGGGGAATTTTATGCATGTTTTCCAATAATATAAAGGATTTTGTTTTATCAAATTGACATAATGCATATTTCATTTTTTTTCTTTTCATTCTCTGTTGCCTAGCAACATATTAGGTCCTAATAATATTAGTATAATTGCGTGTATAATGCTTGAGTAAAGCCAACGTCAAAACAGATGAATTAATGCATTTGTATCTTTGCATATAGAAGGATTTTAGCCCAGAAATAAAAATAGGCAATATTTCATTTATTTTATTTATTTTATTCAAATATTTTGACAAAAAATACAAAAGTTCATTATTTTCATAGAGAATAACGTAACATTTTCCCATAACATTTACCAATATTTCTTTAATTGTTCCCAAGAAAATCAAAACCCGGAATAATATTTTCTTTTAAACAATTTTCAATTGAAATGTTTTGTCGTGAAACAGGAAAATGAAAAATAAAATTAAGAATAGAAAAATTAATATGGCTGCATATTAAAAATAAAAAGGAAACTCTCGAGTATTTCTTAATATAACAAGATGAAAAGTTTTGAGTAAGTACGCATAGCAGGTGAATTAGACGTCATTTATCGAAAACAAAGATGCTGGAATAAAAAGATCTTGGGTAAAATAAAATTAACTATTATTCACGGAGGAAAGAGATATATGGAGATGCAGTAAGCCGTAAAAACAGTTTGCAATACGATGTGCGTTATCGCTCAGATTTAAATGCCCTCATTCGGCCCAAACAAAACAAGCACGTGGAACAGGGACCAAATTCTTTGACTTCATCCGTTTTTTTTTTTTTTTTTTTTTTTTTTTTTTTTTTTTTTTTAAGCACGTCTTTGTGTTGTGCCGAATGTAGCGGATTTTAAGGTTACATTTTTGGCGTTACTTCAAGATTTATTGTCTGTGTACGGTTAATATGAATATTTTATTTTAAATTTAAATTTTATTAATTTATAAAAGAAACTTATGCTTATCCTTATAAATCACAGCGTAAAAAAATAAATCTAAGATATACTATAACCATCCGCACAATGAATAAAAAATTACGAATGTAAATTTAAATAGACTACGGAGGGTTCAGGGGGGCAGAGCCCCCCTGAAGAAATGCAATTTTTGATTTAAAAAGTTACCAGAATAAGTAGCTCATCAGAATTTCAGAACATCAATGTACAACCACTTGTTTAACACTTTTAATTTCTGAAACTTTACGAAGTATCTTGTATGCTCATAAATATTTATGTAATTTGAAAACTTTAAAAAGCGATTTGTAGGAAGTTGAATATTATGCAATGAGTGTTAAAAAACAAAGACTTGCAAAGATGACGTTGAGGCTCCTGATCTGCAGATTTACTAGTATAAAAAATAGTTTCACATTGATGAGAAATAATTAATAAGTTCGCTTTTTTACGCAGTCGGGTTTTTTTTATTTTTTAAATTTAATTTTTTTTTAAATTATTGTTGATGACGTAGAATTGGCAATGCAAAACTCTTTGCAGATTTCTGTTTTCGTCCTTCTTTTTCATCAACTGCTTAAACAGCTTCATCTTCATTTGAAGCGTAATAGCAGTTTGTTTTTGCACCGATTTCTCAACCATTGTGCTCATAAAACATAAACTAATTTACAGAAAATACGAAATTCTCTGCTTTTCACTCGAAATTCAGTGGTTTTAACACAAAATTCACCAATTTAAACTTAAACTAACTGGCTCGAAAGCGAATTTTTTTCGTGTTAAACGATTTTTGTTTCGTGTTAAACGATTTTTGTTTCGTGTTAAACGATTTTTGTTTCGTGTTAAAAGAACAAAAATGCATTCAATTGCATCGTATATTGTCCGGACCGCCATATCATTTCGTGCCAACCGATTTTTATGTTAAGGGTTTTCGTGTTAAACGTATTTCACTGTATAATTAAAAAAATAAAATAAAATAGTGGCTATCTTCCTGTCAACGGGTTGTTTTCGTCACGGATTAAATCAGATCAGTGAAACATGTGAAAATAAGCTAATGTAAAATGAACTAAGCAAACAAAGTCTTTGTCTCCCGGTATTTTTTAGCAACGCTATAAGGAAGTTTTTTTTTAAAAAAAGATATTTTAAATGTATCGTTTTAAATCTGACGCAATTTTCACCAAAGTTTTCTTTCTCTTTTTACTATTCGCGTGAAAATACTTTTGATGTTAGAAAGGAAATATTATTTGCGCTGTCTTAGAATTCTCAAAAATAGTTTAAAAAGATTATCTCAAAATATGAAATAAATGTCTCGCGCAAACATATTTTTAAATTTAAACTGTTTGGCAGTATTATGGTTTGGCCATTTTAAATAGGACGTAATTTCCTCCATTTGCGACTTTTAACGAATGTTAATGGATTTATTATTTTGCAATTTTCTTTCTCTTTTAAAATTCATGTGTAAATATAGTTTTTATGCCGTAATTATCAATATTTTCCTGCTTTTAATACGTAATCATTTAATTCTCATTTGAAAGTTTTTTTTTTCTGTTTCTAATAGTCACGTGTAAATAAATTTTTATTTTAAAGGAACTATTATCCTTTGCGCTGTTTTTAAATTTTTAATTTGGCAACAATTTAAAATACCCTTTTCTAAAAGTTGTAAAAAAAATCTCTCGAAATGCTGAAAATTTGAATATAAATAGAAATAAAACCTCAAAAAATGAGTCAAATTAAAATAATAAATGCAGTCTGCATACCAGGAACTTCTAATCAGTGGCGTGGCGTCCGGTCATCGCTGGATGCGGCGATGACCAAGCAATATTTTAAAACTCTTAATAAGCTTTTAAAACTCTACGATCCAGTTTTAGCAGAACATTTGGAGTTCATGTATAAGTGAAGGTAAGACTTAAAGTTTCTTTTTTGAACATTCAACCATTGAATTTTAGAGTTAATAATTTTTCACCACAAACTTAAATAATTGCGATGACCACCGAAAATTTTCACGCCACGCCACTGCTTCTAATGTATAATATGATCTAAAAACTATTACATTCCCATGTATAGCTCCTATAAAACTTTTTTAATGGAACGATTTTGACCCACTTTAACATTAAATATCTCTTAAAATAATTCTTCGATTTGAAAACTGTCTGCATCAGCGTGTTTATCAAACATTTCTCTATAATACCACCGATTTTCACATTTTTGAGTGCAATATTTTTCTTAACATTAACGAAGAAAGATCTCCGGTCACCAAAAATTCGAAACCGGCGGTTGTGACAGCATTAGTTACTTTTTTCTTTAGAATAGAGATATATAAAATGAAAGAACATACTTATATCTTTTATCCCTCTAAAAGTTGTGTTTTAAAATCATATGCATTTCAAGATATTTTATGTTGAAAATGGTCGTTATTTACAATTGTCAGAATCCTGATACCCTAAGAATTAAAAAAAAAATTTAAATAAAAAAAATTTAGAGTGTTACCTAACGTGCTTGCTTCTTTTGCTTTACTCCATATTTTCCAAGTAATCCTAAATCACTTAGAATTTTCTTTTTCTCTTTGTCGACATGCTCATATTCCTAAAAATATTTTCAAAACATATATTAGTTATTTACGAGGAAGCGCATACTCAAAATATTTTTTAAACCCATTTTAGGCCAAGTATAGAAATTTTGCTAAATGTGGTATTATTTTCATTGAAATATGCTTCAATTACATTCATTAAGGCACAAAAAAAGTTTCGTAAATGAAAAATAATATTTTATTTAAGAAATAAATGGTGCGTATACGCACCATTGGTCAAATCAACGAACAAATCATTCAGTTGAACAATTGTATGATAGTCCTTTTCTTTATGGAAATTTTCGAAATATTTTGGATGCAAATGGACTTGGCATTTGAGGGATAAATAAATCACACTAAATTCGCGATAAAACTCTGAAACCTTGCATAAAAAGTGGGTTTTCGATTTTTGCCTATTTTTCATGCATTCGGCCAATGGTGCGTTAACGCAGTATTAAATTTAAATTAAAAAAATTAAGTTTTTTTATGACATTTGTTTTATTTTTATTTTACTTACAGAACTTGCAACTTTAATCCATTATAAAAAAAATATGATTAATCTCAAGTGGAATAATTATACATTTTGAAAAAGTCGAATTTGCCAATAACCGTTTCAAGTTAAAAAAACTAGCGTATTTTAAAAATTTCTCACCAGAAAATGTTTATTCCAATTGAATTACAAATATTTTATAATGTCTCCAGAACCCTTAAAAATAGCAGAAAAATAAAATTAGTGAACAATATACCTCACAGTGTTAATAACAAGTAATATACAAATTTTGTTTTTGAAGTCAATTCCTACTTAGGTCATCAAAGAAAAATTTAATATAATCCCTTAAGCTAATATTAGTTTTTGTTGCATTAAAATATCTCAATTTGTTGATTTTCTATAAGCAAGTAGGTTTACAATGGAAGTCTATGGGAATTTGGCGAAATATTAGAGATATCGCCAAGTTGGCGTCCCTTTTGGGGACTCATTTTGGTCTCCAAGTTGGCGACAAACTTGGCGATATTTGGCGACAGAACAGGGTCCCCCCTATGGCAAACCCCCTTATAGATATGAAGATGCATTAAATGCTTCAATAACCAATGGCCGCCATTTTGTCTCCCATGCAAAACTGAAATTAATTAATTAAAATTGAATTAATGAATTAATATTTGAAAAAACTGTATTAACATCAATTGTCATCCAGTACAAGTTTTAAAAAAATTATTTCAACTTGATACAATGAATAAGAAGTATTTTATTAACGATTGAAAATTTGAACAAGATATATAAATAAATAAATATAGGGAGAGTGTGAACTAATAGTAGGAATTGGAAAAAAAAACATTTATTGAAATGGTGCGTTTATGCACCTTTGGCCGAAAATGGGTTAATGCTAAGGAAAATACTTGTATGCGCAGCTGCACGGACCTTCACCTCATTGAGTTGAGGCCTGAAATTCCAGGATTAGTTAAAGCTCAGTTCGCATATTAAAATGCAACTGGTCTGCCAAGTGCTATCTTAGTGGATACCACCACCACCTGCAGACCCGATTTTAGCGGTGAATCGGTAGGTTTATCATTGTGTTTTCCTGCACCCAAAAGCAGGGCCGAAACTAGGGGGGGGGGGCAGAGGGGGCATGTGTCCCGGGCGCCAGAGGCATGGGGCGCCAAATGAAAGATTATACCTTTGGAATCGATCATTTTCCTCTGATGGACTGATGGCTTTCCTTATTATGAAACAGCCATTATAAATGGAATGTTAGGCGAAGATAAAAGAGCAGTCGTAAAAAGTTTGAACTCTGATTTTCGTCAGAATGAGGAAAAAAATGGCCATAATTTTTTTTTTTTTTGCCAAAAAAAAAAAAAATTGGCCATTTCCCCTCCCCCCCCCCCCCCCCCATTCTGAAAAAAAATGGCCATTTTTTTCCTCATTCTGACCAGAAAATCAGAGTTCAAACTTTTTACGACTGCTCTTTCATCTTCGCCTAAAACTTCATTTATGATGGCTGTTTCATAATAAGGAAAGCCATCAGTCCATCAGAAGAAAATAACTCGCTTAAAGCGGAAACTCGATTAAGCGGCACTCGGATAATCGGAACTCTACTGTATAAGCGAACACTGCAAACAGCCGGTAATACATGCGAATTCTTTTATGTGAAAGAACTATAATTGCAACAAACATCACATTCAATTTTTATTGTTCAATATTACATATTTTATGATTACATATTTTAAATTTTAAAATACGTCGGCCATTAGAAAATTAGTAAAATTCTCTTTGTAAATATACTTTGAGGAAGAAAGGGGGGGGGGGGCGCCAAAATTCATGTTTGCCCCGGGCACAAAAAAGGCTAGTTTCGGCCCTGCCCAAAAGTATGAAAGCATGGAGGACTGGTAGCAGGAAAACACAATGGTAAACCTACCAGTCAACCACTAAATTCGGGTTTGCAGGTATTTTTCACCAAGATAGGACTTGGCAGACCAGTTGCGTTTTAATATGCGAAACGAGTTTTAACTAATCCTGGAATTTCAGGCCCCAACTCAATGAGGTGATCGTTTGTGCAACCGATTCCCGGTCTATGACTAAGGTGTGCGATTTTTAGCGCAGATAATTTGCGTGGGATCAGCCAGCGTAAAAATAAATCATAAGTCTAAACATATTTTAAGAAATGCTAGCTGAAGTGTTCTTTCATCTCAAATTGCTTATGAAATATCAACTAAGAATATCTGGGACATTCTCACAATCTTTTGACTTTTCAGGAATAAAAATCTGGTGAAATTAAACTTACTAAAATAACATTTTAAACTTATAGACGAACGCCTCAATGATTCAAAATAAAGAAAAGATGGTCAGCAGCGAATTTTTTTTTTTTTTTTTTTTTTTTTTTTTTTAACTGAGATTTAAGTTAAACTTGCGAATTTAATTTTACTTACCATTTTACCGATATAACTTTTTATTTTCTTCTAAATTTTTACTTATAATGAATTGCAAAGTATCCAGAGGATATTCAAATAAAAAATAATAACAATGTAGTATTTTTAGTACAAAATTCTGGTATAACGTCATCTTAAAGGAGTGTTAAAGAATGGGCGGTAAGGAAAAAGAAAAGGGGCGGTATAGGAAAAAAGGGACGGTAAGGGAAAAAAAAATGGATGATAAAGATGGGACGGTAAGGAAAATGACCACCTATATTTAGGCAAATCATGTTAAGACTAAGTGTGTTCATTGATTTTTAGAAAGAGAACAGCGTGAGTGTCAGCACCTCCTATGACCTTTCCTGGCAGTGATCCCTCACCGTAACCGGTACGTGCGAAAGGCCTTTGTCAAGGCCACGTATGCCAGTAGCATTTACCGGTTAGTGAAGTTTATCGGAGCTTACCTGACTGCTGCAAGGCTAAGATGGCTGAATCTGGAGCTGACAGAGGTAATATGGCTTGTTGTTCAGGCGCAAATCTCGGTCCACATAAGTTTAGGAAAAATCCAGAGTTGATCCCACAGGGATCGGATTTAGATATTTTTATTAGAGAGAAAATTGGTTGTTTTGAAGATTTAGAGGACGAGACCCTCGACCTTTTTGATGAGAATGGCAAATGGGACCGTCTCAAATGCGAGCTGTATAATCAAAAGTTATTTAAAGATTTTGAAATGAAAACTGAGACTTTGGTCGCTAAGACTGAAGTTTCTACTAAATCTAAAAAATCACGTAAGAAAAAATCTAAAAGTACTGTTAGTCTAACTGCTGGTCTAGTTGTACCAAACGGAAAAAAGATAAAAACGTCCGGTAATGAGGTAAATTATGATAGTAACTTAGAAACTGCGCGTAAAGTAGAGCTTCCCTCAGATTCTGAGGACATGGAACAAGATTGTTTCGATGAGAGCCCGGAAGATGGCGCCTCGAGTACTGTCCCGGAGCCTGTTTTAGAAATGAGTGAGACTGCCGCTTCAAATGAGCAAAATACCCAAATTAAAACGAAAAAAAGCAAGGAAAAGCCCCCGAAACCGATAATGGTTAGGGAAATATCTGATATTACAAAATTTACATCTAATATTGAAATTAATTGCGTCCCTGATTTCTTAGTCGAAGTTTCGGGAAGATGGGTGAGGATCCTACCCCAAAACTTTGAAGTTAAAAACAAAATTATTGAGTATTTAAAGGAACTTAAGTTCCAATTTTATGTAGTCCCGGATCTCGATCCACCTATGAAGGTGGTATTTAGAGGGATCCCTAAAAGTATTAATGTGGAAAGCATAAAAAAGGAAATTACGAATTTAGGCTATGATGTAATTAAGGTAGTGCAGATGATCAGTCGTAAAGACCAAAGGGTTTTGCCCATTTTTCTTCTGCACTTACCAAGTAACAAAACTTCGAAGAGCATTCTTCAATTAAAATCGTTATTCAAAATTCGTTTAGAAGTAGAGATGTACAGGGCACCCAGAAAAGCTGTGCAGTGCTGGAATTTCCAAGGGTTTTTTCATGCATCTGCGCAGTGCTTCATGGAGTCCTGATGCGTCGGTTGCGGCGCAGCTCATAAATCCCCGGATTGTCCCCGGAAAAAACTTCAAAACGCAGAGTCTGAGGAAAAAATTGAAATTCCGCCGCCATCTTGCAAGAATTGCAATTCGAGTCATCCGGCAAATTATAAGGGGTGCAAAAAATACCCTTTAAAACCGCAATTCCGCAAAAGTTACGCGGATATAACCAAAAACGAAAGGGAAAAACCAAAAAAGAAAGAAATTCAAAATCAACCAATCAATCCGGTCAAAAAGAAAAGTGCGCAGGCTGACCCAAAGAGGGAGCCACCTGCCCCGGTTCAGCTATACCAGCTGAATGAGTTAGACAGTGGTTTCATCAAAATCACTGAAATTATTGAAAAAATTAAAAAAGAACTTAACATTGATTCATTTTCTGAATTAGCAGATAAATTTGAAAGAGTTTACGAACGCATTGTAGCGCAGCAAGATGCTGCTAGAAAAACTTTAGTATTTATGGACGAAATCACTAAGATTTCACAGAAGAAATCATAGCGGGAAAAAAAAAGTCGAAAATTGCAAAAAAATATTAATGTAGTTAGGAAAATTATTTAATGTATTGAAAATATGTGGACCTGTGGGGCCTTTTTTTTTTTGCAAGGTTTTCCCTTTGCCTACCTGAACCTTAAAAGTCATATCCTTGAACGACCAGCTGAGTCTGTCAATGCTCCGTGGCAGCTGTTCTACCAGAGGGAGGGGCCTTCGGGTCTCAACCAATGGGAAATCAGTTGCTGCTCTCCGTTCCCACCAACTTCGAAACTCACCTTTATGTTTCTTCTCAATGTCGTTGGAGATTAAGCGGGAAAGCTCTATTTCCTGTAGGCGCTCCGAAGCTCAGCGTTGACTTTAGAAACAGTTATTTGCATTGGATTAAAAAAAATAAAAAATAATTTAACTCGAAAAGAGCAGGATTAAACCTTGGGGACAGTAAGACTACCCATAAAGCCACAATGCTTGAAATTGATATTTAAATGCTGATTTAAATTCTGCAGTAAATTTCCTGTCAAAAAATTTTAGCCATTCTTTCTCTAGCATACTTCTTCACGAGAAAAAAGTTGAAAAAAATTCTGTGGCTGCGTCTGAAGTGATTTTCTGTATAAGTTTAGCAAGGGGGACGGTAAGGAATCTAAAAAACAGGGACAGAGTTAAAAAAAATAATAACAACCGTAAAAATGTGTGAAAATTAATTTTTTGCTACCTATTTATATAAAGCAATAGTCCCAGTTTCGGGAAAAAAATGATATCGAATTACTTTTATTCAAACAATTTTATACAGACAGCTCCAAACTTGAAAATCAGCATCAGGGAGACGGGACGGTATAGGCATTTCGTGGTATATTTGGAAACCCAACATCGTCCAAAACTTATTTATCTCGTTAATAATGTTATGCAGTCATGCAATGGGATGTTTTCCCGTATAAGAAAGAAAAAAAAAACCGAGAATATGTACTAAAATAAAAATTATTATTCAGGGACAGAAAAAGATATAGAAAAGGCAAAAGATTGTGAGAATGCCTCATTTATAGTTTTTAGCCTTGGATAAGGCATACAAGGGGATTCTTTAAACCCGTTTCGCCTCAAATAACTGGTTAGCTATATACCTATGAATGTGGTATAATAAAATGACTACGCACTACGCGATGAGATATTTGACAGCGACCCCTAGCGACAAATTCCTGAATTAGGGATCATATATCAACTATAGACGATACGACTAAATTTTTAATGATAAAATTATAGAACACTATCGATTACATATTGTGCACATAGATACGATAGGTAGACTCACTCTATAATTTCAAGCTGTTTACAGAGCTTTAATGCAATTTAAATTTACTCGTTGGACATTTGCATATTTAATACTTGAAATATGTACAGTCGTGGGGGGGGGGGGGGGGAGTAAACACCCCTTACTAACTCTGCAAAAAATTAGCGTAGAAGAAAGTTACTGGTACCACACGATTGGTAATAGAGTCTACTTTTAAATGTATATAAAATTTGCTTAGGAGGCAATCTACATATTAAAACGAACCACAAGTTTTTTTTTTCGATAGCAGTACACAATTCTGACAGCATAAATGAACTCTACAATAAGAACTCTACATAAATTAACTCTACATAAATGAACTCCCTTCAATTAGCCTAAAAACAAATTTTTATGCAATTCGTACGATAAGTTTCCGAGAAATTAATTATTTTAAAACGAGCGTATTTTATGGGCTGTATCCAAATGGAAGTTCGGTACTCGATTGTTGACCGAGAGAGATTAATTTACGAAATTTTCTGGATTATTGGATGAATGTCGGGAAAAACGTGTAGAAGTTAGAATTAAACAAAAAATGGCAGTAAAGCATGTTTTTCATGCTTTAAACAAATTGAGTAGAATAAAAAAGATACTCAATAATTTAAAAGTACAACTTATCTACACGAATATAAAATGAAAACGTGCACTGTAGACCTACTCGTACAAGCCATCTTAAAAATATCTCAAATATCAGTTTGTTTGCCAGTTACTATAAAATTCTTTTCTAAAATGCAAAAAGTATTTAATTCAGATGATAAAAATTTATTTTTCCTTTCAAAATAAAAATTGATTTCGCAAATTATATACAGAAATGTTTTTTCTTGATCAAGGCATCTTTAGCGACACTCAAGCAGTCATTGAAGACTGCTAGATTACAGGATATCATAAGAAATTTCAAAATATCTAGTCACTTCTGTCATAGATGGCCCCTTAAACAATCATTTTGCCGTTTTTTAAACATAATTTGAAAACTATTTGGAATAAAAATGTGAAATTTTGGATTTCCATAAAGCAGGACAATAAATCTAAATCCATCAAAAAAATTGTAGGTTGCAATTTATATTTTTTTCGGATATTAATTTCACAATTCATGTCATAAAATTATAAAAATTGCAAATTCAACGTATTTATGTTTGGGTATTTTAGTATTATTGCTACACAAAAAATGAGCACATTAGGAGTATAATTTCAGGAGATATTAATAAGAATATCAAAATGTAATTTAACATTAGAAGCACTCAATTGTGAATGTTTATAATTCAAAAACTTATCATTCAAATGACTTGAAATTGGGTGCTTAGGCATAGTTTGAACCGAAGATTTGAAATATCTTGTTAAAATTGGGTATTGCCATTGAAAAAAATGCGTTTGGGTTCGTTTTAATATGTAGATGGCCCCCTAAGCAAATTTTATACGCCTCATTTAAAAGTAGACTTTATTGCCAATCATTCGGTACCAGTAACTTTCTTCTACGATAATTTGTTGAGGAGTTAGTAGTGGGTGTTTACTTTTTTTTCCACGACTGTACATTCAAATGAAACTATCACAATACGAAATGTGATATTTACCATGTAAGGTGTGATAGACAATTTTCTTTGTGTATGGAGATTGCGTTCTTCGTGCAGTGGCGAAAGAGCGCTTAATTCATCTTTCCCTCTATAAAAGAGAAAAATATCATACATAAAATATTTTTAACTGACAGTTTTGTATGTACAGCGGATGATAAAATTATTAGAGCCATATAGACTAGGTCTGTCCAACCTTTCAATAATGAGAGGCGCCCCTCACCTAGTTATAAGCAATGAAGGGTGCCATTATCAACATGACTTTAATCACGCGACAATATTCGTATTCAGGTTAGTTGGGGCAACTGGGCCATGATTTTACAATGTGTCTCTGGAGCTTCTGACAATTCAGCTTCAAAAAGCTAATGTTCATTTGAATTAAAGTCTGAACTTCTGTAAATGTGTTCAGTTAGGTTCCCTCTATCAGACAGAAATGCTCAAAATTACATTTTAATATTTAAAAATATAAAAATATGCATATTTCATCTTTCTTTCCTCATGGGTCCAGTTGCCCCATAAAAATGGGGTAACTGGACCAGGAGGGTCTATGTTCCCCACGCGTTTATTTTTTTTTTAATATGGGATATCAGGGACTGTTTGAAAAAGTATAAACAACTTAAAAAAATTTAAACCAGACAGATCATGTAAATTATATATCAACTAAAGAGCGTCGTAAGGGAAACCTTTGCTGTCAATGTGTTTAAAAAAACACTAAAAGTGAAAATATTAGATTTATTTATACCAAAAACATAAAATTTAAGTAAGTACTTATGTACTTTAGTATAAGTAATAAGTATAAATGTCACATGGGTATTTTAAGGAAAAAAATAGCAAGGTAAATCTATGAACAAACGGCTATGTAAGAACTTAAGCGTTTTATCTGTATCCAGAGATCGCATTATATAGAGAAAATTTTATTGTTCCTACCAGAACCCTTAATAAGTTACTTTCATGATCGTTTTACTTAACATATACTAAAGAAAGGTGCGATATTATTTTCAAAATAGTGGTAGGAACAATAAAAGTTTTCCTATAGAATGCAATTCCTGTGTATCGTATAATTTCAAGGTTTGGCTATCTCGCTTTCAGGGGAAAGGTACTTGCATTCGTAAAATGTTGAAATAATTTAATGACACCAGTATTTACAAGAGAATCTATTTGTAAACAAGTAAAATTATATTTTCGCGTACTTAATAAAGGTGAAATTTTCATTATAAAATTCCGGTGCCAATGTGGCAATTAGGGATTAAAATTATGTGATGCCATAACGGCATCACCGCCTCACAAGGGGTCAAGAAATTTGGTTTGATACCATCCAATATGCTTTTTAAAAATTTTATTACGTAATTTTAATAAGGTATTCTATAATTTTCTTTATTGTGAGCAAAAAACAATGGAGAAATTTAGTTCTCGTAGTAAGAGAAACTAAAAAAAATTATTTATAACTATTGGGGTAACTGGATCCAGTATGGTCCAGTTACTCCCGGATACATGTCCCAGTTACCCCATTCTTGAAAAAATTATGGGGTAACTGGGACACCGGGCTTACATTTGAAACATGAAGTAAATATGTATAGATACCTAATAATATTAATGTAGGTATATGCCTAATCTTTAAAAAAAAAGATTGTTTAATAAAAGTACTTACAGTATTTTAATAAAAACCAAAGGAAGTTCAACCATATTGACGTTGTTTTTAAAAAAAAGAAATGTAAATTTTCGACAACCTATCTCAGCAAAGTGAGAGTTATGATTGAGCTGACACACGTTGTTTTAGGAAGTAGAGATTAAGGTGCATTGTTCACAAAAGCTAAAACTTAAAAAACATCAACAGTTTTTTATAAAATAGCCTATGGCCCAGTTACCTCGTGGGTCCAGTTACCCCAACTAACCTTATCTCACGGTTGTAATCGGCAGAGTCTGATAATCGCAGAGGTTAACTTCCACCAGTATTTTTGTATAGTAATTATCGCCCTATTTAAGGCTTTCTCTACTGCTCTGCTCAACAAGCGCAAAACGTTTTGATACATTTACAAATTCATTTTTTAACGGGAAGGTATATGTGACGTTCGCGCACGCCCTCTCTCCTCTAGAAGCGCCCTTTTTTGTAGAAAGAGGAGAAACAGGTACAACCTGTGATGGCTTCGCCTAAGAAGGTGATCCATAAATACTGAGAACGACTTTGGCCATCGCCAGTCGTAAAGAAACGAAATGAAACTGTATAAAATTTATTGAAATTATTAGTTATATGTGTGTCATTCTTTGTGCTAGTGTATGTCCATCGTGATGACCTCCGTGTTTTACTAAACATGTCATGTTCAAGAAATTGGCCACTTTTTGGATAAGCCCACACGAACAACAATCCGGTCCTTTTACAGTATAAAATTGGAAGGCCTGACTATGGAAGTGATATGTAATTGATCTGTTTTTTCCAGTTTTTGATCAATAAATTACGTATAGAGTTATAAGCGGTTTTGATCACGTGACAAAGACGTTTTTCACCCTTTTTTTGAGTCGTTATTCTTCTTTCTCGCGGAAATTCGGTTCAAAACGCCCATTTTGACACTATTTTATGAAAGATCTATTGTGCTTGCAAAAAAAACGGAAAACGCAGTTCGATTACATAGTTTCTGAACAACAACACCTGTTGCATCTCCGCATCTCTTTCATGCATTTCCGAACAAAAATGAATTAAAACTTATGTCATAAAGTTGCCCTTTTGGATTTGAGAACAGCCTTAAACGAAGAATTTCTGTGATGAATATATCAAACATTTACTATTCGGAAATATTGACGGAAGTTCGCTCCTGTGGTAATCACGCCCTGAGCATTGGTACTCTTATATGTCATACACGTCTTATGCGTTGAACATATATTTCATTGTGGAAGACATAAGGTCTCTGCGATTCATAAATTCTGTGTAAAAATAATTTGAAGGGATACCATAAAGTAGTAAATTTATAATGACATTTTTTTGAAAGCGAGTGGGATATTAACCGCTTCCCTGATTATCCCAAGTTATGTCGGGTTCGTATATATTACACTTAATTATTATCCCGAGAAAATTCGGGCATGGCATAATTTGTCGCTACGATTTGTTTTATCACGTTTTTACTCGGCCTGAAGCTAGAAAAGAAAGAAAATATTCTTATATTATAATAATTACTTTTATATAATAAATTATATATAATATTTGATTGGCAGTTTTCCAGGTTTTGTGATGTGAAATGCAATTGATGAAATACATTGATGTGATTGCAAAAGATGTGATGATTTTTTGCAATTTTTTTCAAAAAATTAGTAAGGAAAGCGATTAAGGGAGTGGGAGCCATGTAAAAAGTTTTTCAGGGGAAGAAGCCGGAAACTTTTTAACCCTTTCAGCACTGGCGGTCACAAATGTGTTCCTTACTTTTAAAATGCTTTAAACTATAAATAACGCCTTGCAGATACGTAAAAACCTCATAATCACCTATGCGCATTTTATATTTTGACTTTTTAGTGGACAAGTAGCGCCATCTAGCTTTGAAATAGTGAATGAGTACAAATAACAATGGCAAAAGTTTTAATTTTTTTGGACTTTAAAAAAAAGTCAGGGCCGAAAGGGTTTAAACTTAAGTAAGGGAGTACTTTTCCGAATGAATAATTTGTGATAAACAATAAAAAATACTAGTATGTTTTTATGTCTGTTAAATCCTGTTGTAATACGACATTTTCCAAACGTCTTCAAAAATTCTTCTTTCGACTATTGTCCTATGAAAAGAACGTGAAATAACTCCATTCGTTAGGTTTCAGAAACTAATATATTCGTTAAATTTCAGTAAACACTAACGTCTGTGATCTGGTTAGTTACTTTCGTAAAGAAACTAATTTTATAGGCGTAAAAGGGATTTTTACCCCAAAATGAAAAAAAATTCAGGGCCGAAAGGGTTAATAATAAATAAAAAAACATATGCAAACACTATTTACTTTTTTTTAAAAACATTCTTTAAAATTGATTTTTATCCTTACAAAAACTTAGAGATATACAAAAGTGACAGGGAGCCGTGTTCAACAATGGACAGCCCTGATATAGACCACTACGCTTCTGGACTTCCGAGAAACATCAAAACGTTTAGCAAAATTGTAATCACTATTTCAATTGAAAGCCTTTTGAAAAGCGACGGTAATAGGTTTTCGTACCTTCCACTAAGTTCTTCGTCCAGTTCAGCTGCAGTCAAATATTTTTGAAGTAAATCATATTCAGATAGAATTGCTGAAAGTTTTTGAAATACCTCGTGCCGAGCAGCCGGATCTTCGTAATTTTGCTTAAATTCCTGTATTAAAATAAAATAAAGATATAAGAGTGATTGATAAGGGGTTGTACATATATAACGTTATCAACTCTTTGGTAATTTTGGACCCCTCCCCCCTTACGATATCATACATTATCATCCCTCGAATCCCCTAACCCCGCTCTTTAACCTTTTATGTTCAGAATTATGAATTCATGAACATTTTATCTTCAAAAGCACTTTTCGTGAATTGTTTAAATTGCATTAGAAGATTTACATAATCATTTAGTCATAAAGTTACTTAGAAGGATTTTAGAAAGATTGGAGGATTTAGAAGGATTTGTGGGGAATTATTCTTCTAACATCCACCAGATGTCGGTGGAAGATTAAAAACTGTTATTTGTGTTTGTAGCACCAGTGTTGTGAAAAAAACTTATACGAACACTTGTGGCAACAGCTAGCAGTTGTTGTTATCGCAGACTTTTCCGACTTCGCTTGCATCTTGATCTAGCTGCATGATAACTTCGTCTTTTTCAACATGTAACTTACAACTCAGCTAATTTTTAACTATATATTTTTTATGAAATTGTGCTGTATCTTTCCCAGAAAAATAATAAAGAATTGGGTAGTAAGTTACGTGAATTTTGAGCAACCACAAAAACATAACAGATTACTTAAATTTGGACTTATAGGGATTTTGTGCAACATTTATAACCCCACTCAAATCTTTTATTTTAAATCTGTTTCTTAGTATTTTGTAGAATGAGGAAATGTACAAATAGAATGTCCTTACAATAGAAATATTTCCGAATTGGAAAACCCCGTCCTCCCAACGCCAAGAAAGCTGAAAAGATGCAAAGGCAAAAGAAATCCTCCTTTTAAAGATATTTTTGTTTTGTGTAACCCATCATGCTTTTGGAACAAGATAAAGTAATGTATCTGTAACCCATTCTAAACTGTATTACAACGAATCGATGTATTAAATGAATTTTATAATAAGTTATTTTAATGGTACTTATAAGTACCGTCAGTAGATAAAGGTTAAAAGTGTAATAAATATGTCCAACTAACCCCCTTCCCTTTCAGGTTTTTTTTTTGTTGTTTGTTTGACTGCTGCCTTTTTATTAGGTGCATATAGGCTGCGGCCTGCTCGAGCTACCGGACCCGCTCGTATAGGACAGCCTACGGAGCCAATCTTTACCCGGTGGGGTGCGGTAGAAAGGCGAAGTATTATCCCTCTAATATCGCAAGCTTGGTTTGCATTTCGGCCCAAAATTTCCTATAGTGATACTTGTCTTTCAGCGACACCCTCTTTTTTCCTTTCTCTAAATTGGTTCGTAAATCACTTTTCACGACAAGTACCCACCACCGATTAGGCATCTAAAATCCAGATTTCTCTACTCTCCAAGCTGGATATGTGTGTGTAATGTGCAGGTGATAAATCAACAAAGTCAATTAGTTATGCAAGTGGTACAACAGAGAAACAGGCAAATTACAGGCTTTACAATAGAGATGGGAAATATAGTTACTTTTGGTTAACAGGTTACATCGTTCCACACTTGTACAGGTAACAGGTTCCAATAACCTGTTATTTTTATAACATATAACTAATCGTGCGTATCCGGTCAACGGATGTTTTAATAAGAAGGCTTTTAAACAAAATGTTTGGAATAATTTTTTGACATAATTATAAATGCTGTTTTCTATTGAGATGAATCAAAATTAGTTTGTGATTAAAAACGTAATTTTTGCAAGACAAAAACTTACCTAGTCATGATACTTTGAATTTCATGCATTTTTAGCGATTTCTGACACTAAAAACGTGTTTTTCCATTTATGGTGATTAAAACATTGAAAATTCATAAAATTCTAAGTATCATAACTCAGTAAGTTTTGACCATAAAAGAATACATTTTTGCTGTTTAACTTGTTAGAACATGGAAAAACGTTTTCTAAATAAAACTTATAGGACAGAGGCATTGTATAACATTTGTTATTTCTCATCTATTTGAAAAGTAACTATTGTAATGTAAATCGATTTTTATGTGATGCAGAACAAATTGCAATTGCAAACAATTGATACAGAACAAATATACCTTTAAAACTAACGGTTTAGAAATTAGTTATTGGGGATACCCTGTATAATAATTAACACAGTTTTAACAACACGATTTCTAACCCCCCTCCCCCCCCCAAAAAAAAAGAATCATGCATACAGCATAGATTATGAAGCACTTTCCAACACATTAAGAATAACATAACAAAACATCACAATTGACAAAGGTGGAAGATGACGTTTTAATGAAAAATTTGGAAAACACATAATGTATTTGAAAACACGATTTTTGCCATTACCATGAAGAGTCATTAAAATATATGGGTTTTTTTGTTCAGCCCTGTATAAGATCTTCAGATATGTATGTATACTACATAGTATGCAAAAAATTAGTTCAGTTAAACGCATAATACATTTTAAAATTTCCACTCAGCAATTTCAACCAATAAACGAATGTTGTTGAGAACTGTTGTTCGACCTTGTATATGACCTGGAATTGATACACACCAAGTAATATTTAAAAATTAGCTAAATTTAAAAACGCATACCACAATTGAAAACGCTAT
The DNA here is from genome assembly GCA_963932465.1 of Maratus speciosus. Taxonomy (NCBI): domain Eukaryota; kingdom Metazoa; phylum Arthropoda; class Arachnida; order Araneae; family Salticidae; genus Maratus; species Maratus speciosus. The sequence continues at coordinate 467,928,479 of OZ010798.1, forward strand.
TCCTAGCAATTATCGTTCGTGGCTTCAAAAGTTCAATTATTGTTCATTTTCTTCGATATCTAAATACTTTTGTGTGTTCCTGTAAATAAACGATAAGTTCTATGCACACCCTATTCTATAGTAAGAACCTTGCAATACACTTCAGTGGTTTATATCAATTTCAATATGTTTTAAATACTGTAATATCATTAAAATAAACAGCAAGCGATTTCCCCCCATGTACCGTAATGTAACGGAATTCTTTTGAGTGGCCCTGTAAATGAACCAAATATGTTATACACACTTCCTTTACAATACCGAACATGCCATACTAAACCCAAATAAGATATATCCATTTCATGGCAGTCGGCCTAATATTTACACGAGTTAAAGAAAGGACAGACAGACGGACACACAATCTGAATTCATAAACACTTTTCAACTACGTTGGAAAGTATTAAAAAATAGAAATTTGATTCCCGACTTCATAGCAGCCATATCTATCAACACATATTCAAAGCTAATTTCACAAGAACACAAAAATATTATTTATATACTTTTAATCAAATTCATCCAAACAAATTTCGTTTGTACATGTATGTTTTTCAAATTAATTACAACTGTACTAAAATTAAATTTTCTCACAAATTATAGGAGGCTATTTCCTTTCTTTTTTTCCAGCAAATTAAAAAAATGACAAAACGAAAATAATAAAAAAAACTTTGCCAAAAAACAAAATTTATAGTGCCGGAATCCCCCTCGCCCCCACCCTATCCCTTAAAAAAAACAAACTCCATGAGTACATAGTAAAAACGCTTTAAATATTCAAATAAACCGCCAACACAAAACGCTCCATTCTTTACAAACACATGAAGAGTAAATAAAAACTCTTAGTCAAATGTCATTTCACTCCGAAAAAATTACCTATTTAGATAAATTTATCCTGCAGCGTATTTTTTAATTTAAAAGACTGTTGTACCAAATGTTTCGAAATAAGCAAATGATATATTGACCGCAGAAAATTTTAACAGATAAATAACTGCAAAGATGTTCTATATCTTTCCTTATTCAAAAGCTTATTAAGCGATAAAAGAACTTTTTATATGTCAAGAACTACATTTACTGATGGCGTGATTCAGAATGAATTAAGGAATCTGCTGTTAGTTTCAGCTGCTCTCAGTTGAAATCAATTGAAGTTTTAGTAGCTAAACAATGTTTTGTTATTTTTGGAAATAGATTTCCTATTCAAAATCGGGAATTAAAATTTTTAAGAGATAAAATTATAAATAAATGTATTTTATTTAAATATTGCAAAAAGGTACTTTTTATAAATTTAACGAATCTGAACTCCTGTTTCGCCGCATTTTTTTAAAAGGGGGGGGGGGGGGAGGAATGAATGCTTTTTTCATTAACATAATATAAATGAAGTATATTGCAAAATTCAACAAAAATCACTCGTTGAAAATTAGAAGCAAGCCGCCCCCCCCCCCCCTTCCACAAAAAAAAAAAAAAAAAAAAAAAAAAAAAAAAAAAAAGCGCGAAAATATATTTTTAGTTGAAAAGAAATTGCTCAGATCAAAGATTAGACAAAACTTTCATGGGTTTTATAAGTCAAATTTGACTTTTTGTTATGGAAATGCTAAATGAAGACAATATCTATGATTCATGAATACAAAACATGTCAAGCATGAGCTTCTTAGAAATTTTAAGATGTTTTCCTGATTTACTATTTGTGCCAGTGTTTCGTTTATGCTCTAATTTGTGCCATCAAAATCGGTGAGAGTATGTGATGATGCTGATGACCCAACACCAGGCACCAAGCCGAAAAAGCGTTTAATTAGTGCTGCAAGTCATTACTATTCATGCATTATGGTTTGGTGAAATACAAAATAAATTTTTAACACAACACACCTAACAGAGTTGCCAATAACTTAGAGGGTGAAGATAGGCCAAACTGGGGGCGCACGTCTGAAAAGAAACGATCGAGGACGTTTTTGCTAATATTGTTCTATTTTAAAGGCACGAAATTGAATTCTTGATTAAGGCAAATGAATAAAGACCATATGTTATTTAATTAACAGGGACTTTTCGGTAACATAATAATTCAATATTAGGTTCCAGCATAGTAACAGGGTTTTTTATCCTAATACGTTAAATAATGCCCATCCCTACTTTACAATTAGGTCGGCCGGGGCATTGGTCTACTGGATGGCCGCCATGCGGGGATCAACCGGACAACTGCCCCCAAGCCAGACAGGTATACCCGTTCGGCTAGGGAAATCTGGCAGCTAAGGATCTGGTCATCGGTTTGGAGTCAATCGATGTCCGCCATGTACACTAATGGCGCCTGGTGCATGTAAAATCTGTCGTGGGTGCAAAGTTCTCCAAGTTGCCTGTGAATTATACCTCTGGAGGTGCCTTGCCAGGTGAAGGTCTCGTCACCAGATCAAAGTTCTAAATTACGAGGCCAACTTGAGTAGCAAAGCGCAAGTACAAAACAACAAGATCAAAATGTTAAGTAACTGGATTAACTAAGTTCACATCTAAGCAGCAGGCAGGCACAGCCGATAGGATGAAAATCAAGGCTCTCGTCAGATTTATTTCCTCTACGCGGCGATTAGGCGGTCAGCGCCCCGATACCAGGTATCAAACCCGTTCAGCTGGAACGACCCGGCAGGTAGGGGCCTGGTCATCGGTTAGAAAAAAAGGTTAATGATTGCGTTATCAATGTCTAAAAATTCTTTCGATTTTTGCAATTTTTTCTTTTGTCTGTAGTGATATACAGATCACGGTCATACATTTATGATTTTTATACATTATCGATTCAAATGAAGCGAAGTCAATAACATATCGCTACTAAATATGAAGTAATTTTATATCAAATAACACAGAAAATAAATAGTTAATATTTAAAAGTATTTAATAGCTTTTTGTTACATAATGCACTCGTAATAATGTCTTCTTGCACTTGACCTTCATTAGTGTGTATGTGTGTGTGTATGTGTGTGTGGGGGGGGGGTAGGCAAGACTTTTTATCAGAAAACAGGTGGGCAGCATTTTTTCTCTTTTCTTTACTAATAAAGACAGCTGCTATCATTTTAAACATATGTCGCACATGGTTTCTCGAACAGTGGATTATATATGCATACACATATGACAGAAGAATAGGAATGCCAAGCGTTGGGGTATTCCCTATTTTGGAATTAAATAATTGCATAATCATTCACTGCTTTTAATAATAACTTTATATTTTCATAAAAATAAATAACAGGCTAAAGAAAGATAACAGACTATTTTGATGTAAAGAACAAGTTACAAATAAAAAGAGAAAATTTTAGTTGGATTAAAAATGATAACGACATCAAAAGTCAAAGTTCGGCTTTAAGAACATATTTTTGGTTTGTCGGTCTAAAGTTGCTCCCTGAAGGGGCGTTACAATAAGGGAGAAAACTTTTTCGGAAAAACGACCCTTTTGAAATTTTTTTTCAAAGGGTTAACTGTGATATATTTTTTAATTGATTGCGGTGTTTGAGAAGTAAGGGTACGTAAGGGGTTTGGGAAGAAAGGGTTCAGAATATGTCTTCCGGTTTTAACTTTACTAAATGGTTTGGCCGATATAAGTTAATAAATAATGACAAAACACCCCCGAAATTTCTTCTTTCCTTTCTTCTTTTTCAACCGATGCGTAAATAAGGCTTTTGTGCCAGAGCTTTTTCTCTCTCGTAAAGACCGAGATGAGTTTTCAATGAGAGTGAGTTGCGATTTTTAATTAATAACTCAATTACTTATTAGAATTTTAAAATTCTGAGTTTCAAGTGTATCAGGAGACACTTTGAGCTAGAACCTCACAAACATTTTCAGCCTCGTACGTGTCATAGATTTTGCTAGCAATCGCACACATACAGAGCGAAACTTTCTTTTATTAGTATAGATAAAGCATTCAAATAATAATAATAAAAATAAAAATAAAAATCATATAACTTTTCCTTGTGATAAAATATGTCATTAATGAAATGAATTATCGCCAAAAACATTACAGAAATCATTTTGCCGGTCATTGGGCTCGAACCTGCGTCCTCGCCAAAAATTCAGAACTTTAAACTGTTGCTCCGCGCCGGCAGGAACTCGTTCTACTCTCCTCTAAATTGATGAGGTTCGAAAAAGAGTTGAAGTATGCGCAATTGTGTCGAATTTGATCTAGTTAAATTTTTACCTTTGTTTTTTATATATACAGGGCTCCCAAAGGGTCCGCCAACTGAATAGCAATATTTTTTTAGAAAAATTTTCTTTTTAGATTTTTCTTACAAACCGCCCCGAAATCACCTTTGAAAGTTAATTCTAGCGCAAATCTACCATAAAATTTTCTGTTAAAATTTATTGGTATTCAGTTGGCGGACCATTTGGGAGCCCTGCATATATGATTGTGTTTATTTAGTGCAGTAAAACATTCTCATGTGGAATTTCAAGTGGCCAGGTAACTATTTCGTTTTAAACAAGTTTCCGTCTTAGCAGGTATATTTGTACAGGGTGATAAATTTAAAAGAGTACCCGTTGGTTTTTTTTATTACCCTTAAATCTAACGAATGTGTCAGCTATTCTAACACTGAAGTATAATTGTTTGAACCTTGTTTAATCGTGGGAGACAATTTCCAACACAGTTGGACTGTTACAACTTTATTTGTGTGGTAAAACAGAAATGGAGACGCACAGTATTACTTAATCCTGTGATAATTTTATTTTTGAAAATCATAATTTAATTCAATTTTTTTTTTTTGCATTATCATCCCGTACGGCAAATGTTGAAAATGTTCACCACCACTTTGAATGGAAAGATGAACACGTCGAACCAAGTTTTTTGACACATTTCGCAACATTGCTGGTGTTACGAGATTTCTTCATAATCCAAGAGCCGACGCACAAAAACCCATGTTATCAAGCACCTTTAGCAAAAAAACCTTTATTTTATGGGAGAGTAGAAGTAGGGAATTTAATGATCCATGTCTTGCGGAAGTGAAGTGGTGCATAAGCCAAAAATGAATACCACCTGTGGTTGGTTCGTAGGTTTATCATTGTGTTTGTCCTACAACTATCCTCCATGTTTTCATACCTTTGTTTATATAGGACAAACACAATGATAAACCTACAAGTTTACCACTGGTGATATTTTGGCTTATGCACCACTTCACTTCCGGCAGATATGGATCAATAGATTCCCCTACTTCTACTCTTCCATAAAAGAAAGGTTTTTTCTTGCTTGATAGCATAGGTTTTAAAGCTGTTCGCTCTTGAACTATCAGTTATGATTTGTTTTAATTCATCGATGTTTGCAGGACTTCTCTGGGAAACCCTATCTTTGAGATAACCCCACATAAAAAAAAATCTAACGGGGTGAGGTCTGGTGGCCTTGGTGGCTAGAGATCTGTTGAAATTAAACGGTCATCAAAAAATTCCTTAAGCATTTCCATTGTTAGGTTTGACGTGTGTGAAGGGGCTCCGTCTTGCTGAAACCAGCAGTATGAACGTTGAAAGAAGCAGAAGATTTACTTAGATCATTTGCGCAGAATCGGATTAAAAATTTCTAATGATGGTCACGCTAATGTATCTTTATAAAACGAGTTTTCGCATTTAGAAAGTGAAAAAAACGATATCCCGCACATTAACTATAGACATATTAAATAAGTAATGATGTTGAAAGTCTTGCTACATCTATATATATAAAATAAGAGATGTCTGTCTGCCTGCCTGACCGCGGAAATCTTCGAAATTATAACATCTAGACCTCTGAAATTTTTGTCATGTGTAGATGCTGTTACCGGAAAGTGTACTTCACCGCTGGATTTTAAAATTTCAATTTAGATATTTAAAAAAAAATTAAAACGTAATTAAAACGTTATGTGTTAGAGACTATTTATAGCTCTAAGCCAATCCGCTGCAATAAAACGTTATGGGTTTCAGGCTAACTTACAGCTCTAAGCCAATCCGCGGCAAAGAAGAAACCAGCCAATGAGAGCAGGTGGTAAATATGAGATACAGCGGCTGCATTTCCTAGCCTAACTGTAGCGGGAAGTTGCACTGTTTATTTTCCATCTTTTATTTATTTTGTTACTATAAGGTTTAATCTTATTGAAATTATTTTATATTGTTTATAAGAAGTGATATAATAGAATTTACGTAAGTTACTTTAAATTGTATTCGTTCTTCGTATTAATATCTATTTACATACGCGTAGTCGCCCAAGAATGAAATAGTATAATGTTTCTTGAACTTTCTGGGATCTTAAAGTAATTATTTTTTTTTCAAATTTGCTGATTATTATTTTTTTTCAAATTTGCTGTATCAACGCTTCACTGAATGTTGTTTTCATTTCTTAGTAAAAATAGAACTGTACATTTTATAGTAAAGTGTAAGATGAAAACTGTACTTTCTATGAAATGGAAACATTCAGTAAATAATTTCCGTTCTCGGGTGATTAAAAGATGTATGTTGTCATCGCCCAAGAATAGGAATAAAACAAATATTTCTTTTCAGGGGAAATGAATGAAGTTATTTGGGTTTTTCTTTTATCTTTTTTTTTCCCACTTCCCCATATATTATGAGTTTCATAACAAGTCCCAATGAAAACATATTTTTTACACTTTACTGAGTGTTTTTATTTCTTATCAAAGTCATGATATGTAACAAGCACAGGGATCTGTTTAAGAAAAATTGGGTTCTTTAAAGGACCCCTCACAAAATTTTTCATTTCAAAACAGGACCCCTCACAACATTTTTCATGTCAAAACTGGACCCTTCACAACATTTTTTATGTCAAAACTGGACACTGCACAAATTTTTTCAAATCAAAGTAGGACCTTTCACAAAACTTTTCACCTTAAAAAAAGGACCCTTCACAAAATTGTCATAAAAGTAGGCTTTTTACAAACGTTTTCACCTGAAAACTAAACTTTTCACATATTTGCTGAATCAACGCTTCACTGAATGTTTTCTTTTCATTTCTTAGCAAAAGTATAAGATGTATGTTTTGATTTTAAGATTTGTTATTGAACTCTGTTTCATTTAAGGAGGTCCGGGACATACCTATTTTAAAATAATTTTTATTTATTGAGTTACTATTTTGAAAATTTTTGTGATGCTTAACTATAACATGATAATACTTATTAATCGGTATAACTCGAAATGTTATATGTAGAATTTAAACTTTTTTTCATTTAAATAAACAAAAATATAAGTTTTAATTTTGATTCTGCATTTTTAAAATTGTTATTGAACTCAGTTTGCTTCATATACAAATATTCAATGTTTTGATTTATTATTGTTGACATTATTGGGCGATGACAACGTACATTTTATACCTGACTGCATGTCCATTCTTGGACGATTATTCTGAAACTCCAAATTTGTCTAATCGGCCCAAGAATCGAATGTTTTTTTAAAACATTCAGTAAATAATTTCCGTTCTTGGGCGATTAACAGTTCATTCACGTGCGATTCTTATGAAACTCCATGTCACAAAATGCACATCTTAACTATTTTACGCACTCAGAATTTTCCATTTTCAGTTCTTTTCCTTTTGTTAATCTTTTCTCTCCACTTTCCCACTGATAAGAAATCGTAATGAAAACATATCTTGCACTTTACTGAATGTTTTCATAGTGCCAGGTCCAGTAGCAGAAAATTCAAGATGGGAGACAGGCGTCACAGATTTTCTTATCTCTTTTGCAGATTATTTTTCCATCAAACCTTTTATTATTTCGCTTTACAATTATGTTTAGCTCTTTATTACTTAATACAAAACTAAGATTATTATCTATAAAAATTAATAAAATGCTTAAAGACATTGCAGGTAAGTGGTGGTTTGATTAATTAATGCTTCAATTGTAAAATATTTTACCAGCAGATTATTTTCTGCAACTGTGGTGCCAGGTATAGCAGTTCAAAGTTTTTCAGACGTAATTCAGTGAAGACAAATTATGATTTTTTTTTGTTGTTGTTCTGTCGCCATTTGTCAAAGTTCCCGACATTTCTCAGCGACAGATTGGAAAAATTCAGCGTGTGCTACTGCACCCTTTTGTCAAAATTTGCTATACATTTATGCGATCTTTTGATGAAATTTGCAATTTATTCCCTCGACTGTTTATCGAATTTTGTGTTTTATTACTTTCTTCTATCTTTACAAGAAGAAAGTATTGGATTCATGAAAATTTTCGAATTCCGGTTTTCGACGGATTTACACGTTTTAGGGGTCAGAGATTCCAAAAAACATGTTTTTACAAAATGTCTGTCTGTGACTCTGTGAGTCTGTCTGTCTGTCTGTCTGTCTGTGTGTATGTGACACAAATTTTGTGGGCGCTCTATCTCAAGAACTAATGCACGAAATTTAACAAAAATTCATATTCAGTTAGTCCCTGATACAAATTGATGCTGATTAGTTTTTGGTGCAAATCGCTCAACAGGTGGCGCTGCTATGCTGCCTTTTTTACGATTTCCGCAATGGCTCTATCTCAAGAACTAATGCACGGATTTTCATGAAACTTCAGATTCAGTTAGTCCTTGACATGAATAGACAATTTAGAGATTTTGGTGCAAATCGCTCAAAAGGTGGCGCTGCTATGCTGCCTTTTTTACGATTTCCGAAATGGCTCTATCTCAAGAACTAATGCACGGATTTTCATGAAACTTCAGAGTCAGTTAGTCCTTGATATGACTTGATGCTGATTACGTGTTGGTGCAAATCGCTCAACAGGTGGCGCTGCTATGCTGGATTTTTTACGATTTCCGCAATGGCTCTATCTCAAGAACTAATGCACGGATTTTCATGAAACTTCAGATTCAGTTAGTCCTTGACATGAATAGACATTTTATATATTTTGGTGTAAATCGCTCAACAGGTGGCGCTGCTATTGGGCATTTTTTGCAATTTCCGCAATAGCTCTATCTCAAGAACTAATGCTTGAATTTTCAACAAACTTCAGATTCAGGTATACCATGATATGAATTAGTGCTGTTTATGTTTTGGTGCAAATCGCTCAACAGGTGGCGCTGCTATGCTGCATTTTTCAGAATTTCCGCCACAGCTGTATCTCAATAACTAATGCATGAATTTTCATCAAACTTCAGATTCAGGTATACCTTGATATCAATTAATGCTGTTTATGTTTTGGTGTAAATCGCTCAACAGGTGGCGCTGCTATACTACATTTTTCAGAATTTCCGCTATAGCTCTATACAAGAACTAATGCACGAATTTTCACCAAACTTCAAATTCAGATATATTGTGATATGAATTGGTACTATTTAAACGATTTAATTGACGTGATTTATATAGAAGAAAGTTTTGTGATGGCCACAACATACTAGTTTTTATGGTGATTGTTTTTACAAGATTTTTCATGAAATTCACGTTATTTTTTTTTGCGACCATTAGCCAAAGATTAGACAAAATTTGCTATGCGTTTCTGCGATCTTTTGATGAAATGTATAATATTTTTCTTCGTTTACTGAAATTCACGTTTTTTTTCAGCAATCGTTTCACAAAATACACAATCTCCCCCCCCCCCCCCCCCAAATCGTTTCACGAAATTTGCAGTTTTTTTTTTTCACGATTTTTTTTAAACAATCAGTGACAAAATTTGTTTTTCTTTTCCGTGGCCATTTGTCGAACTTTCCTATATTTCTCAGCGACACATTGGCAAAATTTGTAATCTGCACTCTTCAAACAAACTTTGCTATGCGTTTCTGCGATCTTTTGATGAAATTTGCAATATTTTTCTTCGTTTACTGAAATTCACGCTTTTTTGTTCAGTGGTCGTTTCACAAAATGTACTATTCTCTCTTTCCCCCCAAATCGTTTCATGAAATTTGTGGGTTTTTTTAACGATCAGTGAAAAAAAAAATGTGTTTTTCTTTTCCGTGGCCATTTGACAAAATTTGTAATGTGCACTCTTTAGACAAACTTTGCTATGCGTTTCTGTGATCTTTTGCTGAAATTTGCAATATATTTCTTTGTTTACTGAAATTCACGTTTTTTTTTCTGCGATCGTTTCACAAAATGCACAATCCCCCCCCCCCCCCAAATCGTTTCATGAAATTTGCATTTTTTTTTTTTTCAACGATCAGTGACAAAATTTGTGTTTTTCTTTTCCGCGGCCATTTGTCGAAGTTCCCGATATTTCTCAGTGACAGATTGGCAAAATTGGCATATGCTTCTGCACTTTCTTGACGAAATTTGCCATGCATTTCCGCGATCTTTTGATGAAATTTGAAATAATTTTTCTTCGATTGTTTACTGAAATTCGCGGGTTTTTTTTTTTTTTCAGCAATCGTTTGACGAAATTCGCGTTTTCTTTTTCACGATTTTTTTAAACGATCAGTGACAAAATTTGTTTTTCTTTTCCGTGGCCATTTGTCGAAGTTTCCGATATTTCTCAGCGACATATTGGCGAAATTTGTAATCTGCACTCTTTAGACAAACTTTGCTATGCGTTTTTGTGATCTTTTGATGAAATTTGCAATATTTTTCTTCGTTTACTGAAATTCACGTTTTTTTTTCAGCGATCGTTTCACAAAATGCACGATCCCCCGCCCCCCCCCCCCCCCAAATCGTTTCATGAAATTTGCATTTTGTTTTCAACGACCAGTGACAAAATTTGTGTTTTTCTTTTCCGCGGCCATTTGTCGAAGTTCCCGATATTTCTCAGCGACAGATTGGCAAAATTGGCATATGCTTCTGCACTTTTTTGACGAAATTTGCCATGCGTTTCCGCGATCTTTTGATGAAATTTGCAATTTTTTTTCGATTGTTTACTGAAATTCGCGGTTTTTTTTTCAGCAATCGTTTGACGAATTTCACGTTCTTTTTTTCAACGATCTATGATGAAATTTGTTATTTTATTTATTTCTTTTTGGTGACTATTTGCCAAAGATCCCGATATTTCTCAGCGACAGATTGGCAAAATTCAGTGTGCGCTTCGGCACTCTTTTGTCAAAATTTGCTATACATTTCCGCGATTTTTTGATGAAATTTGCAATATTTTTCTTCGATTGTTTACTGAAATTCGAGGGCTTTTTGCAGCGATCGTTTCACAAAATGCATGATTTTTTCCCAAGATTGTTTGGCGGAATTTGTATTTTTTTTTTTCAATTATCTGTCACGAATTTGATTTTTTTTTCTACGACTATTTGTCGAAGTTCCCGGTATTCCTGAGTGACAGATTGGCAAAATTCAACATGTGCTTCTGCGATCTTTTGATGAAATTTGCAATTTTTTTCTTCGATTGTTTCACAAAATTCATGATTATTTTTCCAAGATCGTTGGATGAAATTCTTTTTTTTTCTAATGATCATTTCACAATTTTTTTCAACGATCTATGACGAAATTTGTGATTTTATTTATTTATTTATTTATTTTTGCGACCATTTGCCAAAGTTCCTGATATTTTTCAGCGACAGATTGGCAAATTTGGCATATGCTTCTGCATTTTTTTTTGACAAAATTTGCTATGCATTTCCACGATTTTTGCTGAAATTTGCAATATTTTTCTTCGATTGTTTACTGAAATTCGAGGGCTTTTTTCAGCGATCGCTTCACAAAATGCGATTTTTTCCCAAGATTGGCGAAATTTGCATTTATTTTTCTATTACCTGTGACGAATTTGATTTTTTTTTTCTGCGACTATTTGTCGAAGTTCCTGGTATTCTTGAGTGACAGATTGGCAAAATTCAACATATGTGCTTCTGCGATCTTTTGATGAAATTTGCAATTTTTTTCTTCGATTGTTTCACAAAATTCATGATTATTTTTCCAAGATCGTTGGATGAAATTCTTTTTTTTTTCTAATGATCATTTCACAATTTTTTTCAACGATGTATGACAAAATTTGTGACAATTTATCGCATGTTATGTGTTCACTGTTCATGGGTGTCTAAAAATGTAGTCAACAATTTTAACAGGAAGATAGATTATAAATAACGAACACTCAAAATTTTCGCTTTATTGAATTATGCCTAAACTTTACACTGCACTTTCAATGTGAAAACATTCAATAAAGTATAACATATGTTTTCATTAGGATGAGAAAATATTAACAAAAGAACAAGAACTGAGTGAAAAATCCTTGAGTTCATGAAATACTTAATATGGTGTGCATTTTGTGATATATTAGGAGTTTTATAAGAATCGCATGTGAATGGACTCTTAATCGCTCAAGAACGGAAATTATTTACTTCATAAAAAGTTCAAGAAACACGTTCCATACTTGGGCGACTATGCATATGTAAATTGCCATTAACACGAAGAACGAATACAATTGAAATTAACTTACGTGAATGATAACACTTTAAAATTTTAAAGACGGTGGAAGAGTTGAATTTCGAGTTTGGAAGGCGGGTGACGATAATTGTCCTTACAACTGTAGCGTTTTCTTCGATGAGTATCCTTTATATGTTGTTTTCTGACAGAGGTCATTTTAAAGCTTTTGGCCTGTACATTATTAAGCACTCACTCCTCTCCTCTTAACTAATTTTTTCATCAGTAGAGGGTGTTTTAAAATTTTAATTTGTTCATGACTATGGCGTACAATTTTACAAAAATTTATGAATAAAATTTGCATAACATCTCAACAATTTGCAACTGCTTCTCCCCCATTTTCACACTGTGAGGTGTGAGTGGGTACGTATTTCAGATAAAATCGAGTTACATATAAAATCATATATATTAAAGGTTTCTTTATAAATATTACCACGGACCCGGGCAACGCCGGACGGGTCAGCTAGTATATTATAGATGTGGATAATACAAAAAACAAACGGGTACTCTTTTAAATTGATCACCCTGTATAATATTCTTTCCGTAAGGAACATGCATATTTTCTGTTATAGACAGGTTCTGTTTTAATGATGTTTGCTGTATTTTTATGCCCCAATTTAGAATCCACTGTCCCGCTTTTATTGTCTCTCTGTCCCACTTTTTGTGACAGTGGATCTGGCAACACTGCTTACCACTCTTCCTTTTTGCACTATGTACTCCGCTACGTCTGCTAAAGGTATCAACCGCTGTTCGATGTCATGGATTTGCTGCCTTTGCTTCTTCACCCTATTCAAATATCTTCTCTGGTCCTCCAGTATTTCACTCAACTCAGCTTCTTCGTCTCTGGACTTGTAGAGCTGTTGTATACAAATTAGGGTAATAAAATTAAATTACCTTCGCATAAGTATACGAATCATTTAAGGTGGTCGGGGACACAAAAATTCATTTATTTATACAGTAGACTCCCTCAAATCCCACAGCTTGGGACCAGAGGTTGTGCGGATTTCTGGTCATTGCTTTGTTTACATTTTTTCAAACAGTAATTTAAATATAAGGCAATCAAACTTATAATGAATGCTTGCAATATAGTAAAATATTAAAATAATTAAGTAATGTAATAAACTAAAACGATAAAAAGTAAGACCATTTTAAAAATTATTACATTATTAAAGATGAATGTCAAGTAAATAATTAAAAATGCATAAATAAATATGCGTAATAAAGATGAGATACATTTTCCTTGAATTATTCAATGAAACTTGCCTCATAAAGGCACCCTATTAATTCGCATCAAAATCATAAATTAAGGAAGTTTCATTTCAGGTTTAGCTAGTCTTAATAACCAAAAAACTTGATTAAATCATAAATATATTTGGTAAAAAGATTGCGATTAGCAGTGATATCAGCAATATCTTGATTTTTTTAGAAATAAATTTATGTTTCCTTCATGAAAAACCACAATTTCAGTCATATTATCGAGAATTACATATTAAAATACAAACAAAATGATATAAAACTAAAAAATTCCATAATTTTGCTACTACATCTGAACTGAAATTTTCATTGTTTACATCTGCGATGGTGTGCGGATTTTGGGCGTTTGTGAATTTTATGGTTGCGGATTTGGGGGAGTCTGCTGTATTTATGACTGAGAACGTCAGTTTCAAAACTCGCCTTATCCAGAAAATCAAAGTTTAGGAAAGCGCGAAAAACCACTGACTGCATCCTTTGGTTTTCATTGTAAACCAAGATTTTACAATGCCAGAAATACGGAATAAAACTAGTTTCTTTGCAGTTTTTTTTTGTGTTTTTTTCGGTGCAGCTTTAACCGCTAGAATAAATTGATAGAGAAAACACAATTTTTTTAATTTGAATAAGGTCAGTTTTGAAACTCACGTCTCCAACTTTATTTTGCTCGATTTATTTTCTTGAAATGTATTATTTAAATATACAGGATCGGGATAGATTCGGCAGTTTGTAAATAGTATACAAGAACGAAAAATCATGCATCTACCATAGATTATGAAACACCTTCCAGCACATTATAAATATCATCATTCTATTATAAGACAATAATACCAAAATACAGTAGCCTCCCTCTTAACCGGAACTCCGATTTAATCGGCCGACTTTTTTCCTTAACATCAGGCAAAATTCAAGGATGACGGCCTCTCGGAACTCAGCTTACGCTTTCGAGTTGAAATGCAATCCCGAGGGAAAGAAGGCACAATTCAGAAAGGAGAAAGTCTGTTCTAAATGGATATGCGTTGACCTTCACCAGTGTTGAATTCAGGGTGTGGCACGGGGAGGGGGGGGAGGACGTTCCCTCCAGGAACAATGAGATGTCTCCTCGGAAGATTTGAGATTTTGTGTTTTTAATGGTCAAAAGTGCAATCCCCCACTCGGAACTCTATAATGTCTGATCTATCTGCAAACTGTTTTGAATAAACATTTTAAAAGCTTGAAGGATGAGAACAGATCACCGTAGATGTATAAAGCTGCGTTTGGACTATCCTGCAAAAGATCGTCCAGAAAAAGCCATAAATTTTATCTTTGAAGTAAGGAGGAGTACACTTTTCTACGGGATTTTCTCCCCAAACAACAGTCATAAAACTGTCAACGTGGGTTGGCGTCCAGTTTCATCATGAAACTTCCATTCCTTGTCCTGCAAAATCAATTAGCCATCAAATGCTCCGACTACCGGGAACAAACGTGCCAAAGGGTGACTGCAAGATACTAGATGGTGCGTACGCAGCGTAAGAGTTGTTTGGGTTTGATAAAGATCTCAAGCATGAAATATTGTTTGACGAGGATATAATTAGGGCAGTAACTGGTGTTGTTCAATACGAAGACGATCCTGATGATTATCCAGTTAAAGTTGACACTGCTAAAATTTCTCATACGGAAGGGGTAAAAGCAATAGAGTTGGCGCTACGCTACATGTTGTGCAGCGACTAACAGCTTCCTCGGTTAAACTTATGAAGTTAAAGAGATGGAGAGATAATGCTGCAAAATACTGGGCATCTTGATCTTGCCTTCAACAGAAGAAGGTCGCTGATTTCTTTATGGTTGATTAACTTAAGTATACATAATGTAGAACAATTTCAACTTCTTATAAAGGTGTGTGACACGATTTTCAACAATTTAATTTGTGTTAAATATTTTTCATTATTTGTTATCGGTGATAATTTTTCTTTCAATTCAGTTAATTATAATTAATATTCATTTCACAAAATATGGAAAATATGTTCTTTTTTAAAACTACCCAAATTTAAAAACTAAATGCATCCTTACGGGTTTAATTAATTAAATTACGCAGATATTATTATTTTTTTTTACTTCTCCACTTTAACCGGTTTTTCTCTTAACCGGCTTACCCTCGGTCCCGTGTAGGCCGGTTAAGCGGGAGGCTACTGTACACTTATTTCACACATACAACACACATCAGCAAATTTTATGCAAAAAAAAAGAAAACATCCCTCGAAATTTTTGTAAAAAAAAAAGTTCAGCTAATTCATTAAATTCTCTAAATAAATACCATCGTACCCTAAGACAAAATTCCTTATCAGTTAACACTTCCGCTGTCATCTTTCGGCATTTCCGACCTACTTTTGCTCCGTAGCGCTCTTATCACTGTCGTACTAAAGGATAAAAAAAACCCCTTTTGGATGACCTTCATTTGACCTCTACAGTAACACCGCAAACCGCAATCGACCTCAGGTCGCGTGCAAAAGGTCCATTATGGCAACCTGCTATATGTGGTTATCGAAAATTTGTTCTGAAAGCTCTGTAGTATGTGTTTTATAAGCGGAAAAGTAAAAATGCGGCATTTTTGTGTTCCGGACTACCTTTAAAAGCTTCATTGCTTACATTTAATTAATAGAAAAAAATTCATTAAAAGCATACCCACCTCATTCTTTAGTGCTTCAATTTTCTTTCTCAGATGTATTTCGGAATCGGTAGGAGCATGTGGAACTATTCTCTTTGCATCACCAGTCTGTTCGCTTATTTTATTTAAATCCTCCTTCTTTTCCTGAAAGCAGCACAAAAAAGGTCATGAATTATAATTACTTCACGTAAATTTACACCATTTTCTACATCTTAGTTTTTAAATTTTTTCACTGTTGCGCTTTCACAGCCATTTAGCCTATTTTGGCGAGTGTGTAATGGACGCATTCAATCCTTTGTTGTTTCAACTCGTATGCAATTGTACGAGTTACAGAGAATATTGTGCGATTGACCACTTGTGGCAGGCTAACGGAAAAATTCCTTAAAATTAATGAATTTATCATTAAATTCAAAAAATATTTTAATGCAGTAATCCCTTAACATTCGCGAGGGTTAGGTTCGCGGAAATCTCCGCGTATGTCAAAATCGCGAATATTGAGACTATCTTCCCACGCATAAAAGGGGGTGTGCGCGACGAGCCGTTAGTTCCCAAATTGGCTCAACCGAGCCCAGCAATCTGATTGGCTAAAACTGATATTTATATCTTAGATAATTATATTTATTTTCTTATGAAGTAGTGTAATGTAAAATAGAATGCAATTATAATGACTTAAATTGATTTATTTTGTTACATTTGATTAAAATCACAGTAAAGTAATCCAAAATATTAATATTAACAAAGGATCAGATTGCTGAGATCGGATGAGTCAATTTGGGAATTAACGGCTCGTGTTAGCGCGGGAAGATATAGTCTCAAGTCTCAACATTTGCGATTTTGACATATGTGGAGGTTTAAACTTTCATTGTAAAAGCAAAATTTTATTAAAATATTCTGGGTGCCGTTTGTTGGGACCACTGCGCCGGGAAGGGTTAAACACGTGCTCTTTAATTATGGGCACCTGGTATGTGGTTTTAGAAAGTTTGTTCTGAAAGCTCTGTAGATATTTTAAGGGGTCAATTAGCCTTTAAAGCGTCCAAAAATCTATTTTCTTTTTAAATGGCCTATAATTAAATACGATTCTTCAAGAACATTTAAGAACAAACCCCATACAAAAATTCGTACAACAAGAAAAATTATGTCTAAAACACTTTGAGCTTTTTTTATTCAAAACAGCGATTTTGATCACTGCGCGCACGATTTCTGAAAAATGATTACCTAGAATTTCACGAAATTTAGTAAACATATAGAGGCACAAAATGACCTATTATTATGTTTCTCAAATAAAATGTTTAGAATTCACGATTAATTTTGTATTAAAATTAAATGGAAATGTATTTAAATGAAAAAAAAAAGCAATTGAAACGCAAAAATATGTTTATTAAACATTAAAAAGTACATGATGTAAATAAATTTGAATAATTGTAAACATATTTTAGTACAATGTTTATTTGCTAGTTGATGGCTGAAAACATTTACTAATATACGATTATTTGGAAGAATAGAACTTTTGTTTATGAATATTTCCATGTAAGGGAAGTTTGCGGTCTCGTATTCTCTTTTAAATTTAAGACTCCTCACCAGTGAAGGATCACATTCTATTGCTTTTTCAATAAGTTGTTGTTGAAGCTTTAAAATTTCCCATACAGTTTTTGCAGAAAAATTCCGCTTCAATACAATTTTGAGTTTCAGAAAATGTAGGGTTTTCTTTTATTTTTAGCATCAAATTATGTTTCGGGTGTCTCGGAATTACTGATCTATATTTTGCCTTAAGGCTGTTCTCAACTGCTCTGCTGAACAAGCGCAAAACGTTTTGACACATTTACAAATTCATTTTTTAACGGAAAGATATAAAATTGGAAAACCTGACCATATGAGCGATTTGGAATCGAACTGTTTTTTCCATTTTTTAATCAATAAATTACCTATTGAGCTAGAAGCGATTTATGATCACGTGACACGGCATTTTTCTCCCCTTATTGACTGGATTTTCATCTTTCGTTCGGAAGTTCGGTTCAAAATGTCAACTTTGGCAGTATTTTCTTAAAGATTTATTGCGTTTGCAAGAAGAGGAAAAAAACAGTTCGATGACATAGTTTCTGAATAACAACACCTTCTAGTTTCAGGCGTTTCCGAACAAAAATGAATTAAAACTTATGTCAGAAAGTTGACCCTTTGGATTTGAGAACAGCCTTAACACAAGGGTTGAAATTCTCCGAACTTAGGCTGTACAGTACAGTGCAGCTGCCAAATAGTTTATGGAATTGGTAAAACAAAGCGAGTTTACTTCGTAAAAAAATATTCCTTATAAAGCAAAATTCGCGAATAACCAAAAGTTAAGTGTACGCGATTGTTGAAATGTTCTTCATTTTCTATTTCGCGAATAATCAAAACTCGTGCATGTTAAATCCGCGAGTGTTAAGGGATTACTGTATTGTATTCTCAATTAGAGGTCTGCACGGGCCGCCAGAATGAAGAGAAATTTTTCAACAGGCCGAGCCGAACCGATAAAAAAAATTCTGTCCGATATAAAAATTTAAAAGGATCAAACTGAGCCAATAAAATATGAAAAGTTTTCGATGGACGTGACCGAGACGTGGATAAGTATAAATATGTTGCACGAGCCAGTGACAACATCAATACAGAAATTTAACATGGTCAGCGTAAAAATCGGCACTGGCACTTGCATTTTGTCTGAACCAGGGCTTAATTATTTCAATAGACTCGGGTCGGGCCAAGATCAGGCTTGCATTTTCTTTCTACTCTCTGGGCCTAAATGGCGGGCCGATACTGATGCTATTCTGCATTCCACGACTTGCGACCAGTAATCTAAAACATATAATATTCTATAACGTTAAATTTTTTCATAAATATATATGCAGTAGTCTAGAAAAAAATAATAACTGAATGTTCAAAAAATCGGTATTTTCTGTAAAAATTGAGTCGTGTCTGATTTGATTGATTTTTGCATGGGCTGGGCCGTGTACTGCGAAAATACAAACGGGTGACAACTATTCTTTCGGGCCAGGGGCGGACCTGGAAATTCTGTCCCTTTCAGACCTCTATATCATCTATAAATTATATTTTTATCTGTAAATAAATAACTTAAATAAATATAAAAGTAAAAATACTTTTTTAAAATCATTCTTTAATGAGCCTTCAAGGATCACCTTGAAAATCATGCTTAATTTTTGGACTGCATTTCATGTTTTTTTCCAAAAATTTCCGGTGCAATAAATTACCTTGCCCCCGTGGGCGCAGAACTGGATTATGAACTATTCACTTCTTTTTAACGCCTTTCAGAAAGCTCAAGCAAATGAATTTATAAAACAATATAGCATTTTTGCTCTATTTCTATTTTAAGATAGGCCAACGGATAAAAAAAAAGAAACATTATTTCAACCACCATTTTTAGGATTTCTAAATCGATTTCTAGGCGTATAAACTAGTGTTTTCGTAGACATGGATGTAGAGTTCGTAAAAGACATAAAAATGATTTAATATATGGTAGCTTTATGTTTTTATTGAAAGGGAATATTGTATTTCTATCCCGTTCACTAATTTCTCATAAACTCTGCAATGTATAGAACACATTAATCTAGTCCAGCCATATTCAACATGCGGCCCGGCGACCTTTTATGTGCCGCCCGAGGCACATAATCATTAACCCATTTTTATACAATTGAGATGCTCATAAAAAATAGTATATTTAAGATCTTCAGCGTTGTTTTATATATTTTCATATGGGAAGATCAAATCTGTCCTGTTATTTATAATTAACTTAAAATTATGTTAAAAGCCGTTTCTTTTGCACGAAGTCCTATTTGTCCTACAATAGTGTAGGAAAGCATTCCAAACGCCTTTAATAGCTTTCCCTGCGTGCCTACTGCTTACAGCGCCACCAACCGCTCGCGTAGCTGCTGATCAAAGCGCCTTCCTCTGTTTGATTTTCTTTCCCCCATGAAGTAGTCAGCGCACATGCGTACTAGAGAGACACGTGTGATCGAAAGACACTCATTCTGAGCGGGAAAAAAACGAACTGAAACGAAGTGAGAGACGACGGCTATGAGAGTGAGTTATGTTTTCGGCGGTAAAGAAACAGTAGAATGATGTCTGTGTTATGAGTATAAGCTGTGATCCTTTCGCAGAATTGTTATGTTATTAAGATGACGACACTTTCTTTGTAAATATTTTTGTACATAATTTAATCTGTTAATATAATCTAGTTTAAAATTTAATGGTGTCAGTCTCAAGTTTCTAAATGGTATTTAGTGGTGTTTAATGTGTTTTTACAAGCCCCGAGTTCTACAAATGGTGTCAGAAGTGGGATGCGAACTTTACGTGCAGAAGCTTTTAATATAAGTGATATGACGCCTTTCTTTAAGAGTGATGACAACGTTGAATAAATTTAATAGAGTGTGCTTATAGCAATGCAGCGAATACTCTGAAGCTGGATATCCATTCTAAGAAGTGAGTTTATTTTGTTCTTATTCAATATGTCAAAGTTAATTGATTTTAAGGAATTAGAACTTTCATTGAAAGCGGAAAAGTCTTCGAGTATTAAGAACTTGCATAAATTAATTTTTGGAGACGTCCGTGATAGGAATAATAGACGTAGAATCAGGGCTCGAAATGTACCGGAGCAAACCGGAACGATGTTCCGGTTCGTGAAATTGTGACAAATATTGTTCGGTTCGTGAAAGTATGGAAAATACTGTTCCGGTTCGTGGAATTATTAAAAAATATTATTACAGTTTCATACATATAGCTTATTATGCTCTCAGTAAAAAAAGAATATTCTAATTATTTAGAATCCTGATTAAATTATAATTTTTTAAATTGGTTTTTCTACGGTTAAATATAAATTTGCTATACAGTAAAGTCCCGATTATCCGAGTTCATATGGACCCAGTTCACCTCGGATAAGCAAAAAACTAGGATGAACCGGATTGACACAAATCGTCACCCACTAAGGAGATGAAATATAAATTTTTACTTAATTCATTCATTTTTATGGTACGACGAACATTTCTTTGATGTACATTTCCGTTACTTTTAAGAAATACGAGGAATGAAATTGTTTATTCGAAAAAGCCCTTGATAGTTTTCTTTGTTTGTTTGTTTGTTGAATGTCAATTTTGCTGCAGTATTAGGCCAACGCATAGCTACCAATTTCTACCTCTAAAACTTACCAGTAAATTTTGTCTAATTCAATCGCCGAAATCTAACAATTGTCAACGATTAAATACGGCAAAAATTTGTATTCAATTTTAGAGGTAACAAAACTGTATAAATTTGCAGCTATATGATTCTATTAGTGTCATGAAAATTGCAGGTGTAGCCTCTCTTTTCTGCTCAAAGAATTAAATAGTTTTTTTCAATCGAACTTATACCTTTGGAATGGATCATTTTCTTTTGGTGAACTGATAGGTTCCATTATTATGAAACAGCCTTTATAAATGAAATGTTAGGTGAAGATGAAAGAGCAGCCGTAAAAAGTTAGAACTCTGATTTTCTGGTCAGATTGGGAAAAAAATGGCCATAATTAAATTATGCCCCTTATTTAAGCCCCTTCGTTCTGGCGCACGGGGCACATACCCCCTCTCCCCCCCTTAGTTTCAGCCCTGCTTTTTAACATTTCGCCATCCCCCCCCCCTATCCTAACCAGAAAATCAGAATTATAAATTTTTACGACTGCTCTTTCATCTTCACCTAACACTTCATTTATAATGGCTGTTTCATAATAATGGAAGCTATCAGTCCATCAGTAGAAAATAACTCGGCTAAAGCGGAAACTCGGTTAAGCAGGACTCGGATAATCGGAACTTTACTGTACTTTCAAAAAAAAAAAAATTAGTCGATAATAATTTTGAAAATAGCGTTTCGGTTCGTGGATTTTTCCATTTCGAGCCCTGCGTAGAATACGAAATTTCACTGGCTTTGCTTTTGAAACTGATTCTGATGAATATAAATCGAAATTGCAAAATATTAAAGATAATGTTTCAGTAAATGACTTAATAACTATTTGCAATGTTTAGTGTATAAATAATTCTGGAACTTTCGATGAAATTGCTGCCAGAATAATTTCTTCGTTATGTGATTTTAATGTATTGAATCTAATTTAATTCCTGATCAAGGTGTTTGTAACAAATCCACAAAACGTACCACGCAAAGCAGATTTATATTTACTTTTAAATTCTACGAATGAAAGACTTTTACTGAACTTTCAATTTTAAACTTAAACCATACTCACATTAGCACCTTTGTGCTCGTATAGTTGTACTATTTATGGAACAACTCCTACGGTGAGATAACTTCAAAACTTAGTAATAATAACTCATAAAAAACAAGCTACCAGCATTTATTTTCTTTCTCACTTGGATCTACAAAAATATAGGAAGTTGCCACAGAATACATCAAAACTTGTCCCTTTTTCTTTTTTAACCAGCGACAATAACATGTGAACGCGCAAAAACAAAATAATAAATGTCATTTCAAGTCAATTGTTTTTCTTTACATTTTTCATCTCTGATCGCGTGATTTTGAACAAAAATAAATAATGCCGATCCCGTAACATCCTCCCACCTTCTGACTACCTTGTATAATCAGAACTAATTTTAAACGTAGAGAAATTGACAAAGTCACTTGCTATAAATTCAGTCTTTCAGGAATTTTCAGTATCAATCCAGCCCTGCTGTGTCTAGGAGATTCCTTGCTTGAGGATACATCCAAAATTGTAGCTTTGTTAAGTATTTTCACTGGATTGTGAGAAATCTTTGGTTTCGGACAGTCAGTAGACGAAGCTATCTCTAGTGGATATATTCTTTGTATAGGTCGTAAAAACTCATGTTGTGATATTTGAACTCTTACGAGCCGAACTTTCTTGTCTCTATCGGGTATAAGTTCTGTAATTCGACCCAAAGGCCAATCAGTTCTCTTTTTATTATCAGATCCGATCAATACAACATCACCCACAGCTATAATTTGCTCTTGGTGTTTGTTCCTTGCTCTTTCAATTAATGCATCTAAATATTCGGACCTGAAGCGATCCTTCAATTCTTTATGTAATGACTGCCGATACTTCAATCTCTTGCTTAAATGACTTTTGTTCCACAACATCCAGGTCTGAAAGATTGCATTCTTCTATACTCTGCAGAAACATAGATGGGGAGATAGGTTTCACAGTTGCGTCTTCCGAAAGGTATGTTAGCGGTCTTGCATTTATTACACTTTCCACATCTGTCAAAATTGTGTTCATTTCTTCATAAGTGAGGTAAGCATGACCTAATACTCTTTTGAGAAGATCTTTCATTATTCTGATAAGCCTTTCCCAAAAGCCACCCCACCACGATGCGGTTAGTGGATTAAATTTCCAATCAATAGCATTAACAGAGCTGTATTTTTGTATTCGTGACCAATCTAGGCTTTTCAATAAATTAGTTGATCCAGTGAAGTTTGTGCCGTTGTCAGAATAAATGACAGCGCACCTTCCTCTCCGTGCTACAAATCGTCTGAGACCCATCAAAAATGCCTCAGTCGAAGCAGCGGTCACTAGCTCTAAATGCACTGCTCTCTATATTGCGCAGGAAAATATCAATATCCAAGACTTCTCAATTTTCTTCAAGTATAACGGACCCGCCATGTCTACACCTGTGATCTGAAACACAATAGCATCCTTTATTCTATTTTCCGGTAGAGGCGCACTATCTCTCCATAAACTCTTCCCACTGAAGCGTTTGCAGACAACACACTGTGCTAACACTTGTTTTACATTTCTACGACCATTAACTATCCAGTATTTTTCTCTCAATAAATTAAGTAGAATCTGTAATCCAGCGTGACAATGTTTTACATGTACATGATATATGAGTCGTTTTACAACTTCATGTTTTGCTGGCAAGACTATAGGTTTCAAAAAATCTTCATTGTCTTTCCTGTACGTTATTTTAGTCTCCAGTCGAATTATATCTTGTTCATCTTTCCATGTTTGTAAAGATCTCAGTCTGTTATCATTCTCGGGAAAAAACGCTTCTTTCTGAATCATACGTAGAGTCTTTAATTCAGCTTCTTTAAATTCAGATGACGTCAGGTCTCCTCCTCTTTTCACTTCGGTACTTCTGCAGTTATGCCTAAAACGTAATATCCATGCGACCATCCGTATGATTTTTACATAACTCGAGAAATATCTGTAATACCAACCATCTTGTTTAACATCAGAATTCGTTATCATGGAAACTGATTTATTCGTTCATTTCCGAATTTCATCTTCGTCATCTTGATCACTAGAGTTCGTATATTTTTCAAACTCTGCTGAATCTCTCAACCAAGCTGGACCCTCCCACCATCTCCTGGCAGCCAGCTGTCTCGCTTTACATCCACGAGTTGGCAAATCTGCAGGATTTTTATCACTTGGCACATAGATCCATGATGAAGGACTGCTTAATCTTCTGATCTCTAGAACTCGATTTCGCACAAATACTGACCAATTGACATCTCTGGATATCCAAGCGAGTACTGTAGATGAATCACTCCAATAATATCGCTTCATCTTTTCCCAACCGAGGGCATCTACGATAGTTTGCGCCAAACGAGTTCCCATAGTTGCCGCCAATAATTCCATTCTTGGTATTGTGACGTTCTTCAAAGGTGCAACTCTTGATTTGGCTGCTATAAAAACTAACTCGACTTGGCTTCCAATTTCTATTCTAAGGAATATAACTGTTGCGTAAGCATCTTTACTTCCATCTACAAATGTGTGAAGTGCACACGCTTCTATGTTTCCTGGAGTCATTTTCATGTATCTTGGGATCTCTAAATCCTTCAAAACTGTTAGTTCTTGAAACCATAGTAAAAATTCTTTACGTAACTCACCAGTTATCTCTTCATCCCATTTAAAACCTAATTTCCAGGCTTTTTGCAACATTATTTTCGGACAAATCATGACTGGCTACGTAAAACCAAAGGGATCAAATATTTTATGCACAGCTGACAACATACTGCGTTTGGTGATCTTTTCTGTGTCAAAATCTTGTAGCCAACTTAGGTTGATTTTCAACATGTCGGATTTCTTATTCCAAACAAGTCCAAAGACGTTAGTTTCATTCGTGTTTGGCGTTTCTTGGCGATCACCTGTGTACTCCCACTGTCTTAGATCAAAACTGCCTTTCGCCATGAGCATCCTCGCATCTTCGATGAAATGTTTCAATTCTTCTTCGCTATTTACACTGGTTACGACATTATCCACATAAAAACTGTGCAACAATCTATCTTTAAAACTTTCAGAGAAATCTGGAGCCCTTCGGATGTGATATTCAATGACAGATGAAAGAAGAAATGGACTGCATTTCACACCGAATACTACTCGGGTATGCCTGAATGTCATTAATGTCTTTTCCTTTAAGTCCTTCCACCACAAAAAACGTAGGAAATTTCTATCTTTCTCACAAATGCTGATCTGTAAAAAAAAGCTTTCCTAATATCTGCAATTACACCAAGTTTTCTTTCTCGAAAGCGTAGAAGAACATCTGGAATGAGCTCGATCAAGTTGGGTACACATTGTAGGCATTGATTCAGAGATGAATAATTTGCTAATCTTGCTGACGCATCAAATACAGGACGGATCGGGATTGTAGTACTACTCTCTTTTATGACTGGATGATGCGGCAAGTAATTGCCATAAGATTTCGTTTCGTAAGAAGGAACTTCCTCTATGATACCTTCGTTAATCCAATCATTAAAAACATTCTCGTATTGTTGAAACATGTTCTTGGCGATTAACTTTGAGGTGATGCCTTCCAAACGTTTCATCGCCAACTTAAAGTTATTTGGCAGTGTTGTTATGTCATCAGCCCAAGGAAGACAAATCTCATACCGATTTTCATCGTTTATTTTTACTGTTTCGAAGAAATGCTCCTTAGTTTGGCGATCTATCTCTTCTCTTGACTTCTTCTCTATGGGATCTGTAATTCCGATTAAGTCAAGTCTCCATAGGTTTGAGATATCAGCTTCTTTTACAAACATTGATGTTACTGTCATCGCCAAGTTTTCGGATGAATATGGCTTTTCACATGGTGCTTTTCCCATTAATGTCCATCCAAGATATGTTTCCACTGCAACTAAACCAGAAGACAATATTTTTCTTTTACCAGTTAACATTTTCCCCATAACATCAGCTCCAATTAAAACTTCTATACTACCACAACATTGACTCACATCACTTAACATGATGCCACTTTCCTTTAATTCTTGTAACCATGGCCCCCGTGTAACGGGTTGAATATCTCCGCATATGCTAACTTGATCTCGTACTTCGAAATTACACCTGAATTCTTCGCTCAAATCTCTAACTCTTATTTTGTAACAGTTGTGTTGGCATTCTTGAGTAGTAATGTCGCCAAACAGAGAATGTATTATCTTTTCTTGCCGAATAGGCTTGTAATTCATTTCTTCCGCCACACTTTTTAATATATACGATTTCTATGATGCTGAATCTAACAATAAACGAACAATCTTCTGTTTACTTTCAGAAACTAGCTTCACCTTCAAGGTCTGCAAGAACACTTTGGCGCTCTTTTTACTAATATTTGTCATATTCACTTCATCTCTTTTAGACTTCTCCTCAGCTCCCTCTTGAGTATCTTTACCGGATGACTTACGTTGATCGCATAGTAATGGCACATGCCGCTTATTACAAATAATACATTTCACCATCGTTCGGCATCTTTTAGTGGTATGTTCTGGTACTAAACATATGAAGCAGCATCTCTTCTTCCTTGGCGATTTTTTGTATTTCCGCTAAGTTTAATTTTCTCGCAGAAAAGCATTCCGAACTTGCATGTCTTCCCTGGCAAAAAATGCAGACTCCTTTTTTCTCTGTTACGGAAGAGGTAGTCAACAGACCTGCCGCTGTCAAAGTTTTACCGGTTTTATGTTCAAAATTATGGTGATTCCTTTTTGCGACATATTTACAGTCTTCACTTTTAGCTAATCCAAAACCAGCTACGACGAGTGACACCCTTTCTTCACCTTCTACTTCAGTTCGCAAAAACTGCACCAGACTATTTAATCTGTCCTGTGCCTCAGTTTTCTCAGACGATATGTTCGTGCGATTCCACGCTTTTAGAAATTCTGCTGGAAAACAGGACTCAACTAATGGATATAAAATTGATGCACATTTGTCAGTTGTGACACCTAATGTATCTAAGGCTCGTAAATATAATTCCAATTTATCATATAACGATGTCAACGAGAATTTTCCCTTCGTTTGTACTGATATTATTAATTTGAGTAGTTCTCTCACGTAGACGTCTACCAATATATCTTCTCTACCAAAACGGATTTTTAAACTCTCAATTGCCTTGGCGTAATTAGTGCCACTTGGCGGGAAACTCTCTACCACTTCTCTTGCTCGGGAGCCGGCAACTGTTGCTTGCACCAAGTACTGAAATTTATCTTCTGGTGCTATTTCTGTATCTTCATCAATTTGTCTAAATTGACACCAAAACGGTAACCAGTCTATTATTTCACCGCCAAACTTTCTGAATTCTAATTTGGGCAGCGTAAACTTTCTTCTCATTGCATAACTATCGATAATTGGATTAAGAGCTCCACCTTGGCTGTTTACTGCTGACTGAAGTTTCGCCAATTCTAACTCGTGCGCCAATTTTAACTTTTCGCCTTCAATCTTTGCTTGTAATTCCATATTCAATGCTTCAGTTTTTTCCTTTGCTTGTAATTCCATATTCAATGCTTCAGCTTTTTCCTTCGCTTGTATTTCTAATTTTTCTTTTTCCATATTCAATGCTTCAGCTTTTTCCTTTGATTGCCTCTCTAATTTTTCCTGAAACGGCATTTTCTAAAACGCTCTGTACAAATTCAGGATCATCTTTATATGCCTTACAATTCAAAATTAAATCTTTAAGTGCCACAAGTGAAGCCGTTGGTGCTGCTATTTCACATAATTGCTTGGCTACGAAGATCAAATCTTCCTTTTTAAAACCTTTAACCAACTTAAACATCATGGAAAATCTTTATTTCATTTAACTTTTTATTAACACCTTTTAAACTACGTATGATAGATAACCTTGTTTAAACTCAGATCCTGTACCGGCGGACGCCACTAGTGTAACAAATCCACAAAACGTACCACGCAAAGCAGATTTATATTTACTTTTAAATTCTACGAATGAAAGACTTTTACTGAACTTTAAATTTTAAACTTAAACCATACTCACATTAGCACCTTTGTTCTCGTATAGTTGTACTATTTATGGAACAACTCCTACGGTGAGATAACTTCAAAACTTAGTAATAATAACTCATAAAAAACAAGCTACCAGCATTTATTTTCTTTCTCACTTGAATCTACAAAAATATAGGAAGTTGCCACAGAATACATCAAAACTTGTCCCTTTTTCTTTTTTAACCAGCGACAATAACATGTGAACGCGCAAAAACAAAATAATAAATGTCATTTCAAGTCAATTGTTTTTCTTTACATTTTTCATCTCTGATCGCGCGATTTTGAACAAAAATAAATAATGCCGATCCCGTAACAATGTTCTTAGTGATGATGAGAGCGATGATGAATCGAATAAAAATAATGATATTTCGAGTGTTTCAGAAAATAATTTGAGAAATGATTCTGGTAGTACTGAAAATAATGAAAATCAGAAAATTCTAATTCCTGATAATGTTCTTAAACCATCCATTTCCATTAATGATATTGAAAATATGGTTTCTGAATTTGATGGTAATCAATTTCAAAATGTTGAAAAATGGCTTGCCGATTTTGAAGATACTGTTTCTTTATTTAACGTTAGTGATTTGCACAAATTGATTTTGGCTAAACGCCGTATGACAGGTAGAGCTAAATTATTTATTGAAAGTGAAACAAAAATAAATTCCTGGTCTAAAATGAAAGCATTGCTTAATTCTGAATTTGGTCAAACGTGCAATTCAGCTGAATTACATGAATTGCTATCTAAAAGGAAAATTAAACCACATGAATCGTTAGACGAATATTTTTTAAGTATGAAACAGTTATGTTCAAAAGGCAACATAGAAGATTCTTCACTTATTCAGTATGTAATTAATGGAATTAACGACCCTGTTTTTAAAAAATCCTTTTTGTATGGTTGCCCAAATATTGTTGAATTTAAAGAGAAACTTAAAATTTATGATAAATTGCGTGTCGATTATGATAGTAAACCTGATGTTGAGGTTAGGCCTAAAATGAAACCAGAAGTTGAATTTAAAAACAAATCTAGACCCAATAAACCTGATATACGTTGCTATAATTGTGGCAATAGATCCCACAAAAGTAATCAGTGTAGAAATAAAGATAAAGGTCCCCTCTGCTTTTCTTGTAAATTATATGGCCACAAATCATTCGAATGTGGTAAAACCAAAGATTCAAAATTGCCTAATGATTCTCAAGTAAATGTGCTAACCTGTTCTCAGAATTCAGTTTTTAAAGATGTAAAGTTGCATTCATTAAATTTAATTTCACTAATTGATACAGGAAGTGAAAGAACTATTCTAAAGAAAAGTAATTTTGATAAAATTAACAATTATGTAAACTTAGAACCAACAGATATGCTTTTAAGTGGATTAGGTAAAAAATCATTCAGACCAATCGGTTACTTTGAGGCTGAAATCGAAATTGATCATTCTAAATTTCAAACAGCTATTTTTGTGATTGATGACAAATCTATTGAATTTGATTTAATTATTGGTATTGATGTAATACAACAAGGCTCCTTAATTGTTTCTGGTAATGATGTTAAGTTAAATAAGAGTCAGAATAATTCTTTAGTTAATGTTATAAATTCAAGTGAAGTAGCTGCAAATTCTAAATTTAACCCTTATTCTTCCACCTTTCACAGTAGCAACCCACAAATTCTAAACCAAAACAAATATTTACCTGTTCCTCAATTGCGCTATTCTAGCTCTGAAATTAAAGAATTACGCCTAGAAAATGAAAATTTAACTGCCCAAGTTAAAGATGTTGAAAGAAAATATAAAATGTTACAATTAGATGTAATCGATTTAAAAGAAGCATTTTTGTCAGGAAAAACGAAGTCGAAAATTGCAATAACATCGTTAGAAGATAAATTAGAACAAGAAATAACAGAAAGACAGACCGTTAGTAAATTGTATAAAAAATTAGAGAGACATTTTCAAGATATAAAATCCCAATTAGATGAAGAAAGTAAACGTTTAGAACAATACCGATTACGATTAATAAAAATAAATAACTACTCGAAACATCTTGAAAAACAGTTAGAAGAATCAGAAGATGAGTGTTCTAAAATAAAAATTTCCAAAAGAAGAATCCAGATAAATTTGAATAATTCCCAGGAAGATTTCGAAAATTTACGACAAAAAATGGCTAAATTAAAGAAGCAAATTAAGATGAATAACAATGCTAAGAACCTTAAAAATGATCCAGATTTCCCTAATTTTAAAGATAAAGAAAATATGATGTATTCTTCCAGAAATGAAAATAACCAGAAATTTGATGTAATAAAGGAAGAAAATTTAGAAAAGATAATCTTAAGAAAATGTCTAATCAGAAGTTGAAGAATAATGTTTCTAAGAAAATTAAGTATATCCCTAATTCGTCAGATGAATTTGAAGATGAAATTGAAATAAATGAATATGAAGTTAAGAAACCTAAGCAGAAGTTTACTAAAAAGAAATCTGATTATAGAAGATCCTTTTTAGAAGAAAATACGAGCAAGTTTGACTTGAATTCCGAAGATGACACTTTGACCGATGTTGACGAATATGGTATCGTTCCTGATAAATTTATCGATTCTGAAGATTATGCTGAATTCCGAAGAAGTAAAAAATCCTTGTATGATAGTGACTATGAAATGTGATGAAAGAAGACGAAAAGACATAGTTTAAAAAAAAAAGACGTAAAAGAAGAAAAGACGTATAAAAATAATAAGACGAAAAAGACGTAATGAAATAAAAAAGAAGATAAAGATGAAGTAAAAAATAATTTTTATGACGTGAGAAGCATTTTACGACGAGTCTGTTTCTTCAAGACGAACTTTTAGCATTTTTAACCCTTAGTTGTCCAAAGAACTTTATTATGCCTAACTTTGCTTTTTAGAAGCTGATGTGCTAATTGCAACTTTTTGAAGCTTCACAATGAACTGATGATTTTTTTTAAAAGAACTTTGGGTGCTGCTTTTTCTTTTTGTCTTTTCAGGTGCTCCTGCTGCTCCTTCCTATGGTCCACTGTGTCGATAGAGGTCGATCAAGATGTCAGGATCGCCGATTTGTAGGAAAGCATTCCAAACGCCTTTAATAGCTTTCCCTGCGTGCCTACTGCTTACAGCGCCACCAACCGCTCGCGTAGCTGCTGATCAAAGCGTCTTCCTCTGTTTGATTTTCTTTCCCCATGAACTAGTCAGCGCGCATGCGTACTAGAGCGACACTTGTGATCGAAAGACACTCATTGTGAGCGGGGAAAAAACTAGAACTGAAACGAAGTGAGAGACGACGGCTATTAAGAGTGAGTTATGTTTTCGGCGGTAAAGAAACAGTAGAATGATGTCTGTTTTATGAGTATGAGCTGTGATCGTTTCGCAAAATTGTTATGTTATTAAGATGACGACACTTTCTTTGTAAATATTTTTGTACATAACTAGGGGGCTCGGCCCCCTACGAGCTACGCTCGCCAACCCCCGTCCAGATACCGCAGGCTCTAAATGCACGCTAATTTGATCGGCTTTAAAAAGATTTCGAAAGATTGAATTATAATTTAAAAAACAGTGGCGATCTCCCAATAAACGAATTTCTATTCATTTCTCTTTGATTGGGGAATTTTAACGCCAAATCCGCTGCGGTACTACTTGATTATCCCGTCGACCAATTTCGCCAAATTATATAAATCGCCAAATCACTCGCCAAATTATACAAATTGACATAATTTTTATTTTAAATAACGAAAGAACAAATAAATTCGTACAACATTAATAAAAATACAAATAAAACGTCGAAATAAAAATAACTTGATGACGTAGATACGTGTAACAACATTTCAAAATAAGCTAATATAAAAGGAATTAAGTAATCAGAGTCTTTGTCTCCTGGTATTTTTTAACAAAGCGAAAAGAAAGTTCTTTTAAATGAGACCTTTTAAATTAATCGTTTTTAATCTGACGTAATTTTTACCAAGCTATTCTTTCTCTTTTAAATAATCGCGTGAAAGTACTTTTGTTAGCAATGAAATATTATTTGCGCTTTCCTAACAAAAATAGATGAAAATATCCTCTCAAAATATTAAATAAATGTCTAGCGCAATTTCTAAACTTAAACTTTTTTGCAATATTATTTTGTGTTCATTTTATGTAATAACTATAATGTGATGTAAATATGACGTAATTTCTCCTAAGACTCCTAACGCATGTTAATGAATTTATTATTTTACAATATCCTTTCTCTTTTAAAATTCACGTGTATACTTTTTATGACGTAATTTTTAATAAGTTCCTGCTTTTTATACATAATTATTTAATTCTAATTTGAAAGTTTTTTCCTGTTTATAATAGTCACGTGTAAATAAATTTTTAATTTGAAGCAAACATTATTGCTTGCGCTTTTTATACAGTTGGCAACAGTTTAAATTAGTACAATTTTCTGAAATCTGTAAAAAATATTTCTATAAATGCTGAAAATTTGAATTTAAAATAGAAATAAAACCTGAAAAAATGAGTCAAAATAAAAAAATTAATGCAATCTGCACTCCGGCAAATTCTAACGCATAAAATGATCTAAAAATGATTACACTGCGATGCATAGTTTTTGCTGCTATAAAACTTTTTTAGTGGGACGATTTTGTCCAACTTTAGCATTAAATATCTCTTAAAATAATTCTTCGACTTGAAAACTGTCTGCATCAGCGTGTTTATCAAACATTTCTGTATAAAACCACTTATTTTCATATTTTTGCATGCATTATTTTTCTCAATATTAACGAAGAAAGACCTCCGGTCACAAAAAATTCAAAACCGGCGGCGGCGGCGGCGGTGACAGCGGTAGTTACTTTTTTTTAGAATAGAGAGATTTAATCTGTTAATATAATCTAGTTTAAAATTTAATGGTGTCAGTCTCAAGTTTCTAAATGGTATTTAGTGGTGTTTAATGTGTTTTTACAAGCCCCGAGTTCTACAAATGGTGTATAAGCATCCCCCGAGTTACGTAAGTAACGCGTTCCGTAAAGTTTTACGTAGCTTGAATTTTAAGTAAATCGAATTTGTAAGTTGCTTAGGTAAACTTTTGTAAGAAGATGCAGTATTTATTATTTATATATATGTAAGTATTTATAAATAATATATTATTTACACCGCATTATTTTATAAATAAAGCACCATGCGATAGTATTGATTCGTATATAAACTATAAACGTATGAAAAAATATAAAAACTAACTTAAGGAACACTTTTCCAATATTTTGTGGGATACGGGATTTATAAATCTAAAGATGAATGAATTGATTTATAACAATTTTGAATCTACATCAAACGACTATAAAAATAATTAAATAGTTAAAGAAGACTCATTCAACCTATTCTCCATGGATTTATGATGGTAAGGCAAGATGAGGGGTTCATCCTCCGGTCCCGGGCCCTTTTCAGGCCCATATGTCTACGCAAGGAACCACCCGTGAAGCAAGCCCCGCGACGCGTCCCGAAGGTCGCCGCCAGACAAGCTCCAACAGAGCGGAACCCCACGCAAACTCCGGCCAAACCGACACCGCTGCCCAGCGCACACGGTGACGGCTATTCCCAAGAAGAGACGAACGGCCGCTACGACAGTCCTCACCACCCAGCTAGAAAAACCAAGTGGTCCCTAATCTTGGTTACTTGAGCCGGTAGACCCCGCAAGCCATCGCAGGAACCAGACGCCTATAAAGACGCTGGGCCCACGGACCGAACCGAGGCTTCCCGACCCGAATTTAATTTACGGACAGGCCCCCAAGATCAGATACCATTTTCCGGCAGAGACATTTTTGTGGGCCAGCCGATAAGAAAGTTAGTGAGGAGCCCCTAGCTTGAAAACCAGGGAGGACGGGGAAAATCCCTCCGGCCGTAAAGCGACCCAGCTCCTGGCTTTTCGCCCAAACCCCCTGGCTCAACCGACGGAACCCCTCGCGGATCACGCCAGGAGCCAGTTGGTCCAGACTAGGTGCCGTTAGCGACCCCAGGCGGGCACGGAAAGCTCCACCTAGACGGAATAGACTCCGCCTCGCTAGTGGGTCGGACGGAACGGAGTCCCGCCCGCCCCCACCGACTCGACTCCATCCTAGGACAGAGAAGCCAGCGGAGGCCGACAGAAGCCCGCCCGCCACTACCTTACCTCACGGCCGTCGAGGGTACCCAGGCCCGAAGGCCC
This sequence comes from Maratus speciosus, assembly GCA_963932465.1. NCBI lineage: Eukaryota > Metazoa > Arthropoda > Arachnida > Araneae > Salticidae > Maratus > Maratus speciosus. The sequence goes on from OZ010798.1 coordinate 467,963,059, forward strand.
CTGACCCCGTGCAGTGACCGACCGCTACCTTTGTTAATGCGTTCGAAAGTTAGGTGGAGACACCTCTAGGTCCTCATCACCAGGCGAGGCAAACTCCGGTACCGCATGGACACGGAGGACCTGGATCGGACCAAGAGTTCACCTGAGGCACGATGAGCCGCCGCGTTACCGGCGAGCCTCCGGCCCGTTTCCCTGCGGGAATAGTGTTCGATGGTGGACCTGCCGGCCGACCCCCTCCCATGGGTCACGGCACGACATGGAGCAACCAGAGCCATACTGGCCTCCCCACGCGACCGCTCCTTGGTCAACGGGGGCACCGCCAAACCCTACCACCCTAAGGGTCGGCTCCCAACTGCTCCAGCTGAGGTCCTCGGAGGGATGAGCCACCCAAGTCATAAAGTAACCTGGGCGCTGTCCGTAACCCTCGCCCTTCGGTTGCTCCGGGAGTCCCTGCATGGCGTTCCCGCGAGCCCCGTCGTCACTAGCAAGCACCGAGGACTTTCCTCTACAAAGCCCTCACTCATACTTCAGGCTCCCTCTTAGTCAAATGGTGGATGGGGTCCTATCGCCTTAGCTATCCTTTGCCCAGAGTCACCACCCGGCCACCGCCGGCTCTGGGATCAGACTATGGAGCGTCGCTACCCGGCTTGCCCAGAGAACCCGGGTGCCGGAGGTGGTTACGTCAACATCTCAAACCGCTCCCACCTATGCACGACGTCCGCTAACCGTGGCCACCGTGCTCAACGCCTGTCGGAGATGAGCCTCTCGAGGAGGTGGCGAAACGTCCCCATCCGGCCCCCTCGCATTCGTACACAACGAACTCTGCCGAGCTTCCGGTCGCCTCCCCCACTCAAGGGGTCGGGTCGGAACCACCCGGAGGGGCGGCCACATGATGGTAAGGCAAATGAATGGCACTCACAAAATAAAATAATCCTTGATAAGCATAAACTGCATTTATTATGAATTAGATTATATACTGTGAATAACTAACAATAAAGATTAAGTTGTTTTATTATAGATTTGATTGTACATACCAATTAAAATATAACGATCTAATATATAAACTATATTACGGTTGTAGTTTATATCTCTATATTTTATTTATAAAATAAATATCAAAAGTGTGCAACTGCGTATCCAACGCTCTGGTTTATTCACAAATGTAATTTTCAGATTTATTACGCAACTGCGAATTTACGTAAGTTGCGTAATACGTAAGTCGGGGGATGCCTGTATACTATTTCTTAATCTTAAGCATTGATGAAATATAATTCCAAGTTAAATTTGCATTATATATTTCTACAATTTGAGCAAAAGAGAAATTAATTAGAGAAAATCTCCTTTTTTTTTTCTTTAGAACGTGGAAATTCTGTATTGTTATATTATTATATTTTATGTTTATTATGTAGCTAATTCTGCTTTTTAGAGTTGAACTTTTGTGGCACCCAAAACATTTTACAGCACTACTGAAAACCAGCAAACTTTGCGCCATATTTCTACAGAATTGGCAATACAAATCTACTACGAAGTTTATTAATTGGAAAGAGTGATGTTAAATTTTCTGGCAATATTTCTTCCCCGACAAACATTCAACCCTCTTATAATATTAACTTTGTTATATTGCATTGTTATACTAATTATGTTATTTTAATTACTGTCTTCTAACCCTTTTAGGTAGCTTTCATTACAAAAAGCTACCTATTGCAGCCGTTGATTTCAAAATATTTTGGTATATTTTCATCGATCATGACCCCCAGACCCCGAAACCACCCTCCGTTCAAAATTGATATATATATATATATATATATATCTGACCTTTGTCACACTGTAACTCTCGTATTTATGAACCGATTTGGATGTAATTCGGTGTGTACATAGTACATACCAATGTCTCGACCGAGTTCGTTGGCCAGCTTCATCCGCCAGTTTGTTTCAAAATGGCGGTCATTTAAAATTTAAAAAAAAATTTAAAATTTGAAAAGTGGTACCAAAAAATTGAAAATGGAAAAATATTTTTTTCTTATGTACTTGACCTTTATACAAAGATACCGGAGCTGTTTTTGTTTCGTCTATATCCTAAAAAATGGCTGAGTTATAGCATTTTGAATTTCTAGCGTGGCTGACATTTTGAAACGTCCTGAATTTTGTCACGCGATAAAAGGCGTATTTTTGAACCGATTTGGATGTAACTTTGTTTATACATAGTACATACCAATGTCTCGACCGAGTTCGTTGGCCAGCTTCATCCGCCTTCTTGTTTAAAAATGGCGGCCATTTAAATTTTTAAGAAAAATTTAAATTTGAAATGTGGTACCAAAAAATTTAAAATTGAAAAAATATTTTTTTTATGTATTTGACCTTTATACAAAGATTCTGGAGAAGTTTTTATTTCGTCTATATCTTAAAAAATGGCTGAGTTATAGCATTTTGAATTTCTAGAGTGGCTGACATTTTGAAACATCCTGAATTTTGTCACGCAATAAAAGGCGCATTTATGAGCCGATTTGGATGTACCTTGGTATGTACATAGTACATGCAAATATCTCGACCGAGTTCGTTGGCCAGCTTCATCCGCCATCTTGTTTCAAAAGGGTTACCATTAAAAAAATTTAAATTTAAAATTTAAAATGAGGTATTAAAAATTGGAAAATGAAAAAGATTTTTTTTTATGTGTTTGGCCTTGATACAAAGATTCCGGAGCAGTTTTTTTTCTGAAAATTTGTTCTTTTGTTTATATCTTAAAAAATCGTTGAATTATAGCGCTTTGAATTTCTAGCATGGCTAGCATTTTGAAACGATCTTGTATTTGTCACGCTATAACACACGTATTCACCTATTTCGATGTAAGAAGGCATGTGGATAGTATACATCAATATCTCGACCAAGTTCGCTGGCCAGCTTCATCAGCCATCTTGTTTCAATATGGCGGCCATTAAATTAAAAAAAATTATATTTAAAGTGAGGTGCAAAAAATTAGAAATTGAAAAAGGTTTCTTTCTTAAGTATTTGACCTTGATATAAGGATTCAGGAGCATTTTTTGTTTGTCTTTATCTTAAAAAATGGCTCAGATATAGCAGTTTCAATTTCTAATGTGGGTGACATTTTGAAAAATCTGATTTTTTGCCTGCGACAGCACTCGTGTATATCAATCGATTTCCGATGTGAGTGAGCATGTGCACAGCAATTACTAAGGTCTCGACCAAGTTCATTGGTTAGCCTCATCCACCATGTTGTCTTAAAATGGCAGGCACTTTAAGAAATCGCCGAATTTGGCAGCCAAATATAAGTTATTTTAAATAAAAACAGCTTGGATAAATCTGACTAATTTCGCGAAATTCTCATTCATAATGATTTAGTATTGATAAAAATTAGTATTGAATCTCCTATATTCGGTTTCCACTAAATTGAGCTTCGTGTGTTTGAATAACATAAGTTGGCTTTTTTAAAATAAGGAATATGAAAGCTACCTCTTCCTCCCGGCACTGGCCGGAAGGACTTTTTTAAGTATATCGGGGTTGCGAGTTTGGCCTCCACTTTTATTTAAAAAACTCGGATTCGCACCAGAAAATGCAAAAAGTATTTTCAGATTTATTTAATGTCGGACTTTTCTTGATTACTTAAATTAAAAAAACTTCTTAAAGTTCGGTCCGAAGTCGAAATTTCGGGATAAAAATGGAGGCCAAACTGGCAACCTTGAAGTATATTGCGACCCGCCTAAAGTCGGAAACTTATACTTAAAGGCCGCGAGAAAAAAATGTTGAGTATGGCTGACTGACTACACAGTAAATTCCCAGCACACTTTGAGAACACACTTGGAACACTTTGATTCAAAAAAAGTGTTCCAGTTACCTTAACGTGTACTGAAATGCATTCCGAATATGCTCCGTTATAAAGAAAGTGATCCGAAAGTGTTCTGCTCAGGATATTTGTTAAATCTAAACTTGGGAACATATTTGAGAACAGATTGGGAAAACATTTGAGCACATTTGTGAAATCACGCGTTCTGAAAATTCTTCAAAAAGTGCTCTAGAAAGAAAATGAGTGTTCTCGGAAGTATTCTAAAAACTATTCGAAAAGGTGCTCTTCAAAGTGTTCCAAAAAAAGTGTTTAAAAAAAATTTCTGGAAAGTGCATAAAGATTTGCTGTGTAGTTTTTTTGAGTCTTTTTTTTTTTTTTTTTTTTTTTTTTTTTTTTAATATTGGCTATTTTGTCTCACTAAAGAAATAAAGTAGACCTGGGTATGTTGGCCACAGGGGCAAGTTAGCCTCTGCACGATATTTTTCAATCTATCCGGTCGATGATGCTACTATCAGAGCGACGTGGATTAAAATATGTCTTCTTTCACCCACAACAACGCCAGAAGCCAAGAAGCAATCAAACGAAAGCCACTCAAATTTCCGAATTTTCGCTCAGTTAAGTTTCTTTCTTTTTCGCTCTTATAAATAATCATTTCTGATTTCTTTCTAAGTTAAAGTTTCACTTTGGTGAATACCAATGTAAAAGACCGTTGTTGAAAGCTTATTTTCTATCGACTGTTTAAAAAATATATTAACAGAATATTTTAATACGGTGATCAAAAACCAAAATGGCGATATGGGGCAAGTTGTCCCATTTAATCCAGGGCATGTTGATCCACTTCTTCTAATGGATTTTTTAGTTCCTGACTCACCAGATTCTGATACAGGAAATAAAAAGGAAACTTCAGTCCAATAAAAAACTTCCAATTAAACTAGAAACTCCAGCCATTTTTACAGCCCAAGTACCACAGAAAACTACAGATCATACTCTACGTCTAATGTCCTGTCATCTGTAGCAGCAGTTACGGTTCCAACGTCAAATGATCTGAAACCTCGGAATGAAGTTGAACAAAATATGTTTTCGTATCCTTTGTTTCTTTTATATACCAAATTAAAATTATATTTTATATTCTTTATGTGTTTTTTCATTCCCGCTAGTAATTCGAAAATCAAATCGATTTAAAGGGTCAGCCTACCCCGTTCGATGGGGAAGGGGAACTTGATATCATCTTGAGCTTCATATAGAAACTATTAATTAATATTTTTCAAATATTCTCATATGTGATTAAGCTTTAACCCTTTATGTCCCAAATTATGAATTCATGAAAATTTCCACTTCTAAGTTATTTTTCGTGAATTTTTGAAACTACATTAGAAGATTGACACACTCATTTAATAAATTTTAGAAGGATTTTGCCAATTAAAATTAATTAAATTTGAATTTATAGGAATTTTGTGCACTATTTATAACCCCACTCCAATCTTTTATTTTAAATATTTTTCTTAGTATTTTGTAGAATTAGTAAATGTACAAATAGAATGTCCTTACAATAGAAATATTTCCGAATCGAAAAATTCTCCCCCACCCCAAGAAAGCTGGAAAGATGCAATGGCAAAAGAAACCATCCTTCTAAAAATATTTTTGTTTTGTGTAACTCATAATGCTTTTGGAACAAGATAAAGTAATGCACCTATAACCCATTTTAAACTGTATTACAACTCATCGATGTATTAAATTAATTTTATAACAAGTTATTTTAATGGTACATATAAGTACCGTCGAGGCATAAAGGGTTAACATAGAGCAATAGAGGGGAAAAAATGAAACATTATTTAAACTATCTTTTTTAGGATTTCTAAATTGGTTTCTCGACGTATAACAATAAATTAATTAATAATAAACTATTAATTGATAAGAGTGAATTTTTTAAATACTACGCTCTTTATTTTTTATTTTTCATTATTTTTCTACTTTTTAGCCTTTAACATGTTTCTTTGTTGCAGGTTCACAGCGCTTTGACCTATTTTGACGTCCGTGTATGGGCGCATCATTCAAGACTTTGTTGTTTCAACTCGTATACGTATGTGCAAGTTACAGGGAACATTGAACGGGCAATGACATATGGAAGGCTATCGGAAAATGCCTTTAAATTAATGTATTAATTAATGATTTGCACAAATATTTGAATGTTATATTGTCATTGCAAACACGCCTGTGAAAATAATTTCTATAATTTTCGTCTATCAGGAAGTGTGTTAACCCTTTCCGGCACAGTGTGCCCGGGTCGGGATACCTAATTTTAATTCCAAACTTACGAACGGCACCAAGAATATCTTAGTAAAATTTTGCTTTTACAATGAATAGTTAAAGTAACATGTTTTTAATTTCTAAAAAAGTCGTTTTAAAATTCCGATGTCAGTCAATCATTTCATCATTTTAAAACAAAAATTGCCCATGCCGGAAAGGGTTAAAAATGGATTCAAAAATTCCATCTTTGCATGCAAAAACCAAGTTGAGTTAAAAGAGTGTTATATTAAAAAATTATAATAATAATAATATATTTAAATAAAGGTTGTCAACTATAAGAGAAACACCGTCATCCCTGACCGACTGATTCACTAAGCTCCATTGTCGGACCGTTGGCCTGCTTCTTCTAATGCCTTTTTCAGTCCTTGACTCACCAGATTCTGACACAGTAAATAAAAAAGAAACTTCAGTCCAATAAAAAACTTCCAATTAAACTAGAAACTCCAACCATTTCTACAACCCAAGTACCACAGAAAACTACTCCATTACTACATTAGATCATGCTCTACATCTAATGTCCTGTCATGTGTAGCAGCAATCACTGTTCCAACGTCAAATAATCTGAAAACTCGGAATAAAGTTGAACTATCTTTTTGTATTCTTTGTTTCTTTTATATACCAAATTAAAAGTACAATTGATATTTTATGTGTTTTACTTACCCATCATACGTAGTCTAGGGTAAGTCTTGTAATCGTTTTAAAAATCGAAAATTTTTTTTGACGGATTTACACATTACACACTAGAGATTCCGAAAAAGATATTTTTAGGGGAAAAAATTGCCGTTTGCCTATCTGTGTGTGTGTCTTTAAACGCTGTATCTCCCGAACAAATTGAGTAGAGACTTGAAATTTGGTGTGTACTTAATATGTAATAATGAGAAGAAGCCTATTGAATTTCTGTAACCTCGATTATCCGAAAATATTTTTTTCGGACTCTCGAAATATTCTTTCTGATAAAAGGTATATAAAAATTTACGAAATTGTTTATTTTAAGGAGTGAATATAAAAGAAAATAAAAAAAACATAAATTTTGCATAAAGAATGAAGTAGATCTTATAATTAGTTGCCGAGATATTTATAATCGTATTTTCTATACTCTTCGATTTTTCGTGGCACTGTATTTCATTCAAATTTCATTTCAAAGATATATTTTAATTGGAAATGAAACGCTTAACCGACGCAGTAAACTGTTAGTTAATAGGATTATCATTTTTGATGTTATAAGGATGTTTCTTTTACGCAATTCAGTAACAGAGCATTTAAAGTTTATGACGTCACCAAGTCACGATTTTAAATACTCTATCTACCGAACAAATTGAGACAGAGGCTTGAAATTTGGTATGTACTTAGAATGTAATAGTGCGACAAAGCCTATAAAATTTCGGTAGTGAACATTTATTTTCATACTAGCCGCCATTGGCGACCAGGTTGGTCTCCCTTAAATGTATGCTAACCATTGTATCATGTTACTTTTATTCATAATTTAATTTACTTGCTCAATTCTTCGTGAAATCAGAAGATTCTGATTTCGTTTTTTTTTATGTTAGCCAGGCGCAGGTGATAAATCGCGAAACATTGTTCTTGTCGCATTTTCCCCTATTTCATTAATTTCATTTAAAATATAACCCTTTCACCCATTTTATTTAAAATACATAATTTTAATTTAAAACCGAAACATTTAAAATTCATTACTTTCACTTATTTCTTAAAAGGGAAAAAAAAAACATAAACCATCACATTTAATTTCAATATCAAAGCTTTAGTTTAATTAACCACACGAAAAATAAAAATGTTAACTGGCGAGTTAAAAAATGCTCTTGGCAAGATTTGCTCTCGGCTAACATAAAAGTACCAAGAATTCTTTGCGATCATGGCTAAGTAATTTTTTTTTAATAATAATTTTTATTAAAAATGGTTGCCTTGCATATGAAAAGCGAAAGGCTAAGACCGTAATTGTTTATGACAGTCACATGACTTGGACTGTTATAATATACATGAAATGATGGCTATGGAACAATATTTGGCGATTTATAATAAACGTCCGGCCAACATTGAAGTACCAAAAAGGTCGCTTGAAATATAAAAAAGCGAAGCGGTCAGCCCGGAATTGTTGATGACAGTCACATGACTTAGGCTATTATTATAGAGATTTTAATACTATGCATATCCATGATGGGTAAGTATTACGGTGCCCCCCCCCCCCCCACGACTAGTTTTCATTTCCGCTTGTAATCCGAAAATCAAATGAATTTAGAGGGCCAACCTGTCTCGTTCGATGGGGCAGGTTGGCTCAATGATTTGATGTCCTACTGAGCTTCATATAGAAACTATTAATTAATATTTTTCAAATTTTCTTATACGTGATTATTCTTTTAGATGCGCTGAATGTACAAACTAAGAAAATAAATAAATATATAAAATTTTTAATAAAAAATGTTGAAGAAATAATGGGCCAACAAGCCCTGGGGTCTATCGTACGGTATTTGGCACGCACCTTTTTATATTCCTCGATCACACTCTCGGCGTTAGCAGCCAGTGATTGTCCGAGGGTAACTTGTATTTCCATGTTGTGGTTGATCTCATGCAACACCTTGTTCCGGTCCATCTCTCGCATCAGTCTCTTCGTAGCATCCTTGTAGGTTTTGATTGTCCTCACGATTTGCTCTTGAGCCTGTTTCAGAGCTACTATCTGTTGTCGCTGAGAAAGGCTTTTCACTTGATCCGCAATCGGACCCTTGTGTATGTTCGCTATTTGAAGTAATCTGTGTATACATTTAGCAATTGTAAAAAAAAATAAAATTTAAGGAGTCAGATGCTCTTTAACTAATAAAATACATGAAAAAGTGGCCTCTATAAGAATTGCAATCACCGTATAATTAATTGACTTTAATTATAAAATTAAAACACATAGTCCAGAGCCGACAGCACAAAAATCTATGGTATCAAGCACAAGAAAAAAACCTATATTTTATGGAACAGTAGAAGTAGGGGAATCGAATGATCCATGTGTACCGGAAGTGAAGTGGTGCACAAACAAAAAATTAACACCACTAGTGGTTGACTCGTAGGTTTATCATTGTATTTGTCCTACAAACAAAGATATGAAAACATGGAGGACTGGGAGCAGGAAAACACAATGATAAACCTACGAGTCAACCACTGGTGGTATTCATTTTTGGCTTATGCACCACTTCACTTCCGGCAGACATCGATCATTAGATTCCCCTACTTCTACTTTTCCATAATATAAAGGTTTTTTTCTTGTGCTTGATAACATAGGTTTTTGTGCTGCCGGCTCTTGGACTAACATATTAAGAAATATTTATTTTATCAATTAAAGTTCTCAGAAAATATATACACAAATATAAAGTTTTTTAATTTATTTAACATATAATACTTTTTACAAAAGAATTGAGGACCCCAGAAGCCAAGGGGTATAAGTGACAAAAAAAAAATTGAGCTAAGAGCACAGGCTATCTGTAAATAAGGCTATTTGTTTGGAGGTAAAGAAATATAAATGATTTTCTAATTTGTGCTGCGTTCTGGAGGTCAACTAATTAACCCTCTCGTCACCCTGAACCTCATATGAGGCTCCTACTTCAAATAGCAATATTTTAAAGAAAAAAAGATGGATTTTTTTTTTTTTATTTAGTGACATCGTTAATTCATTTAGAACACATATGAGGCTTCTAAATAGTTTCATTAATCGTACCTTGATATCAGTATTGGACAATTTCTTTCATTATTTACAATTCTTACTTTATTGTTTCAGAAGAGAAATGAAGTAATTATTTGAGCCGCTTTATACGTTTTTTTGCGAGGTAACAAAATGTTTCACTAGATTAATATTAACACAATTATTCTAATTGGTAAACAAATCATATTAGATGTAAATTTCCAACTGGGCGAAAAATGTCCGGACCAGGATCCTGGTCCGAAATGTGTCAATATTAATCTAGTGTAATTTCGTATCCAGCGATTTCTGGAGTTCCATTACCTGAGATTTATTCTGTTGAGCTGAACCAGGTTTCAGACCAGATGCTGTAATCATCAAGGTTAGCTGGGTGAAAAATTCGACCAGAATCGTCCGGGATAGCTCAGATGGCAGAGCACTGGCGTCTTCAGCCAAGAGGTCCCGGGTTCGAATCCTGGTCCGGACATTTTTCGCCCAGTTGGAAATTTACATCTAATAACAAAATGTTTTCTTATTCTTTAACCTTCACGTAATATGTGCATGCTTTTAAATTAATTTTAAACGTAACATATTCCTTTAAAAATGTGGAAATGTATTGGACCTCATATGAGGCTTACAGTTACTAGTGGTTTCTTTCATACTTAATGTTTTAAAGTTAAGATTTAGAAGAATAAGGAAATTGTAAGCTAATATAAATCTATATTACAGCTGGAAATGGGAAATTATTTTATTTAAAATATAAAAACTTGTGATTTTTTAAAAAGATTATTATAAATATATTGTTTTATGTAGATAGACAATGGATGAAACCGGTAATTCCTTTTGTTTTAGATAATGTGTCTAAAAATGAAAATGACAAACTCTTTAAAATCAGACCAGTACTAAAACACATTTCCAGAGTATTGAAGGAAGCATATGATCCAGAAGGATATTTATCTATCGATGAGATGATTATTCCTTTCAAGGGAAGGGTAAAAAAAAAGTATATATATATTAAAGGTATAGCCCAGTGGTTAGGGAGTTGAATTCGGAAATAATTAGGGGAAAGCTGGAAATTGTTTTAACCCCTTCAATTTAGGTCTAGAATGAATATGCTACGTTTTCCCCCTTGCACTAGGTGAGCGTTAGGAATTATACATTGATTTATAGTAAAAAAACACGGGTTTTTTAAATACAATAACACTAGCTCGAAATCACTAACTTTTTCAAAAACATTGTCAGAACAAATGTTGTAGAGCTTAAAATTCTGAATAAAATGAGTACCTACACTTAATACTTTTGTTGAATATTAAGGCCACAATTCTACTTTATAGTTTTAGCACCGTGGTCAGAGGGTTGAACTCAGAATTAATTAGGAGAAAACTGGAAATCATTTTAATCCCTTCAGATTAGGTCTAAAATGAATATTCTATGTTTTCCCCCTCGTACCAAGTGAGCGTTAGGAAATATGTACGTATTTACATTCGAAAAACATGTTTTTCCTTAATATTTTTAACAATATCTCAAAATAGTTAATTCTATCAAAAACATTGTCAGGGCAAATGTTGTAGAGCATAAAATTCTGAATAAAATGAGTACCCACATTAACATTTTTGTTCAAAATTAAGGTTGCAATTCCATTTCAAAATTTTGCCTTAATCACTAATCAAGAGCTTCAAAATAGAAGAGACCAGATTACTTTAACAGTATCTCAAAACAGCTAACTATATCAAAAAATTGCCAATACAGATGTTGTAGAGCTTAAAATTTTGAATAAAATGAATACTCACATTAATATTTTTGTTCAAAATTAAGGTCGCAATTTCAGATATTGTTAAAAATATTAAAGAAAAACGCGTTTTTCGAATGTAAATGTGTACATATTTCCTAACGCTCACTTAGTTCGAAGGGTAAAACATAGAATATTCCTTTTAGACCTAATCTGAAGGGATTAAAACGATTTCCAGTTTTCCCTTAATAAATTTTGAATTCAACCCTCAGACCACGGGGCTAAAACTTTAAAGTAGAATTGTGACCTTAATATTCAACAAAAGTATTAAGTGTAGGTACTCATTTTATTCAGAATTTTAAGCTCTACAACATTTGTACTGACAATGTTTTTGAAAAAGTTAGTGAATTCGAGATAGTGTTATGGTATTTAAAAAAAAAAAAAAAACGTATTTTTCGACAATAAATCAATGTATAATTCCTAACGCTCACCTAGTACGAGGGGGGAAACGTAGCATATTCATTCTAGCCATAAACTGGAGGGATTAAAACAATTTCCAGCTTTCGCCTAATTATTTCCGAATTGGGCCTTTTTTTGCTCTCTTACCACTGGACTAGTAAGCCATTTCCTTGGGGTACAAAGACCTGGGCACTTGCTGGAATTTCAGGATATGTACATGAGTTTGAATTTTATGAAGGGTCGAATCAACTAGCAGCTGAGTTTTCTACTAAATTTGGATCTGTTGGAAGTGTTGTACTAAGGCTTTGTGAACATATCAAGAACAAAAGCAATAAACTGTTTTTTATAACATTTTTACCGATTCCACTTCTAAATAAACCTGTTGAGTGGAAGATTTTTGCTACTAGCACAATACGTAGAAACAGATTAATAGAAGCTTCTAGCAAATTGAAGCATATGAATGTAATGAAAAAACAGCCTAGAGGTTCGTTTTCTCTAGTAACAAGCAGTGAGAATATAACCGTTACTAGATGGTATGGTAATTCTGAGGTCCATGTTGCTTCCTCATTTTTAGGAGCATTCCCCATTGGAACTGCTAACCATTCATGTTGCTTCCTCATTTTTAGGAGCATTCCCCATTGGAACTGCTAACCATTGGCGTCGAAAAGAAAAATGTATTATTCAAATTTTCTAGACCAGCCGCAATAGGAATGTACAACACAAATATGGAAGGCGTGGATCTAATAAAATTTTTACTTGGCCTTTACCGACATACATTGCGACACAAAATGTGTTTACACATATTCAATCACATATTAAATGTAGCGGTAGCCAATTCCTGGCTTTTGTGGAAAATGGATCCAGATAATGATAACTTGGACTTGCTTGAGTTTAAACCTCTATTTCCACATGACTTATTTATCAAATCTCGTCAAATTAAAAAGAAAAAGGGGGGGGGGGGGTGGACAATCACATTCCTTTGGAGAAGCAGCAGCAAAGAAAAAAGGGTAAAAATACGAGCTTCAATCGAACTTCGAAGAGATGGGTGATTCCACTTCCACTATCCTGCCAAAACTCAAGGAAAATATACAGCTAAATGCCATCTGTGTTGACGTCCTAGAAAAACGAGGTACATCTATACAAGAAGCAAAAAACCATTATCCCCTGAATGTTTCGAAGCTTTCCATTTCCGATAAACATGATTCTGTACGTTTATCGTTCATTCTTTAATTGTTATTTATATTTCCTTTTCGCTTATTGTAATTTTTTAAAACTTAATAATTGTCTAACATAATAAAACAAGCATTAAAAAATTGAAAAAATATTGCTATCAACTTTTACTTTAATGATGTAATGAAAATGTTCTTGTCTACATGTGCACCCTTAGTTACATTAAGCCTCATATGAGGCTCGTATAAAAAAGATAGAAAGAGCGACATTACAAAAAAAATTCTTTTTGCACATGATTTATAGAGGTATTTTAGAAGTATTAAGCGTTAGAAAGATTTTTTACTCTACTTTTATCATAATTTGGTGACGAGAGGGTTAAGCTTTTTAAACTACTTAACCTCTTTAATTTCTACTTAAATTAAAAAAAAAATATTGTACTCCATTTTTCTTTCACGGTTGTTGAAATAAGAAATTCAAAAACCGCTATGAAATAAGCAACAATTTCATATTTTAATTCAGTCACTTACCATTGATGTTCAACTTTGAACTTAATTTACTCTAAATCTAAATTTTGTCACTCACATCCCTTGGCTTCTGGGGTCCTCAATTATTCTTGTATGCATTGCGAGCATACTTTTTCTCATTTGAATGGCTAAAACCAACCAAACTTTGTTTAATGAGTAAAGAGTTTCCTTATATCAAAAGTAGTCGTAAATTCTAAACTTCTTACTTGAAAAACGTAATAACAAGTCATTTTGTGCTTTTATTACCTTATATCCAGTCAAAATTTCATGAAGTTATAGCCAACCATTTTTCAGAAACTGTGCACGCAATGACCAAAATCGCCGTATTGAGAAAATTGACTTTAAGGATCAAATTACCTCTTGATAATATAAAAAGAGATAAAACAAACTGTTTTAGACATAATTTCTCGTCTAAAGCAAATTTTTGCATAATTTTGTTTTTTCTAAAGAATCATATTTAGTTATAAGTTATAAAAAAAAAATCTATTTTTTGACACTTTAAAAGGTACCCGACCTCTTAAAACATATAACATTATGGATTATAAATCATGTTTTCACTTGACTCGAAACATAAAAATAATTTTATCAAGAATGAAAAATCGTGCATTAAGCATAGATTATGAAACACTTTCCAACACTCACAAAATATTTTTAAGATTTTTTTTTTTTTTTTTTTTTTTTTTTTTTTTTCATACAGTGACATTCCTCTTAGTCTGTCCTGTAATTAAATTCCTTTGTGCGTCTCTGTAAATGAAGATATCTGACTATATTTACATGAGTTAGAGCGCGGGCAGACGACAGACAGACGCAGTGGCGCCAACTTATATGGCCCATGGGGCCCGAGCCCACCCAATAATTTGCTCTTAGCCTACCCGATTTCAATTATTCTATTTTGTTACTTGTTTATTTTTCGATCTCTGAAAAAATAATTCTTCCATTGAAAACCATTTTGTTTGAAAACACAGCAGTAACACGAACACAGGACCATAACCCAACTCATTTAACCTAACTCAAATAATCCAGTTTAAATATTACTGTCTCCATATAATAGAGATAGTAATGAATGTTTACAATGTATAGATGTACTTCGCAAAAAAATTTCCTCTGAATACATTCAGACTCATCCTTTTCATGTGCGTCTAACTTTATAGTCTAAATTATCAAATAAATTCATTCAAAAGAAGCAATGATAGGTTGCTTTCAAATACACTGGCCTCCAAAAGTTAAGGTACATGGACTGGATGCTTTCGATTGCACACGGTTTGTCGAATATTAGAGATATCGCCAAGTTGGCGTCACTTTTGGCGACTCATTTTGGTCACCAAATTTGGCGATATATCGCCAAGTTGGCGACAAACTTGGCGGTATTGGGCGACAGAACAGGCTCCCCCTATGTTAACCCCCTTATAAATATGAAGATGCATTAAATGCTTCAATAACCAATGGCCGCCATTTTATCTCCCCTGTAAAACTAAAATTAATTAATTAAAATTTAATTAATGAATTAATATTTGAAGAAAACTGTGTTAACATCAATTGTCATCCAGTACAAGTGTAAAAAAAAAATTATTTTAACTTGATAGGATGAATAATAAGTATTTTATTAACGATTGAAAATTTGAACAAGACATATACTATATAAATAAATAAATACAGGGAGAGTGTGAACTAATAGTAGGAATTGAAAAATAGCTTTATTATAAGGGTTTTTCCACAACTTTTCAATCAACTCACTATATCTTTCTGAGTTTTCACACTATTTGACTGGACTTGTTACAGAAGTTACCCAAAATAGCTGGCTACCAAATTATCAAATAAAAAATTTGAAATCTTACACGCATGCGCAGTTAAAAATTATTTCATACAAGTGCCCATATCTCATCAAGTATTCAACATATTCATGTTTTAATTGCAGTATACTGTTGCTATTGTTCTTTGTCAGCTTTTTGGAAAGTTGTGTTAAATTTTGTTGAAAACTCTGTATGTTGTAAACAAAAAACTTTTGAATTTTTCACAAAAACGTTAACATCTTCACGAATATGAGTGCTATGCTTACACAAATGCATACAAACGTTGAACAGGACCCAAATAGTCATTTACCACAGTGACAAACCATTTTCAGCCTTTTCTGTTACATAGGTGATCGCAAATATTATTTTATTATTAAATTTATTATTAGCCCCCTAATTGTACCCCCGATAAATCTTCACCGAGAAATATGAAATCAAACATGTTCTTTACATCCCAGACGTTCAAGAACAATTCGCCGATAATGTTGGTAGATATTCGACAAACCGTGTACAATCGAAAACACCCGGTCCTTGTACCTTAACTTTTGGAGGCCAGTGTAGATATTGGTTATTTTTTGACACATTTGAAAATTCATTTTTCATCCTAAATGCACGATAGGTCGCAGGTGTTCAGAAACCAAGAAATGAAATAGAGTTTTCCATTATTTTTATAAGATGAAACATTTTTTCAGAAAATGCTGTAAAAGACTTTAAAACTGATTTTTGACATGCGTCATTTTTTAGTCCTTTGAGTTTTAATTTGCAGTCACATTCATAGTATATTAGTAGTAAATATTAGAGTTCATAAAAATGAAGACCTCATATGAGATTATAATTTAATAAAATCAAATTCTATTTAAAAAAATTTCTAACTTCACTATCATAACTTTCCCATCCATCTCCTTATCTCCAAAGAAAACAATATGCCCATGTCATTTTACCCTAAAATGGTTGAGAGTATCCAATG
This sequence comes from Maratus speciosus, assembly GCA_963932465.1. Lineage (NCBI taxonomy): Eukaryota > Metazoa > Arthropoda > Arachnida > Araneae > Salticidae > Maratus > Maratus speciosus. The sequence goes on from OZ010798.1 coordinate 467,979,477, forward strand.
TTTTTCAAAAGTTGACGTCACTGGACAGACGGCCAGACAAACAGAATTCATAAACACTTTTCAACTATGTTGGAAAGACGAACCAATTAACCGACCAATACAGGTATTTGTTTGAAATATAGTAAAGATACCTTTCATATTTTTCTTGTATTTGTTCCTTCGCCCTCTGGAGTTCTTCTTGGTAAAACTTCTCCTTTTCGGCCAAGTCATTTTGAAGAAAGTTGACCCTCGACAACAACTGATCTCTCTCGAACTTCACTCCTTCGTTAATCAACAATTTCGTCTCTGGAAAAAAAAAATAATAATTCCTGGTTACTAACGTAATTTGTATTCATAAAAACAGTTAATTAAGACAACCATAAAAAAAAGGTAGAATCATCGCAGTGTCTAAGAATTTAATATCTATTCTAATATTTTATTTCTCCCAATTTTGTTCTCCTTTTACTTTATGTGAATATCAGCTTACAGCATTATACAGCGGGGTGCAAAATGATAAACATGATACAACAAGTAAAAATTAAATTTAAAAAATCAAAAAACCCGACTGCGTAAAAAGCAAACTAATTAATTATTTCTCACCAATGTGAAACTATTTTTTATATTACTTACCTATTTTTTTTTAATTTACTTATATGGATGACTTTTAAGCTGTGTTTAATTGTCAGTTCCTATCTATAAACACTGTTTGGATGCGGCCTATAGATGCCTATGAGGGTTAGAGCTGCAGTAAAGCGAGAGATCCTACCTATATTACACAGCCTGAAAGTTGTGTAATATTTAAACGGAGCTTCTGACTATAAAATAGTCTAGGAAACATGTCTTCATTTTGAAAGATCTATCCAATGGTAGGCCACTCAATAGGGTGCGTAAAAAATTTTTTTCGTTTCTACCGCCCTTTTGAATTTGTGAAAACAAAACCTAACCTATAACCATCGGACGGTTAAGACGAATCGATAGAGACCTCATTCATTAAAATCCATTCAACCATTGGGCTGTTGCGAGGGTATAAAGAAATCCACATACCCAGATACGCGTCAAACACATAACCCTTCTTGGCAGTCGGGTAAAAAATAAGGTAGAATCATCGCAGTGTCCAAGAATTTAATATCTATTCTAATATTTTATTTTTCCCAATTTTGTTCTCCTTTTAAACTTTATGTGAATATCAGCTTACAGTATTATGATAAGAATGATACAAAAACAAAAAAAATTAAAAAATCCGTTTGCGTTTGCTATGCAAATGTGCAAATCTTTGTGTTAAAATAAATTGCATGATATTCCAATAAATATTAAGGTAATAGTTTGAAAAAATTGTATACCGTATCCTATTTACTCGTGTATAACGCGCACCTTTCCACCCCTAAAATTTAGGGCAAAAACCATAGGTGCGCGTTATACACGCAATAATTTTTTACCGCTTGATGTACTCACACGATATATATATATGAATTAAGAAATGTATTCAAAGAAGTAATTAAAACTGGAAAAATCTTACTTATTAGAAGTATTGCTGCATCTTTATTTCACTTGTTGCACTTTTGTATACAAACAACAGCGCTAGTAACATTATTTTAACACTAATTAAGGGGGCCTTCTACATTAGTAGAAAAAAGAAAAAGGCACTTTTTTATGATTTTTTTTGTAAGAAAACTGCATGATGGATCTTCTTGAAATTTTAACAGTTTATTCTACATATCTTAAGGTATACACAAGAATTATTTTTTATTAGATTTTGTTGCTTTTACTATAAGTTATAAACAAATATGTTCACAACTGCTTTGGAAATTTTCGTCTGGACGGTGGCATGATATCCCTTGTAGAATTATCTGAAACACAAAAATATTTTTTTTTCGTAAACTTCGTGAGTATAGCTTCTAGTTAAATTAAAGGGACCCATAAATTTATTTTAAAAAGTTATGTAATGGCTGATTAAAAAAAAAAAAAAAACTTTTTTTTAATTAAAAAAATTTGTTTTTATTTGTTAATAACTTTTTAAAAAATAATTTTAGTAAAACCTTTAATTCCTATCGAAGGCAATTAAATAAGCTTTAATTTTTAAAAAAATCAAGATGATCCATTGAGTAGTTTTTTCTTCTTCTAAATCTTGTCCACTGTTGACACGGTGGAACAATTGAACATATTTGCTTATAACTTAGAGTAGAAGCAACAAAATCTAATAAAAAAAATTCTTGTGTATACCTTAAGATATGTAGAATAAATTGTTAAAATTCAAAAAGATCCATCATGCAGTTTCTTACAAAAAAATCATAAAAAAGTGCTCTTTTTTTTTTTTTGGTCTCCTAATGTAGAAGGTCCCCTTAACAATTCTTATTGCCGCTACTGCTGTGTCCTCGTCATCACTGGCCTGGCACAGTCCATACCCTCCTAAATCATATCGTCTTCAGTTCCATCTATCTGATTGAAAATTCCAGACCCTTTGAAGCTCTATCATTCGGCTGAGATGGAACGAAATTGCATCGATAATGATATAATGATAATGATCGATAATGAGACGAAAACGATATATAGATGAATTCTGTCGTTATGAAATGCGCCCGAAATGTTGAATTTTTTAATTGCACCAAATTTTGCATTGCTAAATATGCGCAAAACCAACAGAGTGAAAAACGTCTAAGCCGGGACTCGAACCCGGATCATTAACACCAATGCTCCATCAACTGAGCTACTCGAACGATAACCAACCTTACCATGCAGTTAAAAAATTCAATATTTAGGGGTATTTATATAACTACAAAATTATATCTATATATCATTTCATCGATACTGGGTTAATTTCGCCTCCTATTTCCCACAGGTCTGTGGCTCATGCAGATATTCCATCTTGTGCTGCAGATGGAGTCTTACCAACATATAAGAGTGAGAAGTGCATGTGGAGGTGCCAAACGACAGAATATAACGTTAAGTAACCGGCAAAACAAAGCATACACAAACGAGCAGTAGGCGCTGCAGATAGGATGACGATCGAGGCAAAGATGTCAGGTTTATTGCCGCTTCGCGGCGATTAGGCGGTCATCCGCCCAAATGTCAGGTACTAAACCCGTTAAGCTGGGGCAACCCGGCAGGTAGGCCTGGTCATCGGTTAGAAAGAAAGAAAGAGTGAGGAGTGACAGGCTGGGTATCGTCTGAGTAGCTCAGTTGGTGGAACATTGTTACGCTGTACCAATGACCCGAGTTCGAGTCCCTCTTGGACACTTGTTCATTCTGTTGGTTATGCCTAGCTAGCAATGCAAAAGTTTATGCAATTAAAAAATTAAAAAAATTAATATTTCGGGCTCATTTCATAGCTACAAAATTGTATCTATATAACACAAATCGCTCACAGCAAGAAAAGTGACACATCGCGGCAAAAGTAAATTTCACAGGAGAGGCAAAAGAAAATTTGAATGACTTTACTGTAACAAGAAATTATAGCACTTAAGGCTGTTCTCAAATACAAAGGGGCAGCTATATGACATCAGTTTTAATTTATTTTTGTTCGGAAATGCACGAAACTAGCAAGTGTTGTTGTTCAGAAATGCAATCAAACTGTGTTTCCCGTTTTTTCTTTTTCTTTTTTTTTTTTTTTTTTTTTTTTGCAAACGCAATAGATCTTTCAGAAATTAGTGTCAAAGTGTGCGTTTTGAACCGAATTTCCGCGCGAAAGAAAAATAACCACTCAAGGAAGGGTGAAAAATGTCTTTGTCACGTGATCAAAATCGCTTTTAACTCAATAGGTAATTTATTGATCAAAAACTAGAAAACACAGTTCGATCTCAAATCGCTTTCATAGTCAGGCCTTACATTTTTATATATTTCTGTTAAAAAATGAATTTGTAAATGCGTCAAAACGTTTTGCGCTTGTTGAGCTGAGCAGTTGAGAACAGCCATAACTCTGTATGCAGGACTAAAAATATGCATACAAGCGTAAAACCCTCCAGAATGAAGATGTAGATGAGGTTTGCAGAGTTGGAGAGTCATTCTACCTCCCCGCACAATCCATCCTTTCTTCCCTTCTGCGGTCACGAATGGACATATAGCGTAATAAAGCGATTTTTCGGATAGCTGCACTTATGAAACTTTTTGTGTAGCAAGACACAATGATGACAGGCCTATTAGTGGAATAAACACAAAATGAATTTTCGTAAGATGTGTCATTTTTTTTGCGGGTTGGCGATATGGGTCAATATCTGAAAATTGGACAATTTGCGTCCACTGCCAATCATATTCCATTAATTATACTAAAACCCAAAACTGAAAAATGCAATATATTGTAACATTTGTTATAACAATTACCAATGATAAATGGACATATGATGATGTATAAAGTAATTAATTTTAAGTTTTAAACAAACGAAATCATCATTTCAGTCCCTGTCCCCAGGTACAAATATCCAATATTAAATGTATGCTGTAAAAATTTTTATAAATATTTTTAACTTTTGCTCTTATATTTATACCTATATATATATACAGTATGGGAAAATATAATGTTTTTTTACTCGTATAGATTGTATAGTAAAATACTGTAGTAAATATATTTGTCCCTGAGGTTGACCAACCTCTCAGTCCCTCTAACCACACATTTAGGTTAACAGATACTAGGTGGCGTTGGCAGAATTATTTCCATTGCAACAGCAATTACAGTTCAACTAGCCACCATGCATGTAGGTAAGTTGTTCTTCTCACTGTTTCACTTTTAAAAAGGATGAGTATTTTTTTATAGCATCATTCATGTCCACATATTTAACTTGTTATCGATAAAAAAAAAAACTTATTGCAACTTTATTTACGTAACATACAAATGTCACATGGAATATTTAATCATTTACATGTGTTCAATATGATTCAACAAAATGACTGTGCAGCTGTGAAGACAAAAATATCACCTCAGTCCCCATCATGTCAGTCCCAAATATTAGACACTGATTATGATGTTAATAGACCCTTTCTTCCATAAAAGTTTATCCTACGCATAAAATATACATACATCCTTGATCTCAAAACACTACAGCATTCAAATGACAAAACATGTATCATAGTATATAATTGTATTTGGAAGTTGGTACATTAATTCATAAAAAATAAAAATTCTGGAGTGAAATTGTCTAGTTTTCAGATGTTTTCGAATAGAAATGAAAAATCGTGCATCGTAGGATTAGTTCAATACATTATTATACTTACGAAATACGACAACGTTCCTCGTTAGTCTTTCTTCTTCTAACTGCAATTTAACCCTCGTCTCTTCTTCTTCTTTCATGAGTCGGTCTTCTTCTAAACGTATTTTCTCAGCCAGTTCTCTCTTTTTTGCTTGCAAGTCAAGGATCTTCGAAACTTGATTCTCTATGTTTCTCTTCGCGACCGAAACGACATCTTCACACTCTTCTCTCTCCCTCTCATATTGTTCTTTTGTAGCAGCGACATCTTTGCTCAGTTTCTCATAATATTCTTCAGTTCTATGTAGAAAACAAGAACAAAAATCATGCGTCAAACAAATGTTGTGAAACACTTTCCAACACATTCAGAATGCTCTAACAAAATTTCACAGATAATATCGTAACACGAAACGCAATTTTTCACCTTGATTCAACATAAAATATATAATGTGAACATTAAAAATCCTCTAATTATCCTCCAATTAAATTCAATCCAAGAAACTGCTACTGCTACTTCTACTTTTAACTCTAGTAATTATTGGCTCTCTCATTTTCAAAACAAAGTGACGTATTTGTATAAATAAACAACATTTAGTTATTAACCCTTAAATGCCGGCTGTTGCTTTTCGGCAACATACCCAATTTAGGCTCTAAAATGCTATTAGGATAATATTGAAGCTATAATGCCTAATTTTGCCAATAAAATACATTCTGAAATATTATTAAATCGATTTTCAAAATGTAGATGACAACACTTGTGCTGTTTAAGAATAAAGATAGATTTATTTTTTCAATTGTAGCTACTTGTTCTTTTTGTTTTGTTTGGAAGCTTGCGAAATCTACTATTTTGTTCTGCATTGAGCAAGTCAAATTTATTTCGTATTATAGTTCCTAAAATTCCTGTGTGTTTAATACTATAGAATTTTATCAAGGAAAATTATTTTTTCAATTAAAGACCAGTATTGCCGATTAGTAACTAGCTGTTTTTTAGCCGTAAACCACACTTAAAACAAAATATGATTTTTTAAAGTATTTTTCCCACGATTTATTTAAAAAATGAAAGCGGAAAAACATTATTACAATGATTTTTCAAAAATCAGACATTTAAGGGTTAAGATATTCTCTGATGATGAGCCTGGAAGGCTTGAAAGTGCTAAGAAGTTTTAAATAAAATGTATATTTTAAACTTGTAACATCTTTTTCATTACATTAGTCCCCTTTTAAGTAATATTGTGGATGTTTTTAATGTTCATATTATATAAAATTTCACAGTTTATGAAGGTGAAAGAAGGTGATATCTAAATAAATTTAGATGTACAGTCGTAGGGAAAAAAAGGTAAACACCCCTACTAACTCTGCGACAAATTATAGTAGAATAAAGTTACTGGTACCGAACGATTGGAAATAAAGTCTACATTTAAATGGTGTATAGAAAATTGTCTTAGGGAGCCATCAACATATCAAAACAAACCAAAACTTTGTTTTTTTTTTATCCATACAAAACCCAATTTTGGCACAATAAAAAGATTCTACACATTAGCCTAAATACATAATTTCATGAAATTCGTACAATTAGTTTCCGAGGAATTAATTATTTTAAAATGGGCCTATTTTAGGGGCTGTATCCAAACTGAAGTGCAGTAGGGGAGACCGGGGCTAGTTGGCTACAGGGATAAGTAGGCGCAGTCCTCTTAAATCGCCTGTTTGTGGATAGATTGCGCAACCAATCACAGAGTACCTTTCTTCTTGTTTTTTACAATCCTCATTGTAGTTTTGCAGCGTTACATATGTGCAGTGGACATTTATTAAGATTTTTTGTTTTTTGCACTCATAAGTAATTTTTTGTTGCTTCATTCTTTTTCTAATTTCTAATACTTATCTTAATAATTGCGATTTAACTTGTGCAGTTTTTCTTAGTGTATGATTAACTGTACCTACCCCATATGTGATTTACTTGGATTATTTATGCTTAGATGGTTACGTGTCCCTTTTGTGAAGAAATTTATTATGGGGCTAGTAGGCGCATTGAACACGGGGCAAGTTGGCTCGGTGTCTGGTGTATGCTGGTAACTTGAAAAACAGCAAACACCGAGAAAAGTGGCTGCAATGCAAGATTTTGGGCACTCGAGGCTTGCCCAAACGGAGACATTCGACTTTTTATTTGTGACAACTGTAACTCTGGTGATGATATCGAGTAGGATAGAAGTTACTCAATGTTAATGTTTTATTCATTATTTTTATGTCTGTATAATTTAGAATTTACATTGTAAGGCTATAACGGCTTTGTTTAAACTTACTGGTAATAATGAAATTGTTTTCTCTTAACTAAGTGTCTTATTTGAGTTTCATTTAAATTTTTATAAAGCGTGTGCCAACTTACCCCATAGGTATAGGCAACTTGCCCCGTGACGGGATAGGTTGGCGCACAATTTTCCTTTTACTTTAGGTTTCCGCTAAACATAAACTACAAAAGCTAGAAACTCAAAACTCCGGGTATTTATAGCCCAATGCTTGTTCTTTAAAAGTACAGTTAAAGTTTCATAAAAAACCTAAACAAAAAATAAATAACTAAAAACTGCGCCTACTAGCCCCGGTCTCCCCTACTCAGAGGTTGCTAAAAAGCTAGAGATTGACTAAGTCACTTCTATTAATGTATTATTTCTTGCTAATACAGTCACTTCTCACTTATACGCGTTTGAAGGAATTGATTTAAAATCGCGGATAAATGAGAGCCGCGCATAACTGAGAGAATGTTGATGTGGTATTTCTTTATACACATTATGGGGAAAAAAGCATTTTGCAATATAAGAATTATGATTAATAACATTTTATAAAATAAAAAAGGTTTAATATTAGTATATCGTACTTTAAAAAAAAATTCTTACACTTTCACTATAAAAATTAGTTTAAAAAAATACAATAAACGTAAAATTTAATTTTACGTAGAAAGAGATATAGTACTTACAAAAGAAAAAAAATGCTAATTAGTCCTCTTTAAAGAGGTCATCAATGGTCGTTTGTTTTTGCTTAGGTCGTGTTTGTACAATGACGTTTTCTAATGCATTAAAGTGCGTCATTGTATTTGATGCTACATCAGCATTTTGAAGGTAACATCTCAAAGTGTCCAGGGCTCCTAAAGCAGCAGCATAAGATGGGACAATCACTGTATCCAGTTTCATCATTATCATCCTCTTCTACTTCTTTTTCAGCATTCACGTCATCAACAAGTTGGAAATTGCTCGTCAAACGTGGCAAATGAGGTGCGTTCGTACTATAACTAGTTTTATAATTATTTTTTGCACCCCATATTGTACTGAATGTATATTTTTTTGCGCTTCATAAATGCATAGTCTGCAACATCATTAAAATGCACTTACAATAATTTTTTCCCCATTCCTCGTAATGTAACGGAAAACTTTTGACTGTCCCTGTAATTAAACTATACATCCGATTTTCATAAAATTTGAAATGGCTCAACAAAATTTTGTAGCAATTATATATTAAAAATTTCAGACCATTCGGAAGGCTGTAAAATCATTAAAATGCATTTGCTATAATTTTTTCCCATTGGCCGTAATGCAACGGAAAACTTCTGGGTGTCCTTGTAATTAAACTATACATCCGATTTTCATAAAATTGGAAATGGCTCGACAAAATTTTTCAGCAATTATATATTAAAAATTTCAGACCATTCGGAAGTCTGTAACATCATTAAAATTCACTTGCAATAATTTTTCCCATTGGCCGTAATGTAAAGAAAAACTTTTGACTGTCCCTGTAATTAAACTATACATCCGATTTTCATAAGATTGGAAATGGCTCGACAAAATTTTGCAGCAATTATATATTAAAAATTTCAGATCATTCGGTCGGGTAGTTTTTGCTCTGTTATATGCGGACGGACAGACAGACGGACGGACAGACGGACTGAACGACGACTATAGGTGCTACGTATTTATATAATTACGAACGCACCTAAAAACAGTTTCTATATCTCTTATTGCCGTTGATGTTAAGTTTTCATCAACATTGACGAAATCTTGAAAAGAAAGAGAATCTTGGCTTATGCTGTTCCATTCTTCCACGTCTACGTTAAAATCATTGCTGTCGTTTTCATTTTCCTGTAATGGGATAATTTCAACATCATTTGAAGGAAAAAAGCCCGCCTATCTAAAGCAGTTAGAAATTGTTGTGGCTGTTACGTTATTCCAAGAGGAAACCAACATATGCATAGCATCCAGAATCCAAATTTTCTTGAATTCCTTTTTCTGCTCTAGTGATATGAACATTCTTCTCACCAAATCTTTCCTATATTGCGCTTTAACTGACCTTATTATATCGAGATGTAATGGCTGAAGTCTGTTAGTACAATTTTCAGGGAAAAATATAACTCGTGTATGTGTCAGCAATGGGAGATCTGGAGGATGGGCGGGACACTGGTCCATAAATAGCAGAACGTTTATTTATTTATTTTTTTTTTTTTTGCCATCTTCATATCAAATTCTTTCAAAAAGTCTAAAAAAATTTTCGATGTCATCCAGGCATTGATGCTACTTGCATAAGAACATAGCAATTTCTTCACATTTTTTAAACACTGTGGTTTCTTCGATTTACCAATCACTATTGCGGTAATTTTTCTGATCCGTCCGCATTGCAACATAAAAGCACAGTCACTCTTTTTTTGCTGTGTTTGCCACCATGACATGTTTCTCCCATAAAATCCAGGGTTTTGTTTGGTAAAAGACGGTAAAATAAACCCGTTTCGTCGCAGTTAAAAATATTCTTAACATCAAAGTTTTGAATTAAATTTGGAAGATCTGCAATCCATTCATTAACAGTTGAATCTGAAACAGCTGCGCTTTCACCACTCAGGCAATGATTTGTTAAACCGTGTCTTTTCTTAAGTTTTTCTAGCCATCCCCAAGAAGCAGAAAAATTTTCGATTCCCAATTTTGTTGACAAAGTGAGTGCCTTTTCTTTGAATAACTCACCACTAATGGGTAAATTAGAAGCTCTCATTTCTCTAAACCACTGAATTAAAGTGGTTTCTAAAATCTCAAATTTTCCTTTCTGAATTCTTGTTCGTGTCTTCACTTGTGTTAGAATACTCACTGTTCATTTTTTTTTATCGAGTCCTTGTTCTTTAAAATCCCTCTGAGCGTTGATTCTGGCAAATCGAATTTTCGAGATAAACTTATTTTTGACAGTTTAGGATCATTTTCTGCTGCTCGTATAATCTCCATTTTGAACGATATTGTTAACTTTCTTTTACTCATTTTTATTGCACAAAGAAAACAAAAATAAAATCCAGGTGCTACCGTAATAGCAAAGACGGAAAGAAACACGCGAGTAGATTGATAAAAATAAAAGAGAAAAAAAGAAAAGAAGAAACCATTAGAACTGAAGGGAGAGGGTGAAATGTCTAATTGTAACAACCTATCCACCCTTTCAGGCGCCGCGGAACGGTCTTTTGACCTAGACACCTGCAGAAAAATTTTTATACATAAAAAAAAACTTTCGAATGTAATTCATAGTTTGTGAAATGCGTTTTATTTTCGCGTATAACTGAGAGAGACAATTCAAAGTTCCGCTTATAAGTGAGAGATGTATAGCATTATTTTACTATTCCTCGTGACGGGACCTTACGAAATTCGCGTATAACTGAGAGGCGCATAAGTGAGAGGTCACTGTATATCTATTTCACTCACTTAATATGCTTCGGCTATTATCATATACGGTAAAATCCTTTCCAATATTCATTTTATAATGCTTCCAAGTGCTGAAATCCGATTTTAAGAAATATAAGATATCTGTAATTATAATAGTTTTTCTAATATGGGAACGTCCACAGCAATAGATTTTTTTTTCTGAAAAATTATTTTAAATGGAAATATAAGTGTGATACATCAATTTAAAACTAAAGAGTTGCTGCATAGGAATTTGTAAGTTTTAATTTTATAAGAATAAGTCGACACAGAAACTGAGCTGGAAACTAACAGTATTAAAATTCATTTACAGTTGAGCATAAAAATCCACTTATTGAGTTGTATGTTTTTTTTACTTCTGTTCATTAAATGAAATTATTATGCATTGAATATAACAAGGACTTTTTGACCAAAGTTTTGTAGATATTAAATGCTAGAATTAGAGTAATCATTTACAGCAAATACACCATCGGCATCTATTTAAAAAGAAATAAGTAATATAAAAATTTTGTTTTTAAAGTCAATTCCTACTTAGGCCATCAAAGAAAAATTTAACGTAATCCCTTAAGCTAATATTAGTTTTTGTTGCATTAAAATATCTCAATTTGTTGATTTTCTATAAGCAAGTAGGTTTACAACGGAAGTCTATGGGAATTTGGCGAAATATTAGAGGTATCGCCAAGTTGGCGTCATTTTTTAGACTCATTTGGGGTCGCCAAATTTGGCGATATATCGCCAAGTTGACGACAAACTTGGCGGTATTTGGCGAGAGAACATGGTCCCCCCTATGGTAACCCCCCTTATAGATATGAAGATGCATTAAATGCTGTTCAATAACCAATGGCCGCCATTTTGTTTCCCACATAAAACTAAAATTAATTAATTAAATTTAATTAATGAATTAATATTTGAAAAATCTGTATTAGCATCAATTGTCATCCAGTACAAGTTTTAAAAAAATATTTCAACTTGATAGGATGAATAATATTTTATTAACGATTGAAAATTTGAACAAGATATATATATATATATATATATATATATATATAGGGAGAGTGTGAACTAATAGTAGGAATTAAAAAATATATATATCACAGATTCTTTTATTTTGTGGAAAACATTGAAATGAATAATTTCGTAACTACACCACCAATTAAACTTATGTTCTCTGAAATTTTATATCAATGTGATCATCACAGTTTCTTTCATCAAACTTAAACATCACCCAAGCGTAAACAAGATATACAAGGACAAACTGGCCTACATGATGAAACTTAAAAATCACCAGTGGCAAGAATTTACTACCAAAATTTTAAAATACAGAAATTTGATATAAACAGAAGGACTACGTCTGAATTCATTCACAATTATAAAAACTTTTCAAAATAACAAACATTACATTAAAGGATAAAAACACTAAAAACAATTTAAAAGGACGTTTTGGATTCATTCTGAATCCCTCATCAGCTAATTCTTAACGTAAAAGTCATACTAGGTTTTAAAGTTCAACAAGTAGAAAAACATTACATCAAGTTAACAAAAAAAAAATATATATATATATAAATAAAACAAAACTGAATATTCTCTACCTATAGAATATTCAGTTTTGTTTTTATTATAATTTTTTTTTTGTCAACTTGATGTAATCTTTTTCTACTTGTTGAACTTTAAAACCTAGTATGACTTTTACGTTAAGAATTAGCTGATGAGGGATTCAGAATGAATCCGAAATGTCCTTTTAAATTGTATTTAGTGTTTTTATCCTTTAATGTAATGTAATGTTTGTTATTTTGAGAAGTTTTATAATACAGAAATTTGTCTAAAAAAATGATTATGCCAAATAAGAAAAATTATTTCATATGACAGAACTTTAACAAAAGAGTAGTAGACAATTATAGGCAGATTAGTACACAAAAAATGAGAAAGCAAAAAAAACCCCTTCCCCACTAATAAGCCACATGTTTTGTTTAAATTTCAAATCTGTCAATATGATATACAGAAAGCATTTTTATCAAGAACTTCTTGCAATTTCTATATCATTGATTCAATAAGGCTGTTAGCAATTTCTTGCCTAGCACATGAACGTAGAAAGGATTTAGGTTAACGTAAGATCGCGACGCACTGAAATACGTTTTACGCTTTCTTTACATCGTAAGACGGACTAATACTATGTTCGCACTGGAATATCGGAACTGTCTAACCACCGAACTCTCTTAATTTTGAGGTGGTACCCTCCCGGAATTGGAAATTTGTTCACATCGAAAAACTGACCTAAGATAACTCAGTGAACGTCACTGTGTTGTTTGCGCATGCGCTTAAGATAAAACCGCCCGCAACACCCAATCAGTTAATGCGAAGCTTTATAGCCGGCGCGGCGAGAGTGAATGGCCGTGACTGTTTCTAGCCCGAAGAAAGTTGAAACTCTCTCAGAGAGTTTGTGGAACTCCATCAGAGAGTTCGGAGGTTTAAGGTAGTTCCGATAACGCAGTGTGAACAGGGTATTATACCCTGTTCACACTAGAAACTTAAGATATCTTAGACCGCCAGTTTTGAAGTGGTACCCTCCCGGAATTGGGTGCCTGTTCGCATCAAAAAACTTACTTAAGATATTTCAGTAGCGTCATTGTGTCTGTGATCTGAACAAAAGTAAAGTATGCGCATGCGCTTAAAGCAAAAAAACGGCCGCAGCAGCCAATCAGTAAAAGCGAAGCTTCATAGCCAACGAGAGTGAGTGGTCGTTCCTGTATCTAGCCAAAGTAAGTCGAAACTCTCTGAGAGAGTTTGTGGAACTCTCTCAGAGAGTTCGGCGGCCTGAGATATCTTAAGGTATCCAGTGTGAACATAGTATTACGCTCTAAGTTGATCTTAAGCGCAAGGGCGGCGGCAGAGGGGGGTTGGGCATACCTGGCCCCGCCGAAGGGGTCAAATTTAATCCTCGTCGGGGAAAATTTTTTGACTTGAGTGTAGAGTCCTGCATCGGGTCGGATGACCCGATTTTTCCCGACCCGAATCGTGTCGAGTCGGGTGCATGTTAGTTTTAAAAAAAACGATCTCTGGTTAGTTTATAGAAAACCCGACCCACTGATAAGTTTGCCGCTGGTTTTTTTTTTTTCTTTGATAGTCGGATTGGCTTGGCTAAATTTTTTTTTGGTTTCGGGATGAGTTTTGATTCTTACGCGTCGGTCTTTTTTAAGCTGATTTTTTTAAAAAATGCTTATATCTCAGATTAGAGTCCTGCATCGATTCAAGTTGCCCGATTTTTCCTACACCCGATCCGACTCACGGTTTGGATTGAGGTGGCATTTTGCGTTGTGGTTGGGTTCGGTTTCGGGTTGAGTTTTGATACTTAAGAGAAGTGTTGCCAAGTGTCCCGATTTACGTGGAACGTCCGTGGAAATTTTCACCATACCCAAATTATGTCAAATTTTTACGAGTTTAATCTAAATTAAAATTTTATGCCTTAGTCTGCGACGAGAAAATTTAAGAATTTAACCACATGTCGGTTACAGTCTGTCATTACAACGACCGGATGTTACCGAAAATCTTATACATTTTCTCTAGAACTCATGTTCACTCCTGTTCAATGTTTATTCGATTGACCGCAAACTTAGGCGCCTATAAGAAATACGATTTCAAGAAGAGACAGGACGTGGAAATTCATCTGCTCTCTCCGATCGTTTTATTAAAAAGCGTAGGGTAAGTATTTTTTGTATAAATGAATGAGTAAATAAAAAGATAGTTTTGTATAATTATTCAAGCTAACTTAGTATCAAACTAAAAATTTCTTCTTTGTTCATTAATTTTAATATAGAGTCTAATTTTATAATAATATGGATATTAATCTCTATTTAATATATAGAAGAGAAATGGAAGGTATAAATGAGAAAATAATTATATACATAACTTCATTGTAAAGTTCGGGAAAAATTGTTGTCGGGTTTTGGGTCAATGGAAATTTTTTGTTAAGTTTCGGATTGACTTTAAGTTGAATGTTTGGGTCAAGTATAACCCAACAAGCGCAGGAATCTATTTCAGATAAAAAACTACGTATTTGAATATGAATGGCTCCTTACATGTTTATTTTTCTACATAAAAGGTAACATTAATATTAGAGATAGGATTACAGACTATTTTTCTATAATTACATTATATGTATTTTGGATCAATTTTCTCCGATTCCGGGTTTCAGTTTGGGTTTGGAATTAATTATTTCGGGTTCGATCGGGTTACGGGTAGACGGAATATTTTCGGTCGAGTTCAATTCGGGTTGAAGCTTGGTTTTAAATAAAAGTTGCGGGGCTGCAAATTTTATTTATTACCTTAGTGGGACCCTAATTATGTGTAACGTTTAACTGCCAGTATTCACGATGACATTTTCACTAACAAATTTAAATAATTTTAAATTAAAATAATTTTTGGTCACTGCATGCGTTTTCGATAGGGATTTGTCAGCTGATTTTTTTCAGTTACCTCCGACATTAAAATACAGTCGGCTCTCGTTAATTCGAAATCGGATAAATCGAATCTTCGCTTAATTCGAACTAAACATGAAGTCCCGAAATTTTCAATGGCAGAATAACGTTAAAACTTTTCCTTTATTCGAACTCATTTTCTCTTGACTTCGTTTAATTCGAACTAATGAGAATTCCATTTTTTCATTTTTCCTTACTTTCTCACGGACTTCAGATCCTTGAAATAACTTTCTTTCTTTCATTTTTGTCAGAATTGTTCTGAACTAGTATAATAATTTCATGCATTTGAAATCCGCTTTCTTAGTGCGCCCTGTCTGTCCATCAATGACACATCCGCCCCTTCTTCCATTGTGCTTTTCCTAATCCCTTCTGTAGCATTTGACCCAGTGACATTCCAAGAAATTCACTGAGTGGACATCTGTTAAAGATAGGGGAAACCTGTTTTATCACTACATTCTACTTTCACTCTGGGGATCGAATTTTTCAGTCAATGGTTTTACTTACTGCTAAATTGTTTTTTGAGAAAGTAAAAGGTCTTGTTTCTTTAAAATATGGCTCCACGTGGAAGTTATAAATCGTTAACTCTAGAAGCCAAAGTGGAAATTATTAAAAAGGTAGGATGTGGCCAATCTAAGACAGAAATTGCTGCAGAATATGGAATAAAAAAGAATACGCTGCCTACTTACTTGAAAAATAAAGAATTCATCCTGAAATCATGGGAAAAGGAAAGATTTGCTAAAGGACGAAAACGTATGAGAACAGTAGCCCATGAGGATTTAGAGGAAGCTTTACTGTTATGGACAAAAGATGCATTGGCAAGAAATGTACCTTTGAGTGGACCTATATTGGCAGCTAAAGCGAAAGAACTTGCACTACTCATGGGTATTAAAAATTTCAATTGCAGCGAAGGATGGCTGACACGTTTTAAGCAGCGAAATAACATCGTACACAAAACTGTGTGTGGTGAAAGTGGTGCTGTAGACCTCGCTGCTTGCAATGAATTCTGCGAAAAGCTACCCGAACTTATTTCTACTTATGCAATGAAATATGTGTTTAATGCCGATGAAACAGGGTTGTTTTATAAACTTCTTCCTAATAAGACTTTAACATTTAAAGGTGAAACGTGCACAAGTGATAAACTTAGAAAAGACAGGATAACTGTGATGGTAGGTGCCAATATGGATGGAAGTGAGAAGTTAAAATTGTTAGTTATTTGTAAATCAACTAATCCACGTTGCTTCAAAGGAGTTAAAACACTGCCTGTTGATTATGTGGCAAATGCCAAAACCTGGATGACGCGTGAGATCTGCATCAGTTGGTTAAAAGAACTGGATAAAAAAATTTCTCGTGAAAACAGAAAAATTCTATTGCTGCTAGATAATGTGCAGAGTCATTGTAAACTACCAACACTGAGCTCTATAAAGATTGAATATTTACCCCCTAATACTACAGCACAACTGCAACCGATGGACCAAGGAATAATTCAAAATTTAAAAACTCATTATCGTAAAAGGATTCTAGAACAAATTTTATTTTCGATTGACCTTAAAGAAAACTACGACATAACATTACTCACGGCCATCAACGATTTATATGCGGCGTGGGACGCCGTACAACCTGAAACAATAGAAAAATGCTTTCGACATGCCGGATTTATCCATCCATCTAAAAAGAGTGGTTATAATGCAAATGACGAAAACTACAGACCTTTTGAAGAAATAGAATTTCCAAACTTTTCTGAAAAGTTCCAATGCGATATTACGTTCGCAGAGTATGTAGCAGCCGACAATAGTTTAGAAGTATCTGGACCCTTAATTGTGGAAGAAATTGTTGAAACAATTCACGAAAAATGCAATGAGGAGATGGAATCGGATTCTGGTGATTCTGCTACTATGTCCCAAGTGCTTTCCTTACCCACAAAAAAGTCAATTGCACAATCAATTGAGTTTTTGCGTACATTTATCCTGATGCAGACGTCATCAGACAAAGAACTTAACTGTTTGTTACAAATAGAAAAACTGGCTAAAAAGTCAAAAATGAATAGGACTAAGCAAACAACAATTGATGATTTTTTTCATAGAGATGATAAATAAGTGTAAATAATTTCTTAAATGTTCATCTAATTTCAGGTAAGAAAATTATAGTACAATTAAAATGTAATTTTAAATGCCGTTGTTCTATAGTGTATTATTAATTTTTATGTTTTATTTATATTATTTTAATATTATTAATTATTTTATGTATTTATATCTTTTAATTTAATAGTAAGTCATTCTAACGATAACATACGAAATTAAAAAAAAAAAAAAAAAAAAATACTATAACATTAATTCCTTTGTAATAGTACCTCTTTAAACATGTTTTCTCTCATACTTTCCATAATTCGAACTCTGGATAATTCGAACATTTCTTGTGGTCCCGACGAGTTCGAATTATCGAGAGCCGACTGTACATGGTCAACCCGTCCTGAACACGAACCGCGTTTCGAAAAAAATTGGTTACCCACTTTACCTGATGCGGGACCCTTGTTTCTAGATCTCTGCATTTTCTTAAGGGACGGGTGATCCGCCTTATAACAGGAGAACTATTCCATACGTTGTCGCTCACACACTGCTGTGTATGGGCCATACACGTAAAATGGGTAATATTGAATGACCTCTTATTGGGAGGTTGCTCAGTGGAAAAAGAGTACGAAACAGAGTTTTTCCTTTCGGGTAATGCTCAAAAGTGCGGAAACTTTTTCTTTTGTTGATTCGTCCGCCTTCAGGGCTTAATTTGCGCCGGAGCACAGCGGAGCTCAGCTCCGGTACTTCTCTGTTTTTAGTAAATATTTAAGTATTGGTCGGAATTCACCAGAGCTCATAAATACAGGGTTCCGGAGCCCAGTACAATAGCGCTTTTTTTGCATCATGAACGTTGCCCATTTTAAGGCACACTTACGAAGTCATTTACATTTGTAAGTAGATATAATTGCCATGTTTTGTTATTCTGGTAGAAAGCAACCGAGAAGTGTTTCCTCTTTTTCTATAAAAGCATCGAATCTTTTTAATTTAATCTGTCAAATTTTTAATTTAATCTGATTTTCAGAAGCTCACCTCAAAAGATTGTAAAACGGAAGGAATCGATTATAGTTTAAGATACGCACGTTTTATAGGAAATTTAAAAACGTTGTTCTATTCTTAAGTATATAAATATTAATTTCTGTAAATTTCATTCTTTTTTTTTCATAAAAAATGCATAGCTGAAATATTTATTTTTTGTGTTACCACTATTTCCGAATCATAATCCTTACCATATTTAATCCCAGATTTCTGCAGTTAATTAACATTAAAATTAGGCAAAGATTTCTATTCGAAAGGAGTAGTGATAACTAAAAAGTGGAATAGTTTACATCTAAGTATATGCTGATAGATATATTTAAAAATTTTATTTCTCTAAAGAAAAAAAAAATATTTTAAGTTTTGCAAATAGCGTATGGAATATAAATATGGAGATTGGAGTGACGGGTTGGGAAGGGGGGGGGGGCACGCTACGGTTGTTAGCACTGCAGAATATTAGGGCTCCGGTACTTTTTTTTGTTAGAAATTGAGCCCTGCCGCCTATGAAGATTAGGTGACTAGTAGGATGTTTCCAAATTAACCTTAAGAGCTATTTTCAATTTATTTATCTACTATACTCTTTACAAGCT
Source organism: Maratus speciosus (assembly GCA_963932465.1). Taxonomy (NCBI): domain Eukaryota; kingdom Metazoa; phylum Arthropoda; class Arachnida; order Araneae; family Salticidae; genus Maratus; species Maratus speciosus. The sequence goes on from OZ010798.1 coordinate 467,998,495, forward strand.
TCGAAATTTATATTTGGGATAAAAATGTTTTGGCCCTGTGCAATTCATCTCTAATTAAATCGCAGTGTGAGTGTTAGAGAGCTGTGCGTTTCGAGATATGCCAAATCCGGACGCGAAACATATTCAACCTGTTATTTAATAAACGAAAAAAAAAAGAAAGAAAGAAAGAAATGCTTTACTGTTCATTTAAACCCCTAATAAAGGAGAAAAGTTATCACGACATGGGGAAAAAAATTAAATACAGTTCTGGTCGGGCCCGAATCAACAGAAAAATATAAGACCCGGACGTGTCCTGAGAGGAATGAAGTTCGAGCCCGGACCAACTTTTTTAAAGCTAAAATTTAGCTCGAGCCGTACCGAGTTTTCAGATAAAATTTAAGCCCGGTCCGAGTTTAATGAAAGAAACTTTACCGAGCTCGGGCTTCGGGACAACCCGGGCTTGTTTAGATCTCTTATACAGTAGAGCCCCGATTATCCGGAAAAATCCGGATAATTGAACAACTTTTAAAAACACCTAATGGGAATGTTTTTTAGGTCACTTCCCTTCACACTTTTTCCAGGCTTAGGACTGGCAATTGTGGTAGTGCACATTTTAGCGTATTAAGGCGTATTTAGAAGTTTTTTTTTTTTTTTTTTTTTTTTTTTTTTTTTTTTTTTTTTTTACTTTTTTTAAATTTTATTTACTACAAATTGGTCCAAATTTAGACGTATGCATAGAAATTATTACATGTATATATACATACATTTTACAGTACGTACATTAAAAAAAATCATTGTGATAGGAAAAAGAAATTCTTGATAGACTTCTGCTTCCTACACTGTAAAAAAAATTCCGCAACGTTCCTGGGAAAAAATGGGCAGCTGAGTTGCCCATTATTTCCAAGAAACATTTCTTGAAAATGACTGGAACTTTACTGTATATGTTAAAAACTTTCTACAGAAATGCCAGTAAGTTTCCTGCGAAATACCAGGAATATTTCTGTTGACAGCAAAACATTACTGACATATTCAAGGCTGGAGTAGCACAAGAGCGAAAAATGTCCAGACCAGGGATCGAACCTGGATACTTGGCGTGCCGTGCCAATGCCTTACCTGTTAGGCTATCCGGACCGATACCTGGCTGACATAATTCCCTCTGGATGTTCGTTCCCTTCATTATGACATTACTGACATTTCACAGCATGCGGGATCCGCAGACGATTTTTACATTTCCAGTTGACAATTTTCGCTTTATTATCATTATTTGTTAGAATGAAAAAATATTTTGAAATTGACATCAAAATTATTATTTATAATTTACACGAAAAAATAAATTTTCAGTTAAAATTCAATAAAGTAAATATATATGTGATATATTGTTTCTGAACTTTGCTTAAAATATAAAAATATATAAATGTAAATAATAATTAGAAAAAAAATCTAGACATAAAATATTTTGGATTTTCGTCAGTGATTATGTTAGTTTTCAAGTTAGATAAAATACATATAAATTTTCATGAAAAAAAAACCTAAACGTAATTGTATATTTTTTCCGAAAAAAAAAAAAAATTCAAATTTGCAGCAATTCAAAGTGTTAAATATATGTCAAATTTAAATCAAATTGTAATAAAGTGTTAAAATATAAAATTAATTTAAAAAGAAAAAAAAAAGTCAAGAGGTAGCATCGAACCCGGGCCGTACGGGTGGCGTGCAAGCTTTCTGCGTCCACACCACGAAAGACACGTTGAGAGCTGCAAACTAATGGGTATTTGAAACGTATGCTAAAACTCGGCATCTAATTTCTGAAAATCTAAGGCCCATTTGAAGAAATCCTTTCACAAGAATAATTAGAGATAAGAACTCTAAAACATACTTTAAATTAATCAAAATAGGTGAGAGTCATATTTGATTGTCCCCTGGTTAATGCAGATCCAAATAATAGGTGTATTTTTTTTTTTACACAGTCTGCTCGTTAAAGATTTCACAGACAAGTACGAGAGATAATCTCTTAGTGATGTCACAGAGGTATTGTATTTTCATCTGAATTATCTTGACAATAGAGACGTAAAGGATTATGTCGTCTATTGATTTATTTGCATTCCATATTGATTTTTTTACATTCATTTAAGGAATTCTTTTTCGACACTCGCGCGCGAGCAACGGATTATAGCAAAAAAATAATAAATGGCGGCCGCAGCGTTTTGCTGTTTCCAACTTTTGTGTCAGGAACGTTTCAGATAAGAAAACCAGAATTTCACAGGAAAGAGCTAAATTATTCTGAAAACCCGAGAAAAGGAGAAACGTTCCTGGATTTTACATGGAACGTTACCATTTTTTTTTACAGTGTAGAGGGCATTTTCTTTTTTTCTGCGTGGGACTCTCGCGCGTTAGAAGTGAAACTTCTTAGGTTCTAGAAACAGTTGATTTTATGCATTGCTCTCTTTGCATTTGCTGGCGATTTTATTATTTCCTGATTAGGAAATCGTTATTTAACGGTTAACTTTCGTCACATCCAGCCAAATTCACCCTGCCGCACCCAAAGAAGATTCACTTAAAATTTTTTGGAGAAGGTTGGAAAAAAACGTATGACCTTTGACCGATCCGCTTTATTGGACAATCCAGTTAATCGGCGTCCGAATAATCGGCACTCTACATACAGTAGAGACATTATAAATTCTGCCCCCCCTGTCGGGGATACTGTGCCCCCCCGTCGGGCAAGTTCTGCCGCCGCCCCTGCTTAAGCGAGGCACCCCAGCTTAATCCCCCCATCCCCCGAGGCACCCCAAGGTAATCCCAGCCAAATGCTTCAATAACATGAATAAAATATATATATTTTTTTTCACATTATGTTTTTCTGCACATCATAGACGGCCCCTTAAACCAACATTTTGAAGTTTTTTAAGCATAATTTAAAAACTAATTAGAAGAAAAATTCAAAATTTTGGATTTCCATAAAGCAGGATATAATAAATTTATCAAAAAAAAAAAATGTAGGCTGCAATTCATATTTTTTTCGAATATTAATTTCATAATTCATATTATAAAATGGTTAAAATTATAAATTAAATGCACTTATTTTTGGATTTTTTAGTATTACAACCACATAAAAAAATTATCACATTAGGAATATAATTTCAGGAGATATTAATAAGAATATGAAAATGTAAATTTGAATTTAGAAGCTCTAAATTTGAATGTTTATAATTAAAAAACTTATTATCCAAATAACTTGAAATTTCTTCTCTAGGCATAGTTATCAATCGAAGATTTAAAATATCTTGTCATTGAAAAAAAAAACAAAGTTTAGGCTGGTTTTGATTTGTAGATGGCCTCCAAAGCAAATTTTACATACATCATTTAAAAGTAAACTTAATTCCCAATCGTTTGGTACCAGTAATTTTTTTCTACGATTATTTGTTGCTGAGTTAATAGGAGGTGTTTACTTTTTTTCTCCACGAATGCACGTTCAGATCACCTCCTAATTAACGCTTTTTTAATTTGACAAAATTTAAGAATTTTATTTTAGCAATAACGATGCGAAACTTTTCAAATGATCAATAAAACTTTGGCATGAAAAATTAACTCCATATTGCCGTCTGTTGAGAATTCTATGAACAATTTATATTAACCCTTTATCTATTGACCGTACTTATAAGTACCATTAAAATAACTTGTTATACAATTCATTTAATACATGGATTAGTTGTAATACAGTTTAGAATGGGTTATAGATGCATTACTTCATCTCGTTCCAAAAGCATTATTGTTACACAAAACAAAAATATTTTTAAAAGGATGATTTTTTTTTGCCATTGCATCTTTTCAGCTTTCTCGGCGTTGGGTGGGGGGATTTTTCAATTCGGAAATATTTCTAAATTTCTATTGTAAGAATATTCTATTTGTACATTTCCTAATTCTACAAAATACTGAGAAAAACATTTAAATAAAAGCTTTGAGTGGAGTTATAAATATGGCACAAAATTCCTCTAAATTCAAATTTAGTTAATCCTTCAAAATCCTTCCATCCTTCTAAAATTTATTAAATGATTATGTAAATCTTCTAATGTAGTTTCAGTTAACGAAAAAAGCTTTAGAAGATAAAATTTTGATGAATTCATAATTCAGCGCATAAAGGGTTAATTGCTGTTCTAGAAGATAGTTTCAATAAATAAAATCGTCTTTTAAAATCCCTTCTTATGCTTTACATCTATACTAATCTATACTTAACTTATATAATATTATAAAGAGGTAAAAATTGTTTATTTGTAGGAGGTAAGCTCTGGAACTACCGAACCTATTTCAAAAGTAATGGTATCAAAATGATGGTGTTAGTCCAACTTAGAACATAGGCTATATCTTATGTCCGTGCCACTGGCCAAAAGGGGGTGTTTGATCAAAAAACGTTCTAAAAAGGCGATTTTTGTGTTACTGAAGGGCCTAGAAACATGAAATTGGGAATGATAGTTACTTGTAAGATACTAATGATCTCTAAGGACATTTCTTACAAAAATCGGAATTAAAAAGGAGTGCAAATGCGCGAAAAGCGTTCTTAAAAACGTTCTAAATGGTGATTTTTACGAAATTTCAGGAAGTACCAAACTTAAAAAAAAAAAAAAAATGGTGTCAAAATCATGGTGACAACCCTTGCTCCAACATAGGCTACATTTTATGTCGGTGCCACTACCATTAACGGGGGTGCAAGGAGCAAAAAAACGTTCGAAATTGTGATTTTTAGTGTTACTGAAGGGCCATGTACATGGAATTTGGCATGGTAGTTACTTGGTAGATATAAATTATCTCTAAGAACATTTCTTAAAAAATTCGAAATTTAAAAGGGGGTGAAAATGCGCAAAACGCGTTCTAAAAAACGTTCTAAATGACTATTTTTATGCAATCTCAAGAAGTTCCAAACCAATTTCACAAATAATGGTGTCAAAATGATGGTGACAACGCTTGTTCCAATATTGGCTACATTTTATGTCGGTGCCACTACCCCTAAAAGGGTTGCAGGAGCAAAAAAAAAGTTCGAAATTGCGATTTTGTTTTACTGAATGGACCAGATACATGGAATTTGGCATAGTAGTTACTTATTAGATATAAATGATCTCTAAGAACATTTCTTAAAAAAATCGAAATTTAAAAGGGGTGAAATGCGCAAAAGGCGTTCTAAAAAACGTTCTAAATGGCCATTTTTACGCACTTTCAAGAAGTACCAAACCGATTTAAAAAATAATGGTATCAAAATGATGGTGATAACACTTGCTTCAATATAGGCTACATTTTATGTCGGTGCCACTACCCCTAAAGGGGGTACAGGAACAAAAAAACATTCGAAATTGCGATTTTTGTGTTACTGAAGGGCCCAGATACATAGAATTTTGCATGGTAAATACTTATTAGATATAAATGATCTCTAAGAATATTCCTTTAAAAATTCGAAATTTAAAAGGGTGAAAATGCGCAAAAAGCGCTCTAAAAAAAGTTCTAAATGGCAATTTTTACGCAATCTCAAGAAGTACCAAACCGATTTTAAAAATAATGGTGTCAAAATGATGGTGACAACCCTTGCTCCAACATAGGCTACATTTTATGTCGGTGCCATTAGCCCCAAAGAGGGTGCAGGAGCAAAAGAAGTTAGATAATGCGATTTTTGTGTTACTGAAGGGCCTAGAAACATGAAATTTGGAATGGTAGTTACTTGTAAGATATAAATGATCTCTAAGAACATTTCTTAAAAAATTCGAAATTTAAAAGGGGTGAAAATGCGCGAAAAGAGTTCTAAGAAACGTTCTAAATGGCGATTTCTACGCAATCTCAGAAAGTACCCAACCGATTTCAAAAGTAATGGTTGAAAATTGATGATGATAGCCCTTGCTCCAATATAGGATCTACTTCATGTCGGTGTCACTACCACCTTGCGGTTACATTTTAAAAAATGTTCTAAATTGGGATTTTTGTGATACTGAAGGGGCTAGCAACATGAAATTTGGCATGGTAATTACTTATGAGATGTAAATGCTCTCTGAGAAGAGTTCCTTAAAAATTTGAAATTTAAATGAGGTGAAAATAAACGAAAAGCGTTCTGAAAACGTTCTAAATAGTGATTTATACGCAATCTCATGAAATATAAACCGATTTCAGAAGTAATGGTTTAAAATTGATGGTGACAGTCCCCGCTCCAACATATCCTATATTTTACGTTGTTGTCACTACCACCTGCGGGTTACAAGAGCAAAAAATGTTCTAAATTGCGTTTTTTGTGTTAAAGAGGGGGTCTAACATTTTAAATTTGGAATGGTAATTCCTTCAAAGATGCAAATGCTTTCTAAGAATTGTCGAAAGAAAATTCCAAATTTAAAAGGATGAAATGAGCGAAAAGCGTTCTATAAGCGTTCTAAATTACGATTTTTATGCAGTCGTATGAAATACGAAACCAATTTAAACATGATGGTTGCAAACTGATGGTGATAGAACCTGCTCAAGCATAAGCTATATTTTATGTCGGTGCCACAACCCCTAGAGGGTTGCAGGGGCAAAAAACTTTTTTAATTGCGATTTCTGCGGTACTGGAGAAGCTAGAAACTTTAAATATAGCACGGTAGTTACATATAAAATGTAAATGTCCTCTGAGAACAGTCGAAAATAAATTCGAAATTAAAAAGGACTGAAGCGAAGCGAAGGAGCGAAAAGCATTCTAAAAGTGTCCTAAATTACGATTTCTATGGAATCTCAGGAAATAATAAACCGATTACAGAAGTTATTGGTTGCGAATCAAGAGTGATAGTCCCTGATCCTATACGGGCTATATTTTATGCCGGTGTCACTACCACCTGGTTGGCAGGAACAACAAGAAAGCTTTTAAAAACATCTAAATCCCGTTTTCTAAAGAACATTAGGAAATACCAACCGCTTTCAAGGTTAATGTTGTTGGCAAATTAATGGTGACAGTCTCTGTTTCAACATTTTTCGAGACATCCCCTTTCAAATCTGTTTCGGCATTTTATGTTGGTGCCACTAACACCAGAGAGGTGGTAGACTGTTAGACAAGAAGCTTGGAATTTGACATGATGGTTAATTTTAAGATGTAAATTGTGTTAAGAGGGTTTCTAAAAAATTCAAAACTTCAAATGAATACTGAAATGAGCATAAAAGTCTCAAAATACTTTCTAAATTGTCAATTATTTGGAATCAGTTTTAGTTCTTCTTTTTAATTAAAATCTCATTTCTGTCTATTGCACTTTTATAATGAAGTTTATTCAAACTGTGGCTTAATTTGCAATTTTTTAATTATTCCAAAAAGTGTTCCTCTAATAAAAAATAGTCATGCAAATATCACTAGGGATATTTCAACTATTACGCGAGCAAAGCCGCGGGGTTTGCTAGTACATTGATATTTGGGTATGCTGCAGACCATAGAAGATCGGACACTCCCATAGAGCGTAATGGTAATGTGATTGCTTTCGTAGCGCCTTTAGTGACAATGGAGAAGAAACGCCCCATCCTTGTAATATTTTTATTACTGAATATCTACCTTATTGTGATCTTTCTTTTTTTAATGTTGCCTGATGTTTACGTTTTCAATAGAGTCTTAGACCGATACATGAGGTTCTGACTTTTCTCCTCGTGGAGGAAGGTTGAATCTGTGGTTGTCCCAAGGAAATAAGAAATAACGCCATTTTTGTGATCATTTGAGGTCATGCCGACAAAAGCCGTAGCGAATACCTCATAGCTTAAATAACTAAAAAAAATAAATAAATAAATAACTGATACATGAAGATAGAATAGATATTCTATTTTATATATCTAATATCTATTCTATGTTCATGCACAGATATTTGCTTTTTTTCTTTTTACATGATGAGTGAACGATTTAAGTGCAACGAAAAACAAGGTAAAAATTTCGTATTGAATGCTATATATCAAAAGCAATGGTGTAATGTAAAATATACGAAAATTGCATTCTACAATCCCAGAAAATTTCATAATTATTCTCATTTGGTGGAAATTTTTTATAGCCGATGTTTTATTAATTTATGAAGTTTAACGTATTAAACAATCGTTACAATAATCTTTTAAAATTTACGCATTTTCGCTTTCTTACAGATAAAATAAAAATATTGTTTTTAATGTAAATAACGTACAGTCAATTCAATAATATTTATAATATTAACATATAAGAAATAATAATAAAATTACAGATGGAGGAAAAATTCCTTTCGACAAATTTTTAGAATTATATAAATCTAAAAATTAAAAATAAATAGAGGTACTGGCATTACACTCAATAAAATTTTATTCGATATGAATGAATTAACACAAAACCTGAATTTGAATTTTTATAATTAAATCTCATAAACTTACATATTTACATTCTTAACAGAATTTTCAAGGGTTTTTCTTTTATATTATAAAGGTGAACGATACAGGTACGGAAACAAAAAAAAACAGCTAAATAAATAAACATAAATACATCGCCTGCATCTGCTTCGTTTTAGGAAAGAATAGATATTCAAAACATATTTCTTCAACATGGGTAAATTTCGGAGCTTGTTTATTCTTCCCCCTTGTCGGTAGTGACGCCAATTTTTACAGCATTTTTTGAAATATTTTCTGCATTTATCAAAAAATCAACAAGCACGGCACATTATACAGTTTCTGAATAAGAGAATTTCCCAGTTTGATGCGTTTGAGAGCAAAAATGAATTTAAAAATAAATCAGAAAATAAGCAGTTTGGATTGGAATACACCCTTAACACTAGAACCGCCGTAGTGGTCATTTTGACCGCTACCAATTGAAAATACTGTGATTATCACCAGAAATTTCTTTCTAAAATAAGTTTAAAATGTACCTCGGAGAAATAAGTTAAATTAATAAGTTAAGTAGTTTCAATTAAAATTTTAGGTGTAAAATAATTTTATAACACTTCAGTAAAATTTCCGGCGGTTCTAGTGTTAAATGAGCGCAAGCTCCGATTGAACGCATGTCGACTTACTGTTTCAGCTTCGTTTTCAGTTCAGCGACTTTTCCGGTCAAAATCTCTTTGAGGTCTTCCTCAGACTCCTTCGATTCTCCAAGTGGTTTGTGTTCCAGATCTTCATCGATCGTGCCTCCAACGGCTGTTGCCAGTTCGTCGCTTGCATTTGTCGACGACCGCTTGTTCAAAAGACCCTCCTTAGCGTTATTAGAAGAATCCTTTTTAGCATCGAAACTTGCAGTTTCATTGGCATCGACGGATGTTCGGTCAGCGTTTTCCATCAGTTTTCCTAAAACAATAAAAGTAAAAATAGTTAAAAAAAAAAAACACTCTTTTATAAACATTTAGGGCTCATCATTGTTTGACTGCAATTCATGTTTTTTTCCCAAAAATTTCCGTTACGATACATGTATTTAGCGTGGGTACCGAAGTCTACTATGAAACATTCATTAAGATAAGGTAAAAAGCACTTGATAAAAACACCATAAAATTTTTAATAAATGCGCAAGGCCTTTCGAAAGAACTAGTCTTTCTTCCTCAGGGCAAAGAACACGTCCTACTACTTTGAAAACACCAGCAAGACTGAGCTTGTTGCTTTTAGGTAGCTTTCATTACAAAAAGTAAAAAGCTGCCAATTGCAGCAGTCCGGTCGAAAGCAGTTCCGGAAAATTTTGGTATATTTTCATTGATCATAACCTCCAGACCGCAAAACCACTCTCCGTTCAAATGTGAATTATATATATATATATATATATATATCTGATTTTTGTCATGCGATAACTCTCGTATTTATAAACCGATTTAGATGAAATTAATTGAATGCATAGTACATACCAATGTATCGACCGAGTTCGTTGGCCAGCTTTATCCGTCATCTTGTTTCAAAATGGCGGCCATTTGTACCGCGCACTGCCGCGCAATGCTTAAGGGGATTCTTCACTCACTTGAAAACATCCGCTCCGTAATGTTAAACCAATGGGGAGGTTGTTTTCGAATTTCTCGTTTAAATTTAAATATTTTTAAACGATTTTTTTTTGTATAGGATACCTGAGGTCAATCTTTAATATGACTCTTTTTTACTTTTTCGATTTTGGTTACAGATTTTTTTTTTTTTTTTTTTAAAGGTACTTTCAGTTTCAAAACCTGTTTCGAACCGGTGGCTATAGCTTTCTAATTTGGCGCAATTCTCATTCAAGTTCAGTATTGACGAATATCCTCTTATCGGGTTCGTCTCATTATAGCTTCTTAAAATTTGAGTAAAACTTGCAAAATTTTAAAACCAAGGAATATGAAAGCTACCTCCTCTTCCCGGCACTGGCCGAAAGGACTTTTACCTTATCATTTCACACCAGATTGTTTAATTATTTAATGTGAAACACGTTTAATAGAAAGTGCAAGCAAGTGAATTTATTAAAAAATGTATACTTTTTGCCTTGTTTCTTTTTTAAGGTATGGGAACGGAAAGAAAAAATGACACTTTATTTAAACTACATTTCTACTATATCTAAATTTATTTCTCAATAAATAAACATAAATCAATTAATATTAAACTATCAATTGATAAAAGCCTATCTACAAGGTGGTCATACAGTCTTTGCCCGATTACAAAAAATATGTATGTACAACAATGCATTAGTCCTACGATGTCTACTCGGCGTTCGTCACGTAAACAGCGAATACAGTAGACTCCCTCAAATCCACAAATACCTAAAATCCACACATCATTGCAGATGTAAACAATGTAAAGAACTGAACTATATCAGATTCGCCATATAGAAAGAACTAATGCATTTCTAAAACAGAGTAAAAATATGGTGAAGTCCACTAAGACGTGTGGTAAGATGAAATAAACTACTCAGTCACCATCGCTCTTGGACATTTGACAATCGGTGACAGTTTGCTAATGCAGAGGAGCAGCCGGTATTCTCTTGATCTTGAGCGTGGGAAGAGAACCCACATACTTTCTCACGAGAGCATATGATCGCAGGATCCGGGTGCAAAAAAGAGGAGGTCCTCAAGGTGTCCACTCAGGGGATAGCGAAAAAGGTCCCTGGGAGGTTCTTGAAAAGAACGGACAGTTAGTGGCTGAGAAACTCACTACTGTTTTTAGAGGGAGATAATTGAGATATATATACGAGAGGAGGATGAAGGAGAGATTAGATTTTGGCTGGAGTTAGAAGAGCGACTTTTGGAGTGGAAAAGGTTGAAGGCCGAAAAGGCCGGGATTTACGATTCCTAGGACCGGGGACTTATATCTGGAATCAGCGGCGACAGGGCACCGGGGTGCCGTCGCGGAGAAGAAATCTTAATCTCTGAGATAAGACAAGCGTCTTCCGATCAAATAATGCATTGCCTTGTGGACTTAATCGACTAGCTGCCACCTTCTCATAGACACTATTTTGATTGATGCATAAACTTTTTGTTCAACAAAATTTACATTGTTGTGTACACAGCTACTTATTATTACTTCAGAATATCTTTTATTTTGTTATAAAAATAAAGATCATGTTGCCATATTCTATGAGAATATAAGTTGTTAAGCCTTTGAAGTAACCCCCTCGACCATCGCTACCGCCTTCTTAGGACACGGCACAAGAATGATACTTTCAGTTCAGATGTAGGACAAAATTACAGACTCTTTTTATTTTTATATTATTCTGTACATATTATAAATGTAATTATCATTAATATAACTGAACTCATGCTTTTTAGAAAGAAAGAAGTATAAATTTATTTCTGGAAAAAATCAAGATATTGCTGATATAACTGGTAATCACAATCTTTTTACCAAATATATTTATGGATTACTGAAGCTTTTTTGGTTATTATTAAGACCGGCTAAACCTGAAACAAAACTTTCTTATTTTATGATTTTTATGAGAATTAGTAGGATACCTTTATGAGGCAAGTTGCATTGAAAAATTCAAGAAAAATGCATCTTTATGGGGCATATTTAATTATACATTATTAATTATTTACTTAACATTAACTTATAATAATTTAATCTTTTAAAAAATCATCTTAATTTTTATTATTTTACTTTATTACTGTACTTAATTATTTTAATATTCTACTATATTGTAAGCATTCGTTATAATTTTGATTGCATTAATACATTCAAATTATGTTTAAAAAATGTAAACAGATCAATGACCAGAATTCACGAAATTCTAAAATCCGCACAACCTCCGGTCCCAAGCAGTGCGGATTTGGGGGAGTCTACAGTACAATGAACAACAGTTACAACAAGTAAAAATTAAATTTAAAAAATAAAAAAAACCAACTACGTAAAAAGCGAACTAATTAATTATTTCTCATCAATGTGAAACTATTTTTTATATTACTAGGGGGCTCTGCCCCCTACGAGCTACGCTCGTCAACCCCCGTTCAGACACCGCAGACTCTAACGCATGCTAATTTGATCGGCTTTAAAAAGATTTCGGAAGATTGAATTATAATTTGAATCTGACAATTATAATCTGACGTAATTTTCACCAAACTTTTCTTTCTCTTTTTAATATTCACGTAAAAATACTTTTGTTAGAAATGAAATATTATGATCATCTTAAAATATCAAATAAATGTCTCGCGCAATTTTGAAATTTAAACTGTTTTGCAATATTAATTTTTGTTCATTTTACGTAATAAGTGCAATGTGACGTAAATGTGACGTAAATTCTCCTATTTAAGACTTCTAACGCATGTTAATGAATTTATTATTTTACAATATATTCTTTCTCTTTTAAAATTTACTCGTAAATATAGTTTTTATGACGTCATTTTCAATGAGTTCCTGCTTTTTATATTTTCTGTTTATAATAGTCACGTGTAAAATAAATTTTTAATTTGAAGCAAACATTACTGTTTGCGCTGTTTATACAGTTGGCAACAGTTTAAATTAATACAATTTTCTAAAATATCTAAAAAATATCTCTCGAATTGCTAAAAATTTGAATTTAAAATAGAAATAAAACCTCAAAAAATGAGTCAAAATAAAAAACTAAATGCAATCTGCACACCGGGAAATTCTGACGCATAAAATGATCTAAAATTGATGAAATTCCTACGTACAGTTTTTGCTCCTATAAAACATTTTTAATGGAACGATTTTGTCCAACTTTGGCATTAAATATCTCTTAAAATAATTCTTCGATTTGAAAACTGTCTGCATCAGCGTGTTTATCAAACATTTCTCTATAATACTACCGATTTTCATATTTTTGTATGCAACAGTTTTTTTAATATTAACGAAGAAAGGCCATGCTTAAGCATTCAAATTGGATGCCGAACTGCCGGGAATATCTACGCAGATTTTCATTGGTCCATTTCTAAATCAAAACTTTTTTTTATATATAGAAGGACTTACCTATTTTTTTTTTTTATTTACTTGTATTGATGACTTTTAAGTTGTCTTTAATTGTTAGTTCCTATCTATAAACACTATTTTGATGAGGCCTATAGATGTCTATGAAGGTTAGAGTTGCAGTCAAGCTAGAGATCCTACCTACGCAACTTCCAGGTTGTGTAATATTTAAACGGAGCTTCTGACCATGTAGAAATGAAGACTTAAGGAGACGACATAAATGACGTCATTTGAAGCTGTTCCTACCCCCCCCCCCCCCAAACCACCACCCCCTGCTTCCGCCATATTTGACCGCGGTGAGCTGCGCTGTGAACCAGTGCTTCTCGCTGCGCAAATCAACTAAGGAAAGGAAATGCCAAATATGGCGGACGTGGAGAGGGGGAAAGAACGCGTCTTTCAGCTTCAACACTCTCCACGGGGCTAGATTGATATGTTGTCTCCTTTTAATCTTTAAACATCCATGCTTCTGACTGCAAAAAAGTCTATGAATCATCGTCTTCATTTTGAAAGATCTATCCAATGATAGGCCACTCAATAGGGTGCGTAATTTTTTTTTCATCTGTAGCACCATTTTGTATTTTACGGTAGCCATTTTGAATATATAAAAACAAAACCTAGCCTATAGCCATCGGACAGTTGAGACGAATCGATAGAGATCTCATTCATTAATATCCATCCAGCCGTTGGGATGTTTCGAGGGTATAGAGAAATCCACATACCCAGATACGCGTGAAACACATTCCATAAACGTCTTACCTTGAATGCTTATAAAGTGCAAATCGTGCAAACTGTGCAGCCGAATGATTGTAATAAACAGACTGAATATGCAATTGATATTCTTGATTATACTTGTATTAAAAACTTCATGAATGTCTTTGCAATATATCAAAACAAGCATATGCCTAATTATACAGTCGAATCTCGTTATCCCGACACTGTAATGTCCAGAAAAAAGGTGTCGTCATAAGCGGAGTGTCGAGGTAAATGGAGTTGGAGAAAAATATGTTTATAAAAAGCTGTATTTTTAATTAATTTAAGACAATTTTAAATTTATAACTGTTCTTGCAGATTTAAGCAATAAAACATTATTAATAAACAAAATAAACACAAAAACAAAATTGAAAAGAATAAAAATCAGATTTATGATGACTGTTTTTTTTTAAGGTTTGCTTATCCCTAGATGCGCTTCCTACAATTATTTTTTCAATACTATGCAATGAATTAAAATCAATATTCGTTGTTTCAGAAATGGATGTTACAGAATTTCTGATCGTTTCAATGCAATGCAATGCTTCGGTTTTAGTCGGATGAAAAACGACGTGTAGCCACAAGAATATATTGTGTAGCCTTACCAGAACAAAAATACCGCGATAATGTGTGTATATTTATTCAAATAAAGGATTGAAGTAAAATTTCTCATTTATCTCAATGGGTAATTTAGACACTTCTGTGAAAAGTTTCGCTTAGACATTTCTTACCGCTTAATTGTCGTGCTTATAAGATAGATTATGAAAAATGGACAATTTTCCTAAACGGTCGGGATATCCGGAGTTGAAAATTTTTCACCGACGTAAAATACGGAGTTTATTTACATTAAAATCATATACAGAAAATCGGGACTTTGAAAAAGTTGACGTGATATCCGGAGTGACGTGAAAACCGGGTGTCAGGAAAACGAGGTCCGGTTGTATTAGTTTTTCTGCAATAAATTATTGTAATCAGAGAAAGACTTTATGATCTTAAAGGACAAACGTGTCTGTGCGTAACGCTGACGTCATTTTGATACTGGTAACAGCAGTCCATTAAATTTTGATTTTATTTTAATTTTTAAAACTTCTAAAGAACGCACATTTTCAATTTTTACACCGTCGCTTAGGAAAAAATTGTAATTTAAAATGCAATTTGTTTGAAAACCGTATCACAATTTACTAATTTTTTATGGTTTTTAAAATTATTTTCAAGCATGAATATTGTTTTAATCTACCTCTATCACATGTAGACAGACGACTGCGAAACGCAAATCCGTTTGCACCGAAAGTAATATAAGTAGATCAGTATTTATTTCCGGCTTATGTTCCATAATTAAATTAAAATTTCATCGATCCATAAATAAAATACTAATCTATTTATATAAAATCCAAGTCTCTGTGTATCCCTCACAATTTAGGTTGAACCGCTTCATTGATCGCGACTATCATTCGGATGCCGTAAATAAGGCAATTGATCGACTTATGGAAATAATCTGCGTTGTATCACATTCATTCTTCTTCATTTTCTCTAAAACATAAAAAACTATACAATTATAATGTTTTAAGTTCTAAATTAAAAATATACAGCTACCAAAAACAGATTACCGATATAAACAAACGAACAGAAATTGTAATTAATTTTACAAATGTAAACAATGTGTTGGGAGTCATTCATTTTTGAAAATTCATTGATAAAAATTTAAAAACTTCCGCGCATTGGATATTTTAACCCCTGTAGTATTAATATGCCATTGACGTCATTCGCCTATGAACCAATGAAATACTTTTTAATTTAAAAGCAAAGTCTTAGAAAATTCAACTCTTATTTTCGGTAATTTTATGTTATCTGGGGGCAAATCTCGCCAATAACGGTTTTTTTCGCCAATAGTAGTTATTTTTTCACGTGTGTGATTTAGAAACAATGCTTTGAAGTTGAAATAAAATGCTATGGTGTTTATTATTATTATTATTGTTGTTGTTATGTATTTTAAAGAAACTGAGTGAAAGGCATGTATTTTAATTGTATGCAATATATTTATTTTGAATGTTTGTATTTTAAATAAAAGTTATGTTTTTTTAATGAAATGGGTTAAGAGTTTTTATTTTAGGTGAAATTAATGAAACATGAATGATGTCAATGGGAACAATATTTGGCGATTTATCACATCGCCAAGCTAACATAAAACTACTCTATTTTCTGAATATAAATGTAATAAACATGGTCTTTAGTTTGTTTGTTTCAGGTTTGTATGTTTCATTTGTTTTTGTTGGTTGTGTTTATGACGGCCAATTATCAACACGAGAGATATAGGCCCTAAGGGGGGGGGGGACTTTCTAAGGGAACCTAACCCGTATTAACGCTTGGAAATCCAAGGTCCGAAGAAAACCACGAAAACTCCGAACGATTAGGCCTACGGGCGCGATTGGGATCGAACCCAGCACCTCCCGTCTACCAGCTTCGAGAGCAGAACCTCTCGGCCACTGGTGGGGCTTCATTTGTTTTGAAAAAAATTGATTTGATGAATCATTAATCTCTTTTGCCCTTTTTTAAATTTTATATATTTATTTATTTTTTTTTTTTACAAACTTCATTACTTCTCAAAATCGCATAATTTTAAATTTTACACAGTTGAATAGGGAAGGTGTGCTTTCAAATGTAAAATGTTTGAAAACTGTATTTCAATTTACTGACTTTTTATGATTTTAAAATCAAATAGCTCGATTACGGAATAATAGTATACGAATAATTTTATCAATTACTTCAAATTTTCAGGGAAAACCACGATTTCTACACACCGTCCTAGGACGGGCGATTACACTAGTATACAGTAGAACCTCCCCAAAGCGACCACGTTCCGTCCCAATAAAAATGGGTTGCTCCGAGAGGTGGTCTCTTAATGGAGGTCACGTTTAAATCTAGATTTTAATGGTTTAAAAAAGGTAACAATTAATGTTACTAAAATTTATTTTTAACAATAGGAAAAAATATGAAAATTTAAGTATCAAAATAAAAGTTAATGACATAAGTTAATGACTGCAGAGTTTAAAAATGACTACATTGACATTTGCTTTGATTTTACGGTTTTATCTTTTATAACTTTTGTTTCCAAGTCCTTTCGAAGTTCAGTCAATAAATGCAATTTCTTTTTTTTTTTTTTTTTTTTGGACGGGAACAAATAATGACGATTTCATTGATTTATCTATTTCTTTGACAGAATAGGACAGGGGAGTTTATGGACCGCCATTCTTACTTTGTCATCAGATTGAAATTCATTGTCTAAAAAGGCACAAAGGGCTTTAAATGCTTAAAAGTTACCGGAATTTAAAAAAAAAATCTAAACTTTGCTTAGAAGTTTGATGAATAATGCGCTCTACGGAATTATTTTTCTAATAAAACCTTCTTCAGGTGACCAGGAAAAAACGGAATTTGTTTCAATTTCTTCAAAGAAATGGGTCGCTCCGGGAGGGAGTTCCACTGGGGTGATCTATGAATAGAGGTAAAATGAGTATTGAACTTATGGGAATAAATTTCGTTCCATGAAAAAAGGGTCTTTTAGAGAGGTGGTCGCTTAATGGAGGTTGTCACACAGGGAGGTTTCATTGTATAAATAAAACACAAATTAAAGATGTGTACTTGCTAACCATTGAAATGATCAGAATCAAAATACCGTTGCTGTAAATAGCAATCTTTGGCGATTTCTTCGGCTGTTAAAAGGCTACTTCAGTCAGGTGAAAAGACCGGTTCGCTAATGCTAATCCTATGGAAGAAATTTATAAAGATATCTCGGTTGCACTTTAATATTTTTAAATGATTTTTTTTTGCATTGGCTAGCTGAGATCGATCTGTACAAAGACCGTTTTTTACTTTTTCGATTCAAACAAAATCGAAAAAGTAAAAAACGGAAGATGTAGAGATCGACCTCAGCTATCCAATGCAAAAAAAATCATTTAAAAATATTAAAATGCAACCGAGATATCTTTATAAATTTCTTCCATAGGATTAGCATTAGCGAACCGGTCTTTCACTTGACTGAAGCAGCCTCTTAACTCCGCGTACGCGACCAATTCGAAAGTATAACTTTTAATAAATTTCAAAACCTCATTTGAATACATAATTTCTATGAATCATGTAAAAATGAGTTTCGTATTGTTAGTGGACAATCTAAAAATGTATAGTAAAAAATCTATTACAGTTTTCAAATTAAACAAGAAAGAAAATAAAAATAATGCGTCCAGCATAGATTATGAAACACTTTCCAACACATCCAGAACAATGTAATAAAACTGCACCGTTTAAAAAATTAAAATATTATGTTTAATTCAACCCTATGGAAATGCATAACACATTTCAAAAAAACATTTCAGCTGTTCCCATCCACAATCGGAAAATAATCCGAATTTTTTCCGAATTCAGCCCTTTATAGGATATATAGATTCGTATCTATTCACTACATGCATGCAAAAATTTAAATTCACTTTAGAAAAACATGTACTTCAGTTGAAAATTCCCCTTCAGCAATTGCCTCTAATCAGAAGAATGGTGCGTAAACACTTTTGTGCAGCCCTGTATAGGAGGTATAGAATTTATATATAACGAGTCACATGCAAAAAAATAATCAAATTTAATAGCGCATACCGAATTTTCAACCGTACACTCCAGCCATTATGACTCAAAGACAGTACTGTAAGCGATTTTTTTGTGTGTGTGTTCCCGTCAACAGGGACCGATTTACAAATTTGGAGGCCCTGGGCACAGATGGTTACGGGGGGCTCCTTGCACGGATACTTACAGGGGGATTGAGTAAAAAAAAAAGAAAAAAAGGTACTTACTAGCATAGCCAGTATTGACTTTAATAATTACTTTAAAATATGTATTAAAAAATTTAATATGATAAACATTCATTTACTTTGAAATAATTATTTCGCAATTATGAAATTTAAATGAGTAGACGTTTTATAATAAATTGTGTGGTGATGATTATCTTTTCCTATACAAGTCTATATATCTGGACTGATAAAGTATGCAAATATTTAATATAAAATTTTAAAATATTAGGGGGCTCCGCTGCCTGCAAGCTACGCACACCAACTTCCAAATAATCTGACAAGAACAGGAACAGGATTAAATAAGAATTAAAAATACAATATATTTTTAAAGTTATGGAGATAAAAGAAAATAGTCACTATAATAAAAAATTATAAATGGATGTTCCAGACAAAATATACAACGTTATAAAAATACAATATTAACACACCAGAATGTAGAATGAAATGTAAAATTCCATTAGATAATAAAATTACATCAGATTTTGGACAATAATTGAATAAACTTCAGCAGCATTCGGGGGCCCCTGAAACTCAGGGGCCCTGAGCTCGCGCCCCGAATGCCCTGCCGTAAATCAGGCACTGCCTGTCAATGAATAACAAATGCTATGAATGCCCTGTTCTAACGTGATCTTAATGAAATTCAGCGATTTCATTACATTTTCAATACATCTGAAATAGCGCAATGTCATTAAAATACTCTGCAAACGATATTTCTCTATACACCATAATGCAATGGAATACTTTTGAGTGCGCCTGTAATTGAACTATGAATCCTACCTACTTCCTATACAATACCAAACATGCTTTGGTGACCCTCAATAACCTTTATCCATTGCATGAAAATCCGAGTATATTGACGGTAGTTAGAGCGTGGACAGGCAGACAGACAAACCGAATGTATAAACACTTTTCGACTTTGTTAGAAAGTGTTAAAAAATAAAAATATTTTAAATGTAAGAAATCTACTGCCGTTGTCAATTAATAATAATAATAATAAAAGGTGGCTTTCATTTATATTCTGTAATTCGGGAAGCTGGGGTTGTATTCTCTAGTCAAAATAATTAGAATTTTTGCTTAGGAAAAGGAATGAAATTTTTAATATTGTCTAAAATTGTCATGATAATTTTTCTGAAATTATAAATACAAAACGCATTGATAATGACCACGGAAATGACATTTTAACGTTAAACCTATTTTACAGGGCCGAAACTAAGAGGGGGCAGAGGGGGCATGTGCCCCGGGCGCCAGAGCCGAGGGGCGCCAAGTGAAAGATTATACCTTTGGAATCGATCATTTTCTTCTGATGGACTGATGGATTTCATTATTATGAAATAGCCATTATAAATGAAGTGTTAGGTGAAGATGAAAGAGCAGTCGTAAAAAGTTTGAACTGAAAAAAATTATGGCCATCCCCCATTCTGACCAGAAAATCAGAGTTCAAACATTTTACGACTGCTCTTTCATCTTCACCTAACACTTCATTTATAATGGCTGTTTCATAATAATGAAATCCATCAGTCCATCAGAAGAAAATAACTCGGTTAAAGCGGAAACTCGGTTAAGCGGGACTCGGATAATCGGAACTCTACTGTATAAGCAAACACTGTAAATAGCCGGTAATACATGCGAATTCTTTTATGTGAATAAACTATAATGGCAACAAACGTCACATTCAATTTACGTAGTTCAGTATTACATATTTTATGATTACATATGTTAAATTTTAAAATAAGTCGTCCATTAGAAAATTAGTAAAATTCTCTTTGTAAATATACTTTGAGTAAGAAGGGGGGGGGGGGGGGAGGGGACGCCAAAATTCATGTTTGCCCCGGGCGCAAAAAAGGCTAGTTTCGGCCCTGTTATTTTAAACCTATTTTAGAGCTAAATAATATTAATTGAAAGCTTATGGCTTACTCTCGAAGTAATACAAAACGTTCTTTATAATTCATTCAGCAAAGTTAAATAATTAAATATGTGTTTCAGTAATTATTTACTTGGTAATAACGCTTATTAATGTGCTGACTGTAATGGAACAAAAGGCACAAATCGAAGTAGATCTTACATAGCTATATCAAAAATAAAATAAATACCAAGTTACCACGACTCATTTAATACAATTTAATTTAGTCATGCAAATACAAAATTAAAAACTGCCTTCATGAGCATATATTAATAAGTCTGCATATTAATGTCTGTCTTTCTAACAGTTTTACAAATTTTACAGAACACATATTCTTACTCATGAAATTTTAAAGTTACTTATTGCGCTAATTCCGTATTACTTTTTGGACTAGTATCACATGGTGATAGCCTTTTCATTTATAATTATTATTATTGTTGCTGTTATTGTTGTAAAAGTGTAATTTTTAATTATCAACTTATTGAATCGTGGAATTATTTTAACTTTTAGTGTCGCCATCTATTGCAATCACTAACAACTAGGTACATTAAAATGAATTTACAAATTATTTCGACAGGTGGCGACACTAAAAGTCAAAATAATTCCAAATTTCTTATTCCATGCCAGAAATATTTCTTTACATTATACATACGGACACAAAACAGCCTTTCGCCTTTCCATATTCTTAAAATCAGGAAAACAATTTGAATCGCAGAATTTTTTCTCACACTTTATTTTATAAAGAATAAAAATAAACTTAAACTTTTTGAACGTATCTGAAGTTATGTACATAAAATGGTATGTCAATAAATACGACAGTGGTAATAAAATGTAACAAAAGTGAAAAAGGGAATTCCTAAAAAAGGGTGTTTTTTTTTAACCACTCTTTTACAAGCATTCAGTGATCATCTTGAAATTCATGACTCTTTGATTACTATTCACGTTTTTTACCCAAAATTTTCTGTTACAATACATTCCTTTGACGTGAGCAAGGCATTTGATTATGAAAAATTAGAACTCCGAAAAATTCACTGTTTTTTTACGCTTGGTAGAAAGGGCAAGTAAATGAATTTATTACAAAAGTACATCATTTTGCTTTGTTCTTTAAAAGAAAATTAACAGGATAGTAAATATGAAAACTTTTTTAACGCGTTGAATGCCAAGCCTATTTTGTCTGTCTTTCCGTTTGGGCCACGAAATAAGATTCCTGTTACACAATCTATAAGTGTCGGTCACCGATGACTGACGCGGCCTAAATGGAGTGTTCAGTGTCACTCAACGTGTAAAGCTATCTTTTTAGAGTTCTAAGGAACAGGAACAGCTGCCGTATTCGTCCAGAGTCCGCCATCTTCTTACTTTGCAGGTGATTTATAACCACATTTTTGCCGCTTTTAAATTTCTTCATTTGGATTTATTTTTTTATTTCTATTGTCGTTTTTTAAAACGTACAATCTCAATTTTTTTTTTTTTGGTTGTAATTTCGGAATATATATTTTAAAAAGTGAATATTTGTTTTACTCTACTGTTTTAAAATTTCTGCATTTACCATTTGCTAATTACGAATTTCCCCTCCCCCTCCCGTAATTTGTTTTTTACTTTTTTACACATAATGTTTGGAGTGCTCATTTTCTGTTAAAATTTTGTTGTTGTTTATGTTTAATCTCTAAATTATCAAAAATTAAGCATAAAGTGGTTATAAATGACCAACAAAGAAACAAGATGGACTCCGGGCGAATACGGCACCCTTTTGGTTTTTACACTCTTCATTTTTTTATTACTTTCTTCTATCTTTACAAGAAGAAAGAATTGGATTCGTGAAAATTTTCGACTTCCGGTTTTCGATGGATTTATACGTTTTAGAAGGTCCTGAACAAGATTTGATTGTTTTTAGAAACTATCTGTCTGTCAGTATGCGGCTAAAATTTTGTGGGCGCTCTATCTCAAGAACTAATGACCGGAATTTTACAAAACTTTAGATTCAGTTAGACCTTCATATAAACTGATTCTGATTACTTTTTGGTGTAAATCGCCCAACAGGTGGCGCTGCTATGATGCATTTTTCACGATTTCCGCAATAGCTCTATCTCTGCACGGATTTTCATAAAACTTCATATTCAATTAGTCCATGATATTGTTTGATGTTGATTACTTTTTGGTGAAAATCGCCCAATTGGTAGCGCTGCTATGCTGCATTGTTCATGATTATCGCAATAGCCCTATCTCAAGAACAAATGCAAGAATTTTCATCAAACTTCAGATTCAGTTAGTCCCTGATATAAATTAGTGTTGTTTAACTGTTGTTGTAAATCGCCCGACAAATGGCGCTTCTATGCTGCATTTTTCAGGAAGTATTAACATGTATGAGATAGAAGAAAGTTTTGGGATTGCCAGATCCGACTAGTTTAAAATTTGTTTTCTACTTTTGAATCCTTAAAATGTTTTATCGTTGTCGCTTCATAGCGTTTTGGTCTATTTTGGCGAGTATTTATGGGCGCATCATGAAACTCGTTGTTTTTTTTTCCCCCAAATAACTAAAAATAAACTGTTTACTAAAAAGGTGCATAAAAATTTATTTAAATATACCGTTACAAAATGAACTGGTCTTTAAAAACTTAAAAACCATTGATGTTAAAATCATAATGAAACAGAAAAAGATGATTCCTGAGATCTTTCGATCGCTAACGCGATCATTTTCAAAGGATACTTTCACTGGAATGTCGCATTCACTGAGCTATTTATACACCAGTCTGGGAAAAAAGGGTCAGTCTATTATTTGTTGGGGGTGTCTATGAAATTGTTTCGTTCCAATGCTGAAGTGTTAGATACTTTCAAAATGTTAAACCAGATTTGAGGTATATCATAAGATAAAACATCGTTACATACGTTATTTTCTTTACTTAAAATTTCCAATGATTCCCTAATTCTCAAAGTATAATGATCAGATGTAGGTAAAATAATTCTTGCGTTTTCGAAATCTATTTTTAAATATTGGCGTTGATTTAATCTGGAAAGTGCTGTAGACGGTCGGTTAAACTTGATATCTCTCATGTGCTCCCCCAATCTTTCTTTAAATTTTCGAGTGGTCATACCTATGTAGCTTAACTCCTTCTGATTTTCCATTTGAAATGGGATAGAATAAACACCTGCAATTTCCCTATTAGGTATCGGATCAATTTTCCTTTCAATTAGAGCTTTTAGTTTTGTAGGAGGTTTGGCTATTAAATTGATATCAAATTTCCTTAAAGCGTATTTTAATCTTTCCTATAATCTTGGTACGTAATCGAAGGTACAGATTCTAAGTTCTCTCCTGTTTATTCTTTCTTTTTGATTTTTCTGCTTTATTTCATAAATTAATTTATTTATGTGCTGAGGGGAGAATCTGTTTTCTACTGCAATGTGTTTAATTGTATTTAATTCATTTTGTAGGTACTTTTTCACTGCAAATATCAAAGGCTCGTTTTACGTAAAATCTGTAAGCCGCAATTTTATATTTGAAAGGGGAGTTACAGTCATAAGAGATGGTGTTATTCGGACGGCAATGCTTCCCGTATACTCTTCTTTTTATTTTCCCCTCATCCATATTTTTTATTAGTTTTTTACCCCTTCCATACAATTTTACCCGCTTACAGAGAATATTGACCGATTTATCCCCTGTGATGAGCTAATTAGAAAATACCTTTAAATGAATGTATTAATTGAAAATTAATTTGTAAAACTATTAAAATGCTTTATTGTCATCGAAAAGACACCTTTGTGCATAATTTTTATAATTCTAGCATCAATTACGAAATTTCATCGCTATATACAAAAAACCAGGTAGAAAAGGGTGTAAAAATAAAGTATATTCCAGGAGTAACCGAGGTTATACTGTAGTTACAATAACCTCGGTTGTCGAACACAGGGCCGAAACTAGCTTTTTTGCACCCGGGCAAACATGGATTTGGGCACCTCCCCCCCCCCCCTCCGCAAAGTCTGTTTACAAAGAAAAATTTATTAATTTTCTAATAGCCGACTTAATTTAAAATATGTCATCATAAAATATGTAATACTGAACTACGTACAGTAAAACCTCGCTAAAGCGACAACGTTTCGTCCCAATAAAAATGGATCGCTCCGAGAGGTGGTCTCTTAATGGAGGTCATGTTTAAATCAACATTTTAATTGTTGAAAAAGGTAACAATTAATGTTACTAAAATTTATTTTTCACATTAGGAAAAATATGAAAATTTAAGTATCAAAACAAAAGTTAATTACTATAGAGTTTAAAAAATGAATACATTGACGTTTGCTTTGATTTTACGGTTTTATCTTTTATAACTTTTATTTCCCATTCTTTTCGAAGTTCAGTCAATAAATACAATTTCTTTTAGGCTGGAACAAATAATGACGATTTCATTCATTCATCTATTTCTTTTAGAGTTTCCTGACAGAATAGGGCAGGGTAGTTTATTAACCGCCATTCTTAATATGTCATCAGAGTTAAATTCATTGCCTAAAAAGGCACAAAGAGGTTTAAACACTTAAAAGTTACCGGAATACAAAAAATACTAAATTTAGTTTAGAAATTTGATGAATAATGCGCTCTCCGGAATTATTTTTCTAATGAAGTCTTCTTCAAGCGACCTTGAAAAAACGCAGTTTGTTTCATTTTCTTCAAAGAAATGGGTCGCTCATGGAAGGAGTTCACCTGCGATGGTCTCTGAATGGAGGTAAAATTAGTATTTAGCCTATGAGAATAAATTTCGTTCCATGAAAAAATGGTCGTTCTGCGAGGTGGTCGCACAGGGAGGTTTCACTGTAATCTGCTTTGTTAAATATTGATTCATTAAAATCTTGAAAACGGAATCGAAAATAATTCCGCTTTATACAGGATACTTGTGCCATACCATCCTTAGATTCTTCTGTGCTTTGGTATACCGCAGATAGGACGATTTTAACAACACCGTGCTAAATATAGACTTCAGAAAAATCGACAAACAAAATCTGCATTTGACGCCCTTTCGTTCTGTCGCCCGAGACACGCCCCCCCTCTGCCCCCGTTAGTTTCGGCCGTGGTCGAACAAGGAATTCATGTGAAACTTAATTGGGTTCTCAAGGCACCTGCACCTGTTACTAGTAGTCCGGAAGTAGTGACATCAAAAGGCCCGTCATCGCGGAATTGAAAAAAAAATTTGTAAATCGATAGTAAAATCCATATGAACAAAATAAGTCAGGTATGACAAGGTTTGACAAACCCGAAATATGTTTAATTAAATTAATTATTATTAAAAAGTCATCCCAGATAGCCTGAACATTAGCAGCAAGTTTGATTTTTTTCTGATATTATCTTGCCGTGACAAATTTGAATTGAGAAATTCGCAGCGGATCTCCCGCAAGGTATACCATCACCCACTTGCATGAGTAGTTTGTTGTGAAACTGATGCAAGACTGTCTTTAATTCACGAAAGTGACAAAAGCAAAAAATCCCTCTGTTGAGAGAATAGACAATAAGCAGATACGCTGGTTGGCGCCGCTTTTTTTTTTTTTAAAGCTACAGTGAGCAAAAAAGTATTTGCACACCAGGTAAATTTGTTGTAGCATATGTATAAATAAATAAACAGCAACTAAGAATTAAAAATACCAAAACTTTTACAAAACAAATAAACATATTTAATATCTGACATAATAATTATATTTAAAATATGAAAACATAAAAAAATAGCATTTGTACTGTCAAAAAAATATTTGCACACTAGCAATAAAAATAGAACTAGAGGAGTTATTTATAAGTTAAAAACAGTGCTAATATTTAGTATGCATGCCCTTTGCTTCAATTACAGCTTGTAATCGTCTGGGCATTGATTCTATTAATTTGTGACATGTTTCACTGCTGATTTGTAGCCATTCTTCCCTAAGAGCTTGCTTAAGTTCTGATTTGTTAGAAATTTTCTTTTTCCTTATTTTCACATCTAAAATATGCCATAAGTTTTCAATCGGATTGAGGTCTGGTGATTGTGGTGGCGTTTTCAATTGATTTTTTACATTATAAAGCAACCATAACCTCGTAATATATGCAGTGTGTTTCGGATCGTTATCCTGTTGGAAATAATATGAATTAGGAATTCCTAATTTCAGAGCACTATTAGATAAATGATCTCGCAATATATTAATATATTGTTTAGCATTCATATTGCCTTCAATAAAGGTCATTTCGCCAACTCCGTTAAAAGACATCCATCCCCAAATCATTACATGACCACCGCCATGTTTTACAGTTGGTTTCAAGTTTTTAATTTGAAGAGAAGTATTTGGCTTTCGCCATACAGTTTTCTTTACCATCTGAGCCAAAAATATTGGACTTGCTTTCATCGGAAAAAACAACAGTTTTCCAAAACTCTAGTGGTTTGCTGAGATAAGCTTTTGCAAATTCAAGCCTTTTCACCCTATTTGTTTCACTAATAAATGGTTTTTTTCGAGGGGCTCTTCCTCGAATATTTGCATCATGAAGCATATTTCTAATTGATTGTGGTGTAACTATTGTTCCCGACGTTAAATCCAAAACTCTAGTGGTTTGCTGACATAAGCTTTTGCAAATTCAAGCCTTTTCACCCTATTTGTTTCACTAATAAATGGTTTTTTTCGAGGGGCTCTTCCTTGAATATTTGCATCATGAAGCATATTTCTAATTGATTGTGGTGTAACTATTGTTCCCGACGTTAAAGCGACATCAATAGCCAATTCTCGAGGACTTATTGTTAGATAAGGGTTTTTTGAAGATTCTTTTATGATGGCTCTTTTTTGCCTGGTATTTAGCTTTCTTGGACGCCCAGTTCGAGGCTATTGTTTATTGTCGAACCAGTTTCTTTTTTCTTCTTAATTACATAGCGAACACTAGAAAAGTTTAGATTTAATTTTTTACCTATTCCTCGGTAACTTAATCCAAAATTGTGAAGAAATATAGTCTTCTCACGGGTAGCAACAGACAGTTCACTCGTTTTTGGTGCCATTAAAACAAAAACTCCGCAGAATCCCTGCTCCAGTTAATATATTACGTGACTTTAATATGTGGGACTAATGTACTGCGGGACTGATATGCTAAACATTTGCATAATGTAATATTACTGTTTAAGGAAAATGGGTAGTTATTTTTATTTTCTTCTTATTTAAATAAATGAATAATTAAGAGAATAGTATCAAATTTGCTTTCTATGGTTACTTATGCGAAAAATCGTCTGCGTGCAAATACTTTTTTTGCTCACTGTATGCTTATCAAATACAAAAAAAGGCTCGAATTGAAAAGTACAAATATTACCCTAACTTGTTTATGGGGATAAAAACAATGCATGCACCTTAAAGATGCGTACCCATCAACAGACCTGATCAGGTCTATGGACCCCTTCGAAGGGGTTAAACTTATAGTGTAACAGTTAATGTGGCATGAAAAGATTACTACTTTGCAGTAAGTTTGCAGTATTTTTGATTACTTGTTTGCCGTTAATTTACCATAAATTTGAGACATCATGAATTTAACTTGCACGACAAGTTAGCTGCAAATTCAAAGTGGGGTGACTTCGGCGTTTGCGTTATCTTGCTGCAATCTTGTTATGAACTTTCAGTCTTGTCATGCTGAGCTTGCTTCAACTTTTCAGGTTTTCAAAGCAAGCCTTCTCCAAATTTTTTGCAAACTAAAAATGCTAAACATTTGAAAAACTGATTTCAGAAGTTACCTTCCATAGCCAAATATGTATTCCAATTCTTTTGAACAGCCCTATATTTGATCTGTTGGTTGATATATATGCTACATAATGGAAAAATTTAGTTTAGCAAGAAATAACTTATAGTAAACCTCAGATACGTATATCAATTTCATTATAGATGAAATAGTTTAACATAATTAAAATACGCCGCAAACAATCCCCCTATATCATTATGTAACTAAATTCTTTTGTGTGTCCCTGTAAATGAATAATAACTATTCTTTGCACCGAATATTCTACAGAATCCATATTTTAGTGCACTTCATAAATGCATATCAATTTTATTATGTTTGAAAGCGTTTAATATAATAAAAAGTCATTTGAAACGATTTTTTCCCATTGGCCATAATGTAATGGAATACTTTCGACTGTCCCTGTAAATCAGGCATGTCAAACTCGTTTACTACCTCGGGCCAAATTAAGCAATGTACACGATGCCGCGGGCCACTTTAGCAAACAACAATAAGCAGATTAATTTTATTACTATCGCACAAAATGAAATTACATTAAAAAAACAAACTTGTTAAAAAAAACTTGCAAAATTTTAAAGCTATTATTTATTAGAAAAATTAAAATACGTACCAGAAAATAGTTAAAAAAAACTATTTATTAAGTAAAATTACAACAATTTTAAAATTTTAAACACTTTTTATTCTGTAAAAATAAAAGTAGCAAAGATTTCGTACAGAGTGTGCTGCCAAACATAAAGAAAAACATGTTACCATTTAAAAATTTAAATGGCAAAGTCATACAAAACTATATTATTAAGTTTATAATCCTGATCTTTGCATTTTTCTTTTAAATTGTAATTGCTACTTTTTATAAAACCAACGGTTGTAAGAACACAATTGTTTGCAATATAAACTTATGAAATAACAAAATTTTCATAATTGAGTAAAATATATCAGCTATGGTGATTGCACGGCCTTATGAATAATTTCCGAAATCTGGCTTTCAAAGCTATTTATTTTGATTTTGTTTAAACTTTTTGTCATTAATTAGCACTATATTTTAATAGCTTTCGATACATTTTTAGTGCTAAACAAATACTGCATATTATTTTGTAATGAAATGTAAATCAAACAGAGCAGTAAAATAATTTATTACTTTCAACATTACTATAAGACTTTAATAGATCTTTAAAATTTCAGATTCAAGATTTGTTCTTTTTAACTTTCCTACTGGTTAATTTTGCATCCCCAATCTTTTGGAGATGAAATTTTAAAATGAGTTACATTTGGCCATAATCATATGATATACTTTCTGATGTTTGCACCTCCTAAAGCCAGGGCAGTGTTGCCAGATTGTGGAATTTTTTACACCAAAATAGCTATCAATATTTATTCTAGTAATCTTCTCTTTGTTTAATCACAGAATTTTTATCATTAAATATAGTGAAGATAAATATTCAGAAAGAGTGGTGAATATTTTGAATAAAAACTTTCTCCACCTTGGCAACACTGCAACGTTTGCAAGTGTGTTCGTGCGAAATGTATTTTCTGCATCAAACAAGAACTGAATCAAACACGGGGAAATTGCCAAAGTGTTGGCGGGCCACAGAGAAGTTGCTGGCGGGCCAAGTGTGGCCCGCAGGCCACGTGTTTGACATGCCTTCTGTAAATGAACTAAACCTGCTACAAACTTCTTTTGAAATAGGGATCGTGCTATGGTAAACGTCAATAACGTGCAAAAATTTCAGGGAAATCCGAGCATATTTACGAGAGTTAGAGCGTGGACAGACGGCCAGACAAACCGAAGTCATAAACACTTTTCAACTTTGTTGGAAAGTATTAAAAAGATATTCGTAAGCATTTTCTTCATTCTATTAAATCCTATACCGTACGTCATTCATTCAATGATATCCCATGAAAGGTCTAGGTTGCCATGGTGATGACGTCCTATTTAAGATGCAGTCCTATTATTCCCGTATTACTGAATTGAATCTATAGAATTTGAATAAATTTTGTATTCGTACATTTTTGCATAAGAATGCAACAGCTATGGCCCCAAGATCTGAATATTGATAAAACGAGTTAGAGTACGAACGCTCCTCATTGGCCACGTTTGACGTACAATTACCGATTTGTTTAAAAACTGTTCTGTTGCTGGCATTTAAGTCTTAAAAATAACAGATATGTCAAGTTAAACTTTCTATCCCTCAATTAAATAAATCGATATAATAAATTTGTTTATATCGAGCATCTGCATCTTAAGGCTGTTCTCAAATCCAAAGGGTCAACTTTCTGACATAAGTTTTAATTCATTTTTGTTCGGAAACGCCTGAAACTAGAAGGTATTGTTATTCAGAAACTATGTCATCGAACTGTTTTTTTCATCTTCTTGCAAACGCAATAAATCTTTCAGAAAATACTGCCAAAGTGGGCATTTTGAACCGAACTTCCGAACGAAAGATGAAAATCCAGTCAATAGGGGGAGAAAAATGCCGTGTCACGTGATCATAAATCGCTTCTAGCTCAATAGGTAATTTATTGATTAAAAAATGGAAAAAAAAAAGTTCGATTCCAAATCGCTCATATGGTCAGGTTTTCCAATTTTATATCTTTCCGTTAAAAAATGAATTTGTAAATGTGTCAAAACGTTTTGCGCTTGTTCAGCAGAGCAGTTGAGAACAGCCTTAAAAGCAACCACTATACAAAATTTCAAGTTTCTAAACTGAACATTTCCTAAAAAATTCGAAATTTAAAAGAGGCGAACATGGGCGAAAAGCGTTCTAAAAACGTTCTAAATGGCGATTTCTACGCAATTTCATGAAGTACCAAACCAATTTCAAAAGTAATGGTTGGAAATTGAGGGTGACAGCCATTGCTTCAACATAGGATATATTTCATGTTGGTGTCACTACCACCTGGGGTACAGGAGCAAAAAATGTTCTAAATTGCGATTTTTAGGATATTGAAGAGGTTAGAAACTTTAATTATGGAATGGTTGTTACTTATAAATTATAAATGAACCTCTAAGAACTGTCGAAAATAAATTTCAAATTGAAAAGAGGTAAAGCGAAGGGAAGGAGCGAAAAGCGTACTAAAAAAGTCCTAAATTACGATTTCTATGCAATCTCAGGACCGATTAGACCTCTAAACCGATTAGAAAAGTAATGGTTGCGAATCAATGGTGACAGTCCCTGATTCCACACAGGTTATATTTTATGTCAGTGCCACTACCACCTCGGGTTGGCAGGAGGTACAACAAATATTTTAAGGAAAGCCTTTAAAAACTTTCTGAATTACCATTTCTATGAAATATTAGGAAATACCAAATTGATTTCAAAATTAATGTTGGCAAATTAGTGGTGACAGTTTCTGTTTCAACATAGTCATTTTATATTAGTGCCACTACCACCCGAGAGGTGTTAGACCAATAGACAAGAAGCTTGGAATTTGAGATGATGGCTAATTTTAAGATGTAAATGCGTACTAAGAACGGCTTATTCAAAACTTAAAATGAATACTGAAATGAGCGTATGAAATGAGCATAAAAGCTTCAAAATACTTTTTAAATTTGGAATTACTTTTAATTCTTCTTATTAATTCAAGTCTCATATTTGCCTAATGCAGTGTAATAATGAAGTTTTACGCAAATTGTGGCTTAATTAGTAATTTTTTAATTATTCCTAAAAGTATAACTTCTTCTAATAAAAATTAGACATACAAATATCACTTGGCATATTTCAACTGTTACGTGAACAAAGCCGCGTGTTTTGCTAGTAGAATATATTTAATCACTATTGTATTTTTTCTGTAATGGTGGATTAATAAGATCACATCAAATCAATTGTATAGTAACTTGAAATTATTGGTGATAATATAATTCAACTAATTCATACAAATTTCATAAATAGAACATTTAGGTAATCATAATTAACTAAATCATACAAATTTCATAAATAGAACATTAGGTAATT
Source organism: Maratus speciosus (assembly GCA_963932465.1). Lineage (NCBI taxonomy): Eukaryota > Metazoa > Arthropoda > Arachnida > Araneae > Salticidae > Maratus > Maratus speciosus. The sequence goes on from OZ010798.1 coordinate 468,030,946, forward strand.
ATAATTAACTAATTTATGCAGATTTTGACAGGGATATAACACTAATCAACTTTTATTATATATATAAATATCAGTATATCAGCTGTTTTTTTTATTAGAATTTTCTCACACTTTATAAAATACATTAATTACTTGCAAGATTTAAGTTTTCGTTTGATGTTTCTTTAATTACGAAAGTTCTTTTCTTTAGCAACATTAGGTGAATGAGATTATCTCAAGTACCTATAGTCATAATATTATTAACTAATTTATGTAAATATAGCAATAGATAATTAACTAATTTATTCAAAATATTAAATGAATAAAACATAGACCAACTTTTAGGTATTTCTGGTATGCAGATGATAGGTTTTTCTTTTTCAGGTTTTTCTCACATATCATAAAATGCATCGACTGCTGTAAAGCTGTAAGTCTCACTCGTCCCTTCTTTAATCACTAAAACACCTTTCTTAGACACTTTGAAGAAGAAGTGATATCTGAAATAAAGCAAATGGTAACCATGGTGATAACACTACTTTGTTTCGTAATATTCTTCACATTACGTTATTTGGGACTTGTAAGTAATTAACGTCTTCCTCCCGCCCACTCCAACTGCAATTGATATTGTTCTGCGTGTAAGACATACGAAAATCAGAGGTTCATAGTAACTAATGGTACTTTTTATTGAAGCAGAAGCGATTTCCAGTTCACTAAAAATACTCGAAACATCTCTAATTGAAAAATGGGTGGAGTATATATATATATACATCTATATATATATATTTAGGCAGGTGTGTGTGTGTGGGGGGGGGGGGGGTACTTCTGCTTTGTTTTTGGTCTAAATTTTCGATTTTACTTTTTTTGCATTTTTTGGATCGCCTAAGGTTATAGATTGTTGCCCTAATGTGAATAGTGCAGGTAATATTTTTTTTTTTTTTTTTTTTTTTAAACTGATGGCCATTCACCAAAATTTGGGAAGAACTTACTTTTGGCGCTAGAAATGAAGATCTGGTGAGTCTCTAAAAAATAAAATTGTTTTGGGGGACAAAACGGGACATTATTAACCCAATAAAATTAAAATTTTCTTAACCCTTAAAGGCGTAATTTTTTATTTTGTTTCGGAAAAAATATATATGATTCTCTGAAGGGTTTATTACACAGGAAAAATAATGAAAAAAATCAGAGATACATTTTTCATATAATACGTCAATCTTTTTTTCTGTTGCCAATCTGCAATGTAAGTAAAAACTACTGTCGTGTGTCTCTTTTACGCTAAAATATAGCAAAATAGTAAATATTTTAATAAGTATGCCTCCAAATACCTTATTTTATCTAATTATTTATTTTATAAAACTTAACCTTTAACCCTTTTATTCCCATGATAGAATACTTTCTCGAAATTACGTAGTTTAGGGATTCTGACATTACACCAGAAAGTTTCAACGGTTAATTTCGCTTTATTTTAATACGGAATGCCTGTTATTAATTAAAACAGATATTGCTATTTTAATTTTCTGGTACGAATTAGGTATATACGTATAAAAAAAATCTATTAAATTCCAAACACTGTTGTTTGCATACATGCAAAGCTGCGTACTAAAGGGTTAAGTAGGTCAAATAAGGTATCGTTTCTGATGTATTTTTTTATTCTGAATCTAATAACACCATCCGAAAGTCGATACGATCATTTTTTACAAAGTCAAGGCAGGTTTTATGAATACGAAGTCGAAAATAATACTTTATACAGATAAAATAGGTTTTTACAATAACAACTGATGGTCATTCACGAAAATTCGGGATGAATATCGTTTTGGCACTAAAAATGAATATCCGATGAGTCCCCCAGAAATAAAGTTGTTTTACCGTGTTTTGGGGGGGAAAAGGGGGGCATTTTAACTCGGGGGAGAGAAGAATTCAACTGTTTTAATTAGGTCAAGTGGGGTTCATTTTTTATGCATTTTAGGTAGCTTTCTTTACAAAAAGCTACCTATTGCAGCCGTTTATATATATATATATATATATATATATATATATATATATCTGACCTATGTCACACTGTAACTCTCGTATTTATGAACCGATTTGGATGTAATTCGGTGTGTACATAGTACATACCAATGTCTCGACCGAGTTTGTTGGCCAGCTTCATCCGCCATTTTGTTTCAAAATGGCGGCCATTTAAAATTTTTTAAAAAATTTAAAATTGGAAATGTGGGACCAAAAAATTGAAAATGGAAAAATATTTTTTTCTTATGTATTTGACCTTTATACAAAGACTCCGTAGCAGTTTTTGTTTCGTCTATATCTTAAAAAATGGCTGAGTTATAGCAGTTTGAATTTCTAGCGAAGCTGACATTTTGAAACGTCCTGAATTTTGTCACGCGATAAAAGGCGTATTTATGAACCGATTTGGATGTAACTTCGTTTATACATAGTACAGACCAATGTCTCGAACGAGTTCGTTGGCCAGATTCATCCGCCATCTTGTTTAAAAATGGCGGCCATTTAAAATTTTAAGAAAAATTTAAATTTGAAATGTGGTAGCAAAAAGTTAAAAATTGGGAAACTATTTTTTTCTTATGTGTTTGACCTTGATAAAAAGATTTGGGAGCAGTTTTTGTTTCGTCTATATCTTAAAAAATGGCTGAGTTATAGCATTTTGAATTTCTAGCGAAGCTGACATTTTGAAACGTCCTGAAATTTGTCACGCGATAAAAGGCGTATTTATGAACCGATTTGGATGTAACTTCGTTTATACATAGTACAGACCAATGTCTCGAACGAGTTCGTTGGCCAGCTTCATCTGCCATCTTGTTTAAAAATGGCGGCCATTTAAAATTTAAAAAAAATTTTAATTTGAAATGTGGTAGCAAAAAGTTGAAAATTGAAAAAATATTTTTTTCTTATGTGTTTGACCTTGATAAAAAGATTCGGGAGCAGTTTTTGTTTCGTCTATATCTTAAAAAATGGCTGAGTTATAGCATTTTGAATTTCTAGCGCGGCTGACATTTTGAGACGTCCTAATTTTTGCCACGTGATAACAGACGTATTTATGAACCGATTTGGATGTACCTTGGTTTGTACATAGTACATACAAATAACTCAACTGAGTTCGTTGGCCAGCTTCATTCGCCATCTTGTTTCAAAAGGGTGGCCATTTAAAAAAAATTAAATTTAAAATGAGATACCAAAAAATTGAAAAAAAAAAAAGAATTTTTTTGTATGTGTTTGACCTTAATACAAAGATTCCGGAACAGGTTTTGTTTCGTCTACATCTAAAAAAATGGCTGAGTTATAACGTTTTCAATTTCTATTGTGGCTGACATTTTAAAACGACCTGATTTTTGTCACGCGATAACAGGCGTATTTATGAACCGATTTGAATGTAACTTGGTCTGTACATAGTACATACCAATGTCTCGACCGAGTTCGTTGGCCAGCTTCATTCGCCATCTTGTCTCCAAAGGGTTGCCATTTTTTTAAAAAAATGTAATTTAAAATTTAAAATAAGGTATTAAAAAATTGGAAAATGAAAAAGATTTTTTTACGTGTTTGGCTTTGATACAAAGATTCTGGAGCAGTTTTTGTTTCTGAAAATTTGTTCTTTTGTTTATATCTTAAAAAGTGGTTGAATTATAGCACTTTGAATTTCTATCATGGCTAACACTTTGAAACGATCTTGTATTTGTCACGCGATACCACACGTATTCGCCTATTTCGATGGAAGAAGGCATGTGGATAGTATACATCAATATCTCGACCAAGTTCGCTGGCCAGCTTCATCAGCCATCTTGTTTCAAAATGGAGGCCATTAAATTAAAAAAAAATATATTTAAAGTGAGGTGCAAAAAAATTAGAAATTGAAAAAGGTTTCTTTCTTAAGTATTTGACCTTGATATAAGGATTCAGGAGCATTTTTTGTTTGTCTTTATCTTAAAAAATGGCTCAGATATAGCAGTTTCAATTTCTAAAGTGGGTGACATTTTGAAAAATCTGATTTTTTGCCTGCGACAGCACTCGTATATATCAACCGATTCCGATATGAGTGAGCATGTGCACAGCAATTACTAAGGTCTCGACCAAGTTCACTGGTTAGCCTCATCTACCATGTTGTCTTAAAATGGCAGGCACTTTAAGAAATCGCCGAATTTGGCAGCCAAATATAGTGACTTTAAATAAAAGCAGCTTGGATAAAGCTGACTAATTTCGCGAAATTCTCATTCATAATGATTTAGTATTAATAAAAATTAGTGTTGAATCTCCTACATTCGGTTTCCACTTAATTGAGCTTCGTGTGTTTGAATAATATAAGTTGGCTTTTTAAAAATAAGGAATATGAAAGCTACCTCTTCCTCCCGGCACTGGCCGGAAGGACTTTTTTAATTCTGAATCGAATGACACCATCCACTCTAAAATGAATGAATGAAAAATGCTCTAGAATGAATGTATTAATTTATAATTGATTTTTTTTTTTTTTTTTAATAAAATGTATTTTCATCATAAAACACCTGTGAACGTTATTTTACCCTTCGGAAAGTGGGTTAAAAATCGGTTACAAAATTCTACCCTTCGGAAAGTGGGTTAAAAATAGATTATAAAATTCCACCTTTACCTACAAAAACCATGTTGAGTTAAATAAAAGGATGTAAAAACTATATCAAAAGATCTTAAGGGGTTATATGGGTTTAAAAAAAAAAAAAATCCATTTATTTTTTATTTTTTTATCTAATAGTAGGATATGTCTAGAATATTAAAGACGTGAATTATCACATTGCTAACAAGGCGTAAACCAACTTAGTGAAAAGTGACTTTTCCATCTAGTGCTGCGGTAGCAGCCTTACCGACTTATATAAGTGAGAGATGCCAAGCTGGGCATCGTCCTCGTGGCTTAGTGACAGAGCACTGGAGATCTGTTCCAGAGGCCCGGGTTCGATTCCCGGCTTGGACATTTTTCACTAAGTTGGTTTACGTCTTGTTAGCAATGTGATAATTCACGTCTTTAATATTCAATAATTTCAAGCGTAATTTCACTGCTGAAAAGTACTTGAAAAATTAATTAAAAAATGTCTAGAATATTTTTCCAAAGGTTCAATCCAATCAAATTCCCCTCATTAGGCTAGACCGGCCGGAAGCGACGCAGCTTTTTTCTAAAACCACTATTTTTGAAGTCGGTGGACACGATTTTTCAAAAACGAATGCACCGATCTTATTGAAATTTTGCGCACTTCATCAAAATAGGATTGATTAGTGCTTGAGCGAAGGATTTTTTGTTTTTTCGATTACAACTAATTTTACAAGGCTGTAATACGTAGTGTAAATTGTACCAAAAATTGTGCTGTTTTGCATACCGCTGTGCCAAAAATTCAAATTTAAGTTTTTATTTAAATCGTTCAATCGCGAGCTATATTTATCTACTGACAGGTGGCCGCCCCTCCGGGTGGTTCGGGATCGATCCCTTGAGTAGGAGAGAAGACCCGAAGCAAAGCCGAGTTCGTTGTACACGAATGCGAGGGGGCCGGATGGCAGGGGCGCGCCGACCCAGTGTGCAAAGTGTGCGGCGCACACAGGCGCCGAAGTACTAAAGGCGCCAAAGATTTCAGATGAGGAGCAAATACTTAAAAAGAAATCCGTAATTTAAATAAACAAAAAATATATTTTCTTGACTTCTGAATTAATTTCGTTTAATTCTATTTCTCAGTCTCCTAATAAGTGATTTAGACGTAGATTTGTGCAAGCTTTCAATAAACAGAGGCCACCTCATGCAGCTTCAAAAAATGAAAGGCGCTGTAATTCACATGGCTGGAAACATGCAGCACTATAATCTCATTCCAGTAGTGGCAGAGAATAATACAGTTTTATTACATAGGGATAAATTCTACTTGTTTTTTATTTTAAAATAGCAATCTTCTCCTTACTGCAGAATTTGTCATAAATAAGATAAAAATTACTATTTGGAAATACTGGGAAAAGTTTCCTCAGCGGTAATCAGGTCGTAAATACTGGTAGACATGCGTCACAAGCGTCTTATATGATGCGCATACATATCATGGTTATAGCCATAAGTTCCTTACGACTAAAAATAATTTGAAGAAATAATGTAAATCATAGTAAATTTAAAATTACATTTTGCAGACAGCTAACTTATATCAAAGAAAGGTTTTGTATGTGAAAGGTCAGAAACCGTAATGACTAAATAACTAATTAATAACATTAAAAATTGACATTAAATAACGGCCACTGATAACAATTAAATGAACCCCATTCAAATATTATTAATTTTAAAGAAAGCCTATTTTAAAGTGAATTTTTAATTAAAAAATGGCTTTTAATAGTAAAGATTCGAATGGGCGCCAAGGAAACCTTCAAAGGGTGCTACCATGGTGTCCACGAGAGACACGTTGGACAGACCAAAATTAGAGGTCTGCACAGACCTTAATTTCCAGGCCTGGTCCCGGCCTGTACAAAAATCAGGGAAAACAGGCCCAGCCCAACCCATTCAAAAATCAATTAAATCAGGCCAGGCCCAACCCGACTCAATTTCTACAAAAAATTCCGATTTCTCTTAACATACTGATTAAAATCCTTTTCAAAGAATACTGCATATACAGGGTGTCCAGCGAATAAGACCCTGATTTCAAAATTAAATATCTCAAAAACAAAGATCAATAGAATTATGTGGTAAACTGTTTGTTTATTAGCTAAGCTGTAAAAATGTTATACAGAAGTTTTAAAAATTAGTTGCAAAAACCGCTAACAGATGGCGCTGTAATCGCAATGCCTATAAATTATGTTTTGAAGTCCAGAGCACTAGCGTTTCATTCCTAGATGGCTTCCTATGGAAGAACAAAAATTGGGAAAGACCACTTATTCGTTGGGGTGATGTTCAGAAGTGGGGGCATCTGGTCACAGAATTATTGCATCAGCTTCAATTTTAGAGAATTTCAATTAATAGGATTTTCAATAAAAAAATTTAGCAATCATTATGTAAGAACTTATTAAAATATTTTATTTGGATAATGTGCAGAAGCGGAGACATCTGGTCACAGAATTATTGGATCAGCTTCAATTTTAAAGAATTTCAATTAATAGAATTTTCACTAAAAAATTTAGCAATCATTATATAAGAACTTATTAAAATATTTTATTTGGGTAATGTGCAGAAGCGGAGCCATGTGTTGACAGAATTGAGATTTGTTTCAAATTTTGTTATAAGCTACTTCGGTCCGGATGCCACTATCTCTGTGGTATGTCTTTTCTCTCCTAATTGGTAGATCGTAGAATCGAATCCAAGTAGAGGAAGATTTGAAAAAAATGGAAATCTTTGCTTTTTAATATTTACTTAAACTGTTAAAAAAGATTGAATAATAAAATCCAAAGTTTCTGGTTTTAAAATTTAGTTAAGCTAAAAGAAACCCCTTTTTTAAAAATCATTGACCATTTATAATAATGATTCATAAATCATTTTTTTTTTTTTTTTTTTTTTTTTTTTTTTTTTTTTGTAGATACTGGTTTGAATGAAAAAATACAAATTTTCTATTTTTAAAAACTTAATTAAGTTAAAAAAAATAATTTTAATTTTAAAAACTCGTTTTCATTTTTTTTTATCACTGAGCACAGAAATATGGTGCAGCTTCTAGCGACAGGATCCGAAGTGTTGGAAAGGAATGCAGCATTCAAAATACTTTTGCTTTGACGTTGATGATATGACTTATCATCAATTCCTTTTAAAAAAGAAATAATTTAATACATAATTTCTGTCTCTAAAACTTTGTTTACAAAGAAAAGGAATATATGTATTGTGCTACAACTAAAGTATTATGCCGTGATTTAAAAATAAATGAAAAGTGCAAAATTACTTTTTTCTTTATAACAATTCAGGTATAAACAATAATACCAAAATATTATACCGTGATTTAAAAATATAAAAAATAAATAAAAAGTACGAAATTATTTTTCTTAATATATGCATTTTGATTTAAATAATTATATGGCATTAAAAATTGAATTTAATAAAATATTTTAATAAGTTCTTATATAATGATTTCTAAACTTTTTATTGAAAATTCTATTAATTGAAATTTTCTAAAATTAAAGCTAATGCAATAATTCTGTGACCAGATGCCTCCACTTCTGCCCATCATACCAACGAAAAAGTGCTCTTTCCCAATTTTCGTTCTTCCATAGGAAGCCATCTAGGAATGAGACGCTAGTGTTCTGGACTTCGAAGCTCAGTTTACAAGTATTGCGATTATAGCGCCATCTGTTAACGGTTTTTGCAACTAAATTTTGAAACTTCTGTATAACATTTTTACAGCTTAGCTAATAAACAAACCGTTTACCGCATAATTCTATTGATCTTCGTTTTTGAGATATTTAATTTTAAAATCAGGGTCTTATTCGCTGGACCCCCTGTACATATAGTTATGAAGAAATGATACAGTATATTTTAGTTTACTATGTGTTCCCAAGACAGAAAGTACACAATAGCAACATTAATTGTTCTTTTTACTCTTACACTTTTCATTTCAACATTCAGATAAAGATTCATAAAAAAAATGTATGTAGTTAGGAATAAAAGAAAAAAAAAAGAGGGTTAAAAGCATCATAGCTTTTGAACCTGCATAATAAAAAGTAGATTTTTGAAAATATTTCTCCGTAATTTATTAAACTATATTTACAATTATTCCGTTAACAGAAGTTCATAATAGCTATTACTATTTTTACAAAACATATTGCCTGCCCAGCACGTCGTGGGAACAATTAAGTCTAGTTCCAACCCGGCTGCAGAAAAATAATATAAGCGCCACACCGGCCCAGCACGAATTTGCTGAAAAAATTAATCTCGGCCTCAGACACAATGTTAACTGTCCGATGCCGATCTCTATGCTGGCTATGTTATATTTCTTTAATGATGTTGTCAAACTATGCATTATACTTATTCATAGTCATATCCATTGGAAATAGTTCATATTTTATCGGCTCCGTTCAAATTTTTCTATCAGGCCAGTCGGCCCACTTTAATTTTTTCATCGGCCCGACCGGTCTGTTTAATTTTTTGTGGCCCAGCCCGTTTATTATTTTTTTTTTTTTATCGTCCCCTTCTGTAAAAAAAAAAAAAAAAAAAAAAATGGTCTTTATTCTGCCGGCTCGGACCGACTCGTTTGAAAGTTTGCCTTCATTTTTCTGGGCCGGGTACGGGCCAGTGCAGATCTCTACCCTGAATAGAGAAGCAATGTAAAACTAGAACTTGTATGAGTGTGTTTTTCAATGTAGAGATTTTAAACTGAAGAGACTGGTGTCAGCTATGGGGCAAAATGAAGCATCAGCCATTTACGAAGGTTTTATCATTCCGTGTCGTAGGTTTAACACGTGATTTTTGCGCTCATAAGAGTAAAGCCTACTTTCGGCGGCCGAAGCAATATCTTTTTTAGCGCCCCTACAAATGATCCCTTCTGTGAAAACTATCAATCATAGGACAAAAATTGTGTGTTTTTTAAGACCACAGATCTCCGAGAACAACACATATTTTTTATCTATGTTATCTTGTTCTCTGGGCCTATCATCATGGCGGAAACAAAAATTTTGTTAAGGGTGGGGGGGATTGTAAAAGTAAGCAAAATTTGGCCATAAAAACCGAAAAATTCTTACTTTTACAAAAGTTGGGAGAGACGGCCTTTCCCTGCACCCGCTGCGTACGATTGTGTCTAATCACATACTGGATAAATAACTGGCTATGATTCTAAGATTTGTTCATTTTTGTTCAGAACATAAAATAGAAAGTATTTAAATAGAAATATGAGCCTTTATTAGCATTGCATGTACACGCTACAGAAACTAAAATGACAAAAAAAAATTAAATTTAGCCATAAATAAGTTAGGAGCTACATCACTGTAATATGAACGGAAAAATACAGATTTTTGAAACAAGAGTTTTAAATTTGCGTGCTATGTCCTTCTAATCGACTCGACCGGCATTTCCCAGGCAAATGATAATAGTAATAACCTTAAATACGCCTAAAATCAAATGTCGAATGATTTTATATTTTTAAACAAAAAAGTTTCCAAACGAACCTAGCGATGGGGAGAGGGGAGCAATGTCTTCAGCACCAGCAGCATACACCGGACGTGCAACACATACTCCGGTTTGTTTTGGTTTTATATTTTTTAACGAAAATCTTTCCAAACGAACTTAATATTGTCAGAAACACTGCTTTCGGCAGGGACAACCTCCGATTTGTATAATTTGTCATTTTATCCACACGGAACTCGAGTTGAGGGTCCCACTGCCTTCTGCAGCACATACCGGGGTGATGTCCATGCTCTGGTTTGATTTTCAAGCTAACCTCGAATTTATATTTAATTTCTGGTATTTAAATACGCAAAACTTTCCATTCTGACGTAAAATTCTTGATAAAACATAAATAATATAAAATGCGCACCATCCCCTCACTTTTTTAAAACGAGAAATGATATCCAAAGCACATATTTTTGAGACGGGAAACGAAATCTCGAGAAAACTTGCACTTTATGAGAAAAAAAACCCGCTGGCGAATCCTTGAAATAACTTCCAAGATTTTTTTAAATAGTAAATATTAATATTTTTTCACACCAGCGATATCGTTAGATTCGGAAAAATATCGAGAATGTAATAATAGGTGATTTTATTTTTCGAAATTTTGAAACTTAAGAAAAACGAAAAAACTTGAAAACTGACGCGAATGGCGGCTAAATAAAAAGTTTTTTTTTTTAATAGTAACAACAAATGCCGTTGGAATCGGAACCATAAGACGAAATATTTTTCTTCTAACGCTACAGGAACCCGGACATCACAATTTCAAAATGCAGTAAAAATCGAGCGCTACGCTTTCGTCAGTGTGAAGGACCGCTTAACGCTTGAAGAAAAAATCCACAGGCAGGATTACGTTTAAGAAAAAAAAAAGCTTGCCATTTTGCTGTTATCATTATGGCTTAATATGTAGGCTAATTATAAAAAATGAAAATCTCATCCCCAGGTGCATTTGGATCTGCCACCGTCTATCCCAAATTTTCAGACCTCTATGTCCGGTAGATTTTCTTAGCCATCGCCAACACATGCACAGTAAAGAAAAACGTCTTTCTTTTATTAATATAGATATGCAAATTAGAGATGACAAAGAACTTTCTTTTATTAGTATGGATGCAATTTATTGTTATTGTGTTGTATTATTTTCTCCGGGATAATGAAATTTTACCATTTAATTCAGGATTCTGATATAGACAGGTTTTATTTTAGCAGGCTTTACTATGTTTAGAATTTTACTTACACATCTGCCAACCTTCCTTATTTTTCAAGTATTTTAAACATGTTTGAAACAAGAAATTTTATTAAATAAATGAAATAAAATGTGAACCCTATAGAAACAAGACGCATTTTATTAAATAATTGTCTGGTTCAAAAAACTTTCTTTGATCTGAGATAAAACTTCAAAAGGATGGCAGCTATGCATTTATAAATACTCATAGATTTTTTTTTAGTTTTATTTTCGGCGGGGTGAGGGGGGGGGAGGGGTTATAGGGCGTCAACTGAAGTTCTGCGGACAGGCGCTGCATACTGCTGGCGCGCCCCTGCCGGATGGGGACGAGTCGCTACCTCCTAGAGTGGCTCGCGGTCGACAGGCCTCGAGTCCGGCGGCCACGGGTAACGGACGTTGTGCATGGGTTGTAGAGTTTTCGGGCTCGTACTTACGTGCAACCCCCGGCAACCGGGTTCTCTGGTCAAGCCGGATAGCAACGATCCATAGGTTGATCATAGTGCCGGTCTTAGGGCCGGGCGGTGTCGCTGGGCAAATACTAGCCAAAGCGATAGGACCTCATCCACCAAATGACTAAGAGGGAGCCTAAGGTAAGAGAGCGGGCTTTGTAGAAGAAAGGTCTTGGTGACTGGTGACTCGCTAGTGACGACGGGGCTCGCGGGATCGCCGTGCTGGAACTCCCGGAGCAACCGAAGGGCGAGGATTTCGGACAGCGCCTGGGATACTTTTTGTCCCAGGTGGTTCATCCCGCCGAGGCCTTCAGCTGGAGCAGTTGCGAGCCGACCCTAAAGTGGGTAGGGTTTGGTGGTGCCCTCGTCGACCAGGGAGCGGTCGCAGAGGGAGGCCAGAATGGCTCTGGTTTCCCGACGTCGTGCCGTAAACCCTGGGTGAGGGTCGGCCGGCAGGTCCGCCATCGAACGATATTCCCGCAGGGAACCGGGCCGGAGGCTCGCCGGTAACGCGGCGGCGCTTCGAACCTTGGGGGAACTCTTGGTCCGACCCAGATTTTACGTGTCTGTGCGCTACTGGAGGTTGCCGCGCCCAGTGGTGAGGATCTAGCGGTGTCTCCACCTAACTTTCGAACACATTAACAGGTAGCGGTCGGTCAATGCACGGGGTCAGGGGCATCCGTGCCTGGGTACCCTCGACGGCCATGAGGTAAGGTAGAGGGAGTCGGGCTCTTGCCGGCCTTCCGCGGCTTCTCCACCTTCGGGTGGAGTCGAGTCGTGGGGGGCGGGCGGGACTCTGGACTCTCCAACCCCCTAGCGAGGCGGAGTCTATTCCGTCTAGGTGGAGCTTTCCGTGCCCGCCTGGGGTCGTTAACGGCACCTAGTGTGGTCTCTTTGACTCCCAGCGTCGAGTCGCGAGGGGTTCCGCAGGTGAATGGGAGGCTGGGGGAAAAGACCGGAGCAGGGACGCTTTACGTCCGGAGGTGGTGTTCCCCGCCCCTCCAGGGTCTTCCGCTAGGGGCATCTCTTTAACTTTCTTATCTCTTGGCTCGTATAAATGTCTTTGCCGGAAAATGGTAGTTGATCTTATGAGCCCTCCGTAAAGCAACTCAGGTTCGGGAAACCTCGTGTTGGTTCATGGGCCCGTCTCCTTTATAGGTGTCTGGTTGGTTCCGAGCGGGAGGCAAATGGGCTTGAAAGAACCTGGGACCGGAAGGCAAGCCCTATTGTTTGGGGCTTCCCCTGTCTTATCTACTAACAGAAGGGGAAAAAATGGGTTTTTTAATTTCAGATAAAGCTATCAGGAGTTATCCTGATCAACACGAGGAAACTTTTTAGGGTTTCGTTCATCTGACGAAACCTTATTCGTCTCACTCCTCTGTCTGTCTGTTACAGAGCCCGTTCTCAGAAACTATATGTGTTGGAAACTTGAAATTTTGGATTCTTATAGCGGAACACCTCACATCAAACGACAAGTCATAAAAATTTGAAAAAGTCTTATATTTACCCCTCCGGGATCTAACTTGTGTATTTTAAGCAATTTTTCCAACTCAGCCCCTAATTAAGTTGGAAATGTGAAATTTTGCATACTTACAGCGGAACACTTGCGATCACACGAAAAATCATAACATTTTCGAGAAGTCTTATATTATGTACCCCTCCGGGCTCTAACTTCTGTATTTTTAGCAATTTTTCTAACCTCCACCCTTTTCACCCGGGGTGCATTTTTTTAACCTTTGACCACTGTTTCATATTATACACCATAGCCGTATATATTTTAGTGCCATTTTTTATCGCCAGGGGGCGCCTTACCTATCTCGGGTGCTATGAGCCCGATCCCCTCGACTAATATATCTACGGATAAATTGTAAAACGGAGTTTCGTTCGGATAGAGCTTCGTTTAGAATAGTGCCCTGGTTGCTAAATGTAGAACTAACAGATTTTGCAAAAAGATAAAGTGTTTTGAAAGGAATATTAAACGAAACCCTCTGTGCGATCTGTGATCACACTTACCCACTTGTTTTTGAGCGACCGGTTGTTGAGCTATTGTTTGTCTGTCTCTCTCGCTCGCTTCTCTCACTTTCTAAGGGTCACCTATTTTAAATATTTTAATTTAACCTCTTGGGTACAGATTTATTTGAAAAAATTCTTGCGTTTGGAATGGATTTAATTTGCTGATGCGAAACCTAAAATAAACTCTGAATACTCCATAAGATGCAAAAGCAGGACTTGCTCCTCAATTGGAGTCCTGTAGGGATATAAACGCGGCAAAAATAGCCACGAGTAGATACGGAAAATGGATGAACATCCCATAGTCATAGTTGAGAAAAAAGATGAGATTGAGACTCCAGAAGCAAGAATTAGTCTCACAAGGAGAGGGCCAACCTTGGTAATCACAGATTTTGATTATTTTAATATATGTTGTAGGATAGAGACCCCTTAGTCTCAGGTTCAATGGATTTTTTACAGTGCTCCTTAGTTCTTGAGAAACGGGGGGGGGGGGGGGGGGTGTCTAATATTAGTACACAACTTAAATACTTACTTTGTAACAAAAATAACAGGTTGGTCGTAGCTCAGTTGGTACGGCGTTTGCTGGGTGTTCCGCGGGTTCGGTTTCTATACCCGAACACGCTACATTGGTTTTCCTCATTTTTTGTTTTATAAATAAACTTGTAATTATCATTTATTAATCTCAATAAAAAAATTTAATATCGTACATTAATCATAATGTTAACAAATTTAAATTTAAATCTATCATATTTTATTTTGAGCTATTATTTCTCTTCCTTTAAAGAGATTTAAAAAGAAATTGGATTTATCATTGAATAATAAAAATTCCAAAAACGTTACAAAATATTTTGTGGCGCCATTTAGTTATGGTAAAATAAAACATATTCAAATAAAATTAAAATAAAAGTAGAAAGAAGATAAAGGGAAAAACAAAATCATTGAAAGCGCAAGCATACATATTACAAATTTAAAAATCTTTAATATGCAAAAAATCGGTTGTAATTTAATTCTGATGCTAATTTTTAATATAATTATTCTTGTTACTTTAAAAACAGAGTAAAGTATCATCGTATAGACTTCCCTTGTTAAAGCAATGCATAAATGATGTTTCTTTAAAATCACGAATTGACACAATTTTTCAACATCATTGCATCGATAAAGAATATATGAAATACATTTTAAAAGTGATTTAAAAAAAGATTAAAAGTTTTATGATGTTTTATACAACTATTTAGTTAAAAGTAAAATATTAAATAGGTTTAAATTATAAATGATATAGAACATTGACTGCCTAAGGGGAACTGCTCAGACGTGGGGATTACGTCTGTAGAGTATAGATGTTCCCCCCGGATACCTTTATTAAAGGTCTTAAAAAAAAGAGTCTGTAGACTCAAGTCGCCGGAAAATAAAACGCGAGCAATGGGCGACTAATAGAAGGATAACAAAAAGTAGAATATTACAGATTATGGTCGTGGACTAGATCGCCAAAAAACGCGACAAGGGGTGATAGTATGTCCAATGCGACAACTGTTTAAGGTAAGAGAAAATAGAATTAATTGTTTGATAGATTCATTAAAAAGCTAAATATTTGTTTTAATTTTAAACGTAATGCTGGACGGGATAAAATATTACTTAGCCAATTTTTAGGTATGGATAAGGGGCGCCGAATATTTCAGCGTGAGGTAAGTGGACAAGTGTAGTAGTAGTGTGAGGCGCTTGCTAAATCGCCACATTCGCATACAGAGGAGCTTGAGCAATGGAATTTATACAGGTACTCTCTAAATGGGCCATGTCCTGTAAGGAATGCGGTAACGGCAGGAGAGAGGGGAGGAAGCTCTAAGGAGACCTTTGGAACCAGTTCATGATATAGAACATTGTAAATTTTATTTGACAATGAGTTTATTAAATTATAATTACAAGTATATTTATAAATGAAAATAAAAATGAGAAAAACAAATATAGCGCGTTCGGGTGTCGAACCCGAGCCCGCTGATCAGCTTGCAAACGCCGTACCAACTGAGCTACGACCACCCAATCCTTTTTGTTACAAAGTAAGTATTTAAGTTGTGTAATAATATTACCCCCCCCCCTTCCCCGGTTTCTCAAGAACTAAGGAGCGTTGTATAAAATCCGTTGAACCTGAGACTAAGAGGTGTCTATCCTACAACATATATTAAAATAATCAAAATCTGTGATTACCAAGGTTGCCCCTCTCCTTGTCAGGCAGGAGCGAAAGGATTCCCTGGACATTGCAGCTGGAACAGGATCTTTGCTTTATAGAGCTGGAATCAACGATTCTATGTAAGTTTTTTTAGAAACAATTCTTCGTTTTATTCCTACTTAAATCTTTAATCCCTTTTTTCTAAAAACATTATTTTTGAAGTCGGTGGACACGATTTCTCAACAACTAATGCACCGGTCTTATTGAAATTGTGTGCATTTCTTCAAAATAGGATTAACTAGTGATTGGATTTTTTATTATTACTAGCAGAACTACCCGGCTTCGCCGGTGTCAATTTTAAGGAGCCCTTCAGGTAAAATAAATTAAAACGAAATAATACGGCATTCACAATAACTGGAATTTGTACATTCCCATTCACAAATCATTAAAAAGACAATCAGAAAACATGACGTTATTGTCTCGCAACCATAGTAAAATCCTTGAGCTTTAATAATAATTAATAATAATAATAATAATAATTAACGCTTATACGCGTTTTTTTTTTGTTCGGTGAAAGAGAAAAATATGATTAAAAAAATCCACCAAATCGCGCAGCATATAGTGAAATTCTCGTTTGTATAGTATATATACACATCATAAAGTAAAAACACTATGTCAGTGTCCATAAATTGTGCCCCATAAATTGTAACCCATAAATTGTGCCTTTACTGACTTCTAAACACAACACAATTTCATTTTTTACAGAGCCGAATTGAAAAAAGTTCTTTCAAATAAAATTTGTTTAAAAATCGTATCTCAATTTTCTGATTTTAATGGATTTTAAAGTAATTTTCAAGCATGGATATTTTTAAAGGTGCGTGCAACCCGATTACGAAAGATGAACCCATTTACTCTTAATGCAATTGTATAAAGAAAAGACATGTCTATGAGTAACGCTGGTATCATATTTTCGGTGGCAACAACCTAACACAACAATAAATTTCTTTTTTACTGCAATTTAACCTCTAAATTCGCACATTCGATTGTTCCACCCGTCTTATAGAAAATAAAAGTACTTTTAGTAATATTTATCTAAATTTTTTTATGGATTACAGATTTTTTATGGATTTTAAAGTAATTTTCAAGCATGAATATTTTTTAAATATGCTTGAAACCCAATTACAAATTATTTACTTAATTATTCAAAAACATTGTAAATAATTCAGAATTTGTTTGTTTTCGTGTAATATTCAATAACCGAATTGGCAAACGAAAATAAAACACCAAATACAAAATAAAATAAAATACGAATTTAACAGATATCAAATCAAACTACTCAAAATAATCTAATAAGTATATTTTTTTAACTTTTGAAATTAAAATACATGTTTTCTTTGTCACGCGTTACGATTTCTCACAATACGGGAAAAATAAAATGCATGCATCAATTATAAGCTGACAGTAATCTTTTCCACATTCTAAAGCCTATGTAAATGAAATTTTGTGCAAATCCGTCAAAAATTGAAGATTTGTATAAAGGACATACACACAGAGAACGGCTTTTATATATACTAGAGGATCGTACCCGGGCTTCCCGGGTTAAAGAATATAGGTGAAAAAAAAAAATTTAATTGAAAACTAATATTTTTTTTTTATGTGCAATAAATTTTTTAGATTGCCCACTTACATTAAAAAAGCATTTTTCATATGGAAAATACGAATTATACAATCAAATAAATTTTTGAAGTTTATCAAAAGCGATATTTTCTTATTAGCCGCATGCTAAGAGTTATTTGACCAAGATTTTGCTACTTGTGGCATCCTTTTATATTCTGATAATTTCAGAGCTTATACATGTCTGTTAAATTTGTGTTTTATTTATATTATTTTATTTATTTATTCACAGGGAAGTTTTTTTTTTAAATGGATATTAGCCGTAAGAAAATAATGAACTCTTTATTTTGTTTTAAGGGCAAACGGATAAATCTTTCGTAATCGAGCTCCGCACGATATAGATAAATTAAAAAATATTTCATGCTTTAAAATTGTTTTTGAAACCATAGACAATCAGTAAACTGAGATGAACGTTGCAAACAAATTCCATTTGAAAAAAAAAAAATCCTATTTGGTTTTCTAAAAATTTAAATTGTACGATTACAAATATGTTAGATTTTTGTTTTTACAATATTATTCTTTTATTTGTTTATAAAAGAAGTATTAATTTTGTTAATTTGTCTTTTACAAATATGTTAGATTGGTGGTTTTTTTAATATTATTCTTTTATTTGTTTATAAAGGAGTATTAATTTCATTATGCAAAATTAGTCAGAAACAAATGCTGAAAAATGTTTGTTGCTTTATGTGCAAAATGTTTATTATTATTATGTATTAAAACCGGCACGGGATAAGATAAACTTTAAAAAAATCATGCTTAAAAATTATTTTAGAAAATATAATACATCAGTCAATTAAGATACAGTTTTTAAACAAATTGCATTTGAAAGTAAATGTTTACCCTATACGACGAAAATTGAAAATGTACGATGGTCAGAAGATTAAAAAATTGCAGTAGCGAAAATTTCAAGACCGAAATTTGATCGTGAAGTGTTGCCATTCGCAAAATGACGTCAGCGTTAAGCACAGATACGTTTGTTCTTTATAATATAAATACTTAATCAGTAAAATATAATAAAGATCAGTTATTAGGATGTGGTTATCAACTGAGGCTCTTATGCTTGATATTCCGGAATGAAAAACAGCAATTTTCACCTTCTCAAATTTGCATAGGCACTTCTCATATTCATATTCATCATTTTTTTAAAATTTGCATTTTGTTTGATCATTTAAAAATCATTTTAACTCAAAACTTGAAGTTACGATTGTCAGCAACATCTTTTATGTGAACAGACGCACCCTTTACTTGAGATTTTAATCTCAATTCCGGAGAGTAAAAATTTTCGTAATTTATGTTTTTTAGATGCATTTGTGTTAAAATGTTTAGTTTTATCTAAGAAAATGATCGTTTTCTTTTAAAAATGTTCATTTTCACTTAATTAAGCATTTCGCCTAGTGTCTGAAACTTAATATCAGTACACATGCAGAAGGGAAAAAAATATAGAAAATTTATGAGAAAAAATGCGTGTTTTCAAAAGCAGTACGTCAATTTCCGTTCAAAATAATGTATCCTTAATGGGATTTTGCGCCACTAAACCCTATACAACAATTTTTATCAACAATTTTGAATTTTTATCAGATAATCACATGAATAAAGTTAAATAAACTCATTAATTCTCTCTTCTCTGCAATAATGAAAGCTATCTTATTACCATCATTTTGAAGAAGTTTCATAGAATACTTTTAAAATAAAAATATAATAATGGGATTTAAAAAAAAAAAAAACAGCTAAGCCGGGCACACAAAATGAACAGCTACCAGTTAAAAAATTCATTAGTAAATTTGGCTCAGCAGAAAGCTCAGGGCAGATGACTTTAAAGAACACACTTGTGTTCAAAATATATAGATTATATAAAATTAGGAAAAATTAAATTAAGCAAATTATATTATTTTGATAAAATTATAGTAGAATGTCTTAAAGAATAGCAATAAAATTTTATTATTCGAGAGAATTTTGGACAAACAGTTCAGGAACATGATATCATTTTAAACCACGAATTATTTGTTTGCTTGTCTAACTCGGCGATGCAAATCCATCCAGGTGAGAATCATCAATTTCTGTAATATAAATCGCTATTATTTGCATGTCACCTCTCTTCTATATAGATACTCTAAATTTTTATAAAACATTGCGTTTTATCAGTATGTGACTTCGATTACATTATTTTCAAAACTGAAGCATTTTCACCCGTGAAGAATTTCAAAGCAGCTGGGCTGAGAAAATGACGCACTTCTACAAAACATAATTCAGGTTTAAGAATTAAAATACACGCTTTTTTATAAAATGACGTCCTTGCATCCGCTTGCATCCACTAAAGCAATCCACTTTTACAATCAAATCTTAAACTTCGTCTATAGAAAAGTATGCATATGACGTCATTATTACGGAATAACAGACATATTCTTGATATAGCCCATATTTTAATTTCAACTTTTTTTTCAGATTTTATGAAAAAATGGCAATCGACTATTTTCCGTTCACTTTTAATGACTTTCAGTAGAAATGGGGTACTTTTGTTGCCACGATAAGAAAAATGGTATTAAAAACTACAAAAAAATTAATGTCTCAAAAATAAATTGAGATACAGCTTTCAAACAAATTGCATTTAAAAGAGCATTTTTTTCCTTATACGACGGTGTAAAAATTTAAAATATGCGATGTTTAGAAGTTTAAAAATTTGCAGTAGAGAAAATTGCAAAACCAAAATTTTATTTCAAATTTCAAAGCGTTGCCATTCGCAGAATGACGTATGCGTTACGCACAGATATGTTTGTCCTTTATAATATAGATAGATTATTACAGCTAATTTTACAAGGCCATATGAAGTGTAAATTGTACTGTTTTGCATACAACTCTGCAAAAAATTAAAATTTCACTTTTTATTTAAATCCTTCTTTCAATCACGAGCTATACACTACTACTAACAGAAAAAAAAATTAATATAATTAAAATTTTTAATTTCAGATACAGCTATTATAAGTTATCCCGACCACCACGAGGACACATATTTTAGGGGGTCTCCGGAAACCAGGCACCATCGCCTAAAGTTTCCAAATTTTTGAATGAAAATTTTATAAAATAGTGTTTAAATGTTGCTCTTTTATATGTTTAAAATTTTGAATAAAATAATTTATTTATTATATATGTCAGAGACGGATTAGGACATCGACCGAGAGCAGTGATGCATAGAAACATCTAGAAAACAGCACACGCATGGTAACAAGCCAGCTCAGCACTTAATGGCGCTGACAGGGCAGAAGTTCTCTAACAAAGAAAAATGATTGTGTCAGCGTTTGGAAGCATGACATAAAATTAGCCACGTTGCATAATTCCCTTGCTGAAATACAGATTGCTCAGCAAGTATTTACACTTAAATACTGTCTCAAATCCTTTGTGGGGACAGACGACTTCAGCCCACTCATGGTTACGGTTGTGCATTGACTCGACTACGTTTGTAAAAGCCTAACCAGCTTTGTATATACTGTACATATTTAATCAAGTTATATTAAATAAGCATAAAGAACACCAGCCTGGTCACTTGACATATATATATATATACATATATATATAAATCCCTGCCGGCTCGGCCTACAGGCACAGGTAGATTTCGAAGTTAAGTACTAATTTCAACTAACAAAAACTAAATCAAGATCAGAGATAAATCCAGTTTAACAATTTTATCTGGCCGCTTTTGGACGAGTTTTTAATTTCATTTTTCTGTAAGAGCTGGTTTTATCAGAATCATGTTAATACGATCATTTTTTCTTCGATCCCTATTTATTTATTTATTTATTTTCTGTAAGAGTTAAGTAAGTAATTAAAAAAGATTTATGTTAAATTTAAGTGGATTTGATATCTTGTGATTGGACAAAGTTTTGATTTTTTTTTTCGCTTAACCCCCCCCCCCCTTCCCTTTTTTGCGTTTTTATTTATTTATTTATTTATTTATTTATTTATTGGTGGTAAGAGTTAGTCCTATCAAAAACCCGTCAATATAAAAGTTGTAGATAATATTAAGAACATTTATAACAAATTTAAGTGGATTAGATATCTTGAGAATGAACGAAGTTATGAATGTTTTTCTCCCTAAAACCCTATTTTTCCCCTCCTTTTGAGCCCATATCAAAATCTGTCATATATAAATTTTTGGCCCTTTTCCTAGAAGTAATAATAACTTTAAACTGATTTGATATGTATTATAATTAAGAAGTTGTGATTTTTTTTTCGGTTTTCACAAAACGCCTCCCTATTTCCACCCCCTTAGTCCGATTTTGTCCATTCACGAACTTGATCGAGATTTTATGCCCCTTGATTTTATGTATCAGTTTGGAAAAGATTTGTGCAGAAGTATGGAAGTTATCGTGTCCATAAAAAAGTCATATATACATAGAGAGAGATAGATATATAAAGTTTTGAATTGGGGGTGGATTTGTATTCTAGAGGCGTAGATTGGCAAAAATTGTTTACAAACTCCAACATAGAGGGCAATGTAATAGGTAGTATTTCTTACGAAATCTACCTAAAAACGATTTTTTACAAAGGTAAGTCAGTATACATTATAATTTTGTTTTAGGAAATTGATAGTATTTATGAAAAGTAAGTCATTTTTAGATAATTGAAAATATGAAAAAAATTACCTTTTAGTCAATATTTTTACTTTCTTCTATCTTTACAAGAAGTAAGTATTGGATTCGCGAAAATTTTCGAATCCCGGTTTTGGACGGATTTACACGTTCTAGAGGTTAGAGATCAAGAAAAACATGTTTTTACAAAATGTCTGTCTGTGAGTCTGTCTGTCTGTATGTGACACAAATTTTGTCGGGGCTTTATCTCAAGAACTAATGAACGGAATTTAATAAAAAATTAGATTCAGTTAGTCCCTGATATAAATGGCTGCTGATTACTTTTTGTTGTAAATCGCCCAGCTGTTGCTATGCTGCATTATTAATATTTTCAACAATAGCTATATCTCAAGAACTAAAGCACGGATTTTCAGAAAACTTCAGTGAGTTCTTGATATAATTTGGTTATGATAACTTTTTGGTGTAAATCGCCCAATAGGTAGCGCTGCTATGCTGCATTATTCATGATGATCACAATAGCTCTATCTCAAGAACTAATGCACGAATTTACATCAAACTTCAGATTCAGTTAGTCCCTGATATAAATTAATGTTGTTTAGGTTTTGGTGTAAATCTCCCAACAGGTGACGCTACTATGCTGCATTTTTCACGATTTCCGCAATAGCTGCTTCTGAAGAACTAATGCATGAATTTTCATCAAACTTTTGATTCAGTTAGTCCCTGATATAAATTGATCCTGATAAGTTTTTTGGTGTAAATTGCCCAGCAGGTGCCACTGCTGTGCAGAACTTTTCACGATTTCCGCAATAGCTCTATCTCAAAAACTAATGCGCGGATTTTCAGCAAACTTCAAATTCAATAAGAAGTTGACCTAAGTTGTTGCTGATTATATTTTGGTGTAAATTACCTAACCGGTGGCACTCCTATAATGCATTTTTTAGGAAGTATTAACATGTATGAGATAGAAGAAAGTTTTGGGATTGCCAGATCCAACTAGTTTTTTTTTTTTTTTAATTGCTTTCGATTCTCATATATGGCACTGCCATAGTGTGCTTTAGAACCAAAAGCAAAATCACATGGCTGTTTTCATTTTTCTTCAAAGTTGCATTTCCTGAAACTCTTCTTAAAAGATTTTTCTTTTTTTTTTTTTTTACATTTGAAGTAGTTAAATATCTTATATAATATAAACAATTAAGATATGTTGTAATTATTTATTTGAAGATTCTATGTTAGTAATTAAAATGAATGAATATCAACCACTGTGACAAAATAATTTATGAGGCTAAATGGCTGATAATTGAATATATGCATCATGGGGATGATTGGGACATTTCAAATGAGGATGAATGGGAGTGTTTCATTTATCCCTAGAGATGTTCAAAAAATTATTTATTAGCTAAATACTATTATATAGGTTGATAAATTAATGATTTATGTTAATTATTAGTGTTAAACAGTACTCGTATTATATAGGTTGATTATTATTAAAAATATATATATAGAATCTTAATTATTGTATTGAAACAAAGGTTAAATAATTTATCGAAAATTTGCTATTGAAACTTTATCAAAATAGATATAATTGTTTAAAATGATATATGTTTATTGATCAAATGGGGGAACTTGCATTGAATTTTGAACTGTTGCTAAATCCCCATTCCCACTGACATAATTTCAGTTAGGCAGGGTATCTAAGATGCATTTAATTAATATTAATCAACAGATTGTGAATGAAAATTATTAGCTATGCCGTATTTCAAAGACATTTTTCACTTTCATTTCATATCTAAAATGTCTCGTAAGTGGGAAAAAGGAACACATAGATAGCCGAAGTTTGCATTACAAATTAAAACTGCAGTAAAAGAAGTGATTACCAACGCTGAGATATAACAGCCATATAATAAGATCATATATTACAAATGTAATTACATATAAGTTTATAATTATAAATTTTAATTAGGTAACATTAAATTACTGAGAGGAAAATATTTGTGTCCCATCCATCCCTCTTAGTGTCCCATTCATCTCTGCTATGGGGATGATTGGGACAGAGAAGAACGTTTTTTTTTATATATATATATAATATTTTACTGTATAATAATAATCTATAATAAATATTGAGCATAGATGTAGTCAAATACCTGATGTATGAAATGTGATATACAATATTGATAATAACTTTAAAATAGATATTTTTGTGAAAATGTCCCAATCCCCCATGTTCCCTACGTACAAAAACCATGTTAAGTTAAACAAGTTGGAAATTGCACGTCAAACGTGGCAAATGGGGTTCATTCGTACTATAACTAGTTTTATAAGTATTTTTTGCACCGCATAGTGTACTGAATGTATATTTTAGTGCACTTCATAAGTGCCTATCCATTGCATTCTGTTCGAAAGGCTGTCACATCATTAAAATGTACTTGCAATAATTTTTCCCATTGACCGTAATGTAACGGAAAACTTTTGACTGTCCCTGTCATTAAACTATGCATCCGATTTTCATAAAATTTGAAATGACTCGGCAAAATTTTACAATTATTATATATTTAAAATTTCAGACCATTCGGTTGGGTAGTTTTTGCTTTGTTATATGCAGACAGACGGACTGAACGACGACTACAGGTGCTACGCATTTATATAATTAAGAACGCACCTAATAAAAGAATGTAAAAATAGTAAACCTGTATCGAAAGATCTTTAAAAAAAATAATAAATAAAGCAATTTTACAAATTACAACGACCATTTGGAAAATGATTTTTTCGAAGACTAAAATTTAAGACAGGAAAAATCGCACGGAGTTGATCATACATTACGTACGCCATGAATTAAACATTAACATTCCTGGACCCATCATGAACAAATTTTAAAAGAAATTTCAGTTTTACATTTTTCGGTACTGTAAATTTTTAACTTCTACGGAGCTGGTCATACATTACGTACGCCATGGATTAAACATTAATATTCCTGGACCAATTTTAAATGAAATTTCCTTCTTAAACTTCTAAACATCCCACATTATTACTTTTTACACCGTCGTATAGAGAAAAAATGTACTTTTAAATGCAATTTGTTTGAAAGCTGCATCTCAATTTGTTTCTGAGTTATTAATTTTTTTTTTGTAGTTTTTATTACTTTTTTGTCATAGTGGCAACAGAAGTATCCATCTCTGTTGAAAGTAAAGGGAAAATACAGATTACTGTATAGACCAGTCAGAAAACGAATAAAATGCGGATTCAACCAATAAAACGCTTCAGATATGTTTTTGATTTCTTGCCCTGACCGAGGACAATAACCATTTTTCCAAATGGTTAAAAAAAAAAATAAAAAAAGAGTTTGGCATAAGAAATCCTGTTAAATATTTAGTTAAAAGTAAATTAACATGCGTCGATCCTTCAAAGCTTTTCTACAAATAATCATTCTTTGTTCGGTGAAAGTGACTTTCTGAGAAGTCACTGGACCTTCAGAAGAAAGAAGCCGAATAATTTTATGCTTCTTTGAGCCTTTTTTTCCGAAAGAGGCCAGGTCAATATTTGAAATTCCTCTGCCTGTTATTTTGATCGTTTTCTTTTTCTTCCCCCGCAACTGCCCGCCGTAACATTTGAGGAGAACACTGATATTTTTAAATATTATTTTAAAGGTATTGCTTAGAGACGGTCATCAATATTTGCCGGGGAAAAAAAGTGCTTGCAAATGTATGTGAGTGTGATTTGGGATGATAAGTCTATAGAAGTTTTAATTCATTTATTTAAAAGGTTAATGTTCTCATTAAAACAGTCAAGGATATATTATGAAACACTTTCCAACACATTCCGATACTGTAACAAAACTTCCCATTTAACACTGGAATTATCGCGTTTCTTGTACATCTAAAACTGTCGCGACCGACGGGTCATAGCGTACCAATTGACTTCAATGATGTTATTCTTATTTTGCATGGAAAATACGGGCTCACAATAAGGTTTGATGTCTAATATATGGATTTTTAATTAATGATAATGAAATTAAGTCTTTAGAATATTACAGAATGGGAAATTTAGTGAGTAGATGCCTGTCAAAAAAAATTAATTTCTAATGTCAGAATAGAGTCTTTGAGATTTTGCCAGCTCGTACGAAATGAAGAGTAAGACATATATTTCAAATAATATATATATTTAAATTATCAATTTAAATTTTGTAATAATGTTCCTACAGATTACAAAGTTATTAAAATACAATATATTTTAAATATAGATCCACTGTTAGGTAGCTTTCTTTACAAAAAGCTACCTATTGCAGCCGTTCGGAGGAAAGCGATTTCAAAAAAATTTGGTATATTTTCATCGATCATGACCCCCAGACCACGAAACCACCCTCCTTTCAAACTTGATATATATATATATATATATATATATATCTGACCTATGTCACACTGTAACTCTCGTATTTATGAACCGATTTGGATGTAATTCGGTGTGTACATAGTACATACCAATGTCTCGACCGAGTTCGTTGGCCAGCTTCATGCGCCATTTTGTTTCAAAATGGTAGCCATTTAAAATTTTTAAAAAAATTTAAAATTTGAAATGTGGTACCAAAAAATTGAAAATGGAAAAATATTTTTTTCTTATGTATTTGACCTTTATACAAAGACTCCGTAGCAGTTTTTGTTTCGTCTATATCTTAAAAAATGGCTGAGTTATAGCAGTTTGAATTTCTAGCGAAGCTGACATTTTGAAACGTCCTGAATTTTGTCACGCGATAAAAGGCGTATTTATGAACCGATTTGGATGTAACTTCGTTTATACATAGTACAGACCAATGTCTCGAACGAGTTCGTTGGCCAGCTTCATCCGCCATCTTGTTTAAAAATGGCGGCCATTTAAAATTTTAAGAAAATTTTAAATTTGAAATGTGGTAGCAAAAAATTGAAAATTGAAAAAATATGTTTTTTTTATGTGTTTGACCTTGATAAAAAGATTCGGGAGCAGTTTTTGTTTCCTCTATATCTTAAAAAATGGCTGAGTTATAGCATTTTGAATTTCTAGCGTGGCTGACATTTTGAAACGTCCTGATTTTTGCCACGTGATAACAGACGTATTTATGAACCGATTTGGATGTACCTTGGTGTGTACATAGTACATACAAATAACTCAACCGAGTTCGTTGACCAGCTTCATTCGCCATCTTGTTTCAAAATGGTGGCCATTTAAAAAAATTTTAAAAAATTAAATTTAAAATGAGATACCAAAAAATTGGAAAATGAAAAAGATTTTTTTTGTATGTGTTTGACCTTAATACAAAGATTCCGGAACAGGTTTTGTTTCGTCTATATCTAAAAAAATGGCTGAGTTATAACATTTTGAATTTCTATTGTGGCTGACATTTTAAAACGACCTGATTTTTGTCACGCGATAACAGGCGTATTTATGAACCGATTTGAATGTAACTTGGTCTGTACATAGTACATACCAATGTCTCGACCGAGTTCGTTGGCCAGCTTCATTCGCCATCTTGTTTCAAAAGGGTTGCCATGTTTTTTATCCGTCTGTTCTTTATGTCTGTTATCTGTCTGTTTTTCTATCCGTCTGTTTGCCGTGTATCGTGCTCTAACTGTCGTAAATGGACTCGGATTTCCATATAATTGATATATGTTATTAAGGTTTACTATGGCATGGTCGGTATTGAAAATGTAGTATGTAGTTCATTTGTGTGTAGTATACATTTATAGTTCATTCACAGGAACGTTGAAAAGAATTCTGCTACATGGGGAAAAATCATTTGAGGTGTATTTTAGTGATGTTACACTATTTCAAACAGATTGAAATTGATGTATATCACTGAGGTGCACGACAAGAGGCTGATTATAGTACAAGGTGTACACAGCATTCATCGTCTAGTTACAGGGACACACAAAAGAATTCGGTTATAGTATTGTCTATGAACAATAATTGCCGGAAGTACGTTTCAAGCTGTGGTACGCGTTTTTAAACGTAACTAATTTTTGCATATTATTTGCTGTGCTTAATTTCTATAGATCAGATATACAGGGCAGCAAAAAAGATCTATCTATAATCTATAGCTGCATAAAGTAAGGTGTCCTGGGGTAATAACGCCACATTAAGGTTCTACCAATTTTCACGGCTTAGTTTTAGGTTGTTTTTTGTTTTTTTCAAACAAATGTAGGATTTGATACAGAGACTTATTGACTATGCATACAAGAAAGAATATTTCAGCAGATATGTATTCATAAAATGTAATAATTTCTTGACCAATGCTAATGGTCAATGCAATGTGGGTAATAAAGCCATGCAAACAAAATTACAAAATAAGATGGAATATTGGCATGTAAATTGTACAATTCTAAAGATACAAACTCTACACCCCTAGAAATTGACAAATTGCTTTTACTTACCATTAATTGCGATATCAGGATGCAGTAATAATCATTTGATATTTTATTCTTCTGACATGAAAAAATTAGCAGCATTTAGGACATACAAATTTCTCTTTATCCCTTTTAGTTTTCAACAATGACAATAATGTTCTCTCGTGCATAAAATAAAAGAAATAAAATAAAAAATGTAACTCTGCCACTGAAAAGAATCAACCGGGGTAATAAGATCAGTCGATTGCGTTATTACCCCGGTATACGTTTTGCGCAGTATATTTTAAGCCACAAGCTACCTCGCGAACACATCCGGAATCTCCCACAATATTTTGAAAGTACATGAAATACACTACAAATTTATGTAATAAACAAAGTATTTCCTAATAAATATATAGTCTTCACGTCACAGAACTTACCTAGCAAATTTTAGATCGGGCGTTGACTCTTACGTGCTTATTCCAGAGATAATGTCTAAAAATGTAACAAATTAACTTTTAGCGATTGTTTGTGAATCAGATGACCCAGAGCCTTTCAGTGCAGAATCCGTAGGGCCATTTTCCCGGATTCCTTCATAACTACGCGTAATATTAGCCCTTGGCGTTATTATTCACCGTGGCGTTATTACCCCAGGATACCTTATACAGCAGTAAACCGACTTATATCCCCTCGACGTACGTCACCCGCATTTACGTCGTCTGGCCTGAACAAAAATAATTCGTTAATTAAGACGCACTTTGAACTTTTTTGAAGACTTTTGGATTCCTTCGTAGAGACTAAGAAAACATGTGAAAATTGTGATTCTGTATTTCTCTTAATTGATGAAATCCTCGAAAATGGAAGAGAACTCAACTTAGAGATGGATGCTAAAGATGTTGTTGAACTCATAAATTCCCCTGAATCGGAATTAATCAACAACGAACTTATCGAATTAAAGAAACAAAGTACTGTCGAACAAATAGATGATATTGAGTCTTGGGGGAAGGGGAAAGATTATGAAAGTTGCAAAAATTAACCGACGGATTTAACCTTATTGAAGCTGGAATAACGGTTCTTGAAAATATTTATTCAAGCGTTCAAAGTGTAGCAGCACCATAGAATAAACTTAGAAAACTTACTCTACTGTTACAAAGAGCTTCTAAGAGAAAAAAAAGAAAAAATGTCGGTTCAAACTTTATTGCAAGATTTTTTCACTTGCTCAAAGGCTCGAACGGGGCAGCAAGAAGAACAATAAATTGCAAGTTAACAACGTATTGATTTCTTCCAAATTCTTGTATTGCAAATGCATTTTTTTGCTAATGCTAAATGTATGTAACATAACCCCTAAATGCAATTAAATAGTATGTTCATTAGATTTTTGTGATTTTTTTTATCAGTTTGTGATTGATTGATCCTCGACTTACGTAGTTTTCAACTTACGTCGCTAGTCTTGGAACGAATTGCTGACATAAGTCGAGGTATTACTGTATGTCTTTTGTGCAACACAAAAGATCTGCATAAAATATACCGAGTATATTTCCGTTTATTAACGGAAATAATTGAAGGGGAATTTTCAACCATGCCGCGCGTTTCCAAACTGAACTAAATTTTAGAATATTACGGAACACATATGCAAATCACGTTACACATACAGGTTTTCACAAAAGATGGAATTTTCTTGACTAGGTGGCAATTACTGATTTCGGTTTTCAAATGTGTTTATGCATTTCCCAAAGTTATTTATTTAGGCTTCATCTTTATTCACCTTGGTAAACCGTGAAATTTTGTTACAGTATTTTTTTACAGTACATACATTTTGAAGTTTTATTATAGTACAGTTTTTGTTACAGTAGTTTTGTTACAGTAGTTTTTTTACAGTATGTAAAGTGTTTGGAAAATCGTATAGAGTCGGTCCAGATTTTTTTTAAGTAACTGTATTTAAATATTGATTGTATTATATATCGTTTAAATTTGTTAAGGCTCCGCTGCACTGAAATTCTCCGGTCGCGAAATCCCGTGTTAGCCTATGGGAAAATTTTGAAGCGTGATTACGCATTGCCTAATATAATTATTAAAATACCGTTTTCACCATCAGAAAGTAGCCGTCAGATGCAGATGATGTGCGTTTTTAAAAATTATCTCCGTAAATTTTAAGTGCATAAAATATCCCTATAAACGTTGAAATTTCCGATTAAATTTTACAATCTTCTTTAAAATACTTAAAATTTACATAGATAATTTTAAAAAAAAAACATCATCGGCATCTGTGACGTCTACTTTCTGATGGTTAAAACGGTATTTTAATAATTATATTAGGTAATGTGTCATCGCACTTCAAAATTTCCCCATAGGTTAACATGAGATTTCGCGGTCGGGGAGTTTAAGTGCAATGGTCCCTTGAAGGGCTATTTTCCTCATGCGAAAACACTTGCTTCCTAATGCTAACCCTATAGAAGAAATTTTTAAAGCTATCTCATTCACATTTCAGTATTTTTAAATAATTTTTTTTTTTTTTTTTTTTTTGCTTTAAATAGCGGAGGTCGTTCTCTACAAAAACCCTTTTTTTATTTGTCCGATTTTGTTTTGCGATTTTTTTTAATTATTTAATTTAATTTTATTTAATTTAATTTTTTTAACTATGATATTTTCACTTTCGAAACCGGTTCCGAAAATTAAAGCCTCCTAATTAAAAGAACCTGCAAACGAAATTGAAAAAGTAAAAAAAAAAAAAGGGGGGGGTCTTTGTAAAGATTGACGTCAGCCAGTGGCGCAGCCAGAATTCTTTTCTAGGGGGGGTTTTGAGTTTTTTGATAAACGTGTTCGCCGGTTATTTGAATCACCGGTTAATATAATCTGTCTTTTTAATGAATCAAATCATAATGCTTTTTACACGCAGTTACATTGGTTGTGTTTCTTTAAACAGCGTTTACAGTATTAGAGTTAGAAAATATAAAATGCAATGAAATAACCCCAAACTAGGTTAGATTTCTAAAAAGTGTTTAAAGATGATGAGGCAAACTTTAAGAGTTGTAAGTGTACAGTCCATTAAATAATTTTTGCATAGAAAATAACAGAATTCCAATCCACTTGTTCAACCAAAAATACACAGGATTTCATTCCAAGACAATCTCGAATTCTTGTTTTTAACATTAATAATAATGAAGCCATTTTAACAAAATTTTCAATATACTTACCGTGCTTTTGTCAAATGAAACAACATCACGAAAATTTGGTGGAATTTATCATCATTTACGTCCAATTAGTGCTCAGTTAGGTAATCCATATTTTGGAATGTAGTTCATATTAAACATGGTATTTTATTGTTATTTATATTGTGCACTTCCAGTACTTTACATGACACCGAATTTGCCATTAAGTAACGTATGTCTGTTGATAATTTCGTTAAAACATCTTTATTATTGTTAAAGTTCTCTAAAAATATCCGGGTTCAAACTGAAGTCGTACCTGCACTAATGTTATAAAGAAGTAGCCCCCTTTTTTTTTGTAGGGGTTACTTTTGGAACTACCGAACGGATTTATAAAGATAATCGGTTGTGTTCGAACTTAACTCGCATACAAAGGGTTCCATACAAAATATCAGAACTGTTCAAAGATAATATTTACTTGCGTACACATAAAAATACCACATTTTAATACCACAATTTAATTCTACTGGAATGAAAACCGATGAATATTTCTCCCTCTAAAACACAGACTTTGTACAAAGTTTAAACTTGGTAGAGAACCAACCACGCTTCGGAAAGAGGTCGCAGAGATTCTCACGAAAAGTCATTTGTAAATCATATTTCATGTAATAGTGGACAATTTTAAAGGAATAAAAAATAGTACGCTAAATAACGTGAAACTTTTCTATTCATTTTTAAAAATAAAAGCATATTCAGACATAATTATTGAAATGATTTCTAATCGAAAAGTTTTTTTCCTTATAAATGAATTATTTATTGAATTATAAGCAATTTTTGTCTCAAAATTACTGACTTTTAATGTCTTGGAATTATTATATGAATTATCTTTTTAATATTTGCCTTCAATAATTGAATTCAGTTGGAATAAAAAGTGCTTATCACTATGTTTCACCTTACCTAAAACAAAGATCTTATACAAAGTTTAAACTTGGCAATGTGCTAAGCACGCTTCGAAAGAAGGTCACAAAGTAGCAACACTGTTTTGATCCGTACCGTTGTTTTCTACATGGGTTTTTAATTAATATCTCGGCAAATTACAGACACATTTTTTCGAAAATCATTACCGACAATTCTTGGAAGATTCTACATCGCTTAGGTACACCGAGTGCCCTCAACTCCCCCGCTGACCGCCAGAAAAATAAGACGCACGAATGATCTTTTAATAATTCCGATTTTACTTTTTAAGCGTAGAGTGGAACCTTAATAATAATGGCAAAATGATGGTGACTATCTCCGTTTCAACATAAGCTATATTTTACATCGGTAAAACAACGGCTAGAAACATGGAATTTGGCATGGTTGTTAATTTAGAGACTTAAATGCATGCCCTGAGCAGTTTTTTAAAAATTCGAAATTTTAAAGGGCGCAAGAGCAAAAAAAACTTTCTAAAATTGCGGTTTGTGTGATACATTTTGTATAGAAGGTTAGAATCTGGCATGGTAATAACTTTTGGGGTGTATAAATGCTCAAGAACGGTTCCTAAAAAAAAAAAAAATTCAATTTAAAAAGGATGAAATGAGCGGAAAATGGTCTGAAAACGATCTAAGGCTAATGTCAGACGGACGTCTTTTTGCACACTTTTTTACTTATGTATTATCACTACACAATGCTAGTAGCATTATATAGCCTTAATTATGATTTATTAGGAATTGTTAGAGCTAGATACATTAAGTTTGGCATGGCTGTTACTCTAGAAACGTAAATGATCACCAAGAACAGTTTTCCAAAAATTCGAAATTAAAAGGATGCAAGAGCAAAAAATGTTCTAAAACTGCGGTTTGTGCGATATACATGGCCAAAGGTGACCGGTCACTTGCGATTTTAGACGTTTTGCTAAATATCTAGAAAAATGTATTAGGAATTAACCTGAAACTGCAGGTGTGTAAACAGTATAATAGTATAAGTTATATATTTCCGCGAAGATTTTTTTCCCCTAAACCCCATAGGGGACCGTCAACAAATTGAAAAAGAATTAATACCTTTTGGATAACCCTGTAAAAACTAATGTAGCAAAAACCTTCAAACTCGAGATTATTAATAAAGGGCTTATTGTAATATACTGTGTTCATTTTTATGAGGATAGCATGTATACTCGTAGAGAAATTAAGGTTTTTATAAAAACAGTCCCATATTTCGCCAAGTTTTTTGCTTATAATTTGCAGAGTTCTTAATATAAAAAAAGTTCTTTTCAGAAAATATGACAAACAACATTGTACATAATACTCTGCAATCAGAATTGAAAAATAATAAAAATTGAATGAAAAATGAGGAGGTTTATTAAAAAATGCTTCACTGCGCATGCGCGAATGCAATCAAAATATAATGTGCATAATGTATTAGCTAATTATATAGAGCAAGTTTTGTGATAGTTTCAAAATCATAGAATGAAAATTCTGAAAATTATCGTCGATAGCATAAGCTCGAAATCCATTGTTCCCAAAAAGAAGCAAAAAGATGAGGGGTTGTATCAAATTCTGTTGATTAGTACCAAGATAGCGTACACAATATTGCACGTACTACTATATTTGGATACAACCCCTCATCTTTTTGCTTCCTTTTGGGAACAACGGATTTCGAGCTTATTCTATTGACGATAATTTTCAGAATTTTCAAGCTATGATTTTGAGACTTTCACAAAATTTGCTCTATATAATTAGCTAATACATTATGCACATTATATTTTGATTGCATTCGCGCATGCGCAGTGAAACATTTTTTAGTAAACCTACTCATTTTTCATTCAATTTTTATTATTTTTTAATTCTGATTGTAGGGTATTATGTACAATGTTGTTTGTCATATTTTCTGAAAAGAACTTTTTTTATATTAAGAACTCTGCAAATTATAAGCAAAAAACTTGGCGAAATATGGGACTGTTTTTATAAAAACCTTAATTTCTCTACGAGTATACATGCTATCCTCATAAAAATGAACACAGTATATTACAATAAGCCACTTATTAATAATCTCGAGTTTGAACACTTTTGCTACATTGGTTTTTACAGGGTTATCCAAAAGATATTCGTTCTTTTTCAATTTGTTGACGGTCCCCAATTGGGTTTCGGGAAAAAAATCTTCGCGGAAATATATGACCTATACCAGGGTCGGCGAACCTTTTTATAACCGCGTGCCAATTTCTTTTCAAAAATATTTTACACGACCTTGACTTGCCAACAAATTTAGGTGATTGAAAAATCTTGAAAAAAAAAAAAAAAAAAAAACTTTAAATACTAACATAAAGATTTAAAAAAAAAGTCAAATGGGTAACATACAGGTGAGGTATTGCACTATTATAATAATAAAAAAATTAAATTCTAGAAAATATTTAAAATATATGTGATTGTGTTGTTGCATCTTGGAAGGAAAATAATTAATATCAGGTTCATACTAAATTAATTTCAACAGAATGCAAACTGAACTGGATTTATATGACAACTGCTTTTTATTAGATTTTTTGTATTATTCATTTTAGAAACTATGATGACTTGCGGACATAGATGGAAAAAATATTAAAATATCAAACGCCAGTTTCTTTAAATAGCTCTGAAATTAATTTCGAAGTTGAAATAATTTTATCATTGGTACATTTACAAATGTGGTAATTTACGGTATTTTAAAAAGCCGCAATTAAAATTCGTCAATTTCCAATAAATCAAATTTAGTCTAGAAGAGATCATCTAGAGTTTGTGTATTTTGTGTAGTATCACAGTATATTGAATTAGTCGCAAGTAACAACGTGCCAAAATTATTCTATCGCGTGCCATAGGTTCGCCGTCCCTGACCTATACTATACTATTTACGCACCTGCAGTTTCAGGTTAATTCCTCATGTATTTTTTCTAGATATTTAACAAAACGTCTAAAATTGCAAGTGACCGGTCACCTTCGGCCATATAGTGTAGTTGGTAAAAAACTTGGTTTTTGAGATGGTGGTTACTTTTAAGGTAGAATGAGAATAATTATATATATAACAGCACAAAGTGTATAACGCTTCCGGGGTTGAACTGATCCGGATCCCACTTCGCTTTATCGTATTCCATTCGGCCATTTTTATTGAAAATTATTTTTTCGAATAAAGCTTCATAAAAGTTACATTTTTAGAAAAATTATTCAAAATAAATTAACATTTGGGAGATGACTTACATCCAATTATGTATATATTCTGAGATAACTTCAGTTGAAATTAGTTTAGCCCTCTCCCTCCATAAGTAAACATTCGTTTGCATCCCATTCATTGTGAACTTTTGTGATTTGCTGGCGCCATCTATCGGTAGTTGAAATAAAAAAGAAGTTTCTTTTGAAATTCTTTGAACGCTGAAGACATTGGGAGAAAAAGTGAATAGTATTTCTTATAAAATATAATATATATATATATATATCAATGGAAATAAAATTTTGTATTTTGTAGGGAAAATAAATTTATAATTTAATAAAAGAAATTGAGAAAAAAAAATCTGTTAATAAAATTAATATTTGCAATTTACTTAAGTGATAAAGTATCATTTTTAAGGATCAAAATTTATTATAGGTTTCTTTATGCATGTTTAAAAAAATCAGGATTTAACCTGAGTTAAACTTTTTAAAATTTAAGTTATATAATTATTATTTTGGCGTCAGCTATCGGCAATTAATCCGCGAAGGACTTTTCTTTCTTTATTTTTTTTTTCCGATTTAAAAGAAATTGAAGGTTATTGATTTTTTTTTTTTTTTTTTTTTTTTTTTTTTAAGCAATGAACAAAGACGAAAGTTAATCGATAATATATTTTGAAATAGCATTATTAGTTCTAATTTGCATGTTTTTTGTGAAGTAGTTCTTTAAATTTTGTGAGTGAAGTTCTTTGTTGCAAATTAAGTTTCAATTATAAATGGGCTGTTTTATAACTATTTTACTCCCACTTGATCCTATTAGTCACGTAAGGTAAAATTTATTACTTCATAATTCTTTTTATAATGCAATGCTATATCATTCTTTTGAAAATGCAAACACGTCATTCTGACGGGCTATCTTCTAGTAAAAATTAATGAGAATATTCCATAATATATTCAAGTAACCGTTTTCTATAATAGCGAGTGACTATAAAGCTAAAACTGCAGATTTTTAACAATGTGCTTATTAATTTAAATTAATGCATGATTAGCATAAAATTGTGTATACCGTATTTTATGGAAGAAACGCCGCGGCGTTTACGAGTTTGAAAGTTAATTTTTTGCCAAGTGCGCCGTTTACGATTTCTTTTCTTTTTTTCGTGCGCTTAAAATTGGGATAAAGTAAAAATTCCTTAAGATTGTTCTCAAGTCTCCTGCTCAACAACGCGGAACTTTCTGACTTTGCCGATAATGAAAACTGTGACATTTCCAATGATGATAACCGATACCGAACCATACAGGTGGACCAAAGAAAATTTACAACTCTTCCACTCTTTCCTTTCTTTCTAACCGATGACCAGGCCCCTACCTGCCGGGATGCCCTAGCTTAACGGGTTTAGTACCTGGCATCGGGGCGAAAGACCGCCTAACCGCCGCGAAGCGGCAATAAACCTGACATCATTGCCTCAATCGTCATCCTATTTGCAGTGCCTACTGCTCGTTTGTGTATACTATGTTTTGCCGGTTACTTAACGTTATAACCTGTTGTTCGGCACCTGCACATTGCTACTCATGTTGGTCTCGTAATTTAGAACCTTGATCAGATGACGAGACCTTCACCTGGCCAGGCACCTCCAGAGGTATAATTCACAGGTAACTTGGAGGACTTTGCACCCACGACGGATTTTACATGCACCAGGCGCCATTAGCGTACATGGCGGATTATAGCCAGCAGTATGCCTCGATCCCGCGGCCTTAGCTGCGGATTCAATGCTCTGCCAACTGGGCCACCGCTGCCCGAACTACTTCTGAATGACCTGGGGTTTAGAAACCGAATTGTTGGTGCAGACTTGTCATAAGAAAAAGGATTGGAGGGGGTGAGGGACAACTCTTCCACTCAGATATTGACGACTCAGATTTTGAGGGCTTCGAATACAAACTAAACAAGTTGGAAATTGCTCGTCAAACGTGGCAAATGAGGTGCGTTCGTACTATAACTAGTTTTATAATTATTTTTTGCACCCCATATTGTACTGAATGTATAATTTTTTGCACTTCATAAAGCGCATAGTCTGATACATCATTAAAATGCACTTCCAATATTTTTTTCCCATTCCCCGTAATGTAACGGAACACTTTTGACTGTCCCTGTAATTAAACTATACATCCGATTTTCCTAAAATTTGAAATGGCTCGACAAAATTTTGCAACAATTATATCTTTAAAATTTCAGACCATTCGGAAGGCTGTAATATCATTAAAATGCACTTGCAATAATTTTCCCCATTGGCCGTAATGTAAAGAAAAACTTTTGACTGTCCCTGTAATTAAACTATGCATCCAATTTTCCTAAAATTTGAAAGGGCTCGACAAAATTTTGCAACAGTTATATCTTTAAAATTTCAGATCATTCGGAAGGCTTTAATGTCATTAAAATGCACTTGCAATAATTTTTCCCATTGGCCGTAATGTAAGGAAAAACTTTTGACTGTCCCTGTAATTAAACTATACATCCGATTTTCCTAAAATTTGAAAGGGCTCGACAAAATTTTGCAACAGTTATATCTTTAAAATTTCAGATCATTCGGAAGGCTGTAATATCATTAAAATGCACTTGCAATAATTTTTCCCATTGGCCGTAATGTAAAGAAAAACTTTTGACTGTCCCTGTAATTAAACTATACATCCGATTTTCATAAAATTTGAAATGGCTCGACAAAATTTTGCAACAATCATATATTTGAAATTTCAGACCATTCGGTTGGGTAGATTTTGCTCTGTTACATGCGGACAGACGGACGGACAGACGGACAGACGGACGGACAGACGGACAGACGGACGAACAGACGGACGGACTGAACGACGACTATAGGTGCTACGTATTTATATAATTACGAACGCACCTAAAAAGGACTAAAGTGGATGCGACGTAAAAAGCGTGCTAAGTTGCGCCGAACACTTAAAAAATGTGGGGCGCCTATGGTGAGGAGTCCGCGTCCCGCGCTCTGGATGATTTTAGTACCAATTGACGTTTCATAATTTAAAAATTACATACAAATTTTAAAACCTGATTTAAATATTTTAAATAAATTTTTAGAATCTTAAGTTATTAAAAATGAGGCACCCTACATTGTTCAGAACACTTTGATTAAAGTTAGATACTGTCGACAAAAGTAGGAGTAAAAACACAGATGCGGCGTTTACGACGGGTGCGGCGATTACGATATTTTAAAGCTTATTCAGACCAATTTTGAGGAGTGCGGCGCTTACGACGGGTGCGGCGTTTCTTCCATAAAATACGGTAATTATATTTTATACAGTCTAAGAAAATGTTTTACATTTAACCCCTCTCTTTTCAAAATCCATACTCACAGACATATTATCTATAACTCAATGAAATTACAATAAATGCTTCTCCGAGAGCAAGCACCATTACTCGTTGCTACATTAGTAATTAATGGAATACATTCTTTAAATTTGTGTGCAGATCTCCTAAGGAACAAATGGTTCCAAAGACACACGACTGCGATAATTTGTTATCACAATCAAAAACAGCTTTTTACAACTTCATAGTTACTACTTTTTTAATTCTTATTTTACAAAGATTTTTACTTGGGTACGTAAAAAGCTTGGTCTTAGATATAATTGGGAGCGTAAAACAGGGCGTTTGAAACTGAGAGAGATCTGGAGAAGTGTATGTTTCATGTTTTTCTGAAATTCGATGGTCTATTATTGTTTCGAACATGGAACAAAGACAGAAGTGCAATTAAGAAATGGCCCATTGTATAATACTTAAACTCAAAGCGTCTGTGTGGCAGGAAATTACCATTCTTTTAGCATAAGACGTCTCGAAAAGTGACTTAGTCCAAATAACCAATTTTCACAAAACCAATGCATGTAATATGCGCTTTCACAGTTTTAAGTAGAATTTTCGCCGTTTAATTGAATCACTTTGTTGAATAGAGTGTTTGATTTCTCAAAACGGCGGATTTCGAAAAACGCCAAAACGTTTAAATATTAATTTTGGTTTTGATTCATATAAGAGGCAATTATAGTAATTTTTCTTAGCTCTGGGGGGTGTTTTAACCCCCAAACCCCTCCCGTGGCTGCGCCACTGACGTCAGCTATCCAAAGCAAAAACTAGTCGGATGTGGCAATCCCAAAAATCTCTTCTATTTCATACATAGTAATAGTTCAAAATTCGCTATTACAGTGCCAAAAATAAATGGCAATCTATGTCCTTCTTGAGAATTTTAAAGATATAAAATTCCCCGCATTAGTTCTTGAGATAAGACTATCGCCAAAATCGTGCAAAATGCAGCACAGTAGCCGCACCTGTTAGGTGATTTACTCTAAAACCTAATCAGCAACAACTTATGTGAACGTGTAACTGAATCTGAAAGTTGGTGAAAATCCGCGCATTAGTTTTTGAGACAGAGCTATTGCGAAAATCGTGAAAATCCCGCATAGCAGCACCACCTATTGGGCGATTAACATCAAAAACTTATATCAAAGACTAACTGAATCTAAAGGTTGATGAAAATTAGTGCATTAGTTCTTGAAATAGAGCTATTGCGGAAATCATGAAAAATACAGCACAGCAGCGCCAACTGTTGGGCTATTTACAACAAAGCGTAATCAACATCAACTGTAACTGAATCTGAAGTTTTATGAAAATTCTTGCATTAATTCTTAAGATAGAGCTATTGCAGAAATCGTGAAAAATGCAACGTAGCAGGACCACCTGTTGGGGTATTTACACCAAAAACCAATCAGCAACAACTTATATCAGGGACTACCTGAATATAAATTTGTACTAAATTCCGTGTGTTAGTTCTTGAGATAGAGCGCCCACAAAATGTATGTCACATACAGACAGACAGACAGAGTCATAGACTCACAGACAGGCATTTTGTCAAAACATGTTTTTGGGGGTCTCTGACCCAAAAACGTGTAAATCCACCGGAAGTCAAAAATTTTCACGACTTCAATACTTTCTTCTTGTAAAGATAGAAGAAAGTAAAAATCATTTAAAAATATGGAAATGCAAACGAGATATTTAAAAATTTTTCTTTACTATCAATGTCTTGTGTGTCGTCATTCTTATTTTTTTTAATGCCCTCGATTATGGTTATATAACACGTATTTAATTGTATAACGGCAGGCACGGTGTAACGATGGGTCGCTGTATTAGTTAATTGGTGTCTTCAATTTCAAGTGTAAAATGCTTTGAAAAAATCTGAAAGTAGCAGAGTAGTGACTACTTTTGAAAACTCTTTTCTTGGAGGTGTGGTTTTGAAATTGGCAACGCTGTTTCTAGTCACAGTCAATTTGACAGCTGACAGATGATTTGTGCTCAGTATGTTTTGCCATTTCACCAAGAATAGACTTACACCAGAGCAAAGCGTGCAAAACATCATCAGTTTATTGCGGGAGACATTCAGTGAGCGCATAATTTCGCGTAATGAACCTGTGTTCAGGACTCCATGGACATGTGATCTCACACCAATGGATTATTTTCTGTGGGGATGGGTGAAGTCGTTGGTCTATGCCGATAAACCACAGACGTTGGACCATTTGGAAATGAACATTCCCCGCGTTATTGCTGCTCGATAAAGTGGTCGAAAATTGGATTTCCAAACTGGACTTCATTCGAGCCAGCCGCAGGGCCCATATGCCCGAAATCGTTTTTGAACACTAATGGCATAATATTATTTATTTAATGAAACCAATTATCATGGCCATTAGCATAATTTTTACGTGTTTTATTTCGTTTTAAATTTGTATACCTCTAAAAGAAAAACACCTTTTAGTTTGTAGTCGCTACTTTTTAAAACAAGTACAGTAGAAGCCCCCAAATTCGCAATCCTAAAATCCACAAACACCTAGAGCCGAAAAGTTTTTAGTCGAAAATCATTACGAGGGGGAAATGTAAGGGATCATACAGGAGTCACATAGTGTCAACGTTTAGTTCTGAATCCCTCTGAATCCGAACAAAATCATGAAGAGTTACTACATTCTAGAAAAGAACGCTGTGGGGTTTGCTGTTGCGGATCATGTTCCGGCAGAATTTATCGTTTTATTGCTTTTTTTCAACTTAGCTCAGTAGTGTTTTACTATGCATTATATCATCTAACCAATAAAAGGGTAACCAGACAAAAAGATCTAGAAAATTCTGTCAGAATTGTCTTCTCACAATTTAAAAAAAAAGAAAACATAATTTAACTTTATAATCAATGATTCGTGAAACTATAAAAAATTTCTACTGAATGAAATCTATCTCGAATTACTAATTTGTACGAATTATTTTTTGAATTCTTAATTTTTAGGCATAACTTATTTACAAATTCATAATTAGTATCGACGATAAAGAGAGAATTATAAGCAACAGCAACGTGTGCTGTGCACCTACTGCTGTTTCTTTTATTGTTTTAAATTATTTTCATGAAGTTTTTGTTTTATTTTCTTAATGGCATGTGGCTATTTTTGTAAAATATTTACAGTATGACTTAAAAAATCCAGCAACTTCAAAAATCCGGCATCAAAACCATCTTTTCCCTTCCTTTTTCTTCTACACTTTCAAGATATGGGAGA
Source organism: Maratus speciosus (assembly GCA_963932465.1). Lineage (NCBI taxonomy): Eukaryota > Metazoa > Arthropoda > Arachnida > Araneae > Salticidae > Maratus > Maratus speciosus. Next base: position 468,073,325 of record OZ010798.1, read on the forward strand.
AGAAAAATAGCAATTCTTTATGAGTTAAAAACTTCAAGATCGAAAGTAAAAATGCAAAAAAAGAATATTAAACTTTTTTTTACATTTGTCAGAGGCGATACTTTTCTGAACAAATTTTCGGGAAGCTGCACTGTTGCTTAGCAACGGGAATAACTTTGGCGAATGCATTGCACAATATATGGCTGGAACGAATTTTCGGCAACGGCGACATCAATGATGAGGAAGAATTTTCAGGCTTTCAAATTTGCCATGAAAAGGCTGCAATTTATGAGCTGATTGAACGTGCAAAATCTGAAAATGCATTAAGTGTCGAAAAAAGATATACAGAAGATTGGCTAAGCATTGACGAAAATATATCAACAGCAAACAATTTAACGGACAGCGAGATCGCTGACGCTGTGCTAATTAGAACCGCCGATAACGCTAGTAGCAGCTTAGAAGAAAGGGTGTCACTAGAAAAACGCATAAATTTGACCGGAGTATTAATATATGCTTTAGAGAAACAAGACTATATTTCCGAAATAGACATTCTTCATTTGTACAAAATACAAAAAAAAAAAAAAAAAAAGAAAGAAAAGAAAAAAAAGAAAAAGAAAAAAAAAAGAAAAAAGAAAAGAAAAGAAAAGAAATTTGTTAAAGAACGGCCAAAAAAATTGAAGCAAACAAAGTTGACATCGATATTTCCGAAATTACAAGAGAAGAAATAATGTCACTCTTTATTGTTTTTTTTTTCTCTAACATAGAAAATATCAATTAAAGTAAATTTTTTTTATATTTAATTTTCTCCCTTTTTTACATAATTATCACTTAATAATGAATTAAATTATGGCTAAAGGCATCATTAAGAATATAGTACTTCTTTTGATATTCCTTCAAAAATCCGGCATGGTCTCGGTCCCGACGATGCCGGATTTTTGAAGTTATACTCTATCTTTTTTTTGGCGTCTCTCTATGTGTTACACAAATTTTATGGGCGCTTTAGCTCTTTTTAATAATTAAAAAATGTTTAATTTTTTTGTACTGTTTCCTTATTTACTGATTTGTTTCCTTTTGTTTTGTTTGCCAATTTTCACATGAAAATCATTTGAGTAATACTTTGTTATTTTAAAAGTTTTGACAATAAAATTGATTTTTGGCTGAAAAAATAAAATCTTGCTAAGAAAGGATTCCATGTAGAAATACTTTACTTGTTTAGTCTTTCAAAGTTGGAATTGCTTGAAAAATATAGGCCAGTGAAATTGACACTATGATTAAAGGAAAATGTAGATTTTCATTCATAAATTTAAAGTAAATTAATTAAATTCGTTGAATACATTTGTTTTTCTTTTTCATGTTCTAAGATTAAAATTCTAGTGTTTTAATTTTATGAAAATATGCACAAAAAATAAATTTTTAAATATATTATATTTAAATATACAATTATTAAGAAAAATGGGCGAAAATTATGCCACTAATAACTCAATCATGTTGAGAAGCTTTCTGGGTACATTAAATTTAATCTATTATTTAATCTTATTTAAATTATTTAATCCGCATTTATTTGCTTTATATACATATACATATATTTCAATGTATGTGAAAAAATATGACTATAATGTTTTTGCATGTGTTTAAAATTCGGGTTTAAAAAAGAAAATATATATATTCTCTATTGAATATCACATCACTTTTGCATATAAAAGCATGCATTAAAGATTCCAATTTAATATACTTTATCAAAACATTTTTATTTTTATTTATCTTATTTAAGCTATGGCAACAAAAAAGAAAATGGAAGACAATTTTAAATTAAATGTATCATTTGAAATATTTATTGAAAATAATCAAATATTGAGATTTATGAAAATTATAAAGAAATTAATAAGAAACCTATATCATATTGCGCTATTTTGAATTATATTTTGTAATATAAATGATATATTTTTCTTCATTTACTTTTAAGGTTGGTTGGTTGGTTGTGTTTATTACGGCCAATTACCAACATGAGGGATATGGGCCCTAAAGGGGGGGAGTGCCCTCTGTGGGAGTCTTTCTAAGGGAACCTAACCCGTATTTATGCAAGGAAATCCAAGGTTCGAAGAAAACTCCGAACGGTTAGGTCGACGGGCACGATTGGGTTCATTTACTTTTAAGAAAAAGTAATATTCTAGGTTATTGTCCAAATTTCGATACCAGAAAATATTAATACACATAAATACCAGTTTAAGAATAGTTAGTGCCCTTTTTATGGAGCCTTGAGACAATTGATACATTAAACAATTTAGTACATAAAAAAAAAAAAACTATTTTTGCTTTTACTTTGGTTGTTTATTTTTATAACTCGATTGTTGATCATACCAGAGAAGTTTTTTACATTTAGTTTATAAAGTTTTAATTTTCACGGGAAAAGTTTTAATCCCCCCCCCCCCCTCTTCTTTCTTCGCTGTGTCAGTGTCTATATACAAAAACATTACTAATGCAGTTATTTATAAATACACTTCACAAAAGCGTATATTTTTATCCTTACATATGCATATACGTCTTTTTGTTTGAAAAAAAAAAATCAAAGCACTTTTTCAAGCACTTTCATTTCTTGTTTTTCAAGGAATAACCACAAGTATTTATAAATTATTTACTATTTTGTTATATTGAATTCATTTGTTAAAATGATTCATTTTTACAAAAAGTTTGACTATATATGTATATATATATCTAACAAAAACATAGCTGTGAAAAAAAGGGAGCCAAGTTCTGTAAAGACAATGGCAAGAAAAGAAGTGATATCTAAGTGGGTGCCAAGTTCAAATAAAATTCCCTCAAACTTACCTACAGAAGTATTATAGCATTTTTTAAATTGTTTAGAAATAAAAATTATTGATAGCATATTAATAATAAATCTAGCACTTGGCAAGTTTTTACCTACGAGTCATTTATTTTTATTAATGACATTATTATATCAAAACATGTTATTTCATGTTTGGAAGCCTTCATTTGAGTGAGCTCCTTTCTTTTGAAGGGTGGTAGGCAGGGGCGTATTTAAGCAGAATTCATTAGGGGGGCGTATATGGCGATTTTGCCGACTGACTTAAATATATATATATATATATATATCTTTAAAAGTCCGTTTCTGTGTCTGTATATATGCATTTACCCGGTGTCCTAAAATGGACTGACTGATTTTAAAATTCAATAACTTGCAAATGGTGACAGCTATAAAATTAAATTCTTGCAGGAGGGGTATGTAAGATGTCAGGAATTTTTTTACTGCGATTACCTATTTTAGTTTAAAATAGCGGCGATAGATGGCGCTGCGAGCAATAAGCGCTAAATCGGGGCCTGATTTTTGGCCTCTCTCTTTTCTCAATATTTATGCGAAAGAAGGAGATTAAATATATGCAGTGGGCCCCTAAGAACACAATTTCATTGGCGGCTGAGAACCACTCCATATATTTAATCTCCTTCTTTCGCATCATTACTGAGGGAGAAGAGAAACAAAAAATCAGGCCCCGATTTAGCACCTATTGCTAGCAGTGCCTTGTATCGCTGCTGTTTTAAACTAAAATCGAGAATCGCTGTAAAAAAACTCCTGACATCTTACATAATCGTCCTGCAAGAATTTTTTTACAATAGCTGCCACTATTTGCAAGTTATTGAATTTTAAAATCAGTCAATGCATTTTAGTACACTCGGTAAGTTCTGCTGAATGTGCAGATGGAAATCTACAATTCGGATTAATTAAACAAGTTGAAATTTTTAGTAAGATGCTACTTGGAACTTATACAGAATCAGCTTATTTATCAGCTGCCCACGGCGGTTGACCCACCCGCCCCCAACCGCTGATCAAGACTAATAGTAAGGTCAACGTAGGAGTTGTTGTTCGGTAACTCCAAAGTCTCGGTCCCTACCTTCCCGCTTTTCGGTGTCTTTAATTTGTGTAATTTTCCTTTTAAATTTGTCCGGTTTTGATTTTTCATTTTTTTCAACCTGGCTTCCGCCAGAGTCTCTTATATTCGGGACTTGGCTGGGGACGTATGGACCTGGCTTCCGCAAAAGTGTCGGAATATGAGAAAAAAAGCTTAAAGGACAGCGGATGTAAAGAGGCCGCTCACTACGGCGATTGATTACATTACATTACATTAAAAATGATTAAATCAAAACTTATTTTAATTACATCTTTGTTCATCCATTGCATAACATGCATTTTAACCCACCATTTTTTTAGACAAGCCCATCTATGCACGACAGTGCCCAAATCTAGGTATTTCAAAATATCCTTCTCAAACATAAGCATCATGAGTGTATTCAAACACGGATCGGTCATTGTTGTTCTTGGATATTTTTTTAACAATTTTTAATATACATTGTTCTTTTCATTCGAGGCAATTATGACTGGAGAAATTAGAGCCAGACGATTGACATGGTTCGCAAGTGGCAGAATGTATCTCAAAGGTTCTGTTTTCATGTAAATATCATACATTATTTCAGCCTCTGCGCAGAAGTCTGACAAAACTTTCATCTCTGCGTGTAATGCATCCATATCAGGAATTGGCAATGTTTCACGAAAGATATTTACCGCTTTCTTAACCAGATTTAGTTTTTATTTCACTCTTCTAATGGGAGGATACATTATTTTATCCAGTGGTGTGATTATGCTGATGAAAGAATTAAGACTTTCAGCTATCACCACTGGAAGGGTATCCCGTAACGTTCTGAAAAGCCACGTGCTCGAACAGGGATTCCCAAACTTCAGACCGATGTACCACAAAATAAAAGTTCATACTTACGCATACCACCAGGTGACAAACTCAAAGCTAATACAGAAAAACCTATGAATCAGGTTACTATTTAAAAAACAGAACAATCGGATAAAAGGAAATATTTCAGAAAACATGCGAAGGAATAATTTATTTCTTACAATATTTTATAGTTTATTTATGTATATAAAGTGTATCATTTTTGGGTGACAAATATAGATGTATAATAGAGAACATAAATACTACATAGCTTTGTTAAACATGGGGAAAAAAATACACATTTAAAGTCGCCTTCTTCGAGATTTTTTTTGTTATATGAATACTATCTATATATCAATAGTAAACTACACTTAAGAAAATTTAATAAGTGAATAAATTACATAAACAACTCACATATCTTCTGTAAATAAACTACTTTTTAATGTGATAATGAAGGTTGTTGAAATATGTAATATACACACATATAATATAGTAAAAGAAGAAATCTTTCTTTTTTTCAGGGGATGAAAGGTCAACTCAATATCTTCCAAAGCATTAGTTCCACTTATCTAAAAATTCTAATCGAATTACATTATAAAATAAAAATAAGAGAAAGCAAAACGTTGTGAAAACAGTATAACAGAAAGTAGAGCAGAAACCACATTACCGGCGAACTGTCAAATCAAGAAAGAGGAGGGGGGGGGGGTGATTGAGCTGTTTTTTAATTTCACATGCAGTATGTTTTATTTCATTTCACGTGTCAGTTTCCGACTTTCACGTACCAGCATAGTTTGAGAATTCCTGCGTTAGAATATTAGAAGTTCGGTAGCGAAGAGATTGTTTCAATTACCGTCTAACTTCTTTGGTGCCAATCTTCGTCGATACTATATAGCAAATTCATTTAACGGATCAACACCTTACTTGGTTTAAAAGAGAACTGCATTCTATATTTCCCTATTCATATTTTCATTGTTATTGTTGATTGCTCCTAATAGTTTGATACAAGTCTTCAGTATTTTCGTAGCGTCTACCTTAAGAGTCTTCGACTTCATTTTTTCGGTAACTAACTTGCACTTGTACTGAACATTCTTGCGAAAAATCATTAAAACAATGAAGTCGAGCGATAACATTTTCTTTCTTAAACCTCGTGGCTTGATCTTTGCTTTGCTAACAGAAATAGAGGAATCAACTATTTCAAAATTTGTAGGATAGATTCATATGAGATCCAAACTGCTTTCAATGATTCCGCTCCAGCAGTCCAACTCGCTTTAGAAAGATTCCGCCGCAGAAGAGCATTTTCTATTTCTTTGAGCTGGTCTACTAATGGTTTCTTTCGTTTAGTACTTGCTGTGAAAAACACAAACATCTTCCAGCACGTCGAAAACATCGCCTATAATATTGCTGACATTGCAGATATGCGAAACGAAAGTGTTGAGTCTGTGACATTGACAAGGAATATATTGCACAATTCAACCTACGATTTCTGAAAACGTCTCCTAGCCCTAAATGCCGTTGAATTCCCCAGACATGCTGTTTGTAAAACCGTATGGCTGGAAAACTACCTGTTCTATTTCGAGCTCATTCTTTGTAAGGATGTCCGATTTATAGCATGCAAGGTGGACATTGGTTTTATCGACTTCTTTTACAACTTCCAAAAGCCGATCGGAGTTTTTCCATCTTTGTCGACATATCTCAACACAACAGCTGATCGATCATGGTGCGAAGCATCTGGTGTCGTATCTGTCATAATTCATAAAATTATGCTTCTTGAATATCTCTGACTACCGTTTTGCGCACTGCTGAAGCAAGAAATTCAATCATCTCGTTTTGGGATGAAGCGGAAAGGTAAGTTATGTGGTGTGGCCTTAAACGTGTGTCCTCAAACATTTCCTCAGTTGTGGATTATGTCTGGAAATTAGTTTCACAATTTGCCAAAAGTTTTCATTTTCGTCTTTGTCACTTCCACAAACCAGAGCTTGCCTACTCCGCATTCGCGTAATGTCCATCAAGATTGCTGGATTGCTGCAATTTCAGTGCTGAATGCAAGATGTTCCTGTTACTCTTCCAGAATAATCTGTTTGCGCTTGCTCTCGTCTAGTAAGTGATTATGCGTCATTATGAACTGACAAAATAGGAAACAGCAAATTTGATGGGAGTTGGAAGCGAAATGTTGTGCGAACTTTCTGTTCTTTTCTTTTCCTTTAGCTCTTCATTTTATGTCCTTTGTTTACTCCAATCTTAACTGAAGCATTCTGCATTTTTTCTCTCCTAGGTCCTTCATGAAATAGGCAAAAGAAATAGCACTGAGTTCTGTGCTATATTCCAGAAACGGATGCTCTTTTGTACCAAGCGATGTTGAAATGTCGCTGTCTATCTTGCGGGATGGAACCACTTATAGGATACACGCTGAGTTTTGGCTGATACCTAAACTGATCAAATATGTCTCTGATTGTCTGACTTCCTTTTAGACCTTTTTCCTGGGTCATGGTCAATGATGGAATCGTTCCCACTTTCCGTAATGCTAACCTCTCCACGGTTCTGTTCGATTTCTTTCACGATCTTAGTATAAATATTTGACACAGACGAACAATTTTCTTTTACCTCTCAATTATATCTAATGTCCCCTTAAGGCGGTTCTCAAATCCGAAGGGTCAACTTTCTGACATAAGTTTTAATTCATTTTTGTTCGGAAATGCATGAAATCGGAAGGTGTTGTTATTCAGAAACTATGTCATCGAACTGCTTTTTCCGTTTTCTTGAAAACGCAATAGATCTTTCAGAAAATACTGTCAAAGTTGACATTTTGAACTGAACTTCCGAACAAAAGAAGAAAATCCAGTGAGTAAGGGGAGAAAAATGCCGTGTCACGTGATCAAAATTCCTTATAACTCAATAGGTAATGGATTGATCAAAAAATGGAAAAAACAATTCAATTCCAAATCGCTTCCATGGCCAGGCTTTCCAATTTTATATCTTTCCGTTAAAAAATGAATTTGTAAATGTGTCAAAACGTTTTGCGCTTGTTGAGCAGAGCAGTTAAGAACAGCGTTAAGGAACAAGAAAACACTTAATTCATCAGATCGGGTCAATTTTTCAAAAATGCTTGCAATCGTTTAAGCAATCGACTAAATTATTCAATTGTCCAGCACATTTCAATACACCACGATTAATATCAATGTCTTCACCGAAGTCGTCATCATGTTCAGTGCTAGTCAATCATCGAGATGTTCAGAACCCTACTAAATCGCTGCGGACTCTCAGAATGACCCCTTTGTATATTGAGAAACTAGTCTCTCCTGGTTCTTTCTCCATTTATTTTCAGCGGTCACGCGACGTCGAAGAAAGGAGGGGCAAAATTCGGACTTTTGAAAGAAATTAAGACAAAGGCTAAGGATGTTTTTTTTATGTATGTTTTAAGAAAAACGTAGAAAATTGAAAAAAAAATCGATTGTTTCAGAATTGTATCGATCGATACTGACTACCTAGAATTTGCCGACTGTGATGAAGGTTGCCGACATTGGGGGGGCGAGACGCCCCCCTACGCCCCCCCAGTAGCTTCGCCCCTGGTGGTAGGATAAAATATATCCCACCTAATTTTAACTGCAAAATGCCACATTGACAACTAGAATTCAGGACTACAAAGTTTAATTTTATTAAATACGTGAAAAGAAGCTTTTACCCATTTTGAAATAAATTTGTTTTTAAATTCTGGTGTGATTCAATCATTTCAGCATGTCACGAATAAAAATTCTTTACCCCTGAAGGGTTAAAGGGGTGCAGTCTCTAGAGGGATGACCAAGAACAAGCGTAAGGGTATCTGTCTCTTTCTCAGGCCTTTTAGTCTGTTTGCATTGACGTTTCTGGAGGGTGGGTGCTAGAGTAATAACCAAAGACGAGCGGAGTGTATCTGTGTATTTATTGGTTTATCAAATCTTTAACATGTGTCATTTGTTTATAATAATAACTATATTAATTTTTTTATAATGACAATGTCGTTAATATTAACATCATCATTTTATTAAGACATGAAATTGATGGGCATAACATTTATCAAAAACTTGCCAAGTTCTAGATCTATTATTAATATGCTATCAATAATTTTTATTTCTAAACAATTTAAAAAATGCTATAATACTTCTGTAGGTAAGTTTGAGTGAATTTTATTTGAACTTGGCACCCACTTAGATATCACTTCTTTTCTTGCCATTGTCTTTACAGAACTTGGCTCCCTTTTTTTCACAGCTATGTTTTTGTTAGATATCATTACTTTTTGTAAAGTTACAATATATTTAGACACTTTACTTAATGCTTTTTAACGTGTTTACACGTGACTATTTTATTCACCAAGCAGCATTCAATTTTAATTTAAATTTCCAACAACAAACTATTTGGCTGTCAATTTGCGGCTGAAATCTATATTTTAATACTGCTACTTTGAATGCATGTTTTGAAACGAAATGTATTGATTCGAAATTTTTATTGTTTCTGAAACAACAATTCCTATTAAATTCCTATATTAAATTTTCCTATTAAATTTTCCAATTAAATATCCTATAGCTGGGCCTGCTTTTTTGTACTGAAAGTGAAAAATAAAGTTATGTGCTTATGCCACACTGGTGCCGGCAAAGAGGCACTGCAGAGGAAGCACATTGCCTCTCCCTGGATTTTCAAATTTAACTAATTAAATATCCTTTTCTCTGATGATTTTCAAAATAACAAGTGGGTAAGTGTGATCACAGATCGCACAGAGGGTTTCGCTTAATATTCCTTTCAAAACACTTTATCCTTTTGAAAAATCTGTTAGTTCCATATTTCGCAACCAGGGGCGCACTCTATTCTAAACAAACCTCTATCCGAACGAAACTCTGTTTTGCATACTGTCCGTAGATATATTAGTCGAGGGGATTGAACCCATAGCACCTGAGATAAGTCGGCGCCCCTTGCGGTAAAAAGTGGAACTAAAATATGTAAGGCTATTGTGCATAATATGAAAGAATGGTCAAAGGGGTGTCGGCAAAAGTTGGAAAAGTGCTCCCCGGGGAAAAAGGACGAAGGTTAGAAAAATTGCTTAAAGTACACAAGTTAGAGCCCGGAGGAGTAAATAATATAAGACTTTTTCGAAATTTTATGATTTGTCGTGTGATCTAAGGTATTCAGCTATACGTATGAAAAAAAGTCATGTCTCCAACTTAATTAGGGGCTCCCTTAGAAAGAATTGCTTCAAATACATATGTGGTAGCTTAAAGAGTTAAGCATAAGAATTTTTCAAGATTTTATGATTTGTCACCTGGCCTCAGGTGTTCTGCTATAAGTATGCAAAATTTCAAATCTGCAGTTTAATAAGGGGCTCAGTTAGAAAGAATTGCTTAAAATACACAAGCTGGAGTTGAAAGGGTTAAACATAAAACTTTTTCAAAATTTAATATTTGATGTGAGATCTGAGGTGTTGAGCTATAAGTATGCAAAATTTCACGCCTCCAACATAATTAGGGGCTCACTTAGAAAATATTGTTTAAAATACACATGTGAGAGCCCAAAGGGTTAAATGTACGACTTTTTCAAAATTTTATGATTTCTCGTTTGATGTGAGGTGCTCAGCTATAAGTATCCAAAATTTCACGCCTCCAACCTAATTAGGGGCTCACTTAGAAAGAATTGTTTAAAATAGACATGTGGGAGCCCAAAGGGTTAAATGTACGACTTTTTGAAAATGTTATGATTTGTCGTTTGATGTGAGGTGTTCAGCTATAAGTATGCAAATTTCACGCCTCCAACATCATTAGAGGCTCCCTTTGAAAGAATTGTTTAAAATACACATGGGGGAGCCCAAAGGGTTAAATGTACGAGTTTTTCAAAATTTTATGATTTCTCGTTTGATGTGAGGTGTTCAGCTATATGTATGCTAAATTCCACGCCTCCAACCTAATTAGGGGCTCACTTAGAAAAAACTGATTAAAACACACATGTGGGAGCCCAAAGGGTTAAATGTACGACTTTTTAAAAATTTTATAGATTTTCGTTTGATGTGATGTGTTCATCTATAAGTATGTACAATTTTACGCCTCCAACCTAATTAGGGGCTCACTTAGAAAGGATTGTTTAAAATACACATGTGAGACCCCAAAAGGTTAAATTTACAACTTTTTCAAAATTTTATAATTTGTCATTTGTTGTGAGGTGTTCAGCTATAAGTATGCAAAATTTCACGTCTCCAGCCTTGTTAGAGGCTCACATAGAAAGAATTGTTTAAAATATACATGTGGGAGCCCAAAGGATTAAATGTACGACTTTTTCAAACTGTTATGGTTTGTCATTTGATGTGAGGTGTTCAGCTATAAGTATGCAAAATTTCACGCCTCCAACCTAATTAGGGACTCACTTAGAAAGAATTGTTTAAAATACACATGTGGGAGCCAAAGGGTTAAATGTACGACTTTCTCAAAATTTTATGATTTGTCGTGTTCAGCCATAAGTATGCAAAATTTCAAGTATCCAACATATATAGTTTCTGAGAACGGGCTCTGTGACGGACAGAATATCTCAATTTGTTGATTTTCTGTAAGCAAGTAAACCCAGATAAACCCCCAGTAAGTAGATAGGTTTACAATAGAAGTCTATGGGAATTTGGCGAAATATTAGAGATATCGCCAAGGTGGCGTCACTTTTGGCGACTAATTTTGGTCGCCAAATTTGGCGATATATCGCCATGTTCGCGAGAAACTTGGCGGTATTTGGCGACAGAACAGAGCCCCCTCCTAAGGCAAATTAAAATTTCGCCTAATAGACGTAATGTTAAAGTAAAAATGGGCACCCCCAGGTGGGTAATTCATCGATTTTCAGAATTTTTTTTATTTTTTTCCTTAGTTTTGTAGTGTTAACAAACTTCGCACCAAATTTGAAGTCTGTAGCTGCAGTAGATATACGAGATCTTTTTGATGAGTGAGTCAGTCAGTCAGTCAGTCAGTGGTAAAATTATCGATTATCAGACATTTTCAAATGTCATTATCTCGGAAACTAATTATGCGTTATTTATAAAATTTTGGATTTTAGGTAATTAGGGTGGCCTTACTACACATTTCGTATAACAAGTACGTAGGTCTCATAGCTTTTCAGTAGTAGAGCATTGAAATTTGACGAAAACAGCTCGAAATGGTTCGTGTAAATAACACACGGCTATGTCAGGCGAACTTGGCTGACACACTGCCGTGTGTCTAGATAAGAGCAATAGAGATCCATGTCCATTGCACATATAATTCTAAAAGGTTTAACATTTATTTTTTTAATTTACGAAAGAGAAACATTAAGAAAATTAAAAAAGAGAATAAATATATGTAATTTAATAAATCAAAATAATCATAAAAAATTCTTTGAAAGTTATTTAAAAGCCTTTATACGTATGCAGCCGTTTAAACATTTTATTCGTGTAAGGGGAAATAAAAAACAAAATTTTGATAAAATTATAAATTAAGTTTCAATTTAAATTATTTTTGATTTGTCTTCTAAAGTATATTTAGACAACCAAACTATACGTTTAATTTTTCAATACACTGATAAGTATATCACTTTCACTAAACCTATATTATGCATTGAAATGCATTTATTGAATAATGTGGTTTATCTTTTGCGCCATGCTATCCGAAACCTTAACAAAAATTTATGTAAATTATTTCATTGCGTCATATTATCCATTCGCATACATTTAACTTAATTTGGATACTATGACGCAAAATAACCATTTATATCTTAGGGTCAACCAGTTCAAATCACCCAGGTGGTGTCGCTCGACATTTTTAATTTTCCTAATCTTTTAACAAAGACTTCTTCATAGTTTTTTGAGTTTAAAAACATGACTAAATTTTTTTTTCATCATATAGTTTTTTGGAGGGCCCATTTTTACCAAACTACACAGCCATTTTTGGGAGAAAAACGTGTTTTACGGAAAATGCTGTAACTGCTTTATTTTTCTACCTATCAAGAGGAATCAAAAACCAAAATGTTCAGCATAAAATTGTCGACATTTTATGTAATTATAAAATTTTCATTAGTCATAAAATTGTCGACATTTTATGTAATTATAAAATTTTCATTAGACTTACGGATCTAGACCAAAAACATGCTTAAAAACCGAAGAAATAAAAGGCCAAACACCGCATTATGCTGCCATTGTTTTTTATGAAGGAAATGAGACTCACCTTAAATAATTTTTTCTAAAAGATCTCTTATAGGACTACTCATTTTTATAAATTTCAATCCTGAAAACCGTTTCCCTTTTTTTGTACAGCTCATCAAAAATTGTGTTAAGTCTGCTTTTGGCAATTTTCACTAATTAATATCTCAAAAAGGACTGACTAAGAAATTCTGAAAACTTAGGATAATCTTTGTACTATAAAGTTAAATTGTAAATTTTATGACTGAGACTTAACTGATTTTTGAATAACAGTTCACTAAAAATGCACCGCCCCTCCTCACCTTCTTTTCCTTTTTGTTTTGTTCCAGATAGCATTACAGGTACTTTTTGCTTAGGTACGTTCAAATTGACGATAAAAACAAATTTTACGCATTATTGCTTACAAGGAAGGTCTCCATACTGGACATACTCAGAATATTTTGAAAAAAATACCAATTAAACTACTTATGTATGTAATAAAGGATCAGTCAAATTTAGCGGCGGAATTACAGTAGAAAGTCTGTAAAAAAATAAAATACTTTCGAGTATTTAGCGCGAAAAGACGAAAGCGTCACGCCATTTGGCGAGCAGTACTTTTCCTCGCCAAAAGCAAACGATTTTAATGCATCTGAAAATTGTTTGTTAATTGATTTTTAGAATGCGTGTAAAAAGTATTTAATGAATTTAAACATAAACAATGAGAGAGTTTAATAAATACATTTTTTTCGTATTACATATTTATGTTGCTTGTTACTTAATTTTATTACTTTAAAAACTTATTTTCGCGAGCCGTAATTTTCGCGAAAATGAAGATATCGGTGATTTCGCGAGCTGAAAATTTCGCGAATTTTCTTTGAACTGAACCGAAAGTTGAAAAATTCCGAAACTACCTAAAAAGAACCACTTTTGCATAAGGCAATTTAAGAAACTTCCTTTTGTCCGAAAAGTTCTTCGCTCCCCCCCCCCTCCCCATCGCTCTAAAAACGAATGCCTTCGAAGAAGCTGGTATAAATATTGTAAGTGAATGAGCTGCATTTTATTAGTTGTATTATTGTTTTTATTCAAGACTAGCAAACCCCGCGGCTTTGCTCGCGTAATATTTGAAATATGCCAAGTGATATTTATATGTCTAATTTTTATCAAAAGGTAGTAACTAAATTTTTATTTTATTAAAAGGTACTTATTACTTTTAGGAATAATTTAAAAATTACTATTTAAAACACAGTTTGACTAAACATCATTATTACACTGTATTAGGCAGAAATGAGACTTAAATTAATAAAATGAAATAAAACTAAATAAATGATAATTTAGAAAATATTTTTAAACTTTTATGCTCAATTAATACGCTCATTTCAGTATTCATTTGAAGTTTTGAATTTTTTAGAAACCATCTTCTTACATCTTAAAATTAACCATCATGTCGAATTCCAAGTCCTACCACCTCTCTCAACATAAAGGGCTATGTTGAAACAGGAACTGTCACCATTAATTTGCCAACATTAATTTTGAAACCGGTTTGTTATTTCCGAATATTCCACAGAAACGTAATTTAAAAAGCGTTTAAAGCCCTTTTTTAGAAGGTTTGTTGTTTTGTGAACCCCAGGTGGTAGAATCACCGGCATAAAATATAACCTGCGTAGGATCAGAGACTGTTCCCACTGATTCGCAACTATTACTTTTATAATCGGTTTATATTCCCTGAAATTGCATAGAATCGTAATTTAGAACTTTTTTAGAATGCTTTTCACACCTCCACTTCGCTTCACCCCTTTTTAATTCGAATTTATTTTCGACGTTCCTTCGAGGGTATTTATATTTTATAAGTAACTACCATGTCATATTTAAAGTTTCTAGCATTTTCAGTATCACAGAAATCGCAATTTAGAAAGTTTTTAGCTCCTGCAACCCTCTGGTGGTAGTGGAACAGACATAAAATATAGCTTATGTTTGAGCAGGTTCAATCACCAAAATTTGTCATCATTATTTTTTTAATCGGTTTGGTAATTTATAAGTTTGTTTAAAAATTGTAATTTATAACGCTTTTCACTCACTTCATTTTTTTTAAATTTGGAATTTTCTTTCGACTGTTCTTAGAAAGCAGTTGCATCTTGTAAGTAAATACCATGCCATACTTCAAAGTGTTAGGCCCCTCAGTTGTGCAAAAAATGGAAATTAGAACATGTTTTACTTTTGCAACCCTCAGATGGTAGTGACAGCAACATGAAATATAACCTATGTTATAGTAGGGACTGTCACCATTGATTTGCAACCATTACTTTTGAAATAGCTTTGGTATTTCTTTAGATTGAGAAGAAATCGCAATTTAGAACGTTTTTAGGACTCTTTTCGCGCATTTTCACCCCTTTTTAAATTTCCAATTTTTTCGAAACTGTTCTTAAAGATCATTTATAGCTAATAAATATGTACCTTGCCTAATTTTAAGTTGCTAGCCCCTACCGATCACAAAAATCGAAATTTAGAACGCTTTTTTGCTCCTGCAACGTCTTGGTGATAGTGATTCCGACATAAAATAGCGTCTATGTTAGAGCAGAGGCTGTCAGCATCAATTTCCTACCATTACGTTTGAAATCAGATTCATTCTTTTTGAGACATTGCCGACAAATCGGCATCTAGAACGTTTTTAGAACGCTTTTCGTGCATTTTGCTCCTGCATCTCTTCTGGGGTAGTGGAAACAGATACAAAATATAGCCTATCTTGGAGCAAGATCTGTCACCATCATTTTTACACCATTATATTTGAAATCGGTTCAGTACTTCCTGAGATTGCATAGAAATCGTAATGTAGAAAGTTTTTTATAACGCTTTTTGCACATTTTGACCCCCTTTTAAATTTCGATTTTTTTAGGAAATGTCCTTAGAGATCATTGATATCTTATAACTAACTACCATTCCAAATTTCACGATTCTAGGCCCTTCCGTAACGCAAAAGCCGCAATTTAGAACGTTTTTTGCTCCTGCACCCCCTTTGGGGTAGTGGCACCGACATAAAACATCGCCTATGTTGGAGCAAGGGTTTTCACCATCATTTTGACGCCATTATTTTTTAGATCGGTTTGGTATTTCCTGAGATTGTGTAGAAACCACCATTAGAACGTTTTTTAGAACGCTTTACGCGCATTTTCACTCCTTTTAAATTTCGAATTGTTTAAGAACTGTTCTTAGAAATCCTTTATATCTAATAAGTAGCTAATATTTCAAATTTCATATTTCTAGGCCTTCGGTAACGCAAAAATTGGATTTTTAGAACGTTTTTTGCTCCTGCACTTCCTTTGGGGTAGTGGCACCGGCATAAAACATAGCCTATGTTGGAGCAAGGGTTGTCACCGTCATTTTGACACCATTATTTTTTAAATCGGTTTGGTATTTCCTGAGATTGTGTAGAAACCACCATTTAGAACGTTTTTTAGAACGATTTTCGCGCATTTTCACCCCTTTCAAATTTCGAATTGCTTAAGAACTGTTCTTAGAAATCCTTTATATCTAATAAGTAGCTAATATTTCTAATATCCTATTTCTAGGACCTTCAGTAACACATAAATCGAATTTTTAGAACGTTTTTTGCTCCTGCACCCCCTTTGGGGTAGTGACACCGACATAAAACATAGCCTATCTTGGAGCAAGCGTTGTCACCATCATTTTGACATCAATATTTTTTAAATCGGTTTGGTATTTCCTGAGATTGTGTAGAAACTACTATTTAGAACGTTTTTTAGAACGCTTTTTGTACATTTTCACCCCTTTTAAATTTCGAATTGTTTAAGAACTGTTCTTAGATATCATTTATATCTTATAAGTAACTAATATTCAAAATTTCATATTTCTAGGCCCTTCAGTAACGCTGAAATCGCATTTTTAGAACGTTTTTTGCTCCTACACCACCTTTGGGGTAGTGGCACCGACATAAAACATAGCCTATCTTGGAGCAAGCGTTGTCACCATCATTTTGACACCAATACTTTTTAAATCGGTTTGGTATTTCCTGAGATTGTGTAGAAACTACTATTTAGAACGTTTTTTAGAACACTTTTTGTGCATTTTCAACCCTTTTAAATTTCGAATTGTTTAAGAACTGTTCTTAGACATCATTTATATCTTATAAGTAACTAATATTCAAAATTTCATATTTCTAGGCCCTTCAGTAACGCTAAAATCGCATTTTTAGAACGTTTTTTGCCCCTACACCCCCTTTGGGGTAGTGGCACCGACATAAGATATAGCCTATGTTCTAAGTTGGACTAACACCATCATTTTGATACCATTACTTTTGGAATCGGTTCGGTAGTTCCAGAGCTTATCTCCGACAAATAAACAATTTTTTCCTCTTTATAATAGGAGTATAGAAGTAGTTGTACAGTATTCAAGAAATAGTTGTAAGTATTCAAAAAATTTTTTACTTATTTCTTATTTAAGTAACTGTAATCATTAAATTTTGGATAAGTGAAAATTTTCTGATTTTTTTTATTATTATTTGAGGCGAAAAAAAAATATTTCGCGAGGCTTAAATTTTCGCGATTACGAAGGGCTCGCGAAAATCGCGAAAATAAGTGCTTTTACAGTATTTAAGAGTATTCCAAAATAAAGGCAAGATTCCTTTAGCAGTTATTCATTTCAAACCAAGGAATTCGTCGTTTCCATAGCAACAAAATTGAACCGACAGCGCTCAATTGGACTTAATTTTGAGATATTGAAACAATTTTAATTTTGTTTTAATTCATAAAATTTGATATTTAACTTTCATTATAAATACATATATCACAAAACTATAGCTAAATCAAACTAAAACTGGCAAAACTACAGTTATTTATGTTAAATTTATTTAAACAAGTTCAATATGAAATATTTTTATCTTAAAGAGTATTCGACATGAAAAAGTACTTTTCGAAATTTCATTTCATCGCCAGCCGATGATAAATCGCCAAATAAACGAAAATTTCATTATATTTTTACGAACGTTCTATCGGGGTTCCGCCAAAAAATTTTTTATAAACATATATATCCACATGAGACGAACACTCTGTAATTTTTTCAGATTTTTCTGAATATGCCCGTATGGAGACCTTCCTTGTTAGTTAAATAGGGCAGTGGCACCTTTTCAAAACTTTCTTGAATGGGTGGGGGGGGGGGGTCTTTTGATTTTATTGTGCGCATCTGAGGAGCACCTGACACAGTTTTATTCTGACATTTTTTTTAAATTAGCCTAAATACTCGCTCGCTAAAAATTTTATAAAATATCCCGTTTGCATACGCTACTGCCCTTGCCTTTTACGCATATTTGCGTTCCCTCCTCCCCCCCTCCAACACACACACACACAAAAAAAAATACCGGTTATATGAATCACTAATTAATCACATTAGCAACTTTTATTAATCAAATCTAATAATCTTCCATAAAGTAAGAGTTATTCGAAAAAAATAAAAATAATAAAAAAAAACAGTCTGTGTCTTTTGCATTTCAGTACTGTTAAAGAAGAAAGAATAGCGTAAAATTCGTGACCCCGGAGATAAGGGTGGGACTGGGGAGCGAAGAACAGTAATGAGACAGGGTTGAGAGGGAGAGTGAAAAGGAAATAAGAAGAAACTGGACTCCTTATCTCAGTTCAGTATTTTAATTTTTAACAGTCCCCTGTATTTTTCGGCTCCAAAGGAAGTCACGAAATCCGCACATCATCGGAGATGTAAACAATGAAACTTTCAGTTCAGATGTAGGGGCAAAATTACAGACTTTTTTAATATATTCTTTTTTATCTATTTTAATAATTTATTACTGAAAAAATTCAAGGTATTGCTGATATCACTGGTAATTACAATCTTTTTATTGAATATTTTTATGTATTAATCAAGCCTTTTTGGTTATTAAGTCTGGCTAAACCTGAAATAAAACTTTCTTATTTTATTATTTTGATGTGAATAGTAGGGTAACTTCATAAGGCAGGTTTCTTTTAATTCAAATAAAATATGTCTAATCTTTTTTATTTTTAGCATATAAAATTATTTTTTATAATATTCTTTAGCATATAATTCTTTTTTACACTTAGCATATAATATTTTAATCATTTAAAAAATTATCTTACTGTTTATTATTTTAGTTTATTACTTTACTTAATTATTGCTGGGCAACATATAACTATGATATGTTCCCGCACCATGTTGGTTAAATCAAAGTAAAATTGCGTAATTTGTTATTTCTGTTTGTATAAATATTTTTTATAAAATATAATTATGAGTGTAAAATTATAATGTTTATATATTTAAGTAAAATAAGAGTGTAAGTTCATACAAAAATTATTAAGTTGATTTTAAATATTAAATATATATTTTTAAAAAATTGTTGTATTGTAAAATGAATGTATAATGTTGAATAGAGTTCGGATCTCAGACAACAACAATAGCCAGACGCCATGGTGTCGTTTTATGACAAGCCAATGGAAACTGGTGTATAATTAGAAGTCGTAAAATAATAAAAACGTTGGAATAAATTTATGGCCTCAATAAAAGTGTTGGGGTAAATTTATGGCTTTTCAGACCACCCAAACTTTAAGGCAGATAATAATATTAAAGTATATGTAAGGGGCCATTTGCAGACTGTTAGCTAATAGGCCTATCGAAGAATAATGCAAAATCTTCTCACATCCAATAACAGTGGACTAGACAAAAATAGTTCCACCCACTGCAGGAGTTGGTATGCAAGAAGAATAAGGTTTAAAAAAAGAGAGTCTGAAAAAAGATGTAGAGGACGCAGGAGCTCTCCTGAAAGCCCGTGCAATGAATCCTGAAAGCCCTAGTAATGCCCAGGCGAGATGGACATATCGGAGCGAGCCTAATCAAGCCTAATTGAGGATGTCTTCCTGATGTACATATCCGAGTGAGCCTAATCAAGCCTAATTGAGGATGTCTTCCTGATGTACATATCGGAGTGAGCCTAAGCAAGCCAAATTGAGGAAGTCTTCTTGATGTTATAATAAAGAGGATTATTCTACAGAGGTCCGTAGCTATGCATCCTGCCATCCCGATGTTGCCGCTCTGATACGAAGCGAATTCCGGATGACATATGAATATGATCCAAAGCAACGCGACAACTCTGAATTTGATGAATAAAGGCCACCATCCCGTATATTAAAAAAAGGTACGACTTTAAACTTTTTCCTTTACCACTTACGATCATATGAAAATTCATAAAAATACTTTTCTGATATTTTATGGTAGAGAGTAATCTGAGATCCGGCAAAACCAATAATTAAATAAAATTAAGGTAATTTAAAAATGAAAGAGAATTATTCTTTTAGCAAAAAGAAAAAAGTATAATAATTAGAGTAGATGAAAATATTGTCTTTTTTTAAAGATTAAATATACTTCAAATAATGAGAAGCAAACAAAAGTATTGCTTTCTTTTTTTTTTTTTTTTTTGAATTAATATTATGTATTTCTGTATATAGTTGTGTTCAATGTAAATAAAATATTTAATCAAGTTTTAAAAAGTTTCTGTAATTATTTAATTGATAATGTTTAAGGTGTGTCAATTTATTTTTACAGCTTAAATTTTAGTTTAATTCATAAGTGGAAGAGTTCGTCTAAATAATTCACAACGCAAACTCTTAATTTTATTCGTAATTATTTAAATTTTATAATTACATTTTGACGCGAATTTTAATTTAATTTTATTAATGCTTCGCGTTGCTCTTCTACTAGAATTATGTATTTACGATCACTTATATTATTTGAATTTATCTAAGGTATATAAAATTATATACCAATTTGCTATGAGGTTGCTTGGATGATTTGGACCAATTAACAATTTTGGATATAAATTAAATAGAAAATAAACAGGTGTAATTATCTGTCCAGCAATTATTTTAATATTTTATTATATTATAAGTATTCATTATAATTTCAATTACATTATTACATCCAAATTACTATTTTAAAAAACTGTAAACAAAGCAATGACCAGAAATCTGCAAAATTCTAAAATCCGCACAACCTGTGCTGTTTTGAGGGAGTCTTTTGTAATTGCAGTTAACTAAATTTTCAATCAAGCAGTTGCAGTTGTAGTTCGCTACAATAAAAAGTTAGTTTTTTCT
Organism: Maratus speciosus; assembly: GCA_963932465.1. NCBI lineage: Eukaryota > Metazoa > Arthropoda > Arachnida > Araneae > Salticidae > Maratus > Maratus speciosus. Next base: position 468,094,306 of record OZ010798.1, read on the forward strand.
GATCCCTGCCCCGGAGGTAAAAAAAATCCTAGCTACGGCCCTGATTCTACTGACCTGTCTGTATGTTTAATTGTACAGCATTTTACTGCTGTCATTCTTAGCATCTTCTTGACTTCGTACTAAATTCCGTTATTAAAACAACTTTTACTCGAAGCCTTCGAGGCATAAATATATCTTGACCCCGATCAGGTGAGTAGTCCTCCTCTCTCTCTCTCCACCTCCTCCACAGCAAACAGGGGTCGACCTCTGGTGTTCTCCTTCATAAAATCGGGGTCGACCCAGAAAAGTTGATTTTTTTTTTCTTCCCCCGAATAGAGAAGCAATGATTTTAAAGCGACATGTTCGCAAAGGTTGAAGACGAGGATGATTTATTGGCTTGTTGGATCTTTTTTGTTTTTTCAAATCATGGGTTGTTTCGGGATGTTCATCACCTGGTATGATTTCATCTGAATTCTTGTGGGATTTTTTATTATTTTCCTTTGCGGTTTTTGAGTGACTCGATGTCCTTGAATGGTAAGCAGAGACTTTGAGGTAAAGTGATTAAGCAGCAGCGGTTTTGACATAAGTTTTGAATGCTTGAGAAATGACGCTATTCCTTACATTGCACGAAATCGTATCCGTGTGACGTTCATCTTATAATTAATCTCCTCCACAACAATAACAATAAATAATAATAATAATATGATTCGATACCTCTGATTGGAGTCACTTACGAAATCAGTGTTAGTTGAAAAGTTGATCTTTTTAACCGACTTAAGATAAACAGAACATAACATGATTCGGGGTACTTACACAGTATGCATATCTTATGACCGTTCGTATTATTGTTTCATTTTGTTTTTTTAAACATTAATAGTGGGCTATCGATGTCTGATTCACATGCAAAGGAATTTTAAGCAAAGATTGGTTAGTTAGCACGTTCTTCAGCCGATGAGACAATCGTAGCATGCTTCTTCATTTTCTCTGTTAGTTCTGACATGTTTACATGTAGCAGAAAAGGATTTGTAGCCACGATCTGAAGGATGATATTTCACCTATAATGTGTGTTCACAAATACCTGCTGCATCCTGTACACTGCAAACTTTGTCAAATACCAAATGAAACTAATAAATTGGAAAGGATTCAATAACTTTACGACAGAACAAAGTGGCTATATGTGAAAAACAAAATGACTTTCTTTCTTCCAAAACTACCTAATGGTGATTTGACATCTACTATCATCTATGGTGCCTTTTTCTTTTAGTTATTTTCAGTGTCAACGGTACAGGACCGCAGCCCCCGCTAGTAATTCCAATACGAAACCCTCAACACAAGTATGATATAACAAAACCTGCTTAGACGGAAAGGCAAACGGTGAAAACTTCCGTTTTATACAGTTGTTTTCATTTTAGAAAGTATAATTGCATAATTCTTTTGAGGGCTGGACCATGATGTTTTTCCGTTTATAGGAAGATTCCTTTATAAACAGGCTTTACTCTATTAGAAAATAAATTTGCTGGATAACACCCTTTTTAAAAATGTATAGAGTATTTGCTCAGAATTTTATTATTGTTCTTTTACAGTACTTATGATGCATTTGTAAAACCTTTTCATCTAACGATTTTAAATAAAAATTTTAAATATTGAAAATATAATTAAATTTTAAATGAATTCATCAATTAATTGTGAAACAAAATTTCAAAGTATGAAAGAAATAAAATGCGAAAACTTATCCTATGACTTTACCCAACTTTCCACCAGATTCCTCTTCGCGCGTCTGATATCACACATCATTAACACTAAAACTACCGCGAGGTGTCAAATGACCCTTTTGGAATTTTGTTTTGGAATTTCTCAAACTAAAACATTACGAAATTTCTTTATATTTCACGATTTTATTAAAATATATGATCATATTATTCCTTAACCCCTTCGGGACGGGAGCCTTTTACGAAATTTTTAATCTTTTGTCACCGTTTTTTAAAAACAGAAATTTGGGTCTTCTTGAATCGAGAAAGTGCGCTGATTAAATAACGCAAATTTTACAGTAAAATTTTACTGGTGAGAAAAAACAAGGATTCTGGGCGCTTCATGTGGCACGAATACGTGTCGCTCGTCCCCAAGGGGTTAAAATGTTTCATCTCCGAACTATTTTTTTCACCTAGAAAAAAATAGTTTAGACTTAACTACCGCAAGGGGTCATTTGACCACTAAATAAATTTATGTTAAATCATAAAGGTATAAATGTTTTATTTTATAAGAACATTAGTAACTTTCGCATATTTGCTATTACATGATATTTGTTAACCCTTTCAGGGGGTAAAGCATTTTCAATGCTGAAGTAAATAAATGGCACTGGAATTGACCAACAAATTTATTTGTAAATATGAAAAAGACTATGTTTCACATACATATTAAATGGAAAATATTTTATCAAAATTCTGGTGCCATTGTGGCATTTGGTAATTAAAATTAAGTGGTTTCATAAACATACCACCGCGGCACCGCCCCTGAAAAGGTTAATGTGCGATGGTGAGATTCTCGTTTGATCATTTCAAGTTATATCGAGAACGAAATAATCCTAAATATATGTGGTGAACATAAAATAAATTTGCACAATATTTGTTTATTACATTTTCGAATTTCTTGAAATAATTAATTTTTTTCTTAATTTTTGTACGTAATTATATATATATTTACTTTAACCCTTTGAGGGACAAGTAATTGTGTTTCTGTAATGTCGAATTCACAGTGGAATCTGCAAAAAGATTTATTGCAAAATAGGGAAAGCAATTATTTTACGACTTTTTTCCAACAAAATTAGAAAAGTAAAATTTAAAAAAAAATTTCTGGTGCGAATCTTCATTAATCGAAGGTGGGATAAAATATATCCCACCGTCCCTCAAGGGGTTAATAAATAAACAATTTGTAATAATTATTTGAAAAAAAAAATGTTTTATTCATGCACCAAAGAGTATCAACTGGTATCTTTTTCACAAAACACTGTAAAATATATAACTTTTTATATAGGGGTCATTTGACCCCCATCCGGTAGGAATAGGTATACAAAAATATCGGTAGGTTTAGTGTTAAAATAGAGGCGCCATTTCAAAACTTTCTTGATATCAAATGAACTTTCAAATGTTTGATACATACACGGACCGTGAGCTCGGCCATACCCCCGGTCCGTAAAGACATTCTAGTAAATTCTGACTTTTGAATTTTATTATTTGTTAGTTAGTCCGGGACACATTTTCAAATAATTTTTATTTATTGAGTTAAAATTCTGAATTTTTTTGTGATGGTTAACCGTATCATTTGTAAACAAAATCACGTGATATGACTTCTCATATATTTTTTTTAATTTAAAATTTAAAAATTATTAAAAAGTGGGGTAATTAAAAACGTTATAACTCGAAATATTATTAGTAATAGAATTTCAATTTTTTTTTAATTTAAATAAACAGAAATATATAAGTTTTAATTTGGATTCAGCATTTTTAAAAATATAAATTAAAAAAATATTTAAAAATATTTAACGAAAAAAAAATGATGCAACTTTTTAAAAAAATCATATTTTCAAAAGTAAATACTTTTTTCAAATATGCTGAATCAAAATTAAAGTAAAACAATTGAAAAAGACATGTTCCAAGTTTCAACCATTTATCTTTAACGGTTCTTGACTTATAAGAATTTAAATACGAGAAATGTTGAAAAAGACCATCATGAAGAAAAACGCATTTTTACAAGAAGAAGTTTCCATGACAGCAATTGCTTTAAAGCTAGATTTTGAAAACAAACCAAAACGAAATAAAAAATAAAAAGCAATTTATCAAATTACAACGACCATTTGGAAAACGATTTTTTTGAAGACAAAATTTAAGACATAAAAAATCGCACGGAGTTGATCCTACATTACGTACGCCATGAATTAAACATTAATAGTGTTATTACACGTAAAAATTGCAAGCCAAAAATATCGCCTGCGACCCGTCAGATTTCATGAAACTTAAGTATTATCCACCTGAAACTTACGTAAATATCCAAGCATTTCATTGGCTGTTCGAGAAAAGGCTTTTCCATCGTCAGATTTCCAAGAAATCTGACGGCCCATTTTAATTCACTGCCAAATTTCATTCTTAAACTTCTAAACATCTGACAATATTACTTTTTACACCGTCGGATAGAGAAAAAAATGTATTTTTAAATGCAATTTGTTTGAAAGCTGTATCTCAATTTGTTTCTGACAACGGAACCACTTTTGGTGTTGCTCGCACCTAGCATCGAGACCTGGTGCGTTTTGTAGCCCTATACATAAAAGTTAGAGAACCGAAAAAATTTCTCTGTTAAAATAATATTTTATATACATTTTTAAACTTTTAATTTTTTATTATTACATATTTATTTGTTTATTCCACGCCAAAAGTGAGTTAAGGCGCCAAATAGGGAACTACAATTTTTCCTCCCGCTTTATCCAAAGAGAAAATGTACAGAACATATTACTAGAATTATATGAGATTTCTTTTTTGTAATTGATAGCATAAGAAACAAATATTAGGTTTTTATTTTTTTTTTCTATGCAGACGATAAATACATAAGTAATAAATATAATTCTATAAAAGCTTCGAAGATCATTGAAAACTATTTTTTAGTGAAATACAAAATAAGCAAACTCTTCTTTTGAAATCGAATGAAGTAAAGTTTCGAATATTTAAAATGAAATGTTGTTGTATTAAATGGTCCTTCGGTAAAAGTAATCCTAAAGTAAATTAATATTTTTACACAATTTAGAAAAATTACTGTGCGCGAAATAGGTCGGACATTGCAATTTTTAGCTATTACAAATTCAGCTATGACATTTGGCTAGGGTTGCCGGAAAGCTCTACTTTTGAAAATAAACGCCAACCGTTTCCCCGCCAAAAATATGAATATAAAGCTGCAATTTTTCAAAATCAAATTTGTGGGTTTTTGAAGGAATTTTCAAACTTTTTTCAATATTTTATACTTATTATTAACCAATTTTTATTTTTAAATGCTTTTCTTTAAAAAAATTCAATGTTACTAGTCCGATAAGTAGTCTCGAAAATTGCATTTTCAGAAAGTTATGCTGCTGTATAATCAAGAAATATTATTTTAACAGAAAAATTTTATTGATTCTCAAACTTCATAATATAGGGCTTTAAAATGCACCAGGTCTCAATGCTAGGTGCGAGCAACACCAAAAGTGGTTCCCTTGTGAGTTATTAATTTTTTTTTTTTTTTTTAGTTTTTATTACTTTTTTGTCATAGTGGCAACAGAAAGTATCCATCGTTGTTGAAATTAAAGGGAAATACAGATTACTGTATGGACCTATCAGAAAACGAATAAATTGCAGATTAAACCAATGAAAACCTTCCAGATATGCTTTTGATTTCCCATCCTTACGAGAACAATAACCATTTTTTTCCAAATAGCTAAAAATTAATATTTCTTGTTCTAATTAAGATAGAAACATGATTTAAACGTCATTTTAAGCAGGGAAAAAATCCAGAAATGTTTAATGAAATAAAATGTTTTTACAAAATTTGAAGATTTTTGTGTCCCGGACCATCTTAAGAGGTCTTGTACCTTTTAAACGCGTCGAAAATTAACGAAAAACTTCAAAGTTTGAGTTAGTCTATCTTCAAAACCTTTTGATGTATAAACATGAAATTTTGGATATTAATTAAACAGATTGTGCTTTGCAATATACTACTAACAGAAATTGATTAACCCTTTACAGAATTTGTGTATTGTTGAAATCAAAATAGCTCTTTTTTTTACCCCATAAGTCATTGCACGATATCTTGAGAAAGTATGTATGGATTGTCATGAAATTTGGTAAATATACTAAACAAATATGTGTGTTTAAAATGATCTACTTTTAAGTATTTACAATGGTAATATTTTTAGTTATGACTATTTTTATTCATTAAAAATACAAAATTTTATTTTTTTTTTTACGAAAATACTTTTTTTATATAGTTAATGAAATAATTTTAGCCTAAGAGTAGATCATTTTAAACACACATATATGATTAGTATCTTTACCGAATTTCATGCGAATCCATACATACTTTCTCAAGATATCATGCGCGCAATGACTTATGGGGTAAAAAAAGAGCTATTTTGATTTCAACAATACACAAATTCTGTAAAGGATTAATAAATTTCGAATGGTAGCATATTTCAAAGCACAATCTGTCTAATCAATACCCAAAATTTCATGTTTATACATAAGAAGGCTTTGAAGATAGACTAATTCAAACTTTGAAGTTTTTCGTTCATTTTCAACGCATTTAAAAGGTACAAGACCCCTTAATTAAAATTTTTGAAGTCAAAAAGGCCGAGTTTATATTTTCTGATACATTTTTTTTTTTTAAATCAGAACCGAAGCTGGGCCTCTAGAAGATCCGGGCTTTGGTAATTTGCATCGGCTCTACCTCCCTCTGTACGGGCCTGTGACTACGGAGGAAGACTATTTAGGCTAGGGGCAAACTTTATAAATCAATTTCTTAGTAAAAATAAAACCGTTAAAAAAAAAAAAAAAAATCCCTGCCAGCTCCGCCTACAGGCGCAGGTAGATTTCGAAGTTAAGTACTCATTCCCCAATAAAAACTAAATCAAGATAAGAGATAAACCCAGTTTAACAATTTTAACTGGCCGCTTTTGACGAGATTTTAATTTCATTTTTCTGTAAGTGCTGGTTTTAACAGAATCGTGTTAATAGGATAATGTTTTAATTTGTATTTGCTGTAAGATTTGTTCCTATCAAAACCATGTCAATATAAAAGTTGTAGATAATATTAAGAAAATCTATAATAAATTTATAAGGGATTTGATATCTTGTGAATGGACGAAGTTATGAATTTTTTTCCTCTTCATCCCCCCCCCCCCCCTTTTATTTTTAATTTTTTTATGTTGTAAGATTTGGTCCTATCCTATCAAAAACGTGTCAGAATAAAAGTTGTAGATAATATTAAGAAGATTTATAATAAATTTAATTGGATTCGATATCTTGAGAATTGACGAAGTTAGGAAATTTTTTTCTCCCTAAAACCCTATTTTTTTCGTCCCTTGAGCCCATTTTTAATTTTATCAAAAATCTGTTATACATATATTTTTGGCTTTTCTTCTAGAAGTAATAATAACTTTAAACTGATTTTATATGTGTTAAAATTAAAAAGTTATGTTCTTTTCTTTTTCTATTTTCACAAAACCCCTCCCATTTTCACTCCACTGGGCCGATTGCGCCCATTTGCAATCCCCGCTGAGATATTAGCCATCTCAGTGTTTTTGGTGAGTTTGAAGACGATCCGTGCATAATTGTGACTTTTATTGTGCGGACAAAATTTAGAGCATACATATATATATCAGGTTGTAACGAAAGTTTCATGACATAGCTAATACGGTCTGTGCAAACAGTTCACGTTGACGTGTTTGCTCATATTTTGTCAAATGATTTTTGGCCTTTGAAAGAAAGAGACTTTTGCTTTATAACACTGTGTTGTGAAATTTGTAAAAAAAATATCGTTATCATTAAGTACAAGGTGTCTGAAATGGAACTATCACGTTACCAGATTAGAACCATCATTTACTTCCAGTTCTGCTGCAAAAAGTCAGCTACAGAAAGTCACCGAACAAAGTGTACAGCTTTAGGTACTAGTGTTGAATCATATGACACTGTGAAGGTTTGGCGGAATGGTGATTATCTGTAAAATTACAGTTAATTATATATAGTATAATTAGTATTATGTTATGGTGATTTGACGGAAAACTTTCGTTACAAACTAATACAGTAAAGCACCGATCATACGTCTTTCAGGGGACTGTTCTAAAACGACGTATATCTGAGAAAGACGTACAATCGAAATTGTAGTCACCTACGGTGTAAAATATTTGACTGTAGAAATATAATGCTGAAATAACACAAATTTAATTTTGCTACCATTTTCGATTGTTTAAGATGCACTATATATTGAAAAATATATATTAAATAATCATTTCTAAAGTTGAAAAATAAAAGGGAGAATTATCATACCTTATATCAATTGCACACCTTGAATAACACTTTTTTAATTCCATTATCGAACATAAAAACATATTTTAATTAAACAAATCTTTGTGCATATTTACTTTGAGACTTAAGAAAAGTATTATGTATAGAGTTAAGTTCCTGGAAAGTTTCTCACTGGTATTGTGAGAAACAATAAATGTTCTAAGTGCGTTAGTGTTAGGGCAGTTCGCCCATTGTTCGTTCTTCTCCTCCCACCCCTCCACAAGTTCCACAAACTTATAAGAACTCATGTAAAAGTCACACATGTTCTTTGTATTTCATCTTTTCCTAAATATTGCCAGCAGAAAAGAAAAAAAGAACGACGCCGGGAGAAAAACTTCTGAGAAAATCAGTTACAGCATGAAAGAAACGACGCATAACCGACATTATGCATCGTATAAACAAAACCTTACAACATTTGAATCGGGACCGCCCTGACACGACGTATAAATGTAAAAGGCGTATAAATAAGAAACGTATAAAAGGTGCTTTACTGTATATACATGCATATATATATGAGTTTTTTAGGTGGGGGGGTGGTTTTGGGTTCCTGGGATCCTATAATGAAAAGTTATGAAAGAATTTTCAAAAGTCGCACCATGGTAACAACAGCAATAGCTAGTATTTCTCATGAAATCTACCTAATATTAAGTTATAACTTAACTAAAGAATTTTAGCCTGGTTATTAAAAAAAAAATTGTAAGCAAATTTAAATTGTTTAAACGGCAGAGAAAATTATTTTGTTATTTTAGATGTAGGGGCGTCCCTTTGTGGCAGTAAAAAGCATGTTTCCACGAGAATGATCCCATAGCTAAGAAAAATACCTTATGAATCATTTATAAAAATAAGGGTTGGGTAGAATTATACCGAAATTCCTATATAATGAAGCAGTCTGCTGAGGAAATTTGCGGTTTTTCCTGGTAATAGCTGATCGATAAACTTTTTTCGATAGCAAGAGAGCTGCTTATTACATATGATCGATGATATCAATTAAACACTTCTACAGAAGTTATGATTATTAATTCAAGTTCATTAATCTTTCGTATCGCTTAAGGGGATTCGTACTTATTCATAACTTTTTTTTTTAGTGCTGTTGTATCACTATTTTTATACAGTAATGATTTGAAAATTTCAATGTTGCACGATAAAAATTTATGATACATTTTTACAAAGTTATTTTACATACTCTTGAAATACCTTTCACCAAAGATGATGGAACAATGCAATTTTACATAGGAATGACAAACAGAAAACTTAAAACTAGAATCAAAGAACATATACCGGACATTAAGTACAACAAGAGAACTACAGCTTTGTCCAGATTATGTACCAAAGAAACTTTACAGATTGATTTAAAAAATAGTAGAATAATTTATCCATCAAGATTTTATTTGCCCTCCATTATCCGGGAATCAACAGAGATCTTTTTACGCAGTGAAAATAATTGCAATGCTTCAGCCTCCATGGAGTCGCCTAAAATTTGGAAAGGGATGCTCTGTAAAATAAGAAACAATAGTATAAATTAATTCACGTTCAAAAATATCCATTTTTATGTTTATTTTTATTTTATGTTTACACTTGTTTTTCATAATATATGTTTTCTCGTGATTTTATTTACTAATTTCTTGTTTTTAAAATTTTTGCGAAAATATTTGTATCAACAAAGATCTGAAGAATGTCGCCGTCTGAGCGACGAAACATATGTCGATCTGAATAAACGTACACTATATGGCCAAAGGTGACCGGTCACTTGCGATTTTAGACGTTTTGTTAAATATCTAGAAAAATACACGAGGAATTAACCTGAAACTGCTGGTGTGTAAACAGTACAGTATAGGTCATATATTTCCGCGAATCCCCATAGGGGACCGTCAACAAATTGAAAAAGAACGAATATCTTTTGGATAACACTGTAAAAATTAATGTAGCAAAAGGGTTCAAGCTCGAGATTATTAATAAGTGGCTTATTGTAATATACTGTGTTCATTTTTATGAGGACAGTATTTATACTCGTAGAGAAATTAAGGTTTTTATAAAAACAGTCCCAAATCTTGCCAAGTTTTTTGCTTATAATTTGCAGAGTTCTTAATATAAAAAAAAAAAATTCTTTTCATAAAATATGACAAACAATATTGTACACAATACTTTGCAATCAGAATTAAAAAAAAAATAATAATAAAAATTGGATGAAAAATGAGCAGGTTTACTAAAGAATGTTTCACTGCGCATGCACGAATACAATCAAAATATAATGTGCATAATGTATTAGCTAAGTATACAGAGCAACTTTTGTGAAAGTCTCAAAATCATAGCTTGGAAATTCTGAAAAAAAATCGTCGATAGAATAAGCTCGAAATCTGTTGCCCCCAAAAACAAGCAAAAAGATGATAGTCCAAGAGCCGACAGCACAAAAACCTATGTTATCAAGTACAAGAAAAAAAACCTTTTTTTTTATGGAAGAGCAGAAGTAGGGGAATCTAATGATCCATGCCAGCCGAAAGTGAAGTGGTGCATAAGCCAAAAATGAATACCACCAGTGGTCGACTCGTAGGTTTATCATTGTGTTTGTCCTACAACTATCCTCCACGTTTTCATACCTTTGTTTGTAGGACAAACGCAATGATAAACCTACGAGTTAACCACTGGTGTTGTTAATTTTTGGCTTATGCACCCCTTCACTTCCGGCAGACATGGATCATTAGATTCCCCTACTTCTACTCCTCCATAAAATAAAGTTTTTTTTCTTGTGCTTGATAACATAGGTTTTTGAGCTGTCGGCTTTGACTATGAGGGGTTGTATCCAAATATAGTAGTACGTACAATATTGTGTACGCTATCTCGGCACCAGTCAACAGATATTTGATACAACCCCTGATCTTTTTGCTTGTTTTGGGGAACAACTGATTTCGAGCTTATTCTATAGACGATTATTTTCAGAATTTTCAAGCTATATTATTTTGAGACTGTCACAAAAGTTGCTCTATATACTTAGCTAATACATTATGCACATTATATTTTGATTGCATTCGCGCATGCGCAGTGAAACATTCTTTAGCAAACCTGCTCATTTTTCATCCAATTTTTATTATTTTTTAATTCTGATTGTAAAGTATTGTGTACAATATTGTTTGTCATATTTTATGAAAAGAAGTATTTTTTATATTAAGAACTCTGCAAATTATAAGCAAAAAACTTTGCGAAATTCGGGGCTGTTTTTATAAAAACCTTAATTTCTCTACGAGTATACATGCTATCCTCATAAAAATGAACACAGTATATAACAATAAGCTACTTAATAATCATCTCGTGTTTGAACGCTTTTGCTACATTAGTTTTTATAGGGTTATCCAAAAGATATTCGTTCTTTTTCAATTTGTTGACGGTCCCCTATGGGGTTTGAGGAAAAATTCTTCGCGCAAATATATGACCTATACTATACTGTTTACACACCTGCAGTTTCAGGTTAATTCCTCATGTAATTTTCTAGATATTTAACAAAACGTCTAAAATCGCAAGTGATCGGTCATCTTTGGCCATATAGTGTATTTACCGGGTGTCCCAAAAAGGACTGACTGATTTTAAAATTCAATAACTTCCAAATGGTGACAGATATTAAAAAAATTCTTGCAGGAGGGTTATGCATAAAGTCAAAAGTTTTATTACAGTGATTTTCGATTTTAGTTCGAATTACAAACAATAGATGGCGCTGTAAGCAATAGTCGCTAAATACAGGCTCGATTTCTGGTCCTTTCTCTTGTTCCATGCTGAAAAAGGAGATGGAAATGTATTATCCGGGCCACGAAGTACCAAAAATCGAACCTGAATTTAGCCTCTATTGATCTCAGCGCCATCTATTGTTTGTAATTCGAACTAAAATCGAAAATCACTGTAAAAAAACTTTTGACTTTATGCATAACCCTCCTGCAAGAATTTTTCTAATATCTGTCACCTTTTGGAAGTTATTGAATTTTAAAATCAGTCAGTCCTTTTTGGGACACCCGGTATATATGTCTTTTACGGGTCCCGGATCTCTTAAAGCTGGAAAAAATGGAAAAAAAAGACCATTTTCAACCTTTAATATCTTAAAATGTATATAATTTTAAAACACAATTTTTATTGGGATGAAAGATATAAGTATGTTCTTTCATTTTATGTATTTATAAAACTGCAAGATGCAGAATTAGCATTTACAGGGGGCTCCAAACTGTCAGACATTTGACGAGCAGAAAATTGGTATAACAGCTTATGCGCAGGATTACATAATAAATATTCCAACCAGAATGAAAACTTTTGTGCCTACTTATACTTCAGATTATAATAATTACCCTGAACCTAAATAAATTTGTATTGAAAGTATTTTTATATTTTTAATATAAAGTTGTATTTAACTTATACAAAATTTTGAAAATTTCAACAGTATAATCACCTATTTTTTATTTATTTATTTATTTATTTTAATAATAAAAAGGAAATTTTAGGTTTAGTTTATACAGGCTAACACGTGACATATGTTTGGAAAATTTTATGAAACAATAGTCAGAGTTTTTGAGATATCGTGCGCATTATGCCCAAAAACGTCATTTGTAGAAAATGACTTCAAAATTTCGGAAACGCCGCTTCACCTATTGAGCGGGTATCATTCAAAAAGCTATAACTTCTGTTCTAATGGGAATTTCAAGGAAACAATTATAATAGCAAACGCGGTAGCGTTAAGCTATAATATGATTAAGAAATAGAAAATGCAAACGACTTTCTTAAATTTCTGGCGAACCAGTTGACATACGACAGTGATTTTTCTTTTGAAAGATAGAACTCGACGAGACGAATAAACTGATAACATTAAAAAAAATTACTGTGGCTTTCAGTAGTTTTTTATTTAATTTTAAACGAAAAAATGAAGACACAAAATTCAACAAAGTGTAGCTAACTTTCCAGTGGGTGGATTAACTTCGTTTTTGTTTTATTTTGATCCTCTTGTTAAAACTTAATTTCTTTTTTTTTTTTTTTTTTATGTTTGACGGTCGCTGAGAAAATCGAATTTCCCTTTTATACTGTCTCCATAAAAGTATAGAAATCTCTCCTTTTCATTTTCTAATTCAGTTATTTCTTTCGTGTTGCCACTCCCTAAAAAGCAGTACAATAATTAAAAAAAAGGGATAACACGTTTACTTTTGTTTTTATAAGTCAATACAAATTCAAATTCAACTGATAGATTTTTGCATTTTTGAAATAGACGTCAATCTAAGCAGATAATGCATAATTTTTATTTTCAATATATAATTATCAAAAAATTTAAATGACTAGTACTAAAAATGCTCTGACGAGCACCAAAAAAGGCTAATATGTTTTTAAGTATGAAAAAGGGTTTGACAAGTGCTTCTAATTGAGAATGAAAAAGGACAAGGGGTCCCTTCTTGGCTGCAGCTCACTGTCAATGCCAACTTTGAAAAAATCATATTTGCGCTTTTTCCATAAAAAAATAAATCAGCAACAGTTACGAAAAAAATGTATAGTGTAAAGAACCAGCCAGTAAACACGCAGCCTGATTAAACATGAATGTAAGGCGACATAGTACAAAAACCTTACTTCCTGCAACGTATCACACTCATGCAGTGTCACCCAGCACGCCCGCAGTGTAGAACTGTACAGAAAACTGATTTGTAGTGCAGTGCAGACTGTTGCAGCACTCTGCACAAGAACAATTCCACATGTGCACGCATAACAGTATAATGCATTCATTGATTGTTGAAATTATATGCAAGTGGCTGTGGCTGTACAATGTACTATGCAGTACAGCAATGCATATGTAAATTATAAACGAACATTAGACGCATACACCTTTAATACGGAAGTACAAAAGCACAATGTAAGTAAGTAAGTAAGTAAGTAAGCACCCACCCTGGGAACCCGCTTTTGGCTTATGGTTAGGTGTAACCCCCAAGCCCAGGGCAGGGAAAAGTTTTACTACCTGCGAAACTCCTTGATTTTTTTTTTTTTTTTTTTTTTTTTTTTTTTTTTTTTACAGTTTAGGAGAAATAACAATGTTAGATATATGACAATTATTGACAGTGTTTGCAATAAATATTTACAGATGACACCTATAATTACATTTGAGAGAAATATTCATTATTATAACATATAAATTGCATAGTTTTTAGAATTTGATATTAAACTTTTTTTTTTTTTTTTTTTTTTTTTTTTTTAACACAATTACCTACATATTTGCAACACTTTTATATTATTTTCAGGATTCACACATAATTTAAATCATAACATCAATTTAAACCATGTACGGATGTGATATTTGCAACACTTAAAGCTATTTTCAAGATATATGATGCAAAATTATTTTTAACTCTATACTAAAAATAAGTATTAAGGTACAAGATGCGAACAATAATTAATATTATGCACTATTATGAAAGTATAAGTAATTGTAGATAATAATTACCTACAAATTTACAGTACAATGATACTGTGTTTGAGATATTATGTAAGATACATGATGCAAAAATTATTTTTAAATCTACACTGAAAATTTAGTATTAAGGTACAATATGCGAACAATAATTAATATTATGCACTATTACAAATTCTTTTGAGTTATTTAATATTTGACAATATGGCCATATGGTCCTACTGAACACATCTTCTATTTGCCAAGTGTGATTGATAAACCGGACACGCAGTGGAATCCGCTGAATGTTTCCTATAATTAGGTAAGTGGAAACAATTTGTGCATCTCTATTGCGAGGGAACTCCCGCAAAAGGGCACTCCGAAGTGCAGTGACCTCTCGAACATTTGGCGCAAATTGGCTGTCTCCTGCAGTAAGATGTCTGATGTCTATACAGCTGGCAATTGCCGCATCTAATTATTGGGCGAAAAGAACGAATATAGCACTTGTTGAGACCCACCTGTATAAATTTTTTTTCTAATAGTTCTTGTGATGCTTTTGTTTCTAATTGCAATATGATGTGATGTAGTGTAGAATTATCCCTCTTTAGAATTTTCAATAAGGTGATGTTTTTATCAGATAAATTTTCTTCAAGATATGATATTATTTCATTTGTAGGTACTGAGGATGGAATACCGGTGATTATTACTCTTTTGTAATTAGTCAACTTATATGTGATTTCTGTTAACTTTGTAATGTCAGGAGTGTTTTCTATCATTTTTAACAAATGTTCTGTATTGTCATCTGTATTAGATTGTATAATTATTGTATCTGGATTTCTGGCATTTCTGCAGTATATTATTGGAACTTCCTTCACTTTATTAAAGTGTTCGTTAAGTAATGCTTTGAGTTTTGGAATCCTTATGTGTTTAGCGGTTGTTCTAATTAATATTGCAGAATTAGAGTTCGGCAAAGCAGGGGGAACGCCCGTTTTTGTGCCATCACCGCATTTCACTCCTTGACAGCCCCCACTAGAGTACTCCAGGTTTCGCGTCACCAACTCCTCAATTTTCTGTAGTCTGTTGGATAATTGAATGAACCCTCCTTCACCATTTTCTTCTATTCTCTCATTTTCGTTATTTGCCATTATCGTTTGAGTTGCTATTGTTTTTAACTTAACTTCTGTTTGTATGATTTTTTCTCTAGTTTGTGATTTTAATTGCTTCTGTTGTCGTTTTAATTTATTAATTTCTTCTTGAAGGGTTACAATATTTGCATTAATCTGTTCTTTATTTTGTTCTTCCTTGACCAAAGAGTCTTTCAATTGTTTATTTTCTTGTTTCAATTCTTCCAATTTATTTTCAATCTTTACTTCTGCATTCGATCTTTTTTCCATTATTGTTTGAGTTGTTGTTGTTTTTAATTTATTTACTGTTTGTGAAAATTTGTCTATAGTTCTTTTCTTAAGTTGCCTCTGTTGACTTTTTATTTTATCTATTTCTTCTTTAAAACTTTCTTTCATTTGTTCTTTACTATGTTCTACCTCAGTTAAGATTTTTAATTGTTTATTCTCTTGCTTCAGTTCTTCCAAATATTTCTCAAGTTTAATTTCCACTTTTGTACTTTCTTTGAGCTTTAATGACAATTCATCATTCTGTGTTTGCAGGATATCCAATTTATGTCGTAATTTTTTCATCTTTTCAGGAGAATCCTTATTTATTTCGTTGGAGTGTTGTATAAGAAGTTTCTCATCTCTTCTTGCTTTAGAAAAGATTGTTTCGAGATATTTTTTAGCTTCTTCTGAGCTACTATTAGATCTGTTATTTAATAGTATATTGTACTCCTGAATGAGCTGTTGGATGGATAGTGACTCTAGCTGGTTTATGGATGGTGGTATTTTTAATGGAAGTGGTGATCCACCTAATGCATTTTGTATAATTTTTTCTTTGTTTTTTAATCGAGCCTCATTAATTTCTTCTGCTAGTGATATTGCAGTTTCCAAATTAGACTGCTTTCTTTGTTGGGTATTCTTGGTACTGATAGTTTTTGATTTTAGTTTTTCTGGTTGTGGTATAGGATCATTCTCTTCCTTTAGTAGGATCAGAAGCTGCAGATGATTGAAGAACGGACAACTAGTCACATATGGTCTTCTGTTTTCTTTATGATTTAGTTCTATAATTCTGTTTCTTATGCTAATTATTTCTTCACTTTTCATTTCCCGATGCAGGTTTATTAGTTCAGTATTATTTGCTTGATAATATGGTATTTTGTTGTATTCTTTATAATGTATTGCTCTGATGTGTTGTAACTCAAATTCCAAAAATAGTGCATTTTTTCTTAATTGGGCAGCTCTATCACCCTTTGCTGTCTTCATACGATATTTTTCTGGTTGATATATATTATTTACAACATTATAACTTTGTATGTTATATATGCCATAGTATGGGCTCTTTGAAAATTCTCCCTTCTCCACAGCCTTGATATGTTCTAATTGATTTGTTAATAGGACCTTAAATTCTTCATAACGTTGTGGATAAAGCGCCTCGACCTTATTTATCAACTGTTGAACAACATGACTCGTAATTAGCGCTGGTTCTGTCGCCGGAATAACTCCAGATGATTGGACGTCAGCCAATTCATTATTAGATGCCTCTCTATTTATTGTACTTATTTTCACTACTGTGTCCATATCCAATCTTGTCAAGTTGACTGTTGGATTGATTCCTTTTTGATTCATTACGTATCTTGACATTACTTTAAGTCCACTTTAACAAGACTGCTTATCAATACTTGGGATTATTTTAGTTAACTAATTTCAATTAGTAATTATGCAATACTTTAAGAGAGATATTATTAAGAATGATCGAAGATACTATTAAAATGATTTTAGATACTACGTTCTATCATCATATGCCAGACAAGCAATTTAAAGATATAATACGTTTGAGTTATATTAAAAGTTGAAGATAAACACATAAATGGGGGAAGGGTCCATTAGACCCGCACCACATATCTTTGAAAGAAAGGGATATAGATAGAAAAAAGCAAAAACCGGTGGTCGTGACCACCGAAAATGACTAAGATAAAAATTAAGAGCCTAATAAGGGGAAAATTTTGAATAATAAATGAAATAAAAATAAAATAAAATAATGATAGTAAAAGTTTACTATATCAAAACAAAGAAAAGGGAAAAGTATGTGCATTTGCCCCCGTACCACAAAAACCATACACTCAAAAAGAGATATAAATCAATTGTACAATTCTCCCAATAACACCATACCCTGTCCAACTTTGTAATTCCGACAATCACAATCATAATTTTTTACAAGTAACAACAAATTTCAGTATGTGAAGATTATTACTGTGTTTGTGATCAAAAATGGTCTCCTAGTTTAATTCATCTGATATGATACAGGAATAATAGTGTGTTATGAATAATAAAATAATAAAATGAAATAGAGAACAAATTTACATATTTACACTCTCAATGTAGAACTGATGTAGACAATTACAACAACATTGCTGCAGCATGTACTATATTGCCTATCCAATCCCGATTTCCCACACTTGGACAAAATAAGGAACAGACATTGTAAGGGCTGACTGGGTGGACCAGAAAAATAAAAAGAATGTTAAATATTACACTAAAGTATGAAAGTTAACAGTACTCACCCGACGCTACTAGGGTCCCGCCGCACTTGCCTGAAAAGAAATATAGTACACAAAAGTATAGATGAATAATTATGATGTAAATGCGCCAAAAATCAGTGCAGGGACCAACCAATAAGTGCGAGAAGAAACCAAAACTTTAACCCAAGAAAGAAAAAAGATGCTATTGTTAAGGATAATGTGTGCTGAATGTAAAAATTTTAAGTGGGATCAAGAATAAGAGTAATACGAGATATCCCATTGAAAAAAAGCAGGTGAATAACTCAAATAATAAAAAAGTTGTCAATGTTAGGCAAGGAATTACGAGCAAGGTCAAAAATTTAAGTGGGATCAAAACTGTCGGCAACCTCTAGCATATTCAAGAAATATCTTGATAATTGAAAAAGTTGATAATGTATGCTAAATGTAAAAATGTTAAGTGGGATCAAGAAAGTAATTAATACGAGATATCCCAGTGAAAAAAAAACAACAACAACAAAAAAAAAAACAGGAGAATAACTCAAAAAATAAAAAAGTTGTCAATGTTAGGCGCGTTACGAGCCTAATAATATACGATAATACGAAATAATAATAATATACGAGCAAGGTAAAAAAAAAATTAAGTGGGATCAAAACTGACGGCAACCTCCAGCATATTCAAGAAAAAACCAGAAAATTATCTTAATAATTGAAAAAGTTTCCATTGTTAAGGAAAATCCTTAACAACTGGGAAATAGTGTGAAATATGGAATGGGATTGGTTAGAAAGTCAAAAATGACTAAAAAATAGAAAAATCCAAGTCTCTAGCTCAAATAGCAAAAAAGTAGCCAATGTTATAGTTAAGGGAGGGGGACAAAAAGTGGAGCAGAAGATGGTGGCAAAAGTTAGGATAAAAGAAGAAGTGAAAATGTGACAGTAAATGTGACAAAGACTAAGATAAAAGCAATAGAAAAGAAGCGCCCCAAAAAACCCGTCCCCTACAGGCCCCTAATTGAGCTAGAGCTAAACGAAATAGTGGAAAAGACGGGGGGGGGGGGGAGTTCACTTAGGTGGTTTGCAGTTGAATTTGGCGCAGCGAAAAACCTCTACGACCAGTATTTTTGAGATATTTAGCATTTTGTGCTAAAATTCTAATGGAGAAAACACCCATTAGAGCGCTAAGGTTCAAAAGCATAATAGGAATGTACAATGTAGTATAATTTGTAGAGAAATAATGATACACAGTAACACAGTGCGCTGTACAAAGTTGCGTTGCAGACGCATGCGCAGTACAACAGTGGAAGAGTGCAGTTAACCTGTAAAGCACGACGGAAAGTTTTACTAAAGTACCGCGAATTTATTTTATATAGAAAAAGAGCAAATATGATTTTTTCAAAGTTGGCATTTACAGTGAGCTGCAGCCAAGAAGGGTCTCCTTGTCCTTTTTCACGTTGAATTATAAACACTCGTCAAACTCTTTTTCATACTTAAAAACATATTAGCCTTTTTTGGTGCTCGTCAGAGCATTTTTTAATACTAGTATGAAAATGTTCAGAACAAATAGGAGTTTAACATTAAAAATAAAATAAAATTTTGAAAATTTTGAATCTTTAACCCCTTGGGGACGAGCGACCGGTATACGTGCCGCGTAAGGTGCTCAGAATCCGTGATTATTTTCACCAGTAAATTTTTATTGTAAATTTTGCCTTATTTAATCCGAGCATTTTCCCGATTCAATTAGACAAAAATTTCAGTTTTCAAAAACCGGTGATAAAAGATTAAAAATTCTGTAAAAGACGCTCGTACCGAAGGGGTTAAGAGTCTTGAGACCCCTTAAGTGTGTTTTTTATCACTTTTAGCAACTATTAGCTTAACCCTTAAATGCGCGATTTTTTATTTTGTTTCAAAAAATAATATATGGTTCTCTGAACGGTTTGTTACACAGGAAAAATAATGAAAAAAATCAGATATACATTTTTCATACTATAATACGTCAATCTTTTCTTTTGTTGCACATCTGCTAATACAAGTAAAAACTACTGCCGTGTGGCTGTTTTAATCTAAAATAATGCAAATTAGTAAACATTTTAATAAGTATGTCTCTAAATACCTTATTTTATATTATTATTTATTTTATAAAACTTAATCTTTAACCCTTTAATTCCCATAATTGAATACGTTCTAGAAATGACGTAGTTCAGAGAATCTGACTTTACACCAGAAAGTTTCAATGGTTCATTTCGCTTTATTTAAGTACGGAATGTCTGTTTTTTAATTAAAGCAAATATTGCTATTTTAATTTCCTGGTGTGAGTTAGGTATATGCGAATAAAAAAGTTCTATTAAATTCAAAACAGCGTTGTTTGCATATAGGCAAAGCTGCGCTCTAAAGGGTTAATTTGGATGATTTTAAGTGATTTTCATACATAATTTTATAACTACAACCAGTTAAAAATTCAGATCTGGTCCGCAGAGACATGCGTATATCTTTTAAAGATCTGATTACACATATAAACATGCTGTCATACATTTTCTGAATATTCAAAGAGAACGTCTCAGTCTGAATCTAATCTAGAAGTTCAGAAAACGCTCACGTGCTGCTCGAAGCAGAGACTTTCAAAAGTAACTATTGCAATCGAAATCCGACGCCAGTCCCGTTGGATCTGATACTTTTTTGTTTTCTGAAATTTTACACTGTAATCCACCTTTGATATCTTTGACACATATTAAATAAATTACTGGCTCATTTTCAACCCTTTTTCCAGACCTGCTTTTTTTAATCTTTTTTTTTTTTTTTTACCTTCGAGCTATTCACAACAATAATTGAAGGGCTTGCAGAAAGAAGAAAAACACCGTTACTATTTAAATTTTAAAGCTTCATGAAAAGAAAAAAATATTTATTCATATATTATGTATATAATAGCTGTATAACACTTCCGAAGTGAACTCATCCGGGTCCGATAATCTTTCGTTAAAATCAGTCATTTTATTTTAATTTTCAGAGATTTAATTTTTTCAATTAAATCTGTATTCAAAAACAATGTTTAATTATGAATGTTTCCGATTCATTCCTTTGAGATTCATTAAAATACAGACCAAGTCCATTGCAATATAGCGATCTGAACGAACTCCATGCATAAAAACTTTCTTAATAACTTAATTAAATTTAAAGATCAAAAATCCCGACTACGTAAAAAGCGAACTAATTAATTATTGCTCATCAATGTGAAACTATTCTTTTTATATTACTTACAGATTTTTTTATTTTCTTGTATTGATAACTTTTAAGTTGTGTTTAATTGTTAGTTCCTATCTATAAACACTATTTTGATGAGGCCTATAGATGTCTATGAAGGTTAAAGTTGCAGTCAAGCTAGAGATCCTACCTACACAACTTCCAGGTTGTGTCATATTTAAACGGAGATTCTGACTTGAAATAGTCAATGAAACATCGTCTTCATTTTGAAAGAACTATCCAATGGTAGGCCACTCAATACGGTGCGTAAAAATTTTTTTTCGTCTCTACCGCCATTTTGTATTTTACGGCCTTCAATTTGAACTTATAAAAACAAAACCTAGCCTATAACCATCGGACGGTTAAGACGAATTGATAGAGACTTCATTCATTAAAATCCATCCAGCCATTGGGATGTTTCGAAGGTATAAAGAAATCCACATACCCAGATATGCGGGAAACACATAACCTTTCTTGTCAGTCGGGTAATAAAGAAAAACAAATGCTATTTGAGAAACAACATGCAGGCTGAGTTTCTTGAAGTATTTTAGAAAATCTTTGAAAAATCAGTTTGAAAGGGAATTAGTATGAGGAGTAATACTCTGTCGGATTCTGAAGCCTCGACACGGTCAGTGTTAGTGTGGGATATCCCTTGTCTATTCTGGCTTTCTGTTTAACCCTTTATCTACTGTCGGTACTTATAAGTACCATTAAAATAACTTGCGCTCTAAAATTCATTTAATACATCGATTAGTTGTAATACAGTTTAGAATGAGTTATAGATACCTTACTTTAGCTTGCTCCAAAAGCATTATGGATTACACAAAACAAAAATTTTTTTAAAAGGATGATTTCTTTTGCCTTTGCTTCTTTTCAACTTTCTTGGCGGTGGCGGGGAGGGGGGGGGGAATTTTTCAATTCGGAAATATTTCTATTCTGAGAACATTCTATTTGTAAATTTCCTAATTCTACAACATACTAAGAAAAATATTTAAAATAAAAGATTCGAGTAGGGTTATAAATATGGGTACACGACATTTCGGTCCCACCGTTTCGGTCCTGAGACATTTCGGTACCTGGTCATTTTTCGGTCCCTGGCCATTTCGGTGCCCATCACCCTATAACTCAGATTCTAATTGTCGTGGTCCCGCCAAACACTGTAATTTCAACATTATTTGGGCCTTTTTTAAAATGTTTATAACAACCCCCCCCCCCCCCAAAAAAAAGAAAAGGAATTATAAAAAGCTGACAGTCCGGTGAATTTAAACTTTTATAACGCGTGATAATGAAACCACAGCGAGCTGAGAATTTGTTTGATTGAACAATGTGATATAATTTTACTGGGGACGAATAAGGAGATCGACGCAGCAGCGGTCGTTAAGTAGCTTTAGAGCCCCTAGCGCTACCTTCCCGCTCTTCGGTGCCTTTAATTTGTGTAATTTCCCTTTTAAATTTGTCCGGTTTTAATTTTTGATTTTTTTTTTCTTTTCAACCTGACTTCCGCAAGAGTCTCCGCTAAAGGGACGTTGGACGGAAACGCGGAATGAGAATTCTGCGGCGGTGCTCCCGGCGGTCAAAATTCCCCCGCAATTCTGTAGGTACAGGCTCCACTTTAAATCGCACAAAAAGAGGAAAATGTCTTTTCTGTTTCTTTAGGATCACAATTGTGCAGGTCAGGTTTTAAAGAGATATTGTTTATGCATTACACACATGACTGACCATCAGCTCTATTTGAATAATGTTGCAGCAATTCGAATGGGGTCCCCAAATTTATCTTTGCCCAGATCCTCAAATTAGTCATGATCGAAACCTGCCGTCTCCGGGACTTCTCGATCCCATGTTCCATAACAATTTTTTATCGTATTGATGTCACCTAACAATCCGCTGAATTTGCAGAATAAATATCTGCAGGGGCTTCACTAGGGGGGGATGGGGGAGTCCCCCCCCCCCAACGTTTGCGAAGGCTGTTACACTTGGCAAATTTGTTTAAAACTTTAGTAAAAACTATAATACACTTTCTATTTCTGATGGATTTGGCAAAAATTGCAAATATAATTGGGAATATTGTTAAAATTTTTACAAATAAGATCTATAATACATTTTCTAATTGTGGTAACTAGGCATAATTATAAAAATAGTTGGCAAGCGTCCAGAACTATTTATTTTTGCTTCTCAATGAGTTGACAAATACTGAAATTTGACTTGGCTATTTAAGGGGCTACTTCAGTCAAACGAAAAAACCGGTTCGCTAATGCTAATCCCATGGAAGAAATTTATAAAGATATCTCATTTGCATTTAAATATTTTTAAATGATTTTTTATGCATTGTATAGCTGAGATCCATCTGTACAAAGGCCATTTTTTACTTTTGATTGCAAATTTGTTTTATGAAGATGCTTTCACTTTCGAAACCGGTTCCGGAAAGGAAAGTGCCGTCATTAAAAATATTTGTAAATAAAATTGAAACAGTAAAAAACGGCCTTTGTACAGATCGGTCTCAGCTATCCAATGAAAAAAAAATCATTTAAAAATATTGAAATGCAGCCGAGATATCTTTATAAATTTCTTCCATAGGATTAGCATTAGCAAGCGGGTCTTTTCGCTTGACTGAAGTAGCCTCTTAAGGCCCTCTTCCCCCTCAATAAAAAGTCATAACGATGGCCCTGAATAGCCTGTATATCATGGCTTCCTAAATTATTGATAAAATTACATCTAATTTTAATATTATTATTACATTAGATCAATTTCATCATTGATCTCATTGTTAAAAGTGACGTAATAGACTATCTAATAACAACAAGGGTCGCTGAAAACAATCGTATTCTGATAATGAAAAAAAAAATTATTATTTTCTTTTTAATTCAAAAGTTTTCTATTTTATTCTTATGCTATAACAGCAAAGTGATTTAAAAGTTTCAATCAGTTCAATAAGCATCAAGTTCTAATTCATTCAATTCTCGAAATAAATATCAGCGTGCTATAAGACAAGTCCTTATCAGTTCCGCCTCTTATCTTTCCGCGTTTCCGACTCCACCGAATCTTATCAGCGCTCGCGCTCACCAGCAGCATGCTCAGGTCTCCACGGGGTTCCACAGCTCCACACAGTTTCACAGCAGGAACGCAAGTGGCGCAGAACCCCGATTCTCACACTACTACTCTTCTTCCCCGACTTACACTCTCATATTTTTATTGGGCGTCCCTTTTTTAAGCATTAACCCTTTTTTGCGCATTTCTTTACAATCTTATTCTAACGGATAATTCATACCATATGCTTAATTCTCACTAATTGAAGATCTAAAGTGCTAAGTACTAAGACATTTTAACATGTTTTCATGTTATGGCCCAGCTTTTAACTATCAGTTGGCCCCTTTTGGGACCACTATTATAGCTCCCTTAAAAATGGTCAGATTCACTAGCTTTTTTTTTTTTCCAACAACTTCTTAAATCTTCCAACTACTACATGAACAACAAAAAAAATTCTCGGACTTCAGCTACCACCAATTTTGAATATTAATCGCCTTCTTGGGGCCCTTGGTGCATCTTCTTTAAAAATAATCCGAATTGTTGCAATTTTCTTTAACATAGATCTAGCGTCCTCCGATTACTTTAAAAACTACTAAAAATATCATTTAATAAATTTTAGAAGGATTTTGTCAATTAAAATTAATTAATTAAATTTGTATTTATAGGGATTTTGTGCACTATTTATAACTTCACTCAAATCTTTTATTTAAAATGTTTTCTTTAGTACCGGCGAACGTTTTAGTACCGTTTTTTTAGTACCGTGAGTACTTTGGGCCACTTTTTCCTGGTTCCACTCACATTTCCATTATTAAACAATATGTGATTTTTCAACGTCGAAATGGAGTTGTAAACAATTAACATGAAACAATGAAGCAAACTGTATGGTTTTAAAGAGGATTTTTTTTTTACTATTTTTAAAGTTTTGGAACAAAGTAGCCCCTGCTAGGGGCTTCTTTGGCCCATTCACTTAGTTTCATATAAAATGAATACATTTCATATGTAAATGAATACATTTTTATGGAAAACCCTTGCAATAGCATTTGCTAATAAATTAACACCCCAATCCTGATAAACAAATGTTTTTTTTTTTTGTTTTTTTTTTTTTTTTTTTTTTTTTTACATTTAAACACAATTAACCAATTGTTAATATTAAAGAAAAGAGAAACAGTTTTCGTCATGTTATCCTCAGCAACTGGAACAAAAACAATTAATGTAACAAGAACAAGAAAACTTCTTAAAACCCCATCAAAAACTTTTAATTGCGCTAGGCCTTTCGACAGATCTGAGTCTTTCTTCGTCAGGCGCAAAGAAGACGTGCTTCTACTATGAAAGCAGCAGTGCTTTCATAGTAGAAGCACGTCTTTTTTTGCGCTTGACGAAGAAAGACTCAGATCCTTCGAAAGGCCTAGCGCAATTAAAAGTTTTTGATGGTGTTTTAAGGTGTTCTTTTGTTCTTACTCATTCACACCAGTTTCAACTTAATTTCTTTCAATTAATGTAACATTTTGCAACAGTAACATTTGAAAAAAATTACTTAAAACGTGTTTCAAGAGATTAATTTGGTTGTATTAAAACGCATTTCTAAGTAATTGTTGCTATTTTCGGACCAAAACAGGCCTGGCACAAAGTAGCCCCGAAATACTAGTTTTCATGCTAGCTTTATGAAAACATAAACATTTTCTGCCAAAATAAAAAGTTAAAGAAAAAATTATGATCACACATGGGTTACAGGTTACTAAAGGTAATATTTTGACACTTACTTTATTGTAGCTCTTATCAAAATTGTTTCACAATAGAAAGTTTGGAGAGTTAAAACCTACACACGAAAACAGTTGTTTACAAACACATTCAGTGTTGCCATTAAAAAAAAATAAATTACCCCCAAACTATTCAAATACCTTATAGTAGGGTATAAAATATTTTTCAAGGGCAAAAACTCCAAATTATCTTGTATTGTTTGTTCAATACAAAGAATAAAATCTTTTTTTATGGGCTGGACTGCACGGGCCCGGGCTTGGCCGGAGGCCCGTACCCGGCCCGGCCGGCGGGCCGGGCCGGCAAAATTAGGACAATTTTTTCAACGGGCCGGGCCGGGCCGACAGACAAAATAAACGGGCCGGGCCGGCAAAAAAATTAATCGGGCCTATCGGCCCGATATAAGAATTTAAGCGAAGCAGATAAAATACAAGCCATTTTCATTGAATATGATTTTCTCGAGAAGTATAAATGTGCGTCACGAGCCGATGCGAGTTTAACAACATCAATACAGAAATGTAACATGTCCATCATATAGATCGGCATCGTACAGTTGCAAGATGTCTGATTCCGAGTTTAATTTTTTTTCAGCAGACTCGTGCCAGGACGGAACTGGTCTTATCGATCTCAGGATGTGTAGAACAGTCATTGTGTTTTGTAGTTTTAATAGTGATAATGAACTTCTCTTAACAGTATCTTTGGAAATATACCTTAAGGTGGTTCTCATATTCACTGCTCAACAATGCGAAGCTTTCAGACACATTTTCTGACAAAATATTTAACTATAAAGGCATAAAATTGAGAGGCCTGCCTATTGAAGGCATTTGGAAACGAATAGCTTTTTCCATATTTGATAAATTACTTACAGAGATAAAAGAGATTCCTATCACGTGACTGTACGTTTTTCTCCTTTCCTGTGCCATCGCTTCCGGAAATTCGATTCAAAACGCTAACTTTGACAGTATTTTCAGAAAGATATATTGCTTTTATCTATGAAAAAAAAAAACGACATTTACATAGCTTCTGAATAAGAATGCTTGCCAATCTTACGTGTTTCCGAAAAGAAAAGAATTCATAAATGTGTCGAAATATAGCTACTTTGGATTTGAGAAAAGCCTTAAAAATGAGAGAAATATTTTCACAAATCTACTTTTTATTATACAGCTTCAAAAGTTATCATGTTTTTAATCCTTTATTCTGATGAACTACATTAATCTTTTAATGAATCCTTATTTCCATTTTGAAATGTCTGTAGACACGATGACTAAAACACTGTAAGTAATCGGTAATGTTTACTATTGTGTGTTTTCTGTTTTGCGAACATCATAGTAATGTAAAATATACTGTAAAATGTTCCCATAAATATGTATGTAGTATTCATTAAAAGAATCGTAATTGTATGTTGAGAAAAAACGGATTTTTTTTTTTTTTTTTTTTTTTTTTTTTTTTTTTTGTAGAAATTCTGTCGGGCCGGGCCTGTTTTCCCTGATTTTTGTACGGGCCGGGCCGGGCCGAGAACTGTAAAAATGCAAACGGGCCGGGCCGGGCTCGGGCCGAACTTCCCATTTTTACACCGGGCCGGGCCGGGCCAAGATAGCTTTCGTTCGGGCCGGGCCGGGCCCGGTCCTCGAAATTCCGGCCCGTGCAGACCTCTAGGCTGGACCCAAAGTAACCCCGATCGACAGTATTTTGTAGAATTAGGAAATGTACAAATAGAAATATAGAAATATTTCCTAACTGAAACTTTTCCCCCACAATCTTTCAAAGTCAAGAAAGCTGAAGGGGTGCAAATGAAAGATAAATCATCCTTTTAAAAATATTTTTGTTTTGTGCAATCAAAAAGGCTTTTGGACCAATATAAAGTATCTATAATTCATTCTAAACTGTATACTACTAATCGATGTATTAAATGAATTTTATAACAAGTTATTTTAATAGGGCTTTAAAGTACCGTCGGGCATAAAGGGTTAAAGTAAAATACATCTAATTTTAATAATATTATTACATTAGATCAATTTCGTCATTGATCTCATTGTTAAAAGCGACGTAATAGACTATCTAATAACAACAGCGGTCGTTGAAAACAATCGTATTCTGATTCTAAAAAAAACTTAGTCTTTTCTTTTTTATTCAAACGTTTTCTATTTTAATCTTATGCTATCACTACAAAGTGATTTAAAAGAAATTTGATTTTGGCGCAAGGTCAAAAGCAATTCAACAAGTTCTTCGGATACAAGTTCTTCGTCGAAACTCCCCCACTTGTCAATACGCGTTAATCAGACGAACTTTTCCCATATTTTCTTACGGAAATTTGACGATAGTAGTGGAGTTTCCGTTTATGTGGCCAAAGATACCAACTAGTGTAACGGAAGAAAAACTGCAGGGGACCTTTTTAATTAAAGAAAAAGCGTTACAGGTGTTCTTCAGATGACTCATGAATGAAAAATGCCATTTTTACGGTTTCGTTCATCTGACGAAACCCTATTCGTATCACTCCTCTGTCTGTCTCCCCGTCTGTCACAGAGCCCGTTCTCAGAAATTATATATGTTGGAGACTTGAAATTTTGCAAACTTACAGCTGAACACTTTCGATCACTCGACAAATCATATCAATTTCAAAAAATCTTATATTTACCCCTCCGGGCTCTAACTTGTGTATTTTAAGAAATTTTTCTACCTTTTCCCCTGGGGGGGGGCACTTTTGCCGACACCCCTCACGTGATACATCATTGCACAGCCCTTTGACTTCTCTTTCATATTATGCACCATAGCCTTACATATTTTACTTTCACTTTTTACCGCCAGGGGCCACCTACCTTTCTCGAGTGCTATGGGCCCGATCCCGTCGACTAATATATTTACGGATAAGTTGTAAAACGGAGTTTCGTTCGGATAGTTTGTTTAGAATAGAGTGCGCTCCCTGGTTGCGAAATGTAGAACTAAAAGATTTTACAAAAAGATAAAGCGTTTTGAAAGGAATATTAAATGAAACCATCTGTGCGACCTGTGATCACACTTACCCCTTGTTTTCTTATTTTGTAAATCGCATATAGGAGAAAAAACATGCATAAATAACATACAAAATGGAATATAGAACATGCATAAGCTCAAAGTTTTACTCCGTTTTCCCCAAAGCTTTATTTTCTTCCCACAAATAAAAGTTCAAATATATCAAATAGCACAACAGTAAGAAAACTGCACAATGTGGTTTTCTTTTTATATTTGTTCGCTTGTTGCTAAAAAGGCAACACAACATTTTTTTACTGTGCCAAAAAGTGATGAACCAAGAATGGAACCAACTTAATAGAAATATCTATGTTCAATTAATTTTTTTTCTTTTAGGCCTGCTGTAGCCATTTTAAATGGATTTCATAAAACTCTGATTTTTTCGCAAAACCAATTAAAAAAATTCCTTGGATACACGTTCTTCGTCGAAACTCACCCATGTGTCAACACGCGTTAATCAGACGAACTTTTCCTATATTTTCTTACCGAAATTTGGCGATAGTAGTGGAATTTTCGTTTATGTGGCCAAAGATATCAACTAGTGTAACAGAATAAAAACTGCAGGGGACCTTTTTAATTGAAGAAAAATCGTTACAGGTGTTCGTCATTCAGTTACAAATGGATGAATCATGAATGGGAAATGCCATTAATTATTGCTTTTGTAAATTGCATTAGAAGGAACATTCATAGGTAACCTACAACATGGAATATGCAACATGCATAAGCTCAAAGTTTTACTCCGTTTTCCCGAAAGCTTTATTTTCCTCCCACAAATAAAAGTTAAAATGTATTAAATACTAAAATTCCTAAAACTGATCAATCAAGAATGGAACTAACTAAATAGAAATATGCATGTTCAATTATCATTATTATTATTATTTTAGGTCTGCTGTAGCCATTTCAAATTGACTTTACATAACAAGAATGGGAAATGCCATCAATTGTTGCTTTTGTAAATTGCATGTAGAAGAAATAACATGCATACGTTAAAAAGAAAAAAAAACACAGAATACACAGCATGCTCAAAGCTTTACTCCGTTAACTTTTAATTTTTTTCCCTTCTAACATACAAAGTACAAATATATAAAATAATGTAAGAGAAGGAAAACTAGGTACTTTTCCATTACAGGGTCCTTGTTTTTTTTTAAAAAAAAAAAGCTTGGCGCAATTCGGGCTTCAGAAAGTCAGGTTTGCTGCCAAATGATATAAACAGCTACAAAAACAAACCTTGTGAACTTTTATGCGTTTTCATATATGAGGGCATGAGTTTCAAAACTGCGCTTTATCCAAACCTTTTAAAAAAAATCATGTTTTCTCTATCAATCTACTCTATCGGTATACCTACGCCGAAAAAAAACACAACAATCTCCAAAAAATCTAATTTTATCCTGTATTTCTGGCATTGGAAAATCTGGTTTGCGGTGAAAACCAAGGAGCACAGACAGAGATTTTTCGCGGTTTCACAAAATTTTATTTTCTGGATAAGGCGATTTTTGAAATTCGCGTCCTCGTGTATATTGTTAATGTTATTTTTTTACATACAATTTACGTCTGTTTGTACGTAAAAATAGATAAGTGGCTTCTTTATATTAA
The DNA here is from genome assembly GCA_963932465.1 of Maratus speciosus. Classification (NCBI taxonomy): domain Eukaryota; kingdom Metazoa; phylum Arthropoda; class Arachnida; order Araneae; family Salticidae; genus Maratus; species Maratus speciosus. The sequence goes on from OZ010798.1 coordinate 468,124,994, forward strand.
ATAAATTGTATAAGTATTTTAAAAAAAAGGCTTGTGAAACAGTGAATAGGTTGCCAGAAAATGCGTTGCCAAATTTCCTTCTCTTGCCAAGACCCGTTTCTATATCTCGCCAACCCCCTGTACTGGAAAAATACCGAAAAGTTCATAATTTGTTCTAGCGATCTCATCTCACTTGATCAGTATAAACCGAGTTACTAGATTAGAGTAACTGGCTTGGCCCTTTTGCTCGACGCTAACGCTCTCGCCTGCTGATCATGAGATCCCTGGTTCAACTCACGATAGAGCCAATTCACTCTCTCTTCAGTGTTTTTCCTTTTTTTTGTTCGTTTCTTGCTAAAAATAATTAACACAACATTTTTTTTTTCTTTGCTGTACCTTAAACTGGTGAATCTAGAATGAAGCAGCTTAACATTTTTTTTTTTCTAAATTATGAGCGCGAGATATTCAAACTTTGACGAATTATCTATGTTCAATTCAAAGTTTTTCTTATCCCTGCTATTGCAACTCCAAATTGATTTCAAATAACTATGTGTTTTTAGATCAAAGGGGATTCTAAAACATTCTTGTGAACAAGTTCTTTGGTGAAATTCCCTCACTTGTCAGCACGCGTTGATTAGATGAACGTTCCCCATATTTTCTTGCGTAAATTTAATTATAGTATTGGAGTTTCCGTTTATGTGCCAATATTTCAAATACAGGGTGTCCGGGTTGTAAGTATCCTAAAGTTATGGCTTATTATTACGGAACTACCCATTAGAATATAATAGACTTCCCCTCCTTGGATTGGAAATCCCTCCGAGATTTTAAAACATTGAACAAAACAAAAAACTGAAACTGTGGATGAGTGGAAAAAGAGCATCATAGAAGCAATTTGTCTAATAACTACTGATATGCTACGAAATATATTTGGGGAGAACTGGATGACCGTTTAGACGTTTGTCGTGCTATCAAAGGTGTACACATCAAGTCTATTGATGTTATAACTTTGTGAGATGCTATTTTTTATTTAAATAATTATTTTAAAAATTCTAATGGGTAGTTCCGTAACAATAAGACATAACTTTTGGATACTTTTAGCCCGGACACTCTGTAGTAAAACAGAAGGAAATAAACACTGGACTTTTTGATTAAAGAAAAAGCATTACAAGCGTTCTTCATTGTGTTACAAATGAATGAATCATGAATGGGGCATGCTATTAATTTTTGTTTTGTAAATTGGATGTAAAAAAAAAAAAAAAAAAAACATATGTTACAGGGAAAGTAGAAGATGCATAAAGCTTTAAAAAAATGTAGAAAAATATTCAGTAGTATATGAAAAAAAAAAAAATTATGAGTTTTTGTTTGCATGTTTGTTTGTTTATTGAACAACAGAACAGTTATTAGGTGCGTTCATAATTTAAGTATTGCGCAGTAGCGCAATACTTATTTATTTCCAGTGTCACTTCTCAATGTTAATTTAACATAGAAAAGCCTATGGAGCTCATAACTTTATCATTTTTTCTTCCCACCTTTTTGTCCCTGATGCCACTCATTTTTAATTCTTTGCTAATTCTAATAATATTATAAATTCAAAGTGGAAAAACATTTGCCTGACGTCAGGTCAAAACGGATCATAAAATGCCTTTGCCTATTGGTGAATTATAATCTAGAGAGTAACATGGGCTAATTTTTATTTACATTATTCAAATATTTTTTTTAATAATTCCAAATTTCGCTTTTTTTCATTGAGAATCAAAGGACATTTTCTAATAAAATTTAGCATTTTTCTTCATTGTTGCAAATAATTCAAAAGCCGTAATAATAATTTGTCTATTTTTAGTTGAATGATTTTCATGTGAAACATGAAACTAAAGAAACTGAAATAGTTTTTTTTAGAATTGAAAAGAAGATGAATATAGCGTCATAGTAAAAATACAAATGACATTTTCAAGCAGATTTTTTAAGTTCAGATTGTAATTTTTTGACCAAACTACAGCAATCTGCATTACTGCACTGGTGAAGCATTTTGAATTATACATAGGTAAATTGCATCACACATTGGGATGCGATATCGCATAAATCAAAGCCTGATGATGATACCCTCCATTAATTTTGAAATGTGTTCGTCTGAACGCAATAGTTATTAAAAATTTTGACATATTAAACAAAAACCTAATTTGCAGAACAAATTAAAAAAACAAAATTTATTTCCTAAATTGTTTAAACCCGAGAAGGGGCAGATATTAAAATATTTCATTCAATTCGTTCTACATTTAATGTTAAATTTTTGTAACAAATAAGTTAAACCAATTGAACATTAAAAAATAAAAATGAAATTCATACAATATAATACTTTAAACACCTATATATTTAGATTCCGTTCAAATGAAATCAAAATAAATCTTAGACTTTTTCCATTTTTAAGTTGTAAATATTTGTACTGCAGATTTTGCATTATGTTTATGACGATTGTGCATAATATGTTAAGATACATGCAAAATACAAAACTTTAAAAAAGTCTAAGGTTTATTTCAATTTCATTTGAACGGAATCTAAGTATTTAGAGTGTTTAAAGTATTATATTGTATGAATTTCATTTTTATTTTTTAATGTTCAATTGGTTTCGCTTATTTGTTAAAAAAAATTAATATTAAATGTAGAACGAATTGAATGAAATATCTTAATATAACCCTTGTCGGGCTTAAACAATTTAGGAAATAAATTTTGTTTTGTTTTTTAATTTGTTCTGCAAATTAGGTTTTTGCTTAATTATATAAATACGTAGTACATAGAGTCGTCGCCTGGTCCGTCCGTCCGTCTGACCGCATGGAACAGAGCAAAAACTAACACACCGAATAGTTTAAAATTTAATATGTAGAATCATTACAGAATTGTGTACAGTCCTTTCAAATTTTATGAACGTCGAATCAAAACTGTAAAAGATATTCATAAAAGTTTTCTTCATTCTTTTAAATCCTATCCTACGTCATTAACTCAATGATGTCCCATGATAGGTCATGATTTTAGGTTGCTATGGTCATGACTTTCTATTGAAGAGGGAGTCCTATCATTTCCGTATGAGTGAATTTAATCTATATAGATAATCGTAATCAATTTTGTCTTCCTGCATTGTTGCATGAGAGTGCAACAGCTATGGCACCAAGATGTGACTAATTTATAAAACGAGTTAGAGTACGAACGCACTTCATTGGCCACGTTTGACGCGCAATTTCAGACTTGTTCATTTTGTCATAAACTGATGTATCAAGAATTGGAGAAAAGAGGGGGTGGGGTAATTTATATTGTTGCCAATTACGAGCACAAATATTAACCTTTTGGGGGCAAAAAAAACCCCATTCTCTAAAGTTTTGCTATTTTAAAATAGATGCTATCACGACAAAGTGATTATAAAGAAATCTGACATTTGCGCAAGGTCAAACACAATTCAGCTTTGTCAATCGCAGTTCTTTGGATACACATTCTTTGTCGAAATTCCCCTTACTTGTCAGCCCGCGTTAATCATACGAACATTTTCCATATTTTCTTACAGAAATTTGACGGTAGTAGTAGAGTTTCCTTTGTTTATGCGCTAAAATATCGACGAATATAACCGAAAGAAAACTTCAAGGCACTTTTTATTTGAAGAAACAGCACCACAGGTGTTCTTCATTATCTTAAAAGCTGATGAATTATGAATGGAAAATGTATTACTATGTGTACTATGTATTTTTGATTTTGTAAATTGATAACTGATATGTTGCATTAAAAAAAACTGTCAAGTGCGAGTATAACTCGCGCATTGAGGGTTCTGTACAACAAATATACCAATTAATATCTGTATTATTGCAAAAAAAATCATTGCTAAAAGAATAATAAGACTTAGTAAAAAACTATACAACGTAGGTTTGGAAATAGCTGTGTATACTAGAAAAATATAAATGGATATGCCATGAAATTCAGAGAGATATAGAGCCTAAATAGTATCAAACATTGCTATTCTATGTAACTCTTTTTTTTTTAAATCTTATCCCAATTTGTTTATGATAAACTTAATTCGGTGCTGACAATAAAAGTAGTACATTTTAAAACTTCATTTGGCATTCCATAAACCCAAATTCAGCACAGTAATAATATTTTCCTTTTAAAGTGCACCTAATGCAAAACCCTTGTTCAGAGTTTAAACTTGGCATTGTGCTAAGTTCGTTTCAAAAGGAGGTCGCAAGGTTGCAACGCCGCCTTGCTCCATGCCGCGTTTTTACAGAGTTTTTAATTAACCTTTAAAAACATGAGCGGCGTATTGAGAGAGCCATTCAATGCAAACGAGTCGCGAATCCCGTAGTATTTATGTGATTAATTCTAATTAAAATTGATCTGCTTTTAACAGTTTGACATTTATTGCTTTTATACTACTACTGAGCATTGCATTACACAAATATATCAATAGAAGTTGTTATCTAGGCTTTAACAGCCGATGACGCATAGAATACACCGCCCGTGTCTTTATGTATGTCGAAACCATCCGTGTCTTTAAAAGATAATATGTCGGTTAATTTTCGACAATTTTTTTTAGAAAATCATGATCAACAATCCTTTTATATTTCTGCGACGATAGATGCCTCCAGCGCCCCTCAATTTCTTTGCTGAATGGCCGCAAATAGAAATTTGTATGTTAACGGAAAAGTGTGCTTTTCTCAAAAACAATGTGACCTAAGGGTAATCGCTGTAGTTTTCCAGCAAGGTTTAAATTAACTTCTACTATATCTAATTTTTTGTATTATTTTAATTTCAGTAGATTCGGAAATAGAGAGGAGGGAAGATATTTTAGCATTACATTTTCGACGATACCTCTCTATTCTAAAAAAAAAAAAAAATAATAATAATAACTACTGCTGTCACTGCCGCCGGGTTTGAATTTTTTATGACCGGAAGTCTTTCTTCGTTAATATTAAGAAAACTATTGCATACAAAAACATGAAAATCGGTCGTATTATACGGAAATGTTTGATAAACACGTTGATGCAGACAGCTTTCAAATCGAAGAATTATTTTAAGAGATATTTAATGCTAAAGTTGCACAAAATGGTTCCACTAAAAAAGTTTTATAGCATCAGCAAAAACTATACATGGGAATTTAATAATTTTTAGATCATTTTATACGTTTGAAGCTCCCGGTGTGCAGACTGTATTTCTTTTTTTTTTTTAATTTGACTCATTTTTTGAGGTTTTATTTCTATTTTAAATTCAAATTTTCAGCAATTCGACAGATATTTTTCACATATTTTAGAAAACTAGGGGGCTCGGCCCCCTACGAGCTACGCTCGCCAACCCCCGTTCAGACACCGCATTCTCTAAAAGCACACTAATTTGATCCGCTTTAAAAAGATTTTGGAAGATTGAATTATAATTTAAAAAACTGTGGCGATCTCCCTATAAACGGGTTTCTATTCATTTCTCTTTGATTGGGGAATTTTAAGGAAAAATCAGCTGCTGTTAAAAGATACAGCGGCTGTTTTCGTCTTTGATTAAATAAAATTAGTTAAACATTTCAAAATAAGCTAATATAAAATGAATTAAGTAAACAGAGTCTTTGTCTCCTGGTATTTTTTAACAAAGCGAAACGAAAGTTCTTTTAAATAAGACATTTTAAATCTATCGTTTTTAATCTGACATAATTTTCACCAAACTTTTATTTCTCTTTTTAATATTCACGTTAAACTACTTTTGTTAGAAATGAAATGTTATTTGCGCTGTCCTAACAAAAATAGTTTAAATGTTTTCTCAAAATATCAATAAATGCCTCGCACAATTTATAAATTCAAGCTGTTTTGCAATATTATTTTTTGTTCATTTTACGTAATAAGTGTAATGTGACGTAATTTCTCCTATTTAAGACTTCTAACGCATGTTAATGAATTTATTATTTTACAATATCCTTTCTCTTTTAAAATTCACGTGTAAATATAGTTTTTATGAAGTAATTTTAATACGTTCCTGCTTTTTATACGTAATTATTTAATTCTAATTTGAAAGTTTTTTTTCTGTTTATAATAGTCACGTGTAAATAAATTTTTAATTTGAAGCAAACATTATTGTTTGCGTTGTTTATACATTTGGCAACAATTTAAATTAATAGCATTTTCTAAAATATGCAAAAAACATCTCTCGAAATGCTGAAAATTTGAATTTAAAATAGATAAAACCTCAAAAAATGAGTCAAATTAAAAAAAAAATTAAAGGAGTCTGCACACCGGGAAATTCTAACGTATAAAATGATCTAAAAAAGAATTAATTCCCATGTATAGTTTTTGCTCCTATAAAACTTTTTTAATGGAACGATTTCGTCCAACTTTAGCATTGAATATCTCTTAAAATAATTCTTCGATTTGAAAACTGTCTGCACCAGCGGGCTTATCAAACAATTTTCTATAATACCGCCAAATTTCATATATTTGTATGCAATATTTTTCTTAGTATTAACGGAGAAAGACCTCCAGTCACAAAAAATTCAAAACCGGCGGCGGTGACAGCGTAAGTTACTTTTTTTTTAGAATAGAGAGATGGTATTAATTTAACCTGTTGCCAACTGTATAAACAGCGCAAGCATTAATGTTTGCTTCAAATTAAAAATTTATTTACACGTGACTATTATAAACAGAAAAAAATATTTGGAATTAGAATTAAATAATTATGTATAAAAAGCAGGAACTTATTAAAAATTACGTCATAAAACTATATTTACACGGGAATTTTAAAAGAGAAAGGATATTGTAAAATAATAAATTCATTAACATGCGTTTGAAGTCTTAAATAGGAGAAATTACGTCACATTTACGCACATTACAGTTATTACATAAATTGAACACATAATGATATTGCAAAACAGTTTAAATTTAGAAATTGCGCTAGACATTTATTTAATATTTTGAGAGGATCTTTTCAACTAAATTTGGTAGGACAGTGCAAATAATATTTCACTAGCAGGAATGACCGAGCTAAGCTCTGTCAAAATTAGCCTTGTGTTCAATTCGATGTTTTATTCTCACTGTATCATTCATGCTGTTTAGATACAATTGGCATGATCCTAAGACATAGTGACCCAAAATGACCCACTAACCGGATTTTTTCAAACATGCGACCTAACCAATACTCTTCTCGAACCCGAAAACGATAGAATACAAAATTTTGTCAAAATCGTTAAAGTCATTTTATAGATAGAATTAACTTGACCCACGGTAACCCAAAAGTGACCCAAAAGAACCAAAAACCCAAAACCCCAGTAACCCAAAAGAAATTTATCGAACATGTGACCTATCCCAATAGTCTTCTCGTGCTGGGAAACGATGTAATAAAAAATTGTGTCAAAGTCGTTTGAGCCTTTTTAGATACAATTAGCTTGACCCACAGTGACCCAAAAATGACCTACTAATCGAATTTTCTCGAACATCCGACTTAATCCAATAGTCTTCTCGTGCTGGGAAACGATGTAATAAAAAAAGTTGTCAAAATCGTTTGAGCCGTTTTTAGATACAATTAGCTTGACCCACAATGACCCAAAAATGACCCACAAATCGAATTTTCTCGAACATGTGACTTAGCCCAATAGTATTCTCATGACCAGAAACGGTATAATACAAAATTTTGTCAAAAACGTTTGATTCATTTTTGAGATACAATTAGCTTGACCCACAGTGATCCAAAATGACCCTCTAATCGAATTTTTTCAAACATGCGACCTAACCAATACTCTTCTCGAATCCGAAAACGATAGAATACAATATTTTGTCAAAATCGTTAAAGTCATTTTATAGATAGAATTAACTTGACTACGGTAACCTAAAAGGGACCCCACTAATCTAAATTTATCGAACATGTGGCCTACCCCAATAGTCTTCTCGTGCCCCAAAATGGTTGGATATAAAATTTAGTCAAAATCGATTGAGGCGTTTTTTAGATATAATTAGTTTGACACTGACTCATTATGACCCACTAATCGAATTTTCTCGAGCACATGACCTAAACATGTAAGTATGTACATTATATTATTATAAATATTGTGCATATTCCCATAACTAGTACGTTTACATTTTATCAAATAAATACCAAAAATATTTACCGTAATATTTTTTAATATTTTTCCAGTTTATTTTGAAACATTTTAAAGTGGCTTTACCAACGAATTTGAGAAAACAAAAATTCAGGCATAAATGTGTTAAAATAGAAATCGAGACCACAATTTTTCCTCATATGGAAATTCATAAACAAAAGATCTGTTCTGCCAAATAATCGCATATCACTAAATTTTTGCAGGCATCAACTAGCAAATAAATTTTGTACAAAATGTATATACAGTTGGACCTCGTTATCCCGACACCCGGTTTTCAAGTCACTCCGCTTATCGCGTCAGTTTATCAAAGTCCCGATTTTCTGTATATGATTTTAATGTAAATAAACTCCGGATTTTACGTTGTTGAGTAATTTTCAACTCCGGATATCCCGACGGTTTAGGTAAATTGTCCATTTTTCATAATCCATCTTATAAGCACGCAAATTAAGCGGTAAGAAATGTCTTAGCAAACTTTTCACAAAAGTGTCTAAATACCCTTTGAGATAAATGAGAAATTTTACATCAATCCTTTATCTGAATAAATAAACCTACAAACTATGAACGACCCACTTAAGCTCCCGATAGACGTATAAGTCTACTTACGGTCTTTTTGTTCTGGTCAGGCGGCGCTTTCTTGTGGTTATACGGCGTTTTTCATCCGATTAAAACCGAAGCATTGCATTGCATTAAAACGATCAGAAATTTTCTAACATCCATTTCTAAAACAACGAATATTGATTACAATTCACAGCATAATATTGAAAAAAGAATTGTAGGAAGCACATCTAGGGGTAAGCAAACTCTAATTCATCAATATTTCATGTAACAATAATAATAAAAAAATCATCATAAATCTGATTTTTATTCTTTTCAATTTTGTTTTTATGTTTATTTTCATTAATAATAATGTTTTATTGCTTAAAACTGCAAAAACAGTTATGAATTTAAAATTGTCTTAAATTAATTAAAAATACAGCTTTTTATAAAGATATTTTTCTCCAACTCCGGTTACCGCGACACTCCGCTTATGACGACACTTTTCTCTGGTCATTAGAGCGTCGGGATAACGAGGTTCGACTGTAATTATTCAAATTTATTTAAATTTGAATAATTACAGTGCATGTACTGTTAATGTATAATGCTTAATAATATACTTTTTGAATTTCAGTTGCTCTTTTCCATTAAAAAAAATATATACATGTAAAACATAAAACTTAACCTCCATTTGTGCAAGGAAAGATAGTCTCAACATCCGCTGAGGTTTCAGCGAACCTAACCCTCGCAAATGTAAAGGGATTACTGTATATAGTTTTTTTATTGAATAATATTTATGACTTTCTTCTGAATTATCGAGGTCAACCCGAACCCGACTCGAAAAAAAATAAAGCTTAACCCGAAACCGACTGTATACCGAAGCATTTAGAGTAAGGATAGACCGAAATGGTAACCGAAACCGAATTTCGGTAATGTTCCTACTTTCGGCGGAAAACGAAAGCGAAAATGTCCATTTTTTAAAATTAATTAATAAATACATAAATATGCGTGATTATTAATTCATTATACGTGTTTATTAAATATACATAATTATTAATTAATTATACGTGTAGCCCAGGCATGGGACAGACTACACTTAAAAAAAAATACTTTTACTTTTTTATTGTACTGTTTTTAGATTTAAATTTTTTTATTCTTCTACTCTTCTCTGACTACATATGATGGGATACCCCATCCAGATTGCTATTTTAATTTTACTTGCACTGTTTCTGTCCCACTTTTTGGTGTTTTTAATCTTTATATTGGCGCAGTATGTCCCTTAAGGAGTTTTGCGCCATAAAACCCATCCAACCTACTAACCTTGTAGTACACCTCAGTGATGTATATCAATTTCAATAGGTTTTAAATACTGTAATATCTTTAAAATACACCGCAAACGATTTCCCTCCAATAGACCGTCCTGTAACGGAATTCTTTTGAGTAGCCCTGTACATAAACCGTAAATGCTATACTCTTCATTTTCAATACTGAACATGCCATAGTAAACCCCAATAACATACATCCATTTTATGGCAATCGGACTTTATTGACGCGAGTTAGAGCACGGATCAGACAGACAGACAAACCGAATTCATAAACACTCTTAAACATACTTAAAATCAGAAGAAAATTAATATTAAATATTAATATTTTCGAATAAATAAATGTTAACAGAAACGTACTAGGATAGATTCGGTGGAACTAGTATTACATTGTAACTAGCCGCCTTTGGCGACCAGTTTGGTCTCCCTTAAAGTTTATGTTTGGGAAAGCATGCTAAGCATTGTATCTTGTTTACTTTTATTCATCATTTAATTTACTTTGACTCGCTTAAATGTAATTAATTTAACCCCTTAGGCTAATATTAGTTTTTATTGCATTGTTGATTTTCTGTAAGCAAGTAAACCCTATTGGTTTACAATGGAACTCTATGGGAATTTGGCGAAATATTAGAGATATCGCCAAGTTGGCGTCCCTTTTGGCGTTCATTTTGGACGTCAAATTGGGCGATATATCGCTAAGTTGGTGACAAACTTGACGGCATTGGGCGACAGAACAGGGTGCCCCCTATGCTAATCGCCCTTATAGGTATGGAGACGCATTAAATGCTGTTCAATAACCAATGAGATGCGTTTCATTCGGGCGTTGCCATTAAATAATTAACAAATAATCGCGATTTCTGTGCCACGTACGATAGCGTAATATATATATATATATATATATATAGATTATTATTTGCGGAAGGGGGGGGGAGGGTTATAAACTTACTACCAGAGAGAAAACTACTTTATCTATAGAATGACATAGTGTATAACAGTTGAAAAATTCTTTATGCCTATTTTGACTGAAAAATATGAAACAATGATATTTTGAAAGTAAATATCAAATATGAAAATATCGAAAATATAAAAAAAGCATGATATTTTGAAAATAAATATCGGCTATATATATCATGATATGCATCATCTCGATACATATCCGTTGATATATATCCCTGAACCCTGCTGTTCTTCAAACTAAAATTTCCTTGTTAGATATGTCAGCGAGTGAAATATTACACTGATTATAAGATCATGAGGGCCGCGAAAAGAAGATTTGTCAAGATGTCTTAAAACTTCGAATTGAGTGAAGTATTTATCTTTTCGAAGATGGGTCTGAGAAAGTTCTTTTATTTATTTTTTTTTTCTTATCTCGTCAGACTTTTTATTTAACTTGTAAAAAATGATTCAGTTAAACGTATATTTTCATAGAATAAAGGAATAAACCAATGCCCGCCACTACCTTATTGGTATTATGATTCCTAAAATGACAGAAAGAATAACTTTTTCAGAAATGGATACTTTAGGGTAGGGATGCACAACCTGTGGCCCGCGATGAGTAAACGTGTGGCCCGCGAACTTCGCTAATTTATAACTAGAAAAGATTGCAATTTTTGTCCATAGGTCTCAGAAAAAAATCGAGGATTTCATCAATTTGCCGAGGGAAAAAATAAATTAAAATTTCGTCAGTCAGTTAAGAATCGCGAATTTCATTGATCGGGTCCGGAAAAATAGCGAACTTTGTCGATGACGCTCGAAAAAAATCGCGAATGCCGTTGATCGGACACGGAAAAATCGCGAATTTTGTCGGTCAGGCGTGGAAAAATCGCAAATTTCGTTAAGCGGGCACGGTCAAATCGTCAATTTTGTTGATGCTGCACAGAAAAATTGCAAATTATGTTGATCGGCTGCGGAAAAATCGTGAGTTTCGTCAGTCGCGAGGGAAAAATAGTGGATTTCGTCAGTCAGTTAAGAATTACGAATTCCGTCGATCGGGTGCGGAAAAATCCCGAATTTTGTCGATTAGGAACGGAAAAGTCTCAAATTTCGTTGATCGGCTTCGGAAAAATCGCGTCTTTCGTCTGTTTAACGGAGAAAAAATCGCGAATTTCGTCAGTTTACCGCAGGAAAAAATTACAAATTTCGTCAGAATGAGTTAAGAATAGCGAATTTCGTTGATCGGGCACGGAAAAATCGCGAGTGATGTTGATAGGGCTCCGAAAAATCGCGAATTTCGTTAGTTTGACACGAAAAAAATTGCGAATTTTGTCGATGAGGCGCGGAAAAAATCGTAAATTTCGCAGATCGGGCACGGAAAAATCGCGAGTTTTGTCAATTCGGCTCTGAAAAATCGCGAATTTTGTTTGTCGAGTACTGAAAAATCGCTAATTTTGTTGATGCTGCGCAGAAAAATTGCAAATTTTGTTCATCGGCTGCGAAAAAGTCGCGAGTTTCATCATTAATCGCGAGACAAAATCGCGAATTTCGTCAATTTGCAGCGAAAAAAAATTGCAAATTTCTTCAGAGTCAGTTAAGAATCACGAATTTCGTTGATATTGCGCGGAAAAATCGCGAATTTCGTCGATCAGAGAAGGATAATCCGCAAATTTCGTCGATCATGTACAAAAAAATCGCAATTTTTGTCGATCGGGCTCCTCAAAAATCACAAATTTCGTTGTGGGGTACGAAAAAATAGCGAATTTTGTCGATTATGCGCGGAAAAATCTCAAATTTCGTTGATCGGCTCCTCCTCAGCCCTTCGTTCATAAAGTTCACATTTTTTTTTCGGCACTAGCAACTTTCATGCCTATGTTTGTTTTTAGCACTTTTAATAAAACAAAACTTATTCCCCCGAATAAAGTCAAGAAATATTATTACTCCTTTAAAATAATCCTTGCTATATTTCTGTTATAAATACAAACGTAAACTATTGATATATCCTTGCTACCTGAATTGGATCTGTTGACTATGTAGGTGAACCGACAGGGGTAAAATTCGCCCCCTTCCTATGAAACGATATTTTTTTTATCTCTTTATAAGCCACAGATCATCTTCGCGTTATTTTCTCCGTGTTAAAGACGTGGCCCTCGACAACCCAGACATTTTTGTAAGTGGCCCTTCTCTTAAAAAGGTTGTGCACCCCTACTTTAGGGACTTGGTAATTTAGGTTCATAAATAGGGATCTAAAATTACTAGCCCTCTTAAAATATCAATTTAATGGTCAATAATCTAATTCTACGTAATAAGAAATTGAAGGGCTTTAAACAAGTGAATGTTGTATAGATCGGGAGCCGGCAGCACAGACAATCACCTCATCGAGTTTACGGATGGAATTCTAGGATTAGTTAAATCTCGATTCGCATATTGAAACGCAATCGGTCTGCCAAGTTCTATCTGGGTGGAAAACACCTGGAAATCCGATTTTTGCGGCTGACTCGTAGGTTTACCATTGTGCTTTCATGTTTCCAGTCCTCCCTGTTTTCATACCTTTTGGTGCAGGAAAACACAATGGTAAACCTACGAGTCAGCCGCAAAAATCGGGTTTTCAGTTGTTTTCCAACCAGATAGGACTTGGCAGACCGATTGCGTTTCAATATGCGAATCGAGATTTAACTAATCCTAGAATTCCATCCGTAAACTCGATGAGGTGATTGTCTGTGCTGCCGGTTCCCGATCTAGTACAAATCTTCAATTTTCAACACTTTCCAACATAGCTGAAAAATGTTTAGGAATTCGGTTTGTCTGTATAACACTATTAGACTGGGAGGCAGCAGCACAGACACCTCATCGAGTTCACGGCTGAAATTCCAGAAGTAGTTAAAACTCGATTCGCATATTAAGAGGCTACTTCAGTCAAACGAAAAGACTCGTTCGCTAATGATAATCCCATGGAAGACATTTATAAAGATATCTCGATTGCATTTCAATATTTTTAAATGATTATTATTTTTTTTTCACTGAATAGTCGAGATCTATCTATACAAAGGACGTTGTTTATTTTTTCGATTTTGTTTACAGGTATTTTTAATGAGGACACTTTCATTTTCGAAACCGATTTTGAAAACAAAAACATCTTCAAAAACAAAAAAAAATCTGCAATCAAAATAAAAAAAAGTAAACAGTGGCCTGCATAGAGATCGATCTCGGTTATCCAATGAAAAAAAAAATCATTTAAAAATATTGAAATGCGACCGAGATATCTTTATAAATTTCTTCCATAAGATTAGCGTTAGCGAACGCATCTTTTCGTTTGACCGAAGTAGCCTCTTAAAACGCAACCGGTCTGTCAAGTCCTATCTGGATGGAAAACACCTGAAAACCCGATTTTAGCGGCGGACTCGTACGTTTACCATTATGTTTTTCTTCACCTAAAGGTATGAAAACATGGAGGACTGGGAGCAGGAAAACGCAATGGTAAACCTACGAGTCAACCGCTAAAATCGGATTTCCAGGTGTTTTCCACCCAGATAGGACTTGGCAGACCGATTGCGTTTCAATATGCGAATCGAGTTTTAACTCATTGTGGAATTTCAGCCGTGAACTCAATGAGGTGAATGTCTGCGCTGCCGCCACCCGGTACTATATGACATATTCGGCATTGAAAATGAAATGTGTAGCATTTACGGTTCATACAGGGACGCTCAAAAGAATTCCGTTACAGGACGGTCTATGGGGGAAGAATCGTTTGCCGCGTATTTGAATGATATTACACTGTTTTTAACATGCTGAAATTTATATATACCACTGAGGTGTACTGCACGGCGCTTACTCTACAATAACGTGAGCATAAAATTTATCGTTCATTGACAGGCACATACACAAAAGAATTTGGCTAAAGAAGAAAATCTATGGAAGCCTATGAACATGAACAATAATTGCTGGAAGTGTGCTTTCAGTTGTGGTACGCGTTTTTAAATTGAACTATTTAGCCTCCGGTATACGGTATGCTATTTCTTTCTCCCAGCTTATTTTGTGTCCAAAAAATAACGTTACCTTACAGACGCTAGCCGTAAAACAAAGCATTACGATTCAATACTCTTTAGTTATTTTTTAAACTTCTAAGCATCGCACATTTTCAATTTTTATACCGTCGTATTGAAAAAAAAAAGCCCTTTTAAATGCATTTTGTTTGAAAACTGTATCTTCCTTTATTTTTGAAATATTAATTTTTTAGTAGTTTTGGGAGCCATTTGCTTAATATTGGCTACGGAAGTACTTCATTTCTGTAGAAAGTAAAGGAAAAATAGTTTTAAAATAGTAATTATATATTTTTGTTGCCATTTTCTCATAACAACCGAAAGAAAATGTCATTAAAACGCGTGCTTATTTTGAAAAAATATATAAACGAATGATTTCTGTTAAAACAATGGAGCTATTATATACTGTATTTAATTGTAAGTATTTATGAATCATTAGATAACCTTTTTTTTCGATTTTCTTGAATGACGGAATCTTTTTGCTGCATTTGTGCATTATTTCGCGATAGTGATGTGCTATGCATGCTTTACAGTAGATGTTTAAGAGTAGATCGTAAATGTGGAAATATGTTTTGTACTGCAATAGAGTCCCGCTTAACCGAGTTATTTTCTTCTGATGGACTGGTGGCTTCTATTATTATGAAACAGCCATTATAAATGAAGTGTCAGGTGAAGATGAAAGAGCAGCCGTTAAAAAAATATATGCCCCCCCCCCCCCCCCAGAAAATCAGAGTTCTAACCTTTTGCGGCTGCTCTTCCATCTTCACCTAACACTTCATTTATAATGGCTGTTTCATAATAATGGAAGCCGTCAGTCCATCAGAAGAAAATGAAGTAATGGAAATGCCGGGGGGGGGGGGGGGGGACACTAAATTCTGAAAAAGCAGAATGCTTGTTGTCTAATTATTATTATTATATTTTCGCTAAATTATTTTCTTGATATTGAAACGCCTGTATTAAAATAGATTTTTTTTTATTACTTGATTGCATATAAATTTTATAAGATCCTATACATAGCTGCAATAAAGTTCTCAAGTACAGTCGCGGAAAAAAAAAAAGGAAACACCCCCTACTAACTCCTCAACAAACTATCGTAGAAGAAAGTGACTGGTACCGAACGATTGGAAATAAAGTCTACTTTTAAATGATGTATATAAAATTGGCTTAGAGGGCCATCTACATATTAAAACGAACGATAACTTTGTTTTTTTCAATGGCAATATCCAATTTTAACATGTCAAATCTTTGGTTCAAACTATGCCTAGACACCCAATTTCAAGTCATTTGAATGATAAGTTTTTGAATTATAAACATTCAAAATTGAGTGCTTCTAATGTTAAATTACATTTTCATATTTTTATTAATACCGCCTGAAATTAGACTCCTAATGTGCTCATTTTTTTTTTTTTTTTTTTTTTTTTTTTATTATTATTATTTTTTTTTTTTTTTTTGTAGCAGTAATGCCAAAATACCCAAACATAAATACGTTGAATTTGCAATTTTTATAATTTTACGATATGAATTATGGAATTAATATTCGAAAAAAATAGGAATTGCAATCTACCATTTTTTTCATGGACTTAGATTTATTAAGTCCTGCTTTATGGAAATCCAAAATTTCACATTTTTCTTCCAAGTAGTTTTCAAATGATGCTTAAAAAACGGCAAAATGAGGGGCCGTCTATGATAGAAGTGACTCGATATTTTGAAATTTCTTATGCTATCCTCTAATCTAGCAGTCTTCAATGATTGCTTAAAATACCTTTATCAAGAAGAGGGCTCTCTCGGTCAACAATCGAGTACCGAACTTCAATTGGTCCCTAAAATGCGCTCGTTTTTAAATAATTAATTTCTCGGAAGCTTATCGTACGAATTGCATAAAAATTTGTTTTTAGGCTAATTGAAAGGTGTAGACTTCATTTATGATGTCAGAATTGTGTACTGCTATTGAAAAAAAAAACAAAGTTATGGTTCGTTTTAATATGTCGATGACCCCCTAAGCAAACTTAATATACCATTTAAAAGTAGACTTTATTACCAATCGTGGGGTACCAGTAACTTTCTTCTACTTTTTTTTTTTTTTTTTTTTTTTTTTTTTGCAGAGTTAGTAAAGGGTGTTTACTTTTTTTTTTCCACGATTGTACATTTCCGTTTCTTCATGGAAATTGCTGAATGGAACTTTTCAACAGTGATGTGCGTTTAAATCAGGGCTGCGGAGTCGGTGGCGAAAATGGCCGACTCCGGGCTGGCAACACTAGTAATCGGGCTGGGGTACTAGTGTTGCCTGTTGGTTAAAATAATAATGGAGTATAAGAAAAAGAAAGCTAAAATCTCACTATTACGGCACTAATTATATTTTTAGGGCTTCAAAAATAAAACAGAAAAAAAATTATATTTTCCGCTTTATTAATTTTGCAATTTCGCCCCGCAATCCCGAAAAATCCAAGTATCGAGGTTTAAAGAATAGAAAATGGTAATTAGGGTGAGCGAAGCGAATCTTCTACTGGGCTACACAAATTACATTTTGTCGTATTAACAGTTTATAATTCATAATTATCATTCATAATTATCAGTTTACAAAAAAACTATTCAGTATTTTGACTTGAAATTAAACATAAAAATAAATTATGACCTGTAGATTTGCACAATATTATTTTTTTGTTACAGAATAACACTAAAAAATTTATTATTTTAATTAATTTATTTTACATGTTTTTCCATTACAGACGCATTTTTGCAAATGAAAGTGAAACACGTCTATTTTCAGAAGAAAAAATAAATCATGGAGTTACGATTTCTTTTATGAAACTTTTAAAATACCCTTTTTTATGAAAATTATAGCATATTTTTAATGAATTAAAATTTGTGAAAATTCAGTTATTTACGTTCAATTATAAAAGTATTTTTCAGTGTTAAGAATTCAAATACACAATTTATTCTTATTATGGTAAATCATATACGCAGACGATACTTTGCATTACTTAGGCATTTAAAAAAATTTGTCTTATGATTTTTTTTTTTTTTGTAAAGTGGCAACAAAAGAATTGTAAACAAATGATATTAATCGTTAAGTTCGTTATATAAATATTTTGTAAAATCTTACTTCGAAAATATTTTTATTTATATCAGTCTGATATCATAAATAAAAAATTCCGAGGAAATTCTTAGTTATTTGGCTGAATTTATATTTCTAAAATTAAAATGCACCAAAACATGAAATAACGTTTTTGCTTAACACGTTGATTACCACGGTGACTGACACTGAAGCTGAAAAATTTGCAATGTTTTAAGTAATTTTTAAGAAAGTATAATCCTGTAATAAATAAAAGGTAAGTAAATTTTAAATAAATTTAAAGCAATTACTTACAACAACATATATATTTTTAGTTTTATGTCATATTTTAGACCGTAAGTCATCGGTGAATGACGGGTTCTAAACGGAAAGTACATTGTCAGTCGCCGGTGACTGACATGGCGCTTAACGTGTTAATAAAGATGTAAGAATAATATATATATATAAAATAGTGTTACTTTCAAATATTTATCTATTAAATAATGCTTCGCTAATCCAAATAAAGCATGCTAGTTTTATTATTTTGGATCTGCGGACTGAGAAGGAAAAGCGAAATCGTTACAATTTAGTTGTTATTTTGCTATGTCCTTCACACTCGAAAAACTTATATGGAAAGGAGGAAAATAAAGATGAAAATTTTATTATTTTGAAAATAATTCAAATCCTGTGGATTCTAATGAAATGATAAAAAAAAATTGCATTTTTTCAATTAAGTTTACAATTTTGGCTTTATTTTGAGTTCTGCAGACCAGAAAAATCCGAAATTCAACAGGTGAAAGGTAACGAAATTTCTCTATTTTATCGTTATTTTGGGTACCGCCGATTCAGAAAAAAAAATAATTACAATTTCATCTTGTTTTGACTCATGTGCACAAAAATAAATAAAGGAAGGGGATTTTAGAATTTTTACTTTTGGTCATACAGACTGGAAAAATTTTAAGGGGTAAACAATAGAAAAAGGCTTCTATTACAATGGACCATATTCTCCCCTTGGGTTCGAGGCTACAAAAATTCGTCTGCTTGGGAATAACATTCATAACCGCGCTGTTGAAAAGCATTGTGTTTAGAAAATGTATGCTTATATTGTATTTTATACGGAGTTTTAGACTTTTTCAGGGGAAGGTATGGGTTATACGTGAATTCTTTTCTCTATTTTAAAATAATGGCATGCATATTTTTCATTTTATTTGTAAAATAAAAATTTTAAATTTTAGTTAATACGTATATATGGATTTTAATTAATATGTTTATAAGTACCGATCGAAAATAATTCGTACAAAATGAATTTCCAGTAATTTATGCATGCATTTACCTGTATTTCTGCTACATCAAAAGACGCAATAAGGTAATCGAACGCGCTAACCGCTATTTTTACATCACGTGATTCCCACTGTGACGTCACGAGAATACTGTCCATACTATACCTGGTTCTTAGTTCTTTTGCCTCCAAAAATAGCACAGATTTATAATTTTTGCATTACCTCCTGTAAGAGATCTGTATGAACCGAAATTTTAAGGCCCATACCCTAAACGTTCCTTGTGCTTTTATATTTAGTCTCACCCCAGTCATGCCTATTGCAATTTGGAGAGAGTGGCGCCGATGGGATACGAACCACGGATCCCATGATCAGGAGGCGAGAACGCTAGCGTCGAGCAAAAGGCCAAGCCTCTAATCTAATAACTCGCTTTATACTGATCATGTGAGATGAGATCGCTACACACTCCCTCCCCAGTGAGAAAGACATCTTGTCGATGTCTGACGAGCGATATGTACTCGTGAGTCGTGAGTGATGCGCAGCATGCCAGTGCTGTGAGCGTTTAACCAGTTGGTTTCACAGGCTTATTGCTGTAATGATTTGTTTGGTGCTGCCATCTGTTGGTTATGAGGGGAGGTGATTGTTGTTGAAGGTTGCGTGTTTTCTCCGGGTCACCACTTTGGCGCGAGTGGCGCCGATGGGATACGAACCCATAGATATAGTAAAAAGTTATTTTACTAGATCTATGTACGAACCACGGATCCCATGATCAGGAGGCGAGAACGCTAGCGTCGAGCAAAAGGCCAAGCCAGTTACTCTAATCTAGTAACTCGCTTTATACTGATTATGTGAGATGATATCGCTACAGTAAATTGCTCCTATTTTATAGCGTAGTTTGATTCTTTCAAATTTGTTATATTGTGTTTGTCAGCCTGCTCAATTTTTTTATCAATCTGATCCGGCCCATTAACATAAATTGTCTTAATTCTACTTACATGGCCTGTTTAAAAAATTCCCTTCGTTTTTTCCGGTCTTGGGTCCTTCAAGACTTTAGAGTCCTCCTTGGGTTCTATCCGCAAACCTAAAAAATACGAGGGGAAGAACTTTTATACAAAATGTAATCTATTTACTACACTGTAAGAAAAAAAAAATCGGACTAAAATACAAAAATACTACTGGCACCCGAGACGCCAGTACTATTTCCGTATTTTAACGAAAGTTTTCCCGCATAAATGCCAAAAAAAAACGGAAATTTGTCTGTAATTTATCGGGAAAAACTTCCGTTAAAATACGGAAATATAGTACTGGCTTCGCGATTGGCAGTATTATTTTCGTATTTTTGTCCAGTTTCTTTTACTGTGTACAGTTATGAATTAAAACAGTTTTCATCTACTCTGTTTATGGGTAAGTACCCTGTAACTACCCCTGTATCTACTTTGTACACCGCAGTAAATCGGTCAGTCCATAAATAGCAATAATTTTTCATTTTATAAATTTTAAATTACACATCAGTTTAATTTCACTTTAAAATGTCTAACAAAAAATTCTGGAGTCGGAGTCGGACTCAGCTTGTTTTTTAGCGGCTTCGACTCTTTTGCTCAAAAATGGGTCTGACTCAGACTCCGACTCTGCAACCCTGGTTTAAATGAACTAGCTTTTAGCATACTATGCGGTATACTACACACTAGGTTTGCGTGAGTATTCGATATAGTTTATATACACTGCTCAAAACAATTAAAGGATATTGCAGTTTTAGGTGGATTTTGTATCTGGTAAACTGTTTAGCTGATTGATACATGGTCGACAGACATAGTAGGTTATATGAGAATAAATTACACATGTTTGGCAGAAAAAAATGCATTTTATTGCGCATTTGTGTACTAAAGGAAAAAAACACAATTTGTGCATATGAGAAAAAAAAGAATAAGAAAAGGTGTTTTCTTCAAAGAAAATCCTTTTCAGTAGGGGGTATGGTTTCCACGGGCTGCCAGCAACGTTGAACACCTTTGAGGCATGGACTCAATGAGGCTATTAATGACGAGTTGGGGTATTCTGCCCCACTCTTCCAGAAGAGCTCTTTCCAGTTCTTGGAGAGTTTGTGGGGGTTGTTGGCGGCCAGAAACTCGTCTTCCTAGAGCGTCCCAAACGTGCTCGATTGGATTCATGTCTGGAGAACACGCTGGCCATTCCATTCGAACGATTCCTTCCTCGAAAAGGAAATCCTCCACCAGGTTTGCACGATGTGGCCTGCAGTTATCGCCCATTAAAATGAAGTTATCTCCGATTGCTGCAGCGTAAGGGACTACAATAGGTCTGAGGATCTCATCCCTATATCGGCGACCAGTCTGAGCTCCATCTCGAATGATGTAGAGGTCAGTGTGCCCGTCAATGGAGATGCCACCATACACCAACACTCCTCCACCGCCAAATCTGACACTTTCGTGCATGAACGCAGGATTATTCCTACTGCCACGGTCCCTCCAGATGAAAATACGCCTATTATCCGGATGCACAGAAAAACGGGACTCGTCAGAAAACAGAATATTGCTTCATTCATTTCTCCTCCAGTTGACATGCTCGGTTGCCCACTCCCTGCGGTCGCGACGATGCCTTGATGTTAATCTAACACATACCATCGGTCGGCGAGCATACAGACCTACAGCATGAAGCCGGTTTCGGACAGTCTGAGTTGAAATCGTGGTGCCTGTAGCCGAGCGAAGGTATTGTTGGAGAAGAGTAGCGTTCATGGTCCGGTGTCTCCGAGCTGTTAACGCTAAATACCGATCTTCATTGGGCGTTGTTGCCCGTCTACGACCTTGACTGCCTAAGGAGAACTGCTCAGACGTGGGGACCACGTCTGTAGAGCATAGATGTTCCCCCCGGACACCTTTATTAAGGTCTTCAAAAAAAAAAAAAGAAAAAAAAAGTTACATTAATGAGTCTGTAGACTCAAGTCGCCGGAAAATAAAACGCGAGCAACGGGCGACTTATAGAAGGATAACAAAAAGTAAGATACATTGAGGTGGACCAGATCGCCAAAAACGCGACAAGGGGCGATAGTATGTCCAACGCGACAACTGTTTAAGGTAAGAGAAAATAGAATTAATTGTTTGATAGATCCATTAAAAAGCTAAATATTTGTTTTAATTTTAAACGTAGTGCTGGACGGTATAAAATATTACTTAGCCAATTTTTAGGTATTGATAAGGGGCGCCGAATATGCCAGCATGAGGTAAGTGGACATGTATAGTAATAGTGTGAGGCACTTGCTAAATCGCCACATTCGCATAAAGAGGAGCTTGAGCAATGGAATTTATACAGGTACTCTCTAAATGGGCCATGTCCTGTAAGGAATGCGGTAACGGCAGGAGAGAGGGGAGGAAGCTCTAAGGAGACCTTTGGAACCAGGTCATATGTGAATCTACCCTTCTCCGAATAGTCCCAGTGATCTTGCCACTGCTCCAACTGTTTTGCGTGCAAAATTCTCTTAACATATGAGTGCGGAGCTGGCAGAGAGTAGTCTACTACGGGGAAGCTGGTTGCGTTTTTAGCAAGTGTATCCGCATATTCGTTACCAAAGATCCCCTTGTGTGCTGAGACGTGACCAAGTGAGGATTTATGTAAAAGATGTTTCAGCTGGATTTTAATTTCCAAAACTTGCGGGTTTGTTGATTTAGACGCGCTAATGGCCTGTAAACTGGAAAGGCTATCACTATAAATTTTAATCAGATTTTTGGAAGAAACATTAGAGGTCCATTCCAAAGCTTTGTGAATGGCAAATAGTTCTGCTTGGAAAACTGAGTTGTTGTCATCCAGTCTACAGGACCATTCATGGGTCACGACTCCTACTTCCGTTGCGCAGAAAGCTGCACCAACACCAGTTTCAGTACGTGAACCATCAGTGAACACCGTAAGTAAATTAGAAGGTTTGAAAGAATTGAGGGAGGGATTTACTTGTAAATGGGTAGTATCTTCAGAAGGATGGAGTTGCCAACTTGGAGTCTTTTGTTGAATGACTGCACATGGGAAATGTAAAGCAGTTATTTCATTGTTATTAAGGTGTAAAATTTGACTAATGTTGTATTCATATTCTAAAGTGAGAGTAATGGGAGGAATACCAGTAATGATTTGCAGGGCGTCACTGGAAATGGTCCTGTACCCCCTTGACAATTGCAATAGAAACATTCTTTGGATTGAGATTAATTTTTCTTTTGCGGCTTTTGTTAAATTACCCCCCCAAATGCCCGCGCCATAAGTGATGATTTTTTCTGTGATAGTTAGGTACCAAATTTTTAACATTTTATTGTTAATGCCCCATGATTTAGTAGTTAGCCTAGTAGAGTTATGATAATATTTGATAAGTTTCAATTTTAAAAAGTTAATATGCGAAAACCAATTGAGGTGCTTATCTATAACAATCCCAAGAAGCTGCAGACTGGGACATGATGCACACTGGTTCCGTTTATTCTTATTGTTGGTTTCCTTTTTAAATTATGGGGTTTAGCGAATGTTAGAGCATTTGATTTTGAAGACGACAACTGTAGGTGAAAAGATTCCAAGATCTGTGTAAAAATTGCAAGGGCTGAAGCTGCCTCCCGTTCCAGATCTAGACGCCGACGACCAGAGAAGATAAAGTTGAAGTCATCCGCAAAGGCATAAAGTAAGTAACCTAAATTTTCTAGTTCCTTCAGTATAAAATTTGCAATAAGGAGCCATAAAATAGGTCCCAGACAGGATCCCTGTGGGCATCCTTTCTTTTGGTGGTGGCTAGAGAGACCAGCTCCCCAGTTAACTAAAATGGTTCTATTCGAAAGATAGGTGCGGATGACTCCAGCAATGTTTCCAGGGCAATTAATAGATATGAGTTGTAGAAGGATATCCCGCCATTCGACATTATCAAAGGCTCCTTTAATGTCGAGTGAGACCAGGGAAGTGTGTAGACCTTCAGAAATTTTAAGCGCGCAGGAAGACAAAATTTCAGACAAAGCTTTGACACATGATCTGCCCTCTCTGAACCCAAATTGCCTATGATGTAGAAGATTGTTAGATTCCAGGAAGACAGTTAGACGATTAGCAATTAATTTCTCTAATAATTTACCTAATGTTGGAAGCAGGCAGATCGGGCGATATGAACTGGGTTCAGAGGGAGTCTTCCCTTGTTTGAGGAAATACACAACTTCCCCTTGCCTCAGGACGAGAGGGAAATAATGGAATTGGAGACAGAGGTTAGCCCATCGGGTAAAGATCTCCGGCAATATATTAAAAGCTCGTTTAAGTATTTTAAAGTCTATACAGTCCGGGCCAGGGGCTTTGTTATCTTTAAATTTGGTAAGAGTGGCCCGAAGTTCTGATTTAGTGAAGGGTTTATCATTATTTGTTGAAAAGGTAAGATCTGAGTTATCATGATGATAAACAGACTCACCGAAGAGTTGCTGTGTTAGGAATTCAAGATTTCTTTGTCTAGATGATTGACCGGAAGGCAGTTCAAGTAGAATTTCGTCCGGAGTAAAGAATTTTCCAGTATAAATTTTTTGTGCAACACCAAGGGGATCTTTCTGGTTAGAGCAAAAAGAGATCCATGCGGAACGCTTTGCCTCAAGAATGCCACGCTTGTAAAGGGCTGCTGTTTTGTTGTAGATAATTTGTTTCTGACTAATAATTTCAGGAGGGTAGTTATTGTGTTTAAGAAAACGCAAATTACGTCTCAGGGCTGTGAGATGATTCCTCTTGGTCCTAAGTTCTGGGGTCCAAAAAGAAAATGTTGGGGATTTCCTCAAGGTTTTGAGACGGAAGGAGACGCGAGCTGCCGAGCGGATAGACTCTGTTAAAAAAACTGTGAAGCTGTTAAGATCATTCGTATTAGAAATCTCATTTAGTAAATTTTGAAGAATAGGTTTTTTGATTTTAATGGTCTTAGAAAATTTCTTAAAATTTCCATATTTAGTATTAAAGCGACGATGGGTAGAAAATAGAGGAGAAATTAGGAAATTGTAAACAATGTATTTGTGATCTGAAAAGTTGTGGTGATCAAGAACCCGCCAATCGCGAATGAAGGGAATGGCTAACAAATTTACTAGTGTGTGATCAGGGAAGCCTTTCGCGATAGTGCGACCAAGGCGATCCTTTTTAACAAATGTATGTTTCCTATTGTCTGCATTAAATATTGTTAATTGGTTGATGACTAGGAATTCAATGAGATCCCCCCCCTCTGGGGTCTTCGCGTGGACTTCCCCAGAGCGGAGAGTTTGCATTGAAGTCCCCACCACAGACAAATGGTCTTTTATTAGTTATGAGATGTTGCCATTCCTCAAGGGTAGAGTCAAAATCTTTCACTGATGGAGCTATATAATTAGAGCCAAAAATAAATTCTCCTTCCGCCGCAGTAATTGTAATGAAAATACAGTGATCCCCTGTGAAGAGGTGGTTAATTATAAGGCTGGCATTATTGACAATCAGGTGAGCCGAACAAAGTTTAGATGAGAAAATCCTACAGCCAGAGAAGCCTGTTGGTTTTCCTTCACTACTGCAATGCACATCCTGGAGCAGTGCTAAGTCTATGGAGTTTTCATCCATAAAGCGTTTCGCTTCAGGACTAGCCACCTTGCAATGGTTAAGATTGCTCTGCAGGATTTTCAGAGTCCCTATCGGAGGAGGCTTCACAGAAGCCTGAGATGGTTCTGAGGATTTACTTGCAGCTTTGGCTCCTTGAAGATTAATTTGATTGGCGTTGACTATTATTTCCGGGATATCGTTGTTTGAGTCGTTTTCTGTTAAGTTTTGGGAATCTTGGGTGCTATTGTCTGGAATAACTGTTGTTTGAGGAAGGTCTTGATTGTTGGAATCTGGAGGTTGATCAGGTTTTTTTAATACTTTGAATTCTGACTGCTGTTTTTGATGGAGTTATTTCTGTCTTTCAGATAAAATAAGAATACTGGGCACTTGCTGGAATTTGCTGCGTGTGGGAAGTCTTCTCTTGTTCCTGCGCAGTTGATGCATTTGTATTTGTTTGGGGTTTCTCTGAACTTGCAGTTTTCTGTCTCGTGTTTTCCTTTGCAGTATGCACATGCTTGTTCATATCTGCATCTAGCGCTCGTGTGGCCATATCTTTGGCAGTGTCCACATCGCATCACAGGGCGGTACTCTTCAATTCTGCAGGAATTAAAACCAATCAGGATTCTTCCATCCTGTGTCAGAATCCTGGCCATATTTGCTTCAATATTTATTACTAGCTGGTAGGTTTTACCACCCTTTCGTTGTATTTTTCTCAGTATTTCTACTGGAACTTCAACTTTATATTCTGTTAGGATCTTTTCTGTTATTTCCTCGCTCTCCATAATGTTTGGAATTCCGATGATTATGACTTTCTTCATATTTGTCGATCTAAATGTGAGTTCTGTTATGTCTTTCAGTGTTGCTATCGTTTCTATGAATTTCAACACTTCCTCCGTCTTTGTGTCATCTTCGGCTTGTATTATTAGTGTGTTCTTGTCTCTTGATGTGTAGCATGTTATTTTTGGGAGGCCTGTTGTGTTTCGTGCTGCCCTGTTTAGGATTTCTCTGATGGTGTTGAGTGTTGTATTTGTGGATGTATTACGTTTAATGAGAATGGCTGCTCTTGAGAGGTTGTGCCTTGGTGTAGATTCTTGTTTTTTCAGCACCTCAGAGTATTGTTGCTGTGCTTGTGTGTCTTGTTTTTCTTCTTCTGTATTTTTTGTTATGTTTAGTTTTTCTCTAATTTCCTCTGTGTGTTTTTCGATGTTTAGCACTCTCTCGTTAATGACGTGTAGGATGTTTTTGTCCAGGGTTTGGCTGCTTGCACCCAATGTTTGTTCTGTGTTTTGGGTTTCTTTTTGCTGTTGGTTTTGTTCTTGTCTTTTTAGCCGTTCTTCTAGGATTTTTATTTGACAATCTTTTTCTTTTATTTTTTCTTCCAGTTTCTCTATATTTTCTGAGTGCGTTATTGCTTTGTTCTGGTCTATTTGCTCGCTGTCTTCGTCGGTTCCATTTTCTTCTGTTGATTTTGCTAATTGTTGTTTTAGATTTGTATTTTGTGCTTCTAATTCCTGAATTCTTTCTGTAGCACAGTTCCAGTATTTTTGCGCTTCTTCTGAATCTCCGCGACTTCTTCTTTTCTTTAGTTTTATGTAGTGGTTCAATAATTCCAAGATTTCTATTTTTTGTGCGTGTTCTTTGTTAAATTTTGGTATGTCCGCTTTAACTGGAATTGTTGCTGGGGCAAGGTGTTGAGTTGTTGAAGTTGCAATGTGTTTTTCTATTAGTCTGTAGTTTCCCTTGAAGACTTTTTTATTACGCACCACATCTGTGGTGTTGCTTGTCTCATCATAGTCTGAAGCTGATGATTCCATCTGGCTTGATGGCATTGTCAGTGGGTCCTCTTGAGTATTCGATGTCGTCTGCACATCCACTCTCCAAAAAACTGTTCCAGATCCTGGAAATGACACTTTGTGACACTCCAATGGCTTGCGCTACTTCGGCTTGAGTTTGGCCCCCTTCTAACCTACCAACAATTATCAAAGCTTCTGAATCTGTCAAATGACTTCGCTGAGACATCGTACTCATCGAAACAAAGCAATCACTGAATGCCGATCATCCTTGTCTTCATTCTCTTTTATCCAGTTGAAAGTCAAATTTCATTCGCTGCCGCTGAAGCGACGTTTTTGACGTCGAACTCAAAATTTGCATACTCCACAGTTTGAAAACCAGAAAAATTTGCATTTGTGATTCTCTTCTTCTATTTTCGGCAAAAAAATTTCGTTTATATCTTTATTTTATATAAAACTTCAAATATCCTTTAATTGTTTTGAGCAGTGTATATAATTATTCTTTCAAGTTAATGCTAATTCAAATCAGATAAGCGCCATCTCTCAAAACAAGATGAATTTTTTTCAAATTCCATTCAGTGCATACTTTTTCAATTATATTACTAATAGCTTCTCCGGTATGGGAGAGAGGAAAATATTTTGCACTAAGAACAGCATCGTAATTAATGAAATCCTTACTTATCCAATGCCCTGCCACACTTATAAAGCTGTTGTTATTAACAGAACTGGTCCAAATGTCTGAAGTAAGAGAGATATATTCTGCTTTTTCTAGTAGAAATGATATCTTCCCTTCTCAGTCTTCATACATATCTGGCAACACAGTGCCCTGGAAATAATTTCTGCATGGAACTTTATACCTTGGTTCAGCTTCTTTCATTAATTTGATGAAACCTATGTCTTCTACAAAAGAAAAGGGCTGGTTATCACAAGCAATCATCTCTCCTATGATTTTATGGAGTTTTGTTGCTCTCTGATCATTTATGTCCAAATTTTTTTTTTTTTTTTTTTTTTTTATCTAGTATTCCTTCCAAACTTACTTGTTTTCTTTCGATGGCTTGGCTTACAGTTTTAGACTCTAATGAACTTGCATCTGAATTGCTTTCCTGATTTATTTCACTATAATGCTTTGGATGCTTGTTTTTAATATGGTTCATCAATAAAGTTGTTGTGGCTTTCTTTCCAGTACCACCTCTTGATAAAATACAATTACAGAGTTTACATTTTGCTTTAGTTTCATCATTTACCTGGGACTCAAAGAATCCCCAAACAAAACTTTTTTTATTAAATAAGCTCATGACAATGACAAACTATCAGCTATCTACAAATATAAACTAGAATCAGCTAATTAATATCTGATATATCAAATATACCAAATAATATCACATTATAGTCACATGGTGACTTTTCACAAAAGAGCACAATGGTGACTTCACAGTAATCTTTCTGTCACTTGAAAGTCATCATGTGACTTTAATGCGACATTATTTGGTAACTTATCACAATGCAGCGTTCACGATGACTTTGAAATTGAGTCTACAGATGACAGTCACATGAGAGTCACAATGTAACTACATTGTAAAGTCACCTGGTGACTCGTCACAAATAAGCAGTCACATTGATGTCTCAGTGGAGTAACATATAGCGATCATTTGAGACTCATAATGAGACGTGTGGAATTTCCTATTTTTCGTTTTACCGTAGTGACTGTGACACTTGTGACCATGTGTGACATGAATGAGATGCTATATGGACTAGCTGTGCTGTAGGGATTGTAATTATTTGAATTATATTATTTCCTTTTGAGTATTTGCGTACTTGAAAATTAGCATTTTGTGATTGGTCCTTAATTTTGGACACCGGTGTATTTCATTCTGTTAGTATGTTGCGAAAATAAATGACATTTATAAGAAATCTTTAAAATTCATTCAATTTTTTTAATGGGACTCTGTAAAAGCAAAATGTCATTAAATGTACAACGGGCTTGATACAAATTGTCATATTTGTTTAGCCCAAATTCTTGAAGAATGCAATGAGAGTCCTTTAAAATATCCACAAACTTAGCTGTTATGACGTATGCTATACTGGGACGACATTTTTAGCAATAAAACGTTTGAAAACATATGTACAAAATTTCAAACATTATTTTGGTAGACACTGGCGTCAATAAATCACCGCAGAAGCATTTAAATAAGATTATAATTTTATTTGCAATTCAAAAGGCTTAAATTTTCTTATGTGATTATTTTAAATTGAATCATTTGAAATCGCAGTAAAACTTAATAAGATTCTTAACACTTGACAATTAGTAAAAAACACTTATAAAATAAGACAATAAAATTTTTGGACCTCAAATCCCTCTCTGAAATATTTTTCTGGGTACGGCCCTGTCTGGACGCAAGATTTTTCGCTCTTGTTTTTCAGTGTAAAGGGTTTAAGTTAGATAAGTATGAAAAATTTCTTACTTTCTTGGCCACTCTATATGGAAGGCATTTTGCAAACTCAGATGAAAATAACATTTATTTCATGAGGCAATAAGCGTCAGTGCTGCCATTTATTAGTTTTGTACCGAAGTAAAACAACATTCAACTCTGATCTTAAGTGAAAACGTAAAACTATTCGGATGCGGCAATCCCAAAACATTCTTCTATCTCACACATGTTAATACTTCCTGAAAAATGCAGCATAGCAGCGCCACCGGTTAGATGATTTACACCAAAATCTAATCAGCAACAATTTATGTCAACTTCTAACTCAATCTGAAGTTTCATGAAAATCCGTGCATTAGTTTTTGAGTAGAGCTATGACGGAAATCGTAAGAAATTCTGCAGAGCAGCGCCAACTGTTGGGCGATATATACCAAAACCTAATAAGCAACAACTTAAGTCAACTTGGTAACTGAATCTGAAATTTGATTAAAATCCGTGCGTTACTTCGTGTTCTCAAACCCAAAAGGGCAACTTTCTGACATAAGTTTTAATTTATTTTTGTTCGAAAATGCGTGAAACTAGCTGGTGTTGTTTTCAGAAACTATGTAATTGAGCTGTTTTTTCCATTTTTTTTGCAAACGCAATAGATTTTTCAGAAAATAGTGTCAAAATGGGCGTTTTGAACCTAATTTCCGCGCGAAGGAAGAAAGAGACTCAAGAGCGGGCGAAAAACGTGTTTGTCACATGATCAAAATTCCTTATAACTCAATAGGTAATTGATTTATCAAAAAATGGAAAAAAAACTTCAATTTCAAATCGCTTCCATGGCCAGGCTTTCCAATTGTATACCTTCCCGTTAAATATGAATTTGTAAATGCGTCAAAACGTTTTGCGCTTGTTGAGCAGAGCAGTTAAGAACAGCCTTAAGATAAAACTATTGCGGGAATAAAAAAAAAAAATGCATCACAGCAGCGCCTCCTGTTGAGCAAATTATACGAAACGTAGTCCTCAGCGCCAACTCATATCAAGGACTAACTGAATCTGAAGTTTGATGATAATCCAGGCATTAGTTCTTGAGATAGTGCCATTGCGGAAATCGTAAAAAATGCAGCATAGCAGCGCCACCTGTTGAGCGATTTGCACCAAAAACTAATCAGCACCCATTTATATCAGGGACTAACTTAATATAGGTTTTTATTAAATTCCGTGCATTAGTTCTTGAGATAGAGCGACCACAAAAGTTTCGTCACATACAGAGTCACAGACTCACAGACTACCATTTTGTAAAAACATGTTTTTTGTGATCTCTGACCCCTAAAACGTATAAATCCGTCGAAAACCGGAATTCGAAAATTTTCATGAATCCAGTACTTTCTTCTTATAAAGATAGTAGAAAGTAAAAATCAAACGGCTTATTTTTTATGCGAAAAAGAATAGAGGTCTCCTTTTGCGTACCTCTGTTCTGAAGACTTTAAAGGTTCTATTATACAGGGTATCCATTCTCAACGGTGTCCAATGGCTAATTTCTAAACCATTAGTCATAGACATATAGTTCCAATTATAAAAATGTTTTAAATGAACTAAAGAAGCATTTTAAAAATCGTTTTGATCAGTAAAAACATTTCTGAAAAAGTTACGAAATTTAAATTTTTGTACGGTCCCGCTATCCTATAAGTGATAGTTAGTAAAATTTTCCGATTACACTTAGCAAATAAGGCAAACAAAACAAAACAAAACAAAACAAAAACATTCATATAACACTAAACTTGACCGCGTTAAGAAGCTTTGAATTGTATGTATTATACCAATTTTCTGCATCTGTACACAGGTGAGCTGGTCATGCTTCGAGGGATCGTACACAGAGTGCTTTAACGTATTAGAAGGATTTATTTCACGTGTCCATTTTTGCATTGCAGCCGAAGAGAGTCACTTCAAACAATTTTTAAGATAACTTTGATTTTTATTAAGTAAGTTTTAAATTAGAAAGTCTAACAGTATTTTAAAATAGATATCATTTTATAAAGAATTACGGCTTCAGGATTATCATCATTTCATTTATTTTTTAACTTATATTTCTAATACAAGTTGTATAAAAAATGTTTAATATGTCAGAATGAAAACAGATTGCAAATTTATATTTTATTGTTAATTTTACTCTGAACAATTGTTTTTTTTTTTTTTTTTTAAATCTAATATAACTTATAGGACCAGGGGACTGCATAACAATTTTAATTTCGTAATTTAGGTAGCTTTCATTACAAAAAGCTACCTATTGCAGCCGTTCGGAGGAAAGCGATTTCAAAAAAATTTGGTATATTTTCATCGATCATGACCCCCAGACCCCGAAACCACCCTCCGTTCAAAAGTTGATATATATATATATATATATATGATCTTTGTCACACTGTAACTCTCGTATTTATGGACCGATTTGGATGAAACTTGGTGTGTACATAGTACAAACAAATGTCTCGACCGAGTTCGTTGGCCAGCTTCATCCGCCATCTTGTTTCAAAATGGCGGCCATTTAAATTTTTTTTTTAATTTAAAATTTGAAATGTGGTACCAAAAAATTTTAAATTGAAAAATATATTTTCTTATTTGTTTGACCTTGATACAAAGATTCCGGAGCATTTTTTGTTTCGTCTATATCTTAAAAAATGGCTGAGTTATAGCACTTTGAATTTCTAGCTTGGCTGACATTTTGAAACGACCTGATTTTTGTCACACGATAACAGGCGTATTTATGAATCGATTTGGATGTACTTTGGTGTATGCATAATACGTACCAATGTCTCGACCGAGTTCGTTGGCCAGCTTCATCCGCCATCTTGTTTCAAAATGGCGGCCACTTAATTTTCTTTTTAAATTTAAATTTGAAATGTGGTACCAAAAAATTAAAAATTGAAAGATATTTTTAGGTAGCTTTCTTTACAAAAAAGCTACCTATTGCAGCCGTTCGGAGGAAAGCGATTTCAAAAAATTTTGGTATATTTTCATCGATCATGACCCCCAGACCCCGAAACCACCCTCCGTTCAAAATTGATATATATATATATATATATATATATATCTGACCTATGTCACACTGTAACTCCCGTAATTATGAACCGATTTCGATGTAATTCGGTGTGTACATAGTACATACCAATGTCTCGACCGAGTTCGTTGGCCAGCTTCATCCGCCGTTTTGTTTCAAAATGGCGGCCATTTAAAATTTTTAAAAAATTTAAAACTTGAAATGTGGTACCAAAAAATTAAAAATGGAAAAATATTTTTTTCTTATGTATTTGACCTTTATACAAAGATTCCGGATCAGTTTTTGTTTCGTCTATACCTTAAAAAATGGCTGAGTTATAGCATTTTGAATTTCTAGCGTGGCTGACATTTTGAAACGTCCTGAAATTTGTCACGCGATAAAAGGCGTATTTATGAACCGATTTGGATGTAATTCGGTGTGTACATAGTACATACCAATCTCTCGACCGAGTTCGTTGGCCAGCTTCATGCGCCACTTTGTTTCAAAATCGCGACCATTTAAAATTTTTTTAAAAATTTAAAATTTGAAATGTGGTACCAAAAAATTGAAAATGGAAAAATATTTTTTTCTTATGTATTTGACCTTTATACAAAGATTTCGGAGCAGTTTTTGTTTCGTCTATATCTTAAAAAATGGCTGAGTTATAGCATTTTGAATTTCTAGCGTGGCTGACATTTTGAAACGTCCTGAATTTTGTCACGCGATAAAAGGCGTATTTATGAACCGATTTGGATGTAACTTCGTTTATACATAGTACATACAAATGTCTCGACCGGGTTCGTTGGCCAGCTTCACCCGCCATCTTGTTTAAAAATGGCGGCCATTTAAATTTTTAAGAAAAATTTAAATTTGAAATGTGGTACCAAAAATTGAAAATTGAAAAAATATTTTCTTCTTATGTATTTGACCTTTATACAAAGATTCCGGATCAGTTTTTGTTTCGTCTATATCTTAAAAAATGGCTGAGTTATAGCATTTTGAATTTCTAGCGTGGCTGACATTTTGAAACGTCCTGATTTTTCTCACGTAATAACAGGCGTATTTATGAACCGACTTGGATGTACCTTGGTGTGTACATAGTACATACAAATATCTCGACCGAGTTCGTTGGCCAGCTTCATCCGTCATCTTGTTTCAAAATGGCGGCCATTTAAAAAAATTAGAAAATAAAAAAATTTAAATGAGATACCAAAAAATTGGAAAATGAAAAAGATTTTTTTTGTATGTGTTTGACCTTAATAGAAAGATTCCGGAACAGTTTTTCTTTCGTCTGTATCTAAAAAAAAATGGCTGAGTAATAGCATTTTGAATTTCTCTTGTGGCTGACATTTTAAAACGACCTGATTTTTGTCACGCGATAACAGGCGTATTTATGAACCTATTTGGATGTAACTTGGTCTGTACATAGTACACACCAATGTCTCGACCGAGTTCGTTGGCCAGCTTCATTCGCCATCTTGTTTCAAATAGGTTGCCATTTAAAAAAATTAAATTTAAAATTCCAAATGAGGTATTAAAAAATTGGAAAATGAAAAAGATTTTTTTTTTTATGTGTTTGGCCTTGATACAAAGATTCCGGAGCAGTTTTTGTTTCTGAAAATTTGTTCTTTTGTTGATATCTTAAAAAATGGTTGATTTATAGCACTTTGAATTTCTAGCATGGCTAACATTTTGAAACGATCTTGTATTTGTCACGCTTTAACACACGTATTCGCCTATTTAGATGTAAGAAGGCATGTGGATAGTATACATCAACACCTCGACCAAGTTCGCTGGCCAGATTCATCAGCCATCTTGTTTCAAAATGGCGGCCATTAAATTAAAAAATATATATATATTTAAAGTGAGGTGCAAAAAAATTAGAAATTGAAAAAGGTTTCTTTCTTAAGTATTTGATCTTGATATAAGGATTCAGGAGCATTTTTTGTTTGTCTTTACCTTAAAAAATGGCTCAGATATAGCAGTTTCAATTTCTATTGTGGGTGACATTTTGAAAAATCTGATTTTTTGCATGCGACAGCACTCCTATATATTAACCGATTCCGATGTGAGTGAGCATGTGCACAGCAATTACTTAGGTCTTGACCAAGTTCACTGCTTAGCCTCATCCACCATGTTGTCTTTTAATGACAGGCACTTTAAGAAATTGCCGAATTTGGCAGCCAAATATAAGTTACTTTAAAGAAAAGCAGCTTGGATAAAGCTGACTAATTTCGCGAAATTCTCATTCATTATATTGATAAAAATTAGTATTGAATCTCCTATATTCGGTTTCCACTAAATTGAGCTTCGTGTGTTTGCATGATATAAGTTGGTTTTTTTTAAATAAGGATTATGAAAGCTACCTCTTCCTCCCGGCACTGGCCGGAAGGACTTTTTTCTTATGTGTTTGGTCTTGATACAAAGATTCCGGAGCAGTTTTTGTTTCGTCTATATCTTAAAAAATGGCTGAGTTATAGCACTTTGAATTTCTAGCGGGGCTGACATTTTGAAACGACCTGATTTTTGTCACGCGATAACAGGCGTATTTATGAACCGATTTGGATGTACCTTGGTGTATACATAATACGTACCAATTTCTCCACCGAGTTCGTACGCCAGCTTCATCCGCCATCTTGTTTCAAAATGGCGGTCATTTAAAAAAATTTTAAAAATTTTAAATTTAAAATGAGGTACCAAAAAATTGGAAAATGAAAAAGATTTTTTTGTATGTGTTTGACCTTAATACCAAGATTCCGGAACAGTTTTTTTTTTTTCTTCTATATCTAAAAAAATGGCTGAGTTATAGCATTTTGAATTTCTATTGTGCCTGACATTTCGAAACAACCTGATTTTTGTCACGCGATAACAGGCGTATTTATGAACCGATTTGGATGTAACTTGGTGTGTACATGTTTCAAAAGGGCTGCCATTTAAAAAAAATTAAATTTTAAATTTAAAATGAGTTATCAAAAATTGAAAAAAGAAAAACATTTTTTTTATGTGTTTGACCTTGATACAAAGATTCCGGAGCAGTTTTTGTTTCGTATATATCTTAAAAATGGTTGAATTATAGCACTTTGAATTTCTAGCTTGGCTGACATTTTGAAACGACCTGATATTTGTCACACGATAACAGGCGTATTTATGAATCGATTTGGATGTACCTTGGTGTATACATAATACGTACCAATGTCTCGACCGAGTTCGTTGGCCAGCTTCATCCGCCATCTTGTTTCAAAATGGCGGCCATTTAAATTTTTTTTAATTTTAAATTTTAAATGTGGTACCAAAAAATTAAAAATTGAAAAATATTTTTCTCTTATGTGTTTGATCTTGATACAAAGATTCCGGAGCAGTTTTTGTTTCGTCTATATCTTAAAAAATGGCTGAGTTATAGCACTTTGAATTTCTAGCGGGGCTGACATTTTGAAATGACCTGATTTTTGTCACGCGATAACAGGCGTATTTATGAGCCGATTTGGATGTACCTTGGTGTATACATAATACGTACCAATTTCTCGACCGAGTTCGTACGCCAACTTCATCCGCCATCTTGTTTCAAAATGGCCGTCATTTAAAAAAATTTTTAAAATTTTAAATTTAAAATGAGGTACCAAAAAATTGGAAAATGAAAAAGATTTTTTTGTATGTGTTTGACCTTAATACCAAGATTCCGGAACAGTTTTTTTTCTTCTATATCTAAAAAAATGGCTGAGTTATAGCATTTTGAATTTCTATTGTGGCTGACATTTTGAAACAACCTGATTTTTGTCACGCGATAACAGGCGTATTTATGAACCGATTTGGATGTAACTTGGTGTGTACATGTTTCGAAAGGACTGCCATTTAAAAAAAATTAAATTTAAAATTTAAAATGAGTTATCAAAAATTGAAAAAAGAAAAACATTTTTTTTTATGTGTTTGACCTTGATACAAAGATTCCGGAGCAGTTTTTGTTTCGTATATATCTTAAAAATGGTTGAATTATAGCACTTTGAATTTCTAGCTTGGCTGACATTTTGAAACGACCTGATTTTTGTCACACGATAACAGGCGTATTTATGAATCGATTTGGATGTACCTTGGTGTATACATAATACGTACCAATGTCTCGACCGAGTTCGTTGGCCAGCTTCATCCGCCATCTTGTTTCAAAATGGCGGCCATTTAATTTTTTTTTTAATTTTAAATTTGAAATGTGGTACCAAAAAATTGAAAATTGAAAAATATTTTTT
This sequence comes from Maratus speciosus, assembly GCA_963932465.1. Classification (NCBI taxonomy): domain Eukaryota; kingdom Metazoa; phylum Arthropoda; class Arachnida; order Araneae; family Salticidae; genus Maratus; species Maratus speciosus. The sequence goes on from OZ010798.1 coordinate 468,162,260, forward strand.
TCTTATGTGTTTGATCTTGATACAAAGATTCCGGAGCAGTTTTTGTTTCGTCTATATCTAAAAAAATGGCTGAGTTATAGCATTTTGAATTTCTATTGTGGCTGACATTTTGAAACAACCTGATTTTTGTCACGCGATAACAGGCGTATTTATGAACCGATTTGGATGTAACTTGGTGTGTACATAGTACATACCAATGTCTCGACCGAGTTCGTTGGTCAGCTTCATTCGCCATCTTGTTTCAAAAGGGCTGCCATTTAGCAAAAAATTAAATTTTAAATTTAAAATGAGTTATCAAAAATTGAAAAAAGAAAAAGATTTTTTTTATGTGTTTGACCTTGATACAAAGATTCCGGAGCAGTTTTTGTTTCGTATTTATCTTAAAAATGGTTGAATTATAGCACTTTGAATTTCTAGCATGGCTGACATTTTGAAACGATCTGATATTTATCACGTGATAATACGCGTATTTATTAACATATTTCGATGTAAGAAGGCATGTGGATAGTATATCGTAATGTCTCGACCAAGTTCGCTGGCCAGCTTCATCAGCCATCTTGTTTCAAAATAGAGGCCATTAAATTAAATAAAAAAGTTATATTTAAAGTGAGGTACAAAAAAATTAGAAATTGGAAAAGGTTTCATTCTTAAGTATTTGACCATGATATAAGGATTCCGGAGCATTTTTTGTTTTGTCTTTATCTTAGAAAATGGCTCAGATATAGCAGTTTGAATTTCTAATGTGGGTGACATTTTGAAAAATCTGATTTTTTGCCTACGACAGAACTTGTATATATCAACCGATTCCGATGTGAGTGAGCATGTGCACAGCAATTACTAAGGCCTCGACCAAGTTCACTCGTTAGCCTCATCCACCATATTGTCTTAAAATGGCAGGAACTTGTAGATATCGCCGAATTTGGCAACCAAATATAAGTTACTTTAAATAAACGCAGCTTTGATAAAACTGACTAATTTCGCGAAATTCTCATTCATAATGATTTAGTATTGATAAAGATTAGGATTGAATCTCCTATAATCGGTTTCCACTAAACTGAGCTTCGTGTGTTTGAATAATATAAGCTTGCTTTTTAAAAATAAGGAATATGAAAGCTACCTCTTCCTCCCGGCACTAGCCGGAAGGACTTTTTTTAAGAGAGGCTTTTATTGACTCAAATCGCTTTTAAGGCTGTACTCAAGTCCAAACTGCTTACTTTCTGACACATTTTTAAATTCATTTCCGGCTTTCAAACGCATCCAATTGGCACGTTCTCTTATTCAGAAACTATATAATGTCGCGTATTAGTCAATTTTTTGATAAAAACGGAATATATTTCAAAAAATGCTGTCAAAGTGGACATTTTGAACCGAATTTTCCAAAACGATAGTGCTGGAAACAAAAAAAAAAAAAAAAAAAAAAAAAAAAAATGGCCGTACTGCGAAAATAATTGCTTATAAATCAAGTTCTAATTAATTGAATGAAAAAATAACAACACAGAATCTTCTCAAAAAACACGTCAGCAAGTTTCATGTTTTCACTTTTAAAAATGAGTCTGAAAATTCCGAGTTGTTGAGCGCGGAAAAATATTTTTTTTTCATACCACCTTAAAATACTTCTTTACCTCATTTAAAATATTTTTGTATTTGGAACTACAGTAAAACCGGCCCGGCCCTTACAGAAATCAGTGAAAACAGGCACGGCCCGACTCAATTTCTATAAAAAATTCAGATTTTTCTTAACATATAATTACGATTCCTTCAAAGAGTACTGCATGCATATTTATGGAAATATTTTATAATTACCATTCCTTCGCAAGACAGAGTATACACAATAGCAACAATAAGGATTAGTACTGAGATTCTTAGACATTTTAACATTCAAATAAGGATTCATTAAAAAATTAATGTAAGTTTAGAATAAAAGAAAAATATGAGGGTTAAAAACATCATAACTTTCGATGCTGTATAATAAAAAGTAGGTTTGTGAAAATATTTCTCTGTCATTTATTAAGACTTTTCTCAAATCTAAAGGAGCTACTTTCTCACACATTTCTGAATTCATTTCTTTTCGAAAACACATAAGATTAACAGGTGTTCTTATTCAGAAACTATGTAATCGAATGGCGTTATCCATTTTTTGATAAAGACAATATATCTTTGAGAAAATACTGCCAAAGTTAGCGTTTTAAATCGAATTTCCGGAAGCGGCAGCTCGGGAAAGGAAAAAAACCTGCAGCGACGTGACAAGAATCTCTTATATCTCGACAGGTTATTTATTTATAACTAGTCGGATGTACCAATCCCAAAACTTTCTTCTATCTCATACATGTTAATACTTCAAAATCCGCTATCACACTGCCAAAATTAAATGGCAATCTATGCATCTCATGAGGATTCTAACGATATGAAATTCCGTGCGTTAGTTCTTGAGATATGACTATCGCTGAAATCGTCTAAATTCAGCAAAATGCTGCCTAGCAGCGCCACCTATTGGGTGATTTATACCAAATCCTAATCAGCAACAATTTATGTCAACTTCTGACTGAATCTGAAGTTTGGAGAAAATCCGTACATTAGTTTTTTAGATAGAGCAATAACGAAAATCGTGAAAATTCCTGCATAGCAGCGCCACCTATTGGGTGATTAACACCAAAACCTAATTAACAACAACTTGTGTCAACATACAACTAAATCTGAAGTTAGGTGAAAATTCGTCCATTAGTTCTATTGATAGAGCTATTGAGGCAATCGTGAAAAAGGCAGCAGAGAAGCGCCACCTGTTGGGCGATTTACACCAACACATAATCAGTAGCAAGTCATATCAAGGACTAACTGAATCTGAAGTTTGATGAAAATCCGTGCGTTAGTTCTTAAGATAGAGCTATTGGGGAAATCGTGTAAATCCTGCAAAATTCATCATAACAGCGCCACCTTTTGGACGATTTACACCAAAACGTAATCATCATCAATTCATATCAAGGACTAACCAAATCTGAAGTTTGATCGAAATCCGTGCATTAGTTCTTGAGATTGAGCTATTGCGAAAATCGTGAAAAATGCAGCATAGCAGCGCCACCTGTTGAGCGATTTACCTTCAAAACTAATCAGCATCAATTTGTATTAGGGACTCACTGAATATGAATTTTTATTAAATTCCGTGCATTAGTTCTTGAGATAGAGCGCCCACAAAATTTGTGTCACATACACACAGACAGACAGACAGACTCACAGAGTCACAGACAGACATTTTGTAAAAACATGTTTTTTGGAATCTCTGACCCCTAAAACGTTTAAATCCGTCGAAAACCGGAATTCGAAAATTTTCATGAATCCAATACTTTCTTCTTGTAAAGATAGAAGAAAGTAAAAAATGGAAAGCATTAATCGATTCCAAATCCCTTCAGTAGTCAGGCCTGTCAATTTTAAGCTTTAAACAGTTAAAAATTAGTCAGTACATAAGTCAAAGTTTCGCGTTGTCGAGCAGTGAATTTGAGAATTACCTTAAGGTATATTTTCATAGATTACAGAAGTTCATTATCGCTATTAATATTTTTACAAAACATATCGCCTGCTCAACACATCCTGAGAACAATTAAGCCCATCTCCGGTCCGGCTCGACTATGTAAATAAGAAATGCAAGCTTGATCTCAGCACGGCACGAGTCTGCTGAAAAAGAAAAAAAAAACTAATCCCGTGTCAGACACCACGTAACTCTCCGATTCCGATCTCTACGCTTGACATGTTACATTTCTGTAATGATGTTGTCAAACTAGCATCGACTCATGACGCACATTTACATTTATTCTCGCGAAAGTTACATTCATTGAAAATAGCTCATATTTTATCGGCTTCGTTTAAATTTTTATATCGGGCCGGTTGCCCCGCTAAATTTATTTTAACGGCCCATGCAGACCTTTAAGGGGGCTGGTCACTCAGCTTTAGAATTCTCCTCCGTAATGTTAAGTCTATGACTTTAGATACATTCGTCTATTTAGAATATCTTCTCGGGAAATTTCTATTTTTAACATCTTTTTTCTGTGCACTCTTCTTAAAAGAGGTATCTTTTTTTGTTAGTTTTCGAGATATTTCTAAAATCGATGCTGAATTTAATATTTTATGTGTTAAAAGCGGGCGAACGGTGAGTAAGATTTTAACACTTCCTATAAAATAAGTCTATATTTTAGAAATATTTTGAGAACTAAGAAAAAAAGAGACATCTTTTAGGAAGTGTACACAAAGGAGATATTTCTCGAGGAGATATTTTAACCCTTAAATGCCGGGTGTTGCTTTTCGGCAACATGCCCAATTTAGGCTCTAAAATACTATTAGAATAATATTGAAGCTATAATGCCTAACGTTGCAATAAAATACATTCTGTAAATATTATTAAATTGATTTTCAACATGTAGATGGTAACACTTGTGCTGTTTAAGAATAAAGATAGATTTATTTTTCAATTGTTGCTACTTGTTCTTTTTGTTTTGTTTGGAAGCTTGCGAAATACCCTATTTTGTTTTGCAGTGAGCCAGTAAAATTTATTTCTTATTATAGTTTCTAAAACTCTTGTGTGTTTAATATTATAGAATTTTATCAAAGAAAATTATTTTTTCAATTAAAGACCAGTATTGCCGATTAGTTACAAACTGTTTTTTAGCCGTAAACCATACTTAAAATAAAATATGATTTTTTTAAGCATTTTTTCCATGATTTATTTAAAAAAATGAAAGCCGAAAAACATTATTACAATGATTTTTGAAAAATCAGGCATTTAAGGGTTAAATAGACGAATGCATCCAATGCCCATAGACTTTACATGAGTGAGGGGAAATCGGAAGCTGGGTGACCAGCCCCCTTAACTGTTTATTTTTTCCCGAATACTGAATAATGAGTTTGTCAGTTGTAAAGAATCGAAGCACTTTCACTCTAAAAAGACGCCAACTCACAAGATAACCTTGCCAGCGCAACAACCTCCTTTGCAAGCATGGATGAGGGAGTTGAGTGGACAAACGGAATAACCGGTAATTCTGATTTACCGTTAAACGAAAACAAAAGGAAAAGACACCTGAGGATCAGCTTCACTTTCATCCCATCTTTCTCTCCAACCACTTTATTCTTATTCCAGCAATGATTCCGATCGCCGCTGCCGTAATCTGTGGGGTTCTTCTCTTACATACAGGTTTGTGCCCTTTTCTTGCTTTTCGGGTGTATATAATTACTCTCTTATGAAAATAGAAATAGAGTGTACTAATATGTGTATTTAATCTCTGTGCTATATATATATATATCGAATTTTATAAATAAGTGTGATTTTAGAAACTGCATTCGAGGAAAATGAGTATTTTTAACTTTGGATGTAGGAGGCAATGATTTTGATTACTTTTCTCTTAACCCATATTGGACCGCTGTCCTATAAATAGGACAGCTAATAAAACATTTTATTAAATAAATTTGATAATAATTTTTTGGATGCATTTTGTTATGACGTCTTTAAAATACATAAAAATATAACATATAAACAAAAAAACAAGTAACCAATTAAAATTTAATTGAACAAAATCTATTTAATCTCTGTGCTATATATATATATATATCGAATTTTATAAATAAGTGTGATTTTAGAAACTGCATTCGAGGAAAATGAGTATTTTTAACTTTGGATGTAGGAGGCAATGATTTTGATTACTTTTCTCTTAACCCATATTGGACCGCTGTCCTATAAATAGGACAGCTAATAAAACATTTTTTTAAATAAAATTGATAATAATTTTTTGGATGCATTTTGTTATCACGTCTTTAAAATACATAAAAATATAACATATAAACAAAAAAAAACAAGTAACCAATTAAAATTTAATTGAACAAAATCTATTTAAAAAATTGTTTAAGGATTGTGCTCTTATAATCTAGAATTTTACCGTTATTATTATCTTTTTATTGGAGAAATCATAGAGTATTTTTGTACAACATAAACAGTATTTTTAAAGTAAAATAAAATATTTGCTCATAAAATTAGTTTATGTATGCATTTTATATGTCCTTACTTGTGTCCTACTAATATGTCCTGTTTATAGGACAACTAGTTACTTAAAAAATTAAAAACTTTTTTTCAAAATTTTGCTAGTATCTACTTAATTACACCATATTAATAATATAATTAAAGTTTTAAAAATTTTCAAAAATATTTAATCGGTGTGGTCCAATATGGGTTAAGTTGTGTAGCAGAAGAGGTGAAAAAAAAAAAAAAAACATTTAGAGGAGAATTGTGGTCTCCGTATTTACTTATACAATAATGCTTTCTTATTTAAACTAGGGGACCCGTCCCTGGTTATAAATTATAGGTGAGGACAATTTTTTAGGTGCGTTCGTAATTACAGTAGAACCTCAATTATCCGAAGTCATTGGGACCGACCCGCTTTCGGGAAATCGAAATATTCGGATAATCGAGAATGCTTCAATTTTGAGAATAAGGATAAATGTATGCAATATTTCTTACTATGGTAACAAGTGCTTAATAAAAATAAAGCAATAGCAAAATAGAAACGAAAATAAATTACAGTAAACTCTGTCTAAGGCGGAATCGGTCGGGACTGAGAAAAATTTCCGTGGTAGACAATATTCCGGCTTATGCAAAAAAGCTCCCCCCCCCCCCCCCCAAAAAAAAAAAAATCCCTGGAAGATGACGATCTTTTATTGATTCTCCTGACTAGAAAATCGGTTGAAAACTGAAATTCTGAAAGATCCTTTGTCTTTTTAAAGATAAATGAGAAACTTTATTCAATTTCTTAGTACTGCTGTAATACATTCATATTGGAAGTTTATACACACACACACAAAAAAAAAAAAAAAAAAAAAAAAAAAAAAAAAAACTTCAAGAAGGAGAAAGAACGCTATAATTTTGAATTTGAGTACAATCTTAAAGTATAATATATTGTACTTTCGGAAATACGTAATCATTTTCATAAATGTTCATTTTACTAGAAATATTAACTTTTAGATGCAATTTTGCATATGAAAAAATGGCATAAGCATAAATTCCTTAAAATTTAAAGTTTCTGTTCTTTTGAATTAACTTTTTTAAAAGCTTACGGAATTTTAGCTAACATGGTCGACATTGAGTTATTTGACTTATCAGTTTTAAAGTTTAATAAACAAAATGCTTTTCTTTTTAAATTATCCTTTTTCCGCCTTATGCAAAATTTTGGTTTCGGTGGGACCTTAAAATGCTTTCCGTTTCCGCGTCAGACAGATTCCGCCTTATGCAGCATGAATTAATGTAATTTTCTATGGGTTCGCCGGGACTTGAAAAAATTTCCGCGGTAGACAGATTTCTGGCTTATACAGAGTCCGCCTTAGACAGAATTTACTGTACCTGAATTTTAATTTTGAAATTAAGTTTCTTTTACGCATATCAGAAGAGTTTGAGAAAAATGTTTTGCTTGTCGCAGTTTCAATTGCTAATGCTTTGAAGCTCTATCACGAAGTTTTTAAACTATACTAGTTCAGCAGCATCAGTCTTTCTGCCGTTCCAGCCATGCCAAACCTTTTGCAACACATGCAAAAGCTTCAGATTCTTAATTTCTTCGTTTTCTTCGTTCCACTCCGCAGGTTACGGAAGCTCAGGTTAAATTCAAAGGAACTCTGAGAATTATTTTGATTACTTTTCTCTTAAGTTGAGTAGCAGAAGAGGGGAAAAAATAAAATATTTTGAGGAGAATTGCGATCTGCGCATTTATTTATGGCCCTTTTGGCTCGTGCCCTTTTCTTACTTTTCGGGTGTATATAATTACGTTCTTATGAAAGTATAAATAGAGTCTATTAATATGTGTATTTAATTCCTATGCTATATATATATGAATACATCAGAAGCCAAGGGGTACAAGTGACAAAATTTCGATTTGGAGTAAATTGAGTTCAAAGATAATGGACGTTAAAGTTGAACATCAATAATAATTAACTGAATTGAAATAGGAAACTGCTGCTTGTTTCTCAGTGGTCTTTGAACTCTTATTTCAATAAATGTGAAAAAAGTAGAATGCAATTTTCTTTAAATTTAAAATTCATCGATATTGATCATTATTCGGCAAAAGTGGTTGATCTCTAAAACACAACACATAATTAAAAAATCACTTATATTTCTTTACCTGAAAAGAAAAAAGCATATTTCTAGGACGTCTGTGCACTTAGTTCAATTTTTTCAATTTTGTCACTTATACCCCTTGGCTTCTGGGGTCCTCATATATATATCGAATTTTATAAATAAGTGTGATTTTAGAAACTGCATTCGAGGAAAATGAGTATTCTTAACTTTAGATATAGGAGGCAATGATTTTGATTACTGTTCTCTTAAGTTGTAGCTGAAGAGGTTAAAAAAAAAAAAACATTTAGAGGGGGAATTGCGGTCTCCGCATTTATTTACCTATACAATGATGCTTCCTTATTTAAGGGGGCAGATCACGTTGACGGTTTAAAAAAAATGATTTTTCAAAAATTTCAGAATGGTTACCTTCAGAAGTTATAAATCCCCTGCAAAAGAGTTTTACAAAAATACCAATCAGAACAGAAGTTATGGCTAAAAATATCTTGCATAAAAGCATTATCAACCAACTTTGAAGCTGTTTTTCTAAAAATTGATTTTTTGGTACTGCGTGCACTCGCATTTAAAAAGTAATTATCATAGAACCTTGAAATTATGTATATTCTTAGTTTATATGTGTTAGTTTATGCTGAACATCAATTTAGTCTGATTTTTGTCGCAGAAAATTGTGGATTGAAAAAATAAGTATACATTTTTTGGTGACATTTAGTGAATATGATTAGAAAAGCCATTAATTATGCTAAAGAATTTGAATATACTTTCACATTTAGGTTCAGTGTAAAATATAGTATTATAAGTAACAAAATATGAAAAATTAAACATATACCGGGTGTCTCAAAAATGACTGATGGATTTTAAAATTCAATAACTTCCAAACAAAGACAGATATTAAAAAAACTTTTTGCAAGAAGGTTATGTATGATGTAAGGAGTTTTTGTACTATGATTCTTGATTTTAGTTCGAATTTCAAACAATAGAGGGCGCTGAGAGCAATAGGTGCTCAGTCCAGACCGAATTTTGGTACTTGGGGATCCATTCAATACATGTTAATCTCCTTTTTTCGCATGGAAGAAGGGAGAGGCCGAAAAATCGAGCCTTGATTTAGCGGTTATTGCTTTCAGCGCCATCTACTGATGTTATTTGTAACTAAAACTGAGAATCGCAGCATAAAAACTCCCGACATCTTACATAACACTCCTGCAAGCATTTTTTAAATATCTGTCACCGTTTGCAAGTTATGGAATTTTAAAATCCATCAGTCATTTTTGGGACACCCGGTATCTTAGAGGTCTGCACGGGCCGGAATTTCCAGGCCCGGGCCCGGCCCGAACGAAAGCAATCTTGGCTCGGCCCGGTCCGGCCCGGTGTAAAAATTGGAAGTTCGGCCCGAGCCCGTCCCGGCCCGTTTGTATTTTTACAGTTCTCGGCAAGGCTCGGCCCGGCCCGTACAAAAATCAATGAAAACAGGCCCGGCCCGGCCTGACACAATTTCTACAAAAAAAACCCATTTTTTCTCAACGTACAATTGAGATTCTTTTAATGAATACTACATACATATTTATGGGAACATTTTACAGTATATTTTACATTACTATGATGTTCTCAAAACAGAAAACACACAATAGTAAACATTAACGATTACTTACAGTGTTTTAGTCATCGTATCTACAGACATTTCAAAATGGAAATAAGGATTCATTAAAAGATTAATGTAGTTCAGAATAAAGGATTAAAAACATGATAACTTTTGAAGCTGGTATAATAAAAAGTATATTTGTGAAAATATTTCTCTCATTTTTAAGGCTTTTCTCAAATCCAAAGGAGCTACATTTCGACACATTTATGAATTCTTTTCTTTTCGGAAACGCGTAAGATTGGCAGGTATTCTTATTCAGAAGCTATGTAAATGTCGTTTTTTTTTCATAGATAAAAGCAATATATCTTTCAGAAAATTCTGTCAAAGTTAGCGTTTTGAATCTAATTTCCGGAAGCGATAGCACAGGAAAGGAGAAAAACGTACAGTCACGTGGCAGGAATCTCTGTTATCTCTATAAGTAATTTATCAAATATGGAAAAAGCTATTCGTTTCCAAATGCCTTCAATAGGCAGGCCTGTCAATTTTATGCCTTTATAGTTAAAACTTTTGTCAGAAAATGTGTCTGAAAGCTTCACATTGTTGAGCAGTGAATATGAGAACCACCTTAAGGTATATTTCCAAAGATACTGTTAAGAGAAGTTCATTATCACTATTAATACTACAAAACACAATGACTGTTCTACACATCCTGAGATCGATTAAGACCAGTTCCGTCCCAGCACGAGTTTGCTGAAAAAAAATTAAACTCGGAATCAGACATCTTGTAACTGTACGATGCCGATCTCTACGATGGACATGTTACATTTCTGTATTGATGTTGTTAAACTCGCATCGGCTCATGACGCACATTTACACTTCTCGAGAAAATCATATTCATTGAAAATGGCTTGTATTTTATCTGCTTCGCTTAAATTCTTATATCGGGCCGATATGCCCGATTAATTTTTTTGCCGTCCCGGCCCGTTTATTTTGTCTGTCGGCCCGGCCCGTTGAAAAAATTGTCGCAATTCTGACGGCCCGGCCCGTTTGAAAATTCGCCTTCATTCCGCCGGCTCGGCCCGGTTCGCAGGCCGGGCCGGGTACGGGCCTCGGGCCAAGCCCGGGCCCGTGCAGACCTTTACGGTATCTGCAATAGAATTTGTAAAATCGCAAAATGCATATTTCAATATTCATATTTTTCAAAAGCCACTTTTGTAGTTATGATTTAATTAATTAATATTAACTAAATATATGTGTATTTGAATATTTTATCAAACCATAAGAATATGTGAAAGTAAAGAAAAAAAAATTGTTGCGTTTCATTCATTGGTCAAGAAATCACAGAGTTTTTCGTACTGCTTTAAATATGGTCATTTTCTGGCTGCTCAACGTGAACTGCCCCCTTAAACTAGGAGACCATGGTTATAAATTATAGGTGAAAACAAATTTTTAGGTACGTTCGTAGTTATATAAATACGCAGCACCTGTAGTCTGGTTCGTCCGCCTGTCCGAATATATCATATATAAAACATTCAACCGAATGGTTTGAAATTAAATATATAGAATCGTTGCAAAATGGTGTCGAGTCATTTCAAATTTTATGAAAATCGAATCAAAACTTAAAAAGATATTCATAAAAGTTTTCTTCATTCTATTAAATCCTGTCATACGTCATGAATTCTATGATATCCTACGATAGGTCGTGATTCTAGGTCAAGGACGGCGAATCTTTTCACACACCCACGTGCCAATTTTTTCGAAAAATATATTTTACGTGATCATCACGGGCCAACAATAAAAAAAATAAGGGATTCAATAATAATGAATCAAAATTACTTAAAATTTCGTTTTTAGCATTAAAAAATATAGGTAATATTTTATGTTATACTTTAGAAATTTATATACTTTATTATTTCTATTGAATATTATTTCTGTTACCTCATCTTAGATGCCAAATAATTTATATCAGCTTCGTACTTAGTTATTTTTAAGAGAATGCAAGTTGAATTGAATTCACTTGACAAGATGTTTTTACTTGAACTTTTCATACTATTTATTTCCGAAAAGAATGTGTCGCAGGAAAAAAACTGTCAAAATAGCAAGTGCCAGAATCTGCAGCTTTTAGTGTCTGGAATTGAATTCCAAGTTGTTATAATTCTATTATCGGCATTTTTGCTTATAATGCTTTTTAATCATTCTTTTGCGATTATTCTTCTCCTGATTTTCTCTTATTCTTAAAATTTCTGAGCCAATATTGAGCTAAATTGGGATTCTTAAAGTTATATTTCAGTTTCTTCAATCTGTACTTACAAACTAATTAGATACAGATAAACAGAGACAACATTTACATTAATTAATGCATTTTGTGAGAATCTAATATATTTTGAGGTAGAACCTGAATTTATGCTGTGCCAAAAATAATCTGCAGCGTGCTGCTTATGGCACGTGTGCCATAGGTTCGCCGTCCATGTTCTAGGTTGCCATGGTGATAACGTCCTATCTAACAAGGAGAGGGCCAACATTGTTAATCACAGATTTTGATTATTTTAATATATGTTGTAGGGTAGAGACCCCTTAGTGTCAGGCTCAACGGATTTTATCCAACGCTCTTTAGTTCTTGAGAAACCAGGGGGTCTAATAATAGTATACAACTTAAATACTTACTTTGCAATCGCAATGATAGGTTGGTCGTAGCTCAGTTGGTACGTCGTTCGCTGGCTGATCTGCGGGCCCGTGTTCGGTACTCGAACGCGCTACATTTGTTTTTCTCATTTTTTGTTTTATAAATATACTTGTAATTATAATTTAATAATTTCAATTACAAATTTTAATAACCTACATAAATTATAATGTTAACAAACTTAAATTTATCCTTTTTTATTTTTAAACTACTATTTTTCATACTTTAAAGAGGTTTAAGAAGAAATTGGATCTATTATTGAATGATAAAATTCCAAAATCGTGACAAAATCTGTTGTGGTGCCATCTAGTTATGATACAATAAAGGAATATTCAAATAAAATAAAAATAAACGCAGAAAGAAGATGAAGGTGAAAGCAAAATAATTGAAAGCGCAAGCATACGTATTACAAATTTAAAAATCTTTAATATGCAAAAAATCGGTTGTAATTTAATTCTGATGCTAATTTTTAATATAATTATGCTTGTTAGTTTAAATACAGAATAATAGTATTATCGCATTGACTTCCTTTGTTAAAGCAATGCGTAAATGATGTTTCTTTAAAATTACGAATTGACACAATTGCTCAATATCATTGCATCGATAAAGAATATATGAAATACATTTTAAAAGTGATTTTTAAAAAATTAACAGTTTTATGATGCTTTATACAACTTTTTAGTTAAAAGTAAAAAATTAAATAGGCTAAAATTATAATTGATATACAATATTATAAATGATATACAATATTATAAATTTTAATTGACAATGAGATTATTAATTATACTTACAAGTATATTTATAAAACAAAAAGTGAGAAAAACAAATGTAACGCATTCAGGTATCGAACCCGGGCCTGCGGATTAGCCGGCAAACGCTATACAAACTGAGCTACGACCAACCTATCAGTGCGGTTGCAAAGTAAGTATTTAAGTAGCGTACTACAATTAGACACCCCCCCCCCCCCCGGTTTCTCAAGAACTAAGGAGCGTTGGATAAAATCCGTTGAACCTGACACTAAGGGGTCTCTACCCACAACATATATTAAAATAATCAAAATCTGTGATTAACAAGGTTGGCCCTCTCCTGGTAAGATGGAGTAGTTCTATTATTTCCGTATGACTGAATTTAATATATACAGAATCGTAATAAATGTTGCATATTCATGCATTTTGTGCATAAGAGTGTAACAGCTATTACGCCAAGATCTGAATATTTATAAAACGAGTTATAGTACGAATGCACCTACCTCAGTTGCCACGCTTGACGTACAATTTCCGTCGTGTTTTTAAATTGAGAACTTGAATAGATTTTTTTACATTTTTACTTTCTTCTATCTTTACAAGAAGAAAGTATTGGATTCATGAAAATTTTCGAATTCCGGTTTTCGACGGATTTACACGTTTTAGGGGTCAGAGAACCCGAAAAACATGTTTTTACAAAATTACTGTCTGTTAGTCTGTCTGTCTGTTTGTGTGTCTGTGTGTGACACAAATTTTGTGGGCGCTCTATCTCAAGAACTAATGCACGGAATTTAATAAAAATTCATAACCAGTTAGTCCCTGATACAAATGGATGCTGATTAGTTTTTGGTGCAAATCGCTCAACAGGTGGCGCTGCTGTGCTGCATTTTTCACGATTCCCGCAATAGCTCTATCTCAAAAACTAATGCACGAATTTTCATCTAACTTCAGAATTAGATGTTAACACAAGTTGTTGCTGATTAGGTTTCGGTTCAGGTTCGCCGTTAATCGTCCAATAGGTGTTGCTTCTATGCTGGAATTTTCATGATTTTCGCAATAACTCCATCTCAAAAACTCATATACGGATTTTCCCCCAAGCTTCAGACTCAGACTTTGACATAAGTGGTTGTTTGGTGATTTTGGTGTAAAGCACCCAATAGGTGGTGCTGCTATGCTGAATTTTGCTGAATTTACACGATTTCAGAGATAGCCATATCTCAAAACCTAATGCACGGAATTCCATATCTTTAGAATCCTCATGATTGGCATAGATTGCCATTTAATTTTGCAGTGTGAGAGCGAATTTTCCAGTATTAACATGTATGAGATAGAAGAAAGTTTTGGGATTGGTACATCCGACTAGTTTAGATTGCATTTTTTTATAATACCAAAAACTATTTATACATGAAACATATCAGTTATTTATTCAAATAAAGTTTTGGAATGTATTAAAGGTGATACTTTTATATTAGCTGCATGCCGCTAGAAATCGCCCAAAATTTCGCTACTAACAGAAACTTTTTTTTTTCCTGTTCATTTCAGTGGTTTAAGCGCGTAGTTCAATTACATGTCTGTTAAATTTCTGCTTTATTAGCCCCCGATATGCTATTTCTTTCGGCCCGCTATTAAAATGTCGTCTCTAAAAAATAACGTTCCGTTGTATAAGCCAGCCATAAAACTAAGCAGATGTATCATTGTACGATTAAATACTCTACTGTAATTTTTTAAACTTCTAAGCATCACAAATTTTCAATTTTTAGACCGTCGTATGGGGGGGGGGGGGGAAGTACTTTTAAATGCAATTTATTTGAAACCTGCATCTTCTTCTTCTTCCATCTTCCACATTTTTAATGTTGGCAACTCAAGTACTCCATTTATGTAGAAAGTAAAAGAAAAATAGTTGGAAAATAGTAATTATATCTTTTTGTTGCTATTTTCCCATAACAACTGAAAAAAAAATTAAAATACGTGCTATTTTGAAAAAATATAAATGAATGATTTCTGATAAAACATGGAGATATTATAAATTATATTTAATTTTAAGTATCTATATTAATATTACAAACAAATGAAGGCCTATGAATCATGAGATAGCCGATTTTTTTGTCGAGTTTCGTGAATGACGATATCTCTTTTTTTGGATTTGTATATTATTCAGCGATAGTGAAGTCCTATGCATACTTTACTGTAGATGTTCTTTAAGACTGGATCATCAATGAGGAATTCTTCAATGGATGCGAATGATGTCATGTTATATAAAATAAAAGCGTTTGTTTTAAGTCTTAAAACTGAAATATGTTTTGTATTATCTATATTTACATACATATATATATATATATATATATATATATTTTTTTTTTTTTTTTTTTTTTTTTTGATCGGGGGCGAAACTAAATTCTGAAAAAGCAGAATTCCTGTTTTCTAGTTCTAACCATTTCAGTGGTTAAATGTCTGTTAAGTATCTGTTTTATTTATATTATTTTATTTATTTATTAGTGAAATTGAATAATAGAATATTAGCCGGTAACAAATACTGAATTATTTACATTGTTTCAAATGAAAACGGGTACGTCTTTTGTGATCGGACTTCTCGCGATAAAGATAATGTTTTTTTAAATATCTTGCTTGAAAATTATTTTTAAAAACGCAGAAATTCAGTGAATTACCATTTAGTTTTCCAACAAATTGCATTTGAAAGTATATATTTTTTTCCCTATTCGATAGTGTAAAAATTGAAATTGTGGGATGTTTAGAAGTTTAAAAAAAAATTGCAGTAGAAGCGACATGTATTGGTCAGGCGTTGCCACCATCACTATGACGTCAGCTTTACTCACCGACATGTTTTTGCTTTATAATATATATTTAGTAGGAAATTGGGCAGATGTATGGTTTGAGCATTCAACTTCAAAAGAAAAAAAAAACCAATTTTCTAAGAAATTTTCGACGAAGACATTTCTAAAACATGATATCGCTCACTCTCAAGAAAAGTGACACATCTCGGAAAAATTCATTTTGCGTTTTGTTTCACTAACAGATCTGTCATAGGTGCGTCTTGCTGCACATGCAGTTTCATAAGTGTAGTTATACGGAAAATCCCTTTATTACGCTATTTGTGCTTTCCTTTAGTACGCCTCCTCTATAGAGGAGGGGTGGATTGTGTGAGGAGGTAAAATGACCCAACCCTCCAAACCTCATCCTACGTCTTCATTCTTAAGTGTTTTATGCTTTTATGCACGTTTGTATTCCTGCATGCAGAGCTGAGGGCTGCAATTTCATCTTATAGTAAAGTTATGCAAATTTTCCTTTGGCCTCTCCTGTGAAATGTACTTTTTTCGAGATGTGTCACTTTTCTTGATTTGGTGAGCGATCTCTTCTTCATCAAGAAATTTCAGAAGGCTTAATCGACGCAGTGCGATCTTACACGGAGAGGGCCAACCTTGTTCATCACAGATTTTGATTATTTTAATATATGTTGTAGGGTAGAGACCCCTTAACCTCAGGTTCAACGGATTTTATCCAACGCTCCTTAGTTCTTGAAAAACCGGGGGGGGGGGTCTAATAGTAGTACACAACTTAAATACCTACTTTGCAACCAAAATGATAGGTTGGTCGTAGCTCAGTTGATAAAATAAAAGCTAATTTACCGGCTAATCCGCGGGCCCGGGTTCGATACCTGAACGCGCTACATTTGCTTTTCTCACTTTTTGTTTTATAATTGTTATATAAATTGTTATATTGTTTTATAAATATACTTTAAAATTTATAATATTGTATACCAATTATAATTTTAACCTATTTAATTTTTTACTTTTAACTAAATAGTTGTATAAAACATCTTAAAACAGTTAATTTTTTTTAAATCACTTTTAAAATGTATTTCATATATTCTTTATCGATGCAATGATATTGAGCAATTGTGTCAATTCGTGATTTTAAAGGTTGGTTGTGTTTATGACGGCCAATTATCAACACGAGGGATATAGGCCCTAAGGAGTGGTGCCCTTCGTGGGGTTCTTTCTAAGGGAACCTAACCCATATTAACGCTTGGAAATCCAATGTTCGAAGAAAACCACAAAAACTCCGAACGATTAGGCCGGCGGGTGCGATTGGGTCGTGATTTTAAAGAAACATCATTTACGCATTGCTTTAACAACGGAAGTCAATGCGATAATACTATTATTCCGTTTTTAAAATAACAAGCATAATTATATTAAAAATTAGCATCAGAATTAAATTGCAACCGATTTTTTGCACATTAAAGATTTTTAAATTTCTAATACGTATGCTTGCGTTTTCAATGACTTTGTTTTTCCCTTTATCTTCTTTCTGCTTTTATTTTTATTTTATTTGAATATTCTTTTATTTTATCATAACTAGATGGCGCTACAACAAGAAGTGTCACGATTTTGTAATTTTTATCATTCAATAATAGATCCAATTTATTTTTAAACCTTTTTAAAGGATGAGAAATAATAGTTTAAGAATAAAAAATGATAAATTTAAGTTTGTTTACATTATAATTCATGTATGGTACTAAAATTTCTAATTAAAATTATTAAATTATAATTACAAGTATATTTATAAAACAAAAAATGAGAAAAACAAATGTAGCGCGTTCGGGTACCAAACCCGGGCCCGCATATCAGCAAGCAAACGCCGTACCAACTGAGCTACGACCAACCTATCCTTTTTGTTACAAAATAATTATTTAAGTTGTGTACTACTATTAGACCCCCCGGTTTCTCAAGAACTAAGGAGCGTTGGATAAAATCCGTTGTACCTGAGACTAAGGGGTCTCTACCCTACAACATATATTAAAATAATCATAATCTGCGATTAACAAGGTTGGCCCTTTCCTTGTTAGAGACCGCATTTCCCCCATTTGGAAATGAACAGTTTTGAAATCGTCCCGGATAAATTTTGGTATGATTTTAGATAATACATTCGAAGGAAAAAAAAAATTTTTTTTTTCAACTTTGAAATAGAGGATCGGAGTTTGATTGTTCTTCTTTCCATTTAAAATAAAACAGTTTCGAAATTGGATGAGTAATTTTAGATAATACATTCAAGGAAAAACTTTCAAAATTTTGCGTTTGAAATGAAGACACCTGATTTTTCATCATTTAGTTCATTTACTTCGTTTTCTTCTGGGGATTGGATTTTTCTTCATTTAATTGAAAATATATACAAATGAAAACAGTTTCGAAACTTTTAAACTGTTTTGAATAAATTTTGGTGTGATTTTCGATAATATCATCGAGAAATTTGGATATTTTCAAACTAAAATAGAGGGTCTGATTTTGATTATTATTTTTTTTTTCTTTTTCACTTTAATAGAAGCTGTTTCAAAACCGCTCCAGATAAATTTTGTTCTAAAGTTAGATAACCACTCACGAAAAAAAAAAAAGATTATTTTTTATTTTCAAATGGCAGTTCTGATTTTCATTTGCCTTCATTTAATTCAAACAATGAAGTTTCGAAGATTTCCGGATAAATTTTGATGTAATTCTTTTATATTATATTCGAGAAAGATAAATTTTTTTTAACTTTGAAATGGAAGCACTAAATTTTGATTTCTCTATTTTAATTGAAAATAAATAGCTTGAAAGTATTTTGTATAAATTTTGTTGTAAAGTTAGATAATCCACTCACGAAAAAAAAAAAGATTATTTTTCATTTGCAAATGGAGGTTTTGATTTTCATTTGTCTTCATTTAATTCAAACAATGGAGTTTCGAAATTTTCCTGATAAATTTTGATGTAATTCTTTTATATTATATTCGAGAAAGATAAATATTTTTAAAGTTTGAAATAGAAGCACTAAATTTTGATTTCTCTATTTTAATTAAAAATAAATAGTTTGAAAGTATTTTGTATAAATTTTGTTGTAAAGTTAGATAATCCACTCACGAAAAAAAAAGATTATTTTTCATTTTCAAATGGAGGTTTTGATTTTCATTTGTCTTCATTTAATTCAAACAATGGAGTTTCGAAATTTTCCTGATAAATTTTGATATAATTTTTTTATATTATATTCGAGAAAGATAAATATTTTTAAAGTTTGAAATGAAAGCACTAAATTTTGATTTCTCTATTTTAATTGAAAAGAAATAGTTTGAAACTGTTTTAGATAAATTTTGTTGTGAAGTTATAATAATTCATTTATGGAAAATGGGTATTTTTTATTTGAAAATGGAGGATCATATATTGATTTTTCTTCATTTAATTTGAACGATAATGTTTCAAAGATGTTCGGGGTAAATTTCGGTGTGATTTTTTGCAATATATTCGAGAAAGGTGAGTATTTTTACCTAATAAATGGTTCTAATTTTAATTGTTGTCTTTTAATTTTAAAGAAACGGTTTTGAAACTGTATTAAATAAATTTTGTTGTCATTTAGATTATGCATTTTTAATAAAGTATTTTTGACTTTCAAATGGAAGCTCTGATTTTGATTTTTCTTCATCTAATTCAAAAGATAGTGTTTCGAAAAAAAATTTCCGAGGATTGTTTCGAAATTTTTCCGAATAAATTTCAGTGTGATTTTAGGTAACACAATCTAGGAAAATTAATATTTTAAACTTTGAAATAGGCTCTAATTTTGATTTCCCCCCTTTAAATTGAAAAGAAACAGTTTCCAATTTTATAAATTCCTAATGTACGTGTTATAGCATATAATAAATTAGAAAAAACGGAGGTTCTGATCTTGATTTAGATAACATGTTCCAAAAATAGGTATTTTTACTTTTTGGATAATACAGTAGCGCTCAAAAGTATTTTGACAAAGATAAATGCGTTCCGTAAACTTTTACGTAAGTCGAATTTGTAAACTCCTTAGATAAAATTTCGTCAGAAACTGTGCAATATTTATTATATATATATAATATATACATTATTTATACAGTATTATTTTATAAATAAAGTAGCATGCAGCAGTATTTACTTGGATATAAACTATAAAAGTATGAAAAAATATAAAAACAAATTGAAAGAACACTTTTCAAATAAAAAGTATCTTGTGGAATATGGGATTTTTGCATTTAACATTGAGGAATTAATTTATATCAATTTTGAATCTACATCAAACGGACAGCTCTGAAGCTGGAAGAAAAAATACACTCGTTCCTCTTCACCTAAACTTAAAAATTAGGTTTCGTTATGGTTTGAATGCAGCTAACAAAATTGTAACGGTTAAACATAGTCTTTTTTTGGCTCATTTTAATCAGATTTGTGTTTGTTTTGTTAAAGATTTGATTGTATATCCCAATAAAAATAGAACGATATCTAATATATAAAACTATATTATTGTTGGGGTTTTTATCTGCCTATTTTATTTATAAAACAATTATCAAAAGCATGCAAATGCGTATCAAACGCGCTAGTATGCTCATAAATGTAATTTTCGAAATCTCTTACGTGCGAATTTGCCTAAGTCGAGTATTACGTAAATCGAGGGATGCCTGTACTATTATTATTATTATTATTATTATTTTGCAATACATATGAGCACAGTGAAACTATAATGAAAAGTTAAACATTATTTGCAAAAGAGCATAAATCACTAAGGTTCTGGATTTAAAGTGCGAACTGGGTTCTTTTTCACCTCTGTTGTAGTGTTGTGTCAATAAAACAACATTTACAGGGGATCGTGTTCTTAAAAGGAAAGATTCGATGAAGAAATAAATCCCTATGTATTAGGTGGGTAGGGAAAATATTTCAAACTTTAAGGTGTGGTCGAATAACGATAAAATTTGGGGGTCACTGTTCTATCGTGTTCCTATGAGGAAATATTTCATAGGGTGCTTCTTAGAAGAATTAAACATTTTTTGCAAAAAAGGATAATTCACTAAGATTTTGGATTTACAGTGCAGACTGGATACTTTTTCACCTCTGTTGTAGTGTTGTGGCAATAAAACAACTTTTACAGGGGATCGCGTTTTTAAAATGAAAGATTCGATGAAGAAATAAATCCCTATGTATTAGGAGGGTGTGATGTTGAAAATAACATATCATCACATATCATTATTTATCTTCTTTGTAAAATTCAATTCCTCATTTTAAAATTTAATTTCTCCTTTGATAATTATAAATTGAATCAAAACTTCCTCTCGTTTCTAAAAAGAATATACAGTCGGACCTCATTATCCCGACACCCGGTTTTCACGTCACTCCGCTTATCACGTCAGTTTTTCAAAATCCCGATTTTCTGTATATGATTTTAATGTAAATAAACTCCGGATTTTACGTCGTTTAATAATTTTCAACTCCGGATATCACGACAGTTTTAGAAAAATTTTCCATTTTTCATAATCGATCTTATAAGCATGGAAATTAAGCGGTAAGAAATGGTTTAGCCAAATGTTTCACAAAAAATGTCTAAAATACCCATTGAGATGAATGATAAATTTTACTTCAATCCTTTATCTGAATAAATAAACCCACACGCTATGAATGACCTACTTAAACTCCAGATAGATGTATCAATGTACTCGCGGTCTTTTTGTTCTGATCAGGTGCGCTTTCTTGTGGTTACACGGCGTTTTTCATCCGACTAAAAGCGAAGCATTGCATTGCATTGAACCGATCAGAAATTATCTAACATCCATTTCTGAAACAACGAATATTGATTGCAGTTCATTGTATAATATTGAAAAAGGAATCGTGGGAAGCACATCTAGTTATAAGCAATTCTTAATTCATCAATATTTCATGTAACAATTAAAAAAAAAACAAGTCATCATAAATCTGATTTTTATTCTTTTCAATTTTGTTTTTGTGTTTATTTTGTTTAATAATCCTGTTTTATTGCTTAAAACTACAAAAACAGTTATCAAATTAAAATTGTCCTAAATTAATTAAAAAGGCAGCTTTTTATAAACATATTTTTCTCCAACTCCGGTTACCGCGACAGTCCGCTTATGACGACACTTTTTTTCTGGTCATTAGAGTGTTGGGATAACGAGGTTCGACTGTATCTATTTCTTCTTCTTTTTTGCGCTTTAGTTTTCAGTTATTTAAGTTTTCCCACGTTCACCCAAAGCCGTTAATAAAGTAAATCAAAAACAAATCTTTTTCTCATCCTAAAATTATTAGCTGTTCGAGCAATTTTCCTTCGGTTAACGAATATATAAAAAAAGATATTCTTTGACCATATGCTCCAGTTGTATCAGTTGTTTATACACTCAGTGTTAATTTTCAGTTTGATAGTCAATACAAATGCCTTTTCGGCCGCAAATATATATTCTGTTTATATTAAAATCAGCGACCGGCATCTACATTGCTGATTCTAAATGCGTATTTCCCATCATCTAGCTTTGGCATTCGTATTTGTACGTTGAAATGTTAAAACGCCAATCAACGATCCTTTTGGCTAGTTTTTAATTCAAAGTTCCATTAAGTGAAATATCTTTGGGGTTATAATGGTCCAGGGTACCAAGACTTTGGCTCGACACATTGGCAACGACATCTAACATAACAAATTATTCATTCCTTCTCTGTACATCGTACTGTTAACAGCTAACTGAAAAAGTCCCTCTCTGGCACTTACATATTTCATGTCTATATCCAATAAAGCCATCCTGTCCTCAAATTTGCAGAGTTATTCTTTTCGTTCATATCTTTACTATTCAAGGATCTACGAACCTGGATTACCAAAGATTGGGACTTAAAAAATAACGCAATATGATAATAAAATATTTTCGCTACAGATCATGGTCTACAGTATAGAGGGTGCTGGTGGGGAAAATCTTTCAAAGTTTAAAGTAGGCCGCATGATGATAAAGACTGATAGTCACTGTTCTATTGTGTTTCTTTGAAGCAATTCTTCATAGTGCATACACTTCTTAGAAGAATTAAGCATGATTTGCAAAAGAGCACAATTCACTAAGATTTTGGATTGAAAGTGCGAACTGGGCTCTTTTTCACCTCATTTGTAGTCTTGTGTCAATAAAACAACATTTACACAGGGGATCGTGTTGTTAAAATGAAAGATACGATAAAGAAATAAATCCCTGTGTATTAGGTTGGTAGGGAAAATCTTTCAAACTTTAAGGTGAATCGCATAACGATAAAGTTTGGGAGTCACTGTTCTATTGTGTTCCTATTACGAGAGACCTCCTAGGGTATTTCTTAGAAGAATTAAATATGATTTTCAAAAAAGAATAATTCACTAAGATTTTGGATTTAAGGGGGTCCGGGACACAAAAATCTTCAAATTTTCAAATTTTTTTTTTTTTTATTATTGAATTAAAAATTTCTCCGCCGTTTTCTGCTTAAAATGATGTTTAAATCATGTTTCTATCTTAATTAGAACAGGAAACATTAATTTTTAAGTTTTGGTTTGTTTTTAAAATCTGCCTTTCAACCTATGGTTGTCAAGGAAACAAGTTCTTGTGAAATTGCGTTTTTCTTCATGATAGGTTTTTTCACCATTTCTCATATTTAAATTCTTATAACTCGAGAACCGTTAAAGATACAGGGTTGAAACTCGGAACATATCTTTTTCAATTATTTTACATTACTTTTGAGCCAGCATATTTGGAAAAAATATTTACTTTTGAAAATATGATTTTTTTTTTAAAGTTTCACCACTTTTTTTGTAATTTTTTCGTTAAATATTTTTAATTTTTTTAAAAATTAATATTTTTTAAAATGCTGGCTCTAAATTTAAAAATATATATTTCTGTTTATTTAAATGAAAAACAATTTAAACACTACAAATAATATTTCGAGTTATAACGATTTTAAGTTATACCACTTTTTTCATAAATTTTAAATTAAAATTAAAAAAAAAAAAAAGCTATGAGAAGTTTTATCATGTGATTTTGTTTACAAATGATATGGTTAACCATCGCAAAAAAATTCAAAATTTTAACTCAATAAATAAAATTTATTTGAAAATGTGTCCCGGACCCCCTTAAAGTGCAAACTGGGTACTTTTTCACCTCTATTGTAGTGTTGTGTCAATAAAACAACATTTATAGGAGATCGTGTTCTTAAAATGAAAGATTCGATGAAGAAATAAATCCCTATATATTAGATGGGTAAAGAAAATCTTTCAAACATTAAAGTAGGTCGAATAACGATAAACTTTGGAAGTCACTGTTCTTTTCTGTTTCTTTGAAGAAATATTTCATAGGGTGCTTCTTAGAAGAAATGAACATTTTTTGTAAAAGAGCATAATTCACTAAGATTTTGGATTTAAAGTGCAAACTGGGTTCTTTTTCACTTCATTTGTAATCTTGTGTCAATAAAACAACATTTACAGGGGATTGTGTTCTAAATGAAAGGTTCAATAAAGAAATAAATCCCTATGTATTAGGTGGGTAGGGGAAAATCTTTCAAACTTTAAGGTGGATCGCATAATGATAAAGTTTGGGAGTCACTGTTCTATTGTGTTCCTATGAATAATCAAATGATTAATCGTACTTATCTTAGGGAGAAGATAGAACCGGTATTGCTATTTATCTGCAACTGAAAACAATACTTATATCATTATTATTGTTCAAAACAATTGAAAATTAGCGCAATCATCATAATAGAATCGATATTAATAAAGAAAAAAGATATCATGACATAAGAAAAGGAAGTAAAGAATATATTTAAAACTTATCAAATTTAAATTACATTCACAATAATAGATTTAATTTTAATATTCTTTTGTCAAAAGTAAAATTTATAGGAAATTAAAAGACAGCTATACTTCTTTAACGTTTAATAATACAGATATAACTAAAAACAAACAGAATTTTCAATTACATTCAACATAATATGTTTGTTAAAATCAAAGTTTATATTACATCGTTTAATAGATTTAATCTCATAAGAAAATAAAAAAATCCCTGCCGGCTCGGGCCTACAGGCGGAGGTAGATTTCGATGTTAAGTACTAAATTCTCCAACAAAACTTAAATCAAGATTAGAGATAAAACCCAGTTTCTTCACAAAGAGCGAGCTGTAGGGAGCTAAACTTTTTGTGAAAATTGTAATATACACGAATACACACACACATATATATGGAATAGGTTTAAAAAATGGCTACAAAAAATTCAGAGAACCTTAAAGTGTTAAAATATGTTAATATTTCCATAGTCGGGTTTTTATCATATTTTAATACGTTTCTTCAAACTTACATGGCGTTACATATTCACCTGCTGAGGTCCATTATATTTCCAATATGACGCAATATACATATTTTTTTAATTCGTCAAACTATTTATTTTGAGTTTTCATGCTGAAATCTTGCTCTAGGAAACTTATGACGTAATATTCAATTTGTTTTCAATTTGTCAAACTATTTAATTTTACACGTGAAAATTTTGCAAAAGAAAAGTAATTGTTGTGGTGAGAATTTTATTATTTGTTTTTTTTTAATTGTTGGCAACTGCTGTAACGAAAAACTTTTATTTTTTTCCTGCCATTGTTGTGTAAGAGCTGGTTTTATCAGAATCATGTTAAGACAGTATTCAAAATTTTGAACCCTCCCCATTTCCACCCTCTTGGACCGATTTCGCCCATTTTCAATCCCCGCCGAGATATTAGCCATCTCAAAGTTGTTGGCGAGTTTGAAGATGATTCGTGCATAATTGCGACTTTTATCGTGCGCACAAAATTTAGTACATACATACATACATATATATATATATATAAACTTTTTAGGTGGGGGTGGTTTGGGGTTCCTGGGGTCCTCTAATGAAAAGTTATGAAGGAAGTTTTCAAAAGTCGCACCATGGTAACGACTGCAATAGGTAGTATTTCTTACGAAATCTACCTAAAAAATTGAAAAATGTAATTTTGAATGGTGTTGAAATTTATGGAATAATTTTCTTTGTCAAACAATAAAATACAAATATAACATTATAAAACAATCATCACCTAATAGAAGACAGCAAAATTTCGATCAATGTAATTAATTTACAATTTTTCGAGGAATGAAATTAATTTTCAGTTAATTTTCCATGATTTAAAGGAAATCATCAGTCCGAAAAAAATTCGATAAATAGAATCAGTTTACAATTTTTCGAGGAACGAAATTAATTTTCTTAAGAAATAAAACTAATTTTCTATGATTTATAGGAAATCGCCAGTCAGAAAAATTTTTGATGAATTGAATTAATTTACAATTTTTCAAGGATTGAAATTAATTTTCAGTGATTTAGTGGAAATCACCAATCCGAAAAGAATTCGATGAATGAAATTAATTTACAATTTTTCATGAAATGAAATTAATTTTCTTATGGAATAAAGTTAATTTTCAATTATTAATAGGAAATCGCCAGGCAGAAAAAAATTCGATGAATGGAATTAATTTACAATTTTTTGAGGAACGAAATTAATTTTCTTAAGGAATAAAATTAATTTTTAATGATTTAGAAGAAATCGCCAGTCAGAAAAAATTTCGATGAATGAATTAATTTACAATTTTTCGGGGAACGAAATTAATTTTCTTATGGAATAAAATTAATTTAAAATTAATTTTCAATGATTTAGAGGAAATGGACAATCAGAAAAAAATTCGATGAATGGAATTAATTTACTATTTTTCGAAGAATGAAATTAATTTTCGTAAGGAATGAAATTAATTTTAAATTAATTTTAAATGATTTAGAGGAAATCGTCAGTCAGAAAAAATTTCGATGAATGAATTAATTTACAATTTTTCGGGGAACGAAATTAATTTTCTTAAGGAATAAAATTAATTTAAAATTAATTTTCAACAATTTAGAGGAAATGGACAATCATAAAAAAATTCGATGAATGGAATTAATTTACTATTTTTCGAAGAATGAAATTAATTTTCGTAAGGAATGAAATTAATTTTAAATTAATTTTAAATGATTTAGAGGAAATCGTCAGTCAGAAAAAAATTGATTGTTGATACTCGGTTGTTAGCTAAAAACAACAGCGAAATATTATAAGCAATAAATGAAAGGAGTGATTTCCTTCACCTCGTAAAGACAATGCAGTTAAAATTCACGGGCTTTTGCAAGTGACAGTAGGTAATTAATATTGCTATATGTACATACAATATTGAATTTCGATCTGTCTTTCGTTGTGTATTTAGTATTTTTTTGGGTCACAGAAAACGTGAGAGTCTCCGGAATAATGGAGGGCTCATGGAGGTAAGTAATACGCGATTATTTTTTGTTGCCTAAATTTTATTTAAGGGGGTAAATTTTAATTCGGAATACTTTTCGACCTTATGTTATTTCTCATTAATGGTAAAAAATAGAAGAACATTTTTAAGGGGTCTCAAGATTCTTAAAACTGGAAAAAATGAAAAAAAAAAGACCATTTTTAACATTTAATATCTCAAAATGTGCATGGCTTAAAAACACAATTTTAATTGCGATGAAAGGGATAAGTATGTTCTTTCATTTCATGTATTTAAAAAATTGCAAAATACAGAAATAGCATTTACAGGGGATCGAAACTGTCAGTCATTTGACGAGCAGAAAATTGGTATAACAGTTTACGCGCAAGATTACAAAATAAATTTTGCAGCTAGAATGAAAATTTCGGTGTTTACTTATACTTCAGACTGCAATAATGACCCTGAACCTAAATAATTTTTTATTTAAAGCATTTTTATATTTTTAATACAAAGTTGTATTTAGCTAATACAAAATTACGAAAATTTCAACAGTATAATCACTTTAAAAAATATTTTTTTGAACACTAAAAAGGAAATTTTAGGTTCAGTTTATACAGACTATGAAACATATGTTTTGAAATATTCATGAAAACATATTCAGAAGTTTTTGAGATATCGTGCACATTGTGCCCAAAAACGTCATTTGGATAAAAATGACTTCAAAGTTTCGGAAGCGCCGCTTTAGCTATTGAGCGAGTATCTATATTATAAAGGACAAACATATCTGTGCGTAACGCATACGTCATTTTGCGAATGGCAACACTTTGAAATTGGAAATGAATTTTTGGTTTTGCAATTTTCTCTACTGCAAATTTTTAAACTTCTAAACATCGCACATTTTAAATTTTTACACCGTCGTATAAGAAAAAAAATGCTCTTTTAAATGCAATTTGTTTGAAAGCTGTAACTCAATTAATTTTTGAGGTATTAATTTTTTTGCAGTTTTTAATACCATTTTTTAATGCCATTTCTCATAAAACCTGAAAAAATAGTTGAATATAAAATATGGGCTATGTCAAGAATATTGTCAGTTATTCCGTGATAATGACGTCATATGCACACTTTTCTATAGACGAAGTTTAAGACTGGGTTGTAAAAGTAGATTGCTTTAGCGGATGCAAATGACGTCATTTTATAAAAAAGCGTGTATTTTAATTCTTAAACCTGAATTATGTTTTGTAGAAGTGCGTCATTTTCACAGCCCAGATGCTTTGAAACTCTTCACAGGTGAAAATGCTTCACTTTTGAAAATAATGTAATCGAAAGCACACACTGATAAACGCAATGTTTTACAAAAAATGTGTCTTATAAAAGAGAGATGACATGCAAATAATAGCGATTTATGTTACAGAAATTGATGATTCTTGCCTGGATGGATTTGCTTCGACGAGTTAGACAAGCAAACAAATAATTCGTGGTTTAAAATAATATCGTGTTCCTGAAGTTTTGTCAAAAATTCTCTCGGATAATAAAATTTTAATGCTATTCTTTAGGACATTCTACTATAATTTTATCAAAATAACATAATTTGCTTAATTTAATTTTTCCTAATTTTATATAATCTATATATTTAAAACACAAGTGTGTTTTTTAGTCATCTGCCCTGATCTTTCTGCTGAAAGCAATTTTACTAATATATATATATTTTAACTGAAAGCACTTCCTTTGTAGATGTGGTCACACTATCTGTTTTTTTTTTTAAATATCCCCACTTTGATATTTTAATTTAAAAGCATTTTATAAAATTTCTTCAAAATGATGAAAATTAGATAGCTTTCATTGCTGCAGACAAGAGAGAAATAATGAGGTATTTTAAACTTTATTCATGCTATTTTCTGATAAAAATTCAAAATTGTTAATAAAAATTGTTGTATAGGGTTTAGTGGCGCAAAACCCCATTAGGAGCAGAATTATTATATTAGGGGCATAATAACGGAAAATGACATACTGCTTTTGAAAACACCCATTTTTCCTCATAAATTTTCTATAGTGATTTTCCTTCCGCATGTGTACTAAGTTTCAGACACTAGGCGAAATGCTTATTTAAGTGAAAATGAAGTCATATTTAAAAGAAAACGATCATTTTCTTAGATAAAACTAAGCCTTTTAACATAAATGCGTCTAAAAACCATAAATTACGGAAATTTTTACTCTCCAAAATTGAGATTAGAATCTCAAATAAAGAGTGCGTCTGTTCACATAAAAGATGTTGCTGGCAATCTTGACTTCAAGTTTTGAGTTAAAATGATTTTTAAATTATCAAACAAAATACAATATTTTTTTTAATGATGAATATGGATATGAGAAGTGCGTATACAAATTTTGAGAAGGTGAAAATTGCTGTTTTCATTCCGGAAATCCAAGCATAAGAGCCTGAATTGATAACCACATCCTAATAACTGATCTTTATTATATTTTATTGATTATGTATCTATATTATAAAGAACAAACGTATCTGCGCGTAACGCTGACGTCATTTTGCAAATGGCAATACTTCACGATCAAATTTTGGTCTTGAAATTTTCACTACTGCATTTTTTCAATCTTCTGACCATCATACATTTTCAATTTTTGTCGCATACGGAAATAAATGTACTTTCAAATGCAATTTGTTTAAACACTGTATTCATTGACTGATGTATTATATTTTCTAAAATAATTTTTAAGCATGATTTTTTAAAAAGTTTATCTTATCACGTTCCGGTTTCTGTACATAAAATAATAAACATTTTGCACATAAAGCAACAAACATTTTTCAGCATTTGTTTCAGACTATTTTTACATAATGAAATTAATACTTCCTTTATAAGCAAATAAAAGAATAACATTAAAAAAACCACCAAACTAACATATTTGTGAAAGACAAATTATCAACATCTCAGTTCATCTCAGTTTACTGATTGTCTAATGGTTTTAAAAACAATTTTAAAGCATGAAATATTTTTTAATTTATCTATATCGCGCGGAGCTCGATTACGAAAGATTAATCCGTTTGCCCTTAAAACAAAATAAAGAGTTCATCATTTTCTTATGGCTAATTACCATAAAAAAAAAACTTCCCTATGAATAAATAAACAAAATAACATAAATAAAACACAAATTTACCAGACATGTATAAGCTCTGAAATTATCAGAACATAAAAAGATGCCATAAGTAGTAAAATCTTGGCAAATAAGAAAATATCGCTTTTGATAAATTTCAAAAATGTATTTGATTGTGTAATTCGTATTTTCTATATGAAAAATGCTTTTTTAATGTAAGTGATCAATCTAAAAAATTTATTGCATATAAAAAAATTGTTAGTTTTCAATAAAAAAAAAAAAAGGTTTTCACTTATATTCTTTAACCCGGGAAGCCCGGGTACGATCTCCTAGTAATTCTAAAAGCCATAACTTCTGTTTTAATGGGAATTTCAAGATGCCTATCAAAATCATATCTAGATGTTCAAAAAAGGTAGGAGTTTAGCATCTGAAAAAATTAAAATTTCAAAGCTTTAAGAGTCTTGAGACACCTTAAGTTAAAAATTGCTTCTAATTATGAGTTCTGTCAAAAATTAACAAAATATCAATTATTAAGAGGCTATTTCAGTCAAACGAAAAAAACCCTTCCCTAATGCTAATCCTATGCAAGAAATTTATAAAGATAGCTCGGTTGCATTTCAGTATTTTTAATTTTTTTTTCTCACTGGATAGCTGAGATCGATCTGTACAAAGGCCGTTTTTTACTTTTTCAATTTTGTTAGCAGATTTTTTTTTTTTTTTTTTTTTTTTTATTTTTTTTTTTTTTTTGACAATGCTTTCACTTTTGAAACCGGTTTCGAAAGTGAAAGCGTCCTCATTAAAAATACCTGAGCACAAAATCGAAAAAAATATAAAACGGCCGATGTAAAGATCGATCTCAGCTATCCAATGCAACAAATTCATTTAAAAGTATTGAAATGCAAACGCGATATATATTAAAAAATTTCTCCCATTGGATTAGCATTAGCGAACGGCTGTTTTCGCCTGACTGGAGTAGCCTCTTAATGACATTAAAAAAGAATTTTGTTTAAAAAAAAAAAAAAAAAACAAGAAAGAAAAAATCATGAGTCAAGCATAGATTATGAAACACTTTCCAACAGTGTTCTCGCTGGCGCTCGCCATCGCGACAAATTGCGACAAAATGCTTCATTTTGGCGAGTAAACGAACAATCGGATTCGCCAAATTGCGAGTGTTCAATTTCTGCTCTTTTTAAGCGTGTGCCAATGAAGACCAGATTCTTATCCGCGTTACTCAACGATTGATGTCACTTTTAATGTTCAATCGCACCGTGCCATTTACATTACTCTATTTATAGAGATACTGAGTCAACACCAATTCAGTCTAGCAACAGCCAAAGATACAGAAAGGATTATGCGATAGATATTTCCCTATTGTCAGTTGATCACTAATCTAAGCACTGGCATCGCGCTGCTAGAAACACTAACAAAATTACTTGCATCAATCTCCAAATAGAAAAACATTTATCTGGAATGCGGCTTTGCAATTACCCATTTACCGTACTATTTATTAGCTATATGTAAAGTATCAGTGGCGGGTCAATCTTTTCTAACTGTTAAAGTAGAAATCTCATAGCAACTTTTAGTGTATATTTTCGTAACGGTAAATCAAGGATCTTCGCTGTTTTGAATTTTTATTTAGACTGTTAAAAGAATATCTGAAACATTTACACATTTAGGAGACATTTAGAATGTACTTATTTTTAATAGTCTCTGTAGCGGATAGTCGAATTTCTATTTTATAAGCAATTACAAACTAGTCGGATATACCGATCCCAAAACTTTCTTCTGTCTCATGCATATTAATACTTGAAAATTCGCTATCACACTACCAAAATTAAACGGCAATCTATGCCCATCATGAGGATTCTATAGATATGAAATTCCGTGCATTAGTTCTTGAGATATGGCTATCTCCGAAATCGTGTAAATCCAGCAAAATTCAGCCTAACAGCGCCACTTATTGGGTGCTTTACACCAAAACCTATGTTAAACAAAACTACCAAGCAACCACTTACGTCAAAGTCTAACTGAATCTGAAGTTTGGGGAAAATCTTTGCATTAGTTTTTGAGATAGGGTTATTGCAAAAATCATGAAAATGCCAGGATAGCGGCGCCACCTATTAGGCGATTAACACCAAAACCTAATCAGCAATAACTTGTGTTAACATCTAACTAAATCTGAAGTTAGATGAAAATCCGTGCATTAGTTTTTGAGATAGAGCTATTGCGGGAGTGCAAAATGCAGCACAGCAGCGCCACCTGTTGAGCGATTTGCACCAACACGTAATCAGCATCAAGTCATATCAAGGACTAACTGAATCTGAAGTTTCATGAAAATCCGTTCATTAGTTCTTGAGATAGAGCCATTGCGGAAACCGTAAAAATGCACCATAGCAGCGCCATCTGTTGAGCGATGTACACCAAAACCTAATCAGCATCAATTTGTATCAGGGACTAACTGAATATGAATTTTTATTAAATTCCGTCCATTAGTTCTTGAGATAGAGCGCCCACAAAATTTGTGTCACACACAGACACACAGACAGACTAACAGACAGTAATTTCGTAAAAACATGTTTTTCGGGTTCTCTGACCTCTAAAACGTGTAAATCCGTCGAAAACCAGAATTCGAAAATTTTCATGAATCCAATACTTTCTTCTTGTAAAAATAGAAAAAACTAAACTAAACTCTGTGGCTATACAATCCAAGAAGGATCTGGGCCGACAGTGCTCATCTCTGTTTTCTTGACCCTGGGCCCCGAGGTGCTATGCAGCGTGCGTCCCGGCCAGGTGGTCAACCTAACGCGAGACCCTCGGTGTTTAGTTCCCAAGCAAGCTTGGTACTCATTTTATCGACCCCGAAGGGATGAAAGTCTGAGTGAACCTTGCCCAGTCGGGAGTCGAACTCTCGACCTGCGGTGCGGCAGACAGGCGTTCTGACCACTACACCGCTGGTCTTCTGTAAAGATAGCAGAAAGTAAAAATTAGGTTGTTTTAGAAAATATTGAAAAAAAAAAAAGAGATACAATAAAGGGTTAAAGATAGATTTTTCAGTGTTTCACTCCGAATCATTTTTTGCTAACATTTTTTTTCATTTGGCCACTGTTTTTTATTTCTTATTCGCCAAATCGCGAATGTTGGTCAAAACCCAGCGAGGACACTGCTTTCCAACACATTCAGAATAACGTAACAAAACTGCGCCGTTTAAAAAGTTAAAATATTACGTCTCATTCAGTCCTATGGAAACGCAAAATACATTTCAAAACCCAATGTAAGCCATTCCTATCTGCAGACAGAAAATTATCCGATTTCTTTGAGTTGCCCTGTATATGATATATAGATTTCTATCTATAAACTACAGTAAAACCTCCCTAAAGCGACCACGTTCCGTTACAATAACAATGGATCGCTCCGAGAGGGGGTCTCTTAATGGAGGTCCTGTTTAAATCTAAATTTTAATTGTTGAGAAAAGGTAACAATTAATCTTACTAAAATTTATTTTTCACATTAGGAAAAAATATGAAAATTTAAGTATCGAAGCAAAAGTTAATGACATAAGTTAATGACTGCAGAGTTTAAAAAATGAATACATTGACGTTTGCTTTGATTTTACGGTTTTGTCTTTAATAACTTTTACTTCCAAGTCCTTTCAAAGTTCAGTCAATAAATGCAATTTTTTTTTTTTTTTTTTTGGACGGGAACAAATGATGACGATTTCATTCATTTATCTATTTCTTTGAGAGTTTCTTGACAGAATGGAACAGAGGAGTTTATTGACTGTCATTCTTAATTCGTCATCAGAGTTAAATTCATTGCCTAAAAAGGCACAAAGGGGTTTAAACACTTAAAAGTTAGCGGAATATAAAAAATTTCCAAACTTAGTTTAGAAGTTTAATGAATAATGCGCTCTCCGGAATTATTTTTCTAATAAAGTCTTCTTCAAACGACCATGAAAAAACGAAATATGTTTCATTGGTACTTCTTAGTTATCCCGTCGACCAAATTACTTTCGCCAAATTGTAAGATTAATGTCAATAATGGTTGTCATTAATTAATTAATTGTAAGATTAAATGCCAATAATGGCCAATAAAACCATTATTTCGACGTTTTATTTGTATTTTTATTAATGTTTTACTAATTTATTTGTTCTTTCGTTATTTAAAATAAAAATTATGTCAATGTGTATAATTTGGGGAGTGGTTTGGCGATTTATATAATTTGGCGAAATTGGCTGACGGGATAACTAAGAAGTACCGTTTCATTTTCTTCAAAGAAATGGGTCGCTCCTGGAGGGGGTTCAACTGGGATGGTCTCTGAATGGAGGTAAAATGAGTATTGAGCCTATGGGAATATATTTCGTTCCATAAAAAAATGGTCGCACAGAGAGGTTTCACTATACATACATGCAAAAATTCAGCCCAGTTAGGAAATACATACCACAGCTGAAAATACCCATTCAGCTATTTCTGCTAGTAAGGAAAATGGTACACGGATTCTTTTGTGTAGCCCTGTGTACGAGGTATAAATTTTAGACACAACGAATAACATGCAAAAAATGAGTTCAATTTAAAAACGCGTACCGAATTTGAAAACGCCCTTCCAACCATTTTTGCTGAAAGATAGTACTGTAACCGATTTATTTTGTGTGTCATGTAAATGAACGATAAATGCTATGAATGCCCTATTCTATCGTAATCAACTTGTAGTGAAATTCAGTGATTTTTTTCACTTTCAATACATTTGGCGTCACGTCATTAAAATACGCTGAGAATGTTTTTTCCCCATTGACCTAATGTAACGGAATTCTTTTGAGTGTCCTTGTAAATGAACTATTAATGCTACACACTTCATATACAATACCGAACATGACATTGTTAACATCATTAACCTATATCAGGTTTGGCGAACATATGGCACGCGTGCCACAGTTCGCATCAAAACAATTTCTCTGGCACCTGAAATTAAATTTTTTCGATTTAAATTTGATAACTTCCTTTTCCTGTGATGCTTTGTAATGTTTTAGACATGCGCTTTGCCTTTCTATATGAATTTAAAATCTGTATTTTTCAGATGAATAAAGTTAGATAGCCGCTGCAATAAATGGGCAAATAGACCCAATTTTGATATGTATATTAACAAAAATAACAAAATATGAACAAGGCATAAAGCATTTTTCATCGAATGTACAACAGCAAAAATCTCACCGATACCTTATCAATACATTGTTTAAAACAACTTGGATAATTATAACTTATATGTTGCATATTAAGTTAAAAATTATTAAAATAAAAATTAACCTTTTTGTTTTTTTTCCCTTATTACAGTACGTACTCCATAAATAAATCATATTTGCGAATTAAAATTTCACTAATTTAATGGCTGATTCCATTATTAGAGAGAAATCGCATTTCGGTTTTGAATATCACTTATTAATTATTAATGCATGAAAGCAAACGGATTTTATAAACAGTGTTTCGTATAAACATCGTACGCTGCACAAAAGTTTGGCACGTGACATATGTTAATAGATATTGTGTGTGAATTTTGGCACGCGTTTGCAAAAGGTTCGCCGTGCCTGACCTATATCAATCTATTTACGTGAGTTAGAGCGTGTTTATTTCAATCCAAACTGCTTATTTTCTGATTCATTTTTAAAGTCATTTTTGCTCTCAAACGCATCAAACTGGGAAATTCTCTTATTTAGAAACTACATAATGTGCCGTGCTTCTCGATTCTTTTGATAAATGCAGAAAATATTGTAAAAAATGCTGTCAAAGTGGGCATTTTGAACCGAATTTTCCGAAGCGGGAGATCTGGGAATGAAAAAAATGGTCATGCTGAGAAAATAATTGTTTAAAACTTAAATTCTAATGAATTGAGCGAAAAATGAAATCACACGGCCTCTTATACATCTCTTCAAAAATCACCTCAGCAAGTTTCATGTTTTTACTTTGAAAAATGAGTCTGAAAATGTCTCAGAAAAGTTCGAGCTGTTGAGGGTGAAAAATATTTTTTCGAATACACCCTTAATAAAACTCTATGGCGTTGCCGTTTTCTGAAGACCGTCTAAAAATTCATTCGCCCTGTCATAAAATCCACTCGCCATTATCAAGTAAAGTGGTGTATTTCCTCAACGCTAGTTATTAACAATGGATACTAAGTGACAACATACCTTTATTTAGATTAACGTACGTTTTATCGGACAAACGGCCACATTTTCAAAATCATTCTTGATAGAAATATTTTCGCAAAAATTTTTAAAAACAATATTTACAAACTTTACTATCAAGTTATTGCTTCAAAAGAATTTTGCGAAAATACTTCTATCAAGAATGATTTTGAAAATGTCGCCGTTTGTTTGATGAAACGTACGTTAATCTAAATAAAGGTATTTTATCACCTTTATAGCATTTTATTAGCTTAGTATGTTTCATTATATAAGTGATTATCATACATATTTTTACTTTCTTCTATCTTTACAAAAAGAAAGTATTGGATTCGTGAAAATTTTCGAATTCCGGTTTTCGACGGATTTACACGTTTTAGGGGCCAGAGATTCCGAAAAACATGTTTTTACAAAATGTCTGTCTATATGTGACACAAATTTTGTGGGCTCTCTATCTCAAGAACTAATGCACGGAATTTAACAAAAATTTATGTTCAGTTATTCCCAGATATAAATGAATGCTGATTAGTTTTTGGTTTAAATCGCTCAACAGGTGGCGCTGCTATGCTGCATTTTTCACGATTTCCACGATAGCTCAATCTTCAGAACTCATGCACGGATTTTCATCAAACTTCAGATTCAGTTAGTACTTGACATGAGTTGACGTTTTACACATTTCGGTGTAAATCGCTTAACAGGCGGCATTGCAATGCTGCATTTTTGGAGATTTCCGCTATAGCTCTATCTCAAGAACTAATGCTTGGATTTTCAAAAAACTTCAGATTCAGGCATACCTGGATATGAATTACTGTTGTTTATGTTTCGGTGTAAATCGCTCAACAGGTGGCGCTGCTATGCTCCATTTTTGCGATTTTCGCAATAGCTCTATCTCAAGAACAACACTGTAAAAAAAAATCTGTAGCTTTACAGATGTAAAGTTACATACTTACTAAACTTTCCTCTGTAACTGTACAAAAAAAACTGTAAATCTGCAAAACTTATTTTTGTAAAGCTGCAGAAATCTGTAGCTTTACAAATGAATCTGCTAAAATTACAGTAATCTTACTGAAATTTTATCTGTAACCCTGGTTGCATGAAGGTTCATATAGTGTTTATGCAACAAAGTTGAAAAGTGTTCATACATTCGGTTTATCTGGCCATTTGTCCGTCTGTCCACTCTCTAACTGCCGTAAATAGACTCGATTTTCATGCAATTGATAAACGTTATTGAGGGTCATCAAAGCATGTTTGGTATTGTATAGGAAGTATGTAGGATTCATAGTTCATTGACAGGGGCACTCAAAAGTATTCCATTACATTATGGTATAGGAGGAAAAATCGTTTGCAGGGTATTTGAATGACATGACGCTATTTCAAATGTACTGAAACTGATATAAATCACTGAATTTCACTACAAGATCATTACTATACAATAGGGCAATACAATATATACAGGGCTGTTCAAAGAATTCGGATAATTTTCCGATTGTAGATGGGAACAGCTGAATTTGAGTTTTCAAATGCGTCATGCGCTTCCATAGGGTTGAATGAGACATAATATTTTAACTTATTAAACGGTGCAGTTTTGCATCATTATTCTGAATGCGTTGGAAAATGTTTCATACTCTATGCTTGACGCATGATTTTTTCTTTCTTGTTACTCATATTTTCTATTTTTTGGTGTTTTCGGAAACGGTTCCAAAAGTGAAATTAGCTTTATATAAAAAAATAACATGTAAAATCCAAAAAATACAAGTTCACAACAATAGATACCAACCTCGGGTAACTTATGCAAATATATATATACGTGGCCTGTATGAAAAGTATCCGACTTTTGGCCGAAAAAAAAAAAATAAGTTAACTGACGGGAATGGGACCCTATCTCCTTCAAAGTAAGCCCCTTGCGCCTACACACACTTAGACCACCGTTTCTTCCACTGCTGAAAATACTTCTGGAAGGCTACTTTTGGAATGGTGTTCTACTCCTCCGTCGCATTCTGCCTATATCATCGCTACTCTCAAAACAGGATACTTTCAATGGCGCCTTCAATTTCGGAAACAACCAGAAGTTGCAAGGAGCCATGTCTGGAGAGTATAAGAGCCACGGTCGGCAACAGGCGGATCACGGAAGGTCGAAGCAAAGCGATTATAAGTAAGCGTACAAAATTAATACTGGAATCGGGCGTAAATTAACACAGTTGCGCCATCTTGTGGACGGGGTGATAATTCACATACGCGGGCTTTTAGTGTGACGTCATATATGACAGGATATATACCATCTGCGCATATTTTCTAAATCTTTAGTTACTCATGGAACTGAATTTTGTTTACCGCATTTATTGCAAAATAATGGCGTAGCGAGAAGGCGTCGAGATGCACTTGATACCACGAAGTTTTCTTCGCCTTGTCAGAAATGTTTCAGCTATTAATGAAGGTGAAAAAAACTTTACAATTTTAGTGGTGTGAAGTAAGAAAACAGTTAGGCATCTTCCTGTCGTTTAACCCCGTTCGCTACTTGGCGTGCGACCTTGAATGATGTGGCCTCGCTTTTAATCTTGCGGTTACCTCTCCCATTTAAGATAGGACGCTTACGTGTATCGCTTTGGGTCGAAGGCTGGATCGGCAAACATTTTCAATTTGAATAAGTAATTTATTAATATTTACATATAATAGATACGTTTGAGCGATAGCCTTATCAATGTTGCTTATATTTTACAAGTAATAGCGCGATTCATTTGGTTTTTTAATAGTGATGCATAGTTGCTATGATGTGAAACGCAAAATATTGCGTTGGAGCGCAGGCGCGGCGGTGGGAGGGAGTGGATTCGTTTTGTTAGTCGTAGATTGCGGTCTTGTGCGAAACTTTCGTTCATTTGTGTTGTCTATTAACCTGGTGGTGTGGCTACTATGTTTGACTCCACATATGTATGCAAAACAACTTTCTCCAAAATGGATTTTGTGAAGAATAAATATCGTTCGAGATTAACGGACGTCCCCATTATGTATGTGTTTCTTCCTCTGAACTTCGATAAAAATTTTCAAAAGTATTCGAACCCCACTTAAAATTACTTGCCGACCCCTGGTTAGAGGTTCGAACGACTGGAATTCCATGTTTCGCCAAGAAAGTCTGAATCAGGGGCGATGAATGAGCTGAAGCGTGGATGAATCTTACGACACCTGATGAATCTTACGAATTGTTTCGCTTTGAGGATCAACAAGCTTTGACAAAATTTCATGCAGTACCTTTGCTGAACTCGTTCAGTCATCTTCCGAGAACTCAAAATCCGACGAACACCTGTGGCAGCACCTCACTCGGCGGCCAGCAGGCAACGACTGGCTCACTGAAACCCGTGAGAAAATTTGAAGGATGTGCATTAAGAGCAGGGCCGTCGCGATGAGGGGTTATGGGGGGAGCCCCCCCCCCCCCCCAATATATGTGAACTTGGGAAATTTGAGCTTAGAGTTGGGAAATTATAGATTTTTGAAACACTTTTTTTTTTTTTTTTTTTTTTAATAAAAAGTAAAAAAAAAAATATATTGTTTTGCTGACTACCCTTTCCGAGTTGTGTAACAGTAAAATAGTCACACTTTCAAAAGAAATACAAAAAGCACCAGACTCAATTTCTCATTATGTTTCGCTGTATTACCAAAATATCGCGAAAATATCATCCATCTACCAGACCTGAATTTCTCTACTGTTGTCCATCCACAGCGTCTCTAATACATTTCCTCCAAAACTTTGTTCCTTTCTCAAAAATCTAAAAATATGAGGCTATTTTCATGTGAAGTACGATTATGACTCGTACACAATTGAAGACAAAAGCTTTCATTAAATGAACCAATAATTATAATTTTTATGTTTTTAGTTTCAGCATTTTACTTTGGAAAGGATTTTTTATTTATTTATTTTATTTATTTTTTTTTTTTTCGTATAACTATCATTATTATTAAACACATTGAACATATCATCTTAGTTGGAGAATAAAGCAATTCGTTTCACGTTGGGAAATTTTTGAATTATAAGTTGGGAGAATTTTGAATTCCCCCACCCGAAATTTTTTTTGTAGCTACGCCCCTGATTAAGGGTACTCTTCACTCACTTGAAAACCACTCCGTAATGTTAAACCTATGGGCAGATTGTTTTCAAATTCCTCGTTTAAATTTGAATATTTTTAATTATTTATCTGGAACGTTAATTCATTAAAAATAGACTATAATTTTCATAAAAAAGGGTATTTTAAAAATTTCATAAAAGAAATCTGAAACTATTTAATTAATCATGATTCTATCTATAATGACTAACTTCATGATTTATTTTTTATTCTGAAAATAGACGTGTTTCATTTTTTATTTGCAAAAATACGTCCGTAATGGAAAAACATGTAAAATAAATTAATTAAAATAATAATTTTTTTAAGGTTATTCTGTAAAAAAAATAATATTGTGCAAATCTACAGATCATAATTTATTTTTGTGTTTAAATTCAAGTCAAAATACTGAATAGTTTTTTTTTTTTTTTTTTTTTTTTTTTTTTGTAAAGAGTACGTAATTTGTGTAGCCTAGTAGAGGATTCGCTTCGCTCATCGTAATAACAAGTGGAAACTCGTCGAATTCGACGAATGAAAATGTTTAAAGTACCTGATTGACTAAATTTATAAAATAATTTACAAAAATAATTGCAATTAATAATCAATCTATATTGGCTGCCGTATCTCTTAAAATATATATTATTTTTAACTAAAGTTTAATTTCAACTTTTCAAATTATTGAAAAATTAAATTCTATTCCTATACGTGTAAAATTAAATATATATTTTAAAATACGTTATTAGTTTAATTTAAAGTATTAAAATTTTACTTACAATTCGCCTGCTTCACTTAGATTTTAACACTTAAAATGTAAAATTAAACATATATATTTTTAAATATATTATTAGTTTTATTTTAAGTATTAAAATCTTACAATTCGCCTGCTTCACTTAGATTTTAACACTTAAAATGTAAAATTAAACATATATATTTTTAAATATATTATTAGTTTTATTTTAAGTATTAAAATCTTACAACTCGCCAACTTCACTTAGATTTTAACACTTAAGATGTAAAATTAAATACAGTAGAGCTCCGATTATCCGAACAAGTCGGGACCGACTCTAGTTCGGATAAGCAAAAGTTCGGATAAATGGTCAGACAGTTTAACGGATGTTCCTGACTATGCTAAAACCTTCACACTTCATCCAGGCTTAGAATTGGCAGCACCAGTCAGTACTAGCGTGTCTAAAAACTGTTCTTATTTTATTTTATTTATTTATTTATTTTTACTTTTTTATCATTTAAAACTTTCTATTTCTCTTTTTATCATTTTCTAAACTCCAGAGATTATAATTTAAGCAAGAAAGCTTTCGAAGGTTGCTGTCTTCAAAGAAGACGTTCTTTCCCATGCTGCCCTATCTCGAATTATTCTTAAGTACGTTAGTTGAATAAGATCAGAGTTCTTCTGCCGTTCGAGCCATTTCATAGCTGTTGCCAAACAGTCAAAGGCTTCGTTATGAGATGGAGCTGGTTCATTTTCAGAGCATTCGTTTTCATTTCTTCAATTTCTTTTTCATCTTAAATCTCATCCACAATCTCATCATCATTACAAAAAATTTTTGAGAGAATATAATAAATGGATGTTGATCGGATAAATGGAAGTTCGGCTAAAAAAAAAAATTTTTTTTTGAGAGAAATAGGCTGTTCGGATAATTGGAAGTTCGTTAAATTGGAGTTCCGATAATCGCGCTCTACTGTATATATTTTAGAAACATTTTAGAAAATAAAATAGAAAGAAATATTCTTCAAGAAAAGCCTACAGAAACTAGATGGTAAAAAGTTTCCGAGGAGAAATGAAAAAAAAATACAGATGCATTCCAAGTCCATAGGTTTAGCATTAGAGAGGGGAATTTGCCGCCTGATTGATAACAACCCTTAAGGGAGCAATGAACCTTCAAACCTCTTTTTTTTTTTTTTTTTTTTTTGTAATTGTACTTTAAGTAATATTCAAGGGCACATTATATGAATTATGGCATATATTTATTACACAAGAAATTGAAAAAAAAATTTTTTTTGAGAAAAATAAGGAATTTTCCTGAATATTTTAAGCATTATGAAGAACTTTTCAAAATGCCCCATGCGCATTCCATATCAATTAAAAATACCCAATATATTTTATGCCAGTTTGGTAATAAAGCTGTGCATCGAATTTTATATATTTCAATATAAAGGTAAGAAAAAAAATATTTTCTAAATTTTGTGAAATTTTCAGCATTTTTCTGCTTTTAACTACCTTTAACTTTTCCAATTATATTTAGTTAAAAAAAAAAAATGCACAGTTTTATTTGTATATGTAAACCAAAGTGGCATAAAAAATATTGGGGATTTTAATTGATATGGAATGCGCATGGTGCATTTTGAAAGTTGTTCATAATGCTTAAAATATTCAAAAAAATTTCTCATTTTTCTCATTTTTTTTTTTTTTTTTTAATTTCTTGTGTGATAGGGGTTCTTGCTGCCGCTCGCCATTGCGCTAAATCGCGACAAAATATTTCATTTGGCGAGTAGACTAACAATCAGACTTGCCAAATTGCGAGTGACCAATTTCTGCTCTGTTTGTGTGCATGCCAATACACTCAAGACTTATTCACGTTTCTGAACGATAGATGTAGCTTTACATGTTTAATCGCAACATTCCATTTACATTGCTTTATTTATAGGGATACAGACTCAATATCAATTCAGTTTAGCAACAGCCAAAGACACAAAAGGGATTATGCGATAGGTTTTTGTCAGTTAATCACTGTCTATGCGCCGGGGTCGCTCTGGTAAAAGCGTATGCAAAATTACTCGCAACAAGTGGCAAATATTGAAAAGTTTTTCTGGAACGTGGTGTTGAAATGAACCAAACTATTTATTAGTTGTACAGTCGTGGAAAAAAAAAAAAGTAAACACCCCCTACTAACTTCTCAACAAATTAACGTAGAAGAAAGTTACTGGTACTGAACGATTGGAAATAAAGTCTACTTTTAAATGATGTATATAAAATTCGTTTAAGGGGCCATCTACCTATTAAAACGAACCATAACTTTGTTTTTTTTTCAATAGCAGTACACAATTCTGACAGCATAAATGAACTTTACACCTTTCAATTAGCCTATAAACAAATTTTTATGCAATTCGTGCCATAAGTTTCCGAGAAATTAATTATTTTAAAACGAGCGTATTTTAAGGGCTGTATCCAAATTGAAGTTCCGAACTCGATTGTTAACCGAGAGAGCCGCCTTTTTGATCAAGGCACGTTTAAGCATCAATGAAATTAAATCTCAATTAAATCTGTTAGATTACAGGATAGCAGAATAAATTTCAAAAATTTACTCACTTCTATCATAAACGGCCCCTTAAACCATCATTTTGCCGTTTTTTAAGCATAATTTGAAAACTACTTGGAAGAAAAATGTGAAATTTTGGATTTCCATAAAGCAGGACTTAATAAATCTAAATCCATCAAAAAATTTGTAGGTTGCAATTCATAATTTTTTTTAATATTAATTTCATAATTCATATCATAAAATTATAAAAATTGCAAGTTCGGCGTATTTATGTTTGGGTATATTAGTAATATTGCTACACAAAAAATTAGCACATTAGGAGCATAATTTCAGGAGATATAAATAAAAATATGAAAATGTAATTTAACATTAGCAGCAATCAATTTTGAAAGTTTATAATTCAAAAACTTATCATTCAAATGACTTGAAATTGGATGTCTAGGCATAGTTTGAACGGAAGATTTGAAATATCTCGTTAAATTTGGGTACTGCCATTGAAAAAAATGAAGTTTGGATTCGTTTTAATATGTATATGGCCCTCTAAGCAAATTTTATACACACCATTTAAAAGTAGACTTTATTTCCAATCGTTCGGTACCAGTAACTTTCGTCTACGATAATTTGTTTAGGAATTAGTAGGGGGTGTTTACTTTTTTTTTTTCCACGACTGTAGAGTATAATTGGGCCGTCAATTTTTTCTATCGGTCGAAATCTCATAACAATTTTTAGTATATGTTTTCACAATGGTAAATCAAAGATAGCTGTTTTTAACATTTTATTCAGATTGTTAAAAGAATGTCTGAAACATTAACACATTTAGGAGGCATTTAGAATGTGTTTATTTTTAATAGGTTCTGTAACGGATAGTTGAATTTCTAATTTTTGAGTAATTAAAAGAATTAGGTT
This sequence comes from Maratus speciosus, assembly GCA_963932465.1. Lineage (NCBI taxonomy): Eukaryota > Metazoa > Arthropoda > Arachnida > Araneae > Salticidae > Maratus > Maratus speciosus. Next base: position 468,206,982 of record OZ010798.1, read on the forward strand.
ATTTTAGAACATATTCAAAAAATGGATACAATAAGAGGTTAAAGATAGATATTTCAGTGTCTATTTTGCTAACACTTATATTCATTTGGCTACTGTTTTTTATTTCTTGTTCGCCAAATCGCTAATGTTGGTCAAAAGCCAGCGACAACACTGTGTGTGATAAATATATGATGTAATTCATATTGTGTGTTCTTAAATAGTAGTTAAAGTGCAATTAAAAAAAATAATAATAAAAAAGTGAGTTTGAAGTATACCTTTCTTATAAAAGATGCATCTCGATGTCATGATGTCCGAAACTTATATCGCGCGAAACATGCATAAGTTTCAAAACGTGCATAGTCCTTGACCCTTTTTTTATTTTAATTCGTTTGTTTTCAAAAACAAAACAAAATCCTTTTTTTTTTCTTGAAATCTGATACATTAAGTTTGATTGTTCGACTTTTTGTCTAAAATGTAAAATTTCATCGAACTTTCGGCCAAGAACTACTCAGCCTCTTTTTCTCGTGGACCACAAACATGTTTTCTACGCTAATTGGATGCAGTACACTATAATGTTACTTATACAGTAGCATCTCTTTACAACGAATGTCACTTTAACGATTTTTTTCAGTTTAACGAATATTATTAGGATTAAGTGTGGTTATAATTATTCGGATTTTTAAAAAATCCTATACTTTGCCATTGTAGATTTATTCACTGTAACATATTCCAGATTAACGAATTTATTGAAGTCTTAAAAATAATACTTTATTACAGTTTAATGAACACTGAGTTCGCAAAAAACAATCTTTATTGATTTTTTTTTCTTTGCTCCAAGGTCTCAAAAAATTCAAATTTCTTCTTAGTTTCTTCTCTTTGCCTTACATTCGTTTAAAAAAATGTAAGACGTCCAGATAATTTATTTTTGCGGTAGTCTCTAACCCTTGCATTTGGCGATAAATAGCTGTAGCTGTACCTATTAGCGAATTTCTAATCTGCAATAAATTATATTTGGAATTAAATTTCTTTATTTTAATACCAGAGAACAAGAAAAGAAAGCCATTTTCATTGAAACGGAAAATTAGTATTATGCAATTAGCAAGTGCTTCAAGAGTGTGTGTGTTTATTGTTTATAACGGCCAATTATCTACACGAGGGAATGAAGTAATTTTCAATAAGTTCCTGCTTTTCGCACGTAATTATTTAATTCTAATTTGAAAGTTTTTTTTCTGTTAATAATAGTCACGTGTAAATAAATTTTTAATTTGAAGCAAACATTATTGTTTGCGCTTTTTATACAGTTGGCAACAGTTTAAATTAATACCATTTTCTAAAATAAGTAAAAAATATCTCTCGAAATGCTGAAAATTTGAATTTAAAATAGAAATAAAACCTCAAAAAATGAGTCAAATTTAAAAAAGTGATTGCAGTCTGCACACCGGAAAATTCTAACGTATAAAATGATCTAAAAATGAATTAATTCCCATATATAGTTTTTGCTCCTATAAAACTTTTTTAATGGAACGATTTTGTCCAACTTTAGCATTAAATATCTCTTAAAATAATTCTTCGATTTGAAAACTGTCTGCACCAGCGTGTTTATCAAACATTTCTCTATAATACCACCGATTTTCATATTTTTGTATACAATATTTTTCTTAATATTGCCGAAGAAAGACCACCGGTCACAAAAAATTCAAGACCGGTGGCGGCGGCGACAGCGTTAGTTACTGTTTTTTTTAGAATAGAGAGATAATAAACTAGTCGTTGAGAGCCACCGTAATACTTACCCACTAGTAAATCTGCAGATCAGGAGCCTCAACGTCAGCTCTACAATTCATTGTGTTTAGCACCCTTTGAGTAATATTAATCTTTCTACAAAAAACGAAATTTAAAGTTTTGAAATTACATAAACATTTATAAAACGAAAAAAATATTTCGAAGTTTTCTGACATTAGAAGCGTTAAATTAAACCCCTTGTTATGTAATGGTATTCTGAAAATCTCATGAGCTACTTATTCTGGTAATTTTTAGATAATAAAGTAGATTTCTTCAGGGGGGCTCTGCCCCCCTGAACCCCTTCGTAGTGTAATTTAATTTACATTTGTAATTATCAATTAATTGTGTTAATGTCCTTTAGTAAATTCTACCAATAGACGGAAACGTACATGAATTATTTTCTACAGCCCTGTATATTACGTGAAGATTTTTACGCGTCGTCTATAACATTTAAATTTAATGCAGACAAAAAACCCTCTTAAAACTGCTCATATCACATTTCCGGGGATTAGTATGCATAGTGTGCACCATATATCCAGTTTCTGCGGAGTCCTGTATATGGTTCTATTTAAATTCTGCAAACATTTGTTAGTATACTAAATGTAATTGGGCTGGGAAATACATAACTCAAAAAAAAAAAAAAAAAAAAACACTGAAGCAATTCGCGCTCATTTTCATTTATACTTACGAATTCATTTGTGTATCCCTGTACATGGTCTATACAATATTTAAGCACTACTTATTAAGCACAAATTTACTTAACGTTAAAACGCACACCATAATCGAAAATGCTCTTCAGCAATCATCCCTAATAGACCAGAACTGTATCCGAAATTTTTTATGTGACCCTATAAATGAACGATAAATACGATACAAATCATATTCAAGCTTCTTGTAGTCAACCACAGTAATGTAATTTAATTTCATAATGTTTGAATTAGTGCAACATAATTAACACACTGACGACAGGCAATTTAATTAAATCTGGGTTTAAAAACAGTAGAAGCTCCTCCCTCTTCTGAAAGTGTCTCGGAAATTGGTTTCTGAAATATATTTTTCATGTTTATGCAGCAGTAAATATCTTTCAATGTACGGATGTAATATATAATGTCTTACAATCTATAAAAAATATGGACAACACAATATAAATGTCTTTTCTGTAAGGTAGAAGTCACTCCCTTAGCCAATGACGTATTCTGAATAAAAACGAGAATTCTCGTTTCCCGTCGCTAATGTGTTTAAATAATCTGTGAAGAGTTTTTTCCCCCCGTAGACCACATTTTAATCGACCACTTTTGTGTGACCCTGAAAAAAAAACATATGCTTTGCACCCCATATACTACAAAAATGTTTCAAAAATACATATCAATTTTATTATATTGTAACAGAGTAACATCATTAAAAAACGCCACAAAAGGATTTTCTTCAAAGATTGTAATATTATGAATACTTTTGAGTTCCCTGTACGCATGCTGTAAGGGCTACACATAACATATTTTATAGTAACCAGGTTCTAGTGCACCTTAATAAAGTATATAAATTTCATTATGTTTAAAATTGTGAAACATTATTAAAATACACCGCAGACGATTTTTCCCAAAGACTATAATGTAACGGAATTGTTTTGAGTGCCCCTGTAATTAAGCTATGAATGCTACACTCTTCATTTTTAATACCAAACATACTTTGGCAAACCTCAATAACGTATATCAATAACATGCAATCCCGACTATATTTACGCGAGTTAGAGCACGTAGAGAAACACGGCAGGCGACAGATAGAAAAACTGAAGTCATAAATACTATTCATCCATGTTGGAAAGTGTTAAAAAGGATTTACATGCCTTTAACTGTACTTTTTTTTTCACTTATAGCATGGTTAAACATTAGTTTAAACATCCTAATCCATGCGATAGCAATAACATATTAAAAGCCCCCCAAAATATGCATATCTGGAGATCTATAAATCTACTGGAAAATAATTCATTATCGTGCCCACTGTTAATTGCATAAATTGCATCGATTTGGCGCGATAAAATATTTTTTGTGATAGCCTTTTAATAGTACCTGCAACAAAATTAACGTAATTTACTAACTTCATTCATATTTGAAGCAATGATAGGCTACGAATAACAGTGGCTAGGCAACGAAGAAAAGGAAAAAAAAAAGAAATATGTATCATGTAAAACAAGAAAATTAATTTAAAAATTCTTTATATTATTGGAATACATGTATAAATGTCCTCAAAACATTATACACGTAAATAAAAAAATCTGATAGATATATTGATAAAACTTCAATATAATAGGAATAATTTAAAACCCTTATTTGGAATGTTAGTATCCATAATTTGACATTTAAATCCATTAATCAAACGTGCCATTTTCTTTCAACAAATGGAAATTTGAAAATCGTCTGACTTGCCGTAGAAAAGCATTATAAAGAAAAATAAAATCTTCCATATTTTCCGAACGAATGAACCAAATATAACCAAAAACTATACAGCTACGTCCGGGTATCTCACGAATATGCCCAATTAATTTCAAGCTGATCGGGTGCTTTTTGCGGCAGTTATCGCGGAACAGACAGACAGACAGACAGACAGACAAACGGAAATCAAAACTTTTCGTGTCTCCACAGTAAGCCTTCACTGACATTTCGGCAATTATGGATATGCATAATATAAAATATGAAAATAAAACACGTGTAAACTATTTATAAATTGCATTGATTTCAAAATGAAATTTAAACGTATTTGTTGTCAATTTGTTCGGTATATAGAGTGTTTAAAATCATGACTTGATGACGTCATAAACTTTAAATGCTCTGTTACTGAATTGCGTAAAAGAAACATCCTTTTAACTCGAAAAATTGTAATCCTATTAAGTAACAGTTTACTGCGTCGGATTAAGAGTCTCATTTCCAATTAAAATATATCTTTGAATTGAAATTTGAATGAAATACAGTGTCAAGATCTATAAAAAAATATCATGAACAATACAGAATGAAAGATAAAAATATATAAATAACATAAGAATATATAATATAGATATAGATAAGAATATAAGAATAATATTGAAGATTTTGCTTTGAGAAAATTGTTGTCAACTTCAGAAAAGAGAAATTCCTTACTTTTTTGTAAGAATAATAATTGAAAATTACACTAATGATATGTGTCATTTTCAGTTTTCAGGTATGTCAGGTAAATTATGATTTCTTTATCGTTACGACTAATCTTGATATTTAATTAATTTAATAATTACCTTATAATAAATGGGTTCGTAATAATAAATTCTATATTTAGTCTTTATTTACATGTTTGCAGGTAATTAATAATAATTTTAGCAATCATATATAATTTTATTTAATACGTATCCGAATTTAATTTTTTTAATCTGCCATATTAGAATTTCGCATTTAACGAATTTTTTCAGAATAATGAAGTTAATCGGTGGTCTCTAGAAATTCGTTGTAGCGAGATTTTACTGTATAATAAAGTTTAGAAAAAAACTGAGCTAAATGAATTAATAAGATGACAAACGTAGCAGAAACAAGAACGAAAAAACATGCGTCAAGCATAGATTATGAAACACTTTCTAACACATTCAGAATACTGTAACAAAACTTTACAGTTTATGTCTAAGTAAACAATTTGGAAAACACCTAACACATTTGAAAATCCAATTTCTGCAATTATCATTAATAGTCGGGAAAATATGAGGTTTTTTTTTTTTTTTTTTTTTTTTTTTTTTTAACCCGACTGCCAAGAAGGGTTATGTGTTTGACGCGTATCTGGGGTATGCGGATTTCTTTATACCCTCAAAAAATCCCAACGGCTGGATAGATTTTATTCAATGAGGTCTCTATCGATTCCTCTTAACCGTCCGATGGTTATAGGCTAGGTTTTGTTTTCATACATTCGAAATGGCGGCAGAGACGAAAAAAAAAATTCCGCTCCCTATTGAGTGGCCTATCATTGGATAGGTCTTTCAAAATGAAGACGATGTTTCATTGACTATTTTACAGTCAAAAGCTCCGTTTAAATATTACACAACCTGGAGTAGGTAGGATCTCTAGCTTTACGAAATCTATAAAATCTAAAACGGTTAAATTCTTTGAGTTTTGGTCAGGACCTCATCCAACTGTAATGTTATGTGTATTTTTTAACACAACTAAAAATTAGTCAATAAAAAATTAAATTTTAAAAATCAAAAAACCCGGAGAACTAAAAAGAGGGAAACAAGATGACGTAGGAAAATAGTACAGTGTGTAATGGAAATCCTATTTACTTAAGTAATTACTTGAATAAAATGGATTTACATTACTCACTCTACTACTTTCCTACATCATCTTGTTTCCCTCTTTTTAGTTTGTTTTTTACGCAGTCGGGTTTTTTGATTTTTTTAATTTAATTTTTTTTATTATGTGTGTATGTGTGTGTATGCGCATCCCTGTATATGTCCTAGAGGTTGGTATGTATACTACATAGTATGATAAAAACTAGTTCAGTTAAACGTATAGCACAGCTGAAATTACCCATTCAGCAACTTCCGTCCGTAAACGAAAATGCACTTGAGAATTATTCTGCAGCCCTTTATACAATCTACAGATTTATATGCTCCAAGTAATATGAAAAAAAAAATAGTTAAATTTTAAAAAGGCACCACAACTGAAAAGGCACGTTCAGCAACTATTGTTCATAGGGTGTACTGTAGCCAAATTCTTCTGTGCGTCCCTGTAAATGGACGATAAATTTTATGCACACCGTATTTTACAATAAGCACTTTTTAAACCCTTTATGTACTGAATTATCAATTCATGAAAATTTTATCTTCTAAAGCATTTTTCGTGAATTGTTGAAACTACATTAGAAGATTTACATAATCATTTAATGTATTTTAGAAGGACTCATTAAATTTGAATTTAGAGGGATTTTGTGCTATATTTATAACCCCACTCAAATCTTTTATTTTAAAATTTTTTTTAGTATTTTGTAGAATGAGGAAATGTACAAATATAATATTCTTACAATAGCAATACAGAAATATTTTACAATTGAAAAATCCTCCCCCCCCCCCCTAACCCCAAGAAAATTGAAAATATGCAAAGGCTATATCAAGGCGCCAAGAAAGGCAAAATAAATCATTCTTTAAAAAATATTTTTGTTCTGTGTAACCCATAATGCTTTTGGAACAAGATAAAGTAATGCATCTATAACTCATTCTAAACGGTATTACAACTAATCGGTGTATTAAAAGAATTTTATAACAAGTTATGTTAATGGTACTCATAAGTACCGTCAGTATATAAATGTTTAATACATCTCGGTGATATATATAAATTTCATTAGGTTTAAATAGTCTAATATCAATAAAATACACCGCAAACGATTTTCTCCTATGGACCGTCATGAAACGAAATTTTTTTGAGTGTCACTGTAAATGAACTATAAATGCTATGCAGTTCATTTTAAATACCGAATATGGCATAGTAAATCTCAATAACCTATATTAATTCCATGGTAATCCGAATTTATTTACGCAAGTCAGAGCACGGACAGACAAGCAAACCGAATTCATAAACACTTTTCAACTATGATGGAAAGTTTTAAAAATGCGTACATCATTGCTTAGGACTAGCGCTTCAAAAAACCGGCAGATTTGCAGGCACGTAAATAAACCCGGGGAATTTTGGAAATAAACCCGGAACTTTGAGAAATGTTCGGAATTTCGATGGAGTAAACAAAATCCGTCATTATTCAATCGAAGTTAGGGTAAATACTTGGGATATATGATCTATAGGTAGCGCATAAACCAGTTTTAATGAATATTTCCCTGTTCCTGTTCATTGCTGCCATTTATACTCTTCAAAATACTTTCAGAAAGGGGATATAGCTTGGCATATTTATATTATTTATTTGACTTTTTATATCTTCATTATTTATCTGGATTTTTTTTAACGTTTTCCAGCAAACACAATTGATTTTAAACGTTTTTTTAGCTATGTATATTCAGTTTCATGGTGAAAATTATGAATTTTTAAATTAACATTAATGGATTGAAAAAGTCTTTTTTTAAATAATTGATTTAAATTATTGGTAAATAATTGCCGAAACGTCAGTGAAGGCTTACTGTGGAGACACGAAAAGTTTTGGTTTCCGTTAGTCTGTCTGTCTGTTCCGCGATAACTGCCGCAAAAAGCATCCGATCGGCTTGAAATTCCCTGGGCATGTTGATGAGCTCCCCGGATTTAGCTGTATAGTTTTGGGTTAAATTTGGTTCATTCGTTCGGAATATACAGAACATTTTATTTTGTGATATAATGCTTTTCTATGGGAAGTCAGACGATTTTCAAATTTTCATTTGTTGAAAGAAATCGCTCATATGAATAATAGATTTAAATGGTAAATTTTGGATGCTGAAATTTTTAAATAAGAGTATTAAATTATTCTTATTAGTTTGCAATTTTGTCAAAACATTTGTCAGAGCTTTTAAATTAGGTGTATAACTTATGATAGAATTTTATACATGTGTTCGAATAATATAAAACATTTTATTTTATGAATTTACTTATATTTCATTTTTTCTTTTAACCGTTGCGTAGCAACAGCATCTCATCTAAAAATATCATAAATGTGAAAGTATGTATGGTTTTTTGAAGTCAAATCAAAGCAAAAGGAATGAATTAATGAATGCCTTTGTATAGATATTTGCATATAGATTTATTTAAACGCAGAAATGAAAATAGTATTTATATACTATATAGAATAATATTTTCATTTATTTATTCAACTTTTTGATTATGAATGAAAAAGTTCGTTATTTTCATGTAGAATAAACTGACATTATTCTGTTAAATTTTGTAAACTTTATTGTTGCCAAAAAAAAATGAATAACAATTTCTCCCAAAGAGTTAATTTTAATTTGTAAGATTTTCACGTGCAAAAGAAAAATGGAATAAGCAAATAAAAAATAAAACAAGTTGGAAATTGCTCGTCAAACGTGGCAAATGAGGTGCGTTCGTACTATAACTAGTTTTATAATCATTTTTTGCACCCCATATTGTACTGATTGTATACTTTTTTGCACTTCATAAAGCGCATAGTCTGATACATCATTAAAATGCACTTGCAATAATTTTTCCCATTGGCCGTAATGTAACGGAACACTTTTGACTGTCCCTGTAATTAAACTATGCATCCGATTTTCCTAAAATTTGAAATGGCTCGACAAAATTTTGCAACAGTTATATCTTTAAAATTTCAGATCATTCGGAAGGCTCTAATATCATTAAAATGCACTTGCAATAATTTTTCCCATTGGCCGTAATGTAAAGAAAAACTTTTGGCTGTCCCTGTAATTAAACTATACATCCGATTTTCCTAAAATTTGAAATGGCTCGACAAAATTTTGCAACAGTTATATCTTTAAAATTTCAGATCATTCGGAAGGCTGTAATATCATTAAAATGCACTTGCAATAATTTTTCCCATTGGCCGTAATGTAAAGAAAAACTTTTGACTGTCCCTGTAATTAAACTATACATCCGATTTTCCTAAAATTTGAAATGGCTCGACAAAATTTTGCAACAGTTATATCTTTAAAATTTCAGATCATTCGGAAGGCTGTAATATCATTAAAATGCACTTGCAATAATTTTTCCCATTGGCCGTAATGTAAAGAAAAACTTTTGACTGTCCCTGTAATTAAACTATACATCCGATTTTCCTAAAATTTGAAATGGCTCGACAAAATTTTGCAACAGTTATATCTTTAAAATTTCAGATCATTCGGAAGGCTCTAATATCATTAAAATGCACTTTCAATAATTTTTCCCATTGGCCGTAATGTAAAGAAAAACTTTTGACTGTCCCTGTAATTAAACTATACATCCGATTTTCATAAAATTTGAAATGGCTCGACAAAATTTTGCAACAATCATATATTTGAAATTTCAGACCATTCGGTTGGGTAGTTTTTGCTCTGTTACATGCGGACAGACGGAAGGACAGACGGACGGACAGACGGACGGACGGACTGAACGACGACTATAGGTGCTACGTATTTATATAATTACGAACGCACCTAAAAAAGTATATATAGGACAGGAATGAATACATATAAACATTTCACACCAAATACCACCTAAAATAGTTTTTGTAGCAGTATTTTCCCAGCACTACGAAGAAAGATTCCTCGATATACACGATTTTACCTGGCCTTCCTTTTCTCATTCTTTGCGATTTCATTTTCGCAATTGCGTGCATTAATTGGCACAAAATTTTACATTTTTATGACTGAGATATGTGTAAGGCCATACAAATAAGAAATTCCGTATTGTCTCCTATAAAATGTGATAAAGTGTTGGTTAATCATATATGTTTTTATTAAGAGGAGCAGAGCTGCCAAGCCTCCGGCGTTCTGGATACCAGTATTTTAATACAGAAAATGTTACTTTATTTAATTGAAACATTTGCGCGATTTAAAAGAACATTTTCTCTAAGATAATAGTGATGTGCAAAAAGCTTGAGACTTGGTATGTCTGGTGGGGAGTGAAATGTTTTACTTAATGCATTTATCTCTATTTTAATGCTACGTGAACAACGTCCGTGTAACAGCTTGTAGAGTGTAAAATAAATTAAATTATTAAAATAATCCTTATTACGAAAAATGAAACAGAAAGTCCGGCTAAGGGAAATGAAATGTTAGTTAACCCTTCGTAATTTGACCTGAACATAGGTTTGCGTCAAATTTCAACGGTATTTGTAACATCACGATTTTAAATTAAATGTAGATACTATTAAAAGAAAATCACAAAAAATACTTAAAGGCGCCAAATCATGTTTATCTATTTAACGATGATGAATTATTAACTGTTAGGTTTAGAAGCCCCCCTACTTTAGGGTGATTTTAGTAAGTTAATGCTATCGAGTACATTTTTTGATATTTAGATTAGATCTTAGATATAAATATTGCAGAATGTTAATCAAAATTATTTTTTTATAAACAAAATTTATAAAGGTATTAGATTTCTAAATTAGATGTTTCAGTTTACATTTCCAAAAGTTCTTTATCCATTAGATACAGGTATTTGTGGTTAGCAGGCAAGTAAATACTGCTGTATGGATATTAGGATAACGTAAAATGCTTGACCGAATTATTGCTTATCCTTATAAATCGCAGTGTAAAAAGAAATCTAAGATATAGGGTAATCATTAACTCAATCAGTAGAAAATTACAAATGCAAAATAAATTACACAACGGGGGGTTCAGGGAGGCAGAGCCCCCCTGAAGAAATTTGCTTTATTATATAAAAATTACTAGAATAAGTAGCTCGTGAGAATTTCAGAATATCCTTACATAACAACGTGTTTAATTTAACGCTTTTAATGTCTGAAACCATCGAAATATTTTTTTCCTTTTATAAATGTTTGTGTAATTTAAATAGTTTAAATTTTGTTTTTGTAGAAAGATTAATATTACGCAAAGTTTGATAAAAACAATGAGTTGCAGAGATGACGTTGAGGCTCTTGATCTGCAGATTTACTAGTTAAAATTAATAATAACTAATAATTAATAATTAATAATAATTAATAATAATTAATAATAATTAAATTAAATAATTGAGCGAAGCGAATCCTCTACTAGGCTATACAAATTACATTTAGTCGTACACTTTACAAAAAAAGTATTCAGTATTTTGACTTGAAATTAAACATAAAAATAAATTATAATCCGTAGATTTGCACAATATATATATATATATATATATATTTTTACAGAACTAGGGGGCTCTGCCCCCTACGAGCTACGCTCGCCAACCCCCGTTCAGGCACACCAAAATCCAAAAAGCACGCTAATTTGATCGGCTTTAAAAATATTGAATTAAAAATTTAAAAAAAAAATAGCGATCTCTCTGTAAACGGGTTTCCATTCGTTTTCCTTGGATTGGGGATTTTTAAGACCAAATCTGCTGCTGTTAAGAGATACAATGACTGTTTTCGCATTTAATTAAAAATATTATTTAAACATTTGAAAATAAGCTAATGAAAATGAATTAAGTAAACAGTGTCATTCAGGGCCGAAACTAAGGGGGAGAGGGCAGAGAGGGCATGAGCCCCGGGCGCCAGACCGAAGTGGCGCCAAATGAAGGATTATAACTTTGGAATGGATCATTTTCTTCTGATGGACTGATGTCTTCTATTATTATGAAACAGCCATTATATACAAGTGTTAGGTTAAGATGAAAGAGCAGTCGTAAAAAATTAGAACTCTGATTTTCTGGTTAAAAAAAAAATATGTCCATTTTTTTTCCATTCTGACCAGTCTGACTTTTTACGACTGCTCTTTCATCTTCACCTAACACTTCATTTATAATGGCTGTTTCATAATAATAGAAGACATCAGTCCATCAGAAGAAAATCACTCGGTGAAAGCGGAAACTCGGTTAAGCAGGACTCGGATAATCGGGACTCTACTGTATATTTTATTTTAAAAATGATCTTTAGAATATTTTTGTTCAGAGGGGAGTCATGACTCCCGTGACCTCCCCCTTGGATCCGCCATTGTAGATTACGTAGTTCAGTATTACATATTTTAAATTTTAAAATAAGTCGACTATTAGAAAATTAGTAAAATTCTCTTTGTAAATATACTTCGCGGAAGAGGAGGGGGAGGGGGGGGCGCCAAAATCCATGCTTGCCCCGGGTACAAAAAAGGCTAGTTTCGGCCCTGGTGTCATTGTCTCCCGGTATTTTTTAACAGTGCTATAAGATAGTTCTTTTAAATAATTCATTTTAAATGTATCGTTTCAAATCTGACGTAATTTACACCAAAGTTTTATTTCTCTTATTAATATTCACGTGAAAATACTTTTGTTGTTAGAAGTAAATATTATTTGCGCTGTCTTCGAATTCACGATAATAGTTGAAAAGATTATCTCAAAATATCTCGCGCAAATATATTTTTCAATTTAAATTGTTTTGCCATATTTTTGGCCATTTTAAATATGACGTAATTTCCTCCATTTACAAGTTTTAACGCATAATATTATTTTTTTATTTTAAGATTTTGTTTCTCTTTTAAAATTTAAGTGTAAATATGGTTCTTATGACGTAATTTTCCTGCTTTTAACATGTAATCATTTAATTCTAATTTTAAAGTTTTTTTTTTCTGTTTGTAATAGTCACGCGTAAATATTTTTTTAATTTGAGGTAAACATTATTGTTTTCGCTGTTTATACAATTGGCAACAGTTTAAATTAGTACCATTTTCTAAAATTTGTAAAAAATATCTCTCGAAATGATGAAAATTTGAATTTAAAACAGAAATAAAACCTCAAAAAATCAGTCAAATAAGAAAAATAAAGGCAATCTGGACACCGGGGAACTTATAACGTATAAAATGATCGAAAAATGATTAAATTTTCATGTATAGTTTTTGCTCCAATAAAACTTTTTTAATGGAACGATTTTGTCCAACTTTAGCATTAAATATCTCTTTAAATAATTCTTCGATTTGAAAACTGTCTGCATCAGCGTATTTATCAAACATTTCTCTATATTACCACCGATTTTCATATTTTTGTATGCAACAGTTTTTTTAATATTAACGATGAAAGGCCATGCTTAAGCATTCAAATTGGATGCCGATCTACCCGGAATATCTACGCAGATTTTCATTGGTCCATTTCCAAATCAAAACTTTTTTTTATATATAGAAGGATAACGTTAAAAAAATTATTATTTTAATTAATTTATTTTACATGTTTTTCCCTTACGGACGCATTTTTGCAAATAGAAAATGAAACACGTCTATTTTCAGAAGAAAAAATGAATCATGGAGTTACGATTTCTTTTATGAAACTTTTAAAATAACTTTTTTTATGAAAATTATAGCCTATTTTCAATGAATTAAAATTTGTGAAAATTCAATTATTTATACTCAATTATAAAAGTATTTTTCAGTGTTAAGAATTCAAATACACAATTTATTCTTATTATGGTAAATCATTTACGCAGGCGATACTTACGCATTGTAAAAGAATTATATTATGATTTTTTTTTTTGTAAAGTGGAAACAAAACAATTGTAAACAAATAAAATTAATTGTTAAATTTGTTATAAAAATATTTTGTAAAATTTTGGTTCGAAATTATTTTCATTTATACCAGTCTGATATCATAAATAAAAAATTCCGAGGAAATTCTTAGTTATTTGGCTGAATATACATTTCTAAAATTAAAATGTGCCAAAACATAAAATAACGTTTTAGCTTAATAAAGATGTAAGAATAATATAAAAAATATTGGTACTTTCAAATAGTATTTAACTTATTAAATAATGCTTCGCGAATCGAAACGAAGCATGGTTTTTGCTAGTTTAATTATTGTTATGTTTAATAGATAGGGCATAATGTGATCGATAGGGCTAAAAGAGTTTTATTTTATTCTCCAGAAATTTCAAAACTATGATTAAAATACATAAAAAAGGCACAAATAATTGTACAGAATACGCATCTAATGTATGCACATAATGTATGCACCTGAAAATAATTTCTGTACAATTATTCGTTCTTTTTTTTATGTATTTTAATTATTTAATTTAGGTGAATATAACACTAGAATTTTAACTTCCATTTATTCAACTAGGGGGCTTTGCCCCCTACGAGCTGCGCTCGCCAACCCCCGTTCAGACACCGCAGACTCTAAAAGCATGCTAATTTGATCGGCTTTAAAAAGATTTCGGAAGATTGAATTATAATTTAAAAAACAGTGGCGATCTCCCTATAAATGGGTTTCTATTCATTTCTCTTTGATTGGGGAATTTTAAGGCCAAATCAGCTGCTATTAAAATATACAATGGCTGTTTCCATCTTTGATTAAATAAAATCAGTTAAACATTTCAAAATAAGCTAATATAAAATGAATTAAGTAAACAGAGTTCTTGTCTCCCGGTATTTTTTGACAAATCGAAAAGAAAGTTTTTTTTAAATAAGACATTTTAAATGTATCGTTTTTAATCTGATGTAATTTTCCCTAAACTTTTCTTCTCTTTTTAATATTCACGTGAAAATATTTTTGTTAGAAATGAAATATTATTTGCTTAATGTATACACCTGAAAATAATTGCTGTACAATTATTCGTTCTTTTTTATGTATTTTAATTATTTAACTCAAGGTGAATATAGCACGAGAATTTTAACTTCCATTTATTCAAAGCTATGATTTAGTTCTTTTCAACAATCACCTATTCATTTATTTGCAGATTTTTATCCGTTTACTGATACCGGTTACTTCTAATCCTTTTTTAAATCGTGACAAAATTTTAAAATGTTGAGATTTTTTGTTTGTTGCTTGCTTCAAGATCTACCATTCCCCCCCCCCCCCTTTATAGTCTTTCCTTGAGATGTCAGAGGTGAAAGCCATGCTTTCACATAAATGTTGTACAAGGAACCTCTCTATGTCATGATGTCAAACATTCAAATCGCAGGAAAGATGGTTAGCTTATAGTATCAGCGTTCCACATATTACAAGGAGTTCCACCTCTATTTGAATTAGCACATCGGAAAAATATGCAAACATCGAGATACTTAACGGCGCAGTTCAACGTTCCTTGGCAGCTGTTTGGGTCAAATGTTTTTTAATGGTTTAAAAAGATACAGAAAGGTGCATCCTTGGTTTAAAAATATCTGAATGTTAAACATTTTATTGTTTTAACTAGAAGGCTCTGACACCTGCACCCTTTGTCCTCCAACCCCCGAATCAATATGTGCTTTACGGTCTTACGGCAAACCTGCTTTTTGCTCGCATTTTTATTGCAATTTTTTTTTTTCATAATACACCAAAACACATTGAAACCAATACGTATTTATTTTTAGGTGCGTTCGTAATTATATAAATACGTAGCAACTTATAGTCGCCGTCTAGTCCGTCCGTCCGTATACAACAGCGCAAAAACTACCCAACCGAATAGTTTGAAATTTAATGTAGGGCAATTCCATAGAAAATTCTCTTTTTTGGAAGGGAGGGCGGGATAAAATTTATAATATGTTTAATTAAAGGGTATGATTGGAAAGCTTGATATTTTTATGTTCTATAATAAAATCCTAATAAGAAGGCATTGTAAATTACTGTTTACAAACTAAGGTAAGTACCATTATTGTCTTTGTAATGTCATAATGTTACGCCAGTTACACAATAAAAGTTACGTCAGTTACATGTGTAAATGTGCAGGTTAATTTTTTGCTACCTGTTTATATAAAACAAGAGTCTCAGTTTCGGAAAAAAATGACATCGAATTACTTTTATTGAAACAATTTTATACAGACAACTCCAAAGTTAAAAATCAGCATCAGGGACACGGGACGGTATAGGAATTTCCTGGTCTATTTGGACCCCCCCCCCACATCTTCCAAATTTATCCTTATTTATCTCGTTAATATACAGTCAAGTAATGGGATGTTCCCCAGTATATGAAATAATAATAATAATAATAAAACAAGAATATGTACTAAAATAAAAATTATTATGCAGGGACTTAAAAGTCAAAAGATTGTGAGAATGCCTCCTATATTATTGACGTATATTAATTCGTTTTAAATTTTAATGTATTTCTATATTAACGGCAACACACTTTTTTCTTTGCTGTGGATGAGGGACAGAAACAGGTAAATGATGTCATTTTCTCATTGAAATTGAGAAGAAAACCAAGGTAGACGTCTTAACCTCTTTGCATCCGAACGTTATTATTATTTCAAATACTATTTGTTTCATGTATCCGAATTAGCTGTTTAATAAAATCGTTTCATAAATTCGTTTCATTAGTATTTTATATACTAGTTAGGGTAGATATGTTCGTTTCATACAGCCGAATTAGCCGTTTCATAAATTCGTTTCATTAAGATTTTATATACTAGTTAGGGTAGATATGTTCGTTTCATATATCCGAATTAGTCGTTTCATAAATTCGTTTCATTAAAATTTTATATAAACAAGGGAATAAACCCAGGCTTATTTATTTAGAATGCCCACTAACAATACTAAAAATCATATTTATATAAAAAATAACAATAATGCTTTCAAATAAAGTTTTGAAACGTATAAAAACGATATATTCATATTAGCCGAGCGTCAGGAGTTAACAGCCGAAGAAATCGCCAAAAAATCGCAATTTTCTATCAGGTTTTTTTAGGGTTTCGTTCATCTGGCGAAACCCTATTCGTCTCGCTCATCCATCTGTCTGTCCGTCCGTCACAGAGCCCGTTCTCAGAAACTATATATGTTGGAGACTTGAAATTTTGGATTCTTATAACTGAACATCTCCCATCAAACGACAAATCCTAAAATTTAGAAAAAGTCTTATATTTACCCCACCCCCCACCCCACCCCACCCCACCCCCTGGGATCTAACTTGTGTATTTTAAGTTTCTTCTTCTAACTGAGCTCCTAATTAAGTTGAAGACTTGAAATTTTGGATTCATATAGCTGAACACCTCACATCAAATGTCAAATCATAAAATTTTGAATAAGCCTTATATTTACCCCCTGGGCTCTAACTTGTGTATTTTAAGCTTTGTTTTCTAACTGAGCCCCTAATTAAGTTGAAGACTTGAAATTTTAAATGCTTATAGCTGAACACCTCACATCAAACGACAAATCATAAAATTTTGAAAAAGTCTTATATTTACCCCTCTGGGCTCTAATTTGTGTATTTTAAGCAATCTTTCTAACTCATTCCCTAATTAAGTTGGAGATGTGAAATTTTGCATACTTAAAACAGAACACTTGTAATCACACGAAAAATAATAAAATTTTCAAAAAGTCTTATAATATTTACCCTTCCGGGCTCTAACTTCTGTATTTTTAGCAATTTTTCTAACCTCTCCCTTTTCACCCGGGGTGCACTTTTTTAACTTTTGCCGATACTCCTTTCACAACTCTTTCATATTATGCACCATAGCCGTACATATTATAGTTCCAATTTTTACTGCCAGGGGCACCTACCTATCTCGGGTGCTATGGGCCGGATCCCTTCGACTAATATATCTACGGATAGTTTATAAAACGAAATTTCGTTCAGATAGAGGTTTCTTTAGAATAGAGTATGCCCCCTGGTTGCGAAATGTGGAACTAGCAGATTTTGCAAAAGGTTAAGGTGTTTTGAAAGAAATATTAAACGAAACCCTCTGTGCGATCTGTGATCACACTTACCCACTTGTTATTCTGTTCATTTCAGTAGTTTAAGCGCTAATTTCAATTACAAGATTTATATTTGTGTTTTACTTATATTTTATTGTTTTAATTATTGATTGAAGACTGTTTTGATTTCGTTATGAAATATAAGATGGAAACAAATGATGAGCTATTTATATTAATTTAAGTACAAATGGATTTTTCTTTCGTAATTGTCTGCATGCGATAAAGATAGATTTTTTAAAAAAAATCTTGCTTGAAAATTATTTATAAAACAATAAAAATTGAGTCAATAGCGATACAGTTTTCAAGCAAATTGTGATATAGTTTTCAAACAAATTGCATTTGAAAGTACATTTTTTTTCTGTTCGATGGTGTAAATTTTTTTAATTTGTGGTATTTAGAAGTTAAAAATTGAAATAAAAGTAATAAAAGTTAAATTGAATCTTCTGTTGCTGCCACCATCAAAATGGCGTCAGCTTTACGCACGGCTTATCCTTTATAATATAGATTTTGCTGTATTTAGAAGTTTAAAGAATTGGAATAAAAGTTAAATTGAATCTTCTGTTGCTGCCAGCGTCACGCACGGACACGTTTATCCTTTATAATATAGAATTTTGTTTCTATTCGAAGGTGTAAAAATTGAAAATGTATGAAAAATTGAAATGCGGTATTTAGAAGTTTAAATAATTGGAATAAAAGTTAATAAAAGTTAAATTTAATCTTCTGTTGCTGCCACCATCAAAATGGCGTCAGCTTTACGCACGGTTTATCCTTTATAATATAGAATTTTGTTTCTATTCGAAGGTGTAAAAATTGAAAATGTATGAAAAATTGAAATGCGGTATTTAGAAGTTTAAAGAATTGGAATAAAAGTTAATAAAAGTTAAATTTAATCTTCTGTTGCTGCCACCATCAAAATGGCGTCAGCTTTACGCACGGTTTATCCTTTATAATATAGATTTTCTTTTCTTATCGATGGTGTTAAAATTGAAAATGTGCGGTATTTAGAAGTTTAAAAAATTGGAATAAAAGTTAAATTGAATCTTCTATTGCTGCCACCATCAAAATGGCGTCAGCTTTACGCACGGTTTATCCTTTATAATATAGAATTTTGTTTCTATTCGAAGGTGTAAAAATCGAAAATGTATGAAAAATTGAAATGCGGTATTTAGAAGTTTAAAGAATTGGAATAAAAGTTAATAAAAGTTAAATTTAATCTTCTGTTGCTGCCACCATCAAAATGGCGTCAGCTTTACGCACGGTTTATCCTTTATAATATAGATTTTTTTTTCTTATCGATGGTGTTAAAATTGAAAATGTGCGGTATTTAGAAGTTTAAAAAATTGGAATAAAAGTTAAATTGAATCTTCTGTTGCTGCCACCGTCACGCACGAAGACGTTTGTCCTTTATAATATAGATAGGGTAGATTTAATTCTCTAAAAATTTCAAAACTAGGACTTAGATTCTTTCAACAACCACCATTTCATTCATTTACAGAATTTTTTCCTTTCGCTGAAATACCAGTTACTTCTAATCCGTTACTATATCGTGACAAAATTTAAAATATTGGGATTGTTGCTTGCTTCAATAGCTACCATTTTTTCCCTTTAGTCTATCCTTGGGATGTCAGAGGTGAAAGCCATGTTTTCACCTAAATGTTGTACAAGGAACCTCTCGATGTCATGATGTCAAAAATTCAAATCGCAAGAAAGAGGCATTTAGCTTATAGTATCAGCGTTCCACATATTACAACAACAAGTTCCACCTCAATTTGAATTACCACATCGGTAAAATATGCGAACAATCGAGATACTTAACGGCGCAGTTCAACGTTCTTGATGATGACAGATGTTTAGGTCAAATGTCATTGTTTTTTAATGGTTTAAAAAGATACAGAAAGGTACATCCTTGGTTTAAAAATAATGTTAAATATTTATTGTTTTACGAAATGTTTCCCTCTCTCTCTGTTATTCAGCTGATGCACGTCTCTGATAGTCAAAGTGCGTTTTAACAAAAATACCACAACCATTTGTATGTCAGAGTTCGTATTTTAAATAGCAACCAGAAAGAAAAATCATGCGTCCAATATCGATTATGAAACGCTTTCCAGCACATTCAAAACACTGTAACAGACTTCACTGATTAACTCTTTCAGGGGCAGAAAAAATCTGTTCGTAAAATGATGATATAATTGACTAACACCAGAATTTACAAAGAAGTTTTTTTTTTTGGAAAATAAAAACCTATTTTTCTACATTTTCATTATAAAAATAAAACTTTATTAAAATATTCTTGGTGCCGTTTTTAGGTGCGTTCGTAATTATATAAATACGTAGCACCTATAGTTGTCGTTCGGTCCGTTTGTCTGTCCTGATATAACAGAGCAAAAACTACCCAACCGAATAGTGTGAAATTTTAAATATATAATTATTGCAAAATTTTTTGTCGAGTCCTTTCAAACTTTATGAAAATCGGATCTAATGACAAGGGCAGTCAAAAGTTTTCCGTTACAGGACGACCAATGGGAAAAAAGGATTTCAAGTGCATTTTAATGATGTGACAGCCTTTCGAACAGAATGAAATGGATAGGCACTTAAAAAGTGCACTAAAATATACAGTCAGTACACTATACAGTACAAAAAATATTTATAAAACTAGTTATAGTACGAACGCACCTCATTTGCCACGTTTGACGAGCAATTTCCAACTTGTTTAAACTGAAGTTGAAATTAGATGATCACGCCGTGTGACCACCGCCCTTGAAAGGGTTAATAAGGTGAAAGAGAAGTGTATAAATAAACAATTTCAAAAATACATAACATGTTTGAAAACCCAATATCAAAAATTACCATCTAGAGTCGGATAAATATCTCAATTTCGAAAAAATAGTCGGAAAATCCCAAAGTAATTCGATATTTCTGAGAAAATCCCAAAATATTTAGATATTTCTCATAAAAATCCGAAAATATTTCGATATTTCTGCATTAATGGCATTCCATTCCAAATACTTCCAATCTAAGGCCAATATTTGTGATAATGTCATTACATTGCAAATATTTCCAATCTAAAGTCAATATTTCTGTAATAATGTCATTTCACAAATATTTCCAATCTCTGTAATAATGTCATACCATTGCAAATATTTCCATTCTAAAGTCAATATTTCTGTAATAATGTCATTCCACAAATATTTCCAATCTAAAGCCAATATTTCTGTAACAATGTCATTTCATTGCAAATATTTCCCTTTTAAATTCAATATTTCTGTGATAATGTCATTCCACAAATATTTCCAATCTATAGCCGATATTTCTGTAATAATATTATTCCATTCCAAATGTTTCCAATCTAAAGCCAATATTTCTGTGATAATATCATTCCATTCCAAATGTTTCCAATCTAAAGCCAATATTTCTGCAATAATGTAATTCCATTACAAATATTTCCCATCTAAAGCCAGTATTTCTGCAATAATGTAATTCCATTGCAAATATTTCCGATCTAAAGCCAATATATCTGTAATAATGATATTCCATTGTAAATATTTCCAATCTAAAGTCAATATTTCTGTCGAAATATCATTACCTTGCAAATATTTCCAATCTAAATCCAATATTTCTGTAATAATGCCATTCCATTGTACATATTTCCAATTTAAAGCCAATATTTCTGTGATAATTCATCCTGTTGCAAATATTCTCCAGTATGAAGTTATTTGTAATATTTAACAAATATTGATATGTTACTGAAAATATTTCCGATCATTATAATTTCAGATCCCAATTTAATAAATATTGTTCTGCCACTAGCGATGTTTACGAATTTAGTTGATATATATGCGAAGAACATACCAGCTTGAAGAATTTGAGTTAATAAGTAAAGAAAGAACCTTCCCAACTCAAGCATTTGTCAAACAATCCATGCAAAGAATGTGTGTGATTGTCCTTTCTCCGTCATGTATATTATTACATTCCGGCAATGACAAACATAACTTGCGGTTGTCTAATTTTAGTGCCTACTCTCCAACAAAGCGGAAATCCGATTACAACTCATTCCGGCGATGTAGGTCAAGTGAAAAATGTGGGTTTGTGAGCCATTCTTTCAATCCTTTTTGACTTTCTCTTTTTTTAATAATCGTTTGTCATATTGACGACGCCTTGTTCTGCTGAAAGAACTCTTCAACTTTCACCTCCCATGTTAAATCATTGTTGTAGAACACGCGCGCTTTAAAAAAAAAAAAATGGTGAGCAAATGATGCGTTGACGCGTGTTCACGCAATGTTCCATATAATACCTGCTTAGCACAAAAGAAAGGATAAGTCAAAACGATTAGGTTGGCGTTTTCTGAAACCTTCTGCCGTGTTGTTTGCAGCGGAGAATTTTTGCTCTTGTAATTTTCAGGGGCGTAAATCTTCAGCCGATCCGTAATTTTTTCTTTTGTGTATTTTGGGGCGGAATTTTCGATTTTTCACTTTGTGCATCAATCGCGTTAATACAGTAGGCGGCAGATTTCTATGAGAATGGGATATAAAAGCTGGTCGTATGATATGATAAGTGCCTTTAATATAGGAGGAAATTACTTTGAAAAGCAGATTTAAATAAAGGATTTCATGTAAAAATAAAATTGTTAAAAAAATAGCTTTTTATTTTTCTAACTTTCCAACTTAGTTGAAAAGTGTTTATAACTTCGATTGGTCTATCCGTCTGTCCGTGTGATAGAGCCCCAGTGAGTGTAGGGCTTAGGCTCGGGCCGCTGCCATCGAAATACTCAAGGCCAGAGGACACGAGTTGTGACGTCATCACTAATCGACCGACTTCTCACTAGTGTTGGAATTCACACCGGAAATTTTTGAATAGAAATTTTATTTTATTTTATTTGTGGAATATCTATCATCTTGTAAAACAATAATAACCATTTAAACTTACTGGTGAGAACTTAGAATCCCCCAATAAAAAATCAGTCAGATGCGGCAACACTATGGCATTCCACTTCTGGCTGAATTTTTATTTAGGGATTCCAAATTCTCCCAGTAGGTTTAAATAGTTATTATTGTTTTATAAGATAATAGATGTTCCACAAATAAAATGAAATAAAATTGTTATTCAAATTTTTCCGGTGTGAATTCCAACACTAGAGAGATGTCGGTCGATTAGTGATGACGTCACAACTCGTGTCCTCTGGCCTTGAGTATTTCGATGGCAGCGGCTCGGCCCGTCTCATCTCTACACCATGTATGCTATTGGCCGGTGGCCGCAGTAACGCCAACTTTCCAAAAATATTGGGTGGGCTCCAAATTTTTGAGTAAAATTACACAAATATGATTCTTTTCCCCCTTGGTGTGTATTTGTGTGGAGAGAGAGAGGGGGGGAGCGAATGACTAAAGATGATAATTCGAAATTAAATTATGTTTCTTTTAAGCAAATATTTAAATTATTATAGTTTAATTATAATTTTATAAATAATTTTAATAAATTATATTCTTATAAGTTCTTCCTTATAAATGCATTAATATTTATGTTAAATAACATAGGAATTAAATATTGAAAGTGCAAAAAGCTAAATGCCAAGAAAAGAACATTTTAGTCCCCAAGTGCTTTATCAATTCAAGACGTCAAAACAGATGGCAAAATAGGTAGGAAATTTGTTTTCATGAAAATTTTAACTCTACATCCGCTAAAGGGGTTTTCAGTGCTCCTGTAAGTCTAATTTATGCCCTTATTATTTTTCAAACAAAACTTTTGAGAACATTAATAAAACCAAATTTCATTTCAGATAAAAATATAATTAAAAGCTAGTATGCTGTGGCCATCACAAAACTTTCTTCTATATAAATCACATAAACAGCACTAATTGATATCAAGGTATACCTGAATCTGAAGTTTGATGAAAATTGGTGCGTTATTTCAAATGAAAGTCAAATTTCAAAGTAATTGCTTAAGAGGCGCAAAGGCCAACATAGTGAAAAAGATTCCATGCCGAGACTCGAACCCGGGCCATCAGTATAGCCCACTGACGTTCTACCGACTAAACCACATGGAACGATACCAGCCTGGAAAATTTATCACTATTATACGTTGGCAAGGATACAAACGCAGCACAAGAATACGTATAATAGTGACCTTGCCAACGTATAATAGTGAGAAATTTTCCAGGCTGGGTATCGTTCCATGTGTTTTAGTCGGTAGAACGTCAGTGCGCTGTACTGATGGCCCGGGTTCGAGTCTCGGTATGAAATCTTTTTCACTATGTTGGCCTTTGCGCCTCTTAAGCAATTACTTTGAAATTTGATTTTCATTTGAAATATTGTATGCAAGGCGAATGTTTCTCTCTGGAATAATTTCCATGCATTAATTGGTGCATTAGTTCTTGAGGTAGTGCTACAGTGAAAATTCTGAAAAATGCAGCATAGCAGCGCCACCTGTTGAGCAATTTGCATCAAAACATAAACAGCACTAATTCATATCAAGGTATACCTGAATATGAAATTTGTTGAAAATCCAAGCATTAGTTCTTGAGATAACCTAATTGCGAAAATCGCAAAAAATGCAGCATAGCAGCGCCACCTCTTGAGCGATTTACACCAAAATGTATAAAACTTCAATTCATGTCGCGGACTAACTGAATCTGAAGTGTGATGAAAATCCGTGCATTAGTTCTGGAGATTCAGCTATTGCGGAAATTGTGAAAAATGCTGCATAGCAGCGCAACCTGTTGAGCAATTTACACCAAAAACTAATCAGCACCCATTTATATCAATGACTAACTGAATATAATTTTTTATAACATTCCGTGCATTAGTTCTTGAGATAGGGCGCCCACAAAATTTGTGTCACAGACAGATATTTTGTAAAAACATGTTTTTCAAAATCTCTGACCCCTAAAACGTGTAAAACCGTCGAAAACCGGAAATCGAAAATTTTCACGAATCCAATACTTTCTTCTTGTAAAGATAGAAGAAAGTAAAAATAAATTATTAACTAAATCAATTGAAATTCGGTGAGCAGAGAGGTCAAATTATTGGGTGGACTCGCGCCCCATGGGTCTATATAAGTTGGCGCCACTGATGGGTCGATCTGGTTATCCATAATTTTGATCAAGTGACTCAAATTAATGTAATTTTCGAATAATCCAAGAACGTGTCTATACAACTGCAATCTAAAAGACCGGCAGCACAGACAATCACATCATCGAGTTCACGGCTGAAATTCCAGAATTAGTTAAAAATCGATTCGCATATTAAAACGCAACCGAGCTGCCAAGTCCTATCTGGGTGGAAAACACCTAAAAACCCGATTTTAGTGGTTGACTCGTAGGTTTACTTTACTATTGTGTTTTCCTGCTCCCAGTCCGCCATGTTTTCATACTTTTGGGTGCAGGAAAGCACAATGGTAAACCTACGAGTCAGCCGCTAAAATCGGGTTGTTATGTGTTTTCCACCCAGATAGGACTTGGCAGACCGACTGCGTTTTAATATGCAAATCGAGTTTTATCTAATTCTGGAATTTCAACCGTGAACTCGATGAGGTGATTGTCTGTGCTGACGGCTCTCGGTTTATAATATTCGATTGTGAAACAGAAAATAACAGTGATCGATTGCTAAAACAGCTTCGGGTGTTATCTTTTTTATTTTGATTTTCCGAAGGCAAAACAGGTGTTCCAAAGACCTACATACCCCATAAATTCGTATTATCAATTAAAAGGAAGAAGAAGCGAAGGAACATCTTCTTTGAAGAATCCGACATCTTTAATAATACAACACTCTTTCTTTTTTCCTCAAAAGGTCATTGCTAACCTGAGGCAAAATGAAATGTTATCTCTGATTTAATAAATGCTAGAGATACCACGATGAACAGAGTGTTGCCTAATTCGGCCGACAAATTCAGAGGGGTGATAATGGGCATCAAGAGGATGAAAAATTGCCATGGAACATGGGGTCGCAAAAAACGTTTAGTGGTTTAGTGAGTGAAAATTACAAATAATAGTTATGAAGTGTGGGACGTCGAGGGGGAAAAAAGGGCCAATAATAAGTAGGAAAATATTTATTTGACGTGAAGCAGGATTGCAATGCATTACAGTTCAACGTCAGACGGCGAGACGTTTTTATAGGAATTGTTCGAAGTTGTACAGCCAACCGACACCGACGGACGAAGGGTTGCCGGATGCGTTCAAACATACGCGGTGTGCTAGAGAACAATGGACCTTATACACGCAACCTGAGGTCGAGGCTAAAATTCGACTGCTGGCGGTATTTATCATAGCGATCTATGGAGTGTGAGTTATTAATGCTTGTTTGTTAAAAACACCGCAAAAAATTCTTTGTTTTAGCAGCATATACTTAATATATTGAAATATAAATTCAAAATGTTGCTGTGTATGCGAGAAAATTCCCTAAGTTTGCAAATTTTCAGTTAAAATGCATGCGTTCAACCTGGGTCAAGGCTAAAGTCGTCTGCTAGCGGTGTTTGCGCCTGCGCATACTGGCATCCTGGCAGTGCAGTAGCTAGAATAACAGATACCGTCAATATACCGCCAGCTGTGACGTCTGACGCTACCTGCATAACGTCCATTCCTATAAAAATGTCTCATCCTCTCCTTTCAGACGTTGAACTGTAATGCATTGTAATCCTGCTTCACGTGAAATACATGTTTTTCTGCTTATTATTGGCCTTTTTGTGTTCCACTCGACGTCACATCCTTCATAACTATTTTTGCAATTTTCTCTCACTAAACGTGATTTGCGTCCCCATCTTCTGCGGCAATTTTTTATCCTCTTGATGCCTACTATCACCACTCTGAATTTGTCGATCGAATTCGGTAATATCCTGTATATATACACTGGCCTCCAAAAATTAAGAAACAGGGACTGGATACTTTCAATTGTACACGGTTTCTCTAATAGCTACTGAAATGATTGGCGAATTGATCTTGGACTTCTGGGATGTAAAGAACGTGTTTGATTTCACATTTCTCGGTGAAGATTTAGTCGGGAGAACAATTAGGGGGTTAATAATAAATTTAATAATAAAATAATATTTGCGATCACCTATGTGACAGAAAATACTGAAAATGGTTTGTCACTGTGTTAAATGACTGTTTGGGTCCTGTTCAACGTTTGTGTGCTTTTGTGTAAGCATAGCACTCATATTCTTGAAGATGTTAAATCGTCTGTGAAAAATTCAAAAGTTTTTTGTTTATAGCATACAGAGTTTTCAACCAAATTTAACACAACTTTCCGAAAACATGACAAAAAACAGTAGCAACAGTATACTACAATTAAAACATAAATATATTGAATATTGGATGAGATATGGATGTTTGCATGAAATAATTTTCAACTGCGCATGCGTGGAAGATTCTAAAATTTTTATTTTATAATTTGGTAGTCAACTATTTAGGGTAACTTCTATAAAATGTCCAGTCAAATAGTGTGAAAACTCAGAAAGATATAGTGAGCTGATTGAAAAGCTGTGGAAAATCCCTTATAATAAAACTATTTTTAGAAAGCAATCCACTATATCGCCCCTGTCTTTGTGAATTTTCGCGATATTTGACTGGACTTTTTATATAAGTTGCCCTAAATGGCTGACTACCAAATTATAAAAGAAGAATTTTAGAATCTTCCACGCATGCACAGTTAAAAATTATTTCATACAAATGACTATATCTCATCAAATATTCAATATATTTATGTTTTAATTGCAGGGTACTGTTTTTACTGTTCTTTGTCAGGTTTTCGGAAAGTTGTGTTAAATTTGGTTGAAAACTCTGTATGCTATAAACAAACAACTTTTGAATTTTTCACAGACACAATAACATCTTCACGAATATGAGTACTATGCTTACACAAATGCACACAAACGTTGAACAGGACCTAAATAGTCATTTAACACAGTGACAAACCATTTTCAGCATTTTTTGTTACATACGTGATCGCAGATATTATTTTATTATTAAATTTATTATTAGCCCCCTAATTATCCTCCCGACTAAATCTTCACCGAGAAATATGAAATCAAATATGGTCTTTACATCCCAGAAGTTCAAGAACAATTCCCCAATAATTTCGGTAGATATTCGACAAACCGTGTACAATCGAAAGCATTCAGTCCCTACTCCTTAACATTTGGAGGCCAGTGTATATAAACAATGCAGTACATACATATATGTGTATGTATATTATTGAAGTAGTGGTACACGAATATAAAGCAATCCTGTGCATGAATATGAATTAAACTTTGGTTATTTAATTCGTGTTATTTATTTTTTAGCAAAAGCAGTCTGGTGGAAACCCTAAATAAAACAAAACAAAACAAAAGTTTAGTTTCATTTACTAAAAAATAAAATAAAATACTGCATAGTAAGCGATTGTTTCAACGTTTCTCGTACGCACTTCTGTTATATAAATATGTATGTCGTAGTTTTGAACGTGTAAAGAATACAAAAATAATAAAAAGTGTGATGTTTCTATTTTAAAACGTTCATCATTGCCCTCAGAAACATTTTTTTTTCTTTTTGCACATTCCAGTGCATATCATTCGATATTATTCTTGCGACTTTAGATGTTATCATTACCCCGTGGAATATCGAGTTTTGTTCTCTGAAGGTCACTGCCTACCTCAAACTTAGCATCGAAGGTAATTGCTGTCAAAATGTCGTGACTTCAACGAAATCATCATTTTGACAAAGGAAGTAAGAATTGTAGCGTGATGTCTTAATTCTTGTAAGTTGCATAACTAACGAGACGTGTAGCCAAATTAATGTTTCTATTACATTCAGAAATAAGTCAAGGATGAACATTAAACGACTTTTTTTTTTTTTTTAAGGTGTAGATAAAAAAAAATAATAGTAATCAAATGAGCTTCATTATATGTTGCCATCTCGGTGTCAGTAATATTTAAAAGTTATAACTATTGCACACTCAATTACAGAAAGGCGAATTCATTTCGGCGAAAACCGCGCAAAAGCGTTGCCAATTTTAGTCACGTGGTTACGGTACATAAAGTTGAAAAACTTAAAATTTAAATTATAATTAATATAACAATGTAACAATTGTTGTTGTAAATATAGGGTGTCCCAAAAATGACTGATGGATTTTAAAATTCAATAACTTGCAAACAGTGGCAGATGTTAAACATTGTTTTTGCAGGAGGGTTATGTAAGCTGTCAGGAGTTTTTATGCTGCGGTTCCCAGTTTTAGTTACGAATAGCAGCGATAGATGGCGCTGCAAGCAATAGGCGCTAAATCCAGGCTCGATTTTTCGGCCTCTCTCTTCTCCCATGAGAAAAAAGGAGATTAAAATGTTTTGAATGGATCCCGAAGTACCAAAAATCAGGTCTGGAATTAACACCTACTTCTCGCAGCGCCATCTTTTATTTGAAATTCGAACTAAATTCTAAAACCACAGTAAAAAAACTCCTGATATCATACATAAGCCTCCTGGAAGATTTTTTTTTTAATATCTGTCACCGTTTGCAAGTTATTGAGTTTTAAAATCCATCAGTTATTTTTGGGACACTCGGTATGTGTCTCGGTATGTGTAATACAAAAATGTCTTTTTTTTTTTTTTCTTTGAAGTTTTAACATACTGTGTTTGTTATATTTTTACAGCAGGCAAAACTAATATATTTTAAAAGACCTGATGAACCACTCCATGATCCATCAAAATGCTTCTCACAATCCAGTTTCGGATTTTTTTTATTACATAGATTCTTCCTTAAGATTTAATTTGCCTAGAACAAAAAGGTTATCAATCATGATTCCATGAGAGCTATTCTGCCACTATCCTTTTCTTGCACCCCCTCCCCCCACCACCATCACACCACAACTTTTTTCACACTTTAACTACGTGACATGGTGAGATGACATGATATGTTTGAGAGTTTTCAATTTGTATGATGTGTATTATAGATATTCCAAACGTCTCTTGGTCTCTAATGTTATTTTAATGGCATCTTTCTTGTAAATTTTACAGATCTTTCAGTTATTTTAACATAATTATTCACTCACATCTAAAAGAATATGATTGCTATCTAAATATTGTGACTAGCACGATGTCATTATTTTGACAACCGAAGTACACTTTGAAAAAATTGTAGCGTGATGTCGTAATTCTTGTTCGATGCATAACTAACAAAACGCGTAACGTGTAACCAAATTAATGTTTCTATTACTTCCAAAAACTAGTCGTTGGGGACCACCGTAATACTTTTACCCATCATGGATATAGATAATATAAAATATGAAAAGAAAACATGTGATATTTGCTAAGCATTGTACCATATTACTTTTATTCATAATTTAATTTATTTGGACTCCCTTAAATATAATTAAAGCACAGATGTCATATACGCCCCATATTGGCGCGATTTTTTATGACGCCAATGTCATATACGCAACGGGTACTTAACTGGCGCCAAAGTGTCGTTATTTTGCTTGATATGGTAACCCGGATGATGTTGTTTATGCTTTTGAAGCTTTTGCCAAATTGGCAATCGCGCCAATATGAAGCATATATGACATCTGTGCCATAATTAATATAACCCCTTAAGCTAATATTACTTTTTGTTGCATTAAAATATCTCAATTTGTTGATTTTCTATAAGCAAGTATTGGTTTACAATGGAAGTCTATGGGAATTTGGCGAAATATTAGAGATACCGCCAATTTGGCGTCACTTTTGGCGACTCATTTTGGTCGCCATATTTGGCGATATACCGCCAAGTTGGCGACCTACTTGGCGGTATTTCGCGACAGAACAGGGTCCCCCCCTCCTTATGGTAAACCCCCTTATAGGTATGGAGAGGCATTAAATGCTTGACATTTACGATAAGCCATTATTGGCATTTAATCTTATAGTTTGGCGATAGTTTTTGGGTCGGCGAGATAATTGAGTAGTACCGAATTGCGTAAAAGAAACATCCTTATAACTCGAAAAATTATAATCGTATTAGCTAACAGTTTACTGCGTCGGATTAATCGTCTCATTTCCAATTAAAATATATCTTTGAATTGAAATTTGAAGGAAATACAGGGTCATGAAAAATCGAAGAGTGTGAAAAATAGAATTACAAATATCTCGGCAACTCATTATCCGATCGAGTTCATTCATGATGCAAATTTTTTTTTTATTATTATCTTTTATATTCACCCCTTCAAATAAACAATTTCGAAAATTTTTGTATACCTTTTATCAGAACGAATATTTCAAGAGTCCGAAAAAAATGTTCCGGTTAATCGAGGTTACTGATATTCAATAGGCTTCTTTCCATTATTATTCCCTAAGTACACACCGAATTTCAAGTCTCTATCTCAATTTGTTCGGGAGATAGAGCGATTACAGACACACAGACATACAGACGGACGGACAATTTTTTTTTTCTAAAAATATGTTTTTCGGAATCTCCAGTATCTGAAACGTATAAATCCGTCAAAAAAATTTTTCGATTTTTAAAACGATTACAAGACTTACCCTATACTACGTATGATGGGAAAGTAATAAGTCAAGGATGAATGTTAGAAGATTTTTTTTTCAAAGTACAGATTTAAAAAAATAATAGTTAAATTTAAATAAGCTGTATTACATTTTGTAGTTCTCAAAGATGATGTATTTGCGAATTTT
Organism: Maratus speciosus; assembly: GCA_963932465.1. NCBI lineage: Eukaryota > Metazoa > Arthropoda > Arachnida > Araneae > Salticidae > Maratus > Maratus speciosus. The sequence continues at coordinate 468,238,553 of OZ010798.1, forward strand.
CAATTTGTATGATGTGGATTATTGCTATTATAATCGTCTCTAATATGATTTTAATGGCATCTTTCTTGTAAATTTTGAAGACCTTGTATTTATTTAAGCATAATTATTTGCTCACATTTAAAAGAATTGTTTAATCTATAATTGCTATCTAAATATTGTGACTAGCACGAAGTCATCAGTTTGACAAAGGAGGTACTTTTTAACGAATTGTCGCGTCATGTGTAAATTTTTGTTAGATTATTTGTATCTAACAAGAAGTGAAATCAATTTAATGCATCTATTTCTTACACAAATAGGTCAAGTATGAATGTCAGAATAATATCTTTCTTTTTTTTCAGAGTTTAAATGTAAGGAAATTAAATTAAATGAGTTTCATTAGACGTCGTAGTTCTCAAAGATGATGTGCTTGCGAATTTCGTATTTGTAATGATGTATGTTATTACTATTCTAAATGTCTCTATTATTATTTTAATGGCATCTTCCTATTAAATTTTGCAGCTGTTTCATTCATTTTAGCATATTTATTCACTCACATCTAAAAGAATAATTTAATCAGTACTTGTTATCTAAATTTTGTGACTAATACAAAGTCATCACTTTGACAATGAAAATTCATTTTAACCCTTAAATGCCGGGTGTTGATTTTCGGCAACATACCCAATTTAGGCTCTAAAATACTATTAGAGTAATATGGAAGCTTTAATGCCTAATGTTGCCAATAAAATACATTCTGAAAATATTATTAAATCGATTTTCAACATGTAAATGGCAATACTTGTCCTGTTTAAGAATAAAGATAGATATTTTTTTTCAGTTGTTGCTACTTGCTCTTTTTGTTTTGTTTGCAAGCTTGCGAAATACCCTATTTTGTTCCAAAGTGAGCAAGTAAAATTTATTTCTTATTATAGTTCCTAAAATTCTTGTGTGTTTAATATTATATAATTTTATCAAGGAAAATTATTATTTCAATTAAAGACCAGTATTGCCGATTAGTAACAACCTGTTTTTTAGACGTAAACCATACTTAAAAAAATATGATTTTTTTAAGTATTTTTCCCATAATTTATTTAAAAAATGAAAGCCGAAAAACATTATTATAATGATTTTCGAAAAATCAGGTATTTAAGGGTTAAATAATTGTTGCGCGATGTTCCATAACTAACAAAGAATTGTAACCAAATTAATGTATCCATTTCTTCCAGAAACTAATCAAGAATGACTGCTATAATAATTTTTTCAGGGCCCTCGCTAAGGAGGTTAATAGGGGGGGGGGGGGGGGGTACTCCTCCAAAACGTTCGAGAATGCTGTTACATTTGGCAAATTTACAAACTTAATTGGCAATCTTTTTAAAAACTTTAATAAAAACTATAATACATTTTCTATTTCTGATAGGCGTGTCAAAAATTACAAATCTAATTGAGAATATTATTAAACTTTTTACAAATAAGAACTATATTACATTTTCTAATTGTGGTAACTTGGCAAAGTTATAATACTAGTTGGAAATTTGACTTGGCAATTTAAGGTCCTCTCCCCCCTTCAATAAAAAGTCTTCGCGATGGCCCTGAATTTTTTTTCTGATTTTAAATAAAAGAAATTAATTTAAACGAGTTTCATTACACATTATCTCAAAGATGATGTGCTTGAGTGCTTTGAATTTGAAATGATGTGGTTTATTATTATTCTAAATCTCTATTTTATTTTAGTAGCATCTTTCTTGTAAATTTTGAAGTTCTTCATTGATTTTTAGCATATTTTTTCACTCACATCTCAACGAATAGAAATCAATAATTTAAATATAAATATCGTGACTAGTACGAAGTCATAATTTTGACAACGAAGTACACTTTGAAAGAATTGCAGCGTGATGTTTTAATTCTTGTTAGTTGCATAACTAACAAGACGTGACCAAATTAATGTTTCTATTAGTTCTAGAAATAAGTCAAGGATGAATGGCAGAAGATTTTTTTCAAGGTATAAATAAAATAAAATAATAAGTAAACTTTATTATATTTTGTAGTTCACAAAGATGATGTGTTTGCGAATTTTCAATTTGTATGATGTGGATTATTGCTATTATAATCGTCTCTAATATTATTTTAATGACATATTTCTTATAAATTTTGAAGATCTTGCATTTATTTAAGCATAATTATTTGCTCACATCTAAAAGAATTGTTTAATCCATAATTTCTATCTAAATATTGTGATTACCACAAAGTCATCAGTTTGATAATGGAAGTACTTTTTAAAGAATTGTTGCGTCATGTGTAGATTCTTTAGATTGTTGTTAGATTCGTTACTAATAAGAAGTGAAATCCATTTAATGCATCTATTTCTTAGACAAATAGGTCAAGAATGAATGTCAGAATAATATTTTTTTTCAGAGTTTAAATTTAAGAAAATTAAATTAAATGAGTTTCATTAGATGTTGTAGTTTTCAAAGATGATGTACTTGCGAATTTCGAATTTACAATGATGTGGGATGTTGCTGTTCTAACCGTCTCTTATTTTAATGGCATCTTTCTATTAAATTTTTCAACTCTTTCATTGATTTTAGCATATTCACTCAAATCTAAAAGAATAATTTAATCAATACTTGTTATCTAAACTTTGTGACTAATACAAAGTCATCACTTTGACAACGAAAATTCATTTTAAAGAATTGTTGCGCGATGTGTAAATTCTCGTTATTTGCATAGCTAACAAAGAATTGTAACCAAATTAATGTAACTATTTCTTCCAGAAACTAGTAAAAAATAACTGTTAGTATAATTTTTTTTTCGGAGTTTAAATTTAAAAAAAATTAAAGGAGTTTCATTACACATTATCTCAAAGATGATGAGCTTGCATGCTTTGAATTTGTAATGGTGTGCTTTATTGTTGTTCTAAATGTCTCTAATTTTATTTTAGTAGCATCTTTCTTGTAAATTTTGGGGTTTTTCATTGATTTTAGCATAATTTTTCACTCACATCTGAACGAATAGTTTAATCAATAATTTACATCTAAATATCATGACTAGTACGAAGTCATCATTTTGGCAACGGAAGTGCACTTTGAAAGAATATTGTAGCGTGATGTCTTGATTCTTATTAGTTGCGTAACTAACAAGAAGTATAACCAAATGAATGTTTCTATTAGTTCGAAAAATAAGTCAAGGATGAATGTTATAAATTTTTTTTTCAAGGTATCGATTAAAAAGTAATAATAATTAAGTAAACTTTATTACATTTTGTAGTTCTGAAAGATGATGTGTTTGCGAATTTTCAATTTGTATGATGTGGATCATTGCTATTATAATCGTCTCTAATATTATTTTAATGGCATCTTTCTTGTAAATTTTGAAGATCTTGCATTTATTTAAGTATAACTATTTACTCATCTCTAAAAGAAAAATTTAATACATAATTACTATCGTGACTAGCAATGAAGCTATCACTTTGACAGTGGAAGAAACACTTTAACACTAGAACCGCCAAGGTGGTCATTTTGACCGTTTCGAAACTTTCATTGCGTACCAGTTTTTTTCTATTTAGAGTATAGTTTTCAAATTCCGTGACTTTTCCTATAATTCGAAAAGCTATGATATGCCAGTAATAAATTTTCCAGTCAGCCAAAATTTGTGAAGTATTGCAGTAGTATACCTAGAACCGCCGAAACGTTCAAAGTGACCGCCGTCAATTTTAATGCACATTTTATCTAGTAGTTGTCGCAACAGTCCATACTTTATACAACCAGACTTCAACAAAGGTTACACCATTACCACAGATAACTTCTTTACTTCACTGCCCCTTGCAGAAAAGCTGAAGTCACTAAAAACAAGCATTGTTGGCACAGTCAATTGCGGACGAAAAACAAAATTCTACAGGCCATAAAATCTGAAAAAAAGTCCTTCTACTGTAGCCAAATTCTTGCCAAAGATGATATTACGTTGAGTTTATCAAGGGAAGAAAAATAAATATGTTTTAATTCTAAGTTCCTGACATCCATCAGTTACATTTGAAACTGGTGACAAACACTTACCAGAAACTGTCAAATTCTATAATTCTACAAAATTTGGCGTCGACGTGCTCGACCAAATGGCACGGAAGTATTCTACAAAAGCTAGTTCTAGACGATGACCTCTACAAGTGTTTTATAATTTTCACAATCTAGCGAGTATCAATTCTGAAAAAGACAGTCAAAAAAGATGTTAAATACCAGTATAGTATTTTATTAAACAGAAATAAGCTTTCTTTAGTCCCGTTATATTATTGGTAGTATTTTCTAGAAGACAATACTGGTACTATCCACTTTTTTTGACAGTGTTTTTCCCTCACCGCTGGCCACCCTGAATATTGAATTGCTCAGGGGATAAATATAAATTTTTGTTTTCACTAAGTTTATTCTTGTTTTTAGCAATTTCGATTTCTCAGGAAAAATATTTTTTACTGTAAAAATATTCATAAAATAAAAAATATAAGTTATATATATATATATCAATATAATATAATTATAACTTAATAAAATATAATAAAAAATATGAAATATATATTACTATGTAGGCAATGATGTTAATAATAGTAATAAACGGTACTAAGAGTAAAAAATAGCAAGTAAACGATATTTGAGCATGGTAATCCACATCGGTCAAAATGATCGCTTCGGCGGTTATAGGTATACGTTTTTGCCGGCGGTTCTAGTGTTAAAGAATTGCAGAATTGCTGCGTGATGTGTAAATTCTTGTTACTTGCGTAACTAACAAGAAAAGAAATCAATTTAATGTATCTATTTCTTACACAAATAGGTCATGAATGAATGTTATAATAATATCCTTTTTTTCCAAGAGTTTAAATTTTAAAAAAAAATTAAGTTAAATGACCTTCATTAGTTGTACTTCTCAAAGATGATGTACTTGCGAATTTCGAATTTGTAATGATGTGGGTTATGGCTATTCTAAACGTCTCTAATATCATTTTAATGGCATCTTTCTTGTATATTTGTAGCTTTTGCGTTGATTTTAATAGAATTATTCACTGACATATAAAATAATAGTTTAATCCATAATTGATATTTAAATATTGTAACTACTACGAATTCATCACTTTGACAGCGGAAGTGTATTTTAAAAGAATTGTTGCGTGAAGTCTAAATTCTTGTTAGTTGAATAACTAACAAAGAAGTGTAACCAAATTAATGCATCTATTTCTTCCAAAAATAAGTGAAGGATGAAGGTTAGAAGAATTTTTTCAGTTTAGAATTTTTTTTAAATAAATTGATTTTGCATCATTAAATGTTGTAGTTCCCAAAGGCGATGTGCTTGCGAGTTTCGAATTTGTATGACTTAAGTTATTTCATAAACGACTGTAATATTATTTTAATGAGTTGGTACCCGTCGAAATTCGACGAAGTAAAATGTTTAGAAAGAAACTATTAGATCAAATTTATGATAAACCTACAAAAATAATTACAATAAAAAATTCATCTTATATTGGTTGTCTAACTGTTAAAACAAATAATATTTTAAACCTAAAATTATCAAAATGTTATTTCCACAAACTTCAGCTGCTTAAATTATTGAAAAGTTAAACTGTATTAGAATACGTAATACAAACTTTAAGTTCTAATCTCAGTACCCGCGAATAAAAAATTCATAAATTTGCCTTTAGTCGTCATAGGCCATTTAGTATTGGTCAAATATTTAGTTTTATCAAAGAAAATGGTCGTTTTTTCTTAAATATGACATCATTTTTACTCACTGATTCATTTTTCCTAGCGTCTCAAATTCAGTATCAGCGTAATGTAAAAAAATATTGAAATGTAACTGATTTATGAAGAAATATGCGTGCTTTTTTTTTTAATAGCTATGTCATTTTCTTTTCAAAAATTATAAAAAAAAGTTACTTTTATTTGTAATGTGAAAATGGCATCAATAATTATAAATAAATCATGACTATTTTCCCTTTACTTTTAATAGAAATGGTGTACTTCAGTTGCCACAATTACAAAATTGGTACTAAAAACAATAGAAAAATTAATATCTCAAAAATAAATTGAGATAGAGCTTTCAAACAAATTGCATTTAAAAGTATATTTTTTCTCTGTACGACGGTGTAAAAATTGAAACTGTGCGATGTTTAGAAGTTTAAAAATTTGCAGTAGCGAAAATTGCAAAACCGAAATTTCATTTCAAATTTCAGAGTGTTGCCATTCGCAGAATGACGTATGCGTTACGCACAGATATGTTTGTCCTTTATAATATAGATAGAATAATTTCGAATCTTTTAGAGCATTTTTAAGTTAATTCTTCCTTAAAATATAAAAGAACGGTTCGATCAATAATTCTTATCTAAATATTGTGACTTGTGCGAAGCCATCATTTTGATAACGGGGCTACAATTTGAAAGAATTATTGCGTGGTGCCTTAACTCTTGTTAGTTGCATAACTAACAAGAAGTTTATCATTCTTGTAATCGCATAATTAACAATATATATATTTCATAATGAACTTCGTACTGACGTTGAATAAGAACTCTTCTTCTGTTCAACAACTTTTTTTTGTTGTTGTTATTGTTTGATTGCATAGATAATCATCCTGTATTTCCAGGTGAATTAATTACTCCTGAAACAAGTCCATAACAATCAAATCCCCACGAATTCATCTGATTTCAAACCTTGAAAGTGAAATTTCCATAAAGAATAAATATTTTCAAAATGTTATCGTTTGCTAGAAGCATCATTCCATGTAGAATAATTTCGAAGCTTTTAGAGTATTTTAAAGTTAATTCTTCCTTAAAATATAAGAGAACGGCTCGATCAATAATTCTTATCTAAATATTGTGACTTGTGCGAAGCCATCATTTTGATAACGGGGCTACAATTTGAAAGAATTATTGCGTGGTGCCTTAACTCTTGTTAGTTGCATAACTAACAAGAAGTTTATCATTCTTGTAATCGCATAATTAACAATATATATATTTCATAATGAACTTCGTGCTGACGTTGAATAAGAACTCTTCTTCTGTTCAACAACTTTTTTTTGTTATTGTTTGATTGCATAGATAATCATCCTGTATTTCCAGGTGAATTAATTACTCCTGAAACAAGTCCATAACAATCAAATCCCCACGAATTCATCTGATTTCAAACCTTGAAAGTGAAATTTCCATAAAGAATAAATATTTTCAAAATGTTATCGTCTGCTAGACGCGTCATCCCATGTACTAAAGGTCACACCCTAATTATACCAAAACGAATAGTGGCACATCCCCCAAACAAGGTCGCCCGTCGCTTTCACCGGGGCAGAAGGTGATTTGAAATCGAACGTGGTCTGCAACTAGTTCCATGTTTATGGCTTGTTGGTGATTTCTTTGTGAGATTTTAATGGCCTTGGCACACGCTGTAAAAAGAAGTCTATCGTAGCGCATCTTCTTTGCTATTTCACAACCATTGCAAGTTTATTCCAAGGTCTAGTAGAAATAATTTGATGGCAAATCGCTGTGGGAAAATTGTAGTTATTGCTCTGATAATGGAAATAAGTTTTAAAAGGTGGCAAATTCAATTACCAGAATGACACGCATTTAAAATTATTTGTCTGGGCGTCTCAAAAAGTTACTCTATTCGTAGGAGAATTTAATCACATTTAAGGAATTTCAAAAAGGTGTTTCAGAACGGAACCTTATGTGGCATATGAAGAACGGTTATGGGTTTGTTAGTCTATAAATGAGTGTAACTGGCTGTCATTTGTAAACTGTTTTTAAGTCTCATCTATTTGTCTGGGTTACTTCCTGTTGAACTCTTTAAAGCAGAATGTCCTAAATTACCGTATATTTCGTCGCATAACGCATACCTATATTTAGAGACAGTAGTTTTCTATTTACCGTATTAAACGCACCTCCTTTTTTGCAATAAAGCTTCGTGAGATATGTAGCATGAAAATTAAGAAAGATAATTAAAATGAATAATAACTACAGGGTGCGGAAAAAGTATTGATAATTTTTTCTTAATGTTTGTGTGTGTCTTTTAAATGTTGTAGAATTATTTTTTTTTTTGTGTATATTTGCTCTTTATAATCTAAATATTGCATTATAAGTAAGTATTTTTGAGTTATTGTTTGCATTTCGTCTTCTGTGCCGAAAAACTGTTCACTATTAAACAAACTGTTAACCATCAGAATGACTGCATATTAGCCCAAAACAGTAAAACTGCTAATTCAAGTGGTGGCATAGTAGCCAAAAAAGCTCATCCAGCCAGCGTGAGGGTTTTTTGGCTGCATCACAAACAATGGGAAATCCCTTTTGATCTTTGATGATGCTGGTGTCAAGATTAATCAGATCAATTATCTCAACGATATACTAAAGGAGGTCCTTCCATGGCTAAATTCTCATTTTGGAAACAATCCATATGTGTTCCAACAAGATTCAGTACCAGCCCATAAGTCTCGCCAAGCGCAACGGTGGTACCAAGCAAATCTTCGTGATTTCATTTCATCTCAAGACTGGTCTCCGAATACTCTGAATTTTAATCCACTTGATTACTCAGTATGGGAGTGTTGCAAGCAAGAGCCTGTGCTAATCCTCACAAAAATATCACTTCTTTAAAAACTGCTCTGACGCGTAAATGGAACGGTCTCGATGCGGACTACTTGCGGCGCACCGTGGTTGCCTTCCCGCACTTTCTCCGCGAGTGTATCAAGGCAAAAGAAGACCGAACCGAAAATGAATGATAGAATATCAATTGATACTTAGTTGTTAATCTTACGCAATAAAAATTATTGAAATAATTGTATCTATGGCGTTGTAGTAGAGATTGATTTTACTATCAATACTTTCTCCGCACCCTGTATAGTACAAAGTTAAGCAAATAAATTTTAACCTCGACTCCTGGTCGCATGCATATAGTCCATGTACTTTATTCATGTCACGTCAGCTGTGAGAATAGAAAAAAACACCAGTATGTGCGACGAACATTTTAACACTAATTGCCCTTCGTCCAATAAACAGTCTTTTTCAGAGTGAATGTACCATCGAGATGAGATATCTCAAGTCTATGGTATATACGCGCACAAGCGTGGCTGTTGCTACTCGCGGGTAAAGTCCATTGGTCCTGGTCCTCAGTGACGAAACTGAATCTTTTTCAACTTTCAAAGGGGGACAGGCAAGCAGCTGTCCCGGTGCAGGATTTAAGAAGGCGTAAAGTCGATGAATTAGATAACGATTAAAAGCGAAGAAAAATTGAAATTGTGCATGTGAAGATTTCAATTTTAGTTTGCATAACTGGAAAACTTACTTTCGTCACATCAGGCACAGAAATAAAAAGAGAAAATATGTTTAACCGGGAGCAAGTCCCCCTCCCAACCCCTTTGTCTGGATGATTGGTCATCACCCAGACAAAGCCCAGCGACCACCGGCACTCGTGGAAGAGGCAGAATACCGCCCGGTTTTTTTAAGGCTGCCCAAAATGGTAGTAGATATCTGACCACACAAGATACCACCGGGAAAGTTTAAAAGCTAAATTCAATAAGTTTAACACACTGACTAGAAGGTTAGGTAGGGCGTTTAATAGATCAGACAACAGAGGTGACTTCAAGCTCATTCATAACTCGAGCTTTGTCAGAATATTGGTCTCATAATTTATATATATATATATATATATATATATATATATATATATATATATATATATATATATAAGGGAACAAGAAAAAGTCGTTAGGCGACAAATCAGGAGAACGTGGGTAATGAGATATTAATTCAATATTTTTATCCTTCAAATAATCAATTGTTTCACGTGCTGTGTTGGAGCTGGCGTTGTCGTGATGAAGAATGATGCAGCGTTTTTTGTTGTTTTTCCTGATTTCGTTGATGACTTTTGGCAAACAAATTTCTGTATACCATTTAGCGTTAACAGTTTTTCGATGGTTGCGATATGTTCTGTAAGACAGAAGAAACAAGCAATCATTTTCTTGGAAGTGCTTCGTGAACGAACAAGTTTCGTAGGATTCGGTTCATCTGGAAACACCAAACAATGGATTGTTGTTTAGTTTCAGGCTGATACGAATGTATCTCAGTTTCGTCACCTGTAACAATGTTGTATACGGATTTTACAGTTCCAAATTTGAATTTTTTTAGCATTTCCTTACACCACTTCGCACGAGCCTCTTTTTGAGCTTCTGTCAAATTGTGCAGAATCCATCTGGAACAAATCTTTTTAACAGCTAAATGTTCGTGCAAAATCGAATGTATTGTAGTCTATGGTATGCCAAGGGATGCTTCTATCTCACGATACGTGACATGCCGATCTTTTTTAATCATCTTGCGCACATCATGGATGTTGTTTGGAATCACTACCGATTTTGGTCGTCTTTTACAAGACTCATCACTGACGGCGGACACACGACCACGACGAAATTCTGCAACCCAATTGTAAACAGTCTTTTCTGATAGTGCTTCATTACCAAAAGTTTCACGAAGCGATACTAAGCATTCTTGTCGAGTGAGGCCTTTCTTAAAATCATAAAAAATCATCCAATAGAAACCTTCACAAATTATTTCCATTTTTTTCACTGACTTGTTTCTTTAGAACACTCATTGTAAACAAAATACGCAGACGATTTCTAAGATGCCACTGATTCAAAAAAAAAAAAAAAAAAAAAAACGTAAATTTTATGAATATCCTGAAGACAAATTTCAGTAGCGCCTCCTATTGGTCGTTTGTAAAAAGATAAAAGTCAATCCTCGTATGAATTGAATATTTCCAACTGAGCGAAAAAATTCCCAAGCCGGGAATCGAACCCAGATCCTTGGCTTACAAAGCCAATGCTCTACCTTTTAAGTTACCTGGGCTGACAGCCAGCGAACATATTTCGCTCAGATAACCTTATTGGTAAATAGCATATGATCTGCCATGTAGGCAGCTCAACAGAATAAACCGCAGGTATAGAGGAACTCAATATAAACCACAGGTACGTAGATATACTATTATTTTTAACACAATCATACTGATTGGTAAAGAATTGTATCATACGAATTGAATATCTCCATCTGAGCGAAAAAATATCCAAGTCGGGAATCGAACCTAGATCCTTCGATTTGTTTCGCTCAGTTGGAAATATTCTATCCGTATGATAACTTTACCAATCAGCATGATTGTGTTAAAAATAATAGTATAGGTTATTTCTCTTCAATTAAATAATTTAAATTTTAAGATTGCGAGTTAAAGGGGGGTCCAGGACACAAAAATCTTTACATTTTCTAAAAAAATAAAAAAAATATTCCATTAAAAATTTCTCTTTTTTTTCTATTTAAAATGACGTTTACATCATGTTTCTATCTTAATTACAACAGGAAATATTATTTTTTTTTCGTTTTGTTTTATTTTCAAAATCTAGCTTTCAAGCAACGGTTGTCATGCAGACGACTTCTTGTGAAAATGCGCTTTTCTTCATGATGTGTTTTTTTCACCATTTCTCATATTTAAATTGTTATAAGTCAAGAACCGTTAAAGATAAATAGTTCAAACTTGGAACATGTCTTTTTCAATTGTTTTACTGGAATTTTGATCCAGCAAATTTGAAAAAAATATTTACTTTTGAAAATATGATTTTTTTTAATATTTTGAATTTTTATTTAAATTAATATTTTAAAAAATGCTGAATCAAAATTAAAACTTATACATTTATACTTATTTAAATGAAAAAAATTGAAATTCTACAAATAATATTTCCAGTTATAACGATTTTAAACTACCCCACTTTTATAATAAATTTTAAATTTTAAATTAAAAAAAAAATTAGGAAAAGTTTTAGCATGTGATTTTGTTTACGAATAATATGGTTAACCATTCACAAAAAATTTCAAAATTTTAACTCAATAAATAAAAATTGTTTTAAAATGTGTCCCTGACCCCTTAAATTTTCTATTTGCTGGTTGCAGTAATTTCGAGTATTGCAGGTTATGATTTTTTGGCATCCTTTCGTATTACTCTAAACCCACGGTCGGCAACTGGCGGACAGCGGAATGTCGAAGCCTGGACCTTCAAGTGAAGAATTAATTTATTTTCCAACCATTCTTAAATATAAAAATAAGAATTCCGAAATAGACACTGCAGTGTTTCTAAGTTTTATGTCAGATCTTAAGAAGGAATTTGAAGCAAGATTCTAAAACTTTGCTGAGGCATGTAAGGTTGTCTCAATTCTTTAAATCGCCTTATGAATTTGCTCCAGCTGCAGAATGGAGTGATGTGCCTGCGATGTTGTTCTGTCTTGAAAAACCTTTACTTCAAGTGGAGATATCTGACTTGAAGAAGATATTTCCATGCAAATGTATAAAACTGCATCTCTTGAAGAATTTTGGGGTAAACATGTCTCAGGAAAGTAGGAAAATTGCAAAAAAACTAGCTTTATCCCGGCTACTATGTTTGGCTCCACATATATGGGGCATTCTCACAATCTTTTGACTTTTGGGGGAAAAAATCTGACAAAATTAAACTTGCTAAAATAACATTTTAATCTGATAGGCGAATGCCTTAATGATTCAAATTAAGGAAAAAATGGTCAGCAGCGAAAAATTTTTTATTTAACTGAGGTTTAAGTTAAACTTTCCTTAACGAGTTTAATTTTCCTTACCATTACCCTATAACTTTTTATTTTCGTCTAAATTTTTACTTATAATGAATTTGCATAGTACCCACAGGACATTCAAATAAGAAATAATAACAATGTAGTACTTTTAATACAGAATTTTTGTATAACATTGTCTTAAAGGGGTGTTAAAGAAGGGACGTTAAGGTAAAAAAAGGCGATGGTATTGGAAAAAAGGGACATAATGGTAAAAAAAGGACGGTAAGGATGGAACGGTAAGGAAAATGACCACCTATTTTTAGGAAAATCATGTTAAGACTCAGTGATAGCCACAATGTTCATTGATTTTTAGAAACAGTTGTTAACATTGGATTAAATTAATTTTTTTTTTTTTTAATTTACCTCGAAAAGTGCAGGAATAAACCTTGGGGACGGTGAGACTACCCATAAAGCCACGATGCTTGAAATTGATATTTAAATGGTGATTTAAATTCTACAGTAAATTTCGTGACAAAGAATTTTAGACATTATTTCTCTAGCATACTTCTGCATGAGAAGAAACTTTCTGTGGCTGCATCTGAAATGATTTTCTGTATGATTTTAGAAGAGGAATGGTAAGGAATCTAAAACCCAGAGACAGAGTTTAAAAAATAATAACAACCCTAAAAATGTGTGCAGGATAATTTTTATCTACATATTTATATAAAACAACAGTTCCAGTTTCAGAAAAAAATCACATCGAATTATTTTTATTGAAACAATTTTATCCCGACAGCTCCAAACTTAAAAATCAGCATCAGGGACACGGGACGATAGATCAGTTTTCCTGGTATTTGGACCCCCAACATCGTCCAAAACTTATTTATCTCGTTAATATTGTTATGCAATCATGCAATGGGGTATTCCCCAGTATATGAAATAAAAAAAACACAAAAAAGTGTATTAAATAAAAAATTATTATTCAGGGACATGAAAGTCAAAAGATTGTGAGAATGCCCCATATATGTGAAAGAACTTTCTCCGAAAAGAATTTTTTGAAGAACAAATATCGTTCGAGATTAACGGACGCCCATCTTGAAGACGCTCTTTGCATTAGCTATTTACGACGTGAACCAAACTTAAAAAGCTAATTCAAGACCAAAAGTGTAATTTTTCGCATGAATTTTTTAACGAATACCTGCCATTTCTGTTTTATTACGTGTATGTAACATTTTCAGAACGTATACATGTGTATGTAGTAATTTTTCAAAACGAATACCTGACTTTTCTACTTCATGTTATAGTATGTGTATGTGAAAATAACAATTTAAAAGTAATAAGTACTTATATTACTTAAGTGTTTTTCCTCTGGACCTCGATAATTTTTTTCAAAAATATTCGGACCGCACTTGAAATTACTTGCCGACCCCTGCGTCTAAACAGTGGTTCTTAACTTGTGTGCCGCTTCACAGCATTGCTTCGTGAGAAAACCTCAGATGTGCCGCAAACATTTTAAGTCATATTGTATCACGATTTTAATAATTAACAGAAATATTGATACTTTAACATCTAATATTTCACATTATGTGATTTAATTTGAATTGATATTTAACCTTTAACTGATGTCACAGAAATTGTCACGTAACTAGTGTGAAGTGGTCTGTGAGACCGCTCCATCGAAAGAGGAATAAAAGGCACAATTAACTCATCGGATGATGTTTTTGTACTAAACTTTTTGCACAGGACTGTTATAATTAAAATTCACCTATTCAAAAGTCTCTGGTGATAGTACTAAAGTTTCAAACGGAACAAAATTTCGGTAGTGTTTGTAGTTAAACTGAAAATTGCAAGTTAAACTATAAAAATTGAAAAAATCCGCGATCTGACAGACCGGTAACATCAGTTAAAGGTTAATTATCTTAAAGTTTTATTATTTGGAAGCTTATTTGTATACTCTTTATGCGTGAAAATTATGAAAATGGTCGCAAATCTTCAGATAAATTTGATTCTTTGCAAGGAAAATTGTGCTTCCTAAAAGAAAAGTATTGTAATATAAAGTGCAATAAAACTGGTCGTTGGAAAATTAAAACAAGTCGGAAATTGTACGTCAAACGTGAACAATAACGTGCGTTCGTACTCGTTTTATAAATGTTCAGATCTGGGTGCAATAGCTGTTGCACTCTTATGCACAAAATGCATGAATATACAAAATTTATTACGATTCTATATAGGTTAACTCTAGGATAGATGGCCATAGTTTTTAAAGATTGAAATAAAAATTCTTTGAATGCAAATACAGTGAAACCTCTCTGTAAAAGCCACCTGCCGTTCCATTGAAAACTGACCCTTATGAGGGGTGGTCCTTGAATAGGGGTGACCAAAAAAACCCCAACTAAAATAAGGAAATCAAAACCTATATAGGTGAAAAAACTGTTTATTAACGTTTTCAAACACTATACATGGCTGAAAACAATTTCTATTGAAGTTTGTTTACTTTTCATAATTTTTTCGCAGATAATTTTGGTTTCTAATGATTCTTTTACTTTATGGAACAAAATACTTAAATTTGCATCATTTATTAATGCCTTAGAATGAGATATTAGTTTATTTATTTCTGTTAGCGATTCCTGGCAGGTGTAAAAATTGTGCTTCTGTATGCATTCGCAGTTTTAGTAAATGTGGAATCAGTTTTTCTAGATAACCTGTTATCCATTGTGTTCCCACAAATAAAGGTCAAGTTTCCACTCCAACCCAACCCCTACAGGTTGAAAGGTCAAACAAAGTATGAGGAACACCTGTTTGTCTCACTTGTGGAAAAGTTTGTGGTCCTTCATTGTGTTACTAAATCCCCCTATCTTTCCCTGCCTTCTTTGTTGCAAGTGCAGTTGTTTGCTGAACTCTTATCTTTTGGTTCAGTGATTCAATACACCTGTTTAGGATTTAAGGCACGTGCTAAAAAAAATGGCCTTTATGAGGGGTAGATGCGGCCCCTAATAGGAGTAAATTTAACATTATGTGTATGGGAAAATTTTTCGTTCCTAAAACTATTGGCCCTTAATAGAGGTAGCCCTTAATAGAGGTAGCCCTTGAATAGGGATGGCCCTTAAGAGAAGTTTCACTGTACAAGAAATATTTATGCATATTTATAATTCTTATACTCATCATATTTTGGGCAAAAAATAATTAAATATTGGGAACAAAAAGCGGGAAATAAAATTGAAATTAAAATGGCAGATGGCCATCTCTCCTTCAAGCCGAGGAGAGATGGCCAATCCAATACAAGAAAGAATGAAGTTAAAATACAGTTAATCATGAAAGGCATATAGCAATTTGTAAAGGCGCTGTTATATGATGGAAAATGAGTGAAGAAAACTCGAATAAACAAAATTTGAAGTATAATTTCAATCCTACACTATTTGTAAAATTTCACCACATTTTTGACAAAGATCTTGATAGTTTGAACACGTTTCATGGAACCACTTTAGGCACCTTATGCATTGTGTCCGGTCATCCTTTTTGGTTGTGATGGTATTACAGTCTTCTCCACAACCAACACAGTGATCCTCATCCAATTCTATTTCCCTCGGAATCTGTAGAATCTGATAATTTCAAATTTATCATCTACCTCTTTGTTGAAAGTGTCGTGTTTTTGTTTTTTTCTTGCGTCTATTTTAGGCTTTTACACAGTTATTTACTTATCAATTTTATCTGTTTCTGGGATGAAAGTTTCCGACGTTTTCAATATTTTCTGAAAACAAAAATACATCGTTAGACCCTAGTATATTATTGTTATTGAAACAGTTATATTAGTTAAAATTTAAACAATTATATCAATTAATATAATTATAAACATAAAAATTACATAATTATTTCAAATATAATGATATTTAGTTAAAATCTTCACTCCGTATAATTTTGAAATATTGATTAAAGGTGGTCATCTCTCCTCGATTTGATGTGGCCATCTCTCCTGAAATTGAAGGACAGATGGCCACCCAATTTAAAGCGTCACTCCGCCATTGTACGTCTTTGTAAGGCTAAAAAGCAAAGATTGGATTATATACGTGCCTTAAAAGTCCCTATAGTAAAAAAGAAAAAAAAAGTAACGTACATATTACAAAATATTCAGATACCTAATTCAACAAAAATATTTAAGCACTAAACTAAATGAACATTAAAATTACACTTATTTTTTAGAATCGTTGCAATGTATGAACTCGTTGAACTATTTCTTACGAACAAAGTTTATGCTGCAATCAGAGGCGTCGCGATGGGGGTTATGGGGGGGAGCCTCCCCCCCCCCCCCCCCCAATATATGTAAACTTGGGAAATTTGAGTTTAGAGTTGGAAAATTATAGATTTTTGAAACACTTTCGTTTTTTTTAATAAAAAGTAAAAAAAGAAAAAAAAAAAGAGAATTTTTTATTGTTTTGCTGACTACCTTTCTGAGTTCTGTAATAGTAAAATAGTTAAACTTTCAAAAGAAATACAAAAGCAGCAGACTCAATTTCTCATTATGTTTCTCCTTGCGAGAAAAATATCTCAAAAATATCATACATCTACCAGACCCGAATTTCTCTACTGTTATCCATCAACAGTGTCTCTAATACATTTCCTCCAAAACTTTGTTCCTTTCTCAAAAATCTAAAAATATGAGGCTACTCTCATATGAAGTACGATCATGACTCGTACACAATTGAAGACAAAAACTTTCATTAAATGAACCAATAATTATAATTTTTATGTTTTTAGTTTCAGCATTTTTCTTTGGAAAGATTTTTTAGCCCCGGTACGGTATGCTATTTCTTTCTCCCAGCTTTTTTTGTGCCGTCTCCAAAAAATAACGTTACCTTACAGAAGCCAGTCGTAAAACAAAGCAGTACGATTAAATACTCTATAGCAATTTTTTTAACTTCTAAGCATCGCATATTTTCAATTTTTATACCGTCGCATTGGGATAAAAAAGTTCTTTTTAATGCAATTTGTTTGAAAACTGCATCTCCATTTATTTTTGAAATATTAATTTTTTTGTAGTTTTTAGCACCATTTGTTTAATTTTGGCAACTCAGGTACTCCATTTCTGTAGAAGGTAAGGGGAAAATAGTTGAAAAATAGCAATTATATCTTTTTGTTGCCATTTGCTCATAACAACCGAAAGAAAATGTCATTAAAATACGTGCTATTTAAAAAAATATCAGCGAATAATTTCTGTTAAAACATGGAGCTATTATAAACTATATTTAACTTTAAGTTAATGTTACAAATAAATGAAGACCTATGAATCATTAGATAGCCTTTTTTTTCGTCGAGTTTCTTTAATGACGGCATCTTTTTGCTGCATTTGTGTATTATTTTACGATAGTGACATCCTATGCATGCTTTACTGTAGATGCTTAAGAGTGGATCCTCAATGTGGAATTCTTAAGCGGGTGCGAAAGACGTCATTTTACATAAAATAAAAGTGTGTGCTATAGTATTAAAATTGAAATATGTTTTGTACTATTTATATATACATATATTTTTTTTTCATCGGGGGCAACACTAAATTCTGAAAAAGGAGAATTTCTGTTTTCTAGTTTTCTTTTCTTTTTGCGTATATAGTATCATTATCATTAAACACACATTGAACATATCATTTTAGTTGGAAAATAGAGCAATTTGTTTCAAGTTGGGAAAATTTTGAATTATAAGTTGGGAAAATTTTAAACTCCCCCCCCCCCTCTCCCCGAAAAAAATTTGTAGCTAAGCCCCTGGCTGCAATCAATGATCAAGTTTTGGAAATATTTAGTCTGGCCATCTATCCTAGGTTACCCTATATTAAATTCAGTCATACGAAAATAATAGGACATCAATAGGGCGTCATCACCATGGCAAACTAGAATCACTGCCTATCATGGGATATCATTGGATTAATGACGTACTGTGGGATTGAGTAGAGCGAAGATTGAATAGAACAAAAGATTGAATAGAACGAAGATTGAATTAGAATAGAACGAAGAATAGAATAGGGATTGAATAGAATAGGGATATAATAGGGAGAATAGAATAGAATAGAATAGGATAGGATAGGATAGAATAGAATAAAATAGGATAGAATAGAATAGGATAGGATAGGATAGGATAGAATAGAATAGAATAGAATAGGATAGGATAGAATAGAATAGGTAGATAGAATAGATAGGATAGATAGGATAGATAGTCCAAGAGCTGTTAAGCATTTTAGGGAAGGTATTTGAGGCACCCTGAAAATTTGTGCAACACTTCTTTTGTAATGCCTGAATACAAAATCGAATGTCTGGCTGAAGGATCGTGGCCCAAAAACTGTGCCAGACACGTGTCAAGTGCCATTTTTTTTTTACTACCCAAAAAAGGTATTTGAGGCACGCTGAGATTGAGACAGAATAATATTTATACTTAGAAAAAAAATATTTTAAAAACGACAGACACTTTAGTCGGCCCAAAAACTGTGCCAGACACGTGTCAAGTGCCATTTTTTGACTACCCAAAAAAAGTATTTGAGGCACGCTGAGATTGAGACAGAATAATATTTATGCTTAGGAAAAAATATTTTGAAAATGACAGACACTTTAGTCGGCACAAAAACTGTGCCAGACACGTATCAAGTGCCATTTTTTGTCTGGCACAGTTTTTGGGCCACGATCCTTCAGCCAGACATTCGATTTTGTATTCAGGCATTACAAAAGAAGTGTTGCACAAATTTTTAGGGTGCCTCAAATACCTACTCAAAAATGTTCAACAGCTCTCCTACTAGAATAGAATAGAATAGAAAAGGATAGAATAGAATAGGATTGAATAGGATAGAATAGAATAGGGATTGAATACAACGAAGAATTGAATAGAACGAATAGAACGAAGATTGAATAGAACGAAGATTGGATAGAACGATAGAATAGAACGAAGATTGGATAGAACGATAGAATAGAACGAAGATTGGATAGAACGATTGTATAGAACTTTTATTAATATAAAATTGTAAATGACTCGACACAATTCTGCAACGTTTCTATAGATTAAATTTTAAACCATTCGGTTGAGTACTTTTTGCGCTATTGCAGGCGGACCAGGCGACGACTATGCTACGTGGCGACGTATTCATGTAATTACGTACATACCTAAAGATTTAAGAGCAATGATTGTCCAAAAATTTTATTTTAGAAAGAAAATAATATTACTTAAACAAGTAAAAATTGAATTTAAAAAATCAAAAAACCCGACTGCGTAAAAAACGAACAAATTAATTATTTCTTACCAATGTGAAACTATTTTTTATATTACTTACCTATTTTTTTTTATTTACTTGTATGGATGAGCTTTAACCTTTAACTGATGTCATAAAAATTGTCACATAACTAGTGTGAAGCAGTCTGTGAGACCGCTCCATCGAAAGATGAATAAGGCATGATTAACTCAGAGGATGGTGTTTTTATACTAAACTTTTTGTACAGGACTGTTATAATTAAAATTAACCTATTCAAAAGTCTCTGGTGTTAGTACTAAAGTTTCAAACGGAACAAAATTTCGGTAGTGTTTGTAGTTAAACTGAAAATTGCAAGTTAAACTATAAAAATTGAAAAAAGACGCGGTCTGAGAGACCGGTAACATAAGTTAAAGGTTAAGCTGTGTTTAATTGTTAGTTCCTACCTACAAACACTGTTTTGATGAGGCCTACAGATGTCTATGAAGGTTAGAGTTACAGCAAAGCTAGAGATCCTACCTATGCAACTTCCAGGTTGCGTAATATTTAAACGGAGCTTCTGACTGTAAAGTCAATGAAACATCGTCTTCGTTTTGAAAGACCTATCCAATGATACGCCACTCAATAGGGTGCGTAAACATTTTTTTGTATCTACCGCCATTTTGTATTTTGAGGCCGCCATTTTGAATTTATAAAAACATAATCTAGCCTATAACCATCCGAAGTTTCAAACGAATCGATCGAGACCCCATTCATTAAAATCCATCCAGCCGTTGGGATGTTTCGAGGGTATAAAGAAATCCACACACCCAGATACGAGTGAAACACATAACCCTTCTTGGCAGTCGGGTAAAAATACAAATTCATTCTCAGATATCTCTTTAAAAGTTAATATCATATAAGCTTATAAGAATTTTAGCATTGGGAAATTCCACAGAAAATAATCACTTTGTGGTGGGGAATAAAATTTATAATATGTTTAATTTAAGAGTGTGATTGGAAAACTTGATATTTTTATATTCTATAATAAAATCCCAATAAAAAGGCATTGTAAATTACTGTTTACAAACTAAGTACCAGTATTGTCTTTGTAAAGTCATTATGTTACGTCAGTTACACAATAAAAGTTACGTCAGTTACACGTGTAAACACCATTTTTTTCATTTTTATTATTCAGAAATTAATTAAACAACTTGCTGTTATAATTTGGCATTACTTAGTGTTGTTGAGAACATTAAATCACTTTTTTTAACGGGATAGTTTTGATAATTTTTACACTTCAGTGAAGGCAGAAAAAATGTTTGTATATTTTATGTTACGTCAGTTACGGAATTTTGAATTGCAATTTTTGGGACTCAAAGAGAGACTGAAATAATCTGCAGGTATTTGGGTCTTAAGTCCTTAGTAAGAAATATTTTAAATTGTAAAACTTTGTTCTAGCTTTATTAGTAAATTTTCTACATAGTTTTGGAAATAAAGTTCGATGATCAAATGTTACGTCAGGTATGATGGAATTGCCCCATTCTTTTAACTCATTAAAGCCGGTTGGCAAGAAAACTTGCCGGGTAAAGCAAACAAAATTTTTAAATTTGAATATCAGTATTTTAGTTTGGAAATTTTCATATTATTTAATCTCAGATTTTGTGCAATTAAATAAATCCAAATTACAAAGTGGCAAAAACTGGTGTCGAAGAATTAAAAGAAGTGTAAAGAAGGATCGTCATTAATGGATTAAACTTAAACAAAGTAAACGTAATAAGTTTAACTCAAATGTTAGTATAAAATAAGTTTATAAGAATTTTAAGATTCTTTTGATCACAAATTATATAAATACGTTGCTTCTTTTTTTCACTCTGACAGAGCATTTTGTTTGTATTAGTAAATAAATTATAAATAAATTACATTTAGTCTTTCCGTAATATTTTTTAAATTATCATAAGTTTAGCGTGCCATGGGAATTCAACCATGAACTTAACTGTTCCGCAAGCTTAAACTAGTTGGATGTGCCAATCCCAAAACTTTCTTCTATCTCATACATCTTAATATTTCTAAAAGTAGTTACAAATGTTAATATTTCAATATTACTAATTCAATACTGTACCAGCTTTGATTTTCATTTTAAATTTCTGTGTCAATCAATTAATCGGAATAAAAACGAGTTAATCTCGATCGTGATAGTCATTAAAATCTATAGTTTTTCGTTATTCTGTTGTACATCAGCTGTTTGCGAATAGCCGGCTTAGCAGTATGCAAAGTTTCCGTTGCGGCACGGGCCGCTGATGTACAATAGAACTACGAAAAATCGAGAAAATTATACAAAATCGCTATTACAACGTCCTCTTCCAGCGGAGTATTTCGAAAGTCAAATAGGATCTGCTTGCCATAGCAAAAAACATAAACATAAAATTTAGTTCAATTCATTGTATAACTTCAGACATTTTTAGATGGTACAATAATGAAAATGGCACAAAAATCGCTATTACAGCGCCCCTTCTGGCGGAATATTTCCAAATTCAAGGAGGACCTGCTGGTCATAGCCAAAAACCTATGCAAAAAATTTGGTTCAGTTCTATGCATTACTTCATACATTTTTCGATGGTACAAAGGAAAAACACAGATAGACGGACACACACACGGACAGACAGACATTTCGTATAAACATGTTTTTTGGGATCTCTGACCCCTAAAAACATGTAAATCCGTCGGAAACCGGAAGTCAAAAAAAAAAAAAAAAAAAAAAAAAACCTTCGATCACAATATTTTCTTCTATTGAAGATAGAAGCAAGTAAAATTGTTGAGAAACACTGACTTGAAATATATCCTTTTTAAGTAGATTTTGTAAGCAACACTACCTATTACATTCGCCCCTATGTTTGAATTTCTGAAACATTTTTGATGATCTGCGCCGATCATGAGCCCTAGAACTCAAAACCACTTCCAGTTAACAACTTTAGAATATATCACTTTTTTATGGACACGATAACTTCCATAACTCTGCACAAATCTCTTACAATTTGATAAATAAAATCAAGGTAAGAAAATCTGAGGCAAAATCGGACGAAGGAGGTGGAAATGGGGAGGGGTTTTGTAAAAACAGATAAAAACCCATAACTTCTTTATTATGATACATATCGAATCAGTTTAAAGTTATTAATACTTCCATGAAAAGGGCCAAAAATTTATGTATGACAGATTTTTGATATAATTAAAAATGGCGTCAAGGGGCGAAAAAAATATGGTTCAGGATATCGAATCCATTTAAATTTATTATAAATCTTCTTAATATTATCTACAACTTTTATATTGACAAGTTTTTGATGAGACAAGTTCTTACAGAAAAAAAAAAAATAATAATAATAATAATAAAATTGAAAAAAATGGTGTGTGGAAGAAGAAAAAATTCATAACCTCGTCCATTCACAAGATATCCAATCCGCTTAGATTTATTATACATCTTCTTAATATCATCTACAAGTTTTTGATAAGACCAAGTTTTAAAGCAAAAAAACAGAGGAAGGAGGGGTTGTAGCAGAAAAAAAAATCCCATTTACATGATTCTGATAAAACCAGCCCTTAGAGAAAAATGAAATTAAAAACTCGTCAAAAGCGGCCAGATAAAATTGTTAAACTGGGTTTATCTCTAATCTTGATTTATTTTTTGTTGGTGAAATGAGTACTTAACTTCGAAATCTACCTCCGCCTGTAGGCCGAGCCGGCAGGGATTTTTTTTGTCTCCTAAACGAATACATGTATAAGGGAGGGTAGTACACAGTGAGACGAAAATTATTATTACTTAACAAATGGCGACGATTTTTATTCTTTTGAAAACTTTTTTGCTACATCTTTAAGCTACACAAATGCGCTACACATTTATGTATAAATGATTTTAAAAAAGTAATTTATAAAAGCACAGAAGCAGCATAACGGAGTATCGAAAATTGTCTCACTGTGTACCACAAGTAGTACACAGTGAGACAACGTGTATATTTTCATAAATCATACATTTTAATCATACATTTTATCAATAATTTTCTGCAGTTTATGATTTCTAATTAATATTTCTAGATATTAAAAATGTGAGCCTCGAGTGGACAATGGCAGACCTTGTCTTGGGCTACCTTCATGCAAATTTTCAGCCTCTTACGTTTAGTAAATTTCCCTAGCCATCGCACGCCCACACACACAGAGAAAGAGGGAGGCAGAAAGAGAGGAAAAAAAAAAACCTTCTTTAACTTTTTTAACATCAGAACCACATAGTAGGACACGATGAGACACGTCTCACTGTGTACCACAACTGTGTGTCTCACTGTGTACTTTCGTTACGTTGAAACAAAATGGATGCCACATCTGTTACATTAATTTCATCGCTTTAAAAAGTTTATGTCGTTTTGCCGAAATAGCCCATTATTAGATATAGCTAGGTTTGGTTAAGTAAATACACTATATGGCCAAAGGTGACAGGTCACTTGCGATTTTAGACGTTTTGTTAAATATCTAGAAAAATATATGAGGAATTAACCTGAAACTGTGCAGGTGCGTAAGCAGTATAGTATAGGTCACATATTTCCACGAAGATTTTTTCCCGAAACCCCATAGGGGATCGTCAACAAATTGAAAAAGAACGAATATCTTTTGGACAA
Source organism: Maratus speciosus (assembly GCA_963932465.1). Classification (NCBI taxonomy): domain Eukaryota; kingdom Metazoa; phylum Arthropoda; class Arachnida; order Araneae; family Salticidae; genus Maratus; species Maratus speciosus. Next base: position 468,262,949 of record OZ010798.1, read on the forward strand.
CCCTGTAAAAACTAATGTAGCAAAAGCGTTCAAACTCAAGATTATTAATAAGTGGCTTATTTTAATAAATTCTGTTCATTTTTATGAGGATAGCATGTGTACTCGTAGAGAAATTGAGGTTTTTATAAAAACTGTCCCAAATTTTGCCAAGTTTTTTGCTTATAATTTGCAGAGTTCTTAATATAAAAAAAAAGTTATTTTCAAAAAATATGACGAACAACTTTGTACATAATACTCTGCAATCAGAATTAAAAAATAATAAAAATTGGAGGAAAAATGAGCAGGTTTACTAAAAAATGTTTCACTGCGCATGCGCGAATGCAATATAATGTGCATAATGTGTTAGCTAAATGTGTAGAGCAACTTTTGTAAAAGTCTCAAAAACATAGTTTGAAAAGTCTCATAATAATCGTTTATAGAATAAGCTCAAAATGTTCCCAAAATGAAGCAAAAAGATGAGGGGTTGTGTCCATACATCCATTGATCCATTGTCAATATTGCACGTACAACTGTATTTGGATACAGCCTCTCATCTTTTTGCTTTCTTTTAGAAATAACGGATTTTGAGCTTATTATATAAACGACTACTATCAGACTTTTCAAACTATGTTTTTGAGACTTTCACAAAATTTGCTCTACACATTTAGCTAACACATTATGCAAATCATATTTTGATTACGAGATGTATATCATATTTTGATGTCGAGCATGCCCAGTAAATCACTATTTAGTAAACTTGCTCATTTTTCATACAATTTTTATTATTTTTTCATTCTGATTGCAGAGTATTGTGTACAATGTTGTTTGTCATGTTTTCTGAAAAGAACTTTTTTATATTAAGAACTCTGCAAATTATAAGCAAAAACTTGCCGAAATTTGGGACTGTTTTTGTAAAAACCTTAATTTCTCTACGAGGAGTATACATGCTATCCTCATAAAAATGAACACAGTAAATTACAATAAGCCACTTATTAATAATCTCGAGTTTGAACGCTTTTGCTACATTAGTTTTTACAGGGTTATCCAAAAAATATTCGTTCTTTTTCAATATGTTGACAGTCCCCTATGGGGTTTCGGGAAAAAATCTTCTCCGAAATATATGACTTATACTATAATGTTTTCACACCTGAAGTTTCAGGTTAATTCCTTATGTATTTTTGTAGATATTTGACAAAACCTCTAAAATTGCAAGTGACCGGTCACCTTTAGCCATATAGTGTATATGTCATATTGAAGGAAATAAACTCTAAAATAGACGTTTATGTAACTTTAACCACTATAAAATAAGGAATTATTTACTATTTTGTCGGACGAGTAACTGAAGTGCCGAAACAACATCCACGTGTTGCATAAGATGAGGTCGTTATGTGTGTGTGCCAGCTTGAAGAAAAAGTTACTACTATATGTCAAAGTGGCTGCTGTCTCACTGTGTACTCCCCTACCCTATCTATGATTAAAATGCAGTTATATATTTTTGTGCAAACATGTCTTTGAAATGGCACGTCACCGATGTTCAATTATAATTTAAAACGATGGTAACATAATATTTTAACAAATCGTAGCTTACAGGATGTCACTTATTTCTAAGGATCGACCGAAACAGGTTTTGAAGACCGAAAACAAAAATTCCAAGATTTTTTTTAATATAATTAATACATACATAAATATACGTAATTAGTAATTAATTATACTTGTGGTCTAAGTAGGCTCTTTGTGCATGTGATCAAAATTTTATAAAATAAAATGTAATTAATTCATCAACAACAAAGAATGATTTTCTAATTATACGAATTACATCTAATTAATAATCTGTATTAAATTTAAAAAATAAAAAAAACCCGACTGCGTAAAAAGAAAACTAATTAATTATCTCCCACCAATGTGAAACTATTTTTTTTTTTATATTACTTACCTATTTTTTTTTTTATTTACTTGTATGGATAACTTTTAAGTTGTATTTAATTGTTAGTCCCTTTGTTTTGATGAGGCGTATAGATGTCTATGATGGTTAGAGTTGCAGTCAAGCGAAAAATCCTACCTTCACAACTTCCAGGTTGTGTCCTATTTAAACGGAGCTTCTGACTGTAAAATAGTCAATGAAACATCGTCTTCATTCTGAAAAACCTATCCAATGATATACCACTCAATAGGGTGCGTAAAAAATTTTTTCGTCTCTACCGCCATTTTGTATTTTACGGCCGCCATTTTGAATTTATAAAAACAAAACCTAGCTTATAAACATTGGACGGTTAAGACGAATTGATAGAGACCTCCTTCATTAAAATCCATCCAGCCGTTGGGATGCATCGAGGGTATAAAGAAATCCACATACCCAGATACGCGTGAAACACATAACCCTTCTTGGCAGTCGGGTAAAAAATGTTTTCGATATACATACCTCGATTTATCTTTTATAACGGTTTCTGTAAAGGATCCTCTGTTATACTAGAACTTTCTCAAAGAGTATTCGAAACACTTCTGTGGTTTCAAGCTAAAATTTTTCTATTACTGTTAAGTCTGCTGCTTTTAATGGGCCCCTGAAAAGCGGCTTCAATTTTTAGTCATATATGCATTTTTCCCTTTATAACTTGCACTCACGACTTGAGTCAGTCATGACTGATAATTATAAACAGTAAAGTTGATGATAATAAATAATATCTCATTTGAGTTGATACTGCTCAATTCAATGACAGACCGGGAGGCTGCAGCACAGACTATCACATCATCGAGTTCCCGGCTGAAATTTTAGAATGAGTTAAAACTCGATTTGCATATTAAAATGCAATCGGTCTGCAAATTCCTATCTTGGTGGAAAACACCTAAAACCTCTATTTTAGCGGTTGACTCGTAGGTTTACCATTGTGTTTTCCTGCACCCAAAGGTATGAAAATAAGGAAGACTGGGAGCAGGAAAAAACAATATCTACGAATCAACCGCTAAAATCGCGTTTTCGGGTGTTTTCCGTCAAGATAGGACTTGGCAGACCGATTGCATTTTAATATGCAAATCGAGTTTTAACTCATTCTAAAATTTCAGCCGGGAACTCGATGAGGTGATTGCCTGTGCTGCCGGCTCCCGGTCTATGAGCCATGTTGAAAATTTCCGAAAGAAGAAACGAGGTTTTTGGAAAACAGATAGTTTCGGTGTACTTTCTGTCTGGGCGAATTATTGGCGAAATCTTCGCTGAAAACGAAAACGAATTTTCGATCGATCTGTACTTATTTCACAAATGGTCATTTTTCAGATAAATGTCACTCGATTCAAGAAACCGTTCCCAAATTCAGGACCACTCTATCGTGACAAAAATATGTGGTTTCGCTTTACAAACGTGAAGTGTTATTAGCATCAGCCCAAGGACAGATCTGATCTTTTTTTTAATTCTATGCAGCAGGTCATTGCTTCGATCTTTACGATTTAACGCTGCGCAATAATGTATCTCGTTGTTCTTTATGTTATGAACCTTTACGTATCGTTTTAAACGTCCTACAACTCTGAGCACTCTGCTACCCATAAAGGATTGATATATTTTTTTTTAAATTAACATTATTCAATTCCTACTATTAGTTCACACTCACCCTATATTTATTTATTTATTTATATATTTATATATCTTGTTCAAATTTTCAATCGTCAATAAAATACTCGTTATTCATCCTATCAAGTTGAAATAAATTTTTTTGAACTTATAGGATGACAGTTGATGTTAATACAGTTTTTCAAATATTAATTAATTAATTAAATTTTAATCAATTAACTTTAGTTTTGCATGGGAAACAAAATGGTGGCCATTGGTTATCGAAGATCAATGAAAGTATTTTCAATAAGGGGTTATCATAAGGGGGACCCTGTTCTGTCGCCAAATACCGCCAAGTTTGTCGCCAACTTGGCGATATATCGCCAAATTTGGCGGCCAAAATGAGTCGCCAAAAGGGATGCCAAATTTGGCGATATCTCTCATATTTTGCCAAATTCTCATAGACTTCCATTGTAAACCTACTTGCTTATAGAAAATCAACAAATTGAGATATTTTAATGCAACAAAAACTAATATTAGCTTAAGGGATTATACTAAATTTTTCTTTGATGACCTAAGTAGGAATTGACTTTAAAAACAAAATTTTTATATTACTTGTTTTACATTTAAACAAAAGCCTTGTCACGTTTTATGTGCTTTGAACTAAACTTTGATTCCACAAATTAAGACGTTTTTGAAAAATTTATGGACGGTCTTCTACAATCGAACTCGCTTATAGCCAGCGCGAAGGGATCGTGATATTTACTCGTTATAACCGGGTGCTCGTAAAAACGGATTCATAAAAAATTGCAAAAAATCATGCATACTTAACTTATTATACATACTTTATTTATTTTTTATTTCTGTACAGTGCAAAAGAAGTTGGTTAATTTGTTTTGAATTGTCTTATTGTCTCCTAATTGTGTTATTATTCGTCGGAGAAGACCCGTCGCCCGAAAAACATCGTCATTTGCACCCCTGGCTTCGAAAAAAGTTTGACGTTTTTCTGCGCATTCAATTTCGGTTGACTTCGAAATGTCAAAGGAATTTTTCCAAGAAACGATTATCTGAGCTGGAGAGGTGGAAGTCAATAGAAATTTTATTAATCACAAAAATATTGCTCGCTATAACCGAGGTTTGCTCGTTAAAAGCGAGTTATGCTCCCATAGACTTAACATTGTACTAACCAAGTATTTATGATTTCCTAGTTAAATCCGGTTTCTCGCTAAATCAGGGCTCGTTATAAGCGAGTTCGACTGTATCACTAATGTAAATATTATTTTGTTATTAGTATATTACATTAAAATATAATCAATATATAGGATCAAAAAGGTTATGTTGCAGCAAATTTCAGCCAGTTGGCGAATTTCCGAAGCTATTTAATGAATCAATTAAAGAAAAAGAATGCTTGGAAAGAAAAAAAAATCATTTGGTGGGTAAAAATTGAGAATTTTAATTTTAAAAAAATTAAAACATTTTAAAGTTTTTTTTATATATATACATTGCTGCGTTTAAAATACACTGGTGTGCCAAAACTTAAGCAACAAGCATAAAATGCTAATTTTCGAACATGTGAGTACTTAAAAGTAAATGATATAAACATCAGGTGTAGCAAATAGGTATTATATCTACAACACACCTTGTTGATGTGACATCTCCTTCACGTTACACATGGCCACAAGTGTCACAGTCACTATGGAGAAAGAAAATTTGGGATCTTTCATTCGTCTCATTATTACTCTAAAATGATCTTCATATGGTAACGCCACTGAGAAGTCACTATAACTGATGCTTTGTAATGAGTCACCAGGTGACATTACAACGAGGTCACCTTGTGATTCTCATGTGACTGTCATTTTAAGACTCAGTTTTGAAGTGAGCATTGCATTGTGCTGAGTATCCAAATAAGGTCACAATGAAGTCCTATAGTAACTTTCAGGTGACCGAGACTCTACGGTGAAGTCACCATAGTGAAAAGTCACTAGATGATTTCATTTTCCATCACTTGGGAACTATTCACGAAACAGCTATCGTGGTGATTTTACAATGGACTCTCCAAATGACGTTCACATGGGATCACAAGGTGACTTCATTGTAAAGTCATCTGGTGACTCGTCGCAAAGCAATAGTCATTGTGACTTCTCGGTAGAGCGATCAAATGAGATTAAGAATGAGACGAATGAAAGATATCACATTTCAATTCATCGTAGTAACTGTGACACTTGTGACCCTTTGTGAGGTCATGGAGACTTCCTATAGTCTGGCTATGCTGTTAAGATAGCACCTATATTTTACACTTGCTGCTTATAGAATTTTCTTTTGAGTACTCATATGTTTAGAAATTAACATTTTGTGTTTGTTGTTTAAGTTTTGCACACTACACTGTTAAAAATTTGCAGCATTCTGTCCAGTCATTTGACCGTTTTCGCCTAAAACGGTTACACAATCATAATTTAACACTATTCTGACCATATTATTGGCCATTTTATGATCAGAATATCGTTAAATTACGGTTATGAAAACGTTTTTTCAAAAAACGGTCGAACACTGGACAGAATGCTGCAAATTTTTAACAGTATAGTGTATTAAAACCTCTACAACTATTTTTTAAATCACTCCATTATTTTATTTTTATTTATTTATTTTTTTTACATCCTCAGTAGAGTGTACTTAAGTAAAATTACGGATCGATTTTACAGTTAATGAATATTTTATGTGGAAAGAAAAAATTAAATATACAAACATAGGAAAGAACGCAGCAAAAAACATGGTTTCTTCAACGTTAGCGATTTTTTTTCCCTCATTATATAGTAAAATCCATCCCTAATTTTATAATTACACTCTAATGATTATACAAACAAGTAAGAAAAAAATCATGCGTCAAGCATAGTTTATGAAACACTTTCCAACACATTCAGAATACTAATGGAACAAAACTGCACCGTTTAAAAAATTACAATATTACGTCTAATTCAACCCTATGGAAACGCATGGCCCCATTTGAAAACCCAATTTCAGCTGTTCCCATCCGCAATTGGAAAATTATGCGAATTTTTTCAGCAGCCCTGTATAGGATATATAGATTTGAATCTATAACTAACATGCATGCTAAAATTGAGTTCACTTAAGAGATACATATACAGTGAAATACGTTTAACACGAAACTAAGGGGATCGAAATTTTTTTTCGTGTTAAAAGAATTTCGCGTTAAGAGATCTGTAAAAAAAAAAGAAGAAAACTTACAAATAATTTCGACGTCGTCAAATAGTCAAATTTTATTTCGATTTCATGTTAAACTACTAGCAAGTTGCATCCATTAGGATAAAAAGCAAGTAAAAAAATATTGTTTTTTGGGGAAAAAGTCGGATATATTTTTTAAGTGTCTTTTTCAGCAGTCTGAGATCTAGATTGTTTGAATCAAATAAGCAAAGCTGTTTCTAAATCTTCGTGCTTATATCAGTTCTCATACGTTTTCTCTCTGGCTTAAACATACTGCGCTCAAACCCTTATTTTTTATTATTATGCATAAAGTAGACTTGGTAATGCCAAACTCTTTGCAGATTTCTGTTTTGGTCCTTCTTTTTCATCAACTGCATTAAGCAGCTTCATCTTCATTTCAAGCGAAATAGCAGTTTGTTTTCGCACCGATTTCTCAGCCATTCCGCTAATAAAACATAATCTAATTTACAAAAAACACGAATTCACTGATTTTCACCCAAAATTCAGTGGTTTTAAAAGAAAATTCACCAAGTTCAACTCACACTAACTAGCTCGAAAGTGAAGTTTTGTCCTGTTAAACGATTTTTCTTTCGCGTTAAAAGAAAAAAAAAATGCATTAAATTGAATAGTATACTGTCCGGACCACTGTATCATTTCGTGTTAACCGATTTTTCATGTTAAGCGTTTCCGTGTTAAACGTATTTCACTGTATTTCAGTTGAAAATTTACCTTCAGCAGTTTCCTCTAATAAGGAGAATGGTACGTGAATACTTTTGTGCAGCCCTGTTTTTGAGGTATAGAATTTATATATGACGAGTAACATACAAAAAATTAATTAAATTTAAAAGCGCATACCGAATTTTAAACCGCAGTACACTCCAGCCATTATAACTCAAAGACAGTACTATAACCGATTTCTTTTGTGTCCCTGTAAATGAATATAAAATGCCATGAATGCCCTGTTCTAACGTGATCGTAGTGAAATTCGGTGATTTATATCCGTTTCAATCCATTTGAAATAGCGTCATGTCATTAACATACGCTGCAATAGATTTTTCCCCCATACACCATAATGTAATGGAATAATTTTGAGTGCCCCTGTCAATGAACTATGAATCCTACACACTTCCTATACAATACCAAACATGCTTGGGTGACCCTCAATAACCTTTATCCATTGCATGAAAATCCGAGTCTATTCACGGGGGTTAGAGCGCGGACAGACAAACTGAATGCATAAACACTTTTCGACTTTGTTGGAAAGTGTTAAAAAATAATGGAGTGATTTGACAAATATTTGTAGAAGTTTTAGTGTTTTAAACACAGTAATGTATCAAAAAACAGCAAACTTTAAAATTCTTTCTTTTTTTTTTTAATTAAAATTCTCAATTTTTACCCTCATATGATTTTTTTCTTCAAAATCACTTTTTCTAAATATTACCTATAATAATAGTATGTGTATATAAGATAAAATTAAATTGGAAAAATCAAAAAACCCGATTGCGTAAAAAGCGAACTAATTAATTATTTCTCATCAATGTGAAACTATTTTTTATATTGCCTACCTATTTTTTTATTTACTTATTTTAATGACTTTTAAGTTGCGTTTAATTGTTAGTTCCTATCTATAAACACTGTTCTGATGAGGCCGATAGAGGTCTATGAAGGTTAGAGTTGCAGTCAAGCGAGAGATCCTACCTACACAACTTCCAGGTTGTGTCCTATTTAAACGGATCTTCTGGCTGTAAAATAGTCTAGGAAACATCGTCTTTATTTTGAAAGACCTATCCAATGATAGGCCACCCAATAAGGTGCGTAAAATTTTTTTTCGTCTCTTCCGCCATTTTGTATTTTATGGCCGCCATTTTGAATTTATAAAAACAAAGCCTAACCTATAACCATCGGACGTTTAATACGAATCGATGGAGACCTCATTCGTTAAAATCCATCCAGCCGTTGGGATATTTCGAGGGTCTAAAGAAATCCACATACCCAGATACGCGTGAAACACATAACCCTTCTTGGCAGTCGGGTAATAATAAGTACAGTGAAATACGCTTAACACGAAATGATAAAGCGGTCCGAAGAGTATACCATGCAATTTAATACATTTTTTTTTTCTTTTAACACGAAACTAAAATCGTTTAACACGAAAAATTTCGTGGGCAATATAGTGCTGAAAAAGACACCTCAAAAAAAGATATCTAATTTTTCCCCAAAAAACAATAATTTTTTACTCGCTTTTTATCCTAACGGATGCAACCTATTAGTAGTTTAACAGGAAATCGAAATAAAATTTGACGACATCGAAAATGTTGGTGAGTTTTGTTCTTTTGCGAATCTTTTAACACGAAATTCTTTTAAAGCGAAAAAAAAAAAAAAAAAAATCGGTCCCCTGAGTTTTGTGTTAAACGCATTTCACTGTAAATATACAGCCACGGCCAAACTCGATGAGTGTTTCCTTCCGTTCCTTATAAGGGATCGAGTTTGACCGTGGTACAGCAGTAAAAGATATTCTTCAAAGGGTACCGAGTCTCTTTAAGCAGTGAAATAATCCTAATCAAACAGGCTGCTGTAAGTAGCGAAATATTTGGAAATTTCTTCTACTATTAAACAGTGGCATACGGCTTATACGAAAGTATAGTTTTTAATAAATTTCAAAACTTTTTATACATGTATTATATTAAAATACTTTTTGCATTGTTAAAAAGCAATCCAAAAGAAACATATTGCATGTAAATGTTCTTTCAGAGTTTACGATTAAAAATGGTTTTTCCTTATTTTTTGTAACCCGGGAAGCGCGGATTGGATATCCACCTGCTTTACTTAATTGACACCAGTTTCGTTTCCATTACAAAAAGTAAAAAGCTACCTATTGTTGTCGTTCGGAAGAAAACAATTCCGGAAAACTTCGCTGATCATGACACCCCCCTCCCCCTTTCAAGACCCCAAAACCACCTTCCGCCCAAATGCTGATTTATATCTACCCAACATCCATAAAATTCTAATGAAATGAATTTATGAAACGACTAATTCGTATAGGGGAGACTAGGGAGGGTTGACCCACTTTTTACAAAATGATTTTTTATTTCTTAAGTTTTGAACGCAGAATAAAGTTTTAGATATCATTTTATTCGTTATGCAACCAGTTATCAAAATAAAATTGCTAAATAAGTGTAATACATAAGAAATTTGAAAAATGATGGATTTTAATCATTCGAAAATAATGGATCAAGGCTTGACCCACTTTGTTTTATAATGAAATATTTGTGAAGAGAAATAAAGAAAAGGCCAAATAATTTTATGCTACGTGCTTTCATTATTCTAAAAACATATTTTTGAAAAAAATATGCTTAAACAAACCTGTTTAGACTCAATCGCAAGTCAGAGGAGAAAAATTTCGTTTTAAACAGGATTTTGTCTAATCAGATATAATTGTACAGCAGGGAAAATGAAATTTTAACATTTAGGACAGTATTCCGCTAGAGACATGTTCCGTTTTCATAGGGTTTCATGCCTTATTATGTCCGGATTTAATAGCCACTGTCCCTTTTTTTTTTTTATCTCCTTGTCCCACTTTTTGTGACTTTCGACCTGACAACTCTAGTTGTCACATAGTTTGGCTTTATCTCACTTTATTCATCATGTTGAAATTTGTCTACATACCTTCCTAAAATTTTTCGATCAATGCTATGTCCTTTTGCAGCCGCATGAGTACTTAACTTATCATTAGCATCTTTTAATCTTTAAGAAGCAAAGTACTTTCAGTACTAAAATGCTGAAATAAATGTCTAGCACCGAAATATATGAAAAAATTATTTGGAAATATGAAAAAGGCTATATTTCACATACATATTAACTGGAAAATATTTTAGCAAAATTATGGTGCCATTGTGGCGTTTGGGAATTAAAATTAAGTGGTTTCATAAACATACCACTGCCCCAGAAACGGTTAGGACTGCTGCTTTCATGCTTTCTAGTCCTTTCCACTGTTTCTATTTACCTATTGTAAGTAATATTTAAATGGTAAAAAGTTCCTATCAACTTTCCCATTTATATTTCATTAATTGTTTTCGTGCAGTGGATAACACACGAAAAAAAATTGAACATTTGGTCTTGCCTTTAACATTTGGTCAACCCTCCCTCGCATTGACTGGGTCAATCCTCCCCACACAGCCCTTTTCTAAAGAATAGTACATTGCTATGTTAAGCCTAACTTTCTGTATGATATTTATACCTGGAATGAAAGCTAGGTATTTCTGCATTACTTAAAATTTACTTACTTAAATTTCTATGATATATTTTATCTGAAAACAGCTTACAAAATATTTCTAAAAAACACAACTTTTAGGTTGAAAACGCCTCACAATTCATTTTTTCTACACCTACTGCGATTATCTGTATGAATAGAGACTGTTGTTTGAGCATTCCAGTAGCTTTGGTTGACAGTTAGTGATAAAACTCTGAAATTCTTTTAAATATGAAAACTGATGGGTGGGTCAAGCCTCCCGTATGGTTAACCGTCCCTAGTCTCCCCTATAGGGCGACTGCTCCAGTAGTTGATACCCCGCCAGTAGTTGATCAAATTTTTGAAATATTGCACCATTTCAGACGAAAAGGATTTTTACACCTTGCACTAGACATACTATTTTTGTTTGAAGGTTGAAGCAATTGTTGTCACATTGTTGCCAGCTTCCTACTGTAAGAGAAGCCATTTTATGAATTTTATTAGAAAATGTAAAAATATAGTTTTTGACTAGTAGGAGACGATGACGCTAAGTTAAAAAATAATCCACTTCCAACTTGCTTATTTCAAATAATAGTTTTATATGAATTATTGTTAATCACAGCTTAAGCATAATATTTTAAAGATTAATTTTTGAATTTTCGACTGATTTCTTCGATGGATCCACTACTGGGTAAATGGCAATTAAAGAAACTATTTACTTGTAATTTTGTTGCTATTTAATTTCAGCAGATTTCATATTTGTCCATGGTAGGACATTCATTAAGGGTTGTAGCAATCATGTTAGTTTACTTCTAAAACTTAAAAGGAAGGAAATATTATAAAAAAACCCGTAGCGCCGACCTTATTTGATCAACTACTGGCTCAGTCACCCTATGACAGGGTCGGCGAACCTATGGCACGCGTGCCAGAAGTAGCACACAAAAGAACATTTTTGGCACGCCGTTGATTGAGGTTTTAAATCAATATACAGTGACATTCATTACACAAAATATACCGATATAGATGTGTTAAGCTTGTTTACATTCGATATTGAAGAATTTAAATTGCAGCTTATTAAACTCCAATCTAGTTGAATATTGACTGAAAATTTTATCAAACAAAGACAACATATGGAAAATATCGAAAAGATTATTAAGAAATATAAGAAAAAATGCTGACGATAAAATTACAGCAACTTGGAATTTAATTCCAGAGTTTTTTTTTTTTTTTTTTTTTTTTTTTTTTTAAGAAACTACCATTTGCATTTTAAAAAAATTTTCCGCCTATCTACGACTGTGTATAATTATTTTCACAAGTGATAATATTAAAACTGAAATTTAAACCACTTGTCGGATTAAAAACCACAGTAATTTGAAATTTAATTCCAGAGGTTTTAGGTAGCTTTCTTTACAAAAAGCTACCTATTGCAGCCGTTCGGAGGAAAGCGATTTCAAAAATTTTGGTATATTTTCCTCGATCATGACCCCCAGACCCCGAAACCACCCTCCGTTCAAAAGTTTATATATATATATATATATATCCATATATATATATGTATATATCTGATCTTTGTCATACTGTAACTCTCGTATTTATGAACCGATTTGGATAAAATTTCGTGTGTATATAGTACATACCAATGTCTCGACCGAGTTCGCTGGCCAGCTTCAACCGCCATTTTGTTTCAAAATGGCGGCCATTTAATTTTTTTTTAAAAATTTTAAATTTAAAATAAAGCACAAAAAAATTAGAAATTGAAAAATATTTTTTTCTTATGTGTTTGAACTTGATACAAAGATTCCGGAGCAGTTTTTCTTTCGGTTATATCTTAAAAAATGGCTGAGTTATAGCACTTTGAATTTCTAGCATGGATGACATTTTGAAATGATCTGATTTTTGTCACGCGATAATACGCGTATTTATGAACCGATTTGGATGTGACAAGGCATTTGCATAGTACATAGCAATGTTTCGACCGAGTTCGAGGGCCAACTTCATTCGCCATCTTGTTTCAAAATGGCGGTCATTTAAAAATTTTTTTTAATTTAAAATTTAAAATGAGGTACAAAAAATTTAAAAATTGGAAAAGATTTTTTCCTTATGTGTTTGAACTTGATACAAAGATATCCGGAAGATTTTTTGTTTCGTTTATATTTTAAAAAACGGTTGAGTTATAGCACTTTGAAATTCTTGTGTGGCTGACATTTTGAAACGGTCTGAATTTTGTCACGCGATTACACGCGTATTAATGAACGGATTTGGATATAACGTGTTGTGTACATAGTACATACCAATGTCTCGACCGAGTTCGAGGGGCAACTTCATTCGCCATCTTGTTTCAAAATGGCGACCATTTAAATTTTTTTTTAATTTAAAATTTAAAATGAGGTACAAAAAATTTAGAAATTGGAAAGATTTTTTCCTTATGTGTTTGAACTTGATACAAAGATATCCGGAAGATTTTTTGTTTCGTTTATATTTTAAAAAACGGTTGAGTTATAGCACTTTGAAATTCTTGTGTGGCTGACATTTTGAAACGATCTGAATTTTGTCACGCGATTACACGCGTATTTATGAACGGATTTCGATATAACGTGTTGTGTACATAGTACATACCAATGTCTCGACCGAGTACGTTGACCAACTTCATCCGCCTTCTTGTTTCAAAATGGCGGCCATTTAATTTTTTTTAATTTTAATTTAAAATGAGGTACAAAAAAATTAGAAATTGAAAAAGATTTTTTTCTTATGTGTTTGACCTTGATACAAAGATTTCGAAGCATTTTTCATTTCGTCTATATCTTAAAAAATGACTGAGTTATAGCACTTTGAATTTCTAGCACGTCTGACATTTTGAAACAATCTGATTTTTGTCACGTGATAACACGCGTATTTGTGAACCGATTAGGTTGTGACAAAGCATGTGCGTAGTACATAGCAATCTCCTGACCGAGTTCATTTGCCAACTTCATCCGCCATCTTGTTCCAAAATGGCGGCCATTCAAAAATTTTAAAAAAATTGTATTTAAAATGAGGTACAAAAAAAAATTAGAAATTGAAATTTTTTTTTCTAATGTGTTTGAGTTTGATACAAAGATCCTAGAGCATTTTTTGTTTAGTCTTTATCTTAAAAAATGGCTGAGATATAGCAGTTTGAATTTCTAATGTGGGTGACATTTTGAAAAATCTGATTTTTTGCCTGCAACAACACTCGTATTTATCAACCGATTTAGATGTGAGTGAGCATGTGCACAGGAATTACTAAAGTCTCGACCAAGTTCAATGGTTAGCTTTGTTGCACCCATTATGTTGCTTTAAAATGGCGGGCATTTCAAGGTATCGCCGAATTTGGCGACCAAATATAAATCACTTTAAATAAAACCAGCTTTGATAACGTGACTAATTTCGCGAAATTCTCATTCATATTCAGTATTGACAAAAATTAGTATTGAATATCCTATAATCGGGTTCCACTAATTTGAGCTCCGTGTGTTTGAATAATATAAGCTGGTTTTTAAAAATTAAAGTATATGAAAGCTACCTCTTCCTCCCGGCACTGGCCGGAAGGACTTTTTTTTTTTAAGAAGCTGGTATGTATTTAAAAACTTTTTAGCCTACCTACGACTGCGCATAATTATTTTCACAAGTGATAATATTAAAACTGAAATATAAACCAGTTATCATATAAAAATCAGTTCAGCTTGCATTCTGTTAAATGAACTTAAGTATGAACCTCATATTTTTTCCTTCTAAGATGCAACAATAGAATACTACGTGTAGGGGAGGTTGGTACACAGTGAGACGAAAATTATTATTACTTAACAAATGGCAACGATTTTTGTTCTTTTGAAAAATTGTTTGCTCCATCTTTAAATTACACAAATACGCTACACATTAATGTATAAATGGTTTTAAAAAAGTTATTTATAAAAGCACAGAAGCAGCATAACGGAGTGTCGAAAATTGTCTCACTGTATACCACAAGTGGTACACAGTGAGACAATGTATATATTTTCATAAATCATACATTTTTACGCTCTATCAATAATTTTCTGCAGTTTATGATTTCTAATTAATATTTCTAGATTTAAAAAAAATTTAAAATATGAGCCTCGGTTGGACAATGGCAGACATTGGACCACCTTCATGGAAACTTTCAGCCTCTTACGTTTAGTAGATTTCACTAACCATCGCACGCCCCCTCCCACCCACAGAGATAGAGAGAGAGAAAAATAACCCTTATTTTATTAATAAATAACTTTTTTTACGTCAGAACCGCATAGTAGATACACAATGAGGCACGTCTCACTGTGTACCACAACTGTGTGTCTCACTGTATACTTTCGTTACGTTTTAACAAAATGGATGTCATAATATCAGTTTCATAGCTTTGAATGCTTGTGTCGTTTTGTCAACATAGTCTATCATTAGATATACCTAGGTTTGTTTA
This sequence comes from Maratus speciosus, assembly GCA_963932465.1. Taxonomy (NCBI): domain Eukaryota; kingdom Metazoa; phylum Arthropoda; class Arachnida; order Araneae; family Salticidae; genus Maratus; species Maratus speciosus. The sequence continues at coordinate 468,278,360 of OZ010798.1, forward strand.
AGTAAATATATGCTATAATGAAATAAATAAAGTCTAAAATGGACGTTTATGTAACTTTAGCCCCTGTAAAATAAATAATTACTTACTATTTTGTTGGACGAGTAACCGAAGTGCCGAAACTACATCCACATGTTGGATAAGATGAGGTGGTTCAGTGTGTGTTCCAGCTAGGAGAAAAACTTATAACTATATGTCAAAATGGCTGTTGTCTCACTGTGTACCATGTCTCACTGTGTACTCCCCTACTCTATATTGCCCATATTTTTAAAATCTCAATAAATAATTTTCGAGTAATTTTAATTCTTGATTTTTTTATGCATTAAATTCGTTTTATAGATGGCACGTCATGGCTACGAATAATATTTTTTGGAAAAAGTTGGCACGCGGATGAAAAAAAGGTTCGACAACCCTGCACTATGATATGAAATTGTTTTAACTACCTTTTCTTTAGCGGAATATTGAAGTTGTATCATTTATGGACAATGTTTATAAAAGAGTGCTTTTAGAAAACTATTTCTAATTTTATTCTTTTGTTTCTTGCAGCCTCAGCACAGAAAAAGGATATCTGCAAGCGAGAAAATGGAATCTTCCCACACGAGAGCTACTGCGATTACTTCTACGAATGCGTAGACGGAGTGCCCTACTTGCAGCTTTGCCCCAACGGCTTGGCGTTTACAGGGGGATCCAGGGGGCTCATCAACCACTGCGACTACGCTCACAGAGTTGGATGCCCGGATGAAGCCACGGGGAAAACTATGGGTCGTAAGTATCTATGTAGCCCAGTGTTCCTCAACTGCTCACGTGATCCACGGCCAACTTTAGTACCGGCCGAGAAAGCTTTTGTTTGTCTCTCCTGCCTTCGAACGGAGTTCAGAACATCAGATCACGTGATTTAATACTCACCCAACTGGAGGACAACTCTTTTGTTTGTTTCTCTCACGGAGTAAAAGAGATGGAGAAGAAAGTAGTGTTAAAATTTTGCTATGCGGTTTTTCCCCGTTAGGTGGCGATACCGTAGATTGCAGGCTATCTATCGATGGTTCGACAATGCTTTTCAATGGGAAAAACACTGATTTAAAAAAAAAAATTAATAGAAAATCTGAATTTTACGAAAGTCGTACAAGCAGAAATCTGATTAATTACAGTTTTCTTCATAAGATACCTATTTTTTTTTTTTTAAGGCACTTTGCGTTTCGATTGCTTCTTAAGGCTGTTCTTAACGGCTCTGCTCAACAAGCGCAAAACGTTTTTACACATTTACAAATTCATTTTTTAACGGAAAGGTATAAAATTGGAAAGCCTGGCCATGAAAGCGATTGGGAATTGAATTGTTTTTCCATTTTTTGATCAATCAATTACCTATTGAGTTATAAGCGATTTCGATCACGTGACAAACACGTTTTTCGACCTTTCTTGAGTGCTCTTTCTTCCTCCGCGCGGAAATTCGGTTCAAATCGCCCACTTTGACACTCTTTTCTGAAAGATCTATTGCGTTTGCAAAAAAATGGAAAAAACAGCTCAATTACATAGTTTCTGAACAACAACACCAGCTAGTTTCACGCATTTTCGAACAAAAATAAATTAAAACTTATTTCATAGAGTTGCCCTTTTGGATTTGAGAACACCCTTAAGACACTTAAAATCAGATATCATTCTGACAAAAAACCGAAGGCAGGCCATTTAAAAACATTGAATATCGCGGATTATTCTACCGCGAAGAAATAAATGGACTTATGACTTTTAGAAATTAAAAGTATTATTCAATATTTTCTGGAGTAAATTTTAATCTCGCGTATATTTTATAATCTTTGAATAATTTAATAATTCATAACTTTTTATATCTATGCAATTAATAAATATAGAATTAAAATAAATTTTAATATTAATTATTTGGGAAAGAAAACTTATATAAATTATAGGTTATTGTGCAGGAACTATTTTCTAGAATACTGCATAAATATTTATGGAAAAATTTAACAATATAGTTTAAATTACTATATGTTTTCAAGCCACAGCATACAGAATAGTAACATTAGTAATCACTTAGACTCACTCTTATGTAAATTGCATGAATACAAAATTTACTACGATTATATAGATAAAATTCAGTAATACAGAAATAATAGGACTCCATCTTAAATAGGACATCATCACCATGCCAACACAGAATCATTACCTATCATGGGATGTCAATTAATTAATTACGTATGATAGGATTTAATATAGAATAATAACCATGGCAACCTAGAATCATTACATATCATGGGATATCATTGAATTTATTACATGTGGTAGGATTTAATACAATGAAGAAAACTTTTATTAATATCTTTTTAAATTTTGATTCGATTTTTGTAAATTTGAAATAACAAAATTCTGCAAAGATTGTACTTATTAAATTTCAAACCATTCGGTTGGGTAGTTTTTGCGCTGTTATATGCTGTCAGACAAAGGACCAAGCAACGACTATAGGTGCTATATAATTACGAATGCACCTGAAAAAGGAGATTTTTAAAAGTATTTCTGTGCAATTTATTAAGCTATATTTCCAAATTTTCAGTTACCAAAAGTTAATAAAGACCCCACTTCAGTCACGCGAAAAGATCCGTTCGCTAATGCTATTCCTATGGAAGAAATTTATAAAGATATCTCGGTCGCATTTCAATATTTTTAGATGATTTTTTTGCAGTGGCTAGCTGAGGTCGATCTGTATGCAGGACGTTTTCTACTTTTTCAATTTCGTTTACAAGTATTTTTAATCAGGACACTTTCATTTTCAGAACCGGTTCCTAAAATGAAAGCATCCTTTTGAAAAAAATCCCCAATGAAAATCGAAAAAGTAAAAAACGGCCTTTTTACAGATCGACCTCAGCTAGCCACTGCAAAAAAAATCATCTAAAAATATTGAAATGCGACCGAGATATCTTTATAAATTTCTTCCATAGGAATAGCATTAACGAACGGGTCTTTTCGAGTGACTGAAGTAGGGCCTATACTACCATTATTTTCACAAAACAAATTGCTTGCAAGACGAGGCTGCTTCAGTCAGGCGAAAAAACCTGCTCGCTAATGTAAATCCAATGGGATAATTTTTTCAAGCTATCTCGTTTGCATTTCAATACTATTTTTAAATGTTTTCTTTTTTTGCATTCGATAGCTGAGATCGACTCTATAAAGACCGTTTTAAGAGCGACGAACTTAAAAAGAAAAAACGGAACGATAAAAAAGATCACTCCTGTGTCTGTCAGAGCCATTTTACTGGCAAACTATGGAGCATGGAAAGCTCAAATTGGGGGAAGTAAAAAAGACTATTGACCCGCATATTTACAGATTATTAAACATTCACAAATATATTTAGGGAAAATGCAGAGGGGCTTATTAAGTTACTTGAAAAAAAAAACCTTTTCTTTGTATAACGTGTGAGGTAAACCGTTCGTAACGCTGAACTCAAAATTTCTTTTCTTATAATTTTAGGTAATATATTTTCAGAGGTATCGTCGAAAATGTAGTGCAAAAATATAGTGCCCCCCACCTACACTCTTTTTCCGAATCTACTGAAACTAAAATTATGAAAAAATCAGAGGTAGTACACATTAATTTAAACCTTGCAGAAAAACTATAGCGATTACCCTAGATCACATAGTGTTTCAGAAAAACGCATTTTTCCGTTACACACAAATTTCAATTTGTGGGCATTGAACAAAAGTGTTGAGGAGCGCCGGAGGTACCTATCGTAGCAGAAGTATAAAAGCATGGTTGATCATGGTTTTAGAAAAAATCGTCGGTAATTAGTCAAGATATTAACCTTTAAAGATACGGACGGTTTGGACATACATAATAACAAGAGCGGCGTACTCTATGTACCATGGGCTTTTAAAGCCTAGATAACAACTTTTAATGATATATTTGTGTAATGCAATGCCCAGTAGCAGTATAAAAGCAATAAACGTCAAACTGTTAAAAACAGACTAATTTAATGAGAATGAATCACATAAATACTATGGGATTCGAGACTAGTTTGTATTGAAGGGTTCACTCAATACGCTCCAGTGTCTTTGAAAGTTCATTAAAAACTTATCTAGAAAAACGCGGCACGGACGAAGTCGGCGTTGCAACTTTGCGACCTCCTTTCGAAGCGCGCTTAGCACAATGCCAAGTTTAAACTTTGAACAAGGGTTTTGTTTTAGCTACACTGCAAAAAGAAAAGATTATTGCTACGCTGAACTTAGTTTTATGAAATTCGAAATGAAGCTTAATTATGCTCTACTTTTATTGTCAGTATCGAATTAAGTTCATCATAAACAGATTAGGATAATATTAAAAAAAGAGTTACACAGAATAGCAATATTTGATATTATTTAGGCTTCCTATCTCTTTCAACTTTTATGGTATACCCATTCATTTTTTTACAAAGTCTTATTATTCTTTTAGCAACGATTTTTTTAATAATACAGTTAATAATTCATATATTTATTGTACGGAACCTCTGAGCACGAGTAATACACGCACTTGACCGTTTATTTACTTTTCGATTATGTTTGCACATTTTTTTTTTCCTTTAATGAGGATGCTTTTACTTTCGAAATCGGTTCTGAAGGGGAAGTCGTCCTAGTTAAAAGTAATCACAAACAAAATCTAAAAAGTACAAAACAGTCTTTTGAGAGATCGAACTCAGCTGTCCAATAAAAAAATAAATCATTTAAAAATATTGAAATGCAAACGAGATATCTGTAAATTTCTCCCATTGGATTAACGTTAACAAAAAAGCGTTTTCGCGTAACTGAAGAAGCGTCTTAAGAGGCTACTTTAATCAAACGAAAAGACGCGATCGCTAATGCTAATCCTAAGGAAGAAATGTATAAAGATATCTCGGTCGCATTTCAATATTTTTAAATGATTTTTTTTTTTTTTTTTTTTTTGTATTGGATAACTAAGATCGATCTGTATGCAGGCCGCTTTTTACATTTTCGATGTTGATTGCAAATTTTTTTAAATGAGGATACTTTTATTTTCGAAACCGGTTTCGAAAATGAAAGTGCCCTCATTAAAAATACCTGTAAACAAAATCGAAAAAGTAAATAACGCTCTTTGTACAGATCGTTCTCAACTATTCAATGCAAAAAAAATCATTTAAAAATATTTAAATTCAAACGTGATATCTTTATAAATTTCTTCCATAGGATTAGCATTAGCGAACGCGTCTTTTCGTTTGACTGAAGTAGCCTCTTAAGCCTACTACCGGCCCGCCAGGTAGACCTAGTATGTAGAAAAAACTGTAAGCCTGATTTCGACCCGACCCGAGTCTACTAAAAAAAGTTAAGACCTGTTTCAGGCATGACGTAACGGCCCGATGCCGATCCCTACGCTGAACATATTTTCTGTATTAATGTAGCATCAGATCGTGCAGCAAATTTATACTTATCCTCGTCCCGGTCACGTCCATTCAAAATTGTTCGTATTTTTTCGGCTTAGTTTGATACTTTTAAATTTCTATGTCTGGCCGTCGGCCCATTTAATCTTTTTATCAGTCCAGCTCGGTTCGTTAAAAAAAAATTGTCTTTAATCTGCCGGTCCGTTAGAAATTTTGACTTATTTTTGCCGGCAGGACCATACAGATATCTAAGGGGAGGGGAGCGCAAAAACTATTTTTCATACATAAATGTTTCACCCTTCATACACACTGTTCCAGATTAAAAGGGTAAGAAGCTTGCCTGACTATTTGAAAATTATATAGTTATTAAAAACATATATAAGTAACCATTCTTTTAGAATAAATTTCTTATTTCAATGAGTTATTTTACCTGTTATTTTCATAACTTAAATGGTATTAATACTTTGATTAATGATTTAACATCTAAAAAAAAAAATCATTTTTGTTGCTTTTTGGTAATATTAAATCATCTAAGTAATACCCCGCCTTACACACACACACCTTCACCATCTCCAGAATACACATTAGGAAGGGTAGGAACACGGAACAAACTCAACTTATTTTTTTCCTCGTTTCTTCTTTGATTGACGTCACTAACATAACCTGTTTTGGATCCAGGAACAAAGCACTTATACCCCATCTTAATTTATGTTATGTAATCTCAAAATGAAAAATAAACGAATAAAATCAAATATTTTTTAATTCTAACATACGCGTCTCATGAATACAATCCAATGATATTCTGCTAAGAAAACGGCCAACCGCGAATTCCAGCGCCCTCGGTATTTACCAAAATATGGTTTGCGTTTTCGGCGAATCGCGCCTATTAAGTTTCCCCTCCACAGTTCTTACTCCACGATATCTAAGTAACTATGAATTGGTAATTCAAATAATAAAACCTAGATTGTTTTATTTTGTGCTATAACCACGACGCTATTTTTGGTATTATGTTTATTTTTAACATTTTAAAGACTTATAATAAGTATATTATTATTAAGGTTATTTTAATACGAGTAATATAGAATTTTTAGTACTTACTTTTATCAAAAGATGGCGACATCAAACATCTGCTAGGAAACTTGGAACTTGGAAGAATCTTTTTCGAAGCACCCGAGGCGAAGTCCATATCTCCAGCAAAGAAATGGAACTGTACCGTTCAAGATCTTTGTCTCCAGTATGCAAAATGACCGTGTAAAAATCAGTTCCACATAAAAATAGTTAAATGATCTTAAAAATAGTCCAGAACGGGACAGCAGGAAGGAAAAACTTCCCAAGAATCAATATAAAAGAAAAGGCAAGAGCCATACAACTATAAAAAATATTAAATACTCAGGAAACTTACAGTAATAATAAGAAAAAGTTAAAATATACGTAAAGATAAGCAGCATATTGCCTAGCTAAATAAAAAAATTGTCGTGTGGTTTTTAATCTTTATTATCATTCATAAATAAAATATTTAAACTTCTTCATTTATCATAAAAAAATTAATACATCACGATAGTTTTTATGCTAGAAAGAAAACTGAATTCAAAATACAGTGAAACCTCCCTGTGCGACCACCTCCATTAAGCGACCACCTCTTTGAACGACCATTTTTTCATGGAACGAAATTTATTCCCATAGGCTCAATACTCATTTTACCTCTATTCAGAGACCATCCCAGTTGAACTCCCTCCATGAGCGACCCATTTCTTTGAAGAAAATGAAACAAATTCCATTTTTTCCGGGTCGCTTGAAAAAGGTTTTATTAGAAAAATAATTCTGGAGAGCGCATTATTCATCAAACAAGGGCGTAGGAACAGGGGGAGCTGGGGGAGCTATCGCTCCCCCTGGAATATTTCAGATGGGCTCAGCTCCCCCGGGAGAAATTCTCGCACCACATCTGTTTACGATACATTGCTGAATTAAAAAATAAAGTATACTTTTTCTAGGAAATTCACACAATAAACAACAAAGAGAAGAGAGAGAGGGGGTGGTGAGCACACTTGTTTGTGCCTTCACCCTTTTCCTCAGTATTTACAACCCTCCCGATTTCCAGAAAAAAGGGATCTTATATAGGTCTACTACAAATTACCTGCACCGATAACATATTTATAAAGAGGAGGCCTTTAAAATTGATTTGGAAGAGATTTGTAAAGAATTTTTAAGCAAAACAATAGAAAGCACTTTAATTTTTGATAAATGGAAGTGGGAGAAACCTTAAATTTGAATATTGTATTCGGGATCGCACATAAATTAAGTTTCTATGTACCAAGTATATCTATTAAAAAATATTTTAACTGGATTAAAGAGTTGGTGATTTTTTGATATGCTTCTATTTTATACTTCTGTTCGTGAAACGTGCAACACTATGAAGGAACCCTCCAAAATGAACGAAATGATTCGCGCCATTAGCTTTCCGCAATATGCCCCGGCTCCCCCTGTTTGTACAAAGTTCCTACGCCACTGTCATCAAACTTCTAAACTAAGTTTATAATTTTTTTTATTATTATTATTCCGGTAACTTTTAAGTGTTTAAACCCCTTTGTGCCTTTTTAGGCAATGGATTTAACTTTCATGACAAATTAAGAATGACTGTCAGTAAACTCCCCTGCCCTATTCTGTCAGGAAATTCTCAAAGAAATAGATAAATGAATGAAATCGTCATTATTTGTTCCGGTCCAAAAAAAAGAAAAAAAAAATTGCATTTATTTACTGAAATTCAAAAGGACTTGAAAATAAAACTTATAAAAGATAAAACCATAAAATCAAAGCAAACGTCAATGTATTCATTTTTTAAACTCTATTGTAATTAACTTATGTGATTAACATTTCTTTTGATATTTAAATTTGTGTATTTTTCCAAGTGTGAAAAATAAATTTTTAGCAACATTACTTGTTACCTTTTTTTCAACAATTAAAATCTAGATTTAAACGTGGCCTGCATTAAGAGACCACCTCTCGGATCGAACCATTTTTATTGGAACGGAACGTGGTCGCTTTAGGGAGGTTTTACTGTATCTGATGAATGTCAGTGCGTATTTCTCCTAGCATCATTAAAAAACCTCTAAAATTATTTTAAAAAAAAAAAGAAAAGAAAAGAAAAAGAAGAAATCGAAATTTCTTTTAATTAAATCCATCGGACAATGAGATGTAAAACTCGAAAAATTCAACTTCCATCGTGAGCTTTGAATCGAGAACACTTTGAATATTTTGATTAGCAGGCGGATGTACTACCACAGTGCTACAATGCCAGCACGAGAAAGGTTGAAATTATGGATTCTGATGAATCAAGCATTTTTAATGATGATTGAAAATGATAATGAAAATAATCTATACTAATGAAAGAAAGTTTCGCTCTGTGTGTCTGTCTGTCCATGCGTGTGTCGTGTCCGCGTTGGCTAACAAAATCTACGGCACGTACGAGGCTGAACATTTTTGTGGGGCTTGCCCAAAGAGTCTCCTGATGCACCTGAGACTCAGAATTTTAAATTTCTAATAGTAAGCTTAGTCATTAATTAAAAACCCTAATTAAAAGAATGGAAGAATATTCATAATTCAATTAAAGCGTAGATTTTCATCAAACCGCAGAAAATTTCTTCGAAAAACTCCAAGAGAGGGGAGAGTTTTTTGGAATGAAGGATTGCTAAAACGAAATTTCTAATCATTTGAATGATAAGATTTTGAATTACAAAACATTCAAATTTTACAGATTCTAATGTTAAATTACGTTTTCATATTCTTATTAATATCTCCTGAAATTATAAACCTAATGCGATAATTTTGTGTGTGGTTATAATAATACAAAACCCAAACAAAAATAGAGTGTAACCTCTGAATAACGGCTACCCGTGGGACCGGTGAAAAGTGACCGCTTTTCAGAGGTGGGTATTATTCAGAGGTTTCATTTTTAAAAAATCAAAATTATATAAATTTAAATAGAAATACAGAATCATTTTAATTAATCCTCATTTTTTAATTTAAAAAAATCAGTGATCTATCTGCAATTGCTTTTTTTTTTCTGCAAATAACTTTCTCCGAAGAAATAACAATATGAGTTATTTTGGTATACAACTCATCGTCATTATTATTATTATTTAATGCAGAATTTTGGATTTCACGAAGGTTCGCCAAATCTTCGGTATATGTGTTAATACGGGAAATTTTCGGTGATTCTATAATCTCTTCCATTTCCTCTTCCTCATCACTTCTCTTTACCTCTCTCCTATCTTCCACCCATCATTTGCTGTATGGAATCAAATGTGGTGGAAATTTGTGTGGTACTGGAAATTTTCTGCACATGTGTGTCATAACCTCTTCGGAGATTTTACACCATCACCATTCTTTTTGCGGTTCACTTTCTTGATCTAGACAAAGTTTTTCTTATTGCAAAGAAACAAGAGCATTCCTGGCTCCTCTTGATGTTTCAGCTTGTTAGGGGTCGTTCAAGTATTACGTAAGCAGTAAGTGGGGGAGGGGGGCCCAGTGTTTGCTTATTTTTGCTGACAAGGGGGAGAGGGGGGTCACGACAATTCTTACGTAAGCATTAGACAACGAAACAACTATAGTTTAACAACAAAAAGCAAAAGAGCATGATTTAGATGAGCGTTCTGCGGATGTTGAACGACTTGAGAAGAGATATGGAATAAACAAGGACTAGAAACGAGGATCATTCCAGTTCACCACTGCATTGAAAACTTAAAAATAGACAATGCAGAAACATGGATTCAAAGATCTTGGACACCAGACTAGAAATGTGAACGCCAAACACATAATATTCCTATGATTCTTGATAAAATTTTTAGTTATGTGCTTAAATAAGTTAGGGCCTGTTGTATTTCTTAAAGATTTTTTGTTGTTGTTGTTCAACGCGATAAATAATAATATATTAAAAACTATTTTGTATTCTATGAATTGTTTAATTGCAATATGGAACAATATATTAAACCGATTTTGTTTTTCTTCGATACCACAACCCCTATATGTCTATTTATGTAAATTTGCTGGATTAATAATGCAATTTATCGCTAACTGTAATTTTTTATGGCAAATAGTGTTGATGTTAGAATGCCATAAAATCTTACTTAAACAAAGGGGGGGGGGTGTCTAGTATTTGCTTATTTTTCCTTACAAGGGGGAGAGAGGGGTACAAAAGGACTAAAAATATGCTTACGTAATACTTGAATGGCCCCTTAAGGAGGCGCTTGTCTCTGGTCAGGCGGTTGTCCCTGGTTCTCTCGGGCAAAAACTGCACTCTCCACATCACATACGAGCTCTTATGAAGGTTCTCATGAATCACACATCAGATTGTGGCCTCACCAACCTGCATCTCCCTAGCGAGCGCTCCTATCGACTTCGTAGGGTTTTCATCGACTTGACTAACGAATTCCGGTGTTTTGATGATTTCATATTGCTGGCAATGTTGTTTCCTGCATGAAACGTTTGCCACATGAAATCTGGCAGCCTTCAGTTCTCTCCTTACATTAAAGACGAATGACTGGTATGAGTTTCAATAATGTGGCAATCTCTAAATCGAAGTGTTCCTCAGCCAACGAGCCAATGACAACATTCCTCTTCCTTTCTTCAGTTAGTCTAGATTCTGGCATGTTTACTGGGTGTCCCAAAAATGACTGATGGATTTTAAAATTCAATAACTTGCAAACGGTGACAGATATGTAAAAAATTCTTGCAGGAGGGTTACATAAGGTGTCAGGAGTTTGTATGCTGTGATTCTCAGGTTTAGTTACAAATAACATCGATAGGTGGCGCTGCAACAATAACCGCTAAATCCAGGCTGGATTTTTCGACCTCTCTCTCCTTCCATGCGAAAAAAGGAGATTAAAATGTATTGAATGGATCCCAAAGTACCAAAATTCGGGGGCCCCACCAGTGGCCGAGAGGTTCTGCTTTCGAAGCTGGTAGACGGGAGGTGCTGGGTTCGATCCCAATCGCGCCCGTCGGCCTAATCGTTCGGAGTTTTCGTGGTTTTCTTCGAACCTTGGTTCTCCAAGCGTTAATACGGATTAGGTTCCCTTAGAAAGACCTCCACGGAAGGCACTCCCCCCCCCCCCTAAGGGCCTATATTCCACGTGCTGATAATTGGCCGACATAAATACAACCAACCAACCAACCAAAAATCGGGTCTGGATTGAGCGCCTATTGCCCTCAGCGCCATCTATTGTTTGAAATTCGAGCTAAAATCAAGAATCACAGTACAAAAACTCCTGACATCCTACATAACCCTCCTGCCAGAATTTTTTTAATATCTGTCACCGTTTGGGCGTTATTGAATTTTAAAATCCATCAGTCATTTTTGGGAAACCCGGTACATGCAACAGAAAAAGGTTTGTAACTATGACATACAGGGTAATATTTCACCTATAACGTGTGTTCTCAAATACCTAACGCACCCTGTATATAACTATGCAGTATCTATACAAATCTATAGATCATGTACAGGGACTCCAAAAAGGCTTTCTGATAATTTTCCAGCTGTAGATGTGAATGGTTTAAATTATGTTTTCAATTGTGTTATGCATTTTCTAATCTGTTTATTTAGACATCATCCTTCACAATATTAATTTGATACATTATTTTGAATGTGTTGGAAAGTGTTTCATTATCTATGCTTGATGCATGATTTTTCTTTCTTGTTAAAATAAACATTGAATGCTTATAAAATAGTATTTACAAAAAAAAAAAAACTGTTTTTACTTTTATGTTTATTTTCAGAACCTCCTCAAGGAAGTAGTAACTGCCCATATCTCTTTGGTATTTTCCCCCACTCAAAAAGTTGTACCAGATACTGGCATTGTTGGAATGGTACAGGCACGGTTCAAATGTGCCCCTTCTCACTCCTGTACAACGAAGTGGAGCATGCCTGTGATTGGCCAGATAAAGTGCCAGGATGCCAACAGCACCGTAAGTTAAAGATTTATTTGAATCATCGATTATTTTCTGCATAGAGTAATCTTAGGAGGAAAGAATACCAGGGTCGATATATCAATTTTTTCCTATAAAAGATATAACTTCTCGCTTTAGGAAAATCCCATGCAAGCACATTTTGAATTGCGTGTATTTTTAATTTGTTCAGAATGATTTTTTTATTTATTTATTTTTTTTTTTTTTTTACACAATTTTAGATTTTATGAGACATTTGTATTCTATGTTATATGGCGACGTAAAACTTATCCGAATTTGAGTATCTGAAACTTTCAAAAGCATTTACAATGAAGAATGATTTCAATGGCACTTTAGCATTAGTTAAAGGGACAATTTTCCTGTACCAAAGGCTGCGATTAGCGCCTCTATAGGCTTTCTCAAGTCCCAATGGACTATATTCCAAATCTGGGTTCGAGGCTGAAAAAAGTCACGTGATACTGGTAATTTACCCCAAAAATTTCTAACTGATGAGAAGGGAGGCTACTACTGCTTTCCTCATGAACTGTTTTACTGGCTGGCGGGGGTTTACATTACGTCTACGGAGCCTTCCCTTCTTTACGCTAGAATTTTTTACCTTGACCACGTGATCATAACGTAGATGGAATATCCTCCATTAAACTCTGACCGATAGCAGTCAGCAGTCTCCAGTGCAAGATAGCGTGCCTCTATATGAAAATGGTAATGTACGATGCACAGACTATGCTTAAACAGTCGCGATTGTCCAAACTGTGGCAAACCTAGGAATTTTCTATTGCAGAACTAACTCGGCAGTACTCTCCTGGACGAGTTCGATTATACGAGTGAGAAGAGTTAAGAAGCATTAGCTTAGTGATAATGGCAGACTCGCCAAGATGCTTGGCGGTTCGCTTGTCCAGAACCGTCTCAACCAATCAAATGTTATATACCGTATGTCGACTCTCTCATATCTAGGCTCCCTAATGCAAGACCGGACGCGTCAAATATGGCAGACGCAAGGGGCTAGGAACAGCTTCAAGTTGTAGTCACGTGATGCTCTCTCCATGCACCTGCATTTGACCATCATGTGATTCAAGCGGTCTGAAAAAAAGAGACACATGTAACGCATCACTGCCGCAGCGTGTCTTTTTCGTTAGCCTCATGACGAGTCTCAGCTCCGCCGGAAGAAATTATCGCACCACATCTGTTTACGATACATTGCTGAATTAAAAAATGAAGTATACTTTTTCTAGGAAATTCACGCAATAAACTACAAAGAGAAGATAGAAGGGGGTGGTGAGCACACTTGTTTGTGCCTTCACCCTTTTCTCATTGTTTACAACCCTTCCGATTTCCAGAAAAAAGGGGGGTCTTATATAGGTCTACTGCAAATTACCTGCACCGATAACATATTTATAAAGAGGAGGCCTTTAAAATTGATTTGGAAGCGATTTGTAAAGAATTTTTAAGCAAAACAACAGAAAGCACTTTAATTTTTGGTAAATGGAAGTGGGAGAAGCATTAAATTTGAATATTGTATTAGGGATCGCATATAAATTAAGTTTCTATGCATCAAGTATATCTATTAAAAAATATTTTAACTGGATTAAAGAGTTGGTGATCTTTTGATATGCTTCTATTTTACACTCCTATTTGTGAAACGTGCAACACTATGAAGGAACCCTCCAAAATGAACGAAATGATCCGCGCCACTAGCTTTCCGCAATATGCTCCGGCTCCCCCTGTTTGTACAAAGTTCCTACGCCACTGCTGTTTCATGTGTGATTTTTAGCTCTGATATGGCAATGCGACTATATTTACGCGAGTTAGGCCACGAACAAGCAAACCGAATTCATAAAGACTTTTCAATATAGTTGGGAAATGTTAAAAGCTATCTATGGACTTTACCCATGCTACGTCATCTGCGGGGGAAAAAATAAACACCAATAGGCGTGAAGCATATTTTAATACTTCTTTCCCGTCAGCCAATAAAAAATCTTTTTCGGAAGGTTTTTAATGGTAGAGGTGTGGCTGTTGCCACTCCTGGGTAATGTCCATTCCCATATAGACAGATAATACTATAAAACCGTGAAGAGAATGCGTGCTTTTGCTTAAACGTGTTGCAATTGAAAGATAAACAGAAACTTTACCTAATATTACCCGAGTAAAAATACATATTTTCTTTTATGAACTTTATAATTCTGTTTGGAAATAACGCATACCCTCCCACCACCCACCTGTTAACCCTTTCAGAGGCAGAAAAATTATGCTTGTAAAATGATGAAATAGTTGACTGACACCAGAATTTTCAAACAAACCTCTTAGCAAATAAAAACTTGCTCTTTTGCACTTTCAAATAAAAAACAAAATTTTATTAAAATATTCTTGGTGCCATTTGACAGTATTAGAATTTAAATTAGGTGGGCATGCCGTGTGACCACTGCCCTTGAAAGTGTTAAAGTACTACGTAGTTAATGAATGATACCTAACAGTTAACGCCTTTATCTTTCTAAATCAACCAAACGCGTTAAAAGTAGAAGAACAGAACTAAATAAATAAATAAAATAAAAAGCTCAAGAACGTCGTGTGAAATACGAGATGATGATACGAATGTGTTTACTTGAAGATGATTGTTTAACAGACATCAACCATCAGCTATAGTGTTTAGCATTGACATTCCGAATATGTTTACATCCATTGTGTCACCTTGTATTGATTATCCATCGTATCCTCTGTCACCTTGTATTGATACCCTTGTTTATGCAAAGTATGATGTTTCTTGTTTATCGGTGAACAAACCAGTGTCTTGTGATACAGATGCTGCGCCTATTACTCAGACAAGAGATTTTAAAGTGCGACTAATAAAATACAAGTTGGAAATTGCTCATCAAACGTCGCCAATGAGGTGCGTTCGTACTATAACTAGCTTTATAAATATTCTTTTCTTCCCATATTGTACTGAATGTATATTTTTTTGCACTTCATACGTGCATACTCTGTAACATCATTAAAATGCACTTGCAATATTTTTTTCCCATGGACCGTCCTGTAATGGAAAACTTTTGACTGTCCCTGTCATTAAGCTATACATCCTATTTTCATAAAATTTGAAATGGCTCGACAAACTTTTGCAACAATTATATATTTAAAATTTCAGACTATTCGGTTGGGTAGTTTTTGCTCTGTTATAGGCGGACAGACAGACGGACTGAACGACGACTATAGGTGCTACGTAATTATATAATTACGAACGCACCTAAAAAGAGTCAAAAATTAAATAAGGGTCAAGAAATCCATAAGGGGCTTCTTATGGACAGAGGCGGATTAACTACCTCCTGTGCCCCTAGACTTCACTTTTTAGACGCCCTGTCCCCTCCTTCAAAGTTATATATATTTCATTGTTTACTGGCACAAAAAAAAGTACTTTTAGCGCAGAAAAACGTTGAAATTTCATAAAATTCGAAGTGTCACAATATTTTAATTTTGGTAGTAAAAGAATGAGATTTGTTTTAAACGTCATTTCTAAACAGAGGACTCATAAATATACATTGTTATACACAGCACCGTTTAAAAAATATAAAATTTCATATTTTATTATGAATACAGCTTCTTATAAAACAAATCCAAATCTAAAAGCTTTACTTGATTTGCATACTTTTTGCAATTAGTGTATTTTTTTTTATCATCAGCGATTTAAGAGCTAATCGAGGACACATCTATTTTAAATACTCACTATAATAATTCTGAGAACATTTTCTTAACCTTTTGCATCATTTATTTTCATTCAGAATGGATTTTCAGCAAATAAATTTACAAATTAATGCATTTTCACACTTACATTTATATGGAGTGTCTAATTTCAAAAGAACTTTCTTAGTTTAACAATAAATTTTAATGGAATAAGTGGACGAGGTCAGATGATTGCCCAGATCACTAAAAACTAAGGTGAGAAAAATGGGCAATATGTTCGATTAAAACTTAACAGCTTCTTTAGAAGATATCATTTGTAGAGGTGTTGACAAAATCTCGCCTAGGCCGCCGTGGCTACAAAAGCCGTATCTGTGTAAATCCATCGCAAACTGAAAGTCGAAAAACATCGAGAATCCAAAACTTTCTTCTTATGATCAAAGAAGAAATTAAGAGGGGAGTAGCGTTTAGAATCCCATCTATATGCTAATAACCGTTAAGATTCAATAAATAAGTGAAACAAAGAATATCGCATATCATTTTATTCACAAACCATTAAATTGTCATGAAGGAAAATTCCCAAAAAGTCATATCACCAGGAGCCCTTTCCTTCCGGGCCCCTAGGCTTCAGCCTAATTGGTAATCCGCCTCTGCTTATGGATATGCTTTCATGCCTATTTTATCACTTTTCCAACATACTAGTTGAAAAGTGTTTATGAATCCGGTTTGTCTAACTCGTGTAAATATACTGTCAGTGTCAGAGTGATGTTACCCTCTACAGCGCCTAAAAGATATAGTATGGAAATCGACTATTCCAGTAATGCTTTAAAAAGTGCTAAAAAACTGTATCCCATAAATTTTGAACGCTGCTGAAGGACAAATATCAATCGCAGTGACACTTGCCAGTTCTTTACTGGTCGAAACGCTTTCTCAATGGACTTTATTCCAAATCTGGGTTCGAGGCTGAAAAAGTCACGTGATACCGGTAATTTACCCAAAGAACTTCTAACTGATAAGAAGGGAGGCTACTACTGCTTTCCGCATGAGCTGTTTCACTGGCTGGCGAGGATTTTTCATTACGTCTACGGAACCTTCCCTCCTTTACGCTAGAAGTTTTTACCTTGACCACGTGATCAAAACGTAGATGGAATATCCTCCATTGAATCCTTATACAATGTTTATGTTTGAACTACCAGATGTCGCTGATCGCCATTTATTGCTCTGCATCGTGCAACACTTAGCGCTTTTTGTTTGGCCGATTTCTCACGCTATTATATTCTAGACATTATAGTTACCCTTTAAAATACAAAATATGATTTATACTAGGTTGAGCAAAAAGTTCTGGGAAATTTGTGAAAGTTGCGTTGTTATGCGCAAATTAACAACAAAAGCAACAAGGACTATTCTTCAAAGTAGAGACCATCATAGTCCACAACTTTCTGCCCATCGTTCGGCCAGTTTCCGGATTTGCTGGAAGTACCATGGCGGCTCCTTGGAATCGAAAAACTCTTGCCATGCTTCTTCAACTTCGTTAAAGAATTCAAATCGACGGCCGTTGAAAAAGTGTTGCATTGATCGAAAGAGGCCATAATCAGATGGAGCCACGTGTAAACTTTCCACTAGTACCCCTATATACGATACAAATTCTGGTAACTATTAGATTAAAAATTTCCCAGAACTTTTTGCTCAACCTAATACTTATTGTTTTATCAAAGTTTTCTAATCTTAATATTTTATATTCAGATAAGTGACCGACCATGTTTGTTTTATTTTCTCAGCCCTGTGTAAAGGCATCCCCAACGGAGTGAAGCCGATACAGGATTCCTGCGTGCGCTACTGGCTGTGTGTAGGGGGCTACCCCAGACTTCAAAGGTGCCCTGCAGGTCTCGCCTTCAACACAGATTCACTCAGATGCGACTGGGTATCCAACGTACCCGGATGGTAAGAGCTGTTATTTTATCATATAATCTTAACAATAGAGTGACCGGGAAGGACATCTATGCTCTACAGACGTGGTTTTCACGTCTGAACTGTCTTCGGCAATAAATCTTAACATCAGAAAAACAATACAGAATATATCAAAATTTTAACCGGTATTTGAAAAGACTATTCCGAAAAGAACTTTTATTAATACAGCAGAAAGTTTCATACCGCCATATTCGTTGGTATATACCAGGGTTGGCAAAGTGGACCCAGCCCAGAAAAAACCACCCGGGTTTTTCTGGGCGGGTCCACCAACAAAAACCCACCTGGGTTTTTGTTAAAAGTGGATTTTTGCTAAAAAATCATTTCTGAGTCTGCAAATCCCCCCCCTATAATATTTAGAAATACAAAATACAAGTTTACCTTTTAAGTCCAAAACCTAGGTGATTTCTTTTATCAATATTACATATAAATAAATAAATAAAAATCAGTCATATTTGTGGTAATCAGGTGGTAGTTTATTTCAGAATATTTATTTTTTAAATTTATTTTTTTTAATGTATTTCATATAATTTACACAATGTAATATATTTAAAATAATTATAATTGTTCTTTTTTATAGTTTACCAATCAGAATCACATTCACTTTGATTTTTATGGTAATATTTATAAATCTTTACAAGTTTTTCACACTGCTCTGAGCCTAGTCTGTTCCACTTTAGACTAAATGAATCCAAATGTAGAGAAAATCCTCTCAATGGAGGCACAGCTAGATGAAACAGAATGCAGAGATTGGAAAAAACTACTAAAATCAGAACCTAACTTGTTGTTTTTTTCTTTTTGTGTACTTTTTCTTTAAGAATTTCCCACCATTTTGAAGCTAAAAATTGTGACACAATATTTTCTGAGAAAAGTGATTTAGGAAAAAAGTCTATGTCTTTAATTTTAAATACCAATAATTGCAGGTAACCACTCTGAATAATACTGCATTATCCATGCTTCAGCTTCTTCCTCTTCCGTTGAATTAAGCCTTTCCCTCAACACGCCTGCTACACAGTGCCGTAGGCAGCGGGGACTCGGTTCGAGATTTATGTATACATTAGAGGTTCGTTTTAAAGGAGGGGCCGTATACGGTGCCGTAGACAGCGAGGTCCCGGTTCAAGGTTCATTTCCTTCGAGATTTCATATTATTAGAAGCCCTGTTATATTAAAGGCCCCAACAGGAAGGATAGGAAGGTCAAATTTAGAAGGAGGGGCTCGCTAGCGGGCGAAGCCAGCTAGTTTAATTATTATAGCAACTTTAATTATTATAGTTACTACAAAAATAAAATTAATTATTCATTATGACAACTAAAATGTATTTAAAAGTGATAAGATAAGAATTCACTTTTATCACTTAATAGAATTAAGTTATTTATAATAGTAATGTTATTAATAGTATTGATAATAATTAATATTAATTATTGATAGTATTGATAATAATTAATATTAATTATTAATAGTAAAAATAATTAATATTAATTATTAATAGTATTAATATTAGTTTATAATATCAGTTAATAAATTTATTCTGATATTAGTATTAAGTGTATACTAATATCGGAATAGAATAAATTTATTAACTGATATTATAAATAATATTAATTAGTAATAAATAGATCAAATGTAATTAAAAAATGTAACTTAATAAATACATTTTTAAATGAGTACACACATATATTATATAAATATACAGAAAAATAACTAAAACCCACAAAAACCCAGAAAAGCCCAGGTGGGTTGGGTTTTTGTACAAAAACCCGGATTTTTACCAACCCTGGTATATACAGGGTGTTGCCGAATTCGACCGACAAATTCAGAGATAAAGAAAGTAGGCCTCAAGATGATGAAAAATTACGTAGAACATGGGGTCGCAAACCAGCTATCTCTCCATTCTTAAAAAAAAAAGTAACTAACGCTGGCGCTGCGGTTCACGATTTTTTTGTGAACGGAAGTCTTTCTTAGCTCATATTAAGGAAAACACAGCATACAAAAATATGAAAATTGTCGGTATTATAGAGAAATGCTTCATAAATACGCTGAGGCAGACCGTTTTTAAATCGAATAATTATTTAAAGATATATTTAATGTTAAATGGGGTCAAAATCGTTCTGTTAAAAAGTTTTATAGGAGCAAAAACTATACACGGGAATTGAATCACTTTTTTTCTAAGGTTATACGTTGGGTTATACAATGTCGAGTTTTACAGAGTAAGAGGAGGATAATACACTAACTCAAAATATTTTATTGCAAATCACTCTAATGTGAGTTCTAATACAGGAGACAGAAAAGCACAACAAACCCTAAAATAATTGTTAAGAAAACCTTCATACAAAACTGAACTGATGACTAGATCACACGATATGTACGAACTTTAGTGGTGGCAATACAAAAATCTATATACGATATGAAAACACTTTTGAAAAGAAAAATATTTAATTTCTGTGAAATATTCAAATGTCATTATTTCAAGTATAATATACTAGCAAAATCCGTAGCTTTGCCCGTGTAATAATTGAAATATGCCAAGTGGTATTCGTATGTCTAATTTTTATTAGAAAAAAATTATACTTTTAGGTATAATTGAAAAATTTGTAACTAAGCCACAGTTTGACTACACTTTATTATTATACAGCATTAGGCGGAAATGAGACTTAAATTAATAAGAAGAACTAAAACTAATTCTAAATAAATGATAATTTAGAAAGTATTTTGAAGCTTTTAGGCTCATTTCAGTATACATTTGATGTTTTGAATTTTTTAGAAACCGTTCTTAGCACGCATTTAAATCTTAAAATTAACCATCACATCAAATTACAAGCTTCTTCTCTAACGGTCTACCAACACTCTGGTGGAAGTGGCACCAATATAAAATGCCTATATCGGAACAGGGACTGTCACCATCAATTTACCAACATTAATTTTGGAATCGGTTTAGTATTTCCTAATATTCCATAGAAAACGCAATTTAGAAAAAAAAATTTTAAAGCTTTTCGCTCATTTTACCCCTTTAAATTTTAAATCTTTTAAAAACTGTTTTTAAAAAGCATTTACTTCTTATAAGTATCTATTGTACAAAATTTTAAATTTGTATTTCTAACCATTCAATAGAAATCGTTATTCAGAACATTTAAAGAATGCTTTTCGCTTATTTCCCACTTTTAAATTTCGATTTTTTATTTAAATTGTTCTTAGAGAGTACTTACATCTCATAGGTACTACCAGAGCTGCGGAGTCGGAGTTGGACGCATTTTTTAGCAAAAAGGTCGGAGTGGAAGTCACTAAAATACAAGCCGACTCCAACTCAGGCTCCGGATTTTTTTGTTAGACATTTTAAAGTGAAATTAAACTAATTGTATGTAATTTTAACTTTTAAATGCCGGGTGTTGCTTTTCGGCAACATACCCAATTTAGGCTCTAAAATACCATTAGAATAATATTGAAGCTACAATGCCTAATGTTGCCAATAAAATACATTCTGAAAATATTATTAAATCGATTTTCAACATGTAGACGGCAACACTTGTGCTCTTTAAGAATAAAGATAGATTTATTTTTTCAATTGTTGCTACTTGTTCTTTTTGTTTAGTTTGGAAGCTTGCGAAATACCTATTTTGTTCTGCAGTGAGCAAGTAAAATTTATTTTTTATCATAGTTTCGAAAATTCTTGTGTGTTTGATGTTATAGAATTTTATCAAGGAAAATTATTTTTTCAAATAAAGACCAGTATTGCCGATTAGTAACAAACTGTTTTTTAGCTGTGAACCATACTTAAAACAAAATATGATTTTTTAAAGTATTTTTCCCATGATTTATTTAAAAAATGAAAGCCGAAAAACATTATTACAATGATTTTTGAAAAATCAGGCATTTAAGGGTTAAGCCTATGAATGAACTATTATTGTTATTTATTGTCTACATCAGGCTACTCAAGTTAAAGATGACCGATTTACTGCGGTATACAAAGTAGATACAGAGGTAGGTGCAGGGTTTCATGTACAGAATAAATGAAAACTGTTTTAATTAATAGCTGTAGTAGATATTTTACATTTAGTATATATTTCCCCTCGTATTTTTTGGAGTTTGCGGACAGAATCCGAGGTAATGAAGGACCCAAGGCCCCGAAAATGAAAGCAATTTTCAAACAGGCCATGTAAGTAGAATTAAGACAATTTAGGTTAATGGGTCGGATCAGACTGGTAAAAAATTGAGCAGGCTGACAAGCCCAATATAACAAATTTGAAAGAATCAAATACGCCGATAAAATAGGAGCAATTTACAATAGGCATGATTGGAGTGAGAATAAATATAAAAGCACGGCGGAACGTTTTAGGGGACGGGCCTTAAAATTTCGGTTCATGCAGATCTCTTACCGGAGGTAATGAGAAAATTATATATCTGTGTTATTCTTGGAGGCAAAAGAACTAAGAACCAGGTATAGCATTGTAATAGAAGCCTTTTTCTGATTTTCCCCCCTCAAATTTTTCCAGTCTGTATGACCAAAAGTTAAAATTCAAAAATACCCTTCATTTATTTATTTATTTATTTATTTTCTTTGTGCACGGGAATCAAAATAAGATGAAATTGTAATTTTTTTTCTGAATCGGCGGTACCCAAAATAACAATAAAATAGTGAAATTTCGTTAGCTTTCACCTTTTGAATTTCGGATTTTTCAGGTCTGCAGAACCCGAAATAATGCCAAAATTGTAAACTTAATTTTTTTAAAAAAATGCAATTTTTTTATTATTTCATTAGAATCTACAGGATCCGAATTATTTCCAAAATAATAAAATTTCCATCTTTATTTTTCCTCCTTTCAATATAAGTTTTTCGAGTCTGGAGGAGCAAAATAACAACTAAATTGTAACGATTTCACTTTTTCTTCTCAGTCCGTAGATCCAAGATAGTAAAATTTCCATTTTGTGTTCTTTAGACTTTGATAGTTGGATTTTTCGAGTTTGCGGAGGCGAAATTGTAAAGTTAATAAAGCGGAAAATATAATTTTTTTTTCTGTTTTATTTTTGAAGACCTAAATAGATAACCAATGCCGAAATAGTGAGATTTTAGCTTTATTTTTCTTATATTCCATCATTTTTTTAACCAACAGGCAACACTGACTAGTACCCCAGCCCGAGTACTCGTGTTGCCAGCACGGAGTCATTAAAATATCCCGGAGTCTCAGTCGGCCATTTTTAACACCGACTCCGCAGCTCTGGTAACTACCATGCCAATTTTACAGTTTTCAAAAATCTATAAAAATAGAAATTTAGGTAATTTTTAAAAAACTTTTCGCGCACTTCACCTTTTTAAATGTGATTTTTTAATAAACATCTTTAAGAGAGCATTTACATCTTATAAATAACTACCATGCCAAATTTCATGTTTCTAGCCCCTTCAATATCACAAAAATCGTTATAAAATTTTTAAGCTCGTGCACCCTCCGCCCAGTTTTGATAGTGGCACCGACATACAATATAGCCTATGTTGGAGCAGGGACTGTCACCATAAATTTGACACGATTACTTTTAAAATCGGTTTGGTATTTCCCGAGATTCCATAGAAGTCTTAATTTTGAAAATTTTAAAACGCTTTTCGATCATTTCATATTTTTAGTAACTGTTTGTGTCCCATACAGATAGACACAGACTGAAATTTTCTAAAAACAGTATAATCGTGTTCAGGACCTTCTAAAACGTATAAATCCGTTGAAAACCGGAATTCAAAAATTTTCACGATTCCAATACTTTTTTCTTGTGTTAGAAAAAAGTAAAAAAAAAAAAAAAAGTAAAAAAAAAAAAGATCGTCGAGTTACATAGAATGTTATGATAACGGGATTTTTTACTGTATTTATAAAAACAAATACCTGTCTAAAAAATAGATTTTATATATCACGTTAACTTTCATCTTGCATTTCACAGTGAACCATCCCCTGCACCAGAAGATGAAGACTCTCTTCAAGTTCCAGCCCAAAGGCAGCCAAATCGAAGAGTAACACCAAGCGATGAAGAAGCTACATTAAACTGAAGAATTTCGAATATGACTTTTAATAATATTTACGTCAAGAGGACCATGACGGTTCACTATTCATAAACCTAAGACTATTTTAATTGTGATTTACACGTTTCTGTATCAGGTTGAGGAATAAGTCATTACCATTTACTTTTTGTTACTAGTTTCTTCTTTTTTTTTCAGCCAGTTGATTTTTCTTTTTCTTTCGGGTTATTAAAATTAAAGGTCAAATCAGTAAAAATGAGAATTTTCGGGTTTGTGAAATGCACAAAAATTTATTTTTAAATAAAAGCAATAAGCAATTTAATTAATAATACATTCTCCGTGGTTGATTGCAACTTCTGTCCAAAATTTCCAACTTCCTGGCAACCCGGGGTGTAGCTCGGAAACAGGTGGGGGATGTTTAAGAGGTTTCCCCCTCCGAAATCAGAGGTTCTTTTTATGTAATATGGGTGCACTATGCCTATTTTCATGGCCCACAATGCATAAGGTCATTCCAGCTCAACCTTCACCCCCCAAACACACACACACCTGCTACCCAAAACAAAATCCTGGGTATGCCACTGCCGGCAATAGGGAATTCCTGATGTTTAAGCCAAGAAATTGCCCAACCAGGTTTTCAGTTCCATTTCAATACCGAACAAAAATGGCTGGAGAACAATCGGAAAAGACAGTGGTGCAAAATCCAGTAAATATGGTAGTTGAGACAGGACTTTCCAATTGAGCACATGTGGATGGTAGCTTTTGCCATATTAACTTTTTGAGAACGAACGATGCAGTTGTAATGGGCAGGGAAGGGGGCTGAGCATAAAAATTACGTAAAATACACAGTTTTCGTCTGATTTTGGAATGGGCTGTAACCCCTCATGATATGTTGCAGAAGCATTCATAATGGCAGTCAGGTTGCTTTTGTTGAACTGATGTATTTGTCGAATGGAGAAATTTAGATTGAGCATCCCTTTGTTCGCAAAAAAAAAAGAAAAATCATAATGTATATTATATTTTTAATCCCACCGTATATAACAATCTTCCAAGAATGAATTAGGTTTGATTTTTTGTTTTAGCTTTTTTTAGAGGGGTGAGGGGGGGGGGGGTTGCTGGGACATGTTTTGTGCATTTTTACACTGATATAAATTACCACGTTTCATCAGAGGTAACAATGTGGTACAGACGTTTTTGCAAATGGCCACATCTAGTCTTGAAGCAAACAAGTAAAAGCTTGTAGAAACCATAAGCCATAAATAAGCAGCCTCAAGCAGTGTTACAAACTTTAAAAAAATCCATTTTCAAAAATTTGAATTTTTCTGAATCATATGTTCCAAACTGCATGAAAATATGTATTCCAATTAGAACCAGGTCAATTTGAAATTGATATGTGTACTTTAACAGAGACTTCAATAGTTTTTTTAACTTTTATTCCACTTTTCTGAAAACTGTGTTTTTGCAACTTGCATGCACTGTAATAAAAAAAAAAAAAATTGTTTGCAGACAGACAATTTTTTAAAACAGATATGTATAAAATGATCATACCTACAATCTCTACCTACTGTTTTGTCAATTAAACGACGCAAATTTTATTTGTTGCAATTAGAATGTGTTTTTTAATGTGATACACCTTTAAAAAAGGCATATTCTAATTGCAACAAATAAAATTTGTGTTGCTTAATTGATAAAATATTAGGTAGAGTTTGTAGGTACGATTTTTTTATACATGTCTGTTTACAAGAAATTATCTATGTGCAAATGATTTTTTAATCTTTTTCTTTTTAACACTGCACACAAATTGCAAAAACACAGTTTTCAGAAAAGTAAAATCACATTTTAAAATCAATTAAAGCCTGTTTTAAAGTACACATAATTTTAAAATTAACCCAGTTCTAATTGGAATACTTTCATGTGGTTTGGAGCATATGATTCAGAGAAGTTCAAATGTTTTTTAAATGAAGTATTTCATTATATTGTTCTGGCCGCTCTCCAATTAATTGGTCGACTGCTGCAGATTTTTATGCAGAGTTGCTATCTTATTTGTAATGCATATTATTTTTAAATGAAGTGTATAATGTTTTGCTAAATATTATACTACAATTTAAAAATACTATGCATTACAATGTCTTGGCAGCTCTGGATAAAATTAAAACAGATTGGTATAGATTCTTTTTACATATATATATATATAAGAAAAGAAAAATAAAGCAAACATTGAATTTTTCTTAAAAGCTAATAAAAATAAATGGCAATGATTTATTCCTCGGTTATTTCAGTATTCAATATTATACTTGTCTGAAAATTGTTCATTATGCAGCAGCTACATTAAAAATCTTCATCACAATCTGTACTTTGTTGTAATTTAGATTATGTAAATTGGATACTGTAATGGACTACATTTCGTTCCTAATTATATGATTTTACAGATGCAGTGAGGGACAGGTCATTAAATTACTTATTATTTCAGTTTTTCTTGTGAAGTTATAAAATTCTGTGTGCATTTATGTTTTAATAGACATGTATATTTTTCTTAGAAAACAGTTTTAACTATTTTTAAAATTTTAAAATATTTTAAACCCTTTTTTCTATTAATTTTATATTTTTATTATTTATGGCATCATTAAATTACAAAAAAAGAAAATTCCCTATCTTGCACATTATATTTAACTTAACTGTAATATTTAATGATTGAATAAATCTACATTACTTATTTCATGCATTTTTGCATAGAAATTAAGACACAAAATATTTTGAATATATATATATATATATATATATAAAAGAAAAGTTATCAGAAATTTTCTTTAACCTTTAAAAAACTCTTCAAGCATTTCAAATATCTATTACTTTAAGAAAATTGTGTTGAAGATGCATTTACACTACGGTTTAAGTGGCCAGATATCAAATAAAAAAAACAGAGAAACAATGAAAATAATAAATGCCCTTCTCCATATACACAAACACATATCTTTGAACAGTTACAGATCCCTTTTCATCTTCACTTGCAAAAAAGAAAAAAAAATTAAAATTAATATATATATACTTTTTTTATTTTGTTCACAAAGTTGAAACAAATTTGGAATAGATATATATTATTTACAAATAATTTCCTCGAAATTTTCAGCTAATTCATTCTTAACTTTTAAGAACAATGACAGTTTGTACTAATAATAGTAATATAAAAATATGGCTGGCATACTCATGCTAAAACCTTTTAAAACTGAAATATAAACTTTTAATGATATTCTTGTTTAATGCAGTGTCCAGTAATAAGATAAAGGTAATAAACATCAAATTGATAACAATTAAAAAAAAATAATAATAATTAGAATTAATATAATACTGTTTTCAAACGAAAACTAAACATGATTAATGTTTAAAAAAATCATTTATAATGCATTTTAAATGACTTCATGTGAATCAATTGTTGTAAAATATTTTAAAATAAATTTGTTATAATTTTTAGTACACTGTAGTTGTTTTCTCATTTATAAGGTATATAAGGGGCTATGCATATATAACGTTATCATTTTAGAGAGGAGGGGGGGGGGGTCTGGCACATGGTATCGTAAGATATCTCTAGGGTGAGGGGGGTTTGTGTTTTGATATCGTTATCATTTTTGATCCAACCAAAATTTTCTCTTCCTATTTGTAACTTGTTCTTTAATCAAAATAGTATGTTATTTTTCTTAGTATGTTATCTATTTTCCTGAAAATACAAGAGTTATTATTTAAATCCTTAAATGAGTATAAAATTATTCAGTTCCAAAATATGGAATACCCCAACGTGTATGCATATATAATCCGCTGTTCAACAAAGTATAATGTGAAGTATGTTTTAAATTATACTTGTACTTAACAAGCAAATAAAAGAGAATGTTGTCCGCCTATTTTGTTGATAAGTTCTGTCTGCCTCACCCTGTGAGGGGGCAAGTTCAAAAAGACATTATTACTGTTGAATGTATTATGCAACGAAAAGGTATTATTAAATACTTTTAATCAGTCTGTTTCTTTTAAGTTTTATTTGAGATTAAGTTGTTTCATATATAAAGAGATATTTTATTGACTTCTCTTCATTTGAATCAATAAAGTATGCGAAAAATAAATGTAAAATACTTGTATATCACTCCAAGCAAAAGAAAAAAAATCCAAAAATTTAAAGAATTTTTATACATTTTTATTATTTATTATTATGATAACGATATCATTACTGGGGGGGGGGGGGTCGAGGGATGATAACATATGATATCGTAAGGGGGGGAGGGGGTCCAAAAATGCCAAAAAGTTGATAACGTTATATATGCACATCCCCTAACATTGATTTAAGCAATAAATGAAATGCCTGAGAATCAGCATTTAATACGGGTTTAAAAAATAAAATATACAGTACAGAAATTTAATGCTTGCTTTCTAGAGATTACTTAGGTGGTTATATCTTCCTACAAGATTTTTTTTTTTTTTGTACGTGTATTTGGGGGGAATTTTTTTCTGGAAAATGAAACAAGAAATTTGAAATTGTCTTTTTATTTATTATTACATTTTAAAGAAAATAAATTGATTTTTCCAATGACGAAATAAAGTTTGATATCACTAACAGACCCGCTCCCCGGAGAGGATGTCGTTCTGGTAGCCACCCACAGCAGAGTTAGAAAATTTTGAAAAATTTTACATGCCCAGTCGGGCATGTAACAGAAAACATAGATGCCCAAATAAAAAATTGACATGCCCGACTTTTTACACTTCTAAATTTCGTGGTTGTAATTTTAAAACTGGTAAATATAACAATCTACAAAACAATAAAGGATACACTGAATATTTTTTATTCAAGGGAATATAAAACTCTTATGATTCAATTTTTTTTTTAAATAAATGATTGTCATTTAATAAATAAGAATTACATCACAGAACTAATTAAACATCGTTTTATTATAAGACACATTCGATTGCTAGTGTAGAGAATGTCAACTAATGTGTCATGTACCTTTGGCAGTCGATTGCCAGTGAGGGGTCATAGATACACGTATCAGGTCAGGGCCATCAATGTTTATTCGCCCTAAGTCATTCATAGTTTCCGTTAAGAGGCTAAAGCGAAGAGAGGTTTTAACTTGATTCATACAGCTAAAGCCTGTTTTACATGCAGATGTACTAAGCAAAAAACAAAACATTATTTCAACCAATAAAAGTATAGTATTGGTGATATTAGTCCAAGAGCCGACAGCACAAAAACCTATGTTATCAAGCACAAGAAAAAGACCTTTATTTTATGGAAGATTATAAGTAGGGGAATCTAATGATCCATGTCTGCTGGAAGTGAAGTGGTGCATAAGTCAAAAATTAATATCACCAGTGGTTCACTCGTAGGTTTATCATTGTGTTTGTCCTACAAACAAATGTACAAAAACATGGAGGATTGCGAGCAGAAAAACAGCACGATAAATCTATGAGTGAACCACTGGTGGTATTAATTTTTAGCTTATGCACCACTTCACTTCTGGCAGACATGGATCATTCGATTCCCCTACTTCTACTCTCCCATAAAATAAAGGTTTTTTTCAGTGATGGAACAGCGTGGACCTATTTTGGAGCAGAAAAAAGCCATTTTGGAGCAGCAAAAACACTCATTTTGGAGCAGAAAATACTATTTTGGAGCAGCAAAAAGCCACTTTGGAGCAGAAAATAACTATTTTAGAGCAGCAAAAAGGCTCATTTTGGAGCAGAAAATAACTATTTTGGAGCATCAAAACATCATTTTGGTATTCTTTGACGAAATTCATGCTTTTTCTGCAATTCTTTGACGAAAGTCGCGGTTTTTCCACAACTCTTTCATAAAATTCGCATTTTTTTCGGACGCTTTGTTGAAATCAGTGTGTTTTTCGAAATCTTTTGACGAAATTTGCAGTTTTTCGCGATCTTTTGACAAAATTTGCGTTTTTTTGCGACCTTTTGAGGAAATTTGTGGTTTTTCCTGCGATCTTTTTAATGAAATTCGCTTTTTTTTCACAATCTTTTGACCCCGTTTTGTTCGTTTTTTGACGAAATTAGCGATCCTTTGACAAAATTCACGTTTTTTTCGCGATCCTTTGCCAAAATTCGCGCGTTTTTGCAATCTTTTGACGAAATTTGTGTGTTTTTTGCGACCTTTTGATGAAATTTGCGTTTTTTTATAGATATTTTAACGAAAGTAGAGTTTTTTCACGATCTTTTGACAATGTTTTGTTCGTTTTTTGACGAAGTTAGCTATCCTTTGGCAAAATTCACGTTTTTTTTTTTTTTCGTGATCCTTTGACGAAATTCGCGTGTTTTTCGCCATCTTTTGACGAAATTTGCGTTTTATTCGCGCTCTTTTGATGAAATTTGCAGGATTTTTTCCCACGTTATTTTAACGAAAAAGCGTTTTGTCACGATCTTTTGACCCCGTTTTGTTCGTTTTTTGACAAAATAAGCGATCGTTTGACAAAATTCACGTTTTTTCTCGCGATCCTTTGACAAAATTCGCTTGTTTTTCGCGATCATTTGACGAAATTCGCGTGTTTTTTGCGACCTTTTAACGAAAGTAGCATTTTTTCGCGATCTTTTGACCGTGTTTTGATGAAGTTAGCGCTCTTTTGACAAAATTCACATTTTTTTCGCGATCCTTTGACGAAATTCGCATGTTATTCGCGATCTTTTGATGAAATTCCGTTTTTTCGCGATCTTTTGACAAAATTCGCGTGTTTTTCGGGATCTTTTGACGAAAATTTCGTGTTTTTCACGATCTTTTGTCGAAATTTGAGGCCTTTTGATGAAATTTGCGGTTGTTTTCTCTATTTTTTAAATAAATTAGCATTTTTTCACGATCTTTTGACCGAGTTTTGTTTGTTTTTTGACGAAATTAGCGATTTTCAGACAAAATTCATATTTTTCTCGCGATCCTTTCACGAAATTCGCGTGTTTTTCGCGATCTTTTGAGGAAATTCGCGTGTTTTTCGCGATCTTTTGACAAAATTCGCGTGTTTTTCCCGATCTTTCGATAAAATTTGCGTTTTACTCGCAATCTTTTAACGAAATCACGTTTTATCGCGATCTTTTGACCACGTTTTGTTCGTTTTTTGACGAAATTAGCGGTCCTTTGTTAAAATTTACTTTTTTTTCGTGATCATTTGAGAAACATCGCGTGTTTTTCGCGATCTTTTGCCCAAATTCGCATGTTTTTCGCAGCCTTTTGCCGCAATTCGGGAGGAAAATGATCGATTTCGCTCAAGAATTATTATTGAATTGGCGCAGTTGGGCGCAATTTTGTTGAAAAATGATCGTTTTGGCGCAGAAATGCGCAGCATTATCGATTCGGCGCAATTGGCGCAGCTGTTCCATCACTGTTTTTTTCTTGTGCTTGATAACATAGGTTTTGGTGCTTTCGACTCTTGGACTATATCCTGTTTGAGTTATAGCTGCAGATATCTCTATTAGACGTCTTTTCTAACTTTCACTGATCACAGACAGCATCTCAAATACCATCAAAAATACATGTCCATTTAGGTATGTCGATAAGAATAATACATGCCCAATTAGAAATTTTACATGCCCCAGGCATGTCGGGCAGTAGATTTTTCGAGCCCTGGCCCCCAGTGATCAATGTAATTCTGTCAAATATTATCTGAAATTATAAAAAAGCATAATTTCTTTACTCCAAACTCTTAAAACAAGAGAGTCATTGTCCAGTTTTTGGAAAAATTGATTTTGAACAAAAAGGCAGCCGTTTAAAGTTAAGGTACTGATTTTCACAACAAAATTTGAACAAGAAAAAAGATAGAAAAAATCATCAGATCATCAAAAAGAAATGATGACTTGGTAGATAATATTGTTGTTAAAAAAGAATCAAATTTGGAAGATGGGTTGAGATTTGTTTGAGCTATCATGATCACTGACTTTATGAAAACAGAATTTTGATATGATACCGTTTAAAGACTCAAGCATGCTCTGAAGTGAGTTGTTTTACACAAAGTGTTGCCAGCTTCACTGTCGCAGAAAACAAGACAGTGGTTTCTATTAGGAAATAAAAACAACATTAGAAAAAAGCTCAAATGGGAGTGTGTATAAATCACAAAGAGCTGTTTCGAAGCCTCTATAGCTTCATCATCAGTGCTTAAAAATTAAAATGAAGATAAAATTAAATGAAATGTAAATTAAAAAGGGAGGATGCAGAGAGTCAGACAGGCACACCTCATAGGTCAACTGTCAACAGCAAAATGCTTCACCAAAATGCTCTGGCATTTTGCTGTTGACAGTCGAGCTATGATGTATACCTCTTTGCATGTTTCCTTTTTAATCTACATTTCATTTAATTTTATCTTCATTTTAATTTTTAAGAACTGATGATGAAGCCTTAGAGACTTTGAAACAGCTGTTTGTGATTTATACACACTCCCATTTGAGCTTTTTTTCTAACTTTTTTATTTCTTAAGGCTGTTCTCAAATCCAAAAGGACAACTTTCTGACATAAGTTTTAATTTATTTTTGTTCGGAAATGCATGAAACTAGCAGGTGTTGTTCTTCAGAAACTATGTAATCGAGCTGTTTTTTTTACATAGTGTCGAAGTGGTGCGTTGAACCAAATTTCGGCGCGAAAGAAAATAACCGATCAAGAATGGGTGAAAAACGTGTTTGTCACATGATCAAAATCGCTTATAACTCGATCGGTCATTTATTGATCAAAAATTGGAAAAAACAGTTTGATTCCAAATCACTTCCATGGTCAGGCTTTCCAATTTTATATCCTTCAGTTAAAAAATGAATTTTTAAGTGTGTCAAAACATTTTGCGCTTGTTGAGCGGAGCAGTTAAGAGCAGCCTTAATATATAGACACAAAATACAATCCTCCCACTTTTTTATGCAGTGGTTTCTATATCTGGATGTAAAAAAATACAGCAAACCCTATAAAAACGGAATCTGTTTATAACGAAATCATATTTGAAACAAGAAAAATCCATGCTCCCGACAGAAAAATTATCATACAAATCTACCTGCTAAGACATAGACCTGTCTAAAATGGAATCTTCCTCTGATCACTTGAGGCTTTGTCTTAGTAGGTTTTAATGTATTAAATAAGCACAAGGGTAAAATCCATTAAAGGGAAATTGCTAGTGATCAAACAAAATTCCGTGATGAAGATATTTTTGATTGAGCAGCGAGTTGTAATTGTATGACATTCTTTTCGTAGAAACTATGAATGTATAACACGGAATATTTTACGTATAAGATGAGATTTGTTGAAGGCAGTTTCCTTTTTACAGGATTTACTGAAGTAAGTACAGTAAAACCTGTAAAAACGGATTGACCAAGGACACAAAATATATTCTGTTTTAGACAGGCAGTCTTTGCAGTAAGTCCTTGTCTGTATTGATATAGAAATATTTAATAACATAATAGTATACAGACCTGCCAACCTTTGAAAATGAGAAATCGTAGCACACAAAATTTAAATTAATCTGGAGGTTGGTTGGTTGGTTTTTCGTGTTACGCAGCCATCTTAATTTTTTTTCCTATGAAACTTTTTATACGATTGTTAGAGCTTCTTTTCGTTTAGCAGATTTTTTTTTTTTTTACACTTATAAAAGGTGTCTGGTTCCAATCTTTTAGCCCAGTGCAGTAAATTTTGACGAAATTCAAGATTTTTTTCCCGCGATCATTTCAAAATATTCACATTTTTTTTTCCCACAATCGTAATTTATATTTTTCTATCACTATTCTTTGTTGAAATCTGCATTTTTTACCATGAACTTTTGACGAAATTCGCAAATCGTGCGACCTTGCCCCTCAAAGAACCACCCCTCCCCCTTTCAGAAATTCTTAAAATGGCACCCTTGTTTCTAAGGAAGAGAATTCCTGTATAAATATTTACAGAAACACAGTTCACTCCTGGTTAATATACGTAAAGAGTGTTTTATGTTAAGAAGTTTATTTTGCAGCCCAGATTTTTTTTCAGACTAATGGCCATTTTTTTAAACTTTCGGAAATGAATGCATTGAAATTTTGGAAATTTCATAACAGAATCACTCCTGAAAAATATGCTGCGCGGGATAAAAATCGCAACTAGAAACAAAAAATGCGTTTGTGTTTTTTGCAAAAAATCGTAGTTTAAGACCGATTTTCGTAGCATCGTAGTTTATAGGTCCAAATCGTAGCAACTACGATTTTTTCGTAGCAGTTGGCAGGTCTGTAGTATAGGACAAGGACGATGAACCTTTTCACATCCATGTGCCAAAATTTTACAAAAATATATTTTATGTGATCACGACGTGAAAAAAAAAAAAAAAAAAAAAAAAAAAAAAAAAGTTAATGGATAAAATAATAATGAATCAAAATTACTTAAAATTTTTCTTTTAATATTAAAAATATATTTTTAATGTTTGATGTTATACTTTAAAAATTTATTTTAAAAATATTATTTCTCTTGTCTCATCTTAGATTCCAAATAATTCATATCAGCTTCGTACTTAGTTATTTTTAAGAGAATGAGAGTTCAGTTAGAATCAATTGACAACATGTTTCTACTTGAATTTTTCCTATTATTTATTTCCAAAAAGAATGATTAGCAGAGAAAATTGTCAAAATAGCAAGTGCCAGAATCTACAACTTTTAGTATCTGAAATTGACTTCCAAGTTATAATTTCCCCATCGCCATTTTTGCTTATACTGCCTTTTAATCTTTCTTTTGCCGTATCTCCTAATTCTCTCTTATTCTTAAAATTTTTTGAGCCGATATTGAGCTAGATTGAAATACATTACGTTATATTTCAGTCCTTCAATCTGTATAACAATGACAACCAATAGAACTAATCGAATTCGGATAAACAGAGACAATATCTAGATTAATTAATGCATTTTGAGAAATACTCCTATATTTTGATGTAGTATCTGAATCTATGCCTTGCAACACGCCACTTATGACATGCGTACCATAGGTTCGCCATACCTGGTATAGGAGATAGCAAATGCTATGTCCCGCAATATTCTATAATAAACATCTCTTAGTGAACCTCAGTGATGTATAACTTCAACAGTGTAATATTAAAAATATACTGCAAACAATTTTTCCCCCATAGATCATAATATAACAGCATTCTTTTGAGTGCTCCTGTAAACAAACTAAAAATGCTAGACACTTTATTTTGAATACCAGACATGATATGGTAAACCTCAATAAAGATTACATGGCAATTTGACTAAATTTACACAACTTAAAGCATGGATAAATGGCCAGACAAACCAAATTTATAAACACTTTTCAACTATGTTGGAATGTGTTAAAAAGTAACGTGTCACTGTTGCTGTTGTAATTCAATTTATTATGGCCTTTTCACTTTCTCAGCTCATAATGCGAAAACTATTGCATATGAAAACATAAAAATTGATAGCTTACAAATAAATGTATGATAAATATGTTAAAGCAGACTTTTTAAATCTAAGAAATATTTTAAGTGCTATTTAATGTAGAAATAAGTCAAAAAAGTACAGTTACATAAGTTTTAAAGGATCAAAAACTATGCACAGTAATTTAACCATCTTTTGTGGGCATATAGGTGACTAGATTGTGGTATGTGTGTCCAATCTTTTTTTAAATCTGTCTAATGTTTTTAGGCTCAGTTTTTTTCCTATTCAACATTTAACTATCTATTTGATATTTTAGAAAGGTTTTTTTTTTTTTTACCTGCTGTTGCCAGATTTTAAAAAGCTCAAATAATATTTTCAAACATTTTTCAATCGAAATATGTATTTATATGTGAATAATAAAAAAAAAGAAAGAAAACTTTAAAATAATTAAATTATTATATGCAAGAAAATTACATCATATTTAAAATGAAAAAGTTTCTATTGATCATACCCACAAGCTTTAAAAGTATAAAACGATACATAATGCATAAAAAATATTTATTGCAACAATAAAATTGAAAATTACAATGAAGTATTTTTACAAATTAGGCACATGGAATTTAAAAATATAAATAATTAACATTAAATAATGAGGTCAACATGCATTCATTATGACATTTGCTGTTTAAATTGGTTGAAATGTTCACGGGCAATGATAATCCTTTGGATTTGAGCAGTACCTTCATATATCTGGAAAAATTAAATAAGACATAAATTGATAAAAAATTAAGACAACAAATATTAAAACAATAATAATAAAGTAGTTAAAAAAAAAAAAAAAAAAAAAAAAAAAAACATGCTTTTATAGGCATTTAGCATTTATCTTAAAAAATCTACTTGATTTCATGACTAATATCACTGCCAATTTCAGCACTAGCTTTTGTTTGTTAGGGTGGTGGTTTAGGATGAAGTTTATGATGTCAGATCACATGATTTTTGCTAACCCAATTCACCCAGAAAGCCCTCCTAGGGAGGAGAGAAGAAAACAAAGGCACTCTCAGCCAGTACTGAAGTTTACCATGCTACAATCCATTGCGTTTCGAAATAAGTCTGTTGCAATAAGTGAATCAGTGTGGGCCCAAATGATTCACTGCTTTTGCTTATGGTTGGTAGAAATGGCATACACAAAAGAATACGATAAATACCAACATACAACTAATTGTCAACAGCAGCTCATTGTTAAGGCTCCTGTTCCTGCCGGCAAAGACACTCACGAGCTAATGCTAATCCTACGGGGAGGGATTTACCTAATATCGCGCTTGCATTTTGACATTAAATTATTTTTTTTTTTTTTTTTGCATTGGACAGCCGAGGTTTGGCTCTACATCGCACCTTTTTTACTTTTTCGATTTTGGTCACAGGTATTTTTTATAAAGTTACTTTTGCTTTCAAAACCGGTTCTGAAAATGAAAGTGACATTCTAAAAAATATCTACAACCAAAATCAAAAAAGTAAAAAAGGGGCAATGTAGAAACAGATAAAAAAAACAAATAACAGAAAATACTGAATATACAAAACTATTTCCAACAATAGTATATACGGGGTTGCTATAATTAAAGTACAAGTATTTGAAGGATGCTACAAGCAAAACTATTCAGAATATTTTTTAAAGCTTTGGTATTTATACTGCTTAGAACATGTGGAAACAAGTTTTACAATAAAAGAAAATTTTAAACTTTTCTACCAGAGGGTGCTGTCTATAATAAAAATTTTTAAAAAGGGAAAAGAGAATTTCCCACCAGCTAAATTTTAAAACTTTTTTATTGCAAATTCCACACATTTCTCGCTCAAAGTATTAGCTATGGAGACATGAGTCCTAAAGAGTTTGCCCTCCCCCCTAAAAAACCACACATATTAAAATAAATGGAGATGCAGTTTTCAAACAAATTGCATTTAAAAGTCTTTTTTTATTGAATACGACGGCATAAAAATTGAAAATGTGTGATGCTTAGAAGTTTAAAAATTTGCTATAGAGTATTTAATCGTGCTGCTTTGTTTTACGGCTGGCTTCTGTAAGGTAACGTTATTTTTTGGAGACGACCCAAATATACGGGGGCTAATTATCAAAATAGTAGTAATTAAATATAAGTAGTATGAAATATTATTGTCGTCTTGAAATATATTGATTTTAAATCAGTTATTTTTGTTAATATTTGATAATAAAACATCTCTAACATTTTAAGTGTTATCTAACAGCAGAACTTTGAACTAATCATTTTTATTGCATAATTCCTTTTCGCATACTCTAAACAGAATAAATACTAAAACTCTTTAAAATGTACAAAATAATTTAACTTTTAGATCCCTTTAAACACCTGCACTTTAATTATAGCCACCCTGTAGGTTTCTTTGCACTAAAAAAAAAAAAAAAAAAAAAAAAGAAAAGAAAATTGATTTACCTGATAGATTTTGGCATCCCTCATAAGTTTTTCAACCGGATACTCAGAATTAAAACCATTACCTCCAAAAATCTGAAACAGAAAAATATGTCCTTAAAATACATAAGATAAATATAATGCAATAATGAGCTACAGAGTATAACAAACTGAAGCAAATTTTTAACATGCCAGAAGTGCTAAAACACAAGTGACAAAGTTAATAAATCTGAACTGCTTAATTTCTTCATGCATGTCTCACATAATGAAAACAGCTTGGATTACTCATTTGAAATTAATCAGGTAGCATAATTTCTGGCATACAGATCGTGTTGCCAGGTTACAGAGTTACAAAAAAAATAAGGACAGCGGCTTCTAATATATCTCTAATCTCGGTGTCAAGTCTATGGGGGCTTCTTAATCAGGATATAAAAACTTGCTAAACACTACCAAAACAGAACCTGTCTATAACAGAATCTTGTCTTAAGGCTGCTAGTCACTGAGCTTCCGAATTCCCCTCGGTAATGTTAAGTCTATGGGTGTTTGATGCATTCTTATATTCAAAATATCTCCTCAGGAAATTAATATTTTTAACTTCTGTTTTCAGTGTGCTCTTCTTAAAGGATGTCACCTGCAACATGTTTCATATAGGTTATGGAATGTGTAGGATTTATCGTTCATTTTCAGAGACACACAAAAGAATTCAGTTACAGGGTGGACTATGATCAATTTCACTGTATGAAAAAATGTAATTTCTTAATTCTTATTCTTCTTCCCGGGTATCCAGGTATAGTATAAATATGGATCATTGTAAGTCTGTAAGTTGTTTGTAGCTAGGCGACGAAGCAATCAAACATAAACAAATATTTCCTTAAAGTGTAGTATTTTTAGAAAATTAAATGTTTGTTAAAATCACCATAAAATACAAAATAACACACAGGATGTGTTTTGGTTGGAAATTTTAACCGTCCATCATCCGCTAAAGTAAACACGTATCAGAAAGCAGACAAGATCACAAATGAACAGAAAAGGCCAGGGAGGAGAACTTACAAAGAATGCAACAGGTGGTGCTAGCTGAAAGGAAAACACCAATCACAGAGGGAAAAGTGTTGCCAAAATGAAAGAAAAAATTAACAGAAAAGAAAAGGGTAACGGAAATGTAAAAATAATAATACTAAAATTATAAATATAAATAAAAAGAGAAAACAAAAGAAATAAAATTATTTATATATATATATATATATATATATATGAGGACGTGAGTTTCAAAATTCGCCTTATCCAGAAAATAAAATTTTGGGAAATCGCAAAAAACCTTTGACTGCGTCCATTGTAAACCAAGATTTTACAATCCAGAAATAGATGATAAAACTAATAGTTTTATACAGAAAACTCAATTTTTTTCAATTTTGGATAAGGCGAGTTTTGAAACGCACGTCCTCATACATATACAGTAAACTCCCGATTATCCGCAAAATTGAGTGACGTGACTGTCACAGATAAGCCGATTTCGCGGATAATCCACAAAATTTTGAAAAAAGAGAACAAATCAACACAAATATGCACTTGAACAATTTATACACATAATAGGTAACATAAACATACATTTGAACAATTTATATGCACAATGGGTAGCATAAACATGCTTATTACACGTGGAATAATAAAATTATTCACTACTTACAAACTTGTAGATTTACTTCTTCAGAAAATCAGTCAAAAGTTTCTGTTTTTTGTACTGAAACACTTCTTTTTTATTTGGGATTGAAGTTTTTTTTAGCACTATTTTATCACAAAGTGACGCGTCATCTTCTTCCTCTAGTTACTGAATAAGGCCTTCAATGTGAGTTAAAACTGCGTTGTGGCTCACCTTTTTTTGTACCTTACCATCTTCTTCATCACTCTCTTCCAAATTCACACCTAATTTGTCCATCAGTTACATGCTCAAAACCTGGATCGTTAGTGCCACAATTATTCGATTCAATGATATTATCTTCATCGACATTTTCTTCACCAGCAACAGATTTTACTAAATTCGCTAAATCATGAACGGAAACAACTTCTTCCTTCTCAGATTCTCCTACAGATTTTCCTACGCTTGGCAAAATCTTCCGCCAGGACTTCACTAATGTTGATTTCTGAACCGATTCCCAAGCACTGTTTACAATGTAAATGCTATCGAGAATCATGTTATCTTTGAGGAAACTTTTAAGATCATCTCCTTCTTTTCAGCCAGTATCTTTTCTTTTTTTCTTCCAATTCTTTCTGCCAGTAATTTCGATCTGTATTTTTTCTTAATTGAAACGACTATGCCCTGGTCCATAGGCTGTATAAAAGCTGTGACATTGGGAGGCAAAAATTTTGCAAAAATATTTCCATCTTCCAATTTCAATTGTAATTCTCCATGGTGAAATGGGACATTGTCAATTAGCAATACAGCTTTCTGGGGGTAAATTTTGAGACGTCATTTGCTCTGCTTTATGCACGTTACTGTTCCACATTTTCAAATGGAATTTATGTTTAGTAAAAAGGATCGAAAACTCATCTTACATCGCAGAAATAAGTTCCATCTCACAGTTAGGAAAGAAAAAAAAAGAAAGAAAGAAATTTAGACTTGCGGATAATCAGGAGTGTACTGTATTAATAAACTGAGAAGAGACAAGAAAAGAGGGGAAAAGAATTGCAAAAGTAATTTCCTAGTTGAAGAGAGAAAAGGAGATGATGAGAAATCATTGACAAGTTTATTGAAATTTTTAAAAATAAAAAATGCTTCATGAAAATCTAAATGAGTGGGACAGACAGGAGAAGAAATAATTCTGGCCATGGAAAAATTGAAACAGTGACTTGAAGTCCAACAATGAGAGGTGTTATATAATAACATCCTTTCCAATTAAAATTAATTTAAAAAACTATTTTAAAATATTTAAATTAAATCAAAAAACTTCTTGACTTTCAAAATTTAAATTCTACCTTTAAATATTCATTAATTTTCCTTAAGTTCGTTTTTCAGTTAAATTTCACTTAAAAACAATTTAATTTAATCGCCATAAAAGATCGTCAAAAATTATCAATAATAAAATAATAAATCTTAAAATTAATACTTTCTACCGTAATAGAATATTTTTATAATAATTTTCAAATCTAAAATTCATCATTTAACGTTATTTCATTCAAACACTTTTATTACTCTGTGTGGCATCGTCGATTTTAAATTAGCCAATCAGCATCCTTCCCGCCTAATGCTGTTCATTCGTAGCGTGGCTTCACCCTCTTGAGCTGAGGACGGCATCGCACCAAGAAGGGTGCGATGCTGCTCCGTAAAAATTATCCTTTTTCCGTTGGAAAAATTATTTCTTTCGGTATACAACCTTCATAAAAAGTCATCTTATTAAAATAATTTAAATATAGTAATACTGTGAAGTTCAGTGGCGACAAGTTTTACAGATAGTTGTCAATACCTTTAGAAGATTGCTTCAAATGTTATTTCCTATCATCGTTGCGAAATAAATTACACAACTGAAATTATGGCATTTTGGAAATGAAGACATCCACAGATCGTAATCACACTTATTGAGAACGGTCTCTAGATTTTTCAATCAACCATCTGTAATGTGTGTATCTACATCTTCGTAAAATAAATTTGAGTGTACACCATGATTTGGAGAATCAAATCTACAGTAGGTAGAAAGATTTCCTTCCTCTTTTTACCTATGTTTGACATCACAATGCTGAGTTGTTTGATTTATCACTTCCTTAATGAACACTATTTGATTTCAAAAAACTGACAATTCAAGTGGCTAGAGAGGATAACTTGAGGCATGAACTAGTTTCTAAAAGAATTATGAATATTATTTGAAGTAAAACTAACTGCTCATTCTGATACTTCACAACAAAGATATGATATCCTGTGATTAATAATATAAAGCTTGTTAATGAATTTCAATATCAAATAGTTTTATAAAAATCAATATTTGAAATAAATATAATAATTTAATTTTAATAATATTTGTAAAGTGAGTGCACTCCCCCACCCTTTTCCATATAAGTTCATTATCATTTTAATAAAAGTATTTTGTATCAATAAATGTATATGTGTTATTTATGTGTGTGATAATTTTGTTATTGAGTGCCAAATTAATTTATTACAATGAAATATGATAGAATTATTAAATATAAATATTTAAAAGTAAATATTTAACACTTGGCACAATTTAAATATATTCAACACATACAATTTTCAGGCAAGATGAAATATTTTCTAAGTTCAGGTGCGTCTAAAGTTTATTATTTATATTTTACCA
The DNA here is from genome assembly GCA_963932465.1 of Maratus speciosus. Classification (NCBI taxonomy): domain Eukaryota; kingdom Metazoa; phylum Arthropoda; class Arachnida; order Araneae; family Salticidae; genus Maratus; species Maratus speciosus. The sequence continues at coordinate 468,320,396 of OZ010798.1, forward strand.
TGAAATTACCAAGTTATATTTATTTACATCTCTCACATGCAATGTTTATCATTAACCACTAACGATCACTGGCCATTATGTAATAGTAAACTTTCTCCTCCCAATTCATATAAAAAAATCACATAAGATATATATAACTCCCTATTTTTAATTAATTTAAATTCCTTTTATCCTTTCCTCTTATTAATTTAATTATCTTTTTTTTTTTTCTACCTAACAAGAGGCAATCAAAGATTTAGAAATTTCTTGATTTGAAATATACCTCTGATGCTCACTTAATCTGATATCTGAAAATCTTAATCCAAAACACGCTCTGTGTATTATTTTGTATTTTATAGTGATTTTAACAAAGTTTTATTTTTCTAATTGTGATTTATCACCAGTTTTTCGATGCTGTTTCATGTGTAGCATCTTTATTTTTTGGCATGTAAAAATTTTTTGAAACAATAATAAAATTGAAAATTGTCTATTTTCCTTTTTCTTTTTACTTCACTATTCTATATTGTGTACGGGACACATACTAGTACGTTTTCTGACGATTGATACTTGAGCGCGGGACACGTACTAGTACGGGTTAATTAAACTAGCGTGAAAACCCCCCGCCCCCAGCACAATTCTGCCGCGAAATGTACCCGTACACAATGTGTTAAAAAAATTAATTTTTTTAAATGATAATCATTGAGCATATATTTGTGTGAAAATAAAAAAAAATCTGTACAAAGAAAAATGAAGTAGTTTTTGATTTATTGTGATTTTACTGGATGACTAAATTCCCATGAAATTCACAAAACACGTCCGCTATGCACATGAGTCCTCGCCACAATATATCCGCACCGCATGCAATGTCTTAATACTATTCTATTAGTGTTGGAAAGTGTTTCATTATGCCTGATTTTTTTTTTACTTGTTTTTCAAGGGTGAACAAATACGGTTGAAATAAACTAAGATAAAATTAATAACTGTGACACACCTGAACTGCATCTGTAGCAGCTTTATTGGCAACATCTCCCGCAAAAGCTTTTGCAATGGATGCAAAGTAGGTGTTGCGATGTCCATTATCGGTCAGCCAAGCAGCACGCATCCATGCCATTCTTGAAAGTTCAACACCCATCGCCATTTCAGCTAACAAGAACTGTATAGCTTGATGCTAGAAAATAAGCCATTAGAAAAAAATGTAAATTCATGCTGGTGATCACAAGCAACGATAATTCAAATGCTACAGAAAAGAGAAAGATAACTGAATTAAAAAACATAACGTGAAATACAAATTCCAAGAATAATCTGATGAAATCTGTTTAACCAGTTCAACTTCACTTGATATGAATTTTTGTGTTCAACATAAAATGAAAATCTGTTTTTCCATTGGCAGATTTCAGTTTAGCACCAAAATCAGTACATTATGGTGAATCATATCAAATTTTAGATAGCAAAACCACATTTAAAAGCTGTGAATTTCTACTTTTTTTTTTTACCCTTTAATTGTATTTACATCCATTTTAAAGAACATTGTAATGATAATGGTAATTATTCGAAATGGATCCAATAATAGAAAATTAATCAAGAGTAAGGAAAATAAATATATACTAGCTGACCCGCCCGGCGTTGCCCTGGCCTTAATAATATTCGTAAATGAATCTGAAATTTTTATCGCAGGTGCATACAGAGGGGAGTGGGAGTGGAGACTGCAAATTACCAGAGACCGACTCTTGTTCAGTTCCAAAGTTGTGTAAATTCACAGGTTAAGCTTTTTCATTTTTATATGTCTCATGCTCTTTTTATTCCAAATTAAATGATGAATTCAATTAAAATTTAATTATATTTTCAATAATTTAATTTTTTATTTAAAATCTTTAGATGAAAAAGCAATTACAAATACAACATAAACTGTAATAATTGAAAAAGAAATAATAAAATTGTAAGCAAACATATAGAATGTTTTAAAAAGTACCATCCAGCAAATTTATTTTCTAATAGAGTAAAGCCTGTTTCTAATGGAATCCTGCAATAAACAAAAAAAAAAAGTTACAGCTTCCCTCTCTCCCCAAAAATGTTATGCTTTGTTCAATTTAAATAACCTGCATAAAACGGAATTTATCACTGATTGTATCTTACTTCTGGTGGGCCCATAATAATATTCTTAAATGAACCTGAAATTCGAATCGCAGATCCGTAGAGGGAAGTAAACAAAATTACTTGACGTCATGACAACATTTTTAAATTTCTTGCTACTGATTAATTCGCATTTCCAATATAGTGCTTTGCAGAAATTACACGTTTTACTCAAAGTTCCACAGCTGTGCCCCCCGGAACGTTTAAATCAATAATTTGGATTTCAGAAGCAATGTGTGCACTCTGCAGTTATTAAGCCTATTTTAGCGATTGCTTATGCTTTGTGTTTAACTTTATTCTCGATTCAATCTATTTCAATTTTCTGTTCTTAATTCGGCTTCTTCTTCACTTTCAAGTATTCACTGAGATCTTTCACGAGCATTTCAAATGGTATTTTGAAGCTCTATAATTGCAGTGAAAGAGGGAAACATCATGGAGCATTTTCCTCTACGGCGAAATGTAAATAAACCTGATCGCCCTAAATCCTGCCAAAGAACTTTTCACAATAACCAATGAGATGGGTTTCTCGGGCGTTGCCATTAGACAATAACAAATAATCGCGATTTCTGTGCCACGTACGTTAGTGTAATACATAGATATATATATATATGACATATGATTTTAATTACAGTAGAACCTGGTAATCTGAAATTTCGGTTAATCTGAACCAATTTTATTTTCGAAAATTATACTTTAACAAATTAACTGAAAAGATTAACTTACAAAATTTTGGGGATTACAGGATAAATGTCAGGAAAAACATGTAGAAGTTAGAATTAACCATAAAATGGCAGTAGAGCATGTTTTTTTTATCTTTAAACAGCTTGAATAGAATTAAAAAAGATACCCAATAATGTAAAAGTAGAACATACGTACACGAATATAAAAAGAAAACATGCTCTGTAAGCCTACTCGTAGCAGCCATCTTAAAAAAATTGTTTGCCAGTCACTATAAAATTCTCTTTAAAATGTAAAAAGTATTTAATTCAAATGACAAAAATTTATTTTTACTTTCAACAATATAATTTTGCAAATTATCTACAGAAATGTTTCTTTCTTTCCTCCTCGTCGACGTGGTGACTGAGCTATTTATAGATTCACGATTTTGAACCGTTTGTAATGGTTTGTTACATAATTCCTCATTTTGAAGTTTCAATGGATTATTATAAACATCAGGAGTGATTAAGCAAGGAATGCTATTTCCTTCCGAAAGTCTTGCCAAATTATTCAGCATGCCGGACCTTAGGATGTCGGATTAGAGGATGTTTATTATGTTACTGAGTACTTATAACTTGCAATTTTTTAGCACGCATCTTTTTCTTTTCTATTTTTAGCGGAATTTTAGATAATCCGAACAGGCACCGGTCTCAATTAGTTTGGATTAGCGGGGTTCTACTGTATAGCTATTCAACCAAAACACTATTTGTTACATCTGTAATAACTGTACTGTGACTCTGGGATATGTAAATTGGAGCAAACATTCAATTGAAAAATTCAATTTGAACCAGAATAAAACCAATTCACATTCTCCAAAATCACACTATGGCTGTAAAGTATAGTGGATTACATACACGCCGTAATCAAACTGAATTAATTTGAACATAATAAAACTTTAAAATAAATATAAAATTTAATTACTCACCCCATATAGCTGATAATAACACAGAAAATAAATAGACAAGTAAAATGATTGGAACCATAATTCGCATCAAACTTATTTATTTAACACTATTATTATATCAATACCGGATCCGGGAATAAAAAAAAACATTTTATTTGTTAAAATCATAAAACATTATATTACATTATAATGAAGTGCAGATATATTGAAGAAAAATTATATTTAATTTTATATTCTTTTTTTTTTTTACTAATTGAAATTTTTATTTTTAGTTAGTCTATTTTAAATATGTTGTCTAATGTTTCTTCTAAATAAAATAGTCATTTCTTAATATAGTATTTAAAATAATGGCAGGAGTAGTATGTACTATTGTCGAAACGGCAGACATTGGATGAAAATTCGTAATGAGTGGATATATACAATTGAATACTTGAAGTGCATAATGTCTATGAAGGATTATCACGAGATTTGAAACACAGGACGAATATAGCAAAGATTCATGAAACCTGAATTCCACAGAATTATTATTTGAATTGAGATTCCTTTACTTCAAAGAGCTAATCAATCACCAATGAGTATCTGAAGGTAATCATCTCAAAAGAATGCTACCAAAAGTTGAACAAAGTAATATAGACATTATGAATTATTTAAACTTCTTCTTGCGAGTCATTCAATGTATGAATTAATCCCGGAGATTTTGGAAGGTAAAACTATTCAGGGATAATTTTTGACAAATCTTTATGACTGAATTTCCTTTAGAATGTTACGTTGCTGATTGGAAATGCCTGTTGCAGACTGGAAAAAACGCTCTCTGGGCCTAAGGCCCAACAGCAAAAAATTAAGAATTCCCAATCTGAAAGTCGGTCTGGTGTCTTCAGACAAAACTCTAAAACTGAAAAACTTTTTGAAACGTCTGCCACATTCTGAGTGCGCTCTCGGCGAAAAGAGCCAATCAGAATACTCCAAAAGACAGTATATCGATAGCAAGCCTGGGGAAAATGTTTTTGCGCTAGAAATATCACCGTGGAATGGCAACACTTGAACGGCCGAGATCGAAAAAAATGCTTGCGTCTTGTGAGTTCTGATGACATAGAATGGAATTTCCGGCACATTCCAAGATAAGAAATATATTCTGAACTAAAAGCTTGCTTTTTTGAGGCAAGATGTAAATAGAAAATAATTAAAAATAAGAAAAGTCTAGGAATTATTTTCTCATTTATCTGTTAAACTATTACAGGGTTCGTACACATTTCTTTAAATAAAAATCAAGTACTTTTAAGTACTTTCAAGGACCAAAACCAAAAAAATTTAAGGACCTTCAAATTAAATAAACTATTAAATTATAACATGCATTTTTTAATAAAGGGTTTCTTTCATTTTTGTAAAAGTTTTAAATATTCAAATGGGCGTAAGAGGGGGGGGGGTGAATTTCAACATGTGGCAGTAGAAATTTAGTAAATTTTAAAATAACATATAGCAGAAGAAAAAACTAGTCAGATGTGCCAATCCCAAAACTTTCTTCTATCTCATGCATGTTAATACTACAAAATTCATTATCAGAGTGCCAAAATTAAATGGTCTATGCCCCTCATGAGGATTCTAAAGATGTGAAATTCCGTGCATTAGTTCTTGAGGTACGACTATTGTTAAAACCGTGCAAATACTGCAAAATATAGCATAACAGCACCACCTGTAGGGTGATTTACACCAAAACCTAATCAGCAACAACTTATGTAAACATCTAACTCAATCTGAAGTTTAATGAAAATCCGTGCTTTAGTTCTTGTGATATAGCTATTGCAGAAATCGTGAAATATGCAGCATAGCAGCGCCATCTGTCAGGAGATTAACACCAAACCATAATCAACAACTATAATTATCAAGGTATATCTGAATCTGAAGTTTGATGAAAATTCGTGCTTTAGTTCTTGAGATAAATGACATAAATCATAAAAAATGCAGCATAGCAGCACCACCTGTTGGGCGATTTACATCAAAAACTAATCAACACTAATTTATATCGAGGATTAACTGAATATAAATTTTTATTACATTTTGTGCATTAGTTCTTGAGATACACCACCCACAAAATTTGTGTCACATACAGGCAAACAAGCAAGTTTATGAGGACATAAGTGTCTCTGTAACGTCGCCTCAAGAGTTATTATTAGAGATTATGGTTCTATAGTATTTATTCAGAGGTTTTCAAGTAGAAGTCACAGACTCATTTTGTAAAAACATGTTTTTCAGGATATCTGACCCCTAAGCTGTGTAAATCAGTCAAAAATTTTCCCGAATCCAATATTTTCTTATTGTAAAGATAAACAAAGAGAAGAAACATAATTTTTTTCTTATTATTGAGGGGGGGGGGGGGGGGGAGTTTAACAGACTGATAATTAACTTACTAAAGATTTACAAATAGCGCAAAAAATGAAAATTAAACAGTTTAAAAGACAGTATAAACAGTTTAATTTTGTATGCTTGGTAAGAAGGGGGCAGGGCAGGGAAACGTCAATTTCGGTGGAGGGGGGGAGTAAAACTGTATGATCGATTATTTATTGTTACAATAAATTAACTAATGGAGCAGAAAAAGTTAAAAAAAAAAAACAATGATTTTTAAGATTTTAAACTTTATAAGTTGAGGAGGTAAAGGGACAAGAACATTTTTTTTTAATTTTTTAGGGAGGGAGGAAGTTTATTAGATGACATATTTATTTACCTTACTAAAAATTTACAAGAAAAAAAAAACTAAGAGGAGTTTTAAAGACTTTAAATTCCATGTGTTCTTTAAGTGTGTGGGGGCGGAAGCCAGGGGGTGTGCAAAAGGAAAATTCCAATTTCGGGTGGGAAGAGAAATCTTGATTGATTATTTATTGTGGCAATAAAATGACAAAGCAAAAAAATTTTTAATTAAACAGTTTCGAAGAGTTTTTAAACTTTGAGTACTATGCGGGAGCAAAGAAAAATTTTCAGGGTGAAATTCAGATGAAATTTTAATGAAATGTGATGGAATGAATTGTTACTGAAATTTAGGACAGATTATTTATTCAGTATAAAGTAAGAAATAGAGTACAGGGATGAAAGTGCACTAAAGCCATTTTGTAGCAGTTTTGTAGCAGCAAAAATCGAATTTTGGAGTAGTAAAGTCTATTTTTGTAGCAGCAAAAATTAATTTTGTAGCAATAAAAACTATTTTTGGAGCAAATTGGAATTCTAATGCTAATAAAAAAGAAATTTGCGTATTTTCGCGATCTTTTCATGAAATTTGCATATTTCTTGCGATCTTTTGGCAAAATTCGCGTATTTCTCGTGATCTTTGGACAAAATTCACGTATTTTTCGCGATCTTTTGACAAAAATCGTGCATTTTTTTTTGCTATCCTTTGTTGAAATCAGTGTACAGTTCGCTATTTTTTGACGAAATTAGCGTGTTTTTTTTTTATCTTTTGACAAAATTTGTGGTTTTTTGTGAACTTGGATGAAATTTGTGGGGTTTTTCGAGATATTTTAACGAAATTTGCGTTTTTTCACAATCTTTTGACACCGTTTTGTTCATTTTTAGAATTAATTGGACAAAATTAACAGGTTTTTTTTCGCTATGACAAAATTCGCATGTTTTTCGCGATCTTTTGACGAAATTCGCGGGTTTCTCGAGATCTTGACTAAATTTGCGTATTTTTGGCAATATTTTGACGAAATTTGCGTATTTTTCGCGATCTTTTGACAAAATTCGCGTAATTTTCGCGATCTTTTAACGAAATTCGCGCTATTTCACAATCTTTTGACCCCGTTTTGTTCGTTTTTTGACGAAGTCAGCTATCCTTTGACATAAGACACGCTTTTTTCGCGATCCTTTCACAAAATTTATGTGTTATTCGCGATATTTTGACGAAATTCGTGTGTTTTTTGAGACCTTTTGATGAAATTTGCGGGGTTTTTTCGCCATCTTTCAATAAAATTAGCGTTTTTATGATCTTTTGATCGCGTTTTGGCGAAATTAGCGATCCTTTGGCAAAATTCGCGCGATTTTTGCGATCTATTGACGAAATTTGCGATCTTTAGACAAAATTTGCGCGTTTTTAGCGACCTTTTGACGAAATTTTAGTGTTTTTCGCGATCTTTTGACGAAATTTTCGCGTTTTTAGCGATCTTCCGACAAAATTTGCATGTTTTTCGCGATCTTTTGACGAAATTTATGGTTTTTTGCTACCTTTTGATGAAATTTGCGGTGTTTTTTCGCCATCTTTTAACACAATTATTGTTTTTATGATCTTTTGACCGCGTTTAGTTCGTTTTTGACGAAATTAGCGATCCTTTGACAAAATTCACGTTTTTTCGTGATCATTTGACAAACTAAACTAAACCGCGTGTTTTTCGAGATCTTTTGATTGCGGTTTTTTTCTTTTTTTTTTGACGCAATTAGCGGCCTAGAAAAAGGTTAAAAATGGATTTTTTTTTTGTTTCTCGGATCAACGACATCGTGCTAAATTTCATCTTGGCACTAAGTATGTTTTCGCGCAGATTTGGCGCAAAATGGAAAAAAATAGCTGGTTTGTAGCAGCTTGGCGCAGTAAAGCGATTTTGGCTTCGTCTGGCGCAATTGGCGCAGGTCTTACATCCCTGAGAGTAGAAAAAGGTTTAAAAAATGAAGTTTTTAACTTTGATATTACGAAGGAGGAAGTGAAATTTCAGAAGAAGGGGAGGCAAGGCAGGATTAAGATTTTTTTTAAAATCAGAAATTAAAAGAAATGCAGATGAGTTTCACCTTTGATTAAGAATTAATATGAGAGTAAAATTAAGCACTTTTAAGGACTTTTTTCAGATTTTGCATGAAAATAAGTACTTTTAAGCATCAAAAATTTCCTTTAAAAAATGTAAGCACTTTTAAGGACTTTCAAGGACCGTATGAACCCTGTATTATAGCAATTATGCTGAAATTTTACCAGAGCAAGTAGAAAAAATATTAGAATTCAATAAACGTGATTCCAAAATAAAATAATTAAACTAAAAGAATTTAGATTTTTAATATTTAAAAACTTAGTAAAATTTGCTGTCAAATCGAAAGATCGTAATTTGAAGTTGTTTATTAAAATAAACAAAATATAAAAATTTTAATTTATGTAAATTTTAAATAGGGAATGTTATGTGAAGCTTTTAAAACACAACAATAACAACTAAAATTTGAGTTAAATGAAGATTTGGAAGATTCTCCCAAAAAGCTTTAAAATTTTTTTTTGTTTTTGTTTTTCAATCTTTAAAACATCTAGAATATGCCTTCAAAACCAGTTTTGATATTTAAGTCATGACAACCTGTTTACCAGTGTCACAGCTGACAAAAGGATTAATCCAAGACTTTTCCTTGAAACAAGTTTTTGTTTGTTTATTTTCTTTTTTTAAATGGTGTACACTTTCACACTTAAACTGACTACATTTTTTAAACTAGAGATCAAATCTTCAAAAAATTAAAATTCTTGATAATTTTGATTTTTCAAACGTTGTGAAAATGAAAAATTAGTGGCAAAAATTGAGCTCAAACTGTGACTATTTTGTGGAAATTTGATTTATCTTTATCATTTTGAGGTATCTAAGTAATTTAATATACCTTAAGAATCTGTGATTTTTTTTTTTTTTCTTGGTTTGTTTATTTGTTTTACATGGTGTCTACAGAAATTTAAAGAAAAAGTTTCCTGACTAACTTTATCAGACTTCCCTGATTTCCATTATTAACAATACACATACACTATTTTTTAATATATGCTGCTTCCTCGTACAGCAAACTTATTCAGCTTGCTAATATCTCATTTGGGAGAAAAAACAAGATAAAAACATAAAAACTGTCTAATATTTATAATCTGAACTCAAAATTTACTCCAACAACTCCATATAGTGGCCAATAGATATATGTTGACCAGAAAATTTCCTCCTTTTCTAAAGAATGTTCAATCCTAAGACATATCTACATTTGACTGGATTAAGCTGGCCACCTGGTCAGGTTATGCTAATATATCACTTAAAATTTTCAAAAATGGGTAAATTGTCTTCAATATAAGCACTATCGACAGAAAATGAGGACAGATCACTCACCTGCAAGAAAAGTGACACATCTTGCAAAAATTCATTTTATTCCACTAATAGGTGTCATAAGCGCGTCTTGCTACACAAACAGTTTCGTAAGTGTAGCTATGCAGAAAATCTCTTTATTGCACAATATGTCCATTTGTGACCACTGAAGAGGGGTTGATTGTGTGGGGAGGTAAAATTACCCAATCCTCCAAACCTCATTCTACATCTTAATTTTTAATGGTTTTATGTATTTATGCAAGTTTTCATTACTGCATACAGAACTAAGTGCTATCATTTCATGTTACAGTAAAATCCTGCAAATTTTCTTTTGCTCATCCTGTGAAATTTACTTTTGTCGAGATGTGTCACTTTTCTTGCGGGTAAGCGATATGATTCACCTTAATTTGTGTTAAATATAAAAAACTCATACCATGTACATCTTTTTAAAAATATTGGGAGCGACTAATAGCATAAGAAAATAATATAGTATATAAAATAGATGAATCAGTTTCATTGGCAAGGTGAAAATGCAAATATCTTTGCATATAGACAAATTTCCTTGATTTTCAGGTGTTTTTACGAATTTCCCTGATTTTACCAGATTGATAAACTTTCCTGTTTTTTCCATGATTCCCTGATTCTGTAGACACCCTGTTCTAGATGATTATTAAAAGTGCAATCACTTATACCAATTTATTGTGCACACTGTGCATAGTGAATGTTGGAGGATTTTAGATCGATTAAAGTATCAACATTTTTATATGACAATATTCGGCCACTCTTAGATGAAAGTACAATAATTTCAATACTGAAAACAATTTTTTTTTTCTATATGCATTATTTAAACAACAACAAAAAAATCCCAAAATTGCTCTAAAAATCAAGCGATATTGGGGAAAAAAGTCTGTTAGTTATGCAGAAGTGTCATGTGCTGAAATCCCATATCATCAACGATACAGCTGCTAAAGCTAAAAGATAATTCACAGCAAACATTTTTTGTCAGCCATCCAAAAGTGGACAAAGCATTTCTGATATATATTAAAGCACATAAATTAACGTCTGAATTCCATTTTTAATTATTAAAAGGTACACATACATTAAGACAGACTATAAATACAATTAAATACAATAAACCCAACTAGAGTGAAAAATTAGCCAAGACCAGGACTCGAATCTACGTCGACAGCGTAACGTGCTGTTGCTCTACCGTCGGCCAGGGTAGCTTAACACCTCAGGTTTGTTTACATAGCTGTTTATATTATTTGGCAACATATCTCACTTTGTAAAGCTCAAAATGCACCAAATATTTAAAAAAAAAAAAAAAAAAAAAAAAAAAGCATCTATAGTGGAAAAGTACTGAAAATATAAGATGTATACAAAAAACACAAAAACAACAAACAAGTTAATTTTATTAACTATATATATATTTTTTAATGCTAGTAGCATTGCGTAACTTATGAATTTATAAATATACAAAGTGCTGAAAATAAGTAAAATAATAAAATAGCGTCATACCTCTGCAATAAGATGACCAAAAGTTTTTCTTTCAAATGCGTATTTTGTAGCTTCATCCAGAGCTCTTTGAGCTAAGCCTGTAGCACCAGCAGCAACCTGGAAAAGAAACAATTTCAGAATTTTAAATAATAGACAATATTATTTATATACAATGTATCTAACATCTATTAATGAAGATGTCACATAAAAATGTTTGGGGTAAAAGAGAAGATCAAATATATATAACTTGAGGTAAACATAAAGATTGACATTTTGCACCAGGGAGTTCCAAGATTTTTAAATTCACTTACAATTTATTCTATTTTACAAGTATTTAAAACCATTTCCTTCTCAACTTTATTAAATGTGATAAAGCATATTGAAAATTTATTGTAACCACGACACATTTATGTAAAGGCATATTGAGCATAAAAACTTATAAGCCTATTATAGTCCATTTTTACTTAGGTGCTAGAACCAGGGCCAGAGCAACCTCAGGTAACCAGGTGTCAATTGGGATCTTGTTAGAGGCACAGAGTCTCTGAATACAATTCAAAATAACACTTCCTCTGTTTAAAATAATATAATATTTTTACTCTCCGTATTTTTTTTAATTTTTCTTCATGAGGAAAAAGTGAGCATTAACTTTATTTCTTAAAGGCAAAGTTGATATAATTGTCGGGGAATGGTACAGATTTGACGATTCTAAAAATAATCGTAAAAGCAAAAAATATACAAAATATTGTAAATAGAAGATTTTGCAAAATAAAAATATTTATTCACTTTAAATGTTAAAGTAGTGGTATTTTTCCATGCATTTTATTATCTATATTATATATTGTTTCATGATACATACATTTTAAAAATAAATTTTATTGGTGCGGTATTGTAATATACATTGGGCTCCACTAACTGCTTTGTCAAGGAATTGTGCGACATTGCACTAGCCCTTGGCTAGAGCTCTACCTTTCAGAAATTTTTTGTACTAAATATCTTTATTTAATAAACGACAAGTTCTCTCTTACTTTTAATAGAAAAACCAAGTTTAAAAGGCATTTTCCATCTCATGCACAGAAAACATCATTCCTTTCTGCTCTAACCAGATAACATGTTACGTAATTAGAATGTGGAGAGGGGGTCAATAAAACAGTAAGAAATAGTGCCAATCCATCCTCTGTAACATCTAAAATTGGATATAATGCTAAGTTACAAATCAGATTTTTGTGTTCGGAAATATAACTGATTATTCTATCATATTAATTTTAAAGAATAAAAACATGCAATTCATTTGAAGCAAAGTTAAGTTTTAACTTAATTAAAATTCCAAGAATATAACATAATACTAATTTAGAACTAGTGTAATTTAATACTATTCTAAACTATGTAATTAATAATTCTAAGCTATGCTTGTTATTATTTTTTCTCAATTTACTAAAAACATTTGCGAGTTTTTTATTTGAATCAATGACAAGAGAGGCAGAGGCAGTAAATAGTTTTTACAGGTGTTTTTTTTTTTTTTTTTTGGTGGGTGGGCAGGGGGAAGGTACCTTATTTTATCAATTTTGTAAAGTCATGGTTCAGGAAATGTTTACACATAAAAATGTATTAGAGGGATTTCAGGATTTTTTTTTATATTTAAAGTCCAAAGACTTATTTTAAAAATGTTTGATCTAATAAACTTTTCTGGACTATAAGTCTGCATCATGTTTTACGTAAATTTTCCAAAGGTATTGCTTGCTAGTTCTATTTCATTTTTTATCCCAGAATCTATCAACTGTAGCGGGTTTGCATTTAAAAAGAGGTCCTTTCAGCAGATCACCAAACAGGAATGTAGTGGAGGGTATACAGTGGTACATGACATGTACCTTCTAATTTTTTTTAGAATCTCTGTATATCTTCTGTATCCCACAGAAAGCTATAGTGCATACTCTCTAGCATATACCCTCTGACTATAGTTTATATCCTCTTTTTTTACAACTACAGCACTGTCCAAAAGGCCCAACAAGTTTTCTATTATAAGATTTCTATTAATTTTCTACTATAAGAGTCACAAAGCGACTCTTATTAAACCTTTACTGAAACTTTCTTTGCATCCGCACAATCAGATTTGGACATCTTTTTTTCCCCCTTGTTTTTGATAATAAATATAACTTTTTCCAGTTGTAATCATTTATGTAAACCCATGCTTCATCAAAGGTAAAAACGTATTTTCATTTATTTTTTGCTAAATAGTTTTCATACAGGGCTCTACAAAAGCTCTTGTGTTGAGATACATCCCTCGACAAAAGATGGTAAAGTTATGTTTTTAGCTGCAAATCTTACTTTACTATTTTGCTTACAGATGCATTTAGAGTTCGCATTTGATTTCTGCATCGGTGTGTTTTATTTTATTAGCAACTATTTCATTTTAGAAATATCTGAAACAGTGTCAACTCTCTTCTGGTATAAATTTTGAGTTTTATTTCTATACAATGGCAGGCTTTTCTCTTTCCGAATAATAACATCGCTTATTTCATATTTTGAAATTTTTATATCATAAGTTTTACAACATATTTTTCATTATAAATTAAGAATACTTCTCGGAAAACACAAAACTTATCTTTTGATTCACAACTTACTTTACATGCATCATTTTATATGAAGAATGCATTTGGAAGTATCAGATGATACTTTTAATTTCAAATAAGTTGTTGCCAGAACATCTTCACCAATTATTATTATTTAATCCTTTATCAAAATCATTCTAGAAATGTATAAACACCTTCTGTATTTTTAATTTTGTCTCAATCAGAGCAGTACAGCACTGATCACACTCCTTTCTTGAGTGGTTTAACCTATTCTAATGTAAATCCTCTAGCAACTGGATGAATTAAAATCAAAAACGGAATGGGCAAGCATCCATAAAAGTGGAAAATACCCAAACTTTAAGAAATGCAAAGAATAGAGAAATGTATAAACAAAAGAAAAGATACCGGGTGTCCTAAAAAGGACTGACTGATTTTAAAATTCAATAACTTGCAAACGGTGACAGATATTTAAAAAATTCTTGCAGGAGGGTTATGCATAAGGTCAAAAGTTTTTTTACAGTGATTTTCGATTTTAGTTCAAATTACAAACAATAGATGGCGCTGTAAGCAATAGTCACTAAATACAGGCTCGATTTTTTGGGCTTTCACTTCTTCCATGAGGAAAAAGGAGGATAAAATGTATTGAGTGGGTCCCGAAGACCAAAAATCGAGCCTGAATTTAGCGTCTATTGATCACAGCACCATCTATTGTTTCTAATTCGAACTAAAATCGAAAATCACTATAAAAAAACTTTTGACCTTATGCACAACCCTCCTGCAAGAATATTTTAAATATCTGTCACCGTTTGCAAGTTAGTCAGTCCTTTTTAGGACACCCGGTATATACAAATCAATTTTTAACTATTAATATTTCATTAAGATGACATATTAAGAAACTGATAATGCAAATATAATACAATCAGATTTAAAGCTACATTGGCTAGAATATTTTCGGCTGAAAAGCCCGATGAAACCCCACAAGTTTTTAAATTACACAGATCTTTCAGAATCATACTGTTAAGTTTGATATGAAAAGAAAACCATATTTACTGGTGGTCTAGTCTTGTCAAAAGCACCCATGGCAATTTTAAAGCCAGCGCCTTCCACAGCAAGAACATTTTTGGCAGGCACCACGACGTCCTCAAATGTCACACCAACCGTATTAGATGCTCTTTGTCCCATATTCCACTCTTTACGACCTCTGGTTATCCCTTTAGTATCAGCATCCACAATGAATCCAGTCATTGCTTTGCTGGCTGGGCACTTGGGATCGGGATTTGTGCGAGCAAGAACAAAATACCTGCAAAAGTAATTAAAGACAAATTCATTAATTAACAGCACAATTTTTAGAGTAGACAATTCAAGAATAATTTAACATTATTGAGAATATCAGTGTGAAAATACAAATGACAAATATATTATGACGTATTATACAAGTACTAGTCATATTATACAAGTTTGGCTGTAATCTTTTTAAGTGAATTTTTTCTCTGTTTCTATTCATGTGTAATAAAATAAATTTAATATGCAAGATGCTACCAATAAGCGCATTATATATGCAATGTCTAACATTCAGTCTTCAGCCAATTGTATCTAGCTCTTATTTTTTATCTTACTGTACAAGACTCATCTAGAGTACAGTACACCTGTTAAGATGAAAACAAGACTAAATCAAAAAAAAAAAATTTTGTTCTCTTTCAATTTCAACAGTTTTATTACTATATCACATCTCATAACAATATGAAATAAGTAACAAATAAAAAAAGTTTTTTTAAAAAACTCTCTTTTATAAGCACTTAATGTTCATCTTGAAAACTATGCTTCATTTTTTGGCTGCAATTGATGTTTTTTCTTAAAAATTTCCATTACATTAATTTTGTGTGGGCATCAAACTCAATTACAAAAAAATTTACTGTTTTTTTTTTCATTTGGCAGAAAGCACTAGCAAGCAAATTCATTAAAAAATATGTAAATTTTGCTCTGTTTCTTTTCAACAGAAAAGAAAAAAAAGGAAATATTATTTAAACTATCTTTTAGGATAATTATTAAGATTAAGATGCTACTTGGCGCAGAATGATATAAATTTAAAAGCAACGTTAAAAACGCCAGAATAAGCAAACATTCAGCAGACTAGTTTCGGTAGTGTTTAGTGTACCATCCTCAGTGCAAAGAATAACAAACTTGTTCATTTATATAGAGGAGAAGATGATTCAACTGAGAAATTCATTAACTAATGGGGAAGCAGAAAAATGCGGGTGCCAGACAATGGGAGAATAGTACAAGTAATGCCACCAGAAATGTGAAAAAAAAAAGGAAGGTAGTAATTAAGCAAAAGAAGATTTTGTGAAATATCTCCAGCAATCTGATAAAGGGGGAATACCGAATTCACTATTAACAATATTGTCATAATTTTTGTAGACATGAAATGCTTCAAGAAAGTTAAGTTCGTGTATAGAAGTGGGTTTAGAGATGATTTTGGCTGAATTAAAATCAAAAGAGTGGTTCATCTCCCAGCAATGTTTAGCAATTGAAGATTTATTGGTTTCCTGTTTTTGAATATATTGTTGGTGTTCTTTATTACGAAATTTTAAACACTGTTTGGTCTGTCCAACATAGGAAAGACCGCACTGGCAATTAATACTATAGATACTCCATGAGTTGTAGAACTCAACGGGATCTTTGAGTTTCGATAGGGTAAGCTTATTCGTAGGGGTAAAAATTATTCTGAAGTCATGCTGTCTAAGAATTTTGGCAATAGGAAAGAAAGGTAACACAATGCTACTTCTGGAATGAGAAGAGGACTGATTTGAGTTAGAGGGACATGGTTGCTGTAGTTTACATAAAGCAGTATCGATAATAGAAGGGCTGTAACCTCTGTCAATCGCAATGGCTCTAAGATATTGTTCCGACATGTGGTGCCCTCTCGTACTTTGAAATGAGACTTTGTGAATTCCATTATTTGTTTTTTGAAATTAGCGAGCTATTATCTCTTACTCAAACTTGTCTCTCACAAACAACGTTTTCATTTCAGGGCAATTTCTACACACAATCTGACGGGTTGACCATGGGTTCCCCCTTGTCATCTATTCTCACAGACATCTATATGCATTATTTTAAATGATCACTTTTTAATAAATTCTCTTTCCCGTTCTGGACTCGCTATGTTGATGATACTTTTACCTTAATTGACACCTCTCTTCACAACATTGATAATATCGTTAACATTATGAACTCAATTGATAGCAATATACAATTCACTTATGAAACTGAAAATACCGGTTCTCTCCCATTTCTGGATACCCTTGTCACATGTACTGTAGACGGTTTCTCTGCATTGGTCTATCGCAAAAGTTTTGCAGTTTGTCTACACCCCCATGCTCACTCTTGTCACCCTCCCAGCCAGAAAATGGCAGCCTTTTTATTTTCATAAATCGTGCCATAGATCTTTGTTCTGATTCTCACTTACTTAATAGTGAAATTCAATATCTTAGAACCATTGTGATTGATAGAGGTTACAGCCCTTCTATTATCAATACTGCTTTACATAAACTACAGCAACCACGTCCCTCTAACTCAAATCAGTCCTTTTCTTTTTCCAGAAGTAGCATTGTGTTACCTTTCTTTTCTATTGCCAAAATTCTTAGACAGCATGACTTCAGAATAATTTTTACCCCTACAAATAAGCTTACCCTCTTGAAACTCAAAGACCCTATTGAGTTATACAACTCATGAGGTATCTATAGTATTAATTGCCAGTGCGGTCTTTCCTATATTGGACAGACCAAACGGTGTTTAAAATTCTGTATTAAAGAACACCAACAATATATTCAGAAACAGGAAACTAATAAATCTTTAATTGCTAAACATTGCTGGGAGATGAACCACTCTTTTGATTTTAATTCAGCCAAAATCATCTCTAAACCCACTTCTATACACAAACTTAACTTTCTTGAAGCATTTCATGTCTACAAAAATTATGACAATATTGTTAACAGTGAATTCGCTATTCCCCCCTTTATCAGACTGCAGGAAATATTTCATAAAATCCTCTTTTGCTTAATTACTATTTTTTTTCTTTTCACATTTCTGGTGGCATTACCTATACTATTCTCCCATTGGCTGGTACCCGCATTTTCCTGTTTCCTCATTGGTTAATGAACTTCTCAGTTGAATCCACTTCTCCTATATATAAATGAGCAAGTTTCTGTTATTCTTTGTACTGAGGACGGTACGCTAAACGCTACCGAAACTAGTCTGCTGAATGTTTGCTTATTCTGGCGTTTATAACATTGCTTTTAAATTTACATCTTTTAGGATTTCTAAACATATAATCGTAAAGTAATTAATTTTAAATTATTAATTGATAAAACTCTTTTTTTCATTTAATTACTTAGAATTTATTTTTTGCTTTTACCTTTAAAATGTTTCATTATTGCAGTTTACTAGTGATTTGACTTATTTTGACAAGCATTTACTGGTGCGTCATTAAATCCATTGTTTTTTCAACACCTTTATAATTGCACGAGCTACAGATAATATTAGGCGATTTACCAACTAACTGAAAAATGCCTTAATGTATTAATTTATAATAAAGTTAAAAAACATTAAAATGTTGTATTGTCATAAGAAACACACCTTTTTACGTAATTAATTCTAGTTTATCAGGAAGTGGGTTAAAAATCAATTTCAAAATTCGATCTTACATACAAAAACCAGGTTGAGTTGAATATATATATATATATAAACTTGGTTTAAGGGGAGAAATCCCTTTAGAAATTTCAAAAAATCGATTTTTTTTTTTTTTTTCATATGTCGAAAATATATCTCGAGAATACATTGACAAGAGGAAAAATCAAAATATTCAATATTAACAGAGTTATCCCACTTTTAGTCGAGTGCAACAGAACCTGCATGTTGTGCGAAAATCTTCCTCCCTTACTTCCTCAAGAACTTCAAGAGCATCTCCTACCAATCTACCAAGATTTATCTAGAGATGACTTACTCCAAAGATGGTTAGGTGGCCATAGTCAGAATGCTAACGAAAGTTTTAATGCAACAGTTTGGTGGTTATCTCCAAAACACCTGCATTTTGGACTACAAATTGTTGAAATTTCAGCATACATCGCTGCTGGGATATTTAATGAAGGCTACACTTCCGTTCTTAGAGTTATGGATAATTTAAATATTGTTGTTGGCACCTATGCCAAAGTTTCTGCCGAAAATGCCGATGAGGTGCGAGTAACGAGACAGAACCGGAGGAGTCTTTTTCAGACAAAAGCAGCTCGTACAGCCCGAAAGCAGCAGCAATGCAAAGAAAACCAGCTTTTTGAGAAATCCAAACGTCTATTATATGCATCTGGGATCGCTAATTGATCGGTAAGTCACTAAAACCAGTAGTTTTATCGTACTGAAACTTTGAACATGATTACATCGAAGCTATGTTTTCAAAAACAGCTCGTGCTATAACTCAAAAAGTTATTGTTCGATTTGGCTGATTTTTGGTGAGGCTTTTCTTTATATCATTACCGGAAGGATGCACCTAAAGTTTAAAAGATTTCATGTAAATAAATAATTTTTTAGGGATGAAAAATGTCGAAAAAATAGTACAAAATCCGAATATTTTATTAAAAACCGTACTTAATTTTTTACTTTATACTTTTTTATTGTTTTATGGGTTTATCCTTCCTGTGCATATGTTAGAAAAAAAAAAAAAAAAAAAAATATATATATATCTTTTTTTTTCCAGATCAATAGAATAAGAGTGACGAGTGCAGCACTTTTGGACCTCGTGCCTGAAGAAAAATTTTGCTAAGCCGCCATTTTGTAAAAAAAATATTTTTGCACTCTACAAAGATGTAATAAAGTTATATTATAGTTTCAAAATGATCCAATTATTTTATCACCTTTAAAAAAATTAATGAAAAATGACTGATTTTAAGGCGTCTAAAGGGACTTCTTCCCTTAAGGCGTCAGATGCTGCCATCCGAAGAATCTACAACAGACCTTTTCCATTTTTTCTGGTCAAGGGTCCATTCCTCTTCCACACCTCTATCCCTCATTGCCTTTGCAATATCATCCATCCAGTTCTTTCGTGGTTTTCTCCATTTCCTTTTTTTTTTATTTGTTTTATAACTGAATGTGATTTTGGGTAGTCTTTCATCATTCATTCTTTTAACATGACCATCCAGATTAATTGCTTTTTTTTAATATCATCTAGCGTAAAAATACATGAGTGGAATCCTTGCAATCCATCAGCAAAAATATTTAACTAAAAGATTACACGATTTAAAATTTCTTACCAATTTGCAACCCCACCGTTAGTAATCCACATTTTCTGGCCATTGATGACATAACTATCGCCTTTCTTCTCAGCTCTTGTTTTGACTGCAGCAACATCTGACCCAGTACCAGGCTCTGTTACACAGTATGCCTAAAACAACAAAATTCACAATGTATTTAGAAATTACTATAAATACAAGCCACACATTAAAATAATTAAATTGCACAAATAAAGAAAAAAAATAGGAAAATAATTGGTAGTAAAAGGTGAGCCAAATATTCCATTACTTTTTGAGGTATGTGACAATGGCATAAAACAGACATGCCTTGCAGCAAGTCAACACACCAGTTCCAGTTTTAGGCCAAGCGGGGAGGCCTACCAATACAGTTTTAGCTCAACGAGCCCCGCCCACTAGAATAACCACCATCATCACGGGCCACTGTCGGGGGCAGTGCCTGGAAAAACCTTCGTTGAATGAGACCCCTATATATTAAATCTTACAAAGTTATACAAAAATGTTGCAAATGGCAGCCCAGTTTTATCCCAGGCGTGCACGATTTATCATTATACAATCTTATGTACATTACAAATGTTGAGGGGGGGGGGGGGGGACTCATAATGCAGTATCATACATTGCTGGACATGTAAAATTATACAATAAAAATACACTAAACGAAAGAAGTCCAAATGTGAACCAAATGTGGAAAATTTACTTAATAGGACTTACAAATACAACAAAACAAATCTTTTAATACAACAAAGTTTTTTTTTTTTTTTTCCCCCATATTAAAAGTCACCACGCCAGTCTAAACTCTAAGGCACTCTTATGTACTACATGTCAGATGGAACTGATATGAGACAGTGTGATACTGCCATGTCACATGCTATCTGCCAAGGAAGAGCACTGCCTATCCTGTGTCATTCTCCCTGCACACCAAACAATATCTATGACATCTGATAGCTACCCACAGCAGAAACACTCCCAGCTACTACAGGGTGCAACCTACACCATTCAGGTCATACCCGGCTCTAATCGAGGCTCCCGAGTGAACCGTGCACCCACAACAGTGCCGAGCTCAAGACATTAATCCTGAGATTCTCTGAAATGCTTATGCTTTACCAGAGCCTTCAAAGAATGTGACAGTGGTATATCAAATGGTAAGTGGGTAGTAGGGGGTGTGGCACGGTATAAAAGCTTAAAATTTGGCCCATGCTTGGCTTAGCCTTATTCAATTTCTACGAAAAATACAAATATTTTTTTAAAAACAGTATACAAGTTTTCATATAATCAAATTTCCAAATGCATGGCCAGAATACTTTCATGTATTCTGGAAAGAGTTTTAAGTACTACAGATTATAGAAGTTACTGAACAATTTAAAGGAAGAAAAATCCTGTAGAAGTGGCTGTCTGCAAGAAAACTTGTGAATCTTGATCAGATAGCACATCAAGGGTTGTGGGTTGGCATCAAATGTGAACAATAGTGGAAACAACAAGTTAAAAATTATTCATACATACCAGCTTTTTGATGATTCAAGATTTTATCTATATTATTACTAACAATTTGAATCAGGTATTGTATGGGGGGGGGGGGGGGGAGAGCTACTAATTTTATATTGATTGATAATTATATATAGATAAAATCTTGAATCATCAAAAAGCTGGTGTGTATGAAATTCCGATTACCCTCCCAAATAAAGAAAGATTAGTGTATATCGGCGAAACTAAAAGAAAATTTTCAGAAAGGTTGAAAGAGCACAAGCGGGACATTTCACAATCGAAACAAAATACAGCTCTCGCAAGATTTTGTTTTGCTAATGATGGGAGCAGAGTTATCTTTGATGAAGCAAGAATCATAATTCCGTACAAGAATCCATACCTAAACAAAATTTTAGAATCCATTAGGATTATTAAGCTTGGGCAGCACACCTATAATAATAATTTATCCTATAGCATACATAAAATTTGGCACAATATGTTATAAACTGTTTTTGGAGTCAGTTCCATTTATCTCCCCCCCCCCTCTTCCATAGCTGGATTGGTTTCCTCCTTTCCGTTGCCTTGGCAACTTTGTGACGTTTGGTGCGCCCTTTAGACAAGGCCGTCAGGGACTCTGAGATGTCTGCCTCCATTCTTGAAAAATTTTAGAGTGTGTGATATGTAGACTTGAAGACATTCGCAGATGCGAAACGAAACGTTGACGTTTTAATGTATATTTTTAATGTGTGTACCTTTTAGCAAATAGTGTATTTTATTTTAAATACATAATTTTTAATATATTTCAAGGTGCAATCGTCCAATTGGGAAACAAAGTTATCTTTAAATACCTGAAAAAAAAAAAAAAAAAAAAATCTCTGCTTAGCCAAGCCACACTCGCTAAAATACGTCCATTTGATGTGCAGGCTGATTATTGGAGATTAACAAGAATGTTTAGGTGATAATAGAAATAGGTTACTTAACCTTTAAATGCCGGGTGTTGCTTTTGGGCAACATACCCAATTTAGGCTTCTAAAATACTATTAGAATAATATTGAAGGTATCATGCCTAATGTTGCCAATAAAATACATTCTGAAAATATTATTAAATCGATTTTCAACATGTAGTGGGAACACTTGATAGATTTATTTTTTCAATTGTTGCTTCATGTTCTTTTTGTTTTGTTTGGAAGCTTGCGAAATACCCTATTTTGTTCAGCAGTGAGCAAGTAAAATTTATTTCTTATTATAGTTCCTAAAATTCTTGTGTGTTTAATATTATAAAATTTTATCAAGGACAATTATTTTTTCAATTAAAGACCAGTATTGCTGATTAGTAACAAACTGTTTTTTAGTCGTGCACCATACTTAAAACAAAATGATTTTTTTAAGTATTTTTCCCATGATTTATTTAAAAAATGAAAGTCGAAAAACATTATTACAATGATTTTTGAAAAATCAGGCATTTAAGGGTTAATCTTTAATAAATGGCTTCACTGCCATGGTTGACATCAAGCATGAATGATCCTAGTAATTATATGGTTTAAAGAAAAAGTAGATTATAGTTAAAAGCTGTCACAAAAATAACTATTGCATCAAATCACACATGCTTTTTTTTTTTTTTTTTTTTTTTTTTTGTCTATGAATGGCAAAATTACTGAGGTTAGTCAGAAGCAGTGAGAATCATTGAAGTAGAACACTAGTTTTCTAACTTTCTATTTCTTAAAAACATGTGATTATGCACTCAGTAATTAAAACAATGTATGAAATAGCAACATGCAAAGGAGAAAATAGTAAGAGAAACAGTGGATAACTTACACACATCAAAGGTTCTTTAGTCACCCTCCCTAAATATTCTGTTTTCAATTCCTCACTACCAGCGAGAAGAAGTGGTGCTTGCTGAAATTAAGAATATATATTTATTCTCTCGTAAGAAAAAGGTACGAAAAAAGCAAGAATACAAAAATTGAAAATGTACAAAAAGAGAAATATATATACAAAAGAGGGTACTTCCTTTTTAAAGAGGCCCTGGCATGATAGAGAAAATGTAAAAGGAGATATTGAATTTGGTGAGATAAGCCAAATATTTAAAAAAGAAGTTTCAGGCAATCATTACTTACATTTTAAATCCTCATCAGATTATCATATCTTTATGAAATAACTATCAAAGTACCAGACACAAAAATAATTTGCTCAGTATTTATATCAAATAATATATATATTGAGAAGCAATTTAAGATATATAGGAAGAGACACCACTGTAGAGATATCAGTCAATTTAAAGACAAACACACTTTTATTTACATATTAGGCAAGAGATAAAAAATAAAACACTAATCAAATACATTCTATTTCACCGTTGTTTGACATTCGTAAAACAATCTGCGTGATCTTTTTGACAAACATTTCAATCACAGTTTTATTGTTGTTTAACACATTGTCATAAGTCACAGAACAGTAACTATGTTCTTTTGAATGTAGTCATTAGAATCACACTCTTCTGCATTCTATTAACATTCGTTCCTTAATCTGCTTCTAAGCATCATTCTTTAATCTCAAAACAGACTTCCTCTTATAACTGCATGAGATGCTAACACTGGATGTGTTCATCCGGAATGCAATTGCAGCTTGTGAAGCTAGCTTTGAGCTTGACATTTGAGCCCACACCTACTTATACATATCCATCCATATATAAATAAGCCAAATAAAATTGCTCATTTGCAGTACATACAAACTCAAATTAACTTTTGGTGCTGCAAGGATAGATATTTTAGAGCCATTAAATCAATTGACCATGCAAACATCTTTCTTATGTTTTGCAATTTCTAATGTATAAACATTTTCCAACATACAGTTAGTAATGTGAATAATGAATGACTTTTGATTCTTCATTTGATTCAATCTTCATATTTTGTTCTTTATCAATTACCTCCAGAAATTTTGTAAAAAGAAGGTTCTTATTGTTATGTGGCTCTTAATTCCATTCTAATTAAATATTTTTTTATTTTTTTTTTATTTATTTATTTATTTTTTTTTACAAAAACTTTGATTGTAATTGATTTTTAAAAATATGAAGGTTGGCAAATATGCTTCTGGGCATGTCTAAATGATTTATTTGACTATCAAAATAATTCATTTTGCCCCATCACTTCATATAGTTGCATATTATGATCATTCTCATAAATACCTTTCACTTAAGAAAAACATTATAACTACTTTTTCCTTTGCTGGTAAATTAACTAGCATCCATCAGGTCAAAAAGCATTCAATCGCCTAACATTAAGAGACTATATTTAATATATATGGGTTATTCTCAGATAAAAGGAAATTTTATGTCCTTGGCTATAAAATGTGAATTAATCAAGCCAACTATGAATGCTTAAATTTTTTATGATCATTTTTGTTGAACACTACATTGTGCATTAGTTTAAATATGAAAAAAAATAATCAAGATTCCATTATCCAATAAAATATTCCAATAAAAATTCCATTATCAGAAGATTTATTTGAAGGTGATTTCAACTTTCAACAAGGTTTAGCGTCACCGCATACTTTGGTGTCAACTAAGAATTGGTTCCGCCAACACAACATTAAGGTACTTCCTTGGCTATCAAACTCACCCGTCCTTAATCCCATCGAAAATGTATGGTGTATAATGAAGAAAAAACTCCAGGAAAATCCCCTTCAAGTAAAACTGAGTTAGTGGCACATATAAAGTCTATTTGGGCTAATATCGATAGAAATGTTTGTAAACACCTTGTATATAGTATGCAAGATCGATTGTACGCTGTTATGAAAGCTAAAGGGGATGCAACAAAATATTAACTATCATTTACTTCATATTCATAAGGTAATATTATTGTGTAAAATAAAATATTCTAATATTTTGAACGGATCTAAATTTTATTCTAATATTTTGATGTGTTTCAGAAAGCTGTATACCTAATTTATTGTACTGTATTTTATATTTTGTAAAGGTTAAAATCTTATCTAAACACCCCAGATTTAATTTATAAGAAATTTAATTGCATTTACTTAGTATCAAAAATAAATAAATGAAAAATAATTTTTTCTAATCACTTTTTCTCAATTATTCTAATATTTTGAATATGAGGTGTATGCGCTTATGGAGACCTTCCTTGTGAGTAATCCCAATTCTCCTATAAAAAGAAAGCATCCAAGAGGAAAATATTCTCATATATTTTTAATGAAAAAAAAAAAAAATCAACTTACTCCCAATTCATTGGCTGTAATAGCTGTAGCAACACCAGTACAGCCATACGCTAACTCTTCAGCAACTAAGCAACCATCAAACAAAGTAAGACCGGTCCCACCTAAAAAATCAAATCGCAGAATTACAATAAAACTCTCTAGTCATTCAGATCAACATCAGAAATTAAATTTCATTTCATTTAAAAATAAGCTTATTAAAATTCAAACTATGTTTTAAAAACGGACAGAATTTTTCTGACTGAGTGAAAAAAATGTATGTTTACCTTGACATTTTGCCAATATATTAAAACAAGGGATTCCAAGAACTCAATTGATGGCACATAGCTACCAATAATTTTGTAGAGTAATATTCATCTTATTTAATTGCACAATTTAAAATAATTTTCTGCAATTAAATACTTGAATATTATTACAGGATAACTGTAGTAGCTCTGTCCCCCTTGATTGTTAGAAAACCCTGTTCTAAAGAAACTATTATACTTTAATCAAGTATATTGTACATCAAACTAATTTAATATTTGCTTAAAGTGATAAAAATACATTTAAAAGACAAAAAATACCTTTATTTACTCAGATTCAAACTGTTTCACTGCTCTGACAGCAACATTCTCAAAAATTAAAATTATAAAAACTTGCCATCATTGATATAACAAATGATACAAACTTGATTAACCCATTAAGCGCCGCTATATATACAGGGTGTTTATAAAGTCCCGGACCCATTTTGATGTTTAATAACTCATAAAATAATAAAGATAGATTAAAATGAATAACATAAATGGTTAGATAGACTCAAAAAGTTTCATGACCCTTGTCAATGAACTTCCACGTGTGCCCCCTGTGTCGCACGGAGAATATCAAGTCGATAGTCAATTTCATGCCAGTTAGTGGCAAGCATGTCGGCATCCACAGAGGCTATTGCGGTTGTAATTCTGGCTTTTAAGTCATCAATTAGACATGTTGGAAAACTTCGTATTTGCACAACTAGAAGAGCTTCAGCCACATGTCATTTTGCAACAAGATGGTGCACCACCTCATTGGGGTACCATCGTTCGTACTTCTTTGAATGACCATTTTCCAGGAAGATGGATTGGGCGAGGAGGTCCAATTCCTTGGCCACCCAGATCACCTGATATAACGCTGCTGGACTTTTTCCTTTGAGGATTTGTTAAGGACAATGTTTACAGGAGGAGAGTGTCGAACATTGATGACTTAAAAGCCAGAATTACAACCGCAATAGCCTCTGTGGATGCCGACATGCTTGCCCGCTACCTGGCGTAAAATTGACTATCGACTTGATATTCTCCGTGCGACGAAGGGGGCACACGTGGAAGTTCATTGACAAGGGTCATGAAACTTTTTGAGTCTATCTAACCATTTATGTTATTTATTTTAATCTATCTTTATTATTTTATGAGTTATTAAACATCAAAATGGGTCCGGGACTTTATAAACACCCTGTATATTAACCAATTTTTATATGGAATCATTGTTTTTTTCTTAATGAACAAGATATCATTAAAGTACTTCTGAAAAAAAAAAAAAAATTCAAAATAATTTGATTATTTATGAAAAAAGGTATGTTCCCGAAATAGGAGCAATGGCGCTTAATGGGGGTAAGCTTTTTTTACAAAAATATACTTTTGCCTCCATTTAGTTACAACAGCTATTTTTTTTATTCTTTAGAAATAAAAAGCACTATATCATTCTGAAACAGACATTTTATGAAAAATGGGGACATGATGAACATGATTATGAAAAACAGACATTTTATGCAGGGGGGGGGAGGCCTGAAGAAATACAATTTTTAATTAAAAAAGTTACCAGAATAAGCAACTCATCAGAATTTCAGAATACAATTGTATAACCACTTGTTTAAGACTTAATTTCTGAAACTTTATGAAGTATTTTTTATTCTGATAAATATTTATGTAAGTTGAATATTACGCAAAGAGTGTTAAAAAACAATGACTTGCAAAGATGACGTTGAGGCTCCTGATCTGCAGATTTACTAGTATTGTATATTTTGAGCCCAATAGTTTTAGAACACGGGTGGTCACTCAATCACCCCACTAAAGTCAGTCCTGGGTAAAAAACATAGCTTAAACTATTGTGCGTCGCAAATCTGCTAACCCTAAAATCAAAAAAGGATTACAACACTTCCAATTCAAAATAATTCTTTACTACAAAAAATGGTACTTACCATACTTTTGAGGAACTGTGCCATTAACCAAGCCAAGTTCCCATGCTTTTTTGACTATGTCTGTAGGGTACTATAAAAAAGACAAACATGTTAACAGCTTTTGCATTCAAGATAAACTATTTTAAGAAAATAAAAATATATTAAATGACTAAGTAAAACTGCTAAATGTGTTGGTTACTAAACTAAAAACTAAACTCTGTGGCTATACAATCCATGGAGGATCTGGGTCGACAGTGCCCATCTCTGTTTTCTTGACCCTGGGCCCCGAGGTGCTATACAGCATGCGTCCCGGCCAGGTGGTCAGCCTAACGCAAGACCCTCGGTGTTTAGTTCCCAAGCAAGCTTAGTACTCATTTTATCGACCCCAAAGGGATGAACAGCTGAGTGAACCGTGCCCAGTCGGGAGTCGAACTCTCGACCTGCGGTGCGGCAGCCGGAAGCCCTGACCACTACACCACTGGGCTTCGTGTTGGTTACTCATCTCCCTAATTCCCCTCACTAATGTTAAACCTATGGGTGTAGAATGTACTTGTATGTATACAATGTCTCCTCAAAAGGTCCCCATCTCTTTTTTAGGGTTCCGTACTTAAAAAGTAAAATCGGAACCATTATAAGATCACTCCTGTGTCTGTCTGCTTGTCTGTCACAGCCATTTTACTAGTAAACTATGGAAAGTTCAAATTGGGGAAAGTAATAAAGATTATTGACCATTTACAGATTACTAAACATTTATAAATATTTTCATTTATAAATATTTTTAGGAAAAATGTAGAGGGGCTAATTATGTTACTTAGAGGTTGTAGACGTTAATTTAAACCTTACAAGAAAATTATAGCGATGATCATAGGTCACAGAGTTTTTGAGAAAGGCTCATTTTTCCGTTACACACAAATTTTGATTTGCGAGCATTCAGCAAAGTTTTGAGGAGCGCTGGAGGTATGTATCATAAAAGAAGTATAAAAGCATTGTTGATAATGAATTTTGAAAAAAAAATCATTTGTAATTATCCGAGATAACCCTTAAAGACACATACGGTTTGGACCTACATAATGACAGGTGTGCCATACTCTATAAGCCATCGGCTTTTAAAGCTTAGGTAACAACTTTTAATGAAACATTCGTGTAATACAATGTCCAGTAGCGGTATAAAAGCAATAAACGTCAAATTGTTAAAAACAGACTAATTTAATTAGAATTAATCACATAAATACTATGAGATTCGCCACTAGTTTCCATTGAGTAGATCTCTCAATACACTTCTCGTGTCTTTAAAAGTTAATTAAAAACCTATCTGTAAAAACGTGGCAGGAACCAAGGCGGCATTGCTTTTTCCGACCTCCTTTCGCAGTGAGCTTAGCACAATGCTGTGTTTAAACTTTGAACAAGGGTTTTGTTTTAGCTACACTGTAAAAAGAAAAGATTATTATGATGCTGAATTTAGTTTTATGAAATGCCAAATTAAGTTTAAATAGGCACTACTTTTATTGTCAGTGCCGAATTAAGTTCATCATAAACAGATTAGTATAAGACTTAAATAAGAGTTATACAGAATAGCACTATTTCATATTATTTATGCTTTATATCTCTTTGAATTTTTACAGTATACCCATTCATACTTTTCCAGTATATATACAGCTATACCAAACCCTATGTCGTATAATTTTTTACAAAGTCTATGATTTTTTTTATTAATACAGGTAATAATTCATATATTTATTGTACGGAATGCTCTGAGCATAAGTAATACTTACACTTGACCGTTTTTTCTTAGTTATCAAAATATTTCACTAATCTATGCTTAATTTTATGAAGGTTTAAAAAGTTAAAATCTTACAACTTGTAAGATTTTAACACTTAAAATATTAAATTAAGCATGTACTTTAGAAATGTTTGAATACTAAGAAAAAAAAATACATCCCATTCATTAAGGGAAGTACAAAGAAAAAAGTAAGTTAAAAATATTAATTTCCTGAGGAGATATTTTAAACATATGAATGCATCTCACAACCATGGGGAATTGAAGAGTGGACTGGCCAGAAGACCTAGGGGTGGGGAATTTCTAGAAAATCTTACCAGCCAAGGATTTATTTTATCAACCAGCAAAATACAACGTACAGCTAAAAATTGTTATGACAAAGTTTACACAACTGCAAAAATAGTTGATTACAATGCATTAATCTTTATTTCTATAAAATTATGACATATATTCAGGAGAGGAAATTTAATATAGAATAGAACTTAAAACCATGTTTACATCGCAGTAATTTGGAAAGTTACAAAATATAGCTAACTAGTAAAAAGAAAAAAGTTTTTGGCATATCTCGATAATTTTCAGATTTTGAAGACTACCTAAAAATACACTTGCCAGTGGCAAGTAAAATTATATCCCTGAGCCGACATAATTTGAATATAGTATATTCAAGATAGTAATTCGAATTAGAGATAATAATTCGAATGCAAACCTTTAACTAGGAATTGGCAAATAAGACTCGAACTTGGAAAAATCTACTCTAGAAGGACATACCAATGAAAGCCCTCTTGGTTTTTGCTAAAAGTAGACAATTTTTATGAAATATTTAGAAAAAAAAAATTATTTCATAACAAGATTTTTTTTTATTATTATTAGACTTTATTTCAATATTATATGAATTTGTAACGTAAAATTCAATTTGTCTCAATTCGCCAATCAGAAGCATACTTCCAACAATGAACAATTTTTATGAAATATTAAAAAAAAAAATTATTTCAAGATTTTTTTTTTTTTTAATTATTAGACTTTATTTCAATCTTATGTGAATTTGTAATGTAAAATTCAATTTCTCTCAATTCACCAATCGGAAGAATGCTTCCACCAATGAAAATGGTAACATTTAAAAGGGAAAAAAAATATTAACATTTATAAAATTCAAACATTTTAAAATTATTACATTAAATGGTAAAATAATCTCAGAATAGCATTGTATGTAAATTGCATGCATTACTTTTATTTTTAGCCTACAACATTATTTTATGCCAAAACATTGACAGAGAAAAGGCGAGTAACAAATTTGGAATCTCCCCCCCCCCCCAAAAAAAAAAATGTCAAATTGCCCTCCCACTGGGATGTGCACCCCGCCCCATGTTGGGAACCACCTTATACATAGGTGTAAATGTTCATATGTTCACAGAAAAATGAATTTTGGCATGATAATAATATGTCGGATGATACTTAACCTAAAAGTATAATGAAAATTCAGTATGCAATGTCTGTGGGCAATAAATCCTATCCAATGATACCTCATTCATTCTTGTATGCTACAGATTAATTAAATTTGGTATGCGATGTTGGATATGGGCAAAAAATTCTATCTAATGATACCTCATTTATCATTGTACACTACATATTAAATGAGAAAAAGTGATGTTGACAACAGAAACAATTTATAGTATCAAGACAGAGTTGCAAAAAAGCCGGCTAAAATTTAAAAAAGCCATGCTGGCGGCCTTTTTTGGCCAAATTTGCCTTTTATACAGTGAAGCATCTTAATTACAGACTACCCAATTTAAAGTGTTTTTAATTAGTTTTAATGGCATTTAGTTGATTTAGAATACAATAAGTAACCCAATTTCTCAATAATGAAAACATAATACTGAAAAAAAAAAAAAAAAAACTTAGATGGATCTGCTAGTGATTTGAAGTGAGAATTGGAAATATGTCAGCTAAATTTTAAAAAAGCCATACCAACTGCTTTTATCTGATTTACACTGACCTTTACCCCCCCCCCCCCCCTCTTTCTTCTTCATAAAATTAAAGAGGACAATGATTACTAAGTTACATGTTTTATTACTTAACAAATTTTAAGAGCTATTAATATACAAGTCTTGTTTTACTTCTCATTATTTAAAATCATACATAATCATATCATAAAAATACAATTTCTCACTATTAAAAACAAATATTATGTACAGCATATGCATGAATATGCACTCTTTTAAATAGCAACAAACTTTTCAAATTTTATTTCAATTTTACTTACAGAATGTATTTTATTTATTTATTGTATTTAATTTGCATAATTGCTGGATTTATACACTTATGTACCAAACTCTCCTTAAATATTATACCCTTTTCTAATTTCTCTTTTTTATGATTATAACGCAATCTCTCCATATGGACTCATACGAATTAATGTTTCCATTTTGATGTGCTACATTTTGAGATTGATTAATGAAATATAATCTTTAAAATGTATAGTATATGTGGGGCTATGTAATATAGAATTTTAAAACACCAGTTTAAAGTCTAACTTATATTCTTTTCAATATTTATAAAAATATATATTTTTTAGATATAATGTTTTCACGGTTGCATTCTAGCAGTCAAGACTTATTTATTTGACAAAATTTAATAGAAATTTATAATTCTTTTAGTAGAAAATATTTATAAGTGTATAAAAAAAATAATGAATCTAAATTTAATATGAATTAGCTGTAAACCAACTTTTAATAATAAAAACCGGTTTTTTCAATAAAAGCCGGTTGGCTTTTTTTGGCCTGGCTAACAGTCGGCAACCCTGGATCAAGATGGGAATTAAAAATCTATTACAAAATTCCATCTTTATACACAAAAACCAAATTCAATTAAATAAAAGAGAGTAAAAAATATCTACATTTTAACAGAAGAGAATGAATGACAAATATATATATGCATGTATACGTACCTGACCAGTTTTGTCCAATTCAGCTGCCTTTGGTATAATTTCTTCCCTGGCAAACTTTCTTGCTGTTTCTTGAATATCTTTCTGTTCTTGTGACAATTCTAAAATTACAAATATATCACACACACAGTAAGTTTTCGGTGCCTATATACTGAAACTGCAATCTTAGATCAATTCACAAAATCAGTCACAATCAGATTAAAACAAGAAAGAAAAATCATGCATCAAGCATAGATTATGAAACACTTTGCAACACAGTCAGAATAATATTTAGTATTAGGACCCATTATCGGAAATTCCAAAATCTGGAAAAAAAAAATTATTTGAAAATTTTCTAAATTTGTATTAAAATTTTGAAGTTTTTTGAAAATTTTAGATATTCCTATTTTTTTTTTTTCCTATCCATTGTGTTTCAATGTGTAACCACTAAAATATGTTACTTCAGCTGCGGGGGAACACGAACCCCCAGCCCCTCCCCCGACATTAGGGAAAAATCCTTTTTCTCTCCAATTTTAGTATAAAATTAATTTATATTGAGATTTGTTAAAAGAAGAAAATCAGATACTTCACCAAGGGTGATTATGTTCTGAATTTTTCAAAAATTTAAAAGAATATGTCTTCAGTCCAAAAATTCGGTCATAAAAAATATCGCGAATTTCGACAAATGGCCGCCGAAAAAAATCAATTACATCAATCGTCTGTGGATAAAATCACAAAGGATTGATGAAAAAACACTAATTTCGCGTTTTAATCACATTGTATAAAAGAATCGCAGAATAAAATGCTAATTTCATCAAAGAATCGCAGAAAAAACGCAAATTTCGTAAAAGAATGCGAGCTTCTTTCAAAGAATCGCGGGAAAAACCCACGAGTTTCCATCAAAGGATCGTGAAAAAACACAAATTTTGTCAAAGAATCATGGGGAAAACGCTAATTTCGTCAAATGATTGAAAAAAAAAAAACGCTAATTTCGTCAAATGATCGCGAAAAAACGTTAATTTCATCAAATAATCATAGAAAAAATACGCAAATTTTGTCAAAGAATCACGGAAAAAAAAAACGCAAATTTTGTTAAAGGATCACAGTAAAAACGAGAATTTCGTCAAATGATCGCGAAAAAATGCTAATTTCGTCAAATGATTGTCGAAAAAATATGCTAATTTTGTCAAAGAAGTGTGAAAAAAAACCGCAAATATTGTTAAAGTATCGCGAAAAAACTCAAATTTCGTCAAATAGGTGCAAAACCCCCCCGCAAATTTCGTCAGATGATCGCGAAAAAACGCTAATTTCATCAAAGGATCGTGGAAAAAACAAACTTCGGGAGGACTCAAAATCCGGAAAGCCTTCAGTCCCGAGGATTCTGGATAATAGGTCCTGTACTGTATTTAGAAATCTGAAAGAGAATTACTTTCATATTGTAACTTAAGGACAAGTAAATGATACAATCCAACCAAAGCTTATGTTAAAGTTGTAATAAATATGCATGTTTCATAAATTTAGTTGTCAGGGATCTGTTTAATGGCAAAATTGTCTTTCTAACAAAATTTTTTTCATCTTAAAATAGGACCCTGTATAATTTTTTTCATTTTAAAATAGTATTCCTCACAGATTTCTTTATCATAAAAATAGATTTTTGACAAATTAAATCATCTACCCTATTGTTTTAGTATAAAACATAAGTTATTACAAAACAGCTGATCACCCAAAGGACTTATTTATAAAGCAATTTGTTAAAATTGTATACAAACAGGAATCTGAATATAATGATCAAAACACATTTTGACCAGTTTTAGACGATTAAAACCTGTTTTGACCACTAACTTGGTTAAAATTAGTTTTTGCTGGTCAAAATTACAACCCTGCCAGGATTGTATTGGTTTTAATCATCTAAAAAATAAACTTAAGAAATAAAAAACTTTATAATCTAAATCTCTTACCTAAAAAATAAACTTTAATAAAAAAAGGACGACTTTTTTTTACGAAAGTGATGACGAAAATTCATCATATCCTGAATCTGATTTATTATGACTGATTTTTGGAGATGCAGATAGCAATTCCGAATTTGAAGGATTCATTTGACGTTTCTTAATTTTTTACATAATTATTTTTGCTTCGATTAGTATTTCTTTAAAAATGTGATTTTTGTTTGAAAACATATTGCAATATTTTAGGGTCAACTTATACGCAGGTCAAGAATTTTCCTAATGTTTTGTCATTCAAAATAGGGGGTCAGCTTATATACGAATGGGCTTATATGCAAGTATATACGGTATTGCATATTTTTTCACAAAATTTTAAAGAAGACTTAGATACAGTTATATTTATAATCAATTAAAATTTCAGAGAGTTTAGATGATTTTTTTTTAATGTTAAAGAACTTTTGTTTTTATAACTGGTTATAAAAAAAAAAAAAAAAAAAAGCAAGAAGAAAATATATTTCTTTTAAAACTAGATATCAATATTTCTTCATAAATTTTTACACAGACTGCAAAAGCAGTTATGTTTACAGACAATAAAATTTTCAAAGAATTCGGACAACAAGAACTATATATTTATTTCAACTATGAAAAAACACAAAAATGTCTTCTTACAAGCACTTCTATTATTAAATACTAGCAAACCCTGCGGCTTTGCTCGCGTAATAGTTAAAATATGCCAAGTGATATTTGCATGACTATTTTTTATTAGAAGAACACTTTTTGGAATAATTCAGAAATTACAAATTAAGCCACAGTTTGACAAAACTTTATTGTAAAAATGCAATAGACAGAAATGAGATTTTAATTAATAAGAAGAACTAAAACTAATTCCAATTAAATGATAATTTAGAAAGTATTTTGAGACTTTTATGCTCATTTAAGTATTCATTTGAAGTTTTGAATTGTTTAGAAACCATCTTAGCACATTTACATCTTAAAATTAACCATCATTTCAAATTCCAAGCTTCTTGTCTAACAGTCTACCATCTCTCTGGTGTTAGTGGCACCACCATAAAATGCCGAAACAGAGTTGAAATAGAATGTCTTGAAAAATGTTGAAACAGAGACTGTCACCATTAATTTGCCAACATTAACCTTGGAATCAGTTGGTATTTCCTAATATTCTATAGAAAACGGACTTTAGATGTTTTTAAAGGCTTTCTTCTTGTTCCTGCCAACCAGGTGGTAGTGACACCGGCATAAAATATAGCCCGTATAGGATCAGGGACTATCGCTCTTGATTCGCAACCAGTAACTTCTGTAACCGATTTATTATTTCCTGATATTCCATAGAATTCGTAATTTAGGGCTCTTTCAGAATGCTTTTCGCTCCTTCCTTTCGCTTCACACCTTTTTAATTTCAAATTTATTTTCGACTGTTCTGAGGACATTTGTATTTTTTAAGTAACTACCATGCTATATTTAAAGTTTCTAGCCTCTTCAGTGCCGCAGAAATCGCAATTTAGAAAGTTTTTCTCTCCTGCAACCCTCTAGGGGTTGTGCCACGGCATAAAATATAACTTATGCTTGACCAGGTTCTATCACCATCATTTTGAAACCATTATGTTTGAAATAGGTTTCGTATTTCATATGATTGCATAAAAATCGTAAGTTAGAACGCTTTTCGCTTACATTTGGAATTTTCTTTCAACAATTCTTAGAAAGCATTTGCATTTTTGAAGTAATTACCATTCCAAATTTTAAATGTTAGACGGCCCTCTTTAACACAAAAAATGCAATTTAGAACATTTTTTGCCCCTGTACCCCCGGGAGGTAGTGACAACAACGTAAAATATAGGCTATGTAGGAATGGGGTCTGTCACCATCAATTTGAAACCATTGAATCTGAAATCGGTTTATATTTCCTGAGATTGCGTAGAAATCGCTAGTTAGAACATTTTTAGAACGCTTTTCGTTTATTTTCACCCCATTTAAACTTCAAATTTTAAGGAACTCTTCTCAGAGAGCATTTACATCTCATAAGTAATTACCTTGCCAAATTTCAAGTTGCTAGCCCCTTCAGTATCATAAAAATCACAATTTAGAATGTTTTTTAAAATGCAACCGCAAGGTGGTAGTGATGCCAACATGAAGTAGATCCTATCTTGAAGCAAGGGCTGTCATCATCAATTTCCAACCATTACTTTTGAAATCGATTGGGTACCTTATGAGATTGCGTAGAAATCGCCATTTAGAACATTTTTTAGAACTCTTTTCGTGCATTTTCACCCCTTTTAAATTTTGAATTTTTTAAGAAATGTTCTTAGAGATCATTTATATCTTAGAAGTAACTACCATTCCGAATTCCATGTTTCTAGGCCATTCAGTAACACAAAAATCACATTTTCGAACATTTTTTTGCTCCTGCACCCCCTTTGGGGGTAATGGCAACGACATAAAATGTAGCCTATGTTGGAGCAAGGGTTATCAGCATCATTTTGACACCATTATTTTTAAATCAGTTTGGTACTTCTTGAGATTGCGTAAAAATTGCCATTTAGAACAATTTTTGAACGGTTTCGGTGCATTTTCACCCCTTTTAAATTTAGATTTTTTTAAGAAATGTTCTTTGAGATCATTTATCTAATAAGTAACTTCCATGCCAAATTCCATGTATCTGGTCCCTTCCGTACCACAAAAATCGCAATTTCGAACGTTTTTTTGTTCCTGCACCCCCTTTAGGTGCAGTGGCACCGACAAAAAATGTAGCCTATGTGGAGCAAGAGTTGTCATCATCATTTTGACACCAATATTTTTTAAATCGGTTTGGTACTTCCTAAATTTGAGTAAAAATCAACATTTAGAATGTTTTTTAGAACACTTTTCGCGCATTTTCACCCCTTTTTAATTTCGATTTTTTTAAGAAACGTCCCTAGTGATCATAAGTGTCTTATAAGTAACTACCATTCCAAATTTCATGTTTCTAGGCCCTTCAGTAACACAAAAATCGCATTTTTAGAACGTTTTTTGCTCCTGCACCCCCTTTTGGCAAGTGGTACGGACATAAGATATAGCCTATGTTCTAAGTTGGACTAACACCATCATTTTGATACCATTACTTTCTGAATTGGTTCGGTAGTTCCAGAGCTTACCTCCCACAAATAAACAATATTTACCTCTTTATAATATTAGTATAGATTAATACTTTTTATGTCACTTTTTCATTTAAAAATCTAAATTCATGTAAAATCAAGTTAAAAATATAAAATCGCACAAATCTGAAGTTTATTTAAGATTATTATACAGGCCCGGGCAACAGCAGGTGAGTCAGGACATTAACATTTAATAAATATAACAAGTCGGAACCCATCAAATGTGACAAATGAAGATGTTTAAAAGAACTGTTAGATTGAAGTTATAAAAAATAATTATAAATTATCAATCTTATATTAGCTGGCCTAATTCATAAAACATATAATTTATAATTAAAGTTTAACTTACTTAAATTTTTCAAATTATTGAAAAATTACACTTGGGTCATTTCATGATAACTTACGTTACATTTAGAACAATTTACTTGAGTAATTTTAGTAATATAACACCAAAAATAGAATTCAAAATATAAAGTTGACATAATTTGTTAATTAAACCTATTTGAAGCTCAATTTAGATGAAAAATGTCTAATTTTTGTGTTATTTATTGAACTCTTGCAGTTATATTTATTATGTAACAGACATTACTGAAAAAGGAACATAAGTTACCATACGAAATATAATTTTCATTCTCATTTTCTAGGCAATTTTCATTCAAATTGAACTTTGGATAGGTTTAATTAACAAATCATGTCAACTTTACATCTGAATATTTTTCAATATCACATTACTAAAATTACTGTAGTAAATTGCTCTAAATGTAACGTAAGTTACATGGAATGACCCACTTTATTCCTATAAGTAATCAGTAACATGTATTTTTTCAGATAACAAACTATGAAGTTATCAATTGAGGCTTTGATCTTTGGTATTATGCAATGAAAAATTGACGAAAATTGCACCCCTATGCATAGGCGTAACCAGGGGGGGTGCCCGGGCACCCCCCGCTTGCGCAGACTCAAGCACAATTATTAAAAAAAAATCGAAATCTACAAAAGAAAAAAAGAAGAAGTGAAAGCAGAGTTTAGTTAGTTTAGCAAATCAGCTTCGTTCAGAAAACTAACAGCCTAAGTTTTGAAATGTGATAAAAAAAGAAACCCAGGTTCTTTTTTTCTTTCTTTCTTTTTTAAGAAAATCATGTTGTTTATCTTTTTTAAAACTAGAATATTTACAAGAATCTGTATTAGTCATAGTAAGTCGAAAAGGTGACTTTATAATCCCACTTTGACGTCTTTTGTTTGGGGGAGATTTTTTGTAACACCATTCTTTCTATTTCATGTTTCTGCAATTTCATGAGAAATTAAGGCTGTTCTCAACTGCTCTGCTCAACAAGCACAAAACGTTCTGACACATTTACAAATTCATTTTTAAACAGAAAAATATAAAATTGGAAAGCATGACCAGGGAAGCGATTTGGAATCGAACTGTGTTTTCCATTTTTTGATCAATCAATTATGTATTGAGTTAGAAGCGATTTGAATCACGTGACAAGCACGTTTTTTGCCCTTTCTTGATTGCTCTTTCTCCTTTTGCTTCCGATGACATAGTTTCTGAACAATAACATCAGCTAGATTCATGCATTTCCAAACAAAAATAAATTCAAACTTATGTCACAAAGTTGCCCTTTTGGATTTGAGAACAGCCTTAACGCAAGTTCTTAACGAGGATAGAAACTATTTCTCTTTGCTTTCGTAGTTTAAAATCTAGAAAAAAGCAAAAAAATTTGAAAGGAAATACAGATGTGAAACGATATTCTAAAATGTGATTAGCCGGGGGAAATAGGAGGGAGTGTACAGACCCTGTCTCCTTTGAAAATGAAAAATAATAGCACAGAAAATTCAAATTAATCTGGAGGTTGGTTGGTTGTTTTCAATTTCGCAGCCATTTTTTGATATTCATAAAAGGAATATGGTTACAGTCTTTCAAGTCAATACAGTAATTTTTTTTTCCTCTGAAATTTTTTTATATGATTTTTAGTTTCCTTTCGTTTCGCGGCGTTCTTTTGAAAGTAAGAAAAGGGAACCCGGTTTCAATTTTTTAGCCCAGTGCAGTAAATTTTGACCAAATTCGCGATTTTATTCTGCGATCATTTCATGATGTTTACAATTTTTTTCCAAAATCGTTTGACGAAATTCACGTCTTTCTACGCGATTTTTTGTCGAAATCCGCAATTTTCACCACTAACCTTTGATAAAATTCGTATTTTTTACCGCAATATTTTGATGAAATTGGCATTTCTTTAAAACGATCTTTTAATGAAATTCGCGTTCTCTTTCTACGATCTTTTGACGAAATTTGTTTTTTCGTTCTGCGATCTTTTGACGAAATTCTCACTTTTACCGCGATCGTTTGATGAAATTTATTTTCTGTTGTGGCCGATTGACGAAATTGATTTTTTAACAGGGATCATTTGTTGAAATTCGCGATAGTTTTGCGCGGCCGGTCGGGAAAATTCCCCCTATCTTTCCGTTAACAATTAACAAAATTCTCTACTCTTTTCCGCTACATTTTGACGAAATTTGCAAAAAATTTTCGTCAATCGTTTATCGAAATTCATAATTTTTTGTGCAATCTTTTGACAAAATTCGCGATTATTTTCTGCACTCTTTTATCGAAATTCCCGATATTTTTCCACGATCGTTTGAAGAAATTCTCAAATTTTTCTGGAGCCGATTCACGAATTGACTTTGAAAAACTCCATAAAAGAAATAAAAATGCAGGATTTCAAAAAATTCTTAAAATACTCACTGAAGAATCACT
This sequence comes from Maratus speciosus, assembly GCA_963932465.1. Lineage (NCBI taxonomy): Eukaryota > Metazoa > Arthropoda > Arachnida > Araneae > Salticidae > Maratus > Maratus speciosus. Next base: position 468,360,968 of record OZ010798.1, read on the forward strand.
GGTCTGTGAAAGAATGTGGAGGGAGGAAATACTGCACAGCATTTTTTATTATGCGGGACTTTCTTCTTCTGTGCGCAAATCGCGCGATCCCGCTCGTTATTTCAAACTCTATCCCTCAAAGAAAAGTTCATGACTAGTGGAGTTTCGTTGATTGGGTTTATTTATTTATTTTTAACGAACGTAGAATTAAACAATTCTAGGATTGAGGTGGGGACTTTCTTTGGCAACGTACTCCCGAGCAAGCTACGACCTCTTCTGTCTCGAAAGAAGCGAATCTTGAATTATTGCGTTTTGTATTTCGAGCCAAATTAAATTTTCAGCTTCCTTATAAGAACTTATTTGACATTCTCCTAATTCAAATTTAATCACGGCAATTGCAAAAATTGCCAGAGAGTTTTTTCTGTTTCAAAAAAAGTAAAAAAATCGCTTCAAAACACGAAAACCACCGCTAAACATCGCATTAAAAATTCGGAAAAGATTAAAAAAAAAAAAAAGCTACAGGGAACGAAATTAACTGATTGGGTAAAAGATTTAAACCGGATCGATTCCGTTTAAAAATGTAAAAAAAAAAAAATTAATTTGGAGATGTTTGATCTACGGATATAAGGCAGGAAATTACGATATTAATGAATATTAATAAAATAATTTTTTGTATAGACTTTCCTCCAAAATTTCTTGGGTCCCTCCGGTGATCCCTAAGAAGTCATGGAGTCACATTCTGAAAAACTTTCGTGCGTATGTACTGGTTGCATGTATTATCTGAGATTTATCATCCCGCAAAATTTCATCTACAAGACTTTGACTGAGATAATTTAAGATCTCATGCAGTGTTCCCCTGTGCCTATAGAAGTTTCCAGTATGATTAAAGCTCTTTTTTAATCTTTATAAGAAGTTAGGGTACCAAAATATTTTACACTTGTGACCACTCTTAGTCACTGTCTTATGTCACTGCTGCAGGGAGATTTACATTTTTTTTTTTTTTTTTTTTTTAACCATTAGATCTAGTTTTGATGCTTTGAATCCCTTCTCATCCCTCCTCATGCAAACAAAGTCACGTTCGAGCCTTTTTTAAAAGAAATACCACACAACTATACCTTCTAAGATGAAAACCTGTCTAAAACGGAAACTCGACCGGTTTTATGTGGTACCGTTTCAGCTTCAGCAGGTGTTACCATATAAGATATTGTTTGTATCCAACATGTTCAGGTAAGAAGTCTGGGCACCCCCCCCCCCCCTTGTTCAAAAGCCTGTTTACGCCTATGCCTATGACACAATCAAATTTTTTAACAACGAAATCTAAAAATAACATTTTCACTGTCTCAAAATTTTCAAGCATACTTTTCATATTCATATTCACTATTTTAAAAACATTTTAACATGCAATAGGTTATTACTAAATATATTCCTAAGCTTGATGTCATGTTTGCCAGTTTTAATTTTGTGTATGTAAACATTTAACTCTTGACTTAAGCTTCTAATCTGCATGTTAGCCAAATTCAGAAATTTATTTTTAGACGCATTCTTAGTAAAATATTCAATTTTATCAAAGGAAATACTCATTTAATTTTTACTATGACATCATTTTCACTTATTGAAGCACCCCGATTTTAGCGTCTCAATTTCACTATCAATGGAATGTAACAGCTTTATGAGTAACACGTAATATAAAAATTTTGTTTTTAAAGTCAATTCCTACTTAAGTCAAAGAAAAATTTAATATAATCCTTTCAGCTAATATTAGTTTTTGTTGCATTAAAATATCTCAATTTGTTGATTTTCTATAAGCAAGTAGATTTACAATAGAAGCCTATGGGAATTAGACGAAATATTAGAGATATCGCCAAGTTGGCGTCACTTTTGGCTGCCAAATTTCACAGAATATCACCAAGTTGGTGACAAACTTGGCAGTATTTGGCGACAGATCAGGGTCCCATCTATGGCAACCCCCCTTATAGATATGAAGATGCATTAAATGCTTCAATAACCAATGGCCGCCATTTTGTCTCCCATGTAAAACTAAAATTAATTAATTAAAATTTAATTAATGAATTAATATTTGAAAAATCTGTACTAACATCAATTGTCATCCAGTAGAAGTTTTAAAAAATTTATTTCAACTTCATAGGATGAATAATAAGTATTTTATTAACGATTGAAAATTTGAACAAGATATATAAATAAATAAATAAATATAGGGAAAGTGTGAATGATATGGTAATTTCCACTGTTTCTCTTTAACAATGGAAGTAACCCGATTGCCACCAATGGGATAAAATTCCATAAAGAACTTTTAAAATTAAAATATAAAAATGGGATTATTTTAGACAATAACAAGTGTAAATACATGTATAAACTGCTTTCATTTAAAAAAAAATTATCGAAATCGGTTCTATAAAAAGCTTAGGCCAGATGATTAAAAAATTGTTCCTTGTCAGGGTTCGTAAATATCATGATATTTTCAAAAATATCAAAAATATCCGATATTTTGATATATATCCGATATTTTCGATATATATCTGATATTTTCAAAATTGTCATTTTATTCATGATTATAAATATTGTTAGACTTAATATAAATTAGAATCTAAATCACATTACATTTAGCATGAAAACATAATAAAACAATATTCTACATGTCTTTTTTAATTTTTTTTCTTACAAAATTTATGATCAAATAATTGGAAACACTACAATTTTCTGTAAAGTTCAAAAGTTGCTATGCTTTTTCATTCATCAAAACACAGAATGCAGGATTCCGTTTCAAATTAAAAAAATATATATTTATATATTTTATTAAACAACAAATTTCAAAATACAAAATAAAGTTTATTTTTAATTCTTGTATTGAAAAATTTAAACATGGATGTAAGTTTGTCTGTTTTTTCATTCCTTAAGGTTGTATTTCGATCCAAACTGCTTATTTTCTGATTCATTTTAAAATTCATTTTTGCTCTCAAACACATCAAACTGGGAAATTCTCTTATTTAGAAACTATATAATGTGCCGTGCTTCTTAATTTTTTGATAAATGCAGAAAATACTGTAAAAAACGCTGTCAAAGTGGGCGTTTTGAACTGAATTTTCCAAAGCGGGCGATCTGGGAATGAAAAAAGGGGTCATACTGAGAAAATAATTGTTTAAAAATCAAATTCTAATGAATTGAGCTGAAAATGAAATCACACGGCATGTTAAACATGTCTTCAGAAATCACCCCAGCAAGTTTCATGCTTTTACTTTTAAAAATGAGTCTGAAAATGTCTCAGAAAATTTCGAGCTGCTGGGGGTGGAAAAATATTTTTTCGAATACACCCTTAACCTATTGCACAGTTTAGACTGAACTCAACCAAAACTAGAAAAGATTCTTTCTGATGCAGCTGTTGAAGAAGTTGTAAACAACTGATAAGTTAAATTACCTTTCATGGGATATTCTAAATTAATATTATCCCACCAAATTATTGGTTCAACATTTGAATATTCAGTTTCAAACATAAAGCTTATAAGCATAGATTAAACTTTGTGCGAATTTTAATAAAAAAGCTAAAATCTTTAACAACGATTTTACGCACAAAACATAAGAACGACAAAAATTTCTCATATGATCATTTTGAGGATTCCTGGATCCCCTTCCGCAGTGAGAAAAAAAAAAGAATTAAAATGGGTTTGAAGAGCCCCTCGGTTATAGTCCCGAGTACTGGCTTATGGATTGATTGAAACTTTGATTAGACTGATTTTTCAATCAGTCCATAAGCCAGTACTCGGGGCTATAGCCGAGGGGTTCTTCAAACCCATTTTAATTCTATTTTTTCTCACTGAGGAAGGGAATCGAGGAATCCTCGAAACGATAGTATGGGAATTTTTTGTCATTCTGTACGTTATTTGTGCATAAAATTGTTGTTAAAGATTTTAGCTTTTTAAATAAAGCTTATAAGATTGAGATTTTTTTTTGCTAAAATCCAATCACCAATTAACTCCTTTATCCCATTCTTGCTGGCACAGTCTAAAAATAGAATTGAGACAGGTTTTAGAGGTAGTGTTCAAAGACAGATTTCTCATGACATTAATGGGAAAGATGCAGATACAGTCCAAAACTAGTTTTTGAAGGATGGGAAATATTTTGTGAGCTATTCTTTAGTTATTTATTTACAGATGGGCTAATTTTCAATAACAGTTGAAGACTTCATTTACACTTCTTTTGACTGAAAATATTTTGAAAATAAAGTATCAGACATATGAAAATATCAAGAAATGTGACATTTTGAAAATAAATATCAAGTGTATGATGAAAATATCGAAAATATCAAAAACCTTGATATTTTGAAAATAAATATCGGATATATATCATGATATATATCCATTGATATATATCAACGAACCCTGTTCCTTGTAAATTCCCCTTGTAAGCCTCGACTTAAGGGGGCTGGTCACTCAGCTCCCGATTTCCCAACACTGATGTAAAATCTATGGGCATTGGATGCATTCGTCTATTTAAAATGTCTCCTCGGGAAATTAATATTTTTAACTTCTATTTTTTGTGTACACTTGCTAAAAGATGTCTCTTTTTTTCTTAGTTCTCAAAATATTTCTAAAATATATAGACTTAATTTTATAGGAAGTGTTAAAATCTTACTCACAGTGTACCCACTTTTAACATATAAAATATTAAATTCAGCCTAGATTTTAGAAATATTTTGAAAATTAAGAAAAAAAGGAGACATCTTTTAGGAAGTGTACACACAAAAAAGATGTTACAAATATTAATTTCCCGAGAAGATATTTTAAATATACGAAAGCATCAAAACTCCACAGACTTATGGAGGAGAATTCTGAAGATGAGTGACCAGTCCCCTTAAGACAAAATGCAATATTTCACTTTGATTCAATCATAAAATACACAATGTGAACTTTACAAAACTCACTGTTTTACTGAAAAGGCGACATACAGTTGCCTTTGAAGTAAAACAGTGAGTTTTTTAAAGTTCATATTGTGTATTTTATGACAAGCCTTATCTTTTAAATATATAGATTTGACATTAATACAGTAGAAGATCTTTATAACACAAACCTAAAAACGCAAGGTTGTGCATTATATGGATCACATCATTAAATTTACCTTGTAAACATAGCCAAATGTGTCTGAAACACATCAAAATACATTAGAATATCTTTATGCTGCATTCCTTGTTACCAAGAGTTATCCAAATTATAGATTTTTGCATAATATAGGTCAGACATTGTTAAATTTACTTTATAAACATGATCCAAATATATCTGACACAACCATCCCTTATATTAGACATTTTCAGAAATGTTTAACGTAATAATAGCATTTTTTCACTAAAAAGGTTTTAAATTAGAAGATAAAGTTGAACTAATGTATCAAACTTAGTCCTCTAGAGAGTAGCAATATTTTACAATGTGAAAGTGCAGTTGCTTTTTAACTGCAAAAATCATTGTTTACATCTGAGAAGTTGTGCGTTATATGGAGAATCACGTTATATAGAATTGCGTTATAAAGATCTTCTACTGTATATACAGTTTGAATAATTTACGTAAGCTTGCGTTATTTAACAGAGCTTCAACTACTTTTAAATGGTCAAAACCAATTTTGATTAATTTTAGAGTAATAAAAATCAGATTTGATCATTGTTCTGGTTAAAATTAGTTTTGATCAGTGAAAATTACAACCCTGCTGAATATGGAATACAATTTTGCCTCCCTATTAATTTTTTAAATTATTTTCAAACAAAGTATAATTACTTATAGTAGGTATCAAACAATGTCTATTTTTATCAACAAATATGCATGCATATAAAAATAATAAATAAAGTTCATTTGTATTTTCTTTTATTTTCATTTGGGACCAATCCTGATTCAGGGAGCCTTTGACGAAAAAAGATGAGAAAAAAGAAAAAAAAAAAAGTCAGTAGGATCTTATTTTTGTATTCTTAATAGTTTTTTTATTCTATAATTTCTTAGTATTGTTTTCTTTATTGTTGTTGCCATGTTTTAAAATTCCCTTGCACAGCAAGTTAAAAAAAAGATTTTCACTATTTCAAATTTATATTCTCCATTCTATAAAACGCTTCCTAAGTTTCAAAATCTTGTCCATTCTTTATCTGGTTCTGCATGCACCCGTGAAAACCAGTAAGTATTAACTAAATATTTTGCATATGTTCCGCTAGTTAGTTCGGAATACAATGGCTGATCATTTGACCTCACTCCCTAAAACTTCTAAAGCCATCTTTGCTGGGATAAGATGTGGCGTGAACATGCCTACAATCTTACCAAAAAATGTTCATAATTTAAAAATATTTCCTTAAAAATACTTAATAAAAATATAAATAAAAATATTATGATCTTTTATTTTATTTGATAAAAATAAAAGATCGACATGATCTTGATAAGGAATACTTAGTCTACTAAGAAATACGGGCATCCCCCGACTTATGTATTGCGTGACTTACGCAAATTCACAGAGTTACGTAATAAATTTCGAAAATTACATTTATGAACACACTAGCGAATTTGCACACTTTTGATAATTATGTTATAAATAAAATATGCAGATAAAAAAAAAAGCCATAATATAGTTTTAGATATAAGAGAGAGTTATATTTTTATTGAGATATACAATTAAACCATTAACAAATCAAACTAGTATGTTGTGGCCATCACAAAACTTTCTTCTATATAAATCACTTCAATTAAATCATTTAAATAGTACAAGAAATTACATCAATTTAGCACCAATTCATATCAAAGTGTATATCTGAATTTGAAGTTTGATAAAAATTCGTGCCTTAGTTCTTGAGACAGAGCTATAGCAGAAATTCTGATAAATGTAGCATAGCAGCACCACCTATTGAGTGATTTACACCAAAACATAAGCAGCACTAGTTGATATCCAGGTATAGATGGATCTGAAGTTCATTGAAAATCCAAACATTAGTTCTTGAGATAAAGCTATTGCGGAAATCACAAAAACAGCATAGCAGCGCCACCTATAGAGCGATTTACACTAAACTGTATAAAATGTCAATTCATGTCAAGGACTAACTGATTTTAAAGTTTGATGAAAATTCATGCATTAGTTCTTGAGATACACCTATAGTGGAAATTCTGAAAAATACAGCTTAGCAGTGCCACCTGTTGAGCAATTTACACCAAAAAGTACAAAATGTCAATTCCTGTCAAGGACTAACTGAATCTGAAGTTTGATGAAAATCCGTGCATTATTCTGGAGATTGAGCTATTCGGAAATCATGAAAAAGGCTGCATAGCAGCACCACCTGTTGAGCAATTTACACCAAAAACTAATCAGCACCAATTTATATTAGGGACTACTTGAATATAAATTTTTATTAAATTCCGTGCATTAGTTCTTGAGATAGAGCGGCCACAAAATTTGTGTCACATACACACAGACATTTTGTAAAAATATGTTTTTTGGAATATCTGACCTCTAAAAAGTGTAAATCTGTCGAAAACCGGAAGTCGAAAATTTTCACAAATCCAATAATGTCTTCTTGTAAAGATAGAAGAAAGGAAGGGGGGGGGGGGGGGGATTCCGTCTTATCGTTTGCATTTTCCATTCTTTATTAAAGGGGCATTTTGTCACAATTTGAAAAAAACTTTGAAAAACAATTACCAGACTGATATGGCCAAAGAAATCCAGATCCGGACCATATCAGCAGAAAAAAGATTAATGGCCGGCCCGAATCTAATAATAAAAAAATCGGCCGTGGATCGTGCCAGGCCGAGCCGACGAAAAAATTAAACGGGCCTATAAGAAAATTAAGTATTTTCTGAAAGATCTTTTGTCTGTATTAAAACATCGAAACGCCATTCAATTACATAGTTTCTGAATAAGGGCACCTGTTATTTTTTTTTGCGTTTCTGAAAGAAATGAATTCAGATATGTGTCAGAAAGTGGATCTTTTAGATTTCAGCGTTAATAAATTATGGAGAAATATTTTCAGAAATGTTTTTATTATACAACTTAAAAAGTTATGATGTTTTTAAAGCTACTTTTTTCTTTTATTCTAAATTATTATATTGTGTATTTTTTGTCATAATACCACGTAATCTAAAACGTACTGTAAAAATTTCCCATAAATATGTGTGTAGTATTCCTTAAAATAATCTTTATTGCGTATCTAAAAGAAAATTGGAATTTTTTTTGCAGAAATTGAGTCGGGCTGGAAAGGGCACGATTTAATTGACTTTGCACGGGCCGGTCCTGTTTTCACTGATTTCTTTATAGGCTGGGACGGACCGAATCAAAGTTTTTTCTTTCACACTGTGCCGAAGCATAAAAATATGGTCCGCACAGACCTCTACTTCCAATGCATAGTTAATTTTGTTTTTTCTTTCTTCTGATAGTAAATTCTAACTCAACTATCGTTTATTTTTATCTGACTTTGCAGATTCTGATTACGTGATATACCACGTTCAAGAAAAATGTTTGTTTATTGATGCGTATTATGAATAATCTTTGAGTACTTGAGAATGAGAATGTAGTTTAGGTATTTCATTCTGTCATGATTTAATTTATAAACATCTAAAAAGTAGTTTAACAGTTGAGCAGTATATTTTAGGAGTTTTGTTTTTGGTTGTATTATATGTGAAAGATAGGACGATAGGAGGGTAAAAATGGAAATAAATAAAGGGGTAGAAAACATTTATTTTGTAAAAATCCTGTACTTGGATAAAATATATATACAGAACGCCGCTTTTTTTTTTTTTTTTTTTTTTTTTGAAAGTAGGCTATTTTTGCGCTCTGCCGAGAGATTTGGGAACCAAACTGCCTTCTGATGCAGCTTTTTTGTCTCATGTAAATTTCCTAGTTAACATTTTTGCCGTGAATTCCGCCATCCCGTCTCCCCTGCGCCTAAAGGAATTTATTTATTAGGGATGCGGAATCAATATTCCGCATCCCTAATACATAAATTCCTTTTATCAATAATTTTAATTTGTAGATTTCCCCTAATTCATGATTAAAAATCGCATTTATAGTTTGCAAGGTATCGAGTAGAGAAGGAAGGGCGGCCGTAAGACTTTTAAGACGCTACTTCCCTCAAGCAAAAGCACCCGCTCGCTAATGTTAATTCTATGGGTGAAATTTTTGAAATACCTAGTTTGCATTTCAATACATTTTAAATGATTTTTTTGCGTTAAATAGCTAATGTCGATCTCCACAAAGGCCGCTTTTTATTTTACGATTTTGTTTGCTTTTTTCTTTTTTTAAATGAAGATATTTGAGACTTAAGAGAAAGATTTTATCTATTGAAAAAGATGACCGAGTGGAAGTTTAATTTGTGTTGGGATAATAAATTAATCATGAAAAGACTTCCTTTCGGACTGAATTTAGATCTCTTGTAATTAGTGGGGGGGGGGGACTGCTCGGGGCACTAAAAACTATGAGAATTAAAATACACAAAATTCTTGATTAAAATTTAAGTTTCTTTACAATATATCGACCGTAGGGCGCCGAAAAAAAAAAAAGAAACGTAGATATTAAAGCCGCCCTTCCTTATAAGAACATTTATAATTTACGTAATTTTACCATATGAAAAGCATTAAAAATAATGGAAGTACCTTCTCGATCTTTTCCGTGAAATAATCCGTTACTTTAGCACATCTCTTTGTGTATTTAGGCTAATATCAGACGAACGTCGTCTTGCACGCTTTTTTGCTTACGTATTACGTAAGCAAAAAAGCGTGCATAAAGACGTTCATCTGACATTAGCCTTTAATATATTCACGTTCATTTTCCCTTTTCCTATGATTTTTGAATGACATTTTTAAAACTTAAGGTAACTTCTTCCTGTTTTTAGAAAAACGGGTTGATTTGACTACAGAATAAAAGTAAAAATTCTTTTTCTCGATTTTTTTATAGACTTCCTGTAAGCTATCATGTGGTCAAAGATCAGAACAAATGGTCATAATACTATTTCACCAGAGCTGGTGAGATGAATCAATGACAAAGAATTTTTTGCTTCAGTTACCCCTTTAAGTTTTATTCAATGGAGGTCTAGTGACATACCACAGAGAAGAGTACAAAGAGAGTGGGAGGAAAAGGGAGAATTACTCCAGACTTATCAATCTAAAAAGGAAGGATAGTGGGGAATTTTTGAAAGTACAATACAAAGAAGGCAAGATTCTACCCTAGAAAAAAAAGGGTGGATTTCTACCTGGAAAAGGGGCAAGAAGGGCGGGATTTTTTTTTTAAAGGGCACGAGGGCGGTCCGCCCCGCCAAACCTCTCTAGAGTTATCCCTGATATGTGTATATGTATATTTACATATATGTACGTATATAAATATGTATATATATAACACTGGTGCCTGGCTAACCAAAAAGTACCCTCATATAGTTTAGACACATTTTAACAGTTATTCAAAGAATAAAATGAATTATAACTGTACATATGATTATGATTTTCTTTTTATAACTTAGAAAAAAGGGTTGGCACGGTTTAAACCAACTGGTTTTTTTCTCAAAAAAACCAATTGGTTTTTTAGAAGAATTCTAATGACATTTTCTCTTTTTTCTTTATAATTTAAATGTTTCAAGTTATCAGATATATAAAATTTCTGCTTTTAACACTTTATTTCAGCAATAAGCATTAGGTATAGTGGGTCTACGTCATATTTACATGTATAAGATGAAAATCAGTTATGTGTTGAATATATCTATTGGTCTAAAGAAAAAAATTCAAAACATGTGAATTTTTCAAAGTTAAAAATATTCAATATTTAGTATAAAATATTTTCATTTAAAAAAAATGGAGTTTATTTAAGGTAATCTGTCATAACACGCATGGTGATTTTGAATATGGAGTCGCATAACTGCACATAGCACAATGATCTGTAAGATTTTGGTCAAGCTGTAAAAGAAATTTTTTTTGATTGGGGAACTTATCTTTAAGAATTAAAATCAAAATATGAAGTGGAACATGAGAGTATTCAAAAATTGGGTGCTAGTTATAGCATTTTAATAATACCAATCTATTGTGTGTGTATGTAGGGATATGTTTCAGAAAATTTTAGGTCCTTTAAAGGACCCTTCACAAAATAATTTATCTTAAAACAGGACCCTTCACAAAATTTCTTATTCCCAAACAGGACCCTTCACAAAACATTTTATCCCAAATCAGGACCCTTCACAAAATTACTTGTCTCTTAAATAGAAACTTTCACAGAATTTTTTCACTTTCAAATTGAACTTTTCACAAATTTAGTCATTTAAAAATCAAATCTGGCCTGTAAGTACGCAGTTGAACTCAACAAAGAGCATATTACTTAGCTTTTTATACATGAAGGATAGAACATGAAGACATCGATATTTTAAAATCACAAAATATTGACTAGAATTTTCACAAAAATAAGAAAAACTTCACAATTTCACAAAAACAGGAACCTGTGAGAAAAGTCTGGACAGACCCCTGGTATGTATATTATATATATATATATATATATATATATGTGTGTATCTGCTGAATCTTACAACCAAAAATGTTGACTCCGAATTGTCACTCAAATTGTTAACCAAAAGAAGTATTTGAAAATTATTTTTTGAATAATTGTGAAAAAGAATAATATATTCAACAAACTACATCAAATGTTTATTACTAATAATAAAAAGATTGTTTATATAGTTTATCAGGGTATCAATGTTTTACGGTGTAGAGCAGTTTGTTCTTTGAACCTAACTGTTTACTGATACTATTTAAATTAAAATATGAATTTTTTAATAACATCACTTTAGATGTTTATAAATTTTGATAAGCATTATGTATTACTTTCTATTTCAGTATGCTTTCGATCATATCATGTCAAGTGCCGTTCATTTTGTCCTATTTGGTGAATAAAAGATTAATTATACATTTTTTCATTGAATTCATTTAGTGGCCCATTCAGCCCTATGGATGGGGATGAATGGGCCAAACTTCTATATTTTTATTTTCTATTATCATTCATTATAGACATTTTCTAATCCAATTTTTATATAACCAAATAAGTAAAGTAACTGAAGAGCGACGAAATTTTACCTAAATAAATTATAAATTCGACTTACGTAAAATTCAAGTTACGTAAAAGTTTATGAAACGCATTACTTATGTAAGTCTGAGGGATGCCTGTAATTTATAACTCCTAGACCTTGTGAAAAACGTTCAAGTCTGCTGACAGTTGGCATACAATAAATATTTATTCTTTGTTTAATAACTAAAAAGAAAAGTACTCACCAAAACTGAATCCTCCATTTCCTTTTGATGATAAAGCAGGTTCAGCAGCTGAAGACAAAAGGCGGAAGCTTTTCAAAGTAGTAGAAGGTCTTAAGAACTAATGAGAAAAACAAAATTGAAGCAAACATAAAACAAATTCATATAATATTAAAATTATTCTTAGTTACGTTTTAAATTTATTGCATGCAATAAAAATATTATGAAATTATTACTAACTTTTGAGATGAACATCTTAAACGAGCTACGACAAACACCTACTACGTCAAACGATAAACGGATAAAAAAAGATAAACAAAAACGTCAACAATTTTTCGCTTTCTCACTTGGTGCCAAAGGTTAAAAAATCATGTGACAAGAAAAGTTTAATCATGGAGTAAAAAATTGTTGTGTCAACCATCTAGGCTGGGATTACGGTGCCTTGTGCTGCGTTTAATGCTGCGTTTACACTATGGCTTATCAGGTCTACAAGGTCTGCGAGGTCTGCCAGGCGTGGGTTTAGCCTGGTTTAGGAGGGTCTGCGTGGTCTGCGAGGCTTGGTCTCTGTGGTCTAGGCCTTGGCTTTAAAATACTAGACCCAACCAATCAGCGTGCTTCATTTTTCTGTATTCCGCCGTTTTAAAAGATTGAAGAAGCAGACGACAGCTTATGATTTTAAAGACTATTTGAAATTAATAAGGGATTTACAAATTAAAGGTACGTAATGGTTTTTCAGATGTTTTTTAACATTTCTTTACATTGTTTCATAACTGTAGAAGTTTCTTTTATAAAGCTATACAATCGTAAGTTACTATTTTCATGTATTTACATACTACGCTACTAAAATTAATTTGTTAACTATATTACTTTTTAATATTACCAAACTCTATAAAACGATGTATTCGTAAATTCTTTAATTTGCATCTTCCTGTATTTACATACAACGCTGCCTATGCATTTGTTAATAGATAATTATGTTCCTCATTTCCAAATTCTTTAAAATTAACCTGGTTTCATATGCATGAATTTAAAACAAATTTGATAGTATATGAATACAAATTAATATAATACGGTCGTCATTCTATTATAATGTACGGTAATCCCTTTTTTGTGAATAAATAGTTTCATTTCCTTCAGGAATTTATTTGATATTCTATTTCAATCAGGGTTCGTTGATATATATCAATGGATATATATCTTGATATATATCATGATATATATCCGATATTTATTTTCAAAATATCAAGGTTTTTGATATTTTCGATATTTTCATACATTTGATGTTTATTTTCAAAATATCACGTTTTTCATATTTTCTAAATTTTCTTATATGTGATATTTAATTTCGAAATATTTTCAGCCCAAAGAAGTGTAAATGAACTCTTCAACTGTTATTGAAAATTAGCCCATCTGTAAAAATAACTAAAAAAGAATAGCAATAGCTCACAAAATACTCCCTGCCCTCCAAAAGTTATTTTTTGACTGTACCTGCAACTTTCCCATTCCTATCATAAGAAATCTGTCTTTGAACAATACTTGTATTGATTCTATTTTTAGGCTGCATCTGCTAGAGTGGGATAAAGGGGTTAATTGAAGGTTGGATTTTAGCAAAAAATCACAAATTTCTAGCTTTATGTTTGAAACTGAATACTTAAAATGTTGAACCAATAATTTGGTTTGATAATATTAAATTTGAACAGCCCACGAAAGATAATTTAACTAATCAGTTGTTTACAACTTTCCTTCAACATATGTATTAGAAAGAATCTTTCCTAGTTTGGTTTAATTTAGTCTAAACCAGTGGTTCCCAACGTGGGCGTATGCCCCACTGGGGGGCAATTTCAAATTTGTTGCTCACTCTTTTGCTATCAGTTTCTTCTGTCCTTTTTTTCAAAGTATTGTAGTAGACTAAAAATGAATGGAATGCAAACAAAATTTTAAAAATCAGTTTTTTTAAATGTTCCCAGTGAAAACTTTAAAATACATTTAACGTCAAAATAACTATACGAATAACTTTTTAAAAGTATCTTAACAACAGTTCAATGGGATACCTAGTAGCAGTGCTACTCCACTCCCTGTAGATGAGTAAGAGTATAGCAAATCCTAGAGGAGCCACGAGAAAAGAGTTTAAGCGTAGCACACAGTACTACAGTAAAAAATAGAGAAGTTGGAAAAATTTAAATATGGAGAGGCTGAAAATTTATGAGAGAGTAGTCCGAGGGCTACGTATCTTAACATCATTTTATTATTAAATTTCATTATAATTTTTCTGGAACGCATTTTATAATTTTTCGTAACGCTTTCGATTATTTATTGAGAGAGATTTCTATTTGCTTTGCTATATATAACTCGAAGATTCTCTTGATGCTTGAAACTACTTAAAAGTATGTATAACTTTGACTGTCTCGAACATATTTTAACCTAAAAATATATTTGAAGTATCTGAATTACGTACTACCAACTTTATAAAACCTATAAATCTTAAATAGCATTAGAAACGGAAATGGGTAAATGGAAGACAATGATGTTGAGAAAGGAGAAACAGAAAAAAATGTGACGGGAATAAAATAATGGCTACTTAATTTTCATAAAGATTAGAGTTTTGAAATGCTTCTTGTGTGTTGGGTTATCATTTAAAAAAAAGTTAGTGTTGACAGCTCTTCCTCCAACTCTTAATAAGTCACAAAAATGAATTATAAAATGTGTGAATGCTATCACTTTGAACGTTAAATGTAAGAGTCTCTTCAAGATATTTTGTGAAGATAAAAAGGCAGAATGTACAACACCTTTTTTTTTTTAACATTGAGGTAAGTTACAAAGTACAACAAAACTCTTTTTGACACAAAGGCGAAGATGTATAATCTCATTGCATTTATAAAATGATGTTAAAAACACATTTGCCACAGAAGATTCACCTCTTTGATAAGTTTAACAATACTTCTTAATTTCACATTTTTTAAGTTTTATTATGCTTCACCTGTGTGAACAGCTTTCACTTTTTTGAAAATAAGAGACATAATTTACAGATTAAGGAAGGGGGGCATAGTGACTTTACTGATGTTTTGGTGGGGCGTGGCCAATAAATGGTTGGGAACCACTGGTCTAAACAGAGCAAAAAAATTAAAAAGACGTCTCCGGACAAATTTAAAAGCAAAATTCAATAAGTTTAATGCATTGAAAAGCAGAAAGGGTTGAGTTTGGGGTCCTGAAGACGTCAGACGACCGTTGCGGCTTTGAGCTTAAATAATTTTATTCTGTTTTTAGTTTTGCACTAAAAATCTTCACTCATAAAAATGTAAAAACTTATTGCAATTAAAACTTATCTTAGGATAGAAAAAACTCATGTTTTAACGAACAATTCTAAGCATCTAATTTGGAACCAAGGGTGGGAATTTTAGGACTTAAAATGAAATATTTTAATGCAAAATACAAATAATAACGGCTATTTTCTAATATTGATCATCCATTATAAATTCTCATTTCAGTAGCAGCGAGCTTTTACATTGTATCTTCCTTTTAAATAGCATTAATGCTCTCATATAGCCTCCTAAAATCTGTTGAATGTTTTAACAAAATTAAATACCTATTCAGTACAAGAATATCAGATTAAAAAAGTGTTAAGATACTGTTAGGGAATGAAAAAGCAGGCAAACTTGAATCCGTGTTCAAATTCTTCAATAGAAAAAAAAAACAACAACTTTATTTTGTACTTCAAAATTTGTTGTTTAAAAAGTATATTTTTTTATAAACTTGAAACTGTGTTAGTGAAAAGCAACTTTTGAACTCTACAGAAAATTGTGTTTTCAATTATTTGATCATCAATTTTGAACGAAAAAATAAAATAAGACATTTTGAATATTGTTTTATTATGTTTTCATTCTAAAAGTAATATGTTTTAGATTCTAAGTTATATTAAGTCTAAAAACATTTATAATCAGCAGTAATCTGACAATTTTGAAAATATCGGATATATATCGAAAATATCGGATATATATCAAAATATCGGATATTTTCGATATTTTCAAAAATATCATGATATTTACGAACCCTGATTTCAATGCATTTTTAGTACTGACAATTTTTTAATTTATCCTAAAACTAGCAACAAATTTTTAACCATAGAATTAATTTTGAATTAACTCCAAAGTTTTCTCTATTATTTTTATATAATTGACTGATCATAGCAAACTCTGCATACATGATTTACATTATTATTAATCAGTTTTAAATGTGTTAATTTTTACAATGATACGGTACTATCTAAAAAGTAATATGAAGACTTTGAATTGTATTTAGCTTCTTATCCTCCCCCTAAAAAAATTCTAATGACATATAAAATTTAACTTTTTTTAAATTGAACAAACTTGTTTTTAAATAAAGTTTTTACTTGTAATTATTATTAATAATTTATAAACCATCCCTTATTCTTTTTAAAATTTTATCTTATATGTTTATCTTTCTGTAGTTTTCTTTAATAGTTAATCAGTAGTAGTATATTAAAACTGTAAAATCTAGAACATGAATTTTTTCTCTCCACTTCCCCACAAGAGATGATTTACGATTGAAAAGTTCGTAAATTATTTTATTTTTTTTTTTTTTTTCAGAAAGAGTTTGAAAAACTTTCAAACCTATAAAAGTTATACTTGAAGTAGAGATTAGAATCTGCTGGTGCCAAGATAAATACATATTTTACCAAGTTTGCTCTCAGGATATCGCAGGTGTGTAGTCTTCTATAATAAGTGACTACCATTTGTGATCTTCTGCAAGAAAGTGGATTGTCTGATGCTCTTGGACTATGTGCTGTTTTGTTGTTTTCTACTTAAAATTCATCAATCAGGAACTCTCGTATAAATAAAGT
Source organism: Maratus speciosus (assembly GCA_963932465.1). NCBI lineage: Eukaryota > Metazoa > Arthropoda > Arachnida > Araneae > Salticidae > Maratus > Maratus speciosus. Next base: position 468,378,047 of record OZ010798.1, read on the forward strand.
ATTACTAACTTGTATGACTGACTGTAAGTATGTAGTTTTTTTATATATTTATTTTCTGTTGCTTAGAACGAGAGATTTTGAAATGCATTCTACATTGTTTTTGTTGTTTTTATTAGTTTATTATACTCTTTTTTTTTCTATTCATTTACATTGCAGGGTGTTTTCAATGGGACATTTTCAACAGTTATGTGAATGTTTGTCGATTGCCTGTTGACCCGACTTTTACATGAGATTTGCATGCTTTTTTTGAAGATATGAATCTTCAATAATATTCGTGTATGATGATTGTAAGTAAGTCATTTTTCTCAAAAGTACATGTTCTGTATTTTATTTATCATTGTTTTATCTTTTATATATAACGTCATTTTTCTCACAAAATCAATCTGTATCTAAGAAAACTTTATTCTCAATACAATATTTATTATTTAATTCCTTTTATTCTTTAATCAATGTTTTCTTCGCATTAGTTTTTTTAATTTATAAAATGGCGTTAAATGATCAATTAAAAAAATGTAGTTTATGTAAATATGTAAACTATGTTTTATATAAACATCGAGTATATGAGTATTCTGTTAGTGGGAAGCAGTTAACCTCTACCTCCCTCCCTATACACACTTTTCAAGGATTTGATATTGCAAAAAATGTGTCGCTCAGACTTTAAAAAATTCTGAAATTACACGAAAGCTAGAATAACTTATCAGATTTGTCTAAAATAAGATCACAGTGTTAAATAAGCAATTTAAGCACAGTAATTAATTAGTAATAATGTATATATTTGAGAATATGGTTATGTATATTGCTTCGTAGCTGTGAACTATGATCAAATGATATCTCTTCCATTTCTAATTCCTTTTTCTTCCATTTGGTACACCTGGATAATTTTAATTTAATATCAGCTTAATAATTATTAATATATTTTATTTAATATTGAAATAATATAAAATGTATTATCTGTGATAGTATCATGGTTTTTAATTGTTTAATAATTATTAAGCTGCATATGTAATAATCTAATGTATTTGATTTAATATTTGTTAATGTTGAACTAATCTAAAATGTATTATTATTAATGTTGTTGTTTGTTTTTTTTTTTGTTTTTTTTTGTTGTGATTTGGGTTATTTATTTACAATTCTTTGAAGTGATATGAATTATTTATTTCATTAGTATAAGTTATTGAAATTATCAGGAGCATATGGTGTATTTTAGAATTTAATTAAAATGTGTCAACATTGTAATTAATTTTGGTACTTTTCGGTTAGCCGGGTGCCACTGTTATCTATACATATTTGTAAATATACACATGTATACATATACATATATTGCATATATACACACTTATGTAAATGTATATGTATATATACATACATTTATATTACATATATATGTATATATAACAGTGGTGCCCGGCTAACCGAAAAGTTCCTTAATTTTTATAAAGCTCTGAGCTTCAAAATAAAATAAGTGATATTGTTTGTTTCGCTCAATCAATGTTTATAATTCACTGGGTCATTCGATGGTAACTTACGTTACATTTAGAACAGTTTACTTCAGTAATTTTAGTAATAAAAGACAAAAGAAAAAAAAAATATTAACAATGCAAAGTTGACATGATTTGTTAATTAAACCTATTCAAAGATAAATTTAGATGATAATGGCCTAATTTTAGTGTTTTTTCTTGAACTCTGCCAGTTATATTTATTATGGTAACTGACATTACTGAAAAAGTAACGTAAGTTGCCATAAAAAATGTAATTTTCATTTTCTAGGTAATTTTTATCCAAATTGGCCTTTGGATAGGTTTAATTAACAAATCATGTCAACTTAACATTTGAAAATTTTTTGGTGTTATATTACTGAAATTACTGCTGTAAATTGTTTTAAATTATAACGTAAGTTACCATGGAATGACCTTAGTATTCAACGACAATCAAAATTGGAATTTATACGTATCCGGTGTCATAAAATGCTATAATTTGAAATAAGTCTTCTAAATTTTTGGGTCAAAATTCATTAAACAAAAAAAAAAAAAAAAAAAAAAAAAAAAAAATGAATCCATGCTTTTATGATTTTTACGCTTTTAGATTTCGCTCACAAAATTTACATTTTTCCTATAATATATTTTGTAAGTAAGCTGCAGCTTCATACTTTATTTTAAATATGAATTAACTAAGAAATTGTGAGCATAGCAAGTAAAAGTTTTTTAAATGTTTTTTTTTTTTTTTTATCTCAAAAGATTAGTTTTGAGATGTTAATGAAAATATTCATAGCTGCTGAATCAGAATTTAGTTCAAAAGCGTTTTGAGAAATTTAAATGACCATATAGGTATAAAATTTATCACTTGTATGGTTTGGTTATTTTATTTAGTTGTAATTAATGCAGTTTATAAATATAACATATGGAAAGTAATGATGTTTATTAGTAAAACATATTGCGCATTAGCTGCGTTTGGTTGTCCCCCCCTGCTTTTTTTGGAAAAATAACCTTTATGTATAGTGCGTAATATAAATAAGTGTGTTTTATTGAATTCTTCTACGTGTGGAAAGCATATTCTCTTATTTTTTCTATTTAAATTATTCTACACTGACTATTACTCATGCTGGTTAAGCTATTTAATACTTATATTCAGTGGTGTAGTCGTAAAAAACACAGATGGTATACGCTCAAGGCAGAGCGTATACCCTAGAGTGTATATACTATGGACATTTTGAGAAACAGAGGGCATACGGTGCTCCTTAAATAAATCCAGAGGGTATACGGCGTATACCCCCGTATACCCTCCACTACATCCCTGCTTATATTTAACTTCTGAGTATTTTTGGTACTTTTATGTCACTTGTGTACAAATCTTTCCAATAACACTTTTTTTTTTACACACATGAAAATTAGAAACAATATTTTGATGATATATTTTTTTTCTGCAATTGAATCAAAATGAGTGAAAGGCATGTATTTAAATGCGACATATGTATTAGAATGAAATGAGTGAATGGTTTATATTTAAAATTAAGTGAATGCAATGCAAATGATGACAAAGGAAAAATATTTGTTGATTTATCGCCTGTGCCGACTAACAGAAAAGTACCATATTTTTAAATTATTTTTTATATTACTATGCAAATCGTGAAATGAAGAGTTTTAATGTTATTAATAATTAATGTTATTTTGATTCTGGGTTTGAAATTTTAAGTTTATTTATTAATTATACTATGTTAACTCTCATGGAAAGATGCTTGCAAACTAATATTAAACCAATGGTAACTTTACAAATTTATCATTTGCTTTTGAATATTTTTAAATAATTTTTTCTGTTTTGCGTGGGACATGTCTAATTGGGTATCTTTTTGCCCTTGATTTCAGGTGCAGTTTTTCAGAGGAAAATTTCAGTTTCAGAACTTGTTTCAAAATTAAAAGTGCCCTCAGAAGAAAAAAAAACTGCAACCAAAGAAATAAAAAGTAAACATATTTGGTTAGGCATCAGGTTCAGGTTGCCCAGGCCAAAAAAAAAAAAAAAAACCCAAAGTATTCAAATGCAAATAAGAATTTTGAAAAGAACATTGCCGTTGGTTTAACATTTAGTTTCAGTGTTCTTGTGTTACTACTAGAGATGAGAGATATGGCCTTGGGCTCGATTTTTGTACCATTCTTCGAGCTCGGGTGGGCCCAAACTCATTCATTCTGAAATTAACAATTTTATTTATTCTCATACAGAAAAAAATAAAACAACTTTTTTCCCTTAAAAATTACTTATTCCATTTCAAGTCATTTTAATGTTATTTTTATCAGAATGAAAGGGAAACAGAAATAGTGTTTTTTAAGCTCTTTTTAGATGTGTTTGTAACTATATAAATACGAAGCACCTATAGTCTTCATCTGGTTTGTCCATCTGTCCGCATATAACAGTGCAAAAAATACCCAACCAAATGGTTTGAAATTTAATATATATATATAATCGTTGCAGAATTTTGTCAAGTCATTTCAAATTTTAAGAAAATCAAATCAAAACTTAAAAAGATATTAATAAAAGTTTTCTTCATTCTATTAAATCCTATCGTACATAATTAATTCAGTGATATCCCATGACATGTAATGATTCTAGGTTGCCATGTTGATTACGTCATATTTAAGATGGAATCCTATTATTTCCATATTACCTCCTTTTTTTTAGGTATGTCAAGAACATGCTTTTTGGTTTTGATGCACTATTTATTACTTCTTAATTATTATACCAACTGAAAGTTATTAAATGATTATCTCGCTTCTTTCCAAAAAAAACTGTCTTAATAGTTCACAATTTAGCTAGTTACACAGTTTATTTTTACTCAATTTTTACTAATGCATTATCTTCCTTTCAGATTGAAATATAAATACCTTTTTCTTCAGATCAATAAAGTTTTCTGCAAAACATTGTCATCATCATAGACCATTATGATACATATTAATATTGTTTCATTTATTATACGTAGTAATCATTATATTCAATAATATTTATAATATAAAGAAATTTTATTTTGTTTCTGTAACTTGTACTTTCAAATAAAAGAAATTTATTAAAGATTTGTTGTCTTTTATTTGACTATATATTTTTATTATAAATGGTATTTCAGGTATTTGCTTGTTTTGTCTATCATGTAAACCTTGATTTAAGAATTGTTTTTAATTATCTATTTATTTTTTATAAAAAAAAATGGCTAAGATATAAAATGAGAAAAACACTTTCAACATGGTTGAAAAGTATTTATGAATTCAGCTTGTCACACTTGTAAATATACTGTGATTGCATTGTAATTATTAAATGCTAATGATGTTCGCTATAGAGGGTGCTATTTAAATGTGAAATTCAATAAATATAATGCATCAAAAAGTGTTATGGGGACAACAAGTGCTGAAAATGCATTTTTACTGAGTTACGTGTTTTTAAATGGCACATTTAGATATTTCATTTCATTGTATGAAAATATTAAATTTCTTAATAGCTACTGTTGGACAGTATTTCCTAATCTATGCCTAATTTTTCATAATTTGTGTATATTCCTTATACCAGTGGTGCAGCCAGTATCCTTATTTGTAAGGGGTTTTGGAGAATTATTACTCCTTGTGGGATACAATATGTGACAAATAAAAACGAATGTAATGAAAAGCAAACATAATAAGTTTAGCATTTATGTGTTTAAAGGTTTCATAGAAAAGCTTCTTTATAATATAAGGTATTTTCAATACAACTTATTAGTTTTTTAAATACTGTGGGAGGAATTTTGAAATGTCACCTTCTTTTGCTGCTGCAGTGTTTATACAAATTAAGGGCTGTGCATATATAAAATTATCATTTTAATGTGTGTGGGAGGGGGGGGGGACCTGACGTTTGATTGTCATAAGATATTTTTGGGGAAAGTTTTTTTTTTTTTTTAATCCAAACGATATTTTTTGTTTTAGTGCTTTAATTTTTTCTTTACATCAAAATAGTCTTATACCTTTTTAAATAGTAAGTGTAGTTAGATGTTAATTGATATACAGTTGTTTAAATGTAAAATCATATCTTTATGCAAACGCAAACATATAAAAATAAAAAGGATTTTTAAACATTGATGATGATTTCATTAAGGTGTGTGTGTGTGTATGGGGGGGGGGGGGGGTGTCGAGGAATGATAACGTATGATATTGTAAGTGATGGGGTGGGGACTAAAATTACCTAAATGTTGATAACATTATATATATACAACACCATACAATAGTTTTAGAACGGGAGTAAAATTATTGCAAATTTAAAACAATTATCAGATTTCTCAGCCCTATTTTCAACCATCTGCTATAGTTTATAATTTTTAAAAAATGTTATTTAATTTTCTAATGCAACTTTTTCTTTTATATTGCCACAAAAAGAAAATGGGTATGAGCATTATTTTTATAAATCAATTAAAAAATCAGACTCACTGTATTTTCACATGCAAAAATGGCATCATTTTGAACAGATAATGCATATGTTTCATATATAAATTTTTAAGCCTTTACTATAAGTGTTACCATAGTACCTTTATTTAAATGTAACATCACGACTAAAAGTATATAGAAAATGGCGTCATTTTCATGTAATCATTGTAGATTTAATTTTCACAAGCGATACTGTAAGTTTCCATTTAAAAATATTGTTTTATCATCAGGTGAGGACAATAATTTCTCTTCTGAAATTAATGTCCATTATCTATAAAGTAAAAGCTTTATTTTCAAACTGTCCAAAAGTAAAATTTCACGAAATGTTACATTTAGTTCCTTTTTTTTTCCAGTTACATGTGCCAAAGAAATTCTGTATTCTCCCTTATAAAACAGCGGGAATTTACTATTATTGTGTCAAAGTAATTAATTTTTTCTTCATTGTCGTTTTAAAGATTTATAGCTCAGAAGGTAGTGTCACAGATGATAATAATATAAATAATGAGACAGGCAGTTAACTGTTGCACCAGAGAGTGGTGTTGCCGTAGCAACATCATACGCTCTGCTGCAATGTGAAATGAGTGGTAACCTGATTACTGGTGATGTCTTCGATTAGGTTTTTCATCAGTGTTGGTATTCATTTCACATTGTAGCAACATAATGTCAACATTAAAGCCAAACCATACATATAACAATTAAGAAAACAAAAGTAAGCTCCTACTGTCATTTTTTAAATGAAGAATTGAAGCAGTTATCTCTTTTGTCAGGGGGTCGTCCCTGCCCTCCTGGACCCCTGTTTAAGGTAATTTCTGAACACTTAAGGGACAGTTTCCCTTTTCAACAATTTTCTTTATTTTAAATATGATTCAAATGGTGAACTCACTGAATTTCAATGTTCAACTAAAAGTACATTTTGAAAAAATTTTATAAAAATTTGAATTTTTTTAAATCTCTACTTTTAAAAAAATTGATATTTTTGCCCTTTTTTTTTTTTTTTAGATTTTCAAATGTGTACTACACAAACTTGCACATGGATTTTTAGACATATCTAATATTACATTTATTATGATTTTTTTTACTGATATATATATAGTGCAAAACGATGAAATCTAACATCATATACTTTTTTTTTTTTTTTTAAATAACAAAAAACCTAAATGCTAATTCCATGCGCAGATTTATCACATATGTAATAAAGAACATGCACAAAAAAAAGCTTAAAAATCTCTATCTCAAATACAGAAAAAGCCTTAAAACATGAAAGTGAAGAAAATATGAAAATGGAGAAAAAGCATTTAAAGTTTTAATTTGTGTGGTAATTGCGCTGAGTGTTTTAACAAAATTTACAATACCTCGCGATATATTTACGGTATGGATAAAAATGAGGTATCAAAATATTCACAATTAAACAGGGTTTCATTTAATATTAAAAAAGAAAAATCAATTTTTTGACCAATTTTAAGGTAAACTGCCCCCTTAAATCAAAGGGAAAAATAAATGTAAATTTTATTTTGTGGAAAGGAGGGATCGTACCTCTTTCCCAGACAACAACAAAAAAAAAAGATTCATTTTCTCTCTGTGTTTCATTATTTTAAACTGTTTGAAAAGAATAAATTTTATTTTTTTCAGAGTCAGAGAAAGAGAAAATTAGGGGGCAATTGCATTTTCTTGCTTCCCTTGTGGGCAATGAGCTTAGAAAAACGCGTAATTTTTATTAATTTACACGTAATTAATGTCTGTGCAAAAGAAATTACGGCGCAAACAATTCTGACACGTTCATTTCGATACGAATACGAACGTAAACAAACAAACACGACTGTCCCTCCCTTCCCCCAACCTGCAAATATACGCATGCGCAAGCCAAGTTCGTATGCCGTAGTGTGGACGCAATTTTTTCGATTCTTGGACCTGAAAGACCCAACAGACCTGACAGGCCACATAGTGTAAACGCAGCAAACACTATGTGGCCTGTCAGGTCTTTTGGGTCTTTCAGGTCTACGGCATAAGAACTTGGCTTGCGCATGCGTATATTTGCAGGTTGGGGGAAGGGAGGGACAGTCGTGTTTGTTTGTTTACGTTCGTATTCGTATCGAAATGAACGTGTCAGAATTGTTTGCGCCGTAATTTCTTTTGCACAGACATTAATTACGTGTAAATTAATAAAAATTACGCGTTTTTCTAAGCTCATTGCCCACAAGGGAAGCAAGAAAATGCAATTGCCCCCTAATTTTCTTTTTCTCTGACTCTGAAAAAAACAAAATTTATTCTTTTCAAACAGTTTAAAATAATGAAACACAGAGAGAAAATGAATCTAACTTTTTTTTTGTTGTTGTCTGGGAAAGGGGAACGATCCCTCCTTTGCACAAAATAAAATTTACATTTATTTTTCCTTTTGATTTAAGGGGGCAGTTTACCTTAAAATTGGTCAAAAAATGGATTTTTCTTTTTTAATATTAAATGAAAGCCTGTTTAATTGTGAATATTTTGATACCTCATTTTTATCCATACCGTAAATATATCGCGAGGTATTGTAAATTTTGTTAAAACACTCAGCGCAATTACCACACAAATTAAAACTAAATGCTTTTTTTCCATTTTCATATTTTCTTCACTTTCATGTTTTAAGGCTTTTTCTGTATTTGAGATAGAGATTTTTAAGCTTTTTTTTGTGCATGTTCTTTATTACATATGGGTCATTCCATGTCAAATCACCCAGAATTTTCTAAAAATGACACCCGCCACCTTCAATTTTGATAAACTTTGGTGTATTTGTAGAATTTTTAATGCTGATTCCAAAAATGCCAATCATATTGAAATTGATCAAACGGTTTGTGAGTTATGAGCTTTTAAATGTCTTCCAAGATGGCCGATTTGCTGCCATTTTGAATAGCACATGTGACAACGTAAAGGTCTATAACTTCTTTCAGGTTTAAGCTAGAACTTTCAAATTTTTTTTTGTTCTGTTCAGAATAAAGTATACTTTCATTTAAACTAATTTTTGTGCAGCTTATTCCATTAAAATGCTGTCAGAAAATGACTTTTTGCCATTTTTTAAATTAAAAAAAGGCATAACTTTAATGGCTGATTTCCCCCATTGTTCCCCCTTCAATTTTCATCTAATTGCATAAATAGGCAGCTCAAAGTGTGTTTTGATGCCTGATAAGAAAATTTTAATGGGCAGTTCGCAGGTGTTTTGTTTAAAGAAGAATTTCAATTTTACTGACCTTCCATAAGTAACGGAAAGTACAAGATAATGTTGATATTTCTTTTATTACCAGAAATATCATACATATTTACATCTAAAAGTTTGATAAGGCCTTATCTTACATAAACATATATATATTTTTTTAATGTGGCTAAAAAGAAGGGGAATCCCACAGGAATGCTAATAATGAATTCCTGCAAGACACAGAAGTATTTTCCTAACAAATTGAAATCTATAGCAAAGTTTCAGTAAATTATAAGTAAAAAAGAAATAATGGGAAAAATTCTACAAATAGTCACATTTTATAGCAAAATCATACATGTATATAATACAAAATATAATTTAAAAAAAATACATTAAGTAAATATTATCATACTTTAAAATTATACAAAATAACATTTAGCACATACACAGTAAAAATGCTATTGAAAATATATATACATCAATAACAATTAAAAATAAAGACAATTAATAAAATTTGTTCTCTTTATATTTCGATTTTATTTCCTTCTAATTTTATGTTTTACCCACTTGGTGCTTATTAAAGCACTGGTTGCATCACCAAGTTTATATATTCTACCATTTGTAGTATTGATGTCACATGCACAAAGGATATGACTGAAAGGCACAATACAACTGTCATTTTCTGTCTAATAATACGAAGGTGATGGGCCATTGTGAATGCATGAATTTAACAGTTGCATCTCCTTCTTTTTTGTGGAGTTCTGACACTAAGCCTATACACCAATTCAATTCATATACAATAACTTTTAAGGGATGGAATATCCAAAGTCTCTTTAATATTCCTATCAAAAGATGAACAAACAGAAAAATTTTCATCAGTATTTATTCTTTTTCCACTTATTAATAAGTTTTCTGTAGATCCATAATAATGCATACTGCATGTTCCAGGAATTGTCGTAGCAAGTTGCATCCGATGAGACATGTTGTTGCGCAGTTTTAACATGTCACTTTTTGTGATGATAAAAAATGTTATACCATCAATGTTTTGTCTGCAATATTCATAAATCATAGCCACATTTGCAATTTGATCATGCAACGGCCTTTGTAGACTTGCTTTTGTCACAAGTCTTTTAACAGTCCCCCCACCCCATCTATAACGACTATCTCGTTATATATGTTTGCATTTTATTCTCTCCCCCCCCCCCACCTGTTTCAATTAAATTCGGTTTAATAACTTATTTATTTTAGTGCGCTATAGTCAAACAGTGCAGCCCCTAAATTAAATTCAACATTTAAAAACTAAATCGATTGTATTAACAGCCCTTCACATTTAAATTAAATTATTCTAAGTACTCATCTCTTTAATAAAATAAAATCAGTGAATCACTCTCCATTTTCACTTTCTGATTCTTTCACACATACGCTTTAACCTTGTTCAAAATTCGTTACGGCTGACTGTTAGTTTCAAAAGCATTTTAACTTCGGTCATTTCCTTATTTGGGCATGAATATAACTCATCATTTAAAATCACTTTACATGCAATCTACTTATTAGAATTATCTTCGCTTCACACCCTTTTGTTCAGATGTATGGCAATTCTGCATTTTTGTGGTAAAGTGGTTCATCTTTGATCTAACATCTGGTCTAGAAAAATACAGTCTCATGCTTTTTAGCCTAACGAATTCGGTCTGTTACTATGTCCTTTCCAGATAACACTTTTTATTTTTTTACATTTGACCGCAGCTGTATCAATGTTCAGATGAGTCTCCGTCTATCATGACTCAGGAATGTATGCAGCCCACAATCTGCCCCCCCCTACACAATTAATATGGTAGAACCCTACTGTACATTTTTGGCGAACATACCAGCCAATGTTTCTCTTAGCCCCTGTGCATGGCGCAAAAATACTTTTAGATTGGCGATATTGTAGTCCGCCAAGCAAGAAAGTTGTAACTGTATATTCGAAATTATTCCTGCTTTCTCTCTAGCCTCGTGATGACGTCTTAAAAGAGGCTCCTTATGGCTTTCCCACTGTACCTCCCCCTTCGACCTTCATCATAAAATAAAGGAAAAGTTCGTTCTACGAATTGGAGTTTTTTTTAATAGGACCTGGTGTTTTAAAATCTTTTGTCATCGCAAACAGCCATCTCTTTACTAGCAAAAAAAGTCTTCATATAAATTGGTCTCCGTGACCAGTTTTTTTTCTCCATTAAAAAAAAATGTAAGGGAGAGGTACTTGCTTCCAATCCTTTTTTTTCTGCATGGACTTCTTGCAGCGATGGATTCCTCCCGGCTGTCGCACCGCTCTGTTGCAATGAGCTTCGAGGATCTCGCCCCCTCACCTATCCAAACAACGACGCGCTGATTTTCTTCGCTTACCCGCTGCGTGGATTTCATCATGGAGTGAACTTTTGCCCTGGACGACTGCTCTTCGCCGATGGAGTATCTGTCCCTGCCTGCTCGTCTGCTCTTCCCCTTTGCCAACCCCTGGAGTTGTGGAATCAGCTGCACGCTCCCCGTCGCTGAAGAAATCTGCCTGCCTTACATCCTCCCGTCACCGAAGAAATCTGCCCGCATGCAAACTTATCTCTCGGACCATTGCCCCGGCCCATCATCGCATCATATGTGTGAAAGTTTTCGTGTGAAAGAGTCTACTAAAATTAGAAATCAACTGCAAATGTTTCCTTATAATAGCAATATTAGTGATGTCACAACTTCGACAAGTTCCGTGTTGAGAAACCTTTCGAGTCTGTGTGAAAAATGATACAAATTTTGTGTGAAGTCATCTGTTCAGTGAAGCACTGATTTCAAAACAAAAAAAAAAACCCCTGAAAATACATGTGTTCGTTGAAAAGAACATCCGAGCGAGTCGGCGATTGAATCAAGACTCTCGCTCTCATTTCTATTTACACAGCCAGCCTCCTCAATATTCTGAAAAGTGTCTTTGGTTAACTTTTTACCATACGACACCACTGTTTGTGAAAGAAATGCCTCAGTGTTTTTTTTCATGATCACTCTTGATTAAAATATCCACCCCAATTTGTCCTACGAGCTGCTCAAGTGTGCTATGTGTGTTGTGCGTAAACTTATCTGATGCTACGGTCAAAATGTGCAAAATATTTAGGTTTGTGAAATGCTAGTGTGCGCGTTTGTTGAGTCATTCTAATCAAAGGAGTCAATCAAAAAATCATTCAAATGACTCCTGAAGTTGTGCTCCATAAATTCTCCGTTGTACACAAATAAAAAAAAAAAGATTCATAGAGAGTCACATAAATATGCACTAATGAAAACAAAAGTTCTCAATTAAAAAACATGAAAGTGCATTAGTATATAAAAAAGGAAAAAAAAGTTTCAATAGTGCTAGATTTACTTAAAATGGCACATTTTTAGAGTACAAAAGCATATTTTCATTCCTCCCATTTATTGGCTTTCCTTTCGACTAATTTTCTTTTCAGTTAATTCTGGAAACGTTGTTTTAAAATTTTCAAAGTTGTTTCGTTCCATTTTTGTGCTTTCTTACTCCATAAGTACTCACAAGTACTTCATAATTGATTTTATTAATATTATTGTGTTTTTGTACAAGATACGAAAACACAATGATATTGCTATTTTTGATATTTTGTGTTGTCTATTATAATATTTATAAATATAATATAAGTAGTTTTTTTCCCATTGCATTGAATGTTCCAATATCTTTAGTTATTATGATATACATTCACCTTTGCTTAACTTTTAATGCATATTAAAATATATTAATTTTTTTTTTTCTCTCAAAAAGAGTTAACGAAGATTATATTTTGTCTCATATATTTTTTCTAGTCCGCCTTTCGGCTTGAAAATATTTTAATTTGAGAAATTTTTTTAATTTCTGTCCTTTTAGAGAAACAAGGACAGATAGCAAGTTTTTTTTTCTCTGTTAAAAAGGATAAAATAAGTTTTTATTTCAGTTGCTTGCTCCTACCAGTTTTACTTTGAAAGGCGTACATTTTAATCCATTAAAAAAAAAAATAATAATAAAATAGGAGCTATTGCGAAATATTTTTCTGTTTCTCTTTCTTTTGCTTAAAATAAGCAACGATATTTTTACTTTGAGAAACACAATTTTTGTCCCTGGATAAATTTTTTTTTTGTTGTTGTTTGTTTCTCTTATTTTTCTATAAAAGGTTTAAAAAAAAAGACCTTTTGTTTATATTTTAAGTTGTGTGTTATTTTTTAATGTGATTATTATACTATGTTATTTCATTATTTTATTTCATTTACATTTTTATCTGTTATGTATGTGTTATATTTAGATATGTATGCAGAATTTCAGTAACAATTTTTGATTAGAGAATTTGTGTTAGGCAAACCGTTGACCATGTCCGCTAAACAAGTTCAAATCAACATTAACCAATTTGATGGAGATCCGGATTTGCTTAAATTCTTTTTTAACCAAATTAGGTCGGTTGCTGAAATTAACAAATACAGCCCTAAGACTACCATTGCTGTACTTGTAGGGAAGTTAATTGGTCCCGCTCAAAAATTTTATGCTCAGAACCCGGAAATTAAAAAAATCAACGATCTAGATACGCTTGAAAAAGAATTTGTCGCATTTTTCTCACCCCCAAGCAAGTGCGTGGCTGGCGTTGAACTTTCGAGCTTATCTCTTCTGCCAGCGGAGTCAATTAAAAATTTAGCTCACCGATTAAACATGTTAGCCGCAACTGTCTATTCAGATATTAAAGACGAAAATGCCCGTAACACGATTAAACTTATGAAATTTATGGAAGCTGTGCCAGCTAACATACGAATAAAGTTACAAGAAGAAGGCGTCAATGAATATCGTGCTGCTGTTGAAAGAGCGCAGACATTACACGAAATTCTGCATAACGAAAAGATTCTACATTCCTTACCCCTCTGTCAGTAAATCTCAAAATAACATTGAAGAACAATTGAAAGAACTCTCGGAAAAAATTAATGCGTTAACACTCGCACCGCCTGGACCCAAAACTGAAACTAAAAAAAATGACATGCAAGGTAGCCCAAAGTATAACGCAAATGCGATGCACTATAGGAAAAATTTCAAAACGCGAAATTTCCCAAAACGTTTTTCCCCTCACAATTTTCCTCAAAGAAAAGTTGTGACTTGTCAACTCTGTTTCCGCAATGGCCACCAGGCCCATCAGTGTTTTAAATGGAAAAGAGTTAATACACAGAGAAGGGAAAATTTTAACAGACGCAACAATTACCAGGTTCAGGAAAACTAGAACAGAGACACAATTTTTATGCTGATGATTTTGTGTCTCAACCATGTGACTTAACATCAGCAACATTTCCTATTGACCCTACATTACCAAAGATCTCTAAAGAAAGGTTAGTCAATTCAACCGGGTCACAAACTTCACATCACATTAAAATCGCAAGAAATATCACTACTCAAACAGAAAATGAAGGCGATGACAATGTTCACATTATTTGTAGTGTTAATACGCATTCTCCATCACTTCCTCTTGTAAAGGCCACTATTGCAAACCATAAAATCACCCTATTGGCTGACTCTGGAAGTAGCATTTCGTTACTTTCACAAAATTTATTTAATGAACTTAAACCTGTATTAAAATACAAGAGACTATCAACAGCCATAAATATTAAAACCGTCAATTCGGATGTTTCTTTTTCTTCATGTATTAGAGCATCCATTAAGTTAGAAAAAAAAATCCTTCTCGCACCACTTTTATGTAGTGGATATTCCTGAATCCTCCAGTTTTGAAGGCATTCTTGGTTTTGATTTCATTAGCAAATTTAACATTATCATTGATACATTCAATAAATGCATTCACATTAACAACAGCTTGACTATTCCACTAGAAACATCACACACTAAGTCAAAAGTCAGTGAAAGTAATCAATGTAACACCTTATGTGATGTGGTGACAAATCAAAAAGTTTTCTTAACCCGTAAAATAATTCTAGAACCCCAAGAGCAAACATGGTGCTCAGTTTACACAAACAATAATATCAAACATGACATAAACTATCTATTTGAATATTTGGCAGATAAAAAAGAAGTAATAGGTCATGATGCCATTATTCAAATGGATAAGAAAACTAAACGCAAAAAGAAGCCTGTACATTTAAATCATTTCTTTTCTATTTCACTTAAAAATAATTCTGACACTACCATTCATCTCCCTAAACACACAAAAATTGGACATTTATCTGAAGTTGAGGAAATTCTTGACTACCCCTCTGATAATTTGGACAAGCATCATAACTCAGAACAACACTTCCTAAATTTTATCCAGGCATCTAATGAAACATTAAAAAAGAGGAAAAAGGATTTGTCGGCTACCGATTTTGATCTTACACATTTAACTTCTAATGAAGCAAATACAATGACTAAATTATTACTTAATTATTACCCTGCCTTTTCAAAATCATTAAATACACTTGGACATACTGATAAGATTGTACCTGATTTGAAATTTATTAATGACTACCCTATAAAGACTCTTCCATTCCCCCTTCCTCAATCTTTGCAAAAAGGTACTTTAGAACAAATTAAAGATCTGCTTGATGCCAAAATTATTGAACGCCACTGTTCAGAATGGGCTTGCCCCATGCTCTTAGTCAAAAAGAAACCAGACGGAACTGGTAAACAAAAATTTCGTGTTGCCTTAGATCTTCGAATGGTCAATACTGTAATTCAAGGATCATCTTACCCTCTACCTAAAATTCAAACCATCATTTCAAATCTTTCTCAGTATCGATATTTTTCTTCTCTTGACTTTCATCAGGCATATCATCAAATTGATTTGCCAGAAAAATTCCAAAATCAGTTGACATTTACTACTATGTTTGGTTCTTTTAGATACAAGAGATTAGTGTTCGGATTAAAAAACAGCGCTTCTATTTTCCAAGCTTTAATGGACTCTTTGCTTGATGAATTACAATTAGATGGTGTATATACATATCAGGATGATTTCATTGTAGGTGCAAACTCTTTTGATGAAATGTGTAATAAATTAAAAAAATTCTCTCTATCCTAACCAAATATAACTTGACCCTGTCTCCTAGCAAGTGTACTTTTCATAAATCTAGTATTGACTATTTGGGATTTCATGTAGAAAATCAGTCTGTTTCCCCAATTCAGTCAAATATCATAAAAATAACATCTTTTCCCACACCTACAACTAAGCGTCAACTGAAAAGACTCATTGGTGTCATTACATTTTATAAGAGTCTAATTCCATCCTTTTCTGAGTTAGTACAACCACTGATAAACCTAACTACTCCAAAAGTTAAATTTAAATGGACAGTTAAACATCAAGAAATCATGGACACAATACAGAAAATTTTCTTTAATTCTCCCATGGTTAGATTACCTGATTGGAACAAGACATTTTATTTAAATACAGATGCGTCAAATGTTGCTATTTCTGGTGTTTTATTACAAGAGCATGATCAACAACTTTTACCAGTAGCATATTTTTCTAAATCTCTTAAGCCATCAGAAAAAAAATACCCTGCACTTAAATTAGAACTCATGGCAATTTATAAATCTGTTACCGCTTTCAAATATTATTTATATAACAGACAATTTGTAATTCTTTTTGACAGTAAACCCTTAGAAAAATATAACAAGACTACTAATCCAGCTGATATTATCTCTCGTTGGCTCATGGAGCTTTCAGAGTACTCATACACTTTTAAACATATTCCTGGTAAGAAAAATGTTCTTGCTGACTATTTATCTCGCTGTACTTTTGAAAACAATCAACAAACTCTGGATACTAACCCTGAACTTATCCATGACCCTCAACCATTACCTATTGTTGACTATGATACACCAGACAGTAATAATTCATGTTCAAGTGCCACTAAGAAATATGTAAACTATCTTGTATCTGGTAAACAAACAAATCCAGATCCTTTATTGGAAATTTCAAATGAAACTTTCTGCACTGAACAAAAAAATGACACCGCCTTGTCCACTGTTTACAAGGATATTCTAAAGAAAGGACCTTCTCAAAAATATCCTAATTACTTCATACACCCTGATTCGAAAGTTTTAATGTTAAAAAAAGAAAACAATCTTAACAACACTTTTTCATATCACATTGTTGTTCCTAACTCTCTTAAAAGCAAAGTTTTAACAATCTCTCATTTATCTCACTTTGGTTTTAATAAAACTTATGAGTTCCTATCATCAAGATACTTTTGGAAAGGCATGTATGTTGACACCTTAAACTTTGTAGCTTCATGTGTCAAATGTCTTCAATGTAAACATCATCAAACTCCTCCTGCACCCTTACAACCCACCTACACGCCCAGATATCCTGGCCATACTATTAGTACAGATCTCGTTGGACCTTTTTCTAATGGTAAACATATTTTAACTATTACAGATCACTTTCAAGACATGTTGAACTTTTTCCACTTAATGATACATCTGCAGCTAAAGTCGTTAAATGTTTATTCTCTTATATAACCACCTTTGGGAGACCTTCTGTTGTCTTATCAGACTTAGGACCCCAATATACATCTCAAATATACAACATTTTTAATGATACTCTAGGTATTAAGGTACTTCACAGTTCTGTTTCGAGGCCACAAAGCAATGCTCTTTCAAGAGAATAAATAAATCAATCAAATACTCTGTTAATATACTTTTGCAAGAAGGTCACTCATTTGAAAATGCAATATTTATACAAAAGTCGCTCTATAATGGTTCAAAGCATTCAACTACATTATTCACTCCTAATCTTCTGCACTTTGGACGTGAACTCTCATTAATTTTTGACACTTTTGATCAGAATAGCAATCAACCTTTTCTAGATAAACATACTGAAATACATAAACTACTTGAAGATTTACACAAAATATATGACAAGGCTTACAATAACATTAAAACAGCACAGGATAAAAGATATAAACATTACGGTCAGAAAGCTAAATTAAGAACCATTTGTCTCAAAGATATTGTGTACTTAAAATCTGTTGATAAATTCAAACCTAAATACATTGGACCATATATTGTAACTTTCAGACATTCACCTGTGTCATTCTCGATCAAGAGATTGTATGCTGCTGATAGTACAGCATTTCGTGTACACATTGATAGGTTACTTCTTGCACCACCTCGATATGGACATTTATTCGATGCTACAAGTCACTTAAACAATCACAACTTCCCTAATGTTTATCAACCACATACATATAATTTAAGAAACAGAAAATAATATACTTTTGTTTACATCTTTTTCTTATAACATGTATTGTGAAGCTAAGTGTACAACCAGAGGCCTAGGTTGTATGTATGTTGCTTACAACAGATCTTTGACAACATTATGGCTGGCCCATGACTGTTTTCTTCGAAGATCTCTTGTGAACAATATTTTGAATCACTTTACACTCTTTTCATTTTACTGTATACTTTTATGTTATTTACATACACTTAACTATTATTTACAGTTTAACATTTATTTTACATTTCATTCTTTTACGATTACATTTCAGGTAACAGTGATAACTAACACATTTAATAATTGCACTTATGTAAAAAAAGTTTTTTTTTTTCACATGTAATTTGATAACATTTTCTGTAACGCAACCAGTTAGTTACCTTCTAATTATACGACTTGTGCATTATTTAACCTGATTATGACTTTTCATTTTTTTTTTTATGTCTCTCTTCACTCTAGGATTGTCTACCCCTTTTTGATTTGATATATATGTGAAATATATATCTATTTTTTTTTTTTTAATTCTCCCTTTCGAATGTTTTGTTCCCGTTCAAAATTATTGCCCTTAGGGTCCAAAACTTCATTGTGTTGAGAGACAACCCCTTGGAATTGGTGTTCCAATTCACAAAAAATCAATTTTTGCTTGTAAACCGACGTGTGCTCCTTTAGAGGACCGCTAGTGTCTTCGGAGGAGCAGGGACTCATATAAGCAGGCGCTGTATGAGTCTCAAAACTCCCTCCTCATATAAGGCTGAAGCCCTAAGCCGACGCCATAATACTTGTGGTCTACACAAGATTCAGGGTGACACCTTTTTCATGGGCGTGCTTCAGGCACCTCTTTTTTTTTGTCATCCTATGCTGCATGCAAAAACATTACATTTTTTTTTATCATGTCCAATTTCTTTTAAGTCATATTACAATTATTAGTTTACAATTACACATTTCACTTATTATTATTTACTCTTTACTTCTAGTGTTGCATTTGTGTTTATATATTATATTTTTATTGTTACTACTTGTGTTTTTTTCATAAAAATGATCCGAATCAGGATCAATATTTTGATGATGTGCAGCCAAGGGTCTAGTTACATGCTGCTTAAATATTTGCTGTCAGAGTCGACTCAGTTTTAAAAAAAATATACCATGGTATGCAATTTTGAAGAAAATTTTACTGAAGGTGGAGATCCATAAACTTAATTTAGAAAATATTAATTCATAAAATCTCTTAGGACTGTTGAACTATTGATGAAAGAGATATTTTTTTTGTGTTCATGACAGCAACTTGTTTTAAAAAAAAAAAAAACTTTTCTGTTTTGAAAATATATTTATATGTGTAACTATTTGTCTTAATCTTTTGCCCATGCACACGGGTCAACAAAAGTTTTTTTTTTTTGCGGTGTCCCAGGTGATATATATAACGACTATCTCGTTATATATGTTTGCATTTTATTCTCCCCCCCCCCCCCACCTGTTTCAATTAAATTCGGTTTAATAACTTATTTATTTTAGTGCGCTATAGTCAAACAGTGCAGCCCCTAAATTAAATTCAACATTTAAAAACTAAATCGATTGTATTAACAGCCCTTCACATTTAAATTAAATTATTCTAAGTACTCATCTCTTTAATAAAATAAAATCAGTGAATCACTCTCCATTTTCACTTTCGGATTCTTTCACACATACGCTTTAACCTTGTATACAAAATTCGTTACGGCTGACTGTTAGTTTCAAAAGCATTTTAACTTCGGTCATTTCCTTATTTATGCAATCTACTTATTAGAATTATCTTCGCTTCACACCCTTTTGTTCAGATGTATGGCAATTCTGCATTTTTGTGGTAAAGCGGTTCATCTTTGATCTAACATCTGGTCTAAAAAAATACAGTCTCATGCTTTTTAGCCTAACGAATTCGGTCTGTTACTATGCCCTTTCCAGATAACACTTTTTATTTTTTTACATTTAACCGCAGCTGTATCAATGTTCAGATGAGTCTCCGTCTATCATGACTCAGGAATGTATGCAGCCCACAATCAGCCCCCCCCCCCTACACAATTAATATGGTAGAACCCTACCGTACATTTTTGGCGAACATACCAGCCAATGTTTCTCTTAGCCCCTGTGCATGGCGCAAAAATACTTTTAGATTGGCGATATTGTAGTCCGCCAAGCAAGAAAGTTGTAACTGTATATTCGAAATTATTCCTGCTTTCTCTCTAGCCTCGTGATGACGTCTTAAAAGAGGCTCCTTTTGGCTTTCCCCCTGTACCTTTCCCTTCGACCTTCATCATAAAATAAAGGAAAAGTTCGTTCTACGAATTGGAGTTTTTTTTAATAGGACCTGGTGTTTTAAAATCTTTTGTCATCGCAAACGGCCATCTCTTTACTAGCAAAAAAAGTCTTCATACCATCGCAAACAGATTTTCCATGACTTGTAGCAAAAAAGCTCCATTTTGCTTTTATTCCACCAAAATCATGTTCATGGGTTCAAAAATGTTTTTCAATTTTAATATTAGGCAGCAGAGACACCAGTAAAATACTCTACATTTGTAGCTAAGATATGCTTATTATTTAAATGCTGCATGATCAATTTTTGAGCCTGATAAACCATTGGTACATCATGGTCCATATCATCTGAAAGCATGCAAAGGCTTTCACTTTTTAAGCTGCTTCCATTTTTTTGCTTTACATAGAATGCAACTGTATGTAAAGTACAGCCACCAGGCGTATAATGGTAGCTGTTGTGCTTTGTTTTGCAATACAAAAGAAAAGTTCTTACTAAAACCCATTTGTATGAGAGCCTCATGACTAGTAAGATCTTTTTTTTTTTCAAATAAATGCTTTGGGACTTGGATATGTGTGTATGGGGTACAAGCTTTTCAATCTTTTTATGAATAAGATGGATGAAATCGTACAGAGTAGATGTATGTGATGTTAATCGTACTCTGTCAGTTGATACCCACTGTTTATGTTCAATTGCATCTTCAGGATCAAAATCCGGAAATTTTAACTTAAAAAAAATCTTCAAGGACATCTTTCTTGGGACATTTGCTGCATATATGTAACATACAATTTGTATTGTTAGAACTGCAAACCAATTTCTGGATTAAATCTTCATATTTTTCTTCAATCCCTGTTGCTGCAATAAGCAACTGAACTTTCTGATGTATTGTATACATGCAGACAGAATGTGTGCCAGAACTTCCAACTAAGACACAGTGCTTAGGTCGCAGGTCAGCAAATTTTGAAAACTCAATTTTATTATTGGTAGGAAATTTCAATCGAAATTGGATATACAGTTAATTCAGATTACAAAGAAGAAACCTTTTTTGTACATGGGTGGACATTTTTTTATGCTGACCGTATCTCCCTGACCAGGCATGAGACAGGAAAATTCATTATCTTCATGAAATTCTTTCACAGATTTTATAGTGTCTTCCCAAGTATAAACTCTATATTTGGTACTCAGTTACACTAAAGGTTTCAATTAGTTTCTTTCTTGACCATCATGACTCAGGAATCAAAGTTAGCAACTGAATTTTCTCTCTGGGGCTAATTTGTGTAAACTTTTCTTTCACCATCTCCATTAATCTTTCGAATTCTGAAGCTTTTCTTTTGATTCACATTATCTTCATCAGAGCTACTGTTTTCACTCTGAAAAACGTTCCCTTCCAAATCAAGGTTGCAAGCAACATTCTTTCGCAAGGCAATTTTCATTTGCTGTAATTTTCTTTCTCCAGCAGACACTTTCCTGTGTGCAGAAATTGCATGTAATCTTAGTGGTGAACTTCCATTAAGCTTTACGTGATATTTTTCTTTCTGACCCATGTTTGATGTAATTTCTTCAGAAAAATCAGTGGACTGACACAAGTCTTTCTGTTCTTTCACATATACTTCCAGCAAAGCTCTTGCTTTTTTCCCTATAGGTTGAACATAGTTTCTCACCAGGAATGGCATCATTATGTAGCTTATGCCTTTAATTCTTAGCTTGATCCACACTTATCACATGTAAGGATACTTTTCTTGGTCTTGTTAGGATGAAGATTAAATAAATGAAAACATTTCTTTTGCTGAATTTACATATGCAAAAAGTGTTCTCTGTGAGCAAAGCATATTGTTGAGTTTTCGTTATCTTCTAAATTGCATCTTAATGGAAGAAGTTCTTTATTTTTGGTGGATAACTCATTGCGATGGTGGATAGCTTGAGGATTATTTAAATCACAATTTGGATTATTAATATTTAAACTAATATTGTACATTTTTTGTTTATCCATAAGAAAACATCTAACTTAATACAACAAAGCAGCATCATTTATAGTTATAAGATCAAAAGAGAAACTTTAATCTTTTTTAACAGATTGGCATAACAAGTTGTAAAATTCTGCTTAATCTGGTTTGTTGAAAAAATCTTCTGGGAAGTAATTTTAGTCCGATTCATTGAAAATCTCTTTTTGGTAAGTACATCTATCTGGTTGGTTGAAAAACCCCTTCTGACAAACCAAGGTGATATTATTGGTTAAAATTCTGTCTTCTGGAAAGTTCTGGTAATAAATTAACCCAATCAGATAATTTTAGCAATTAATTAATTAGAAATTTCATATTTTGGACAGTAATTTTCGATTTATAATTCAACAATAATTACAGCTTTAATGTTATTTACATTTAAAAAATGAACCAAGTGAAATAAAGTATATAATTTTTTTTATTTTGAACTAAATTTTAAATTTTTAAATCGCCCATTAAAAATTTTTTAATAGGTATCAAAACACACTTTGAGCTGCAATATTAATACAACAGAGTTAATTTTTTAACTAATTATATTTATTTTGAATGTAGATATATTTTTAATAGCATTTTTACCGTGTATGTGCTAAATGTTATTCTGTATAATTTTGAAGTACGATAATTTTTACTTATTGTACTTAGTTAACAATTGTAATTTTATCATTTTGTATAATATACAAGTATGATTTTGCTATAAAATGTGACAATTTGTAGAATTTTTTCCATCATTTCTTTTTTATTTAAAATTTACTGAAACTTTGCAATAGATTTTAATTTGTCATGAAAATACTTCTATGTCTTGCAGGAATTCATTATTAGCATTCCTATTTATAATTCCTGAGGGAATCTCCTTCTTTTTAGCCACATTAAAAAAAAATATATATGTTTATGAAAGATAAAACCTTACCAAACTTTTAGATGTAAATATGTATGATACTTCTGGTAATAAAAGAAATATCAACATTATCTTGTACTTTCCATAACTTATGGAAGTCGGTAAAATTGAAATTCTTCTTTAAACAAAAAACCTACAAACTGCCCATTAAAAATTTTTTATCAGGCTTCAAAACACACTTTGAGCTGTCTATTTATGCAATTAGATGAAAATTGAAGGGGGAACAATGGGGGAAATCGGCCATTGAAGTTATACCTTTTTTTAATTAAAAAAATGGCAAAAAGTCATTTTCTGACAGCATTTTAATGGAATAAATTGCACAAAAATCTGCTTAGATGAAAGTTTACTTTATTCTGAACAGAACAAAAAAAATTTGAAAGTTCTAGCTTAAACCTGAAAGAAGTTATAGGCCTTTATGTTGTCACATGTGCCATTCAAAATGGAGACAAATCGGCCATCTTGGAAGACATTTAAAAGTTCATATCTGACAAACCGTTTGATCAATTTCAATATGATTGACATTTTTGGAATCAGCATTAAAAACAATGCAAATTCACTGAATTTTATCAAAATTGGTGATGGTGGGTGCCATGGCCTGGGTGATTTGACATGGAATGACCCATATGTGATAAATCTGCGCATGGAATTAGCCTTTAGGTTTTTTGTTATTTAAAAAAAAAATAAAAGTATATGAAGATATGTTAGATTTCATCGTTTTGCACTATATATATATCAGTAAAAAAAATCATAATAAATGTAATATTAGATATGTCTAAAAATCCATGTGCAAGTTTGTGTAGTACACATTTGAAAATCTAAAAAAAAAGGGCAAAAATATCAATTTTTTAAAAAGTAGTAGGGATTTAAAAAAATTCAAATTTTTATAAAATTTTTTCAAAATGTACTTTTAGTTGAACATTGAAATTCAGGGTCATTCCATGTGAAATCAACCAATTTAAAGAAAAGTTGTTGCACCATAGTCACAGATTTTTTAAAAATTTTTATTACAGACAGATGTAGTAGTGAAACCATCAAATCTAAAATTTTAAGATAATTTGTGCAATATTGACTGAGATATAGCCTTTTGAAAATTGATCATTTTTACCAAATGGCGGCCATCTTGGATGCTATCCCTATGTCTATAAATGTCCATAACTTGACAACTAATGACTCAAATTTTATATTTCTGGTACCAATTTAAAGCTATTTGTATAAAGAATGCATAATATGATATTAAAACAATAGTATTTTTTTATTTTAATACTGTTTATTACATTCAAACTGAAAATATCACCCTCAAAAAATGACTTACTGTAATGGGTCATAAAAAAAATGACCCATCATAATTTTTTTTCAAACTTGCTAAAAACATTGCTCCATATGTGTACTTTAAATAGAAAAAAAATTGGAGAGGTAAAATTTTTCGTTTAAAAAAAATAGCTTTTTACACATAGGATGTCACTTACTAAGCAGTGACTATCTTAAAACATGTAAATATCCCTGATTTAAGAAATAATGGCCAAAACTAAATATTTTTTAATCCCTGAATTAATGTAAAACTATAATGAAATATAATCTCATAAGTTTTTTGTAGGACCACCCTCCAATTGCTCCCCCCCCCCCCCCCCAAAAAAAAAGAAGTCATTGCTAAAAATGTATAATTGAAAAAAATTAACACTGAAGAAAATAAGAAAATAAATAAAGAATATAATGTATAATTGTAAAAAACCTTTAAATGCAATATATATAAATGAGATTCTACTGCATGTGTATATGTGGAATCTATTCAAAACGTTTTCCATGCAAGAAATTCAATTTTTATACCTAAATTTCTATTTCTTACTTTAAAAATTGCTCACTTAAAAAGTTTTACATTTGTATGTGACTTTATAGAAAAATTCTGCTGTACGCATGTATTTACATCATTCAAGTTGCATTAAATATTCAGATATAAATAAGTCTGTTTATGTATTTTCTATTTCAATAAATTTACATACTAAGAATGACAGAATTCATGAAATGAATGCTAATCTTGCATAATCTATTTTCCTTATTATTTGAATTCAAAACATGATGTAATAATGCATCCTCTTCTATCCTGATGTAATATTGCATCATGTTATATGTTTATGCAATTTTATCATAATGTATCCAACAAATCTTTTGTTGAAAATTTTTTAAACCTTTTGTGGGTAAGCTTATTATAAACTGCATTATATATAAAATTTTAAATAAAAAAAATATTTGACATAATTTATGAATTATTGCATCATGTTGTATGCTGATGCAATTTTGGGAAAAGATTGCTGCTGTATCGTCATCTGTTTTCTAATTGGTTGTAATTAAAGTATGATGAAATATTACATCATAATGTACAAAAAAATTTGACTATCCATTTTAAACATCATTTCTGTTGATGTTTTCAATGTAGTATGCACTGGCATAGAATAGTTATTTTGTGCTTAAGATTCTACAGTGGACATGGAGTGTTTTGTATGCAAGAAACTTAGTGTTTCATTGAGTACTGATCTGATTCCTGTTCTTCAATTGTCTTCACGTGATTTACAGTTATTAAAAAAAAGATTGCATTATGTAATCCCAGATGAAAAATGCTTTGTCCATGGAAATAGTATATGCAAGGTTCACAAGGATAAATATCTAAAATGGTATATTTTAAGACAGAGACAGTGTTGTGATCCATTTAATAAACATCCAAATAGCATCAGAGCAAAATCACTAAAAACAATATCATTAGATATGTCTAAAACAAATCCAGATATCCTCATTCCAGGAAAAAAATTATGTGTTTCCTGTTATTCATCAGTAAATATGAAAAAAATGTCTATTGTTGACAGGATAACCACCTCAGGAACAGAAAGCCCCTCTGATTCAGATTTTAATGAACCCACAGTAGTAATAGAACAATTAAACAAAAGTTGTGAATTGTTAGAGTTATCGCCAATAAAGGTAAGTAGGCGTACCTCAAAGAGAAAACTTAATTACATGCAAAAGAAAGTTTCAAAAATAACTAAGTGTGTTGCAACTAAAGCAGCTACAGTATTAGGTGTTGAAACCATAAATAAGCCTCAAAATAGTAAAGACACAACTTGTCCTGACTGCACATCTATGATGGATAAATTATTGGAGAAGTTTACAAACGCATGTTTTAAAGAAAAAGTTCAAATTCTAACACTAGTTCCAGATTCATGGACAATACAGCAAGCAATGACTTATTTTAATACTACACAGTATCTTGTAAAAAAGGCAAGGAAGTTTAAAACAACAGAAGGGATGTTATCGATGCCTAGTGGAAGAAAAAGTGTTAAACTGAGTCCAGACGTTATAGAAAAAGTTATTAATTTTTATTATGATGATAATAACAGCCACATGTTTCCTGGAAAAAAAGATTTCATATCTGTTCCAACTGAAAACGGCAGAATATTAAAACAAAAGAGATTGATTTTGCACAATTTAAAGGACTTATATATTGCATTTAAAGAACAACATGACTTAAAAATTGGATTGTCTAAGTTTTGCTCACTACGTCCAAGAGAATGTGTTACTGCTGGAAGCAAAGGTATTCATTCTGTCTGTGTGTGTGTATACCATCAAAATATTAAACTTATGCTTCATGCTATTCATATCAATGACTACATATCACTGCTAAAAAAACTTGTTTGTTGCATTGAACCTGAAGAATGCATGTTGCACAGGTGTGATAAATGTCCATCTCCTGAAATTTTAAAGAAAGATTTAATGGGTTTAGATGAATTAGAAATGAGTAATGATATTATTTATAAACAGTGGGTAAAGACTGATGGGGCAGAATTAAAAAAAGTGATTATGCCTGTTGATGAATTTGTTGATGATTTAATTACAAAACTCCTTGCTTTATGTTCACACCACTTTTCTGCAAAATCACAAAGTTTACATTTCAAGAAAACAAAGGATGAATTGAATACAGAAACTGCTATTATTTCAGCTGATTTTTCTGAAAACTATACTTGCATTGTGCAAGATGCTATTCAAAATATCCATTGGCAAAAAGAACAGGTTACAGTTCACCCCTTTCTTGTTTATATAAGGGACAGTATCACTGATACTGTGAAATCTATTCCTATGTGTGCAATAAACGAGCATTTAGTTCATGACACTACTACATTTTGGGCTTTTCAAAAAGTAATTGTCAATTATTTAATTTCACAAATTGCACAGATTAAATACATAAAATATTTTAGTGATAGATCATCAGCCCAATACAAAAATTATAAAAATTTTATTAATCTCTGCCATCATGAAGAAGACCATGGTGTGAAAGCTGAATGGCATTTTTTTGCCTCTTGCCACGGAAAAGGAGCTTGTGATGGAATGGGCGGCACCATAAAACGCATGGCCACCAAAGCAAGTCTTCAGCGTCCATTCAAAGATGGTATCTTAAATGCATTTGATCTGTATACATTTGCAAAAGAATATGTTAAAGGAATTGAAAGTTTTTTTATAACAAAATCTGAAATTGAAATTGCCAATAATCAGTTAGCAGATAGGTATGCAAAGGCAGATACAATCGTAGGAACAAGGGTTAATCACAGCTTTGTGCCAATAAATAAAGGCCAAATACTGGTTTCCAGGGTATCAGGCTCCTCAACAAATTTTATTGCTACTGTGAGATTTAGTGAAACCGACAAACCACAAACATTTAAAAGTGAACAATATGTCGCATGTGTATATGGTGTTAATTGGTGGATTGGTAAGATTTTAGATTACTGCGAAGAATTCAATGACTATAAAATTATGTTCATGCATCCTCATGGTCCTAGTTCATCATATTCATGGCCAAAATCTTCAGATGTTTGTTGGATTCCATATGAGCATATAATGAAAGTAGTATCTACCCCAATGACTGCTACAGGAAGAACATATACTGTTGCTCCAGAGGAGCATACAGCAATTCAACTCTTATTCTTAAACTTCAAGACAGATTAAATCCTTGGTAATTTTCAACAACATATTATCAAGTTCCTTTCAACAATATATTATAAAGTTATATCCATGTAAGTATCCTGTTCTTATTTTATGTAAATATGTTTCATATAAGTTTTATCTAAGTCTTACTTTTATACATATTTGATGTTTTTGTTGTACATTTGTATCGCACAAGGTTTGTGTACTCATTTTGTCAAGATTTGTTCATTTACATTGAAATTGGCAGTGAACTGAATAACTAATGTCAACTCATTAATATTAATTTTTAATCTTTTATTTGAATTCAACTGATTTACAGCTAGTATTTCTGTCATATTTCAAAAAAATATGTTTTATGGCTCTTTTTCCTTCTAAATATTTTCCAGTATGTATATTTTTTGAGAATTATACATATTATCATTTTATATGAAATAAAAAGTATTGAAATGAAAATTTACTGTTATTTTAACCCTCCGTCTACCAGACGGGTCCATTGGACCCGACAGGTACATACAAAATATTCATTCAAACCAGAAATTTCTTTAAAATAAACTAAGTATATAAACCAGACAAAAATAAGGTAAATAAATAAGTTAAATAGTTTTAAATAAAAATTCTGGTGTAGAACGTTTTATTAAAACTTGAATAAAATTCCCGGTAGATCTAGGGTTAATATGTATATGCTTTTAGTATAATTAACTGCTGATTGGTATTTCTAAATTGAATTATTTATATATTGATGCTCATACATTAATTCATATGCCAGAAAAAAATATTTTTAACCATTATTTGTTAAACCAAAGATACTTACGTGTTTTAAGATAGTCACTGTTAGGTAAATGACATCCTATGTGTAAAAAGCTATTTTTCTTTAATGAAAAATTTTACCTCTCCAATTTTTTTTTCTGTTTAAAGTATACATATGGAGCAATGTTTTTAGGAAGTTTGAAAAAAATTTATGATGGGCCATTTTTTTTATGGCCCATTACAGTAAGCCAATTTTTGAGGGTGATATTTTCTGTTTAAATGTAATAAACAGTATTAAAATAAAAATTTACCATTGTTTTAATATCATATATGCATTCTTTATATAAATAGCTTTAAATTGGTACCAGAAATATAAAATTTGAATCACTAGTTGTCAAGTTATGGACATTTGTAGACATTGGGATAGCCTCCAAGATGGCTGCCATTTGTTAAAAATGACCATTTTTTAAAAGGGTATATCTCAGTGAATATTGCGCAAATTAGTTTTAAATTTCAGATTTGGGGGTTTCACTACTATGTCTGTCTACAAAAAAAATTAAAAAAAAATCTGTGACTATGCTGCAACACCCATTGGTTGAATTCGTGTGGAATGACCCTTCAGTGAGTTCACCATTTGAATCATATTTAAAATAAAGAAAATTGTTGAAAAGGGAAACTGTCCCTTAAGTGTTCAGAAATTACCTTAAACAAGGGTCCAGGAGGGCAAGGACAATTTTTCTTTTTGGTTTAAGTGTTCAAAAATTACTTTAAACAGGGGTCCAGGAGGGCAGGGACGACACCCTGACAAAAGAGATAACTGCTTCAATTCTTCATTTAAAAAATGGCAGTAGGAGCTTACTTTTGTTTTCTTAATTGTTATATGTATGGTTTGGCTTTAATGTTGACATTATGTTGCTACAATGTGAAATGAATACTAACACTGATGGAAAACCTAATCGAAGACATCACTAGTAATCAGGTTACCACTCATTTCACATTGCAGCAGAGCGTATGATGTTGCTACGGCAACACCACTCTCTGGTGCAACAGTTAACTGCCTGTCTCATTATTTATATTATTATCATCTGTGACACTACCTTCTGAGCAATAAATCTTTAAAACGACAATGAGGTAAAAATTAATTACTTTGACGCAATAATAGTAAATTCCCGCTGTTTTATAAGGGAGAATACAGAATTTCTTTGGCACATGTAACTGGAAAAAAAAGGAACTAAATGTAACATTTCATGAAATTTTACTTTTGGACAGTTTGAAAATAAAGCTTTTACTTTATAGATAATGGACATTAATTTCAGAAGAGAAATTATTGTCCTCACCTGATGATAAAACAATATTTTTAAATAGAAACTTACATTATCGCTTGTGAAAATTAAATCTACAATGATTACATGAAAATGATGCCATTTTCTATATACTTTTAGTCGTGATGTTACATTTAAATAAAGGTACTATGGTAACACTTATAGTAAAGGCTTAAAAATTTATATATGAAAAATATGCATTATCTGTTCAAAATGATGCCATTTTTGCATGTGAAAATATAGTGAGTCTGATTTTTAATTGATTTATAAAAATAATGCTCATACCCATTTTCTTTTTGTGGCAATATGAAAGAAAAAGTTGCATTAGAAAATTAAATAACATTTTAAAAAAATTATAAACTATAGCAGATGGTTGAAAATAGGGCTGAGAAATCTGATAATTGTTTTAAATTTGCAATAATTTTACTCCCATTCTAAAACTATTGTATGGTGTTGTACATATATAATGTTATCAACATTTAGGTAATTTTAGTCCCCACCCCATCATTTACAATATCATACGTTATCATTCCTCGACACCCCCCACCCACACACACACACACCTTAATGAAATCATCATCAATGTTTAAAAATCCTTTTTATTTTTATATGTTTGCGTTTGCATAAAGATATGATTTTACATTTAAACAACTGTATATCAATTAACATCTAACTACACTTACTATTTAAAAAGGTATAAGACTATTTTGATGTAAAGAAAAAATTAAAGCACTAAAACAAAAAATATCATTTGGATTAAAAAAAAAAAACTTTCCCCAAAAATATCTTATGACAATCAAACGTCAGGTCCCCCTTCCCCCCCCCCCTCCCACACAGATTAAAATGATAATTTTATATATGCACAGCCCTTAATTTGTATAAACACTGCAGCAGCAAAAGAAGGTGACATTTCAAAATTCCTCCCACAGTATTTAAAAAACTAATAAGTTGTATTTAAAATACCTTATATCATAAAGAAGCTTTTCTATGAAACCTTTAAACACATAAATGCTAAACTTATTATGTTTGTTTTTGCTTTTCATTACATTGGTTTTTATTTGTCACATATTGTATCCCACAAGGAGTAATAATTCTCCAAAACCCCTTACAAATAAGGATACTGGCTGCACCACTGGTATAAGGAATATACACAAATTATGAAAAATTAGGCATAGATTATGAAACACTCTCCAACAGTAGCTATTAAGAAATTTAATATTTTCATACAATGAAATGAAATATCTAAATGTGCCATTTAAAAACACGTAACTCAGTAAAAATGCATTTTCAGCATTTGTTGTCCCCATAACACTTTTTGATGCATTATATTTATTGAATTTCACATTTAAATAGCACCCTCTATAGTGAACATCATTAGCATTTAATAGTTACAATGCAATCACAGTATATTTACAAGTGTGACAAGCTGAATTCATAAATACTTTTCAACCATGTTAAAAGTGTTTTTCTCATTTTATATCTTAGCCATTTTTTTTATAAAAAATAAATAGATAATTGAAAACAATTCTTAAATCAAGGTTTACATGATAGACAAAACAAGTAAATACCTGAAATACCATTTATAATAAAAATATATAATCAAATAAAAGACAACAGATTTTTAATAAATTTCTTTTATTTGAAAGTACAAGTTACAGAAACAAAATAAAATTTATTTATATTATAAACATTATTGAATATAATGATTACTACGTATAATAAATGAAACAATATTAATATGTATCATAATGGTCTATGATGATGACAATGTTTTGCAGAAAACTTTATTGATCTGAAGAAAAAGGTATTTATATTTCAATCTGAAAGGAAGATAAAGCATTAGTAAAAATTGAGTAAAAATAAACTGTGTAACTAGCTAAATTGTGAACTATTAAGACAGTTTTTTAGAAAGAAACGAGATAATCATTTAATAACTTTCAGTTGATATAATAATTAAGAAGTAATAAATAGTGCATCAAAATCAAAAAGCATGTTCTTGACATACCTAAAAAAAAGGAAAGAAAGAAAATTTCAGTCCATTAATTGAAATAATGAATACATAAATTAGTAAATAATATTTAGTGAAACAAAAAGAAATAAGTCTAATTCAAACTGCTAAGAATATCAGTAGATTGAAGACATACAAAATGCAAGTGATCCTATTAAAAGGGAAACCTTTATTGTTTACATATCAAAATTTCTAAAAATATTACAAGAATGTATATAGAGTATTGTATATTTATTTCTCATACATAAGAGAAACTTATTGTGTGGCTGACAGAACTGCTTTCAGGGAAGTCAAAACTCATACTAAATTTAAACAAGTTAGAAATTGTACGGCAAATGAGACGTGCGTTCATACTATAACTAGTTTTATAAATATTCAGATCTTGGTGCAATAGCTGTTGCAGTTTTATGCAAAAATGCATGAATACAAAATTTATTATGATTCTATATATTAAATTCAGTAATATGGAAATAATAGGATTTCATCTTAAATATGACGTAATCAACATAGCAACCTAGAATCATTACATATCATGGGATATCACTGAATTAATTATGTACGATAGGATTTAATAGAATGAAGAAAACTTTTATTAATATCTTTTTAAGTTTTGATTTGATTTTCTTAAAATTTGAAATGACTTGACAAAATTCTGCAACGATTATATATATATATTAAATTTCAAACCATTTGGTTGGGTATTTTTTGCGCTGTTATATGCAGACAGATGGACAAACCAGATGAAGACTATAGGTGCTTCGTATTTATATAGTTACAAACACATCTAAAAAGAGCTTAAAAAACACTATTTCTGTTTCCCTTTCATTCTGATAAAAATAACATTAAAATGACTTGAAATGGAATAAGTAATTTTTAAGGGAAAAAAAGTTGTTTTATTTTTTTCTGTATCAGAATAAATAAAATTGTTAATTTCAGAATGAATGAGTTCGGGCCCACCCGAGCTCGAAGAATGGTACAAAAATCGAGCCCAAGGCCATATCTCTCATTTCTAGTAGTAACACGAGAACACTGAAACTAAATGTTAAACCAACGGCAATGTTCTTTTCAAAATTCTTATTTGCATTTCAATACTTTGGGTTTTTTTTGGCCTGGGCAACCTGAACCTGATGTCTAACCAAATATGTTTACTTTTTATTTCTTTGGTTGCAGTTTTTTTTTTCTTCTAAGGACACTTTTAATTTTGAAACAAGTTCTGAAACTGAAATTTTCCTCTGAAAAACTGCACCTGAAATCAAGGGCAAAAAGATACCCAATTAGACATGTCCCACGCTAAACAGAAAAAATTATTTAAAAATATTCAAAAGCAAACGATAAATTTGTAAAGTTACCGTTGGTTTAATATTAGTTTGCAAGCATCTTTCCATGAGAGTTAACATAGTATAATTAATAAATAAACTTAAAATTTCGAACCCAGAATCAAAATAACATTAATTATTAATAACATTAAAACTCTTCATTTCACGATTTGCATAGTAATATAAAAAATAATTAAAAAATATGGTACTTTTCTGTTAGTCGGCACAGGCGATAAATCAACAAATATTTTTCCTTTGTCATCATTTGCATTGCATTCACTTAATTTTAAATATAAACCATTAACTCATTTCATTCTAATACATATGTCGCATTTAAATACATGCCTTTCACTCATTTCGATTCAATTGCAGAAAAAAAATATATCATCAAAATATTGTTTCTAATTTTCATGTGTGTAAAAAAAAAAAAGTGTTATTGGAAAGATTTGTACACGAGTGACATAAAAGTACCAAAAATACTCAGAACTTAAATATAAGTATTAAATAGCTTAACCAGCATGAGTAATAGTCAGTGTAGAATAATTTAAATAGAAAAAATAAGAGAATATGCTTTCCACACATAGAAGAATTCAATAAAACACACTTATTTATATTATGCACTATACATAAAGGTTATTTTTCCAAAAAAAGCAGGGGGGGGGGGGGGGACGACCAAATGCAGCTAATGCGCAATATGTTTTACTAATAAACATCATTACTTTCCATATGTTATATTTATAAACTGCATTAATTACAACTAAATAAAATAACCAAACCATACAAGTGATAAATTTTATACCTATGGTCATTTAAATTTCTCAAAATGCTTTTGAACTAAATTCTGATTCAGCAGCTATGAATATTATCATTAACATCTCAAAACTAATCTTTTGAGCTAAAAAAAAAAAACTTGCTATGCTCACAATTTCTTAGTTAATTCATATTTAAAATAAAGTATGAAGCTGCAACTTACTTACAAAATATATTATAGGAAAAATGTAAATTTTGTGAGCAAAATCTAAAAGCGTAAAAATCATAAAAGCACGGCTTCATATATATATATATTTTTTTTTTTTTTTTTTTTTTTTTTTGTTTAATGAATTTTGACCCAAAAATTTAGAAGACTTATTTCAAATTATAGCATTTTATGGCACCGGATACGTATTAATTCCAATTTTGATTGTCGTTGAATACTAAGGTCATTCCATGGTAACTTACGTTATAATTTAAAACAATTTACAGCAGTAATTTCAGTAATATAACACCAAAAAATTTTCAAATGTTAAGTTGACATGATTTGTTAATTAAACCTATTTAAAGGCCAATTCGGATAAAAATTACCTAGAAAATGAAAATTACATTTTTTATGGCAACTTACGTTACTTTTTCAGTAATGTCAGTTACCATAATAAATATAACTGGCAGAGTTCAAGAAAAAACACTAAAATTAGGCCATTATCATCTAAATTTATCTTTGAATAGGTTTAATTAACAAATCATGTCAACTTTGCATTGTTAATATTTTTTTTTGTCTTTTATTACTAAAATTACTGAAGTAAACTGTTCTAAATGTAACGTAAGTTACCATCGAATGACCCAGTGAATTATAAACATTGATTGAGCGAAACAAACAATATCACTTATTTTATTTTGAAGCTCAGAGCTTTATAAAAATTAATTACAATGTTGACACATTTTAATTAAATTCTAAAATACACCATATGCTCCTGATAATTTCAATAACTTATACTAATGAAATAGATAATTCATATCACTTCAAATAATTGTAAATAAACTACCCAAATCACAACAACAAAAAAAACAAAAAATAATAATAGTAATACATTTTAGATTAGTTCAACATTAACAAATATTAAATCAAATACATTAGATTATTACATATGCAGCTTAATAATTATTAAACAAATAAAAACCATGATACTATCACAGATAATACATTTTATATTATTTCAATATTAAATAAAATATATGCAGTTTAATAATTATTAAGCTGATATTAAATTAAAATTATCCAGGTGTACCAAATGGAAGAAAAAGGAATTAGAAATGGAAGAGATCATTTGATCATAGTTCACAGCTACGAAGCAATATGCATAAACATATTCTCAAATATATACATTATTACTAATTAGTTTCTGGCCAGTTTTTTTCTCTTTTTTTATTGTCGAAAATGTTTTAAGAATGGGGGGTTCAGGGGGGCAGAGCCCCCCTGACAATAACAAGTATTAATCTCAAAAAGGACATTTATTTAGAATGCTGCTAAAATTTGTGTAATTGTATCGGAAAAAAATTTCCAAGATGGCACAAAAACTTCGTTTTTAAATCTTTGTGTAATTTATAAATCCATGTTTTTATATCATTTTCTATCTTTAAAAATGGTGCAAAATCATTGATTTATAATTAATATAAAGATTTAAAAATGATGTTTTTCTGCAATCTCTGAAAAATTTTCATGTCGCCAAAACGGCATTTTGGCGAGATTTTTTTTTGCCAAAAATCTTCCGGCACAGGATATGGAACTCATCCCAGTATTTTTGCTCTAGCTTTATGTCTAGAACTATTGCAAGGATTTTCATAAACCGTCAGATTCAGTTAGATGTTGACATAACTTATTGCTGATTAGGTTTTGGTGTTAATCAGGGCTTAATTTACGCCGGAGCCAGGCTCCGGTACTTCTCTGTTTTTAGTAAATATTTAAATATTGGTCGGAATTCACTGGAGCTCATAAATACAGGGCTCTGGAGCCCAGTGCAATAGTGCTTCCGAAAATCCAAAGCCTAAATTACTTTTCCCTTTCCTTTCCATCTCCTAGTTTTTGCATTCTTTTTTATCAAAACACTACATGTAACGTAATGTGTCGCTCACATACAGACTCAATTTTTCTTTATTTTGTATCATGAACGGTACCCATGCTAAGGCTCTGTTCTGCACATTTACGAAGTCACTTTCATTTGTAAGTAGATATAATTGACATGTATTGTTATTCTGATAGAAAACAATCGAGCAGTGTTTCCCCTTTTTCTATACAAGCATCGATTCTTTCCGATAATGGTGTCAAAGTTTTAATTTAATCTGATTTTCAGGAACTCACCACAAAAGATGATTATGCGGAAGGAATCGATTATAGTTTGATACGTACCTTTTATAAGAAATTGTAAAACATTGTTCCATTCTTCAGCATATAAATATTTATTTCTGTAAATTTCATTAATTTTTTTCATTAAAATGCATAGCTACGGACTATCCATTTTTTTTTTTGCGTTAACACTATTTTCTAATCATAATCCTTACCATATTATATCGCTGAATTCTGCAATTAATTAACATTAAAATTAGGCAAACATTACTATTTAGAAGGAGTGATAACTAAAAAGTGGAATAGTTGACAGATAAGTATATGCTGATAGACATATTTAAAATTTTTATTTTGCTAAAGAAAAAAAAATGCTTTAAATTTTGCAAATAATGTACAAAATATAAATATGCAGATTGGGGTGACAGAAGGAGAGGGAGAACGGTACGGTTATTGTAACGGTACCGCAGAATATTAGGGCTCCGGTACTTTTTTTGTTAGAAATTAAGCCCTGGTGTTAATTGTGCATAAGTGGCGCTGCTATGCTGCATTTTCTATAATTTTTGCACTAACTTTATCTGAAGAACTGATCCATGGATTTTTCATTTCATCAAACTTCAGATTAGGTTAGACCTTGATATAACTTGTTGCAGTTTAGGTTTTGGTGTTAATAGCCTAATAGGTGGTACTGCTATGCTGAATTTTCCACGATTTTCGCGATAGTTGTATCTCATAAACTAATGCACGGATTTTAATCACACTTCATATTCTGTTCAATTTCACATAAAAAAAATCCTTATTAGGCTTGGGTGTATACTGCCCAAAAAGTGTTGTGTTTATGCTTTTTGGATTGGGGATTTAGGTTGCAGACATCTAATAAGGTGGGTGCCGCTTTATAAGCTTCAAAAAGCCCTCCAGGGAAAAATTAGGGCTTTGCATACGGACGAAGCGTTGAACGGCTATGTGTGAAAGATGACACAGTAGGTGAACTCGAATGTGCAAGACACCGATACACCATTGGGTAGAGGTCGACTGCGATAAAGCAGATGGTGTACCCAGTGCTGTATCGGTGTCTTGCACGTTCGAGTTCACCTGCTGTGTCGTCTTTCGCCCATAGCTGCTCAACACTTTGTCCATATGCAAAACCCTGATTTTTTCCTGGAGGGCTTTGTGAAGCTTATACAGTGATATGACAAATGTCTCAATGTACTTGGTACTTATGTAGAAAAGTAAAGTTATGTTTTATTTTTAATGTCTCATTACATTTTTTGTCTTTCATACACATTTCTGTCCAGAGTCGCCAGGGGAAACTTATTTTCCGACTCCCCCTTGTATAACACATGGTATTTTATGTATAAGAAGAGATTATTGAAGGCAGTTTCATTTTTACACGATTTACTGCAGTTCAGTAAAACCTGTAAAAACAGAACACCAAGGACCAAAAGATTATTCTGTTTTAGACAGGTTACCGTATTTACAGTAGGTCCTTCTGTCTGTATTGATATGGAAATATTTAATAACAGTATAGGACAGGGACGGTGAACCTTTTCACATCCATGTGCCAAAAATTTTTTTAAATATATTTGTTATATAATAACATCCTTTCCAATTAAAATTAATTTAAAAAACTATTTTAAAATATTTAAATTAAATCAAAAAACTTCTTTACTTTTAAAATTTAAATTCTACCTTTAAATATTCATTAATTTTCGTTAAGTTCGTTTTTCAGTGAAATTTCACTTAAAAACAATTTAATTTAATCGCCATAAAAGATCGTCAAAAATTATCAATAATAAAATAATAAATCTTAAAATTAATACTTTCTACAGTAATAGAATATTTTTATAATAATTTTCAAATCTAAAATTCATCATTTAACGTTATTTCATTCAAACACTTTTATTACTCTGTGTGGCATCGTCGATTTTAAATCAGCCAATCAACGATGTCCGTTTCTAACGGCAGGTTCGTTGATAGCGTCATCTCGCTCTCTTGGGCTTTGGACGGCGACGTGCCAAGAAGGGCATGGAGCTGCTCCGCAAAAATTCTTTTTTTTTACCGTTGGATTAAACAGATCCTTTGGTCCTTTTGTTTCTCGTGATTTTCCTTTTAAAGGGAAATATCCTAATCAAAAGATGCTGCAATAGTTTATATCTACGAATTGGTAATTATCGGAAACTTCGTAATAACGTTGAAGATAGCGGTGTCAAACCGTCACAGAAGAGTTACAATCAAATACTCTGGAGTCACAGAGTTTAAGTGAAAGAAAATTCCCACTTAGAAAAATTATAGTGGAAAGAGAAAAAAAATATGCTACAAGAAGAAATACTGGATAATGGTATTGTGAATATAATCGTTTTCTGAATATTATACAAGATGTAGACGGTATGTAATATTACTTCTTAATA
Source organism: Maratus speciosus (assembly GCA_963932465.1). Taxonomy (NCBI): domain Eukaryota; kingdom Metazoa; phylum Arthropoda; class Arachnida; order Araneae; family Salticidae; genus Maratus; species Maratus speciosus. The sequence goes on from OZ010798.1 coordinate 468,417,400, forward strand.
CTAACTCTGCGTATTTATGGATGAACGCCCTTTCCATTACAAATAATTTTTTGTCATTGTACGGCTAATAAACTGATAATCTATCTTTCTTAAATTATGCTGGATGACAACAAAAAAAATACAGTGATCCAGAGACAGTTGATTGACTTTGAATTTATCTTCAGTATAATGAACTCAACTACGAATCCCGATGTTTCCAAATTCGTAAATAATGATTAACTTGTTCAAACAAATTTAATTAATTTATCTCAGAAAAGTAAATGTTAATTTGCCCATATTGATAAATAAGTATCAATGTTATTCTTAAAAAAATGTATGTCATGAGTGATTTATTAATATTTGTATAATAAGTGTGCACTTCTCTCCCTCCTTTCCCCCCATTCAATAAATATAATATTTCAATAAAGGAAATTATTTATTTAAATATATTTGTGTATTTTCCTGTGTTTCAATTTATGTATCTCTTAATATTATCATAAAGTGCCAAATTAATTTATTGCAATGAAATATTATAGAATTATTAAATATAAACATTTAAAGGAAAAAATTTAACACTTGGCACAATTTAAAATGTGTTCAACATATGCAATTTTCAGGCAAGTCTAAAGTTTATTATTTATATTTTACCATGAAGTTACCAAGTTATATTTATTTACATTTCTCACTTGCAATGTTTACTAACCACTTACGATCACTGGCCATATTTAATAGTAAAACTTTCTTTCTCTCTCTCTAATTCATATTAAAAATCACATACATAATGTATAACTCCCAATTTTAATTAAATTTAAATTCATTTTCTTTTTTCCTCTTATTTTATTTATTTTCTCTTTTTTTTTACATAACAATATTTTACGTAATAAGGACGTGGCAAAAAAAAAAAAAATAATAATAATGAATCAAAATTACTTAAAATTTTGCTTTTAGTATTAAAAAAATATTGTTAATATTTGAGGTTATACTTTAGAAATTCATTTTTAAAATATTATTTCTCTTGTCTCATCTTAGATTCCAAATAATTTTAATCAGATACATACTTAGTTATTTTTAAGAGAATGAGAGTTTAGTTAAGCTTTTAGTGTCTGGAATTGACTTTCAAGTTGTTATAATTTCCCCAATGCCATTTTTACTTATAACAGACTTTTAATTTTTCTTTTGCGATAATCTCCTAATTCTCTCTTATTCTAAAAATTTTTGAGCCGATATTGAGCTAGATTGAAATACATTAATTTATATTTCAGTCCTTAAATCTTATAACAATGACAACCAACAGAACTAATCGAATTCAGATAAACAGAGACAATATCTAGATTAATTAATGATTTTTGAGAAATTCTATATTTTGATGGAGTATCTGAATCTATGCCATGCAGCATGACACAGGTTCGTCATCCTTAGTATAGCAGGTAGCAAATGCTATGTCATGCCATATTCTATAATAAGCACAACTTAGTCAACCTCAGTGATGTATAATTTCAATAGTATAATATTAAAAATATACTGCAAATGATTTCTCCCCCCCCCCCCATAGATCATAATATAACAGCATTTTTTTTAGTGTTCTTGTAAACAAACTAAAAATGCTCAACACTGCATTTTGAATATCAGATATGATATGGTAAACCTCAATAACATACAGATTACATGGCAATTTGGCTAAATTTACGCAAGCATGGATAAATGGCCAGAAAAACCAAACTTATGAACACTTTTCGACTATGTTGGAATGTGTTAAAAAGTAATGAATGCTGTTGTAATTGAATTTATTATGACCTTTTCACTTTCTCAGCTCATAATGCAAAAACTATTGCATATGAAAACATAAAAATTGATAGTTTCCATATAAATGTATGGCAAATATGTTAAAGTACATTGTTTTTAAATCTAAGAAATATTTAAATTGCTATTTAATGTTGAAATAGGTCAAGATAAAACAATTACCGTATATACTCGCGTATAAGTTGAGAAATTTCTGACAATTTTTGGTAAGCAAATTTGGGGGTCGACTTATATGTGAGTCAGTTGAAAAAGAAAAACCAAACACTTTGAATACTGCAAAATTATGGCTTTTTATGCGTATGAATAAAAAAATAATACATAAAATATACAAATAACAATAATTTATCATTTAAAAAAAATTCAATGATTTGTTTTTGTTTACTTTCTACCTTTTTGCATTGGCAAGTAAAATCTTTGATTTTATTTTGTGCAAAATTGAAGTAAAAAGTTAGGGGGTCAACTCATATGCAGGTTTTTGATTTTTTCCAGAATTTGCATTCGGAAGTTAGGGGGTCGACTTATACGCGAGTATATAAGGTACATGAGTTTTAAAGGATAAAAAATTATGCACAGTAACTTAAAAATCTTTTGTGGACATATAGGTGACTAGATTATGGTATGCAGAGTCCAATCATTTTTTAAATCTATCTAATGTCTTTTAGGTTTTTAATTTCTTATTCAGCATTTAGCTATTTCATATTTTGGAAAGGCTTTTTTTTTTTTAACCTACTGTTGCCAAATTTTAAAAAGCTCAAATAATATTTTCAAACATTTTTCAATTGAAATATGTATTTATATGTGAATAATAAAAAAAAAAAAGAAAGAAAACTTTAAAATAATTAAATTATTATGCGTGAGAAAATTACATCCTGTTTAAAATGCAAAAGATTTCTATTGATCATACTCACAAGCTTTAAAAGTATAAAACTATATATAATGCATAAAAAATATTTATTGCAACAATAAATTTGAAAATTACAATAAAGTATTTTTACATATTAGGCACATGGAATTTAAAAATATAAAAAAACAACATTAAATAATGAGGTCAACATGCATTCATCATGACATTTGCTGTTTAAACTGGCTGAAATGTTCACGGGCAATGATAATCCTTTGGATTTGAGCAGTTCCTCCATATATCTGGAAAAAATGAATAAGCACAAATTGATTAAAATTAAGATAACAAATATAAAAAAAAATAAATACAAAAGTAAAAATAGTTAAAAAAAAAAAAAAAAAAAACATGCTTTTTTAAGCATTTAATGTTTAATCTTAAAAATCCCCCTGATTTCATGGTTATAATCATGGCAATTTCAGTACTAGTAGAAAAAGCTCTTATTTGTTACGGCACATAGTGGGGCAAAATGATGAAAATCCATGACATTTGCTAAAAACGTTTTTAAATTATGACAAAAAACTAGGTGGTCTATATCAGGGCTGTCCAACTGCAAAAAGTCCATGGGCCAGAATTCCAGTCACTGATCACCTGGCAGGCCGCAGTTTGAAAAAGTTGAACAATAACCTCTTACCTCTTGTACAATAACAATTAATTGTTTAATTATAAAACAATGGAACAAAAGGATTTTAAAACAATTTGCTTACATTTTAATGGGAAAACTGAGGCCGATCAGCCTTCTTTACAAGGGCAGGAATGTCAACATCTATGTTTGTCATTGCCAGCCGAAGAGGGTCTAACAATGAACTGTCGGAGAGAGAGTTCCAATGACGATTCTTGATAAATTTCAACGCCCAAAAAGCACTTTTGCATAAATATGTGCTCCCAAACATGGAAGTTATTTTCAGTCCTAAGTCACGCAGATTTGGAAACCGTTCAGTTGGAAGCAACTTTAAGAACTCAGGCCCCCTTTCGGTTCTTGTTTGAAAGAACGGGTCAACCTGGAGATCACAGAGCTCTAATTGTAGGTTGGCAGGCTGTTCTTCAATGCTTGCTGTGACTGGATTACTAAACAGAGCCACGTCATTCTTGATGCTCTCAAAATCTGAAAATCTCGTGTTGAATTCACCAATAATAGTCTGCAACTCAGGGCAAAATTCAGAAAAATCCAGCACTTCCTCACACTGACGTCAAATGACTGCAGCTGGCGAAGTGAGATAAGTTATTTTTTCCCAAAGTTGCATGGAAAATTTTCAGCTTGTTTCTAAAGGGTTGTAGTGGGTAGCTGCCCGGGTACCCACCCAGCTATCCACCTGGCTGGATTTTTTTTATAAAAAACCGAGGTTTTTTACAGCTATAAGGGTTGTAGTGGGTAGCTGCCTGGGTACCCACAAAGGCTTGGTTTTTTGTAAAAAACCCAGGGTTTTTACAACCCTGGTTTCTAAACCCATTGATGTGTGCCATTAGGTCAGACACCAGTTGGCCTCTTCCTTGTAGTTTTAAGTTCACATCGTTGAGGTGGCCAGTAATATCAGTTATAAATGCCAGGTGACATGAAAAATCCATGCTTAAAAGTTCTCGTTCAAGGCTTTCTGATGGAGAAAACTGGTGAAGGAAAAGAGGGATTTCTTTTCTCAACTCGAAAAATCTCGAGGCAGTTTCCGGCACTAAGCCACCTAACTTGATTGTACATAAGCAGATCTCCGTATTCTGCTTCAATTTCATCCAAAAAGTTATGGAACTGCCGATGCATAAGAGCCCTGTTGCCGCCCCTGATCATGTTGATGACTTTCACAACTTTTTGGAGGGTTTCAGTTTGCTTCACCGATTTTCTGCCTAAAGCATGCTGGTGAATGATGCAATGAAGTGCAGAGCATTTCATTCCATTTTCTCTCAAACATCCAATCAATCCTATCTTTGGTCCTACCATTGCCTTTGCACCGTCTGTAGCTAGGACGGAACACTTTTCAAAACCTCCGACACTGTTGACCACTTTCATCACTGCTTCAAATATGTCCCTACCCTTTGTTGTGGAGTGAAGAGAACACATGGTAAGGAGCTCCTCTTTGATCTCAAAGTCTTCGTTAGCAGTGCGAATGAAAATCAAGAGTTGGCTAACGTCCAACTGGCCTGTACTCTCATCGATACACAAGGAGAAATAGCAGCATTTTTCAATCTCGCAGGACAATTTCTGTTGCATTTGGTCAGCCATTTCGGCAACTCTTCGTTGGACGGTCTGATGAGAAGCTGGAACTGAATGAAAATACTTAGCCATTTTGCTATCACCAAACGCTTTTGCCATTTCTACAGGGCTGCCACTTCTGAATGGCATCAAAAATAGTATCTTTAGTAGCCTACAATGAAAAAAGTAGTAGCCAAAATAGTAGCATACTTACTTTAAAAAAAAGGAGGGGGATGGGTGGGGGGAAAGGGAAGAATCCTTATTTGTTATCAAAATAATAACCAAAATGGTTTCATGAAAATTCACATCTTATTTTACTACACTTTATGTTTCTACCCTAATTTGCCACTTTTTGTACTTTTAATATAAAATCATACATTAATTATTATTTTAAAAAGAATGCAGTTCAGTTTTCCCAAACGCCACACTAAACTGAATATTTGCTTGGCATTACTGGGAAGCAACTGGAAACAAGAAAACGTTTGTTCTTTATTATAATCAGTACAGGATAAAAAAACTTATTAAAAATATACACATTTTTCGAAAAAAGCATCCTAAATTTGGCGTTCCCACGTGTCAAGAGACACAAGCACAAGCCCATTGACTTCTGCTTTAATCAGGCCTTAATTCTAAAAGAAAATCTTATTATAATCTACAACTTTAAATGTGTTAGCTGCAATTTTAATGAATTAAAGCAGGAAATCTGTCTATAAAAAATAGCTTTATCAGAAAAGATGTGTTTGATAAAGAACAGGCATGTGCAACTTTTGTGTGCAAAACTGATCTAACTTTTACAAGAAATTTATATAAAATAGCAAAACTGGCATAAGGCCGGATTTTATAGCCACCAATGGGTTAAACAAGAAATAAACAATGTTCCAAATTGTTATTATCGACATTTTAAATCTATTATTAAATTTAAAAACTGTGTTAAAAAAAACAATTTTCTTTTATTATCAAAGCCGGATTAGTAAAACACAAGCCAAAATAAGTCAAAGGTTATGGGTTCATTGATTTCTGGGAATACCAATTTAATGGGTTTTTTAAATGTACAAGTATCTTTTGATCCATTTTCATCCGGTAATAATCAGTATTTTGGACTTTTAGAATGGGAAGAGGTTAAAAACAAAAAGAGATGTATATATATATTTACCTAATTATGCATCTGTATGTTCCCACTTTTTTTTTCCTTTAAAGTTTGATGATTGTATAAGAAGAAGGCCCTTACACTGCCATTTTGTCTTATTCAGCCTACCATAGATGTTGACATGTTTTTGATGTGATCAGAGAAACATTGAACACAGTAAATTACGCCATGCCAATCAGCACGGCAGTAGATCATTGGCAAAGATTAAAATGCTGATCACCATAACGTTTAAAACTTTTACATCCCTGAGCCTTGCTAAGTTACATTTTGTTATCAATTTAATACCAATTTTGATAAATTTAAAGTCCTCCATTTCATATGCCAATTTTAACTAGAAATTTTATTTAATGGAAATTTTAAATTTAAATAGGAAAAGAACAGCAACAAATTCAATAAATCTAACATCTTTTTGACCTTTCCAATAATAAATTTAAAAGAAAAACATTTGCTGCATAAAAATCACTGTAAAAATTACATGTTCAAAGTATTGTTTGATTTTATTTATTTTTGGTCTTTATTGAAGTAACTATCACATGGATGTTGACACTTATGTTGTGATCGGATAAAGATTGAACACAGCAAATTATACTATGTTGATCAGCACAGCAGTAGATCGATTAATATGCTGAACACCAGATTTTTGAGTACAAAATTTGAGATCCCTGAGTTTTGCTAAATTACATTTTGTTATCAATTCAGTATCAATTTTTGATAATTTGCAAGTCTTCCATTTCATATGCCAATTTTAACTAGAAATTTTATTTAATAAAATGTATCATTCATAAATGGCATTTATTTCAGATTGGTTACTAAATTTCAGGTATGAAATATATTTATGCTATGAATGAAGAGACTAGAAACAAATCAAACGCACACAGCACAGTGATCTAGACTGAATCACATAAAATTCATATAACAGTTAAAAATTTAAATATTTTTAAAAGCAACAAAAATTTGGGAGAAATACTCTGTAAAATTTATGAGTGGGAGTCAACCAGAAAATCAATAGTTTCCTACCGAAATTTGGATGATTGATATCTTTGAGCTACATTTATGAATTGAAAAGTGTAATTTATCTATTTCAAATGGAAGTTTTTTGTAGATTTAAAAAAAAAGAAATGGATACTGAAATGATCATAAACTGTAAATCTATAATAGTAAAAGAAAGTTTCATTCTGCGTATTTCTCTGTCTGTCTGCGATGGGTAGCGAAATCTACCACACATACAAAGCTGAAAATGTTTGTGAGGGCAGTCGAAGGCCTCTCCTGGTGCACTGAGACTCAGAATTTTAAGTTTCTGATAATTAGGTGAGTTATTACAGTAGACACTCGATTTTACAAATTCGAGTGGACTCACATAATGTGTTCGCAAAATCGATTCGTAAATAGGAATAACATTAGTTCAATGGGATGTTGGTTGGACCAGTACATCAGTTCGTAAAAACAAAGAATTCATAAAAAAGAGGTTTGCAAAATCGAGCGTCTACTGTAATTTAAAACCATAATTAAAAGAATGGAAAAGTATTCATAATTCAACTAAAGGATGGATTTTAATCAGACTGCAAAGAAAATTCTTTTTCAAACTCCACAAGAGAGGGAAGGGTTGCCAAGGTGATAAAAAACACAGATGATTTTTATACTGGGATTGTTTCGGCGGGTATAAAATTTTTACAAATACTGCATTTACAGATTTGAAATTTATGCATCTATGCGTATTTTATGCTGATTCCAAATATGTAATTTTCTTTAAAATCGTTAAATTTTTTAAGTGAAAAATAAATGCTTTCAATTTCTTATCAGCAGAAAAAAATTTATCACAGTCTGTGGTAAAAAAAAAAAAAAAACGATAATTTTCACAGTGGGACTGTTTTGTGGTATATAAATTTTTTACAAATATTGCATTTATAGATTTGAAATTCATGTATCTCTGCTTTTTTTTATCACTGAATCCAAATATGTAATTTTTCTAAATATCTATGAAGAACTTTTATTTGATCAAACAATCAATTTTTTAAAGGAAAAAAATGCTTTCCCACAGCACATTATTTAAATCTTTCTTTACTAATTATCAAAAAATTTTAAGTCTGACTTTTTATAAGGATATATAAAAAGATTAAAAATATATTATGATATTGAGTAGTGGGCTTAGCTTGCTATTTAGGTTACAATTATAAAAATCTAAAATCATAACTTTTCCTACAATAAATATAATTTTAGATCTGATTTTACGGAGCCCTCTGATAAATATTATTTATAAAATATAAAACTTTCAAAATGGCAGGAGGGGTGTATTCCGGGAGCGTAACATTAGTCTCTTGAGTGGGCAGTTTTCTAATTTTTTACGAACCCTTCATGTAATCTATCACTGGAAAGCCCTTTATCACATTAGCACTTTTTCACATTATGAACGTCCATTATCCCTTTTCCCCAATTTGTTATATTTGTGGGGATGGAGAGGGGAATGAACGACTTGATTAAGAAATATCTCAATTAGTCCACATGACAGATATTGTAATAGAGACTAATTCCAAACATGATGATTAACTCAATAATGACACTATACCATTGAAGTAAAATTATGAGTAGCACATATCACTATTTTCGAATGATAATTCAAGATATTTTTAAAATTTATTTTGAAGTATCTCAGTTTCTATGTGCCAAATGATGATGAGGTTTTGTTCATTCGACTTGATATCGATAGCCTTACATATTTTAGTTCTTTTTTCCCACCAGGGGTGCTTCCCTATCTCAGGTCCTATGGGCCCGGTCACAACCGGGTTTGGTTCATTCAACTTGGTTTTTGATGGCTTCGTTCTGAAGATGGTTTGTTTAGAACATAGTGTGTTACCTGGCAGGTGCCACAACCAACTGAACACATGTCAGCGTTTCATTCTGAAAGTGGTTTGTTTAGAACAGAGTGTCTCCCCTGGAATTTACATAGATTTACACAGTATGCAGCATGCCTGATATGTGGTGCCGAAGGCAGTGGGGACCAGTGTTTGATGTCCATATAGGACATACTGCTCCCCCCTGGCAGTGGAAATACGAGATTTTCCAGCAATAATCAGTTTAAAAATCAAAAAATTTCACTCAGGATTTCGATGTGAAAAAGAAAATGGTTGTGCATAAGTCATTGATTTTTACAGTTACATCAATATTTTAGTACAAAAATTATGTAGTCGTTGGAAACATACTACATCTGGAGCCTTTTTACTACTAAATATCAGGGTTTTTATTGTTTATTTTATTTTTATATTTTTTTTAACCGATTTTTCCCACAATCAGCGGGCACGTATTTGAGACAACAACAATTTCAAGTTAAAGACATAAAATACAAATTTAACCCTTAAACACTGAGAGGTATTTGGTAGAAAGGAAAAGTTTTGGTGGTTTTGCCTAATTAATAGGATCATATTTGATGGAGAAAAAATATCCCATGTCAGGTTATACCAAGGAAGGATCTACACAATTCTGTAGGCTTGACTTTAAATTGTACAAAAAAAGAGGAAACTGTTTTTCATTTTCTTTAGGATCACCTACACAATTATGTTTGTCAGGTCTTAAAGGGCTATTGTTCATTTAAGAATATTATTAGGGGCCCGGGAAAAGCCAAGCAGGTCAGCTAGTCATGATAAATTGCAACAGAGTACTGAGTTAAAAAAAAAAATAAAAAAGGAAGAGTAAGCAGATCTGTGTTGGTGAAAAATCTGTTTTTCCCCAAAATAGTAGCTGGAATTGGAAAAAAGTCTCTTTTTTTCTGATTTTTCTCCAAAATAGTCGCTTTTGAAGGATTTTGGGCTAAAATAGTAGCCTGGTGCTGAAAATAGTCGCTTTTAGTAGCGTGTGGCAGCCCTGTTTCTACAGCACACTTTTTAACAACGACGTCATCAGTGTAAGATTTTTTCGCTTTAGTAAGCTCAAGTGAAATTGCATACGAAGCATTGTACTGATCAGATTTTACTTGAGTAAACATCCCAGTTTGTTTTTGCAGTTGTAATTTCAGTTCTGAAAATATCAGAGATCTTGCTTCTCCTTGATATTTACTGTGTCTCCCTTCGTGAAGACTCGCATAATGCCTTTTGACATTATATTCTTTACACACAGCCACAACTTGCATACAAACCAAGCACTGGAGTTTGCTGTTTCTATTTGTGATGAAATACTGGGTTTCCCAGCGGTCCTGGAACACTCGGTTCTCACAGTCTATCTTCTGTTTCTTACTCATCGTTGGAAGATGAAATATTCACAATCAATAATAAAATTAGTTTTCACACGTTCCCCAAAAAAAATATAGCTACAGTACCAGGGTTAGAAATTAGCGGTCGTTAGTCGCCAAATGCAACTAAATTATTGCATTTGACGACTAGACAATTATACCTAGTCGTCAAATTTGACGACTAGCTTTTTCCCACTTTAATTTTTGTTTAAAAAACGCTCTCATTCTTTAGCGCAAGGTTTTTTTTTTTCTTTTTTTTACATAGTCGTTTTGTCACGTCTGAAATAGCCTGTTTCTTTCTTTGTTATTCTTTTTTTTCCTTCTTTTTCAAACACATGCTACTGTCCATTCTTTTATGGAAAACAGGTGTTCTTCACGTGCGTGCAGTGGGGGGTGGGTGGGTGGGGGGGGGGGTTCAATAGGATTTGTCAATCACCTCCTAGCTGACTTCTTTTTAACCAATAACTGATAAAACTGACCAGAGAGGCACCTGTCTCTAAAAAGCTTGCGCACTTAGTTCAAAAGCCTGGTTTAAAACTGCTATGCACCTGTCAATCACCTCTAAGCTAACTTGATTTTAACCAATAACTAATAAAACTTACCTTAAAAGCCACACCCTTAAAATTATTGCACTACTTGTTTGAAAGCATGGTTTAAAATTGATATTTGAGTTCAGTATAGCTTCTAGATGACACGAGTGTTTAAAAATGGCGAAACGCGATATAACTTCGTTTTTTTCCTTACCATTTCCAAATAAACGTTTAAAAATCGAAAATAAAGAACCGCTAGATTCTAACAATGAGAATTCTAAATTAATTCGCAAAGAAGTCAGCAATTCAACATTCCTAAAATGGAAAAAAGAGCACCCATGGCTCATTCAAGAAGAAAATTTGATGCTATGTACCCTATGTAAAGAATATGCTAAACCGGAAGAGACAAACTTTGTTAATGGATGTCCAGCATTGAGATATGAAACGGTAAGTAATTTCATTCTAAGAATAATTTGTTCTGTTATTATTTTTCTTTTATAAAATAATATTCACTGTCACTCATCTCTCCACTGAGTAAATTGCAAAATCGGGAACTATCAATTACTTGAACCTATTACTTAGCTTTATCGCCGATAATGCGAATTGAAATTAATTTCAAATTTCACTCACAATATTATCTACTTTGCATATTTTTTTTCCTAAGTTGATTATTCAGAAATACTATCAAAATGCGGCATTTTGAACCTAATTTCCGACGTCGCAATTCGGGAAAGTCGAAAAGTGTCGTCATGTGACACGAATCGCGATAAATAATTTATTTCCCAAAAACGAAAAACTCATCAGAACCACCTATCAGAAATAAATTGTTACTTTACGCGATATGTTCATAAATATTTAAAATAAAATGCCCTAAAAAATTTTTAAATATTTTAAAATAAATAAAAAAATAATTAAATTTGAAAATAATTTCTAAAAGATGTATTTACCAAATACGCTATTCGATTACATTAGTTTCTTGGTAAGAAATCAACTCCCAATTTCATGCATTCTTAAACAAAAACTAATTTAATTTAGAAAGTAACTTTGGATCTTAGAACAGCCGTGCACAAGTAGCCTCATTATAATTTCTTTTTCCCTCTTTAAAGCGAGAGCAACTATTCAAATTCTATTCATATTCAACCTCACATATAAAAAGAACTCTGCAAATGCTTCAGCGGAAAAAAGAAATTATTGCGCTGCAAGCAAACAGAATAAGTATAGAAAAGAAAAATAAATGAAAAGCCAGCTCTGCTTGTGCTTTTCCTTACTATTAAAAAAAAAAAAAAAGATATCTTCGTTGTTAATGGAGGGATTTTCTTGAAATTTTCAGCAAGTTGCAAACATAGTAAATTACGCAGTGAAACAAATTTTTATTATAATGTAATAAGTGATTAGAAAATTAGAGCCTCTACAAAAATCACTCACTATAGAACAATTCTAAAGAAGAACCAATGCGGTTTGTTTTGTTTACTTAAACACCGTGAGGTTGGAAACGTTATCAAAATAAGATGATCCGCTTTGGATGGATAACATTTTGATATGCAGAAAGAAACTGCGTGGAGATTTTTTTTTTTTTTTTCGTATTCTATTTTAAAAACATCCGTTATCTGGTAAGCATGCAGGATAATTGGCAATAGCCGTAATTATTAAGGATTGAATTGATGGAAACGGAATTTCGGCGTTCTTTCTCTTTTCGGCCGAAAACAAAAACATTGGAACTTTTTTTAAAGTAATCAGTAATCAATACATACATAATTATTAATTATATGTTTTTATTAAATTTATATAATTATTAATTATACATGCTTATTAAATATTTATAACTATTATAAGTGTGGCCAAAATTGGCTCTGAGTGCCTTAGTCCCAAAATTTTTTATTTTGGGATATAAATAAAAAAATTATAATTCCATATAAAATAAAACGTAATTAATTTATCAACGAATACAGAAATATTTTCTAATTACAAGAATTTTATTTATACTTTTAAAATATTTTGATTTTAGGTATACATACAATGTAGGTTTATTTTTTATAATACTGTTTGTAAATGATTATATGTTATACTAGAACTTTCTCAAAGAATATTCAAAACAGTTCTGTAGTTTCAAACTAAAAATTCTCTATTTTTTTAAGGCTGCAGCTTTTAATGAGCGCGTAAAACAGTTTAGGCAAATATGTGTTGCTTGCTTTATAATTTGCATTCACGTCTGAGTCAGTCATGACTGATAATTATAAACAATGGAATTCATAGCAATAGTCTCATTTCAGCCGTGAGTAAAGTTGAAAATATTCGAAAGAAGATTTGGAATACACAATCTCTGTCGAGTTTTGGTCCGATTTCATTTTCGGCAAAACTTGGATTTTAGGCCGAAAATGAAATGAAAGTTTCGGTCGGTCGATTTCTAATTATTATTGTGTCAGAACATTCGGTCTAGAATAATATACTACCAAAAAATTGATAATATTTCCAGTAATTGAATAATCAATTGTACAAATTTTATATCCTCATTAGTTTTGGATTAAAATTCTACCAAGAGGAATATATATATATATATATATATATATATATTTTAATGTATAATTTAATAAAAGATTTACTTTTTTAGGGGGGAGAGAGGGATAAGTAGCATACTGTAATTTTATTTTGTTTTGCAACATCTCTATGTAGGTGAATAAATAACTTAAAATTAATAAGAAAAATTAAGTCATTTTTAAATTTTTCATCATTTTTACAGCACATAAAAAATATTTAATTAAAAAGTTCTGGCCTTTTTAAAAACATTAATGAGTTTTATTTTGAGTTTGTATTAAAATATTATTTTTTTTCAGGTAAAAAAGCATAGTATGTCTGCTACGCATTATAATTCTTGCAAAGCAAAATTAGCCAAAGATAATCCATCTAAAGCACCACTGATGTCTGCAGTTAAGAAAATGGATTCCCAATTACTTTCGAATATGGAAAAGCTCTTCAATACAGCATATCTAATTGCTAAAGAGGATTATGCTTTTGATGATTTTCCCAGTTTATGTGCACTCCAACAAAAAAATGGAATAAAGTTTGGCAACACATATGTGAATGATAAAGCAGCTAAACAATTCGTTAAATATATTGCAGAAAGCATGAGATCAGAAATTAAAGAACAGTTTTCTTCAATTGATTTTTTTTCTGTGATGGCTGATGGATCCACTGACAGGGCAACAATATCATCAGAAATAATATATGTTTATTATTTGTATGAAGGAGATGTAAGATGTACTTTTATTGGTTTGAAAGAATGCGAAAATGAATGTGCTTCTGGAATAAAATCCACAATAGAAACTGCTGTACAAGAATTTATACCAGATTGGAAGGAAAAACTGGTTGCAGTCAGTTTTGATGGTGCTAGCGTAAACAGGGGACCTGTTTCTGGTATTGTCAAATTAATGGAGGACGACTGTGGAGATTTAGCAACAGTTCACTGTGTAGCACACAGATTAGAGCTAGCTTTAGCTGATGCACTAAAATGTGTGAGGTATGTTACTAATGTTGAAGACACAATTAAAGGAATTTATTCCTTTTACCACAACAGTGCCAAACGTACAAGGGAACTTAAATCGCTCTCCGAAATCCTTGATGAAAAAGTTTTGCGGCCTGTTGGTTTGCATGGCATTCGATGGTTGCAATCACGGCATCGAGCTGTTCAGGTTCTTATTAAGAACTGGCATGCAGTTATAATTCATATGGAACAGGTTGTTGCTGCTGAAAAAGAAAAGACAGAATGTGCAAAATTAAGAGGATATTTAAAAACCTTGAAATGTGAAAGATTTTTGAATTTCCTTCATTTATATGAAGATATTTCTCACATTCTTACAAGACTTTCTGAAACTTTTCAGCAAAAGTTCTTGCTTCTGAGCGATTTTTTTGTAAAGTTTGAATCTAGTAAAGAAAGACTTTCAAAAATGATTTCTGAAGATGCAAAAAGCCTTCAGGAGTTTAAAAATGCCTAGAGTTTTCAAGGTACTGAAGTAAAGTATAAAGATATAACACTGTCTCGGAATGATTCGAATTTACGTTTGTTTGAAGAAGACCGGAGAAAGCTTATAACTGAAATAATAGAATCTTTAAATAAACGGTTCTATAATATGACAAATGAAACCATCTTTGCAAATTTAAAAATATTTGACCCATGCTCCCTTTATGAATTGAAAGAAGATGATGAGAACAAAGTTAATAATCAATTAGAAGAACTCATAAATAATCTTCCACACAATGTAAGAAAAAACATTAATAAAGATGCATTAATCGAGGAATTCTCTGACTATAAAATGTGGACTAAAGATAAGTTAAATATTCCATGCAAAGCTGCTTGGCAGCGATTAATCGCAGAATCCAAATCTGATACGAGTTTTTATAACATCAGGAAAATTTTGGAATTTGTTATGGTTCTTCCCTTGAGCATTGCTGAATGTGAAAGGGGTTTCAGCCAACTTAATCTTATTAAGACAAACACAAGGAATCGTTTGTCACTGAATTTGATCAATGACATTCTTTTAATAAAACTGTATGGACCAACATTAGATAATTTCAATCCACAAAAAGCCATTAATTTATGGTACTCTGATGTAACACTCGGTCGAGTTAGGAGGCCTGATTTTAAAAATTTAACGAGTTAGGAGGCCTGATTTTAATTCAAGATAATATTTTAATTTTTGTATTCTTTGTTTGTGATTTTTGTATTTTCAACTTTTGTATTCATATAAGCTATATAAAAATAATTAGTTAAACATTTTTCTAGCATCCATATGTTGTAGTTTAATCAAATTTTACTGTTTTATAGAAAACCAGTTTTTACTTTGTTTTAGTGATTAACAATGATAGTGTTTTTAATATATACCCCCTTACCCTTAACACATAAAAATAGGAACAATATTAATGTTAACACGGTTGTGAAAAGAAATGAGAAAATACGATACAACGTAAAATTGCAACCATGAAATGCAGTTTGGCGCCTAGAAAATAAATTGTAGGCGTCATTTGACGCCTTACTTAAAAATCCCAATTTCTAACCCTGTACAGTACAAGAGAGGTTTACTTCATATCCAAAATCTGCAACCTTATCTGAAAACCTAACATTCGTCGCAACCAGTCAGATCAAGATCAATTGAAAGGAGCGGAGAGTTGATGAGCGCAAGCTCTCAATTTGTTTTTCGAAATCAACAAAGGCTGCAGCGTCAGCGTTTAACCAATTGCGGGCAGGTTTTGCTTATCTGAAATGTTTCTCTCTTCCCTCCCTGTCTCCCCCGCTACATTAGCCGAATTGCAGCCGTTGCGTAGCAACCAGGGTTAGCTGGAAGTGTAGAGGATTACTAATAATCAAGGAAAAGCACCTTTTTGGCAGAAAAAATTAATGTGTGTGCAAAAATCAGTAACTCTAAACAGAGTATATTTCTAGTTTGAACACCAGCGTGCAGGGTAGGACTGCTTGACCTTGACCTGCAGATGTCATGTACCATTTTCTCCCAATACAATGAAAGGAGTGAAAGAGCGATCAAGAGGAAACTTCGGAGACCTTGGTTTGAAAAAAGAAATATGCTGAATAAGAAGTTGGCGGGCCGCTAGTTGGACAGCCCTGGTCTATAACATGGTTCATACACACAAGAACAAATAAAATTCAAGCACTATTCCAGCACTATTCAAGGACTGTTTAGATACATGCATAGAAAAGGCAT
Source organism: Maratus speciosus (assembly GCA_963932465.1). Classification (NCBI taxonomy): domain Eukaryota; kingdom Metazoa; phylum Arthropoda; class Arachnida; order Araneae; family Salticidae; genus Maratus; species Maratus speciosus. Next base: position 468,433,866 of record OZ010798.1, read on the forward strand.
AGAATAACACATAAGGAAAATAGTCAGCACACTAATTACCTATTTCAAAGGAATCATCAGATCTTTTAATTTTTTAAGAATAATGTATTTTAACTTAGTAAGGTACCATGGAAAGAAATTTCATATATAATAAAAAGTTAAGAAAGCAGAGCTTGATTTTTTTTCTTTTTTCAATGGAAAAAATATGAAAGATGTGGTACCACTACAAGTGCAGAAGTCCAGAATATTTCAAGAAATTTCAGATATTTTTCTGTACATAATTGACAGAATTCACAATTTTTTTTATGCGAACTACATATTTATTTCATGATTTTATTCTGGAATCCATTAACGAAGTCCATTTTTTTCTGCGACAAATGCAAAAAATTTGTGATTTTTTGTGTGTAAAATTAAAGAAATTCGCAAATTTTATCAATGACCAGTTGACGAATTTCATAATATATTTTTGTGATCGATTTACAAAGTTTGCATTTATTTTCAATGAGGGATTAACAAAATTTGTGATTTTTTTCCCCTTATGTAATTGACAGAATTCTTTTTTTTTTTTTTTAATTAGTGATTTTAGTTAGTGATAGATGAAATTAACATTTTATTTCTATGGCAAGAAAAAAAAAAAAAACTCAATTGAGGAAAATAACCGTGGATTACTTTTTGCAAATGATTGACGAAAGTATTTTTTCTTCCAACAGCAAATTGAAAAAATTCTTAATTTTTTCAATGTATAATTGACTAAATTCACAAGGATGATTGCGAGAGAAAAAAAAAAAAAAAAAATCTTAAATTCACAGCAATTTTTCTGAAAGGTTACAGCAGAGGGGTATGGGAGAAAATCCCTTCCAGCACAAGTTGTGCATTTCTTCCGAGACCCTTTGAAGAAATTAAGTCTTTTTTCATAATTTTTCAAAGAAATTTGCAGCACGACAATTTGACAAAATTCGCATTTTTTTCACAATCCTTTGACGAAATTCTCATTTTTTTCTGTGCAATCCTCTGACAGAAATTTGCATTTTTTCACAATTCTTTGATTAAATTTGCGCTTTTCCCGCAATCCTTTGAAGAAATTCCTGTTTTTTCTGTAATACTTTGATAGAAATTTGCATGGGCCGGAATTCACGTTTTCCCAGGATCCTTTGATGAAATTCACGTTTTTTCTTCGATCCTTTGATGAAATTCATGTTTTTTCTGTAACCATTTGACAGAAATTTGAATTTTTTGTTTGCGATCTTATGAAGAATTTCGCTATTTTTCCCCGCAATCATTTGATAGAAATTTGCATTTTTTCCGAGATTCTTTAGAGAAATTTGAGTTTTACTGCGAGTCTTTGACAGAAATTTGTGGTTTTAAGTGATCTTTTAATTAAATTTGCATTTTACTCACGATCCTTTGGCAAAATTCGCGTTTTTTCTGTAATCCTTTGATAGAAATTTGTGTTTTTTCTGTGATACTGGGCTGAAATTCACATTTTTCTTGGGATTCTTTGATGAAATTTGAGTTTTTTAGCAATCATTTGACAGAAAGTTACATTTTTTCAGTGATCTTCGAGCAAAATTTACATTTTATGCGAATGATTGCCGAAATTGGTATTTTTTGGTGATCATTTGTCGAAATTTATGACTTTTCCCACGATTTTTTTTATGTTCGAATTTTCGGACTGATGACCAATTTTTTTAAATTTTCGGATTCTTATCCGATTGATGAGGCTTGCTATTTTAAACATCAAAGGCATTTTAGGAAAATTTCCAGCACTTTTCATTCCTTGAAAATGAACACTTTTTTTTTTTTTTTTTTTTCTCCCCAGCACTTTTTCTATTTTTTCCAAAGTGTACAAACCATGTATACATTCCAGAGTGTAACAGAAATCAGTGATCAGGAAAAAAAAAAAATCAACATTTGCCTTAAATAAACTTGCCAATTTTATGGAATTTTGAAAGATCTTCAGGTTTTGTCAAATATTTTTGCAGTAGCGTGCAGTTGATGGGGAACATAGCATACACAAAACAAATACGATAAATGTCAATATATTACTAATTGTCAACAAAAGCTCATTATTAACTACTAAAATAAAAAGAAAATTGCCCACAGTTAAACTGATGGCATTGAGCTCACAGGCTATTCACACTAATTGTATATTATACTCTTATTTCAAAGAATAATGGCCCTCGAAAAATAAATAAAGGGATTAGCCCCCATTTCCTCCCTTTATACTTAACCAAAGAACCTCCAAATCTAATCAGGGAAGCTCTTTAACATAATAAACTGGCATACCAAATTTGAAGCAAATCAGGTAGTTCTGCATGAAAAAACCATTTTGCTAAATTAATGGGGTATTAGTACCCTCATTTCTCCCTATGGTGAATCAATGAACCTTCAAATCGAATCAGAAAAGCTCCTTATCAGAATGAACCTAGAAAAAAAAATTAAACTAAATTAAATAAACCTGCATGAAAACCCATTTATCTAAATTAAAGGGAGGAGACACTTAACCCCCTTTCATACTTAACCAATGAACCTCCAAATCAAATAAAGGAAGCCATATTGGAATAAACTGGTATATCAAATATGAAGCAAATCAAATAATTCTGTATGAAAAACTAACTTATCTAAATTAAGGGGAGACTAGCCTCTGTCCCTCCTTTATACTTAACCAATAAATCTCCAAATCTAATCAAGGCAGCTCCTTAAGATAATAAACCGGTATACCAAATTCGAAGCAAATTGAATAATTCTGCATGAAAAACCCATTTATCTAAATTAAGGGGGGGGGGAGGCTAGTCCCCCCTTTATACGTAACTAATGAACCTCCAAATCTAATCAATGCATCACCTTAACATAATAAATCGGTATACCAAATTTGGAGCAAATCTAATAATTCTACATGGAAAACCCATTTATCTAAATTAAAGGATTTAGCCCCCCTTTATACTTAAGTAATGAACTTCCAAATCTAATCTGGGAAGATCCTTAACATATTAAACTGGTATACCAAATTTGGAGCAAATCGAATATTTCTGCATGAAAAACTCATTTATCTAAATTAATGGGGGTGGACTAGCCCTTTTTTTCCCCTTTTATCTTTAAGCAATGATTGCCAAAAGCCAAAAACTAATCAGGGAAGCACCTTATTAGAATAAACCTAGAAAAAAAAAAAAAAAAAATGGAAGCAAATCGGATATTTCTATCAAGACTTATCACATTACGTATGTACAGAACCGGCGGGCACATAAGCTCTCAGGCTTTGATAGCCTGTGAGCTAAAAATAAAGATCCTTCAAAAAACGAGAAGCAGAAAATGCTGGATCCAACAATGGTATATACAGGGTGGCTATAATTAAAATACAAGTATTTGAAGGATGCTACAAGCTATTCAGATTATTTTTTAAAGCTTTATAGGTATTTTTAGAACATGCGGAAACAAGCTTTGCAATAAAATAAAATTCAAAACTTTTCTGACTGATGGCACTGTATAATTAAAATAAAAAAAAGAATTTCTTATCAGCTAAATTAAAAAATTTTTTATTACAAATTCCATATGTTTCACTCACTTGAAAACAACTGCTCTGTAATGTTCAACCTATGGGCAGGTTATTTTCGAACTTCTTGTTTAAATTTAAATATTTTTAAACGATTTTTTATTTTTCTTTCTTTCTTTCTTTTTTTTTTTTTTTTTTTTGCATAGGTTAGCTGAGCTTGATCTCTAATACGATCATTTTATACTTTTTTTGATTTTGATTGCAGATTTTTTTAATAAAAGTCACTTTCGAAAAATCACTTTCGAAACCAGTTCTAAAAATGAAAGTACCTTTATTGAAAAAATATGCAACCAAAATCGAAAAAGTACAAAATAGCCCTATTAGAGATAAACCTCAGCTATCATGTGAAAAAAAAAAAAAAAAAAAAAAAATCATTTGAAAATATTCAAATTTAAACGAGAAATTCGAAAATAATCTGCCTATAGGTTTAACATTACAGAGCGGGTGTTTTCAAGAGAATGAAGAGCCCCCCTTAAGGTTTTAGCCATAAAGAGTCTTATGAACAATGATCGAGTCTTGAAGTTTTTGCTCCCCATCCCCTTAAAAAAAACCACTCGTATTAAAAAGTGTTTTTATCAAATGTTAGTAATTAGAGTGTTGCTATGAACAAATATTGTTTCAAAAGACATTGATCAACAATCAGTTATTTTTAATAATATTTTCTAATAAAACATCTCTAACATTTAAGTGTTAAACGATGGTAAAAATTTGAACTAATCATTTTCAGATAATTCGTTACTGCATACTCTAAACAAAATAAATATCAAAGCTCTTAAAAATGTACCAAACAGCTTAACTTGCATAGCCCTTCAAACACTTGCACTTGAATACAGCCATCCTGTAGCCCCTGGTTTATTTTATTTTATTATTATTATTTTTTTTTACAGTAAAACAATAAATTTTATTTACCTGATATATTTTGGCATCCCTCATAAGTTTCTCAACAGGATACTCAGAATTAAAGCCATTACCTCCAAAAATCTAAAGCAAAAAAAAAAAAAAAGTCCTTAAAATACATAAGAAAATAAATATAATGTAATAATGAGTTAGAGAGTATAACAAACTGAAGCAAATTTTTAACACGCAAGAAGTGCTAAAAAATAAGGGACAAATTTAGTAAATCTGAACTACTTATTTCTTCATGCATGTCTCACATAATGAAAAGAGCTAAGATTACTTATTTGAAATTAATCAGGTAGCAAAAATTTCTGGCATACAATTAGTGTTGCCAGGTTACAGAGTTACAGAAAATCGGACAGGGAGAAAAAAATGTATCAGGACAGTGGTTTCTAAATCAAGACATAAAAATAAGTTAAACACAACCAAAACAGAGCCTGTCTATAACAGAATCCTGTCTTAAGCGTAAAAAATTAATTGTTCCTATGATAGGAATACTTGGTAAGACGAAAGTGCTTAAAACAGAATTTTTCACTTGTTCTTTGAGATTCATTCTTAGTGGGTCTATTCATGCAAAATAAACCCAAAAATTTTATAAATTAAAACCTGTGAAAATGGAATCACTAGGGACTGAAACACAATTCCAATTTAGCAGGTATAATTATATAGCATTCCTATTATAGGAACCAGGGCTGCGGAGTCAGAGTTGTACCCATTTTAGAGCAAAAGAATCGGAGTCGGCAAAAAACAAGCAGACTCCGACTCCAGGTTTTTTTTGTTAGACAGTTTGAAATGAATTTGAAGTGTAATTCAAACAATTATACGTAATATAAAATCTATTAAAAGGATTATTATTGTTATTTTTGGAATATACAGTGAAACACATTTAACACGAAATTGAAAGGGCTGAAAATGTTTTTTTGTGTGTTAAAAGATTCACAAAAATCCTCACAAATGTTTTTGATGTTATTAAATTTTATTTCGATTTCCTGTTAAATTACTAGTAGTTAGCATCCATTAGGATAAAAAGCAAGTAAAAAAAACTTTTTTTTTTAGTGTCTTTTTCAGCATTCTGAAATCTAGCAAGTTTGAGTCAAATAAGCAAAGCTGTCTCTAAATTTTCGTGCTTAGCAGTTGTCATACATTTTCTCTCTAGCTTAAACACACGGCACTTTAGCGTAATGGGATCCCTGTTTTTATTGTCATTGATAAAGTAGAATTGGCAATGCCAAACTCTTTGCAGATTTCTGTTTTCGTCCTTGTTTTTTATCAATTGCATCAAACAATTTCATCTTCATTTGAAGCACAATAGCAATTTGTTTTTGGACTGATTTCTCAGCCATTGTGCTCATAAAACATAAGCTAATTTACAAAAAACACGAAATTCACTGATTTTCACCCAAAATTCAGTGGTCTTAATACAAAATTCACCAATTTCATCTAACTAGATTGTAAGTTAATTTTTTTCATGTTAAACAATTTTTGTTTTGTGTTAAAAGAAAAAAAATGTATTAAATTGCATAGTATACTGTCCGGACTGCTATATCATTTCGTGTTAATCTATTTTTCACGTTAAGCATTTTCGGTGTTAAACGTATTGCACTGTATCAGGTAACCAAAGTCAAATATGCCCAATATACTGCCTAGTATACAGGATTTTCCCTACATACTCGAGCTGGGTCAAGCCATAACGGGACTTAATTATTCCCAGGACTTGTCAGACACAATTTGTTTGTAAATATAGTAATAGCAATAATGAATTTTAGTCAACAGAATCTTTAAAAATATACTATGATATTTCATACAGAAATACTTAAAAGAATTTCATTTTTTTTATTACAATAGAACCTCAATTATCCGATGTAATTGGGACCGACCCTCTTTCGGAAAATCGAAATTTTCAGATAATTGAGAATGCTTCAATTTTAAGGTTAAGGCGAAATATATGTGCTGTTTTTTATTATGGGAACAAATGTTTAACAAAATTAAAGCAATACCAAAATAGAAACAAGAATAAATTACCTGAATTTTAATTTTGAAATTAACTACCTTGTTACGGCGTAAATAACCTCAAATTTATTTGTTTATAATTTAACTCTGTTTATCTTTCATGTTGTAAAGCATAATTATAAAAGTGATTTCTTTTGACAGAAAAAATCTAATCTGTTTATCTAAATTGTTTATAACCCTGAATCAATATTTATGAGTAACATTATGATTTCAAGGTCATGTAATATAGATTTATTTACTTTATAATAATTTTGAATTGATGGTGATTTATTAGTTTTATAATTACTTGGATGTCATTTAAATGAATATTATAGCTATTTAGAAGATTTATAACTGCATATTGTAATTTTTATTTTGATGTTTATTTTATATAATATGTATCATTTTTAAAATGGTCAGTCTTGACTCTGTAACCAAGCAGAGAACATGTAACATGTCCTGACTCTGTAATCAGAGATGCCAATTGTTAAATCATGGCTCTGTTTAATACAGAGTGTATAGTGAAGTCCTGACTCTGCAACCAAGCAGAGAACACATTTTTTTTTGTATTGGCTCTGTTAAATACGGAGAATTACTATTATGGAACAATTATTAACTTCTAATGATGAATAGAATTTACATACTATTTCAGTTTTATTTAATAAACTATTTATTCTAATTGCTCTCCCATCTCACTTGGATTTTGAAAATTTATTTGTCAGACGAATTTCGGCGCCAACATTTATTTTTGGTGCCTCGCAACCCGCGAAACATTTTTTTGAAAGAATAGTGAGCAGTTTGTCAAAGTGATTTGTGATTAACAAGTGTGATTTATATTTCAACCTGTGATTAGTGTGGAATTATTATTGTGCCATTTGGATTACGACATGCCATCTACATTACCTGGAATTAACAGGTAAGAAAATATTTTTTTCATTTTCTATGAATGGTTAATGTTTTAAAATAAGAATTATTCTTTATTTAAAATGGAAAATCTTGAAAAGCTGAAAGCAAAACGTTCTGTTGAACGAACGAGTTTCACGAAATTAATTACAAAATTAGAAACATTATTAAATGATGACATTGATAATACGAAAACCGATGAATTATTAGAGCTTCAAGAAATATTTCTCTTAAAAGAAACGGCTTTCCAAAGTTTGAATCGTGATATTGAAGCTCAAATATCCGACTTAAAAGAATATGAAAAGGACATTGCTAATAGTGAAAAGTACACTGACCAATTGATCAGTGCTAAATTTAAAATTAAAAATAGATTAAGAAAATGTAAAAAGGATAATGTTTCTATGATAGCAACTAGTCGTGTAAATTCATTGAATGGTTCTGCTAGTGGAACAGAAACGAGTTCTGCCATGAAATTGCCTAAATTAAATGTTCCAAAATTTTCTGGTGAAATCGAAGAATGGGTCGAATTTTTTAACTGTTTTGAAACATCGATACACCAGAATAAATCACTATCTAAGATAGAAAAATTCGCTTATCTAAAATCCTTGTTATGTAATCGGGCCTATAATGTGGTAGAAGGGTTTCCTTTGACAGAACAAAATTATGATACTTGTATTGATTTATTAAAGGACCGTTTTGGTAAGGTTGATGTTATTATTAATAAACACATGACTAATTTATTAAATATGGAACCAGTTAAAAATTGTTCAAATTTAAATGCATTAAGAAGATTGCATGACATGTGCGAAGTTAATATTAGAAGTTTAAGAAATTTGGGGGTAACATCCAGTTCTTATGGACAATTGCTAAATCCTATTTTGCTAAAGCTATTGCCCCATGAATTAGTGATTGAATATCATAGAAAACGTGATACTAGCAAAGAGTCAGATGTAACCGATCTAATTGCCTTTCTGAAATGTGAAATAGAATGTAGAGAAAAGGCTTTGTCAATGACAAGTTCTAAAAATGATGCATCCTCTTCTTTTGTACATAAAAATAAAACTGAATTTCGTGAAAAGAAAACATCAAATAAATATCAACATGCTAATACCTTAAATGCCACTATTAAAGTTTTTTGTGTATTTTGCAAAGGTAATGATCATTTATCTTCCGAGTGTAAAAATTTAGCTGATGATAAGAAAAGATTAATGTTACGTAAGGAGGGTAGATGTTACAAATGCTTTTTGAAATCGCATTTATCTTCGCAATGCCGCATAAAATTAAAGCCATGTCTAAATTGTAAAAGCACTGAACATAACAAATTATTTTGCTTTAAGAAAAGTTTGAAACCGGAAATTAATGAAAATCAAAATCAAACAGTTGTATCTAATTCTCATTGTAATTTTAGAAATTCTAAGCATGCTGTTTTATTGCAAACATGTTGTGTAACTGCTCAAGGTAATTCTAAATCAAAGGTAGTTCGATTATTACTTGATTCTGCAAGCGAAAAAAGCTTCATAACAAAAGCATTAGCTCGTGAATTAAATTTGCCTGTTTTAAGAAAAGAACATTTAACTGTATTCGCTTTTGGCATGGATCAAGGTCGCGAAGAAGAATATGATGTTTTTAAAATTAAATTGCGAAGTAAAATGAATTATCATCGTTTTATAGATGTTGAGGTGCTAGCTACCGATTTGATAAGTGCAACAACATTGAAGGTTCCCAATTCTGACCCTCTAGTTATAAAATACATTGAAAGTAAAAGATGGAGGTTAGCCGACCCTACGCCCGAGGAATCCGAAGTACAAATTTTACTTGGAGCTGATTATTTCTGGAATGTTCAGAGAGGTGTCGTTGAAGAAATTAATGACCATTTATATGTAGCTAATACACTTTTTGGGTACACAATAGTGGGAAAAATAAACTCTAAAGGTAACGAAACAGTTAATGCTCATCTTGTATCTGTTAATGAAATAGAAAATTTTGATTTGCAAAAGTTTTGGAAACTAGAGTCTTTGGGTATTTGTGATAGTAAAAATGAATTATTTTCACAAAAGGATTTAGATGCTCTTGATTTATTTAATGATAATTTAAATTTTGTAAATGGAAGATATGAAACTAAACTTTTGTGGAAAATAAATAAAAATGAATTGGAATCCAATTTTGATGTAGCTAAACATAGACTTTGGGGATTAAAATCAAAATTGTGCAAAAATGAATGGTTACTTAAGGAATATGAGAAAATATTAAATGAACAATGTGGTTTGGGTATAATTGAAGAATGTGAGTTTAATAAAGATGAAATAAACACGTATTACATGCCTCACAGACCAGTAATAAGGGAAGATAAATCGACAACTAAAGTAAGAATTGTTTTTGATGCGTCATCCAAAGATAAGGGGGCAAAATCGTTAAACGAGTGCTTATTTCCTGGGCCCAATCTAAATCCTAACATATTGGACATTATTTTAAAATTCCGTCTCCACAAAATTGCTTTCTTGGCCGATATAGAAAAGGCATTCTTGCAAATCCAGATACAACAAGAAGATAGAAATTTTTTGAGGTTCCTGTGGTTTGACAATATCACTAGTAACAATCCCATTTTGAAGGTTTTTCGCATGACCCGTGTAACTTTTGGTGTAACAACTTCACCCTTTTTCCTTTCTGCAACCATCAAACATCACATTGAGGGGTATAAAGATTTGTTTGGAAAAATAGTTAATATGCTGGATACTTCCTTATACGTTGATGACCTGTTTCATGGAGCTGATTCAGTAAATGAAGCTTTTGTTTTATCAAACGGTGCAGAGAAGATATTGAGTGAGGCCAATATGAAACTCAGAAAATTTAAAACCAATTCTTCCGATTTAAAATTTTTATGGAAGGAACATGGAATAAACTTTGAGGAAGACACTCTTGAACAAAATCTTTCGAAGGTATTAGGAATTATATGGATAACAGAAAGTGACACCTTGAAAATAGACATACAACCACTTTTGGTAGAATTTGACCATAAAATTATTACCAAACGTATTGTTTTACAAACTGTGGCAAAAATTTATGATCCTATTGGACTCATTTCCCCTTTCGTGATAAGAATTAAATTTTTAATGCAAGAACTCTGGGAACATGGAATTGACTGGGATTCTACATTACCAGATTCTTTAAGTGGAAAATTCAGAAAATGGCATAATGAAATAAAAGACTTGGTAAATTTTGAAATTCTTAGAAAATATTTTGTAACTATCCCAAAATTAAATCCTGAAACCGCTCAACTTTTCATATTTTCTGATGCTAGTTTAAAGGGGTATGGGTCAGTGGCTTATTTACGTGATTCTTCTTCTTGTGAAACTTCATTTGTAATAGCAAAGTCGAGAGTAGCGCCTCTCAAGAAAATTACATTGCCGCGCATCGAACTTCTTGGAGCACTTACGGCTGCAAGATTAGCGAATTATTTAAAGGAAATATTTAAAATTGTGAATGAAAATATATTTTGTCTAAGTGACTCCCAAATTACCTTGCACTGGATTAAAGGAAGTGCTAACAACTGGAAGCCCTTTGTGGCAAACCGCGTACGCGAAATTCAGGAACTTGTTGCTCCTGTACAATGGAAATTTTGTAAAGGAAAGGAAAATCCTGCAGATGTTCTCTCTCGTGGTTGCTCTGCATCTGAATTGATTAATAACGAGGTATGGTTACATGGTCCTAGCTGGCTGAAGGAAGAATCGTTACCAGTATTTCCCCCTGAAACTCAACCTAATCTACCTGATGAAGAGGTCTTGCAAGAACAACGTAAAACGCTTGTTTGCTCCATATCCCAAAATATTCCAGAATTTGAGCTTTTATTTAAATTTTCATCCTGGTCTAAATTAAAACGAATTACGGCTTGGTGCCTCAGATTCATCAAAAATAGTACATGCCCATCTGAACGAGTCTATGGTTTTTTGACTGTTCCAGAACTTGAAAGGGCAACAAATGCTATTGTGAAATTAATTCAAAACCATGAATTCGGAGACGAACTGAAAATTCTAAAATCCAGAAAGATCCTAAATTCTAAAAGCAAACTCCTTCCTTTACATCCATTTCTTGACGAAAATGATATTCTTCGTGTTGGAGGTAGGCTAAAAAATGCAAACTTGTCTGAATATCAAAAACATCAAATCATTCTCCCTAAAAGGCATCATGTTACAGACTTGATAATAAAGTATTTTCATGAGAAACATCTTCATAGCGGGACTCAATTGACAATTTCAGCAATTCGACAAAAATTTTGGATAATTAATGCTAAAGAAGCTGTGAAAAGAGAAATAAGGAAATGTATGAAATGTTTCCGAAATTCATCACACCTTTCATCTCAGTTGATGGGAAATCTGCCATCAGCACGCGTGACACAAGCTCGAGTATTTTCAAGAGTAGGAGTCGACTTAGCCGGCCCCTTTTTGATCAAACCTCGTAAGGGACGTGGTGTGAAACCCTTTAAGCATTATGTTTGTCTGTATGTTTGTTTCGTAACAAAAGCTATCCATCTTGAGTTAGTCACTGATCTTACAACTGAAACCTTTCTAGCCTCATTGAAAAGATTCGTGGCTCGACGTGGAAAACCTCTAGAAATATTTTCCGACAGAGGTACAAATTTTGTAGGGGCAGACCGCGAAATAAAGAGAATGATGTCTCTAATTGCTTCTGATGAAAAATTGCACAAGTATCTTACTGACGAAATGATAGTATGGAAATTCAACCCACCTTCCGCCCCTCACTTTGGAGGCCTTTGGGAAGCGGGAATAAAACAAATGAAAAATCATTTGAAGAGAACAATTGGTGATCAGATTTTAACTTATGAAGAATTTTTGACCTTAATTGCACAAATTGAGTCATGCTTAAATTCAAGACCGCTTGTCGCTGAGTCTTCTGATCCAAATGACTTTACGGCTCTGACGCCAGGACATTTTATTATAGGAGCACCCTTGACCTCCTTACCTGAGCCTGATATCTCCTCTACCTATGTAACTCCTTTGGAACGTTGGAAATTGCTACAAAAGATTTTCCAAAGTTTTTGGAAAAGGTGGTCGTCAGACTATCTCTCACAATTGCAGCAACGTACAAAGTGGTTTAGAAGCAACCCGAACTTAAAAATCAATGACTTGGTGTTGATAAAGGAAGAAAACCAGCCCCCATTAAGGTGGAAATTGGGCAGAATAATTGAACTATTTCCTGGGGATGATAATATTGTTCGTGTTGTCAAATTAAAGACTTCTACTGGTGAACTGAAACGCCCTATCACAAAATTGTCTCCTCTACCGATGGACATTTAATATAATAGAATTTTACTTTATTTTAACTAACTTTATTATTATTATTATTTTTTTTCTATGTCTAATTTTTGTAACTTTCTGAACTATTTTGTATATTAATGTCTTTTTCTATTTTTAGTTGTTCCAGAAACTGTTTTTTATAGAAGTAGTAGGATTTAATTGCATTTCATTTTAGTTATACTTAACATTTAAGGTAATATTTTAAATTTGTATTTAATATTTGATTATTTAGTATGTGATAGTGGAAATTTGGTAAGTTATAATTGTTCGATGAACTCCGTTCATGGAGGCGGAGGATGTTACGGCGTAAATAACCTCAAATTTATTTGTTTATAATTTAACTCTGTTTATCTTTCATGTTGTAAAGCATAATTATAAAAGTGATTTCTTTTGACAGAAAAAATCTAATCTGTTTATCTAAATTGTTTATAACCCTGAATCAATATTTATGAGTAACATTATGATTTCAAGGTCATGTAATATAGATTTATTTACTTTATAATAATTTTGAATTGATGGTGATTTATTAGTTTTATAATTACTTGGATGTCATTTAAATGAATATTATAGCTATTTAGAAGATTTATAACTGCATATTGTAATTTTTATTTTGATGTTTATTTTATATAATATGTATCATTTTTAAAATGGTCAGTCTTGACTCTGTAACCAAGCAGAGAACATGTAACATGTCCTGACTCTGTAATCAGAGATGCCAATTGTTAAATCATGGCTCTGTTTAATACAGAGTGTATAGTGAAGTCCTGACTCTGCAACCAAGCAGAGAACACATTTTTTTTTGTATTGGCTCTGTTAAATACGGAGAATTACTATTATGGAACAATTATTAACTTCTAATGATGAATAGAATTTACATACTATTTCAGTTTTATTTAATAAACTATTTATTCTAATTGCTCTCCCATCTCACTTGGATTTTGAAAATTTATTTGTCAGACGAATTTCGGCGCCAACATACCTTTTAGATACTTTACAAGGGTTTGAAACAATATTTTGTTTGTCGCAGTTTCTATTGCCTTTGCTTTGAAACTCTGTCACGAAATTTTCTAATATTATTAGTTCATGAGTATCACAGTCTTTCTGCTGCTCCAGCAATGTCAAACCTTTTTCAAAACATTCAAAAGCTTCAGAATTTCTAATTTCTTCGTTCCACTCTGCAGCTTACAGGAGCTCAAGTTAAATTCAAAGAGACTCTAAGAAAGGGGATCGAAAATATTTGTATGTACTCGTAGTTCGGAATGGATCACTTGCACAAAAGGAATATGATAGTTTAGAAAAAAAAAAAAAGGTTTGAAAATGGATTTTGCACACAAGGAATGCAATACTAAACAACAAACAAAAAAAGCTTTAAAAATTGATTTCGGATAAAAGAGGTTCTACTGTATATGTTTTCAAAATTTATGATGTTTTAACCACCATTATTTTTTTATCCTAAAATACATTAAATTTCTTGATGAGTCACCATTTGAAAATCCAAGAGTCTAAATAATCATTAATATTGCTTATTTTCTGTATTTTATGGTTTATAAACATATCATAATCTGAAATATACAGTAAAGTTTTTCCATAAATATGTATGCTGTATACTTTTAAAAGTATCTTAATTGCATACTATAAAAATTAGAATATTTTTGTAGAAATTGAGTCAGGCAGGGACGGGTTCATTGATTTTTTAGATGGGGCTTGTTTTCACTGATTTTTGCATGGGCTGGACATGAACTACAAAAATATAAACAGGCAGGGCCGAGCTTTTAAAGGCCTGGGCTTGGAAATTTTGGTCCATGCAGTTCTCTAACCAGAGGTAATGTGAAAATTATAAACTGCTGCAAGTTTTGGAGGTCAGGGAACCCAAAATAGCATTGTAATAGAAACCTTTTCCCTCAGTCTCTTAGGGTCTGTAGGGCCACAAGTAACATCAAAATTGTAACCTCCCACCCCTTTTATTTCTTGTGCACAGAACTGAAACTGAAATTGTAATACCCTTTTTTCTGAATCAGCAGTACCTAACTAAAATAACGATAAAATAGTAAAATTTCGTTATTTTTCTCCCTTTGATTTTTGGATTTTTCCAGCCCACACAACTTGAAATAAAGCCAAAATAGTAAAATTAATGCGAGAAATGTAATTTTTCACTTTTTCATAAGAATCCGCAGAACCTGAATTATTTCTGAAATAGTAAAATTTCTGTTTTGTTTTCTTCTTTAGATTTCGATAGTTGGATTTTCGAATTCGCAGGACATGAAATTATAAAATTAAGAAAGCAGAGAATATAATTTTTTTCCCATTTTTTTTTTCCTATCGAAGCCCTAAGAACAGAATGTGGAAATAGTGAAATATTTCTTGCATTTTCTTATAATTTTAACCAACAGGCAACACTAGCATATTATCCAGCCCAGAGTTGAAGTATTTAAAATTTCTGCAGTTGGAGTCAGTTATTTCCCCCCAATGACTCCACAGCCCTGGTAAGGACAATGACACTTTTGAAAACAGAACCATCAAAAACCACAAAAAACTGTTTTAAGCAGGTAGATTTGTAAGCTATTTTTTTTGGAAGAGAGTATAAAAATTTTCATTATAAATAGGTTCACAGGAATTCACAGATCGTCTTCACAGGTATAAAGCTCCAATGAAGGGAGACTATCCAAATATCATGATGCGAAAAAGAAGCTGTGCATCATGAAAAATAGGGGCTTTTAGTGACCTGTGGAGTCCCTGAAAATTGAGACATCCTGCATAAACAGACACATTTGGTAATACTACATACAACACACAGTAGCACATAATCCAGATGCATATCTTTAAAGATTATAAATCAAAATATCTTTGGATAATCTGTGACCAAATAGGAAAATCTTCTGTGCCACAGTAGAGACCTGATTATCCGAATCCCGCTTAACCAAATTTCCACTTTAACTGAGTTATTTTCTTCTGATGGATTCCATCATTATGAAACAGCCATTATGAATGAAATGTTAGTTGAAGATGAAAGAGCAGCCGTAAAAAGTTAAAACTCTGATTATCTGGGTCAGAATGGAGAATAAAACAAACTTTTTTTTTTAATTATCAAAAAAGTTTAAAAAAAAGAAAAAAAAATTATGGCCTTTTTTTCTCCATTCTCACCAGAAAATCAGAGTTCTAACTTTTTACAATTTCTCTTTCATCTTCACCTAACACTTCATTTATAATGGCTGTTTCATAATAATAGTAGCCATCAGTCCATCAGAAAAAAAAAAGATCCATTCAGAAGGTGTAAGTTCGATTGAAGAAAACTGTTTAATACTTTGAGCAGCAAGAAGAGGCTACACCTGCAATTTTCATGACACTCATAGAATCATCACATAGCAGCTAATTTGTACGGTTTTGTTACCTCTAAAATTTAATAAATTTTTTTGCCATACTTAATCATTTATAATTCTTAGATTTCAGCAATTGAATTAGGCAAAATTTACTGGTAAGTTTTAGTGATCATGAAAAATCTTGGAAATTGGTAGCTATGCAATAGCATAATACTGCAGCACACACACACACACACACACACACAAAAAAAAAAAACTGCAGCAAAATTGACATTCAACAAACAAAAAACTGTCAAGGGCTTTTGCAAATAAACAATATTTGCCTGATTTTCTTAAAAGTAACGGAAATGTACATCAAAGAAATGTTACTAGTACTATAAAAGTGAGTGAATTAAGTGAAAATTATTTGTGTAAATCTGGTTTATCCGAGTATTTTGCTTATCCAAGGTGAGATTGGAGCATATTAACTCAGATAATCAGGACTCTACTGTATTAGCTAATCGAGAGCTGATGTAGTATAAATATGTGTCATTGCAAGTGTTATGTTGTTTTAGGCAACAGACCAAATAAACACAAACAAATATTTCCTAGAAATGTATGATTTTTACTTTTTGACATGTAAAAACATATTTGAATGAATTATAAAATAGAAAATTGTCTATTTTCTTTTCATTTTTATTTCATTATTCTATATTTATCTTTATAAAATTTTCGTTTTTTAAAACAATAATCATAGAGCAATTACCTGAGTGTAAAATAGTACAAATGAAGTAGTTTTCGATTTATTATGCTTTTACTAAAGGCTAAATTCTCATGAAGGCTAAATTCTCATGAAATTCAAGAAAAAACATCTGTTACACACATAAGTCCTCGGCGAAATATACCCACAAGTGTGCTAATACGTTCTGAACTTTCTATTTAAAATGCATCATTCACCGATGACTGACATCTAAAATATGATATAAAACTAAAAATATATATATAGTTTTAAGTAATTACTGAACATTTATTTAAAATTTACCTACCTTTTATTTATTACTAGCAGGAATGACCGAGCTAAGCTCGGTCAAAATTAGCTTTGTGTTTATCTCGATATATTATTCCCACTGAATCATTCTTGCTGTTTTACATGCAATTAGCTTGACCCTGAGACATAGTGACACAAAATGACCCACTAATCAAATTTTTTCGAACATGCGACCTAACACAATGCTATTCTCGAGCCTGAAAACGATGGAATACAAAATTTAGTGAAAATCGTTAGTCGTTTTCTAAATAAAATAAGCTTGACCCATGTTGATTCAAAAATCCACTAACCGAAATTTATCGAACATGCGAGCTATTTCAATGGTCTTTTTATACTGTGAAACGGTAACAAAAAAAATTGTCAAAATTGTTTGAACCTTTTTGAGATGCCGTTAGCTTGACCCCAACCCATCATCACCAAAATGACCCACTAATACAATTTTCTCGAGCATGCGAACCAGCCCAATGGTTTTATCTTGTCCAGAAACGGTGTAGTACAAAGTTTTGTCAAAATATTTTGAGCCGTTTTTTAGATACAGTTAGCTTGATCCTGATTCATTAGGATCCAAAATGACCCATTGATTGAATTTTCTTGAACATGCAACCCTGCCCAATGGTCTTATCATGCCCGCAAACGGTATTATACAAAATTTGGTCAAAATGTTTTGAAGCGCTTTTTAAATACAATTAGCTTGACCCTGACCCATTATGACCCAAAATGACCCACTAATCGAATTTTCTTGAGCATGCGACTAGGCCTGAGCCTTAAATCGATTTAAAGCTTACATCGGAAATCCGATTTAACCATTGATCTTAAATCGATTTAAGCTAACATCGGAAATCGCGATTTAGCTAATGCCTTAAATCGCGATTTAGCCATTGGCTTTAAATCGATTTAAAACAAAATACTGATTCAGAGCTAACATCGGAAAAACGATTTATCTACTTTGATGTATCTACCACTTACATGGCAAGCTGGTGCTAAATCGATTTAGGAAGATCCGATTTAAGCAAACATTGCAAGCTTCAATGCTTTCCGATTTAAGAAAAACAAAGCAAGCTTGTGTTAAATCGATATAGGAGGACCACATTTGAGCAAACATCGCAAGCCTCAACGCTTTCCGATTTAAGAAAAACAAGGAAAGCTGGTGTTAAATCGATTTAGCAGGAACCGATTTAAGAAAACATCGAGCCTCAATCCTCGCCTATTTAAGAAAAGAAGATTTAAGAAAACGACGATTTAAGTAACATTTGATATTTATTTATTAAGTTTTAAACGAGATTCAGAGTTTACGTGATTGGAATGTGTATTTTTCAGAAATTAAGAACTTATATGGTGGGAAGTTGAAAAGAAAAAGTAATGTTTAATTCTTAAAATCCAAATTCAACGAATTTCAGTTTATATACTAATGCAATCTTTTGATGAAAAATTAAGTTTTCACATATTTGAGTAATATTGCAATATGTATTTTTTATTTTCTGTTATTCTATAATTAATTAAAATGTTTTAAAGTAGAATCCTGCATTGTTTCAAAAGATTGTTTTTCCTGAAATTGATTTAAAAAAAATAATAGTAAAATTTTATATTTAAAATCCAAACTCATCGACTGTCAGTTTATACTTTTATGCATTCTTATGATGAAAAATTCATTTTTTACATGTATTAGTAATATTTTAACATATATTTTTTATTTTTTATTATTTTGTAATTAATGAAATTATTTTCAAGCATAGCCATGCATTGCTTTGTGTATTCCGATTTGGCCGTGATCCGCATGAAAAATTTTTCTTTTGCTAATAAGATTTTTTTTTTTCTGAAATTGATTGAGTATTTATGGTTGAAAGAAAAAAAAAAAAAAAAAGAATAAATTTTCATATTTAAAATCCAAATTCATCGAATTTCAGTTTTTATTTTTATGCATTATTTTAATGAAAAATTCATTTTTCACATGTTTGGGTAATATTTTAATATATATTCTTTATTTTCTATTATTCTGTAATTAATTAAAATATTTTTAAAAATAGTCATGCATCGATTTTGACATCCGATTTCAACGCTAACCATGTGGATGGAGTATCATGCTGAAATTGATTCACTATTTATATCCAAATTCATCCATTTTTAGTTTATATTTTTATGCATTATTTTCATGAAAAATTAATTTTCATATGTTTGGGTATTATGGGAATAATTTAGTTTTAATTTATTATTATTTTTTAATTAATTAAAAATACTTTAATAAAGTTTTGTAATGAGTCAAATAACTTGATTTTTACAGCAGAATGAGGGAGGGGTGGAGGGGGCATTTATTAGATTTTTCTGCAGACCTGTGATTCTCTGCTTTTTTGATATTTTGTTATCATTAAAAAGAGATATATTTTAAGATTATATTTTATTATTAATCTTACACAGTGGCAACAGTCGCGAAAAAATCAGAAATTTCAGTAATGTGCTCCAAGGCACGCTTTGAATCCTTCTCCATCCGCTACATGAATGTCAGCATTCATGTTAAACAAATTTTATTATAATCTAAAAGTTAAAAAGATATAAAATTGCACCTTATTTTTCATATCTTCCCTCTGTTTTTTTTTAACTACTTTTCTCATCATGATAAATGAACAGTTAAATTCATCATTGAATGCTTAGAATCTGCATCTGTTTTAGGGCTAGGGGGAGTAGGCTGTGCGATCTTTCATCACGGTTTCGTCTACTCCTGCTCCTTGAATTGCGTAATGAGGTTCTATCTGAATGCCCGGCTGATATAAATATAGATTCATTTTCTTTGCTCTTCGCCTCCTTTTTCTTTACCCACTAACAGTGTTTTTATCTCTCCGGAGTTTTGATGGCTGAGGATGTCCATTTGGAAGTTCTGTTGGTTTTTAATGAATTACTACTTTACTTGCTCTTGCTTTAACTTGTGTCAGCCATTTATGAGGTTACTAATGGGAGTTCGATAGTTTTCAACTTCGACTCCGGTTTTAATGTATGGACTCTGTTTTTCTCGTCAACAAGTAAATGCCAAGCTGCGAGTCACGAATGGCGATCGTTAAAGTGAAGCTCAGAGTGAATTCATTTATGGATGGTTTAATGCATCAACTTTAAGTGCTTTGTGATATTCTTCAGTAATGCAATTTCTTCTTTAAAGAAATGTTTTCCTGGTGTTATTCAGCATTGATATATATATATATATATATATATATATGAATCGTGATAATTTAGTTTGTCGGCAGTTCACGGATATATCTAAACATGGAATGTTTGGGGAAGGACAGTCACTCAAGCGATTATATCGTTTATTTCGTTATGTGTCATAAGGTCAGTTTTCCTTTTATTGTTAAATATGCTTTTCTAGATATGTATAATTTGATAATATAATGTGCTTAAAGGAATTTAAAGATTTATTACTGTTGGAAATATATTTAATCATATTGTTTTATATTTTATTTAATAAACGTTTAGTTTGTTTTTAAACTTAATTTGTTTTCATTTCGCCACCATACATCTCTTATCTTTTTCATAACTATTTAAAACCCAAATGGGACATTTAGCTTTTGCTTTCATTGTGTATTACTTTAAACTTTGCTAACTTAAATCCTTGTCGTTAATTTAATGACATCAATTTCATATCAGACGCCATTTTACCGGCACCACGGAAGAGAAAGATTCCTCCTTCCCTCCTGTGCAATCCGGAGCGTTCTGCTTTCTCTCATTTTTCGCTCTTTTGGTGTTCTGCGCTATCTTGCTCTTTGGCGTTGTACGCACGCTGTTTCTCTGCTTCGCGTATGCTGATTGGCCACGGTCGCTGGTTGACTCGCCAACTGTTATATTGGAATACTAAATAATCCCAATATGGAGAATTAAAAGTAGCAGAGCATATATTAAAAGTGGCAATCTGTGGAAACGCTAAGGCTGACTCCCAGTTCGTGATTGCCCATGAAAAATATAAAGCTGATTAAAATTAAAATGAATGTGAGCAAACTGCAGTACTGATACTAAACTGAAATAGAAAAGTGTAGCCAGTGTTTGAAAGAGAACAAACCAGGATTTAAAACAAACAATATATTTATTAACAAAGTAAAACAAACACAACAAATAACTAAAAAGATTAAAAACAAAGGCTATTGAAATATGGACGTAACAACGCCATCAGCTATCATGAGAGACATTACTTAACACGTAATTAGAAAGAGTCCTCTAAGCTAAAGCTTAACATCAACATACCCAATATACCCTATTGCTTTAAACAAACAAAAAATAAACTGGAGCATCAAATATAAATCCAGAAGAAAGTTTAAAATCAATTTAATTTTAAATTGTATTTAAAACGTTAACTTTATAATTAAACTAAAAATATGTATGTGGAATTAACTTTACTTCTATCACTTTAATTTAGTACTTTAATCTATTACTTTATTAACTCTACTAAACTTTAAACAAAACTTAAAAGATATTACAGTGAAACCCCGATTTTACGTCCCCCGAATCTACGTTTTTTTCCTCAGGTCCCAGTTTTTCCGTATAATTGTAATGTTAATTTAACCCGGATCGTAAGTTTGTTATTTATGGAATTTCCCGCATTTTACGTTTTCTCTGGAATGTAAAAAAAGAAAAAAAGTTCTAAAATAAGCAATAATTTTTCCTTTTGTGTTTTTTTAAAGTTAATCCACACTTTTGAAAGTTATGCAATCTATGAAAACAGAAATGCATTCTAGACTCCTGTCTTCTGAAACTAATCCCCCCGCCTCCTTTTTTTAAACACCTGCTGTCGCGGACTGCTCTCTTCCTTCCCCCGGATAGCTGGCGGGGGAGCAAAGTAAAGAAACAACGCACTTTATTGGTATAGGAACAATCAGATGGGGTGGCTCATTTCTTTCGTCGGGGAGGGAAAGGGGTCCTTACCCTTCTTCACGCTTTCAAATTCAGTGGCTGTTTAGCACGCGGTGGTCGCATTTCTAACCTTTTTGTACCAAAATGTTGAGTAAAAAACGCAAAAACTTTTCTGTTGCTGAGAAAGCCGAAATTGTTAAACAATTTGATGAATCCCCCGGAACCAAAGTAGCGTTCGCTCAATTGCAAGGAATTCCCATGACAACTCTGCAATCCATACTACAGAAAAAAGAAAGGATTGAAAAAAACATCGAGAAAGCAGGAGAAAAAAATGCCAAGAAACGGAGAACATTGAAAAAAATCGCTGTACGACGAGCTGGAATGTATCTTATTAAAGTGGTTTAAAGAAGCTCGTGCCGCGAATGTACCTGTAAATGGTACGATGCTAAGAGAAAAAGCTCTAGAAATCGCCGATAGGCTTGGTGGTTTGAAAGATTTCACAGCTTCAAATGGCTGGATTGGCCGAATGAAAAAAAGACAATCTTGTGTAAAGATCGCTTTCGGGAGAATCATCAAGTGTAAATGTGTAAATGAAACTACAATAGAAGACTGGAAGAAAAATCTACCAAATTTAACCAAAGGACATATTCAATGCAGATGAAACCGGACTTTTCTTTAACCTCCTACCGGATAAAAGTTATGTTGCTGAAGGAGACTCCTGCCATGGAGGGAAGATGTCTAAATTGCGTCTTACGGTTTTACTGTGCTGTAATTCTGATGGAAGTGAGAAGTTGACGCCTCTTGTTGTTGGAAAGTCGCGCAACCCGATGCTTCAAAAACGTGAGAAGTTATCTGACAAATTACGAAGCAAACAAAAATGTGTGGATAACCAAACCCCTTTTCGAAGACTTTTTGCGCAAATTAAACAAAAACATGGAGTTGCAAAATCGTAAAGTACTTTTGTTCATTGATACATGCGGTGCACATCCGGTTTTGCAGCTATATAGCCTTCTGATCTCGGCATTATTCAACCTTTCAAGGTTTTTTATAGAAAGCAAATTGACCAGAAAGCTGTAGCTGAAATAGAAAAGGGAAACCTAAATGATGCCTGCAAGTTAAAGCTAAGTGTTCTAGAGGCTATGCATTTTATTTCTGCGTCGTAGAAAAACGTTCCACAACAGTGATTTCCCGTTGTTTTGAAGAAAGCGGATTCGTAGCATCTAATGAACCGAGAACAGATGAGGAATCAGCTGCGGTAGACCTGGAGAATGATAACGAAACAGTTATCTATGATTTTGACGATTACATCCCGGAAAATTTAACAACATGTGAAGCTGAAAGAGCTATTGCTCCATCCGTAGCCAACGTTATGGACTTTTCGTCCACCGATGAAAATGAAGAAGAAACAGACCGTCCCTTCTTTCAATATTGCATTGAAGAGCTTACAAACACTGAAAGACTATTTTCTTTCTCATAAAGACCAGGAAAAAACTTGCAAAGTATTTCAATCCTGGAAGATGCTGCATTCACTTTGAACTCAATGACTAAAAACCAATCCACTATTACGGATTATTTTCAACCTAAACGCCAGGATTCGCAATTAAATGTGTTAGTAAAATGATCTCAAAATAGTATGTATAATAACGTTCTTTTCGTAAAATATAGATTGTAATACCTTTTGAGAGAATCATTTTTACTACCTTTGTTTTTTTTCTACGATTTTTTGCTTTCTATGTATTTCCCGTATTTTACGTTTTTCCCGTATTTTACGTTTTTTTACTCAGTCCCTTGAGAAACGTAAAATCGGGGCTTCACTGTACTTCAATTTAAATATATTTACTTTAAGATTAAAATCATTTACTTTAAATATTAACTAAAAGAATCTATTAAGTAAATCACATAATGAATCAGCACCGCAAGAAGCCACAAATAGAAATCGGAAAAGATTAAAAGATACTGTAAATAAACTCCAAGTAATATATTCATAAATCTCATTGAAAGGATTTAACACTATTCAAATGTTATGCCCCCCCTCCAGAACACCTAACCTTTCCTCCTTAGGAAATACCTAACACAATCCAATACATCGATTGCATAACGAAAGTTTAGATAAACGCCTTCTTACACTAAAGTTCCGTGACTAAGAAATAACGTAAGCAAGATAAATGGATGTAAAACAATGTTACCGATTACATCGGAACGACTAAAAGTAAAAATGTATCTGGAGAAAAGAGCTTAATACAGAAAGAAGAAAAAGATAAATTTAAATAAAAACCTTATTTATTTTGAAAATGTGAAACGTGTCTCTGGCCGCCGTGCCAAACATCCATTTATTAATGTCTTGATTAATTCACTTTACACAAACGTAAAGTCAAACGGCTTAACTATATGGTGATGATAAACAGACTTCAAAAACATCACGATGTCATCTTCATACTAAGGCGACTTGACACTTACACTTTAAATAAGCATATCACCCATAATGACAAGATGGATACGGATTAAAAAGTACAATGATGAAACCAAATAAAACATGCTTCACTTCCTTAATAAATACCTCTGCCTCACAAATATACTCATTCCCCAATTCTTCCAAACATGACCGGCATTCTGCGAGTCATAAGGCAACACAGCAGATGAGCGGTAAAACGAAGCTACTACACTCACGAGAATGACAGAATATATACTCCGTCCTCAATGAGATGCATATCACTACACAGCATCATTTCCGGTACGTAATGTCACTTCCGACTTCGGGAAGGATCCACTGGCTAATGCCCAATCACGGGAGAGAAACACAGGAGAAGACAGACAGGCACACCATCTGTCGTCACGTGTTAGAATCTCCTAGTACGCCATGTGATCTCTGTAAACCGTGTGCTCGGAAATGAGTGCCACGATTGATAAACTGTTTCTGCCGGTAGTTAAAGAAAAACGATACAAATAGGGAAAAGGAAAGAAGAACTTGGATTATCTAATGGACTTATTATATTGTTAATGGTAAGTAAAAATAAAATAAAGATATTTACTTTTATTTTTCTTTATAAATAAAGAGATAGCTATTATAAACAAAACAGGACTTATGATATATGAAAAACTAATAGAACATTAAACTAGATGGAAATAAAGATATGAATATAAGTTAATAATGGCTCAGAATGGAGTTAGAGTGATGAGACTAGGATATGGACACCAGGTATTCCTGTCACCAACCTGGTGTGCGCTTGGGCTTATAGGATCACCAGGCAGATTTGCAGTGAGTATTGCCTGTGACTCTGAGCGTGTTGTATCGTAAAAAGTTTTTAACGAGATTACCCCGGCAAGGGGAAATGCCGCATGGCTTCCCACCGTTGGCCGCACTTTTCGATTGGCCGTTTCTGCGATCTTTTTCGGAGAGAAATCGTCAAGCTTTTAAAATAAGGAACTGCAGCCGTCTCCAGCCTACCCAACGTTGAACTCCAGAGTTTCGAAGTAAAAACATTGTTTTTGCATCACTACATGGTCTCCTCAATTTTTCCAGAGATGCCTGTTTTATTTTATCTCAGCAGCCACAGCATGTTCCAAGCTGGTAAAATCAGTCTAGTTACTTTCTATCGTCCGATTTCCACTCTGATGACTGCGCAAGTTAAATGATGAAAAACAAGAGCGAGCCCGCTTGGGTTATTGACACTGCGAATGCTACACGTGGGTGTTAGGGTTAGCCCTTGCACGTGTTCATCAATAATGACACTATACGCATCGTTCTTAACAGTGACAATATATGTTTGTGATAACGTTACCCACCCCAATGGTCTTTTCGTGCCCGAAAATGGTTAGATACAAAATTTAGTCAAAATCGATTGAGCCGTTCTCTAGATATAATTCGCTTGACCCTGACCCACTATGACCCACTAATCGAATTTTCGCAAACAAAAAACCTACTCCAATGGTCTTTTCGTGCCCGAAAACAAAAGGGTGCAAAATATCGTCAAAATCGTTAGAGCTGTTATCTAGATAAACTTAGCTTGACCCACGGTGACCCAAAAATGACCCACTAATCGAATTTTCTCGAATATGGGACTTAGCCCAACGGTCCTCTCGTAATCCAAAGCTGTAGAATATAGAGTTTAGTGAAAATCGTTAGAGCCGTTTTTTAGATAAAAATAGCTTGACTGACAACAGTGACCCAAAAATGACCCACTAATCGAATTTTCTTGAACACGTGACCCATCCCAATGGTCTTTTCGTGCCTAAAAAGGATTAGATACAAAATTTAGTCAAAATCAACTGAGCCGTTCTTTAGATATAATTAGCTTGACCCTGACCCATTATGACCCACTAATCGAAATTTCTCGAACACGAGACCCATCCCAATAGTCTTTTCGTGCCCGAAAATGGTTAAGTACAAAATTTAGTTAAAATCGATTGAGTTGTTCTCTAAATATAATTAGCTTGACCCTGACCCATTATGACCCACTAATAGAATTTTCTCGAACACGAGACCCATCCCAATGGTCTTTTCGTGCCCTATAACAGTAGGGTGCAAAATTTCGTCAAAATCGTTAGAGCCGTTATCTAGATAAACTTAGCTTGACCCACAATGACCCAAAAATGACCCACTAATCGAATTTTCTCGAAAATGTGACTTAGCCCAATGGTCTTCTTGTAATCCAAAGCTGTAGAATATAGAGTTTAGTGAAAATCGTTAGAGCTGTTTTTTAGATAAAAATAGCTTGACCCACAGTGACCCAAAAATGACCCACTAATCGAATTTTCTCGAACACGTGACCCATCCCAATAGTCTTTTCGTGCCCAAAAATGGTTAGATACAAAATTTAGTCAAAATCGATTGAGCCGTTTTCAAGATAAAATTTACACACACACACACACACAATTTTTGCTCGCATTATAGTATAAGATATTACAGGATTATACTTTCTTAAAAATTACTTAAAACATTGTACATTTTTCAGCGCTTCAGTGTCTGTCACTGTGGTACTCAATGTGTTAATACTAATCATTTTGTGTTGGAAAGTGTTTTATAATCTATGCCTGATACATGATTTTTTTTTTGTACTTGTTTTTAAGGGTGAACAAATACTGTTGAAATAAACTAAGATAAAATTAGTAATTGTCATATACCTGAACTGCATCTGTAGCAGCTTTATTGGCAACATCTCCAGAAAAAGCTTTTGCAATGGATGCAAAGTACGTGTTGCGATATCCATTATCAGTCAGCCAAGCAGCACGCATCCATGCCATTCTTGAAAGTTCAACACCCATCGCCATTTCAGCTAACATGAACTGTACAGCTTGATGCTAGAAAATAAGACATTAGAAAAAAATGAAAATTCATGCTGGCATCACAAACAACAATAATTCAAATGCTACAGAAAAGAGAAAGATAAGGGAATCTAAAAACTAAAAACACAACTAAAAATACAAATTCCATGAATAATCTGATTAAATCTGTTTAACCAGTTCAACATCATTTGATATGAATTTTTGTGTTCAACATAAAATGAAAATCTGTCTTTCCATAGGCAAATTTCAGTTTAGCACCAAAATCAGTACATTATGGTGAATCAAATCAGATCTTAGATGGCAAAACCACATTTAAAAGCTGTGAATTTCTACAAGTTTTTTTTTTTCTTTTTTGTAGTGATAGTGGCAATTATTTGAAGCGGATCCAATAACATAAAATTAATCGAGAGTAAGGGGGGAAAAAGATGATTTTAATTATTGCTATTCAATCAAAACTTATTTGTTACATCTGTAATAACAACTAAAATTTGAGTTAAATGATTTAAAGGAAGATTCCCCCAAAACACTTTTAATTTTTTTTTTTTTTCGTTTTTCAATCTTTAAACATCTAGAATATGCCTTCAAAACCAGTTTTGATATTAAAGTCATGACAACTTGTTTACCAGTGTTACAGCTGACAAAAGGATTAATCTAAGACTTTTCCTCGAAACAAGTTTTCATTTATTTTTATTATTTTTTTTTTTAATGGTGTATATTCTAGCACTTAAACTAGTCATGCTATTGACATTTTATTTTTTGCAAATTAAACTACACTTTTTTAACTAGAGATCAAATCTTCAAAAAATTAAAATTCTGGATAATTTTTATTTCTCAAATGTTGTGAAAATGAAAAATTAGTGGCAAGAATTGAGCTATTAATCCTTATCATTTTGAGGTATCTAAGTAATTTAATATATGTTAAGAATCTGAGATTTTTTTTTTTTTTCTTGGTTTGTTTATTTGTTTTACATGGTGTCTACAGAAATTTAAAGAAAAACTAATTTTATCAGACTTCTCTGATTTCCATTATTAACAATACATATACACTATTTTTTAATATATCTTGCTTCCCCGTATAACAAACTCATTCAGTTTGCCAATATCTCATTTGGGAGAAAAAACATGAGAAAAACATAAAAACTGCCTAATATTTATAATCTAAATTCAAAATTTAGTCCAACAACTCTATATAGTGGACAATAGATATATGTTGATCAGAAAATTTCCTCATTTTCTGAAGAATGTTCAATCCTAAGACATATCTACATTTAATAGGACAGCTAAATAGATTAAGAGGGCCACTGGTTAGGTTATGCTAATATATCATTTAATTTTTTTTTTCTCATTCATTTCATATTTATTTATAGTTAATAAATTATTGAATTTTCAAATTGGTGCATTTATTTCTGGTACTCCTGCATATAAATACATATATAAACAAGTATAAAAATTTATCAGTTTTGTTTACATAGCTGTTTATATCATTTGGCAACATATCTCACTTTGTGAAGTTCAAAATGCACCAAATTAAACTAGTCGGATGTACCAATCCCAAAACTTTCTTCTATCTCATACATGTTAATACTTCAAAATCCGCTATCACTCTGCAAAAATTAAATGGCAATCTATGCATCTCATGAGGATTCTAACGATATGAAATTCCGTGCGTTAGTTCTTGAGATATGACTATCGCTGAAATCGTCTAAATTCAGAAAAATGCTGCCTATCAGCGCCACCTATTGGGTGATTTATACCAAATCCTAATCAGCAACAATTTATGTCAACGTCTGACTGAATTTGAAGTTTGGAGAAAATTCGTACATTAGTTTTTGAGATAGAGCAATAACAAAAATCGTGAAAATTCCTGCATAGCAGCGCCACCTATTGGGTGATTAAGACCAAAACCTAATTAACAACAACTTGTGTCAACATACAACTAAATCTGAAGTTAGATGAAAATTCGTCCATTAGTTCTATTGATAGAGCTATTGAGGCAATCGTGAAAAAGGCAGCAGAAAAGCGCCACCTGTTGGGCGATTTACACCAACACATAATCAGTAGCAAGTCATATCAAGGACTAACTGAATCTGAAGCTTGATGAAAATCCGTGCGTTAGTTCTTAAGATAGAGCTATTGGGGAAATCGTGTAAATCCTGCAAAATTCATCATAACAGCGCCACCTGTTGGGCGATTTACACCAAAACGTAATCATCATCAATTCATATCAAGGACTAACTAAATCTGAAGTTTGATCGAAATCCGTGCATTAGTTCTTGAGATAGAGCTATTGCGAAAATCGTGAAAAATGCAGCATAGCAGCGCCACCTGTTGAGCGATTTACACCAAAAACTAATCAGCATCAATTTGTATTAGGGACTAACTGAATATCAATTTTTATTAAATTTCGTGCATTAGTTCTTGAGATAGAGCGCCCACAAAATTTGTGTCACATACACACAGACAGACAGACTCACAGAGTCACAGACAGACATTTTGTAAAAACATGTTTTTTGGAATCTCTGACCCCTAAAACGTGTAAATCCGTCGAAAACCGGAATTCGAAAATTTTCATGAATCCAATACTTTCTTCTTGTAAAGATAGAAGAAAGTAAAAACGTCTATAGTGGAAAAGTACTGAAAATACAAGATGATTACAAGATAATAAATCATCTGTTGCTCCAAATTTTATTTTTAAACACAAAAAGAACAAATGAGTATATTAATAATATTTTTTTTAATACTAGTAGCATTGTGTAACTTATGAACTTATAAATATACAAAGTGCTTAAAATAAGCAGAATAATAAAATACCGTCATACCTCTGCAATAAGATGGCCAAAAGTTTTTCTTTCAAATGCATACTTTGTAGCTTCATCCAGAGCTCTTTGAGCTAAGCCTGTAGAACCAGCAGCAAACTGGAATAGAAACAATTTCAGAATTTTAAATAATAGACAATATTGTTTATATACAATGTATCTAACATCTATTAATGAAGATGTTGCATAAAAATGCTTGGGGTAAAAAAAATTATCGAACAAGATAAACATAAACAGGGGCCGCACTAGCCATTCGCCAAATGCGAATGCATCGTGAAACTGGCAAGAAAAAAATTATTATGGCGGAAAAGCTGGCGAATGATTTTTTGGGACTCTTGTTGTTGTAATCATGTTTAAGAAACGTAAGTAAATTTCAGTTTTTAGTGCAAGTTCACGTACGGCCATATTTCCAGTTTATATTTCTCCTCTTCTTCTCAGCCGATGAAAATTCGCTGTTCTGTTCCGAATTTTCTGAAAAGTTTAAGGCAGTAATTTCTGAAAATTTTTAAAAATCGGTCATCCAGTCCGAAAATTCGGACATAAAAATATCGCAAAAAAATAACCAATTTCGTCAAATTGTGAAAAACCATAAATTTCGTCAAAAAGTCACTGAAAAACTGCAAATTTCATCTAAAGATTACGGAAAAATGCGAATTTCTTCCAAAAATCACAAAACACAAAATTTTGTCAAAGAATCGTGGAAAAAATGCAAATTTTGTCAAAAAATCCCGGAAAAAACAAATTTCGTCCAAAAGATCGCGAAAAAACACAAATTTTTGAACCAATTAACAAAAGGTAATTGGAAAAGATATGAAAAGGAAGCAAAGCAAATTATGCATGTGGAGCGTTTAAGCTGTAACTGTTTACCCAAGAAATATGTAAAGTCTGAAATATTCTAGAAAGAATATTCAAGGTATTATCTCAAAGAAAATCAAAGAGAATGGAACGGATAGTGAAGATAGAAAGGAACTGAATAAACTTAAAAAGAGGGAAGATGTCACATTTCTTAAGACGGACAAGACAGGAAAAATAGTAATGATGCCAAGAAAGGATTGCGTAAAGAAAATGCTAGAAACAATTGAGGGAATGAAAGTAACGGAATTAAAAAGAGACCCTAACCCAGCGCTTATTGAAAAAACAAAAGCCATAATAAAAAATCCGAAATGGCCTAAATATACAATGTTCAATTTCAATGGGGCCTCAATAACACCAAGGTTGTTTGGGAAATTAAAGGATCACAAGAACCCTTATACAATGAGGCCAATAGTAAATAAAAGGGAAGGGGTTACATATCAATTGGAGAAGATAATGAAAAATATATACAGCAAACTTCTGCCAACATCGGAAAACGCGTTAACATCAACACAGGAGTTTATAAAAAGGTTCAGGGAAATAAGTATTGCAAAAGATGATGTACTTGTAAGTTTCGATGTGAAAGAACTGTATCCCTCGGTAAATACAAAGGAGATAGCGAATGTAGTAAATGAGAAACTAGAGAAAAGATTTGGGGAAAACCAAATGGCAGATGTATATGTTAGATCAAGTAACTTAGTAATAAACGAGAGTTACTTCTCATTTGATGGCCGCTTTTACAAGCAGACCAATGGCCTCCCCATGGGGTCGCCTATATCAGGCATTTTAGCCGAATTTAAATTGCGAGATCTAGAGGCAAAAATACTGGACAATCAAGGCAGCAAAATCAAGACCTGGTTAAGATATGTAGACGACATTTTCGCGGTGATAAAAGGAGGAGAAAATCCGGAGGAGATTCTAAAGGAGATGAATGAGATGGACAACAGCATTAAGTTCACATTGGAAATGGAGGAAGGGGGAATCCTAAATTTCCTTGATGTGAAAATAATAAGAACAGATGAAGAAATTAGAACAACGGTATACAGAAAGCCTACAAATGCTAACCATATTATTAATGAAAAATGCAAAACCCCAAAAAGTTACAAATGGGCCTCCCTAAGAGCCTATGTCAATCGAGCTATTGAAATTTGCTCCAGTAAAGAATTATTAAGAGAAGAGATTGGGACAATAAAGACCATAGCAAAAACGGCTGGTTTTAAAACCTATATAGTGGACAAGTTATACAAAAAGCGCATTAAAAAACTTTCGACCATAACCCCCGCACAAAATGTACGAAGAAATTTTACAAGAGCTATACCGTATGATAAAGGAGCAGCTAATGTGCTTAAAAAGGAAGCCATGAAATATAACATTAATATACCAATAAAGCCTAATAAAAATATCTTTCAGAGAATAAGAAATGAAAAAGACCGAATCGATGATATGAAAACATCGGGAGTATATAGAATCAACCAAAAAAACGAAAATGGGGACGAAAAATGTTATATTGAACTGACGAAACGAAGAATAGAAAAAAGAGTAAAAGAGCACAAGGAGGACATAAGGAAAGGAAGACTAACAACAGCTTTAGCAAGGCTCAGTGCGGAGGAAAAGGTGGAAATCGAATTTGAGCGTACTAAAAAAAATTGGCAAATTATGAAAACTTTAATCATGCCTTAAAGAGAGAGGCCATGGAGATTGTGAGTGAGAACAATGCGATCAACCACATGGAACATGCGTTGGTGGAGCAAGGTTGAAGAGAAATGATTACGAAAAGATGCGAATATGGGAAGAAGAGGAGGGGGGATCCGAAGAATGGCCTGTGACGTAATAATATGTTGAGAATAAACATAAGTGGCGAGAATAAACATTTTCTTGAATGCCGTAAATGGAGTGATCGTATAGCTAAGATGATAAGATTGACTTGCAGTAAAAATAAAGGAATAGTCTTACTTAAATGACAACAGTAGACACATTGAAGAGACAGCAGTTATAAAAATCTTCTTTATTCGTTGATTCACTTGAGAGGTGGAAGGTAATTAGGAGAAGTAGGTCACTGTACACATTCGAAGAACGTTCCACGTAGAATTATTAAAACTTGGAAGTAATTCCATGATAAAGATGAATACTGGTTAAAATCATTTTTTAAAGAAGGTCTTGATAATAAAAAGTCCGAAATCAAATATGCGTTAAATTAAAAAAAGCCAGAGACCGAAGATAAACTTTTAGATATCGCGATACAGCTATTGAAGAACATCGCTCTTTGAATTTAGGCACAAAGACCCGAAATTCAAACGACAAATCACATTGTCAAAAATAATACATATTAAAACTTTCGTAAATCTTAAAATCTGTTAAAAAACTGGCTGCATTGATATATATACTACATAAAAGGGGTTTACAAAACTACCTCCAGAAATGATTTAAATCTATTTGTTAAATTAAAATTGCGTATGAACTGTAGAACGAATGACAGCACAGGAAAAACGAAACTACAGTCAAAAGTTTAATTTTCCAATATACTTTAAATATGTCACTTTCACTGAATTTATATAATGCATTTAAATGTATTTATTTGAATAAATTGATTTATCCTTTGTCCAATGCTATTAAAAATTTAAAATAAGATTTGCGTAAATAATTTTTTTGCCTCATAGTATCCATTTGAATACATTTCCCTTAGTTTGGATACAATGACGCAAAAAAATTATTTACGCAAATCTTATTTTAAATTTTTAATAGCATTGGACAAAGGATAAATCAATTTATTCAAATAAATACATTTAAATGCATTATATAAATTCAGTGAAAGTGACATATTTAAAGCATATTGGAAAATTAAAACTATTATTTAGATGTGTGAATATATCTTAGCCAAAACAAAAATAATTTAAATTTAATTTTAAAACAAATCGTTTAAAGCCACATCAAAGCGTCACTAAAATTTTGATATCATATCTTTTAAAACTCATACTTGGAATTTATGAGAGGTGTAAATGTTAAAGCATCAATGAATAAACTTTTATACATTTTTTAAAATTGAACATAATTTTTGCACATGCGATTATAAAAAAATAAAAAGATGAAATAAATAATATAGAGAGAGATTATAATTAATAGCATAGCGTCACTCAAAATTTGATATCATTATTTTTAAGTTCCATATTTAAAATTCTTAGAGCATAAGATAAAGTGCTGCGTCACAAACTTTTAACCCATTAAGGGTTTTTGCATTGATATCATTACTTTTTTGAGGTTATTGAAAAAAATAAATAAAACAATAAACACACACAAAAAAAAATTAAAGACCAATACAAAGAATTCATAGTCAGGATTTCAATTCACCTTCAATCTCTCCCCCCTCCCTCCCCGCAAAAAAGGATAACCATACTTCAATTTTAAAGAGCATCGTGCAATGAGATTTTTATAAGAACTCTTTGGTAAGATATGGAAGTAATGTACAACATGCATGTTTAGAGGGTATTTCTGTTGGTTTGCTTCAGAGATATAAAAAGCTATGTTAAATTTTACTATATAAAAAAATTACTTTGTTAAGAAAAATAGCAAGAAATATTACTCTTTAAACCTTTATATATATATATATATAACAATCATCGCTCACTTATAAAAGTAATTCCATACATTTATATTAAATCCAAAACTACAAATTTCTGCTTCTCCCTTTTCTCATTCCTAGTGCAAAAAAATTAAACATTCTTTAATTTTATATAAAATAATCTTTCACCATCCCTATTTAAAATTCTTTATTAACAATAATAATAAATCATATAAAATAATCCCCTGAGCTCCGAAGATTCCACTTCTGCTTTTGCACCCACCTCTCCAGCTTACCTAAATAATAAAATCTTTCAAAAATTAGTTTGAAAAAAAAAAAAAAATCTGCAACATTTGTTGCTCACTAACATAAATAAATAAATAAGCTCTAACTTCCCTAATGTACAGTCATGGAAAAAGAAAAAAGTAAACATCCCCTACTAACTCCTCAACAAATTACCGTAGAAGAAAGTTACTGGTACCGAACGATTGGAAATAAAGTCTACTTTTAAATGATGTATATAAAATTTGCTTAAGGGGTTATCTACATATTAAAACGAACCATAACTTTGTTTTTTTTCAATAGCAGTACACAATTTTTACAGCATAAATGAATTCTACACAATTTAATTAGCCTAAAAACAAATTTTTATGCAATTCGTACTATAAGTTCCCGAGAAATTAATTATTTTAAAACAAGCTTATTTTAAGGGCTGTATCCAAATTGAAGTTCGGTACTCGATTGTTACCGAGAGAGACCCCTTGTTAATCAAGGCACCTTAAGCGTCACTCAAGCAGTCAATGAAGTTTGCTAGATTACAGGACAGCGTAAGACATTTCAAAATATCTAGTCACTTGCACTTCTATCATAGACGGCCCTTAAACCATAATTTTGCCTTTTTTAAGCATAATTTGAAAACTATTTGGAAGAAAAATGTGAAATTTTGGATTTCTATAAAGCAGGACTTAATAAATCTAAATCCATCAAAAAAATTTTAGGTTACAATTCATAATTTTTTCGAATATTAATTTCATAATTCATATCATAAAATTATGAAAATTGCAAATTCAACGTATTTATGTTTGGGTATGTTAGTATTACTGCTACACAAAAAATTAGCACATTAGGAGCATAATTTCAGGAGATATGAATAAAAATATGAAAATATAATTTAACATTAGAAGCACTAAATTTTGAATGTTTATAATTCAAAAACTTATTATTCAAATTACTTGAAATTTGGTGCCTAGGCATAGTTTGAACCGAAGATTTGAAATATCTCGTTAAAATTGGGTATTGCCATTGAAAAAAAATGAAGTTTGGATTTGTTTTAATATGTAGATGGCCCCCTAAGCAAATTTTATATACATCATTTAAAAATAGACTTTATTTCCAATCGTTCGGTACCAATAACTTTTGTCTACGATAATAATTTGTTAAGGAGTTAGTAGAGGGTGTTTACTTTTTTTTTTCCACGACTGTACATTTCACCTTGAAATATAACATCCAAATATGCCTGGGCAAAATCATTATAAACAATGGTAACTCATGACTGACAGTTTTGGGAACACTAAATGCATGGCTGGCCAATTTATTCTTTTTCACTATTTTTAATAATGAAATCTTTGCCTTATCTTTAGCAGAATTTTCTTCCATTAAATAAGGC
Source organism: Maratus speciosus (assembly GCA_963932465.1). Classification (NCBI taxonomy): domain Eukaryota; kingdom Metazoa; phylum Arthropoda; class Arachnida; order Araneae; family Salticidae; genus Maratus; species Maratus speciosus. The sequence continues at coordinate 468,469,840 of OZ010798.1, forward strand.
AAAAATTTATAATAAAAAAAAAAAAAAAAAAAAACTTTTGGAAAGCATGCATTTTAGTGCTGCAAGAAAAACCTGTCATGAGCTGCTCTGATTATAACACTCATTTACAAAAAATTTTAATATAATAACAATGTTTTCATTACTCCAAAATAATGTGTTAAAGGCGGTAATGTATCATATTTAGTGTTCCAAGAAATAGCAATATTTGTAAAATACATGTGCTTCTTAACTGAAAAATTCATTGTTTATATCTGAGAAATACATTACATCTTCTGCATTAAATTTTTTTAGTGGCAGGCTTTTGTGATTGAACAAGGACTGCTTGCAGAGTGCTTTTAAGGATTTTACAATATAAAATTATGGCTCTTGAACTACTATTAATCAAATACAGTAAATAGGGATAAAAAAAAATCCTTAAATAGTTTATTTTAAAAAATTACTTGTATTTTCATCAGATATACTGATTATTACTACCATATGTTATGTGTAACATATTTATTAGAAAAGTTACAACTATTTTCATGAAGTTTTGGATTCCCCCCCCCCCCCCCCCCCGACATACTGTCAAATTTCGCGAGGTTTTTTTTATTTGTGATGTTCCTCCCCCGACTGAGAATGGAGCGGGTTTTTTACAATCAACTGATTAATTTTGTTTTTCTTTTATTGCTACTTTTTTATGTTAGTGTGGTGATCTTTCAAATGCTATTGCACAACGAGGCGATAAACGCGCTACTCTGTAAGTGGCACGGCAACCCTCCAGTATACAGGTGGAATTGATAAAAAGAGTTTTTGTAGTCGGAATATGCGGAATGTTACAGAATAGTGACTGGTTTAATGAAAGCAGAATAAAAACTTAATATTTAATTTAAGATGCGAGTCAGATTAATATATTAATTGAAATGGTTACTGAGTCATCACTTTATTAGTTTATACAAAGTCTAATTATCATGACAACTACAATGCAGCTGCTAATGAAATTTTGTGAAACCAATCTTTTCTAAATAGTAACATGTTCTGAATTGTTCTTATTTACAATTATACTTCATTACCACAAATATCATATAAGGGAGCTGGCTACTTTTATATTTTTTAAAAGTAAATTATTTAAAGCTTTCTTTTAAGCATATTAACTTTAAAATTAAATAAAAACAAGTATCTTACTTTTGCAAAAAAGCTGTTTTATCTTATTTATCTATAAACTTTAATTACTAAATAAGGAAAAGTATCATGATGAATTTTTTTACTTTTAGGAGCTCAAAACAACCAGTCAGGATAAAATGGTTCATTTTGAGCTAATCGTGATAATTTAAGTATATAAAGTAGAATTTACTATCAGTCAAAAATATGTCCAAGACTGAAATCAGTCCTGAGACTGAAGGTCTTGCACCCATGGCTGTAATCAATTAGCCTAAAAGAAATGCTTCAGGTGTTTTTTTTTTGTTTTTTTTTTCTGTTTTTCTTTTGTTACAGAGATAAACGGCAATAAGAATTTTTTTTTCCCCTTTAGGTTAAATTTTATAAAAATAAAATACTACGATGCTTTAATTTTTGAAGCTGAAAAGAGTTGTATTTAAAAAAAAAAAAAAAAAAAAAAAAAAAAAAACGAAAGATGTCAATTTTTGTTTATAATATTATTAGAAACGATTCGCAAATGAATCATTTTATAAACGGGATTGGAAATCTTAATTTTGATTTCGTCATACCTTTTATTTAAATTGTGCGTTCTTTAAAAATGAAAGATTTTGTTTAATTTCTTTAAAAGAAAACTCAAAATTAAATTAGTAATCTATCTGTATTACACTCACATATCACAAGAAATACCTATGTCACACATAAACGTTATTTTGTAAGGAAAACAGTTATAAGTATTGTTGAAAATAAAAACAATTCAGAACATTATACTAATTAGAAAGGATCGGTTGCAAAGAATGCTGTCTGGATAATTAGAAATTGTACTCACTTTCTCCCCTTGGAATACCATTTCAAGATCTTTGATATTTCTTATTTCTTCAGTCAACTTCGTGTATTGCGTAGTGATACATGGCGAAGTCTTATGGCGAACGCGATGAATTTTCATTTCGATACGAGAATTTTCGATAAATATCGAATTTCGATACGAGAATTTTTTTTAAAATGTGAAATATTTTCTCCTTAAAAAATGTTTACTTACTATGAATAACAATGGAATAAAATACCTATAATTACAAAATACTGCTCCATTTTAAAAAATCCGTCTAAGTATTTTAAAGCACATAATAAACTGTTTTCGTAGTTTAAAAAAAGATTTATTGCCAATATTCAGAGTTTTAACTGTGACCAAAACCGATGTGCAACGTTCTGTCTGCTAGCCCATAGAATAACATGTAATCCGCGATCCTAAGAAGTCCATTTTTTAATGCGGATTATATGAAAATTAAGAGTTTTCCTAGATACTAGGTTAGTCTTATCCACTTCGTCAAAAACAGATTCATTTTATATATTAATGTTTTTTAAAAAATCTAGACCGTTTCGGAGAAAAAAAAAAGACAAACTTACACCATCGAAATTGCTTTCAAAATGGGTTTACAGATCTGAAAATATACTGCACGTAGAATTGTAAAAAATTCAGAATAGGATTAGACTGCAGATATAAGACTGTTTTAAAAAAATCAGAACAATAGGACCTATATTTAATGAGTTATTAACAGGCGGCTTTTCGCATTTTCTTTGATGTCGAGTTAGCTGTATATATGAGTTCTGCCATCTACAAATTCTACGATACGATACGATACGATTTTAGGCTTGAGGCTGAGTCACTCAGAATACTACCGTCTTCCATGATTAAATAAGTCTGGGCTATGCCAGACATGCAAGTCTTTGAAGGGGCTTTGAAGTTTTCTGCCGTTAGCTCGATGGATCCAGTTCCAATTTTTGATTGTCTCAAAGATCGGAGCTACATTAAACAAATCAAAATCGCTCAACACATTCCCGGTGGTTATTCTTTCTCTTTACCATAGACTCTCTTATTCAATGAATTCTCTTTACTTTTAACATTTCTGAATTATTTTAAAGAACAACAAATCACACTGCATGAAAATTTTGATAATTCTGACAGCAGATTTACAGATGAGCAGTAGAAAGTACTTTAGTTATGCACAAAACAGCTTTCGTCATTGCAACAAAAGTTACAATTTTCCCCAAGTCAATTTTTATTATTGTAAAAGCAAGAACTGGAAAAAGTAGGATAATCAAAGAAATTAGTAAAACAATCGTAAAGCAGTTAGGATCAGAAGCTATCATTCTTTTGGCACTAACAGGTACTGTTGCGCTTAATGTTGAAGGAAAGTTAATTCACTCAGTGATTAAAAAAACCACTGTGATTTAACCAGTTCGCTGATTTAAAAATCAGGCAGAAGGAAATCTACAGCTCAGCATGGATACAGTATTATTTATCTATATTGACGAATTTTCAATTGTCGTCTTATGGCTGAACTTGAACAAAGATGTCGCAAAGGTACTTTGTTTAAATCTTTGGAGGTGTCAGGTAGTTACATCGCGTAAAAGACATCCCTCTATATAAGAGACATTCTATAAAAGACATTTTGGCTCTTTGCAGACAAAAAATGCTTAGAGCTTATGAAAATTGCTTAAAATTAACAAACTCATTTTGACAAAATGACGATCAGCAAAGACAGTTTCGAAAGACTCTATATTCGCTTTGCGTCGGTCAAGTTTCAGACTACTCTCATCCCTTATGCAACGGTGGAAAGCTACACTGCTTTCGGCTCGACTTGAACGATTTCAAGATGCTATATGTCTTTTTTCCAAAAATAAGCAAACGAAAGAACATAATCAAGAAATACTTCTTAAATCAAAGTGGTCAATGACAAGAATGTTAGCAGACCACAATAATTAAAAGTAAGATGTAGTGAGGATCATCACGTGTTTGGACTTCAGGCTGAACTTTTTCAGTAGTTGGAAGCAGAGTTATGTTACATACCAATATCTGGATGGAGTGGGATTGATAACCGGTGTACTGAGTACAGTAAAAGGTACTGTCTATGACCCAAAATTTCAACCCCCAGGCTTGGCACAGGCTATAATGGTTCATTTTGTTGATTATCATGCCACAAATTAGCATTTGAGCATTACATGAGGCAACTGATGACTGGATTAAACACTAGAAAATGAGGATTCAACGGGTGTTATTTCAAATTTAATTTTGTACTATTAAGAGGCTACTTCAGTCAAATGAAAAGACCCGTTCGCTAATGCTAATCCTATGGAAGAAATTTATAAAGATATCTCAGTTACATTTCAATATTTTTAAATGATTTCTTTTGCATTAGACAGCTGAGATCGATCTGTACAAAGGTGGTTTTTTACTTTTTCGATTTTGTTTACAGATATTTTTTATGGAAACACTTTCATTTTCGGAACCGGTTTCGAAAGTGAAAACATCCTCATAAAAAAAATCGGCAATGAAAATCGAAAAAATAAAAAACGGCCTGCATACAGATTGATCTCAGCTATCCAATGCAAAAGAAATCATTTAAAAATATTGAAATGCAACCGAGATATCTCTATAAATTTCTTCCATAGGATTAGCATTAGCGAACGGGTCTTTTTGCCTGACTGAAGTAGCCTCTTAAACTGTAATCATGAAAATTAAACTTTTTTTTAAATTTTAAAATGTTATGTTTTAAGTTTATACGACTCCATGCTCTGACATTTTGGCCTGATGAATACTAGTATTATCTATATTATATATTGTTTCATGATATTTACATTAAAAAAATTTTATTAGTGTGGTATTGCAATATACATTGGGCTCCACTAACTGCTTTGTCAGGGAATTGTGCGACGTTGTACTAGCTCTTGACCTTTCAGAAATTTTTTGTACTAAACATTTTTATTTAATAAATGAAAAGTAAATCATTTTAAGTACATGTACAAAGCAGGATTTGATAAATGCAGTTGCCAGGCTACCACTGGCATCCAAGTTTTTTTTATCTGACGACCAAATTATTAAATTTGGTGGTTTTATGTTGTTGTTTCTATAAAAAACTGACTTAACAAATGAACACAAATGGCATTTTCTCTGTTACTTCTACTGCACTGTAACAGTTCCGCATAACATGTGTACCGCATAACCGTGTAACATGAGTAACAGTTCCGCACTGTTACTCATGTGCGGAAAACAGTGATCTTCCTCTTCTCTCTTACTTTTAATGGACAAACCAAGTTTAAGAGGAATTTTCTATCTCATGCACAAAAAACATCATTCTTTTCTCCTCTAGTTAACTAACATGTTATGTAATTAGAATGGGAGAAGCGGTCAATAAAACAGTAAGAAATAGTGTCAGTCCAGCCTCTAGGTAACATTTAAAATTCAATACAATGCTAAAAAATTATCAAATTTTTTTTTGTAAGTTTCATATCAGATTTTTGTGCTCAGAAATATAACTGATTATTCTATCACATTCATTTTAAAGAACTGGTCATTAGGGGTCACCATAATACTTACGCCCATCATGGATATGCATAATATAAAATATGAAAATAAAACATATGTAAACTATTTTCAAAATGCATTGCAATTCCAAAATAAAATTTAAACGTATATTTAAATCAAATTAAATTTCAGATTAAATTTCATCAAGACTTAGAATATTTTTTATTTTGAAATTTTTATACCATAAATTTCACAATGTATTTTTCAATATAAAATAAGAATACTTCTCTGATAACATAAAAACTTATCTTTTGACCCAGAACTTGTTTACATGCATCATTTTATATGAAGAATACATTTGAAAGTATCAGACGATACTTTTAATTTCAAATAAGTTGTTGCCAGAATGTCTTCACCAATTATTATTTTTTAATCCTTTATCAAAATCATTCTAAAAATGTGTAAACACCCTCTGTATTTTTAATTTTGTCTCAGTCAGAGCAGTAGAGCACTGATCACACTCCTTTCTTGAATGATTTAACCTATTTTTCGCAAACAATGTAAATCCTCTAGCAATTGGATGAGCTAAATTCAAAAGTGAAATAGGCAAGCATGCAAAAATGGAAAATACTCTAACTCTAAAAAATGCAAAGAATATAGAAATGTATAAACAAAAGAAAAGATATACAAATCAATTTTTAGCTAATAATATTTCATTAAGATGACAGAGTAAGAAACTGACAATGCAAATATAATACAATCAGATTTAAAACTACATTACAACTGACTATCAAACTATGCAAATCTTTCAGAATCATACTCTTAAGTTTGATATGAAAACAAAACCATATTTACTGGCGGCCTAGTCTTGTCAAAAGCACCCATGGCAATTTTAAAGCCAGCGCCTTCCACAGCAAGAACATTTTTGGCTGGCACCACGACATCCTCAAATGTCACACCAGCCGTATTAGATGCTCTTTGTCCCATATTCCACTCTTTACGACCTCTGGTTACCCCTTTAGTATCAGCATCCACAATGAATCCAGTCATTGCTTTGCTGGCTGGGCACTTGGGATCGGGATTTGTGCGAGCAAGAACGAAATACCTGCAAAAGTAATTAAAGACAAATTCATTAATTAACAGCACAACTTTTAGAGCAGATAATTCAAAAATATTTTAACATTATAGAGAATATCAGCATGAAAAAAAACACAGATCAGCGGTAGAATGGATTAAAAAAAGCCACTGGTCCCAAGGACCAGTAAGTATGACAGTTTACTGGTCTACAGTCATCATCACTGGCATGCTATATAAAATTCTATTAAGCCCCTTTAACCCTTTGAGTGAATCCCTCCCTTCCCCTCCACTCCACCTCATAGAATATGAGTGTTGAACTGAGGGATTTCTGAGACTCTGGAGGGGGGGGGGGGGGGGGACTGTCCCCGCTTGGGGGAAACCCCTGAATTCAACTCTGTAGAATATAAACAAAACTTCTCTTGCAGCTACTCAAAATGTTCAGCATAATAAAATGTAAATTATAATTTGCTAAAAATTAAACAGTACATAAAGAAAAACTGTAAAATTATTAATTAGATATTTTATTTTTGATTTTTTATTTCATCTGACTAAGATTTTTTTAATGCAATTTATTTTTATTATTATTATTTTAATACAAAAAAATTGTGTAATTTGTGTTTCGTTGTGTTTTTCTCAGGGATGGAAAAATTTACATTTACCTGTCAAAGAAGGAAGAAAGGTTACCTACTGGTCCTGCAAGCAATTAAATTTTTCAAATTAGTAGTCCGATTGAATTTTTGGTGGTCTCGGACCAGCAGACCACGAAGGATTTCAAACGCTGCCACAGATAATACTATTTTTTCAATACATAGATTATCATGCGCTACCTGACAATGGTAAAAGAGTTGTTATTGAAAAATAAACTAAAAATATAGTCTATGATCTTGAATGTTAAAACATTGTTATTTAATAATTGCATAGCCAGAAAAAGTATAAGTAATTTCCTTCTTTTTGAATGCAGTTTCAAAGGAAGGCAGAACTATTTCAGACAGCAGATGCAGTACTTTTACTGATTTTGTTAAAGAAATGTTACCAAGGCTTGAAATTCAATTTTTCCTAGGAGGAGAGTCTCCCTACCAACATTTATAAATGGAGGGGATTTGAGCTATTTGGGAGGGAGAAAAAATCTAATATCCACTGTTATTTTACGTGCTATTTAAAGAATTACATTAATAATACAGACATGACAAAATACCATTAAAGCAATTTCAATTAACAACTCAGAATAATTATGCAAAATGTTTTTTTATTTAAAAAAGGAAGAAAGTTAAGCGTCATGGGACCTTAACAATAGTATTGTTAGATGAATTTCAGAATTTAGATTTTATTCGATTTTGAGCCCTGAATCCTGTTTCACAAGGTAAATTTTGTAACAGACAGCACAAGCACAACATTTATAACTTTGGAAATTATCGGACATGCATGGTTATGCTCTCTTAAAATTTTTTCAGAAAACTTTGCAATATCTGATATGCCTTCATTTTTAACTACTTGCATGAACAATGCAAATTTGTGATGGAATCATCAACACCCATTTTTGACGAAATTTTTGTGATCACGTTTTTTGTAATTCTTTAAATTCTCTTTTTTTCCCCGCCCCATGATCTTTTGGGTGAAAATCGTGTTTTTCCGCAATCCTTCGACAAAACTTGTATTTTTCCACAGTCCTTTGAAGAAACTCTCATTCTTCTGCGATCCTTTGAAGAAACTCATATTTTTTCTGCAATCCTTTGAAGAAACTCATTTTTTCCGTGATCTTTTGACGAAATTTGCGTTTTTTTCATGAGCTTTTAACGAAATTCGCATTCTTTCGCGATACTTTGTCGAAATTTGCATTTTACCGCAATATTTTGATGAAATGTGGTTTTTCTGCGATCCTTTGACAAAATGTGCGGCTTTGATAAAATTCACTTATTTTTATTTATTTATTTTTTTTTTTTTCAAGCACCGTTTGACTGAATTCACATTTATTCCATAATCCTTTGATGAAATTTGCATTTTTTCTGTGATCCTCTGACGAAATTTGAGATTTTCCGGGATTCTCTGACAAATTTTGTGGGGTTTTTTGGCGATCCTCTGATAAAATTAGCTTTTTTCCTCGATCCGTTGCCGAAACTAATGTTTTCCTGTGTTCCTTTACCAAAATTTGCGGGTTTTTTTTTCCGATCCTTTGATGAAATGAGAGTTTTTTAGCGATCCTATGATGAATTTCTTATTATTATTATTTTTTTCAATCCAGCGAAAATCACTTTTTTTTCCCACGATTCTTTGACAAAATTTGTGTTTTATTCGTGATCCTTTGAGGAAATTTGTGATATTTTCGGCGAACAATTGACAAAATTGATTTTTTCCGTCTATCATTTGTTGAAATTCACTATATTTTTTTATGTTCGAATTGGTGTCCAATTTTTCATAATTTTCGGAAAATTCAGAACAGAATCACCTGAATTCGCCAATCGGTCGCAGAAAATAACGCGAAACTTGTCAACCGATCACGAAAAAAAAAATGAAGTTGTCTGTCAATTGCGTGAAAAATTAGTGAATTTCAACAATCTTTCGTGGTTAAAAACTCTCAAAATGTGTCACCGGTTGTGCAAAAAATATCACGAAATTCACAAATCGTTATCGTAATTTCAAAATGAAAATTTTTTCAGAAAATACTGAAATGTTTTGAAGAGGAGCCTCCCGCCCACGATATTCTTTTGGACGGGATTTCAAATTTTTGGGTGCAAATCCCGCCATCCCGCCTTGAAATTCAAGCCCTGGTTACCAATGTACTTTTTTTTTATTTGTAATATTATAATTATCACAAAATATAAATGATAAGAAAGGAAAAAATAAATAAATAACTGGTTGGATAATTTATTCAGTCAAGCACATTCCTCAGTAAAACTAAGCAGTTAAATCAACCACCTAGCATTTCATATCAGATGGTATAAAATCGACAACAAACATAGAAGAATGTACTATTAAGACTGGAAAAAAAATTACCACTTTTTGTTTTTATTTGTGGTGGCTGTTTCAAGTTATTGGATAAAATAGTATTGGCACACCTCCAAGTGCTCTCTCACATTAGCCCCCTAATTTAAAATTTGTTTTTTTAATTTATAACACAAATTATGTTAAGTACATTCCAAAGATTAAAGTCTAAAAAGACTCAGCATTCATCGCTATAATAATAGCCTAAGTCATGTGACTGTCATCAACAGTTCCAGGTTGATCGCTCTGCTTTTTATATCCCAGGCCACTTTGTAATTTAATGTTAGCAGGGCGCAAATGATAAATCGCCATATATAATAGCCTAAGTCATGTGACTGTCATCAACAGTTCTGCGTTGACTGCTTTACTTTTTATATGCCAGATGGCCAATTTTGTAATTTAATGTAGCAAGATGCAGGTGATAAATCGTTAAATTTAGTTCCATTGCCATCATGTCATCAGTATTATTATACTTGTAATAGTTCATTTCATACGACTATCATAATAATTTTTTTTGTGTGGTAAATTAAAACAAAGCTTTGAGGTTCAAATTAAACGTCATGTTTTATGGTATTATTTATTACTTTTCTTTTCTCTTTTTTAAAGAAATAATTGAGAATCATAAATTTTAAGTATTTCAGTTTTAAAATTATGTGTTTATAAAAGAGTAAAAAATATGACTGGAACAATGTTTGGTTATTTATCACATGTGCCTGGATAACAAACATACCAAGTTCATAATTTCTGAATTTTCCAGCTTGGCAAAGGATTGAGCAAGTATATTAAATTATGAATAAAAGTAACATGATACAATGCTTAGTATACATTTAAGGGAGACCAAATTGATTGCCGAGGGTGGCCAGTTACTGAATAAATGTCAGTTAGAATTATTTAGCTTTTACTTAAATATTGTACACATAAGTTTTAAAGTCTGCTGAAAAAGTTTTTCTCATCGTTTTTTCCCCCTTTTTTGATAATATTTGTTTATATCCTTTCCTTTCATTAAAAAAACTAAATTGGCTTATTCTCAAAAATATGGAATATGTATATTTCATTACATATGCTTGTCGGATATTGTTTGTTCTACTGCTCACCAGAGAGCAAAACTTGTCGTGTTTACATTTTATATATACTGTTGAATTTAGTTTATACAAGAACTAGGGTGTAAAAAAATCATGATTTAAAAAAAGAAAAAAATTAGATTTTTTTTATTTAAATCGGATCTTTATGATTTTTTTCCCCACGTTCAAATACTGAATAGCTACCAAGAGTTTTAGGTTTCCAAAGCAATTAAACCACTAATTGCTAACATATTCTATGTTTTTACACTTTAATAAAATTATAATTATTAGTTTAGTAATTACACAAATTATAAAAACTGCAAATTAATAGTTTCATTACGTAGTATCATACAATAACGTCATATGCATTTTAAGTAATGTAATAATTATAAAACTTTATAAATCTAATGATATTTAACATGTATTAAAATTATTACCGTATATACTCGCGTATAAGTTGAGGAATTTCTGACAATTTTTGGCAAGCAAATTTGGGGGTTGACTTGTATGCGAGTCAATTAAAAAATAAAAAATAAAACTTCGAATACTCCAAAATTATGACTTTGTATGTGTATGAATAATAAAATATTACAGAAAATATACAAATAATAATAATTTATCATTAAAAAATTTCTCAATGATTTATTTTTATTTACTTACTACTTTTTCGCATAGGCAAGGGAAATATTTGGTTTAATTTTGCACAAAATTGGAGTAAAAAGTTAGGGGTCGACTTATACGGGGGGTTTTTGATTTTTTTCAGAATTTGCATTCGAATGTTAGGGGGTCGACTTATATGCGAGTATATACGGTAATTGCATTTTATATTAAATAGTTAACACTACTTCAAATTAATAATTATTAAACAATTAACTCTCTAATTAGGAACATATTATACATTTTTATGCCTTAATTATTAAAATGATAATAATGTAGTATTCATTTTAGAAAGAAAAAGGGACAGGATGCTAGTTCTAAAAAGGGGCACTATTTCATGAGGAAATATATTAGTAATGTGTTTAGTAATGGTATAAAAAAAAGAATAATTTTTAGTATGATAAATAAAGTGTCCTTAATTTTTAATAATTTTATGAATAGCAAATTGAAAAATACAATTAAAATACATATTTTAATAATATCCTGTTTTTTCAAAAGAAAAAGTTCTATATTTTTGCAAGATCTTGGCCACATGAATCTAGAAATACTGTTGAATGGGGAAGTTTTTTACAAGAAATCTGTGGCTACAACTACAGGTAAATTTCAACTTTTTTTTTTTTAAGGCAGGATGTATTTTGCCAATTTCAAAAGGGAATTGGTGTGGCACCATTAAAAAAAAAATGGCCTAGAAGAAACAGTATGAGTAACTATAAAATTAATAAAAACTGCAGATAAGTAATTTCATTAGTTAGTAGCACAAATAACAAAACTAACAAATATTATTTGCATTTTAGTTTTTCATTTGTATTTAGGAAAATTACTGTAAACTAAATTTACACACATGTACGTGTACACTAACAAAAAAAATTATGAAAATGAGTTAAACCCATTCATATACAATAAATATAAATTAGCCCAAAAATCTGAAATCCTCAAAATATTTAAGTAACAGCAATATTACCTCTCAGTGTGGATTATTACTTTTCAATGGTTCAATTTTTTTTTTTTTTTTTTTTAAAGAAAAGTTTTGCTGCCCAATCCCTATTTTTTTTTTTTTTTTTAATTATGCAACTTATACTGAAGACGCTCTCTGTACTAAGCCTTTTTATACCAATTATTTCTTTTTCTCTTATGCATTCATTTACAATTTAGCTGTTGAGCAGATGTCATTCTTTCATTCTTATTTAACTTGATATTGCTATTAATTACTATTCATTCTTTTACTTGTAGAAATGTATTACACTGGCTAAGTGTATTTTACATAAAATAATGCATAAATTGATTACCTAAAGGAAATTATATCGTTGCAAATTATATTAGCTTTAGATATCATTTTTAAACAAAACTTTTAATTTAAGTAAAAACTTAAAAACAATGCTTTTTACAAACTCAACTGTTTTTAATTTTTTAACAATACTCATGAATTTAAGCTTAGAAACAATTATTTAAAGCTCTTTTTTTGTTTATTCATAAATCAAAACACCTGTAGAAACTTTCAAATTATGTTCATCTTAGATTAATACTTTTTTTGACATTTTAAACATTTAGAAATTTTTTTATTTAAATCAGTGATTTTTAAAAAAAAATTGGTTGATTTTAATCACTGATTTAAATCAACTGATTAAAATCATTGACAACCTAACAAGAACATTGGGAAATATAATAGTTGTTACTTGTAATACCCTGAAGATAATAAAAATTTTATAGGTTACACATAACTGCACTAATTACAGTAAAATCATAATACTGTAATAAAATAGTGCTGCAAAGAAATTTTCACCTGATTAATAAAAAAGTTTAAAAACATATCTATTCACTTAAAAGGTGATAAAATATTTAAAACACATGTAAAGGCATTAGGTTTACAAAATATGCCCCGAGACCTTTCAAGATACAGACACGGTCATTTTCAAGGAGAAGGATCTTCCATTTGAAAAAGAGCATGTGTGTGTCTCAAAAGGTCTCAGGGCATATCATGTAAACTGTAGAGTTAAAGTTATATTTTTGTTTTTTTAGTCGTCACCAGCATATAAAAGTTTACTTCTGTTTAAAGTTTAATTTGTATCTTAACCTCTGACAGTCTTGGAAAAGGGCAAAATTGTAATGTTTTTTTCTCTGCATTTCGTTTTAAATGTTTAAAAAAGATGATTCTTTCAAAATTTTATTTAAAAAAAAAAATAACAAATATGAATGAAATCCTTGGAAGTATTAATCGTTGTTCAATGTATTAAAAATACATTAAATCAATAGTATTATATTACTTTAAATATCGCTTGTATTGCAGTGAAACCTGGAACTTAGTGAACGTATTAACACGGGCTTGTCAGTGAGGGGGTTAAATAGTACTTATATCTTATAGTCAGGGTTGGTAAAAAACCGGGTTAAAAAAAAAAAAAAAAAAAAAAACTGGGTTTTTTTTTGTTTAAACTGGGTTAACCTGGGTTTTTAAAAATATATTTTCCTATTACATATGCATGCATATTTATTGATAAAAATAAACATTGTTGGATATATAAGTAATATAACTTCATTTTAAAATATTTTAAATTAAATAATTACAATCAATTGTGTAAAAAATTGAAATCATTTAAAATTTAAACATTTTTAGTAAAAGCTATGTCTTATGTTCCATGAATAAAATGCTCTACATAGTGAAACATTGATACCTTGAAAATCTTAATAAACAATCTTTTGATTACTAGTACTATAAATAAATATATGGTGTAGTTTCATAAATATAATATACTTTTCCATGGCTATTCAAAATAATTTCTTTGAAATATTTGCAACCTGAGATATCTGATTTTTCTATTAGAACACTACATGAACAATTATCTTTTATTGAAAGTAAAGCTTTTTATAAAGAATTCCTGGGATGATTTCAATTTAGCAGTAGGGTCTTTACACGTTTCAAGAAGTATTGTGTATTGTCATTTGACACTTCTCCTCAGAAACTGCCATGTTAAAAAAAAGGCTACAGTAAAATAAACAGAAATACCTATTTACCAGCTTTTTAGACTACTGAAAACATTGATCTTAAAATGGAAAGTAGATTTATAAAAGTTGTCATCCACTAAAACATTTAAACAGCCATCAGACTTAATACACAGGATTTTTTTCTGAGCTATTTTATAATATGTATTACTTTTATATGTCTAAACTAAAAATTAATAATACATATTTTTAGGCATTTTATGAGGCTTTTTTCTGTTATGTCTCGTGTGGACCTTATCTCGATTTTTACCCATTTTTTGTCAGATCTAAATAGTGGATTTGATTATGCAATAGAAGATTTAAATATCTTATTGCATATTTTAGTTAAAAGTAAACAGGTGCTTCGCTAGCACCCAATTTTTCAATGTCCTCTTATTTGACTTCATATCTCCAGCTTCTTTTTTATTCTTAAGGCTGTTCTAAAATCCGAAAGGGCAACTTTATGACATAAGTTTTAATTTATTTTTGTTCGGAAATGCATGAAACTAGCAGAGGCTGGTTTTCAGAAACTATGTAACAAAACTGTGTTTTCCGTTTTTTAATATTTTTGCAATTGCAATATTCAGAAAGTAGTGTCAAAGTTGGCATTTTGAACCAAATTTCCATGCGAAAGAAAAATAACTACTCAAGGAAGGTTAAAAACATCTTTGTCACATGATCAAAATTGCTTATAACTCAATAGGTAATTTATTTATCAAAAATGAAAATACAGTTCGATTCTAAATCGTTTCCAGTCAGGCCTTCCAATTTTATCTTTCCATTAAAAAATGTATTTGTAAATGTGTCAAAGCATTTTGAGCTTGTTGAGTAGAGCAGTTGAGAACAGCCTTAAAAGATAATCTCCCCAATCAAGAAAATTTTCTTTTGCAGCTTGACTGAAATCTTAAAGGACATTTTATGTTATTAATTGTAAATAAACTGCATTTTCTCAAAGGAAAATGTTTTATTCAAAATATTGAATATTTTTAATCTATTTTATCTTTGCTACATTCACATGTTTTAAATTTTATCTTTAGAGCTACAGATATGTTCATCAACATATGCAATTTGTATTCTACATGCATACAAATGTAACCTAGACTCACTACGTCTCATGGTGACTGCTGGGATAAGACTGTTAAAAGTAGAAATTATTTATATCCAATAATTTGAAACACTTAAGACTGTTAAAAGTAAAAATTATTTATATCCAATAATTTGAAACATTTAAATTACAAAAATGAGAAAACATTATATTAGATCTTTTCTACAAAACTAGTTGGTTAACCAATTGATTTAAGCCATGCCAATCTTGCTGGTAATAGAATGAAATCATAATGCAAAACCCCAATCCCAATGTAAAAATGCAAGAAAAACAAAAGCTTATTAAACCCAATAGCCATGATACAGCAAAGAAAACTCACAGCCAATCATTCATTAGAATACAGAATAAAAAGTAACCAATGGAGAGAATTACTTATGATTATGTCATCATTGAGGCATATGTAATTCTTAGTAAATCTTAACTAATCAAGCAATCTAAGTAGTAAAAGTGTATTTTTAGCTCAAATCTGCCATTTTGGCTATTTTTTAAAATAAAAGGCTTAAATAAAAGAAGAAAAATAACTAACTACTTGTTTTTTTTTTTATTCCCAGCTAATTTTAGAAAAATTTCTGAGTCTGCAATGTAGATTTAAAGCTTATAAGAAAAGTTTGATTGATTAAAAATGTTTGTCACCTTTACAAATTTATTAATTCATCCTTTTTCTAAAGCTTTGCTCGTCGCTTCTGCATAACTTGGATTTTGCATTTTTCAATAATGTGTAAAATAAAAGAAGACATTAGGGAAAAAGAGAAAAAAAAACCACATTAAAAAAAAAACCAGCATGGTTTTTTTAAAAAAACCATTTGGTTTAAACCACAGTTTAAACCAGCGTGGTTTAAATCAAACAACCCTGCTTATAGTTAATCGTTTTTAAAGTTTAAATTCAATAGTGCAGTACTTACAGCAAGTGTACATGCTTGTAAACCTTTTTCAGCATATGGCTGAAGGGTTGGTAGTGAAGTTAATTTTCTGTTGCTTTTTAGTTAACCGTTTTCTGATTTGTTGTTTTCTGTGATGTCATTTTGTTCCAGTGGGTGTGTCCTTCATTTATTGAGACTTATGTTTATTAAATTGGCAACATTATAATGCAAACTTTGTATTGTGTTCCCAGTCATGAAGGAAAGAGATAGATGGAGATGCAGTAAAGTGGCTGGGTGTGACGCCAAAAAAGCAACCCTAAAATCCGCTACAGTAGGTCGAAACACAAGAATGTTCTTTCACGAAAAAAAGAAGAAAACGTTTAGTAATACAGTTTTTAATTCATAATACAATGGAATGCTGCTTTACTTAAAAAGAAGCAGATCACTTTCATTTAGAGAAAAAAATGCACAGGTGATGTCAAAGAATTCGGTCCCTGTTTTAGGTGATTGTTTTGTTTGGGCCTACTGTGGACGTTTAAATTTGAGCGATAAACTGTTTCATATTGCAAACCTTTTTTACGGCATACTGCATCTCCATCTATCTCTTTCCTCCATGGTGTGCAGTATATATCTGGGAAGTTGTACTTTTATAAAACAGTTCAGCATGCGAGTAGCATTAGCAAATAAGCTCTATTTTAGGGGTGTTTTTAATTTAGTAGCAGGTGTCTGCTTGTCTTTATTATTATATATATGTGCAGTATAAAGTCAATGTTTTTGTGGGCTGTTTATGAATTTAAGTGACTGCAAATTAGATTTAGTATAATATGCCTGTCATGACGTTTCTTTTAGAAGATGTTTATTCTAATATATTCTACAGTTTTAATAAACCTTTTGTTTCTTTAGAAGATGGTTATGATTACTTTAAAACTTCGTCATGCAGATATTTATTTATTTAATTAGAAGGTAAGACGTGTGACTTATAGATATTGTGGAAGAAGTGTTATCTGACCCCAACATCTTTACATGTGTTTTTAATATTTTATCACATTTTAAGTAAATAGATATCAGTTTTTTTTTTTTACTTTTTTAAACTAATTACTACTGTTAATTGCCCTAATGATATCCCTATGCTAAAATTAATATAATGTCATAAAGCTAACAGAAAATATTGAATCATATCTTTGTGAGTACCATTTCTTCCAGACAAAAATCAGAACCCTGAAATCAAAGCCTCTAAAAGACAAATGACATACAGTAAAGCAACTAATCACTTTCAATTTTTTAACCCTTTATGTACTGAATTATGAATTCATGAAAATTTTATCTTCTAACGCATTTTTTGTGAATTTTTGAAACTATATTAGAAAATTTACAGAATCATTTAATAAATTTTTGAAGGATTTAGAAGAATTAATTAAATTTGAATTGAGAGGAATTTTGTGCCCTATTTATAACCCCACCCAAATCTTTTATTACCGACTTCAAAAAGGAGGAGGTTATCAATTCGACGCGTATGTATGTTTTTTTTTTTTATGTATGTTCACCGATTGCTCCGGAACTTTTTGTCCGATTTATGTGATTTTTGTTTTAATTGAAAGAGGATACTCTCGAATTGGTACCACTTCCGTTTCATCGAAATTGGTTCAGTAGTTTTTTAATAATTCAACAAAAACCAATAAAATGAAGGATTTCACCCAGATTATTTTTCATTGTTGCAACCAGTTTCTCAATCATAAGCATAAAACTATGTATTCATGTACGTTAGCGCCAAGTTGTCGCCAAACATGGCACAGTTAGGTGAATTATCGCCAAATTTGGCGGCCAAAATAAGTCGCCATAAATGAAGCCAACTTGGCTGTAACTGACTAATTTGGCGATATTCCCATTCAAATTCAGTAATGGATCTTCCCCAATCTGTTTCTTCGCATTTTCTAATCGACAGTCCTATTTAAAATTCTCAATTGGGAACTTCCACTAGATAACATTAATGATAACTTTCCTGTATAGGGGCTTTGGAGAGAAAATGAAAATTTCACGCATATTTTCTAACAACCTATTAACTGTCTCGGTACTACATAGTTATCCCCTCGACCAATTTCGCCAAATTATATAAATCGCCAAACCACTCGCCAAATTATACAAATTGACGTAATTTTTATTTTAAATAATGAAAGAACAAATATATTAGTATAACATTAATAAAAATACAAATAAAACGTCGAAATAAAAATCACTTGATGACGTAAACACATGTATCTTGCTTAAAGTCAGGAGAATGTAACATTTACGATCAACCATTATTGGCATTAAATCTTATAGTTTGGCGATAGAATTTTGGTCGACGGGATAACTAAGTAGTACCCCTGTCTCATATACACAAGCAAGTTTTTCAATATTTATAAATTTATTTATTCTAAACACCATTTGTCTATTTTTATATGCAAACACAAGTTGAGCCAAGATCCCTTATGCTGTTACAGGATTAACAACAAACAAAGAAAAAAAAGGAGTTACTCTAATTAGTATTATAGGCGGCATTGTTATGTTGCGGTGTATTTACATGGCACAGAACTTAAACATCAGTAGGCATAAGCATAATTGCGAAAGCAAGTCAGTAAGTTACGCAGTCATGAAAACATTTGAATTGTATCAAGAAATGAGAGCAAGTAAATTTGAATCAGATTGCCCGATAAAAGCAAAAGGTGCGCGATACTAACATCAAACATGGTGTAAAGGAAATGCGAATATCATAAGTTGCTTCCGAAAGTTCTATATATTTTGAAGTACTATATTCACTAAAATACGTCAGTTACTATGCAGACTGATGACACTTTAACCAAGACTATTAAATGAGCATGACGATGAATTATCTTCCGTAATCGAGCCCACAGTTAAGGCTAGCGTGAAACAAAAAAAATATCAGCAGCAATGTGGTTTAATGTAAATGTGGGTATCATAAAATATTTAATTCGCAAAACGCTTCAATGCACTAAATCATATTAGCTCAGAAACAACAATTGGCAGTGGACTCAATAACGGTAGATTACTTAATAGTTTTAAAATCTCCACTGCCCAACGTATTGCAAATGATGATGCAATAAGAAGCATAAATGCCTAAGTGAGTTAAGCTTATTTTGTGAAGAAAGATTAAATACATAACAACCAAAAATAAACAAAATGCCGTCATGATGCAATGAGTTCTCAATTTCTCTATCAGAATCTTTAGATTTGGCGAAAGATTAAGCAAATAATTTAAATTATGAATGAAAGTACCATGCTGAAATGCTTAGCATACATTCATTTAAGCACATTGGCATTGCGTATACATTATACATTACATATTGGCACTTGCATAATATCTCCATATAAGAAAACATTAATGCCACCAAAAAATAATTTGTTTTAAATTCTTGAAGCCACAAATGAATTATATATAAATTCTCTTTTGATACTATAAAAATTTCATCAATGACCAGCCATTTGAGGGAACACCATTTAAGACTTTCCGTTGTAGTCTTTTCACGATCATTTTTTGATAAGTTATTCGGTTTTCATGTACCCTAATGGCTCATGGTGCATGTAAACTCCGTCGCGGGTGCGAAGACCTCAAAGTTACCTATGAATTATACCTCTGAGGTGCCTTGCCAGGTAAAGGTCTCGTCATCTGATTAAGCTTCTAAATTACGAGATTAACATGAGTAGCAATGCACAGGTGCTAAACAACAAGATATAAATGTTAAGTAACTGGCATAAAAAAGTTCATAATTAAGAAATAGGCACTGCCGATAGAAAAACGAACTAGGCGCTCATCAGGTTTATTGCCGCTACGTGGCGATTAGGTGGTCTCCTACGCCAATGACAGGTATCAAAAACCCGTTCATCTAGGGCAACCCGGAAGATAAGGGCCTGGTCATTGGTTAGAAAGTATGAAAAATGAGTCATTGTGTCTTTGTTCTCTATTTCATAGAGCATTTTTAGTAAGCCGAAGAACTTTTTATTGTCAGTTTCCAAAGTTCGATATTTTTTCATGCGAGCAGCATCTCTTGTCGTTCTATCCATGTCCAAATAAAGAAACAAAAATATTCAATTTAAAAATAAAGCTATTAAATCTGAAGAAGAATAAATGTAACATATATATATAAAGAATCTTCACAGAAAACCTGTGTTATTAATGTACACACAAATCTGGACAAAAGTATTTACTTATCAAAATAACATCTTTAAAAGTCCGTAATTTCCTCCAAAAGAATCATGCAAAAATTGCAATGCGAAAAAACTAAAAAGTGAAAAATAAACTTTTTTACCAAAAATAAAACCGACTTCAAAAACTACTACAAAGTAAAAAATAATTTTTTACATAATAGTTAATAAGAAATTAAATTAAGAGCATTGTATTTATCATGCGTATTATTATATTTATGTACATTAATCTGTTTTTTTGGAGTCGGTGTCAGCCAAGCCAAGTTCAAAATTAAAATTGTTCATCCAATACACATCGTAACAAGATTCAGCAAAGCCGTTTAGGAAAAAAATTCCATTCTCAATCAACTTTGACACCATTCTGCATTTGAAAATCCGTCTTTGGCTATGATTTTTTTACATAATAGCCTGTATAAACGCACTAATTTTATAATAACCCTTAATTTTGCACACATAATTACAGCTAATCTCACTTGAAAATACACGTTTATAAAATCAGATGAAATGTTTCAAAAATGGTAAAATTAAAAATTTTTAACTAAATAACAAATCGTAAAAAATCTCGTAGATATTTGGATGTGTGTCTGTTGGATAGTTATACTTAACTTCGTTTGGCTGGCACCGACTCCAAAAAAACAGATTAATGTACATAAATATAATAATACGCATGATAAATACAATGCTCTTAATTTAATTTCTTATTAACTATTATGTAAAAAATTATTTTTTACTTTGTAGTAGTTTTTGAAGTCGGTTTTATTTTTGGTAAAAAAGTTTATTTTAAATAGCTCTCTTAGTATTTTGTAGAATTAGGAAATGTTAATGTACAAATATAATGTTCTTACAATAGAAACATTTCCGAATTGAAAAATCCCCCCCCACCCCCCCTTTGCCAAGAAAGCTGAAAAGAAGCAAAAGCAAAAGAAATCATACTTTTAAAAATATTTTTGTTTTGTGTAACCCATAATGCTTTTGGAACAAGGTAAAGTAATGCATCTATAACTCATTCTAAACTATATTACTATTAATCGATGTATTAAATGAATTTTATAAAAAGTTATTATTTTCTTCTATCTTTACAAGAAGAAAGTATTGGATTCGTGAAAATTTTCGACTTCCGTTTATCGACGGATTTATACGTTTTAGAATGCCCAGAACACGATTTGATGGTTTTTAGAAAATGTCTGTCTGTCACTCTGTGAGTCTGTATGTGACAAAAATTTTGTGAGCGCTCTATCTCAAGAACTAATGCACGGAATTTCATAAAACTTCATATTTAGTTAGACCTTGTTATAAACTGGACCTGATTAGTTTTTGGTGAAAATCGCCCAACAGGTGGCGCTGCTATGCGGCATTTTTCACGATTTCTGCAATAGCTATATCTCAAGAACTACTGCACGGATTTTCATAAAACTTCAGATTCAATTAGTCCAGGATATAGTTTGGTGATGATTACTTTTTTGTGAAAATCGCCCAACAGGTGGCGCTGTTGTGCTGCATTATTCATGATTACCTCAATAGCCCTAACTCAAGAAAAAATGCACGGATTTTCATCAAACTTCAGATTTAGTTAGTTCTTGATATAAATCAGAGCTGTTTAATTTTTGGTGTAAATCACCCAACAGGTGGCGCTGCTGTGCTGCATTTTCACGATTTCCGCAAGAGCTGTATCTCAAGAACTATTGCACGGATTTTCATCAAACTTCAGATTTAGTTAGTCCTTGACATGAATTGACGTATAAATTAGTGCTGTTTAATTTTTGGTGTAAATCGCTCAACAGGTGGCGCTGCTATGCTGTATTTTTTGCGATTTTTGCAATAGCTTTATCTCAAAAACTAACGCTTAGATTTTCAACAAACTTCAGATTCAGGTATACCTTAATAACATTTAGTGCTGTTTATTTTTTGTGTAAATCGCTCAACAGGTGGCGCTGCTATGCTACATTTTTCAGAATTTCCGCTATAGCTCTATCTCAGGAACTAATGCACGAATTTTCATCCACTTCAAATTCAGATATACTTTGATATGAATTGGTGCTAAATTGATGTAATTTCTTGTACTATTTAAATGATTTCATTGACGTGATTTATATAGAAGAAAGTTTTGTGATGGCCACAACATACTAGTTTTAATGGTGCTTATAAGTATCGTAAGTAGATAAAAGGTTAAAGAAAAACTCAGCTGACACAGTGTGATGTAGCAATCACATTTATTATTTATTTTTTAAATTGTAATGCAGCATTATTATCTCATGTTTTAAACTATTTATTTTCAACGCAAAACATCGTTCAAATCGCTTTTTTTTATTTCCTTTTTACCGCAGTTTTGATTTCAGATTTTCCCCCTCTTCCTGATCTATTTTTAGAACCAGGGTGTGTTGCAAGTGACGTCGACCGCGTCATATTGGGGTGTGTCTTCGCTTGGCGAATTAGAGCTTCATTCTCTCCCTCTAAAGTTTCGTTTTCATTTCTCTATTTTCATACGATTTAATCATAATACGTAAATTTAATTTAGCAAATAGATTTAAATCATTTCTGCATGTAGTTTTGTAAACCCCTTTTATGCAGTATATATATCAATGCAGCCAGTTTTTTTTAACAGATTTTTAAGATTTTAAGATCGGATCAGATTTTAAGATTTACGAAAGTATGTATTATTTTTGACAATGTGACTTGTCGTTTGAATTTCGGGCCTTGCGCCTAAATTCAAAGAGCGATGTTCTTCAATAGCTATTATCTCAATATCTAAAAGTTTATCTTCGGTCTCTTTTTTTTTAATTTAACGCATATTTGATTTCGGACTTTTTATCATCAAGACCTTCTTTAAAAAATGATTTTAACCAGTAATCATCTTTATCATGGAATTACTTCCAAGTTTTAATAATTCTACGTGGAACGTTCTTCTGATGTGTACGGTGACCTACCTACTCTTAATTACCTTCCACCTCTCAAAGTGAATCAACGAATAAAGAAGATTTTTGTAACTGCTGTCTCTTCAATGTGTCTACTGTATCTCATCATTAAGTAAGAACGTTATATTTACTAATTCATCCTTATTCCTATTTATTTTTACTGCAACTCAATTTATTTTATTTCACGGCAACTTTCATAAAAATCGTCACATTTGGTTTCCGTGACAAAAAAGAACATTTCGGCGTTGTTGCTTTTTGATTACAACGTAATGCCTTAGAAAAAATAACTTAATGACTTTTTTTTGACGATTGATGCATTTTTTTTAAAGAAGATTTTTGTTCTCAAACAGATGAACTGCTTTTTTAAATGGAATTCTGAAAATGATTTAGCATTATAATTGCTGTTATTCTTTTTTGCAATGTTTTCTGTTCTTATAAAAAGAAAACGTAATCTTTTTCAATCTTAGAAGAAATTTTGTTCCTGAAAATTATTCGTAACTGAATTTTCTTTTGCATAAAATTTTGAAGATTTGCTTTATTGAAATATAATGAAAGAAATTCAAATAAATTGTTTTAAAATTATTATTTTTTAATATGAAATTTTAAGAAAATTATAATATTCTGTTGTTCTCAGATGGAACATTTTGCTGTTTTAACGGCTGAAGATCGATCAAACATCGTAATGAAATTTTTGTTCTCAAGTTTAATTTGCAATACTTATTCCATGATTTTAAATTTTTGAGCATAGTATAATTAAAAAAAAAAAAAATCCGTTACTGGTTTTCATTTTGAGATATGTCTTGACAAAATTATTGCTGTTTTTAAATTTTTGAAGAATGAAATATATTATTTTAAAAATCAAGAAATTTATTTATTTATTCTCTAATTTATTTATTCTTATGGTGCATTACAAGATATTTATCATAGAAAATCTTTAATGAATTTTGAAATTCTAAAATGAATTCTAACAATTGTTCTCTGATTTTAAGAACAAATTTATTTAACAAGAGGCTATGGTTTTTCTATTTTTATTCTTATATTGGGTTTTTTGATTTTATTTTATGGCACTTATACAATAAAATATTTAATGAATTTGAAGATATATTATGAAAATTAAGATATTTATTGAAGCAAATTATTTTTTCCCCTTGGAATCTGTGATAATTATTGAAGTTTAAATTATTTTACTGAAATTCTTCTCATCTATTACTTGCAAAGGAGCTGAAGTTCTTCATGAAATTCGTAGCTGTAAATATCCTGCATAATTTTTTGAAGTCTTCTCTGCTTTTAAATGTATCAATTTATAATACCTTCAATAGCTTTTTATAAAAAAAAAATTTACTTATTCTTGTTGTACCACCTTCCACTTTTGTTCTCAAGATATTTTTGTCATCTAGTGCACGATTTGACTGCTAATATCGATTTTGGTGTTTGGTGAGTGCAGTGTTCTTTTACTAAGTTAAATTTCAAGAACTCTGTTTGCTGTCTACAAACTGTTCTCATCGTAACTCTCAGTGCTTCAATTTTCCAGAATTATGTGGTTTCATCAAAATTTAATGACATATTTTTTTTGCTTAAAGAAGAAATTAAAAAATTCATTCTCCTGTATCATCCTCATGACTGAAATAGTTTTATAAAATTTATTCTACATGTTCAAATATAACAATAGATTTACTCATCTTTCTTATTCACATTTACTTACCTGCTGAAGTTGCCTTCAAGAGTGTTGTTATTAATCCATTTTTTGAAACGCTTCTCTGGTGTGTGGAAATGTTGTTCTGAAAGTACTGAAAATATTATAATACATACCTGCAAAAAATTCTGTTCCTCATTTACAGCAAACAATAAAGATTTGTGCTCCATTTTCGGCTTTGATGTTCCTGGTGAATTCTCAGTGATTTATGTAGTAAAAAATCCATTTATTTCTGATCTTCTCCAGTGTGTTTTTGAAGTTGGTTTTGAAGCTAAATCAGTATATATATTATATTTTCATGAACAATAGAATTTCCCAGTCAATGTTTTTACTTGTGAGTGGAAAATTTTCATCCTTACGTAGGGGTAAGCGTCAAAGTTTCATCCTCGCATTGGAAGTGTTTGACTTCTACATTATACCATATTCTACAAATATTTATAAAATTTACGATTTATTTGAACTACAGAAAATGTTTAAACTCAAGAATGTTTGTTTATTTACTTATTTCTGAAGATTTTTATATGTCAATTATTATTATAGTGCCTTTTCCTTATTTCATAACCCAATTGCTTCAAAATTTTTAATCTGCCATATGCCTCACTTTTTAATTTATGCAAGAAAATTATTTTAAATTGATCATGAAGATATATTTTTTTTTAATGAAGAAAATTTTTATTTGCACCTTTTGTACGAAGAAAAGCACAAAATTCTTAGTGAAAATATTTACCAGCGCATCTTTTTTTGAAGTGTTCATCAGTGAATCTTCAACAATTCTCTAAGAAATTATATATATATTTTTTAAAAAGTGCTTCTTCACTACCGATTTTGACTACCGATCTTGTCCTCTACTCATCATGGTGTATGTGTTTATATCATCCTTAAGTGCAGTGTTACTCCTAAATGTACCACCATGCATTGTCTTCTTTTTGCCAGCAGTGTCTACCAATTTTTCCTTCAAGTATATCACCATATTCTGCTAAATGTTCATAATTGGTGATACTGTGTTTTTAACTGTGCCTTTTTTTTCCAACAAAATAGAAGTGTTTGAATAGTTCACAGTACTATCCATATCCAACCATTTGTGGTTTATACCAAGAGCTTCTTTACATCTGTAAAATACACTATTTTTTTTCTCTTTTTCTATGCTGATTATTTGATTATCTCTTGCACAAGATCTCAGAGGTTTCTTGTGCGCATTGGAGTCTGCTGTATTTTTGTGTTTTGTATAAATGTGTTTACAGAGTTCCTGAATGTGTCCACTGATCAAGGTATCATGAAGGTTTGTCTGTTTACTCTACAATATTTTTTAAATTTTTGCAGCTCTTTAATTTAATTTCAACTGTTGTTTAAAGTTAATTTAATATAATTTTTCTTTACAAGCATAGAAATTTAAATTTTATTATTAAACTATTAAATTATTGAAGGAATTCAACATATTTCTATGGTACACTTGTTTGGTAATTTAAAATTTTTTCCTGATTATGACAATTTTTTTAAAAACTATTATGATTAATGAAATTCAAGTCCTAGGTTGTTAATATTCTCGACTTTTACAGTGCAATTTATTTTTATAAATATGCAGAAAATTGATTAGTAGAAATGATTTATTTATTCATTTTGAATGTTTCAATATTTATGAGAAGATTGATTAGTAGAAATGACTTGTTCATTTTGAATGTTTCAATATATGAGAAAATTGATTAGTAGAAATGACTTGTTCATTTTGAATGTTTCAATATATGAGGAAATTGATTAGTAGAAATGACTTGTTCATTTTGAATGTTTCAATATGTGAGGAAATTGATTAGTAGAAATGACTTGCTCATTTTGAATGTTTCAATATTATGAAAAAATTGATTAGTAGAAATGATTTTTCATTTCGAATGTTTCAATTTATGATTTATTTTTCCTAGGCAGTCAGAGTATATTTAGAGAGGGTACTTCTGACTTTATGTTGCTTTACTTTTGCAACTTTATAAATTTTGATTCATAAGTGTACCTTATTTCTAACTTATTGAATTCAAATTTTTTTTTGTGGTCTCTTTCGGCTAAAAAAATTATTTAACTTTTGGATTTATAAAATTTTAAAATATTAAAAGAGTAATATTTTAATTTATAGAGATCATTTTACACAGGAAGGTGCCTTTCTTTGCCTGTGATTGCAATGGGGCTTGATATTAATATTATTGTATACTATCATGTTATGTATACTATTGAAATTTGAATGTACTACTTGATGTATATTCTTTTTCTTTCTCTTTAGGTCACTGTACATTTATGATCCATAAATGTGCACATGCACTTAAAATTTTTATTATGACTTTTAAATTTTAACTTAAAGTTTATTCTACATTTTTTTTTGCTCCTTGGCTTTTAAAATTTTGTTTTCCCTTTGTTGAAAAAGCTCTCAAGATTTACCTTTTTCACCTTTTGGTCATCCAAAATTTTGTTCGGCAAATGGGGGTAATGTGATGTAGCAATCACATTTATTATTTATTTTTTAAATTGTAATGCAGCATTATTATCTCATGTTTTAAACTATTTATTTTCAACGCAAAACATCGTTCAAATCGCTTTTTTTTATTTCCTTTTTACCGCAGTTTTGATTTCAGATTTTCCCCCTCTTCCTGATCTATTTTTAGAACCAGGGTGTGTTGCAAGTGACGTCGACCGCGTCATATTGGGGTGTGTCTTCGCTTGGCGAATTAGAGCTTCATTCTCTCCCTCTAAAGTTTCGTTTTCATTTCTCTATTTTCATACGATTTAATCATAATACGTAAATTTAATTTAGCAAATAGATTTAAATCATTTCTGCATGTAGTTTTGTAAACCCCTTTTATGCAGTATATATATCAATGCAGCCAGTTTTTTTTAACAGATTTTTAAGATTTTAAGATTTACGAAAGTATGTATTATTTTTGACAATGTGACTTGTTGTTTGAATTTCGGGCCTTGCGCCTAAATTCAAAGAGCGATGTTCTTCAATAGCTATTATCTCAATATCTAAAAGTTTATCTTCGGTCTCTTTTTTTTTAATTTAACGCATATTTGATTTCGGACTTTTTATCATCAAGACCTTCTTTAAAAAATGATTTTAACCAGTAATCATCTTTATCATGGAATTACTTCCAAGTTTTAATAATTCTACGTGGAACGTTCTTCTGATGTGTACGGTGACCTACCTACTCCTAATTACCTTCCACCTCTCAAAGTGAATCAACGAATAAAGAAGATTTTTGTAACTGCTGTCTCTTCAATGTGTCTACTATTCATCCATTAAGTAAGACTATTCCTTTTATTTTTACTGCAAGTCAACCTTATCATCTTAGCTATACGATCACTCAATTTATCTTATTCACGGCAACTTTTTAAATCAACTTCGTCACACACAGCAATTTTTTGAGCTATTGATATCAGATATTCTTTTCATTTTAACAATATAGTAAGAAACATGAAAACGCCGATTAATATGGCACACAGTCCGAATTTATACAAGTAAAAATTTTCTTATATGCTCCTTTCACATGGCTTAGCTGTAAATCATACAAATGCACATTATTTCTTTCAACACCTCAATCTATTCCTTTGCATTTTCTTGCATGTGTGTTTAGAAGAAGGAAGGTTCTGTGGAAGTTGAAATTGGGTCTTGTAAAACTGATAAATCATTATATTTTGAGAGAGAGTTGTAATGTAGAAATATTTTGCTTAGAGAGTTCAATTCTATCCTAATTCAACTCAATTTTTTGCCCCAAATCACATTGAAATGTTTTGCCTGTATTAGCCATGATCTTGCTTTTGTAGCTCATAATAAAACATGAAAATCTTAATATAGTTTAAATGACGAATCATTCTTGATGTGCAAATATCTCATTTTAACAGTGCCCCTGTTTTAGCTGTACTCATATTAAACAAGTTCGGTTGTATTCTTTTTAAGTGATTTTTTTCTTTGTTTCTATTCATGTGTTATAAAACAGTAAATTGAATATGCTACCAATAAGCAGATTATATATACAATGGCTAACATTCAGTCTTCAGCCAATTATATCTAGCTCTTATTTTTTATCTTACTGTACAAGGTTCTCATTTAGACTACAGTGCACCTGTTAAAATGAAAATAAGTATAAATCAAAATTTTTCTCTGTTCTCTTGTAATTTCAACAGAATTATTACTGTATCTCATAACAATATGAAATAAGTAAAAATGTTTAAAAAAAAAAAAAAAACTCTTTCATACACATTCAATGTTCATCTTGAAAATTATGCCTCATTTTTGACTGTAATTTATGCTTTTTCTTAAAAATTTGTCATTATAATAGATTAATTTTGAATGAGACCTGAACTCTATTATGAAAAATTCACTGTTTTTTTTTAATATTTGGCAGAAACCACAAGCAAATGAATTCATTAAAAATATATAGATATTTTGCTTACTTAAACTTTTTTTTTTAGAATTTCTAAATCAATTTCTAAATGTATAATTGTAAAGTAATTAATATTAAACTATAAATTGATAAAATGGTTTTAGTTTTATATATATATTATGCTCTTCATTTTTTACGTATGATTTATTCTCCACTTTTATCTTTAAAATGTTTCATTATTGCAGTTTCTCAGCGATTTGGCTTATTTTAAAAAGCATTTACTGAAGCATCATTAAATACATTGTTTTTCTTTTAAACTCCCCTACCACTGTGTGAATTGAGTGAAATAGCACCGAAAACTGGCGATATGAAGCAATTAAAATAAAACTTTGTAAAAAATCACCATAAAATAAAAATGATACATGACACGTTTCAAGCTAAAAATCTTGTCCACTTACAGACACGTGCTTACTGTAGCTGATGACAAGCTCTTAATATTTTTAGCTTGAAACGCATCCTGCATTGTTTTTATTTTATGGTGATTTTTTACAAAGTTTTATTATTTTAATCACTGTGAAGACTGTGTACAGAAAATATTGGGAGACTTATCCCCAATTGCAAAATGCCTTAAAATTAATAATTGTTAAAATATTAAAATGTTGTATTGTCATAAAAACACACACTTTTGTAAATAATTTGTATCATTATAGCCTATCAGGAAGTGGGTTAAAAATGGATTGCAAAATTCCATCTTACATACAAAACCCAGATTGAGTTAAATAAAAGAGTAAAAATACATGAGTGCAATCCTTGCAACCCATCTACAAAAATATTTAACTAAAAAAAAAGGTTATAAGATTTAAAATTTCTTACCAATTTGCAACCCCACCATTAGTAATCCACATCTTCTGGCCATTGATGACGTAACTATCGCCTTTCTTCTCAGCTCTTGTTTTGACTGCTGCAACATCTGACCCAGTACCAGGCTCTGTTACACAATACGCCTAAAGCAACAAAATTGACAATGTATTCTGAAATTACTGTAAATAAGAATTATACAGTAGAAAAAATTAAATTGCACTTATAAAGAAAACAAATAGAAAAATAATTGGTAGTAAAAGGTGAGCCAAATATTCCATTACTTTTTGAGGTATGTGACAGTGGCACAAAACATACATGCCAGTCTAAACTCTTAAGGTGCACTTGTGTACTACATGTCAGATGGAACTGATGTGAGGCAGTGTGATGCTGCCATGTCACATGCTATTGGCCAAGGATGAGCACCAAAGCGATATAGGTAAGCGTCTTATCTTAAATGGAAGAGGTAGCCGCAAGATTAAAGGCGAGGTCACATCAATCAAGGTCGCACGCCACGTAGCGGACGGAGTGAACAACAGAAAGATGCCTAACTGTTTACTTCTTTATGGATAATCTATTAATTGAACATCTATGAAATAACTGCGCAAGCGCCAACATCGAGTTTTCATTTGTATTCTGACAGTAATATAATGTTCTATTAATTTTTATTCGTGTTTTTTGACTTATTTATTATAGTTAATTATTTAAATAAAAACAGTTCTTTTTAAGAACTAATATTATTTGTTAAAATGGCAAAATGTTGGCAATCGAATAACTCTAGTTTTCGAAATTGTAAGAAAATTCTTTTTCTTATAGAATTCATATGTCCTTTTCCAAAGAGCAAAACAAGTTAGTTATGTATTTTAACTTTAATTTATTAAAATATATATATATATATTATTTAATATATATTATAAAATGTTGTTGATTTAAATATGCTCGATATTAATTATTTTCTTTTAATGAAATGAAAAATGACGCATAAAAATTAGTATTTTTATGTACATTTTTATTCTTAATGTGCTAAAGTTATAAAAAATGATATACACGGTTCTATTCCAGATGAAAATAGAATGTTTATCAAGGTTTAGAATATGTATAGAATTTAATAATAAATAAAATATTTAATTTTAAGTCCTTTTCTTCGTTTATCAAGTGCAGACGATACATCGAAAACTCGTTCCAATATTCTTTTGATCGTATTATATCATGTTATTTAAATTACAAATAATTCATTTATTTAATTTAAAATTCATTTTAATTTATATTCAGAATCACTTTAATTTAAAATGCATGCATTAAGTGTTGTACTGTTAAACGAGCAAGTATTGTTAATTTAGTATTTGTTTAAATATTTTGCGAGTCCAGACAATAACTGTAAAAATTTTCCTAAAATCGCCAAATTAGATTTTTTTTTTTTTTTTTTTCTTGAAGCAGACAAAGCTATTTAGAGAATCCCTGTTAAAAATTCTATTACGAATCTCAGATTGTTACTTACTCACAGAAGATGAATCTTGTTTACCAGATATATTGCAAAATATTTTTGTTACAGCTTGTTTTGATAAAAATATGTGTATTTTTAAAAAAGTTGCAATGTCATTTTAGTTTAAGGGCTAAAGGCAGTAATGCTTTCGTAGCATTAGTGCTTTTCTCCCGAAATTGAAATGATATTGCGATTTTTTTTTTTAAATGTGCATAATTTTATCAAAACAAACTGTAATAAAAATATTTTACAATAAAATTGGGAAACAAGATTCATCTTCCATAAGTGAGTAAAGAATCAGAAAATATGCGCAAGAGATGCGCAGATAGTAGATATTCTGTCATATATGACGTCATACTGAAAACCCGCGTATTTGCATTATTCACTCCGTCCACTAGATGGCGCAGATGTGTCAATATACTCCAGATTCCAGTATTGACATTGTACGCTTACCTATATCGCTTTGATGAGCACTGCTTACACTGTGTCATTCTCCCTACAACAATATCTATGTTATCTGGTAGCCACCCACAGCAGAAACACTTCCAGCTATTACAGAGTGTGGCCTGCACCGTTTAGGGTCACATCTAGCTCTCCCGAGGCTCCCAAGTGAACCGGACACCCAGAAGAGTGTCGGGCTCTGGACATTAATCTTGAGATTCTCTGAAATGCTTTTGCTATGCCAAAACCTTCAAAGAATGTGACAGTAGTATATCAAATGGTAAGTGGGTAATAGGGGGTCTGGCATGATATAAAAGCTTAAAATTTCGCTCATACTTGGCTTAGTCCAATTCAATTTCTACGTAAAATACAAATCTATTTTTTTTTTAATTATGCAAGTTTTCATGTAATTAAATTTCCAAACCCTGGCCAGAATACTTTTATGTATTCTGCAAAGAGTTTTTTTTTAAGTACTATAGAAACTACTGAACAATTTAAAGATAGAACAACAAAGAAAGAGAAATCCTATTAGTGCAGACCTGCCAACCTTTGAAAATGAGAAATCGTAGCACACAAAATTAAAATTAATCTGGAGACTGGTTGGTTGGTTTTTCGTGTTTCGCAGCCATCTTTTGATATTTGTAAAAGGAATAAGGTTTCAGTCTTTCAACTCAATATAATTTTTAGTGTTGACTCTAAGCCGCGTTAGCAGGGCGCAGCGCCCGGCGGCCCTTTTAAACCCTTCCGATATGCCCAACATCCCTTTTTAACACTTCCTATGATCTCCGTGGTAATTCAATTGATCCTGGGAAAATATCGTAAATTCTAGCGACTCTAAACAAACCAGTTCAAAATATTTTTTGCGAACAAGGTACAAGTGTGCCCTTTTTGAAAAAAAAAAGTGCCCTTTTTTAGAACAGTGTTCTCTTTTTGAAAAAATGTACCCTTTTTTAGAATAGTGTTCCCTTTTTGAAAAATTTCTGCCCGGCGGCCCTTTTTTTCTAGAGTCAACACTAATTTTTTTCCTCAGAAAATTCTTATATGATTTTTAGAATTTCTTTTCGTTTCATAGCGTTTTTTTTACATTTGTAAGAGGAGCCTCGTTCCATCCCAGTGCAGTAAATTTTGATGAAATTCGCGATTTTGTTTTCCGCGATCGTTTCAGGATATTCCCAATTTTTTTCCAATTGGGAAAATTCTTTTATTCTGCAAGAAAAAAAAAAAAATTTGCGAACTTCCAAGAAATTTCAAAATATACTTGCAGAAGAATCATAGATCTGTGGAAGAATTTACAGGGGGAAATACTGCACAACATTTTTCATTATGCAGGACTTTCCTTTTTCGTGCGCAAATCGTGCGATTTTGCACACTATTTCAAAGTTTTCCCCTCAAAGAACATTCCCCCCCTTCCAGAAATTCTTAAAATGGCACCCCTGTTTGTAAGGAAGGGAATTCCTGTACTATAAATATATACAGAAATACGATTTACTCGTGGTTAATATAGTACATAAAGAGAGTTTTATGTTAAAAAGTTTGTTTTGTAGCCCAGATTTTTTTTTCCCATGTGTGAGATGAAATCTCACATTTTCTCCACCTATTCACCGGTCTGCATCTGTGACGGTGTCGCGGCCGTGCTTTTGGTTTTTTTTTTGTTTCTTTTCTTTTTTCTCCCGTCTCTCTCGCTGACAACCTTAGCGTAGACCTGTAAGTTGGCTTTCCCCCAGTGCTTGCATACGCACGCCATTCATTCATTATTCTTCCCTTCCCTTTTCTCTCCGTGTTTCATCCGAGGCTGTAAGTGTGTGCATGCTCAGTAGAAAACGGGCGCTTGCTATGATTTCTGACAACCTTAGCGTAGACCTGTAAGTTGGCTTTCCCCCAGTGCTTGCATACGCACGCCATTCATTCATTATTCTTCCCTTCCCTTTTCTCTCCGTGTTTCATCCGAGGCTGTAAGTGTGCGCATGCTCAGTAGAAAACGGGCGCTTGCTATGATTTCAAACGAGTGACGTTTCGTTTCACGAACAAATTAGATTGCGTTACTTTTGGTTTCGCTTTCTCATTTGTTTTCCGAATACCGGTGGCTTTTGAATTTGGTCAATTGTTTTAAACCTCTCGCTTAATTACTTTTGCGGGCCCCGTAGCGATGTTTATATACTGTCTCCCTTAATTTTTTTAGGCAGTTAAAGTTCTGACGGGATGGCCGAAACAACGATGTCGATATCTGGTTGTAGTTGTGCCATTTTTTTATCAACGAAGTTTTTGTTCTTCAGTGTTCATATGTTCAGTTCATATGCGATATTCTCTCGGGAATTTTTTTAATCTAAGTGCTGGTATTTTCAAGAACAATTTACGGGTGATCAAAATTGAAAATTATTCATCTTCATCTAAATATATACTTAAATAAAGATTGATTTAATCTCAAGAAAGTGTAGTTCCTGTCTCTTCTTCAACACTGCTTGTTTCAAGTAAGATCTTTTCAATTTTCTCCTTTTAAAATGACCTAAAAGAACTAAGTGTAGGGTTATTGTCTCCATTTCTAAAAGAAGAATTTTTTACAACAAACTAATTCCAAAATACGATCACAACAATTTGTGAATATTCTAATATTCACGTCACAATTCTTGGTGCCGACTTTGGAGAAATTCTTGAAAAATGCACCCTGGAATTATGAGAAACGGAAATACTTATTTAATTAAAAATAATAATAATAATAATAATTATAGGTCAAAATTGGGAAATTTCATTAGCGGCCACTGGCCGGTAGGACTATTTTTTTAAGTGGCCACTTTCTTTAAACTAGCGGCCACTTTTTTGTTTCAAAATGCTAAACAGTAAAATTTTCATAAGTATTAATCTAAAACTGAGTAGCCCCAATAAATATGTTTATATAAATATATTGGAACCAAAAAAAGTAGAATCCTTGATGAAATGCAAGAAAATTTTATTATCTCCTTGTAAAAAAGTGGCCGGAAGGTGGCCGCTGATAGACAGTTTTTCACTAGCCACTTTTTTTCATTTACTGGCCCTGTGGCCGGTGGCCAGTGCTAATTTTGACCTTTAATAATAATATGTTATAATGCTGTGATATTTTAATATTTTAGTCTGAAGCTGTTACTTTTTTTGAAGAGTTTATTTCAATATATTATTTTGTTGAACTTATATTTGTATTTGGGGAACAAATTGCTCATTTTTATGTACTTTGAAGAGATTTTTTTTCTGTTCTGAGAAGTAAATGGTAGGAAATATCTCCTTTTATTTTTGCAGAGCATGATTTTTCTTTCGATTGTATGAAGTGATAGAAGATATTTTTGTTCTTAGTATGCAAATATTTTTACAATGACCTATAATTTTACATTGTTTGAAGGGCATATGGCAAATATTAAGGCACAATTTATTAGAACTATTGATGTATTTATATATTGTTGAGATTAGTAATTTATTTGAATGCTGTTTGTTTGAATTATTGCATTATTTTTGAATTTTGTTGTATTTATTCATCATGACGTCAAAAATTAAACCTCTAAGAATAATAGTGACACCTTTTTCGGGTGATCCCGAACTTTTAGATTTTTTTGCTGAGCAAGTTAAAGCGACCATTTCTTATTCTAACTGGAGTAATGAACAGGCACTTATTTTCCTCAAATCTAAACTCTCTGATCAGGCATTAAAATTTTATGTTTCCTCTAATGCATGTAAAAAGGCAACTTCTCCTGAAGACTTGTTTGATATTTTTAGAAAACATTTTAAGACGGAGTCAGCTACCTCCATTGCTCTTAAATATAATAGTATAAAGTTTCTACCTTCAGAATCTATCCGGAATTTTGCTACAAGGTTAGATGATGTTGTTCGTAAACATTTTCCTCAGTTGCCTGATCCCTCCATTGAACAGATTCTAATATCAAAATTCACTGATCTCATCCCTAATAATTTAAAAGTTCACATTCTTACACAACACATAGATTCGTTTGACAAAATGATTGAAGCTGCTGCTTCATATCAAGAAATTCTTGATTCTGTTCAAGCACCTATAATTTCTAATTCGGTCCCACCTTCATACAGTATGTTACATAACTTACATGAACAACCTGAGGATTCTTTGTCTCATAATAGTCATTCTGCGGACTCATCGGAGGTGTGTAACAAACCTCACTCCGCTACTTCAGGTGATAACTCATCTTGCAATACAGAGTCCAGGCACAATTCTTCCAGAAACATAAGACTTAGTCATCATTTCAAACATTCGTATAAACGAATTATTTGCCAGTGGTGCACAAGACCTGGACATTCAGCAAACAGATGTTTCAAATTGAAAGCAAATTTAGCTTCCAAATCAAAACAAGCATCTTTTAAAAAACGGCATCACAACTCCTCAGATGATAAACCACATTCATCCGACTCTCGACATTCTTCCTCTAAAGTTTCGACCTCCCGTCAGAACTACTCAAATAAAAATCCTCATAGGTACTGACACGATTTGGGGAGAAGTGGGTGTGGAGCTGCTTCACCCCTGTGTCATTTTTCTCCACAGTATAACTCTCAAGCTGTCTCTTTCAATAATGTAAATTCTGATAAAGACCTTGCTGTTCCCGTTTTTCAATGTGAAAGAACATTCTATAATTCAAACATAACTCCTGAATGTTTTCAAGAGTTAACTCCAGACATAAATACTCAACTTCCGTCCTTTAATGATTTTTCTGCCTTAAGTCGTGACTTTACGCCTTTTCAAGTCCAGAATGATATTATTGTACCGCGGTCTTCATTGACTAAAATTAACTATCCGATTTCATCACAGAGACTTGTGAAATCAGTTGCTAGTCAAACAAATAAAGAAATTCCACTTTTTGCAAACTCTGCTATACAAACAACCTCATCTGAAAATGACATAATCTTTGTTGAGTCCATCGAATTTCTTCTCCATGCGGAAGTTGATCAACCTACCCTTCCAATTATTCAATTAACTATTAACAAGAATCCTGCAAATTTTCTTCTCGATTCAGGTGCAAGCATTTCTCTATTATCAAAATATTATTTTCAACGTATAAAACAGCATGTACATTATAGCAGAATTGCTTCAAATGTAAAAATTACCACGGTAAATTCTGCTGTTATTTGTTCTGGTTGTATAAACTTGTCATTTAAGATAGGGAAATTTTTCTACAAACATTCTTTTTTTCTCATTGATATTCCTGAAGATTCTAAGTTTGTTGGTATCCTTGGCTTTGATTTTTTGAAATCTCATAGAGTTGTTATTGATCTACATAATAGCCAAATTAAGATAAATAATAACCTACTTGACATCTTAGACTCTGTTTCTGCTCAAGAGGTTGATCAAACACAGGATTTACAAGTCAACACTTTAACTCAAAAGAGGTCTCTACCTGAATCTTCCAATAA
Organism: Maratus speciosus; assembly: GCA_963932465.1. Classification (NCBI taxonomy): domain Eukaryota; kingdom Metazoa; phylum Arthropoda; class Arachnida; order Araneae; family Salticidae; genus Maratus; species Maratus speciosus. The sequence goes on from OZ010798.1 coordinate 468,507,331, forward strand.
AAATGTATCAGTGTCTGTTAATTCCAATAATAAAGTACGTAGTTCTCTTCCTTCAAATAATTCTTGTTATTCAAGAAAGAAAGTCGTTATTCCACCTGACAGTACTGTATATGTACCTGCGGTGTCTTCCTTTCATTCTTGTGATCAATTTTTGTTTGAACCAAAGGAGTATGAATTACCAACTTGTGCATATCAATCCATAATTTCTGCAGAACTTAGCTCGAAATCTAAAAATGCTAAAAACCTCAGTAGTTACTTTTATATTCCTATCACTAATAATGCTGAAGAACCCATTCGCATTAATAAAGATTCAGTTTTGGGAACAATTCACGAGATAGATGAAATTCAAGAAGATTTTGATACTCAAAATATTAGTTCTCCCCATGAAATTAATTTAATTCAAGCTTCTACTGACATTTTAAAGTTAAGAAAATCAGAGTTTAAACTTAGTAATTTTAGCCTAAATCATCTACTTCCATATCAGAAAACAGAATTACAAAATTTATTAACTAAATATGATACAGTGTTTTCTTCTTCCTTGAAATCTTTGGGTCAAACGGACAGAGTTATACCTCATATCCAGTTTATCTCAGATGTTCCTGTTAAGACCCTGCCCTTCCCTGTGCCACAATCTATCCAAGAAGAGGCAAAACAGCAATTGGACACGTTGGTTGATGCAGGAATTATTGAAAGAAGTATTTCCGAATGGGCATGTCCAATGCTTATGGTTAAAAAGAAAGCATCCTCTCCAAATGAAAAACCAAAATTTCGAATGGCACTTGATCTAAGATTAATTAATACCATGATTCGTAGTTCTTCTTATCCATTACCTAGAATTGATACTATTATTAACAATATTTCTAAATTTAAATACTTCACCACATTAGATTTTCCATCTGCATATCATCAGATAAATCTCCCAGAAGAATTTCACAAGAAACTCTCTTTTACTACCGAATGGGGTACTTATAGTTTTTCTCGTTTAATGTTTGGACTCAGATCCGCAGCCTCTTCATTTCAAATGTTAATTGATGCAATAATCGAAGAAAGTAAATTACAAGGTGTTTATGCATATCAGGATGACATTATTGTTGCTGGTGATTCATTTCAAGAAATGATTCACAAATTAGATGTTTTGTTTTCAATTTTACAGAAACATAACCTTACCTTGTCTCCTGCTAAATGCAAATTTCATCAAACAGCCATAGATTACCTTGGTTTTCATTTGCAGAATCATACTATCCAGCCAGTGTCTTCTAATATAACCAAAATTACATCTTTTCCAGCTCCAAAAACTAAGAAACACTTAAAAAGATTTATTGGTCTATGTGGTTTTTATCGCAGACTTATTCCCAAATATTCTAAACTTATGGATCCACTAATTAAACTTACCTCTCCAAAGGTTCCTTTTACATGGACGCCAGATCATCATAAAATTTTTACAGAAGTTCAAAACATTTTTTTCTCAAAACCTTTTCTCTCCTTGCCTGATTGGTCCAAACCATTTTACCTCAATACAGATGCAAGTGGTATAGCTATTTCCGGTGTCCTTCTACAAAAGCGAAATGGTCATCTACTACCTGTGAGTTATTTTAGTAAATCTTTATCTCCTTCAGAAAGAAAATATCCTGCTCTGAAGCTAGAATTGATGGCAATTGTGAAATCAATTAATGCATTTAAATTTTTTCTGTATAATAGACATTTTACGATTTTAAGTGACAGCAAACCTATTGAACATTATAAGTCTACTAGTTCACCAGTTGATCTGACTACGAGATGGTTGGTTGACCTTTACAATTATGATTTCACCTTTCAATATCTTAAAGGCGAGAGTAATGTGTTAGCAGATTATTTCTCTCGTGAAGATTTTACAAATAATTCTCAAGATCTTAACACTAACCCTGCTTTAATAAGAGATAAAAATATTCTTCCAGTCACTACAAAGTCACCAACTATTGAGTTGCATCACATAGATGATCAAAACCCACAATCTCAAGACCCAAAAATGGAAATTTCTGAGTCCACATTCCTCTGTGAACAGCGTAAGGATCCTAAAATAATGAAAATAATTGACTCCATAACTTCAGATAAACCTAATCCTAAGTTCAAAAATTATTTTATTCATCCTGATACAGGTTTACTTATGATAAAACGTAAATTCTTACAACCTGAAAATTCACCACATATTAAAATTATTGTGCCTCATATTTTAAAGTCAAAAATCTTGCATATTTGCCATATGCCTCACTTCGGTATTGGAAATACTTATAGAAGACTACTCAAAAAATTTTACTGGTCAGGAATTTATAAAGATACAAAAAATTTTGTTCTGTCCTGTGAGTTATGCGTTAGACATAAACCACGAAGAATACCTGCAGCACCATTACAAGAGATGTTCATCCCTTCTAAACCTGGTGAGCTCGTCTCAATGGATTTCCTAGGCCCTTTTTCGAATAAATTTTATGTGCTGACATTCCTGGATCATTTCTCAAAACATATAGAGTTACACCCGATCAAGATTGCTACTGCTCAGTCTGTTGTTAAATCCCTGACCAACTACATCACCACCTATGGTCGTCCGGCTTCTTTAATGTCTGATCTGGGCCCTCAATTTAATTCGCAAGTATTTGATAATTTTACGGAGAGCCTCAAGATCAGTATTGTTCATTCATCCTCTGGGCATCCTCAAACGCAAGGATCATCAGAGAGAATAAATACCAGCATTAAGTCATCAATTGCTACATTAGCTCAGGAGGGATATAATTTTCAACAGTCCCTAATGATACATAAAAGCCTATATAACGACACAATACATTCTTCAACTGGATACTCACCATCTTTTCTGCATTTTGGCAGATCTATATCCAATATTTTTGATCTTTTCGATTATCCTGATCTGGAAGCGTTATCATATCCGTACGATTACTATCAGCATATGTCAACAATGAAACATGTGTACCAGAAAGTTTATGGAAACATGAAAGAGGCTCAACAGTTACGTAATCAACGTCAACATAAACGTGCTCATCTACGAAAGTTCCAGTGTGGTGATATTGTTTACATTAGAACTAATGATGCATTTAAGCCAAGAAACATTGGTCCTTATGTTGTGATAAATGTAATTTCAGATGTGCTTCTTTCTGTTAGGGTTTTAGAAGATGAACTGGACAAGCCTTTCACAATAAATATTAATAGAGTAATACCTGTACAGAAACGCCAACAACACTTAGTGTTGCAAAGTCCTCATCCAATTACACCTCTACCCCACAGCTATAATTTACGAAAAAGACATTAATATTTGCATTTAAATATGTATTTTCATAAATATTAATAGTTAATTTTTTTGTATTTATTTTTAGGTTTATGAGTAGTTGCACCTGACAATGTGATGATGTTAAGGCAATAGTTTGTTCACCTAGTATTCTAAGTTCTAGTAAATTTCATTTAATTTTAGCAAAAACATGATGGTAATATCTGTTCTAGGTTATCTGTCTATGTCTATTCCTTTTTATTTTTTTGGTACCATGTTTCTCATTTATAAATTGACATGATCAAGCTTATTACATAGAAATGTATAATGATTTTGATAGTATGTTTTTAATTTTTTTTCCTTTTTTGGAGATCTCCACTTTTTTTTTATTTTTATACAGCAATATATATATATATATATATATGTACCATACCTAGGTTGATGAATTTTGAGTAATTATGTTAAATATTTTTGTTGAAGAGTAATATATTGATGTTGACTTTTTTTATTTTAGAGATTATATGTGTTGTTTACTGTTGTTGATATTATTTTGATATACATTTTATCTAATATGTTAATGGTAGTGAGTAGCTATATAAATATCTTCAATGAGTAAACAAATTATACTAGTACTCTTGATTTATGAGATACTTTGATTGATGAAAACTTGAATAGCTGAAGATGTAAGTTATTCTATAATACTCTTGGTCGACCAATTTTACTTATTATAGTTGCAACTGTTATTTTATATTATTCGAATAATACATGTTTCATGATATCTCTTGACAGCAAAGTTGTTTGCTTTTTTTGGTGAAATATTAATGTTTAATATTTTTTTGATATGAGATCTTTTTAAAGATATACTACGTGCACAATTATTTTTATGGCATGCCCCATGTAAATAATTGGAATACTCATTCTAAATGTACATATTTATATTGTATATACTACATTGATGTAACATTTATGTATTCCTTTTCCTTCTCTTTTTCCTTTTTGATCACCACATTTTATTTTTAGGGCTTGTTAATTGGCTTTCAAAATTTTGATTTTCCCATCCTGATGCAAAAGGTCACCTTTTTACATCTGTCTGGCACATCAAAATTTTATTCGACGTTGGGGGGTATTGTGAGATGAAATCTCACATTTTCTCCACCTATTCACCGGTCTGCATCTGTGACGGTGTCGCGGCCGTGCTTTTGTTTTTTTTTGTTTCTTTTCTTTTTTCTCCCGTCTCTCTCGCTGACAACCTTAGCGTAGACCTGTAAGTTGGCTTTCCCCCAGTGCTTGCATACGCACGCCATTCATTCATTATTCTTCCCTTCCCTTTTCTCTCCGTGTTTCATCCGAGGCTGTAAGTGTGCGCATGCTCAGTAGAAAACGGGCGCTTGCTATGATTTCAAACGAGTGACGTTTCGTTTCACGAACAAATTAGATTGCGTTACTTTTGGTTTCGCTTTCTCATTTGTTTTCCGAATACCGGTGGCTTTTGAATTTGGTCAATTGTTTTAAACCTCTCGCTTAATTACTTTTGCGGGCCCCGTAGCGATGTTTATATACTGTCTCCCTTAATTTTTTTAGGCAGTTAAAGTTCTGACGGGATGGCCGAAACAACGATGTCGATATCTGGTTGTAGTTGTGCCATTTTTTTATCAACGAAGTTTTTGTTCTTCAGTGTTCATATGTTCAGTTCATATGTGATATTCTCTCGGGAATTTTTTTAATCTAAGTGCTGGTATTTTCAAGAACAATTTACGGGTGATCAAAATTGAAAATTATTCATCTTCATCTAAATATATACTTAAATAAAGATTGATTTAATCTCAAGAAAGTGTAGTTCCTGTCTCTTCCTCAACACTGCTTGTTTCAAGTAAGATCTTTTCAATTTTCTCCTTTTAAAATGACCTAAAAGAACTAAGTGTAGGGTTATTGTCTCCATTTCTAAAAGAAGAATTATTTACAACAAACTAATTCCAAAATACGATCACAACAATTTGTGAATATTCTAATATTCACGTCACACCATGAACATTTTTTAATGTCCGAATTTTTGGGCTAATGGCCAATTGTTTTAAAGTTTCGGAAATGAATGCTTTGAAAATTTCGGAACAGAATCACTCCTGAAAAATATGCTGCATGGGATACAAATCGCAACTAGAAACAAAAAAATGCATTTTTGTTTTTTGCAAAAAATCGTAGTTTAAAGGTCCAAATCGTAGCAACTACGATTTTTTCGTAACAGTTGGCAGGTCTGTTAGTGTTGACTCTAGAAAAAAAGGGCCGCCGGGTGGGAATTTTTCAAAAAGGGAAACACTATTCTAAAAAAGGAGTACATTTTTTCAAAAAGGGAACACTATTCTAAAAAAAGGGCACTTTTCTTCAAAAAGGGGACACTTTGTACTTCGTTCGCAAAAAATATTTTGCACTGGTTTGTTTAGAGTCCCTAGAATTTGCGATATTTTCCCGAGATCAATTGAATTGCCACGGGACGCATAGGAAATGTTAAGGGCAGCCGGGCACATAGGCAGACTTTAAAAGATCCGCCAGGTTCAAAAAAGAAATAAAAGGGCTGCCAGGCACTGCGCCCTGCTAAAGCGGCTTAGAGTCAACACTATCTATAGAAGTGGATGCCTACAAGAAAACTTGTGAATCTTGATCAGATAGCAATCAAGGGTTATGGGCTTGCATCAAATGTGAGCAATAGTAGAAACAAAGAGGTTATCTTTAAATAGCTGCAAATAAAATTCTCTGTTTAGCCAAGCCACACTCGTTAAAATACGTTCACTTGATGTTCAGGCTGATTATTGGAGATTAACAAGAATGTTTAGGTGATAATAAAAATAGGTTACTTAATCTTTAATAAATGGCTTCACTGCCATGATTGGGCATCAAGCATGAACGATCCTAGTAATCATATGGCTTAAAGAAACAGTAGATATAATTAAAAAGCTGTCACAAAAACCACTCTATTGCATCAAATGACATCTGCTAAAATATGCTGACTGGCAGTAGACTGATTATAGAAGATTACTCAATAATTTTATTAAAACCCTGCATAAGTGAGCATTCTCAATTTTGTGAAACATTAAGTAATTAAATTGAATTGAGAGTACAAATACACAGTGTACATTTGAGGATGACCAAGCTGGTCACCAATCAAAAGTTCTTATAAAAGCAGATTGGCTATATTTATAAGCAAAAATCTTTAAATTACTATAAATTTTATGCACTATAGAATAATTTTTAAGAAGTTTTTGATTATATGTCAGCAAGACACGGAATATAGAAAAAAATTGTTACTATACATACAGATATGATACAGATATAAATGATTACTTGGACCAGTTGTCCCCAGTCTAAGGTACGTGTAAGCCTACGAATATGTGGCAGACTGATCGTGAATAGATGAAAACATTCTTCGTAACAGCAGAAAAAACACATACAAAATTTAAAATGAAAAGTTAAAACCATTTTGCCTTTTACAAGAGCATTCTTGTCTTATGCATATATTAAGAAGAAATGTTGCAATATGCTGCAAGCAGGTCTTCATTAAGATTGTATCTTTCTTAGTTTTAACCTAATTTTTTTAAAAAAACTAGTTGTACAAAACAAGTTCAAGGATCGTAATGAAATAAAAGTCTTGTTTGAACAATTACATGAAAAATCGCACTACCAACCTTAGGGTTCTTTCAAGTCAAAAACATACTTTGAGCCAGAAAATTTATTTAATAAAAGGTCTCTTTTTTTAAGTGATATTTTCATTTATTACAGATAATTTCTGTTTTGAATGTCAACTAGTTTTGAATAAATCGGGCTAGAATTTATGTGTTTGATATTAAAAAGCACTTATAATGCATTTGTTTCATTAATTTCTATAGCTGATAGCTAAAATCAAATCAATAACTGAACTAAAAATAATTTAAGAAATTGGATTGTGGTATAGAAATCTATGTGGTATAGAAGTCTATACACACAGCTTGTTATACAATTAAAATATTTATACAAAACAGAACAACCTATTATTATTCAAGAGAAAATAATAAATGGCATTTTGACAAATATTTCTTTATAAAATAAATAAAGTAAATTAATTTGAAAAAAATCTTAAGAGTATTTAGATAAAGAAAAATCATAATTTATAATAAGTATATGGATGCATATATATATGTTTTTGGTATCATTTCATTTGTAAAAAATTAAGGTTTGTGAATATTGAATGTATTTCGTAATATGGCAATTAATTAAGAATTTTGTAACATTTTATATGAAAATTAACTGTGTGATAAAAATTCACATATACTTCAGACAAAAATAGGGCAATAAAACTTATAGGAAGGGCACATGGACGCCATATAAGACATGTTAATAATAAAGCCAGTCACAATTATTTATGATGCACTTAGCACTGACAGGGCTACTATTTATTGGTATCATCATGTGTGGCAAAGGGGGTCCGAAGCTCACAGGTGACGCCAGATCTCCGTAAACGAAGAGAAAAAATTAACTATGCGTTGGAAAAATACGGAGACGCCCAGAAGAGGGGATCAAAAGCGAACCACAGCCAAGACATTAGGCGCACCAGTAAGAGAGAAGCACCAATCGACGAATAACAAAATCATATTGTACTAATGAAATACGCCCATTTTTTTTGTGGAGGAAGATTTAAAAAAAAAAAAAGAGACACTTGGATTTTGTCTTCCACCTATGTCGCTCCTCCTGAAGGAAGCTCTGGGATTAGTCTTGCGACCAAAAGGGCTAGGTTGATAAGCTGAAGTCTGTGAAATCCTGCATCACCCTGTATCGGATATGGAAAGAAATCAGATCTCGGAGGGCTCCAACATTTCTAATGGCTATTGATGGATGGAACTCTGCGAAAACTTTTCATCATCCTGAATTGATTATGGACAGAACTCTGACCTAAGAGTGCGACACCATTTTTCTGATTGCCGTTAGCGGATGAGATGGGATGCCACACCGAAAAGTTCCAGTTATCAGCGTGATTGTATAAAGAGTTCAGCCAAAAGAGACTATAAGAACTTTAATGTGCTCGGTTAAAAGTGACTTTCAAAATTTGAAAGGTGCAGACCAAATCTACCTAGTGATAAGAACTATCAGTGCTCTACAGGAAGTGCTTTTGCCCCTTTCGTCTGAGGTATATGGTGAGATAAAAAAAAATTTCATTACTTAATATATGGCCATTATTTTATTATATATTTATGTTGTGTGCGTAGGATTTTCTGTGTCTAATATTTTATAGGCAAAATTTTAATGCAGTTATGAGTATTTGTCATTATTATGGACTAATCATAACATTAAAATATCAGTGTTGGAAATTTGTCAATAACTTGGCTAAGCCCATCTATTTGTGCTGTGAGAACTTCAACCAATGTTTTGAATCCAAAATTCCACCAAGATATCACTCATAATTATCTTGTTATGAGATCTCATGAAACTGAGTATGCTGTCAAATTAATATGCATTTAAGAGTAATAATGTTTGATATATGGAAGTTATGTGCTTGAAAATAATAAAATTTGATTCTATATGTGCATTTCCTATCTTTTCTTTGAAGCATTATTCTTATTTCTTTTCAGAGGTTTATTAAATTAATGAGTTTCAAGAGTTTAATTTTAGAAAATATTAAATCGAATAATTATCTATGCAACCCACTGAATCCTGAATATAAATTTTAACGTTAAATAAGTCGATTCTGAGTATTGACGCATAATTTTATTCAAAATTTATTCTCCTCCTATTTTATTAATTAATATTACCCTCTTTTGATCTTTCACAACGCAGATCGGGTAATATTTCTATCATTTGTACTACCACTTTATTGTCGCGTGACCAAGTGTGTTGGTGATGGATCGTCACCACATGGATCACCAATTGAAAAGGAAAAAGATTATGTATTAGGAAGTTTAACAGTTAAGTTCTATTTCTCTAACCTAAAATGTATGTAACTTTTATTTATTTTTTTCACTTACAAAGAAAAGAGATATTACCTTTGGAATTTCTGCATTATATTTATTGACATTTTAGTTAGATATTTAATCTTTTTCTTGTATATAAAAAAATAATAATGAATATTATGTCTTGTGCAACTACAGATACGTGCCATGGACTTTCAATTGGGTGACCGTTTTTCTCCTGGTCACAAGTCTTTCAAATAAATCTGGCCACCCTATTATGACTTTCATAATAAGGTGATTAAATTCCAGCCATTTGAACAGTCACTTTTTCTCCTTTTTTTGAGAGCTATAAAAAATATTTAATCAATGAAAATTGTATTTTACGGTGGTATAAGCTTCAACAAAAAATGATTAGCTATCTTTTAAATATAAAATGAAGGAAATCAGTCCTATAGTTTGAGAAAAAAAAAGGTCAACTAGTTTGAAAAAACAATTTTAAAATTTTACAATAGCATTATATTCAACAAGCAGTGTTATATTCAATGAGCAAAAAATACTGCAAAATTGAAATATCATGAAACCACTTCTGGGTAATAATATACCTACTTGAAAAATGAAAATTGAAATTTTTGGCCCGAAGAAGTAGAACCTTCCCTTAAAGATTGAATTAGGGTTTCATGGCAAATCTATTGCTAATATTCTTTTTCTTTCTTTCTTTCTTTTTTTTTTTTTTTTTTTTTTTTGAGGAGGGGGGAGGATATTTTTTTCTTCTGTGAATAGCAAAATTACTGAGGTTAGTCAGAAGCAGTGAGAATCCTTGAAGTAGAACACTAGTTTTCTAACTTTCTATTTCTTAAAAACAGGTTACTAATTAAAACAATATATGAAATAGCAACATGCAAAGGGGAGAATAGTAAGAGAAACTGTGGATAACTTACACACAACAAAGGTTCTTTAGTCACTCTCCCTAAATATTCTGTTTTCAATTCCTCACTGCCAGCAAGAAGCAGTGGTGCTTGCTAAAATTAAGAATATACATTTATTCTCTCATAAGAAAAAGGTACGAAAAATGCCAGAATACAAACAAGAGAAAAGTACATGAAAGATTTGAAAACATACAATAAGAGAAATGTATAAGAGGGTATTTCTTTTTTAAAGAGACACTGGCATGATAGAGAAAATGTAAAAGGAGATATTGAATTTGGTGAGAAAAGCCAAATATTTAAAAAGAAGTTGCTGGCAATCATTATTTACATTTTAAATTCTCATCAGATTGTCATATCTTTATGAAATAACTATCAATGTACCAGACACAAAAGTAATTTGCTCAGTATTTACATAAAATAATAGATATATTGAGAAGCAATTTAAGATATATAGGAAGAGACACCACTGTAGAGATATCAGTCAATTTAAAAACAAACACACTTTTATTTACATATTAGGACAAGAGCAAAACATAAAACACTAATTAAATCTATTTCAGCGTTATTTGATATTCATAAAACAATCTGTTATCTTTTTGACAAACATTTCAATCACAGTTTTAACGTTGTTTAACACATTGTCATAAGTCATAAAACAGTGACTGTTTTTTTTTTTTAATGTAGTCATTAGAATTCAGGGTTTGCAAAAACTCTGTTTTTGAGTTTTTGTTTAGTTCTTGAGATAGAACACCCACAAAATTTTTATCACACACAGACAGACATTTTCTAAAAATCATTAAATCATATTCAGGACCTTTTTAAAACGTATAAATCCATCGTAAACTGGAAGTCGAAAATTTTCACGAATCTAATATGTTTTTCTTGTAAAGATAGAAGAAAATAAAAATACATATCTTTTATTTTCATGGATATAATTGATTTGAATTTCTCACACAATCTTATGATATGCCTTTACCTATAATTATGTACTATGTATGTTGCCTATTATGTTTATGTTAATAAAGTATTTCAATTTGCTAAAATACATTTTTTTTTTAACTCCAGGGGTTTAATGTAATGGTTTATAGATATATTTTTAATTAACTAAAATGACTTAAATTCATTAAATGTATATGTAGTTTAAAATTTTAAGTATTGCTGAAAATTGAAAAATTTCACATTATGGGTTCTTCAGTAAGCTTTTTCAAGTGGGCCCAGTCTGGGGAAAAAAAAAAAAAAAAAAAATCGGGTTTTTTTTTGGACTAGGCCCAGCTTTGCAAACCCTGTTAGAATCACTTTTCTGTGTTCTATTTACATTTGATTAATCTCCTTTTCAGAATCATTCTTTAATCTCAAAACAGGGTTCCTGGAGCTAACTGCATGATACGCTAACACCAGATGCATTCACCCAGAATGCAAGTGTAGTTTGTAAAGTTCGCTTTGAGCCCCACATTTGAACCCACACCTACTTATACATATCCATATATAATTAAGCCATATAAAATTACTCATTTACAGTGCATACAAACTCAAATTAACTTTTGATGATGTAAGGACAGATATTTTAGAGCTATTAAATTAGTTGACCATGCAAACATCTTTCTTATGTTTTGCAATTTCTAATGTGGCATATTTAGATAAATGTTTTCCGTCATAGAGTTAGTAATGTGAATAATGAATGACTTTTCATTCAAATGAATGAATCACTCGCAATGAAAAGCATAGTTGCCAATCTTCATATTTTGTTTTTAATCAATTACCTCCAGAAATTTTGTAAAAAAAAAGCAGGTTCTTATTTTTATGTGGCTCTTAATTCCTTTTAATTAAATGTATGTTTTTTTTTTTTTTTTTTTTTGTTGTTTTTTTTTTTTACAAAAATTCTGATAGTAATTGATTTTTAAAAATATGAAGGTTGGCAACTATGCTTTTGTGTATGTCTAAATGATTTATTCAACTATCAAAATCATTCATTCTGCCCCCTTACTTCATACAGTTGCATATTATGATCATTTTCATAAATATCTTTCACTTATGAAAAAAATTATTGCTATTTTTTCCACTGCTGGTAAATTACCTAGCATCCATCAAGTCAAAATGTTGGAGCATTCAATCTCCTAAAATTAAGAGACTATATTTAATATATATGAGTTATTCTCAGATAAAGAACAATTTTATGTCCTTGGCCGTAAAATGTAAATTAATCAAGCCAGCTATAAATGTTTAAATTTTTTTATGAGCATTTTTGTTAAAACACTACATTGTGCATCAGTTTAAATATGAAAAAAATAATTTTAACATCTAAAAAAATTGTAAAGTTGTAAATGTCATTACCAAGACTTGTCCCAAACTTCTAATTTCTAAATTGAAATCATTATTTTTATGATTTTTAAAGTTTTAGAATGCAATGATTATGAGTAAATTTCATGTCTATTTTTTTTTTTATAAATTTGATATTTTAGACAAAACAAAAACATTTCTTAATTATACTTATTTAAAATTTGTCTCTAGCATTAGTTGTCATTACCATGCTCCTATCCACTAAATGTCATTTTGATATGGAAATGTTCTTAGATTGTATAGTTTAATATGTTCTTACGAGAAGTAATGTCTATTTTTCATTACCTATTACTACTTCAATCTGTGCTTTTTGCGCCAAAATTACAGTCAGTGTATTTAATATGTGTCATTAGGCTCTTTATTGCTGAAATACATATTCAATAATTTAACTTTACAGAATCAATTATAAAGAAGGTTTAGGATTGCTTTCAGAATAAGTACCCCATAAGCTTTTAATTGTTATAGTTTAGCTCAAGTAGGCTTAGTGTTAAAAATGTCATTACGATGGTCATTATCAAGGCATATTAATTTTATGATTTCAGGGACATAGCAAAACAATTTTGGACATTTTAAAGAAGCCATTGCTACTCCTTAGTAAAAATTCCCATTATTTTTAAATCTGGCAAAATTTGAGCTAACAATACAGAATTGAAATACAGTCGAACCCGGTTAAGACACTCACGGTTAACACGTGATCCCACTGAATACGCGGATTTTTTCCGATCCCTTGAACATCACCCATAAGGCTAATGCAAAAATATCAAGTTTAATAAGGGAACGGTTATTACATGATCCCACTTAATACATGATAAATTTTCGACCCTTTGAGGAAAAAAATCAAGCTTAAGACGCGAATTCATTGATATGCGAATTCCTTCTCTTTTCTCAAGCGTTGCCAATTTAGCAGATTTTTTTTATTCAGATAAAATGGAATATTATTATTTCAGAATATTACTTACTTTATTTATTAACAGATTTATTAAGGTGAAATTTAGTAATTGGAAATAGCGGTAGATCTTTCAATTAAAAAAACCCGGCAAAATTAGCAAAACTAGTTCGTCTTTGAACTCGCCTCCTAAATTCTTTGTCTCTCGCTTCGTGTTTGTTTTTACTGTAGCATAGAGATATAGGCGATTCAAGTTACTCAGAAAAGTCATAAAAATTATTATGATTAGAGATGATCATACCTGTTAGTGAGGTTTTAAATGTACGTTATCTCACTGCTACATTTAAAATGTATATTATAGACAACAAAAATGAAACTCGTAAAGATTAAACAAACATGACTGAGGTTGAGTTGTGTTGAGTTGATTTTTGATGGCCAATTATCAACTCGAGAAATATAGGCTTAATGACTGAGGTTGAATAATTGTGTTATGTTTTCTTTAATTTTCGCTATGCTAACAATAGAACAATATTTTTTACACAAAGATCAATAAGCATAGTTTTTTCCTTATATTGAAAAGAAGGACAGATTTTAATGGTACTCATTATCATAAGTACTAAATATGATTTTAAAACAGGGTTTTGTTTCAAAGATTTAATATTTTTTTCTTTCTGTTAAAAAAATTAACCCAGTAAGAAAATTATTTTTGTTGTTTTACTTTTGGTTTTAACCTATTAATCGACAATAAACCCATATTGGAATCCATATTTATTTTCCGTTATTAATCCAGTCGGTCTTATATAAAAAAAGAAAACAATGACAATAAATACAATTAAATTTGTATCTAAATATACATAAAACAGACAATTTTCGACTGCAAACATATATAAATGAAAGCTCTAAAGTTCATTTAGACTATTAGATATGTAAATAAACGCAATTCCTGCAATATTATACAAATCACGTTCAGGGTTAGAAATTAGCGGTCGTTAGTCGCCAAATGCAACTAAATTATTGCATTTGACGACTAGACAATTATACCTAGTCGTCAAATTTGACGACTAGCTTTTTCCCACTTTAATTTTTGTTTAAAAAACGCTCTCATTCTTTAGCGCAAGGTTTTTTTTTTTTTTTCTTTTACATAGTCGTTTTGTCACGTCTGAAATAGCCTGTTTCTTTCTTTGTTATTCTTTTTTTTCCTTCTTTTTCAAACACATGCTACTGTCCATTCTTTTATGGAAAACAGGTGTTCTTCACGTGCGTGCAGTGGGGGGTGGGGGGGGGGGGGGTTCAATAGGATTTGTCAATCACCTCCTAGCTGACTTCTTTTTAACCAATAACTGATAAAACTGACCAGAGAGGCACCTGTCTCTAAAAAGCTTGCGCACTTAGTTCAAAAGCCTGGTTTAAAACTGCTATGCACCTGTCAATCACCTCTAAGCTAACTTGATTTTAACCAATAACTAATAAAACTTACCTTAAAAACCACACCCTTAAAATTATTGCACTACTTGTTTGAAAGCATGGTTTAAAATTGATATTTGAGTTCAGTATAGCTTCTAGATGACACGAGTGTTTAAAAATGGCGAAACGCGATATAACTTCGTTTTTTTCCTTACCATTTCCAAATAAACGTTTAAAAATCGAAAATAAAGAACCGCTAGATTCTAACAATGAGAATTCTAAATTAATTCGCAAAGAAGTCAGCAATTCAACATTCCTAAAATGGAAAAAAGAGCACCCATGGCTCATTCAAGAAGAAAATTTGATGCTATGTACCCTATGTAAAGAATATGCTAAACCGGAAGAGACAAACTTTGTTAATGGATGTCCAGCATTGAGATATGAAACGGTAAGTAATTTCATTCTAAGAATAATTTGTTCTGTTATTATTTTTCTTTTATAAAATAATATTCACTGTCACTCATCTCTCCACTGAGTAAATTGCAAAATCGGGAACTATCAATTATTTGAACCTATTACTTAGCTTTATCGCCGATAATGCGAATTGAAATTAATTTCAAATTTCACTCACAATATTATCTACTTTGCATATTTTTTTTCCTAAGTTGATTATTCAGAAATACTATCAAAATGCGGCATTTTGAACCTAATTTCCGACGTCGCAATTCGGGAAAGTCGAAAAGTGTCGTCATGTGACACGAATCGCGATAAATAATTTATTTCCCAAAAACGAAAAACTCATCAGAACCACCTATCAGAAATAAATTGTTACTTTACGCGATATGTTCGTAAATATTTAAAATAAAATGCCCTAAAAAAATTTTAAATATTTTAAAATAAATAAAAAAATAATTAAATTTGAAAATAATTTCTAAAAGATGTATTTACCAAATATGGAAAACGCTATTCGATTACATTAGTTTCTTGGTAAGAAATCAACTCCCAATTTCATGCATTCTTAAACAAAAACTAATTTAATTTAGAAAGTAACTTTGGATCTTAGAACAGCCGTGCACAAGTAGCCTCATTATAATTTCTTTTTTCCCTCTTTAAAGCGAGAGCAACTATTCAAATTCTATTCATATTCAACCTCACATATAAAAAGAACTCTGCAAATGTTTCAGCGGAAAAAAGAAATTATTGCGCTGCAAGCAAACAGAATAAGTATACAAAAGAAAAATAAATGAAAAGCCAGCTCTGCTTGTGCTTTTCCTTACTATTAAAAAAAAAAAAAAAAAAAAAAAAAGATATCTTCGTTGTTAATGGAGGGATTTTCTTGAAATTTTCAGCAAGTTGCAAACATAGTAAATTACGCAGTGAAACAAATTTTTATTATAATGTAATAAGTGATTAGAAAATTAGAGCCTCTACAAAAATCACTCACTATAGAACAATTCTAAAGAAGAACCAATGCGGTTTGTTTTGTTTACTTAAACACCATGAGGTTGGAAACGTTATCAAAATAAGATGATCTGCTTTGGATGGATAACATTTTGTTATGCAGAAAGAAACTGTGTGGAGATTTTTTTTTTTTTTTTTTTTTTTTATTCTATTTTAAAAACATCCGTTATCTGGTAAGCATGCAGGATAATTGGCAATAGCCGTAATTATTAAGGATTGAATTGATGGAAACGGAATTTCGGCGTTCTTTCTCTTTTCGGCCGAAAACAAAAACATCGGAACTTTTTTAAAAGTAATCAGTAATCAATACATACATAATTATTAATTATATGTTTTTATTAAATTTATATAATTATTAATTATACATGCTTATTAAATATTTATAACTATTAATTATAAGTGTGGCCAAAATTGGCTCTGAGTGCCTTAGTCCCAAAATTTTTTATTTTGGGATATAAATAAAAAAATTATAATTCCATCTATTTATATTAAATCCAAGTCTCTGTGTGTCCCTCACGATTCCGGTAGGACCACCTCATTGAAATGAGTAATTGTTGAAAAATACTAATGCAGGGTTACCACAGTAGCGCCAAATGTTGGCCAACTTGGCAATAGCTGGCTGATTTGGTGAAATTCCCATTTATAACTATTAATCTTTCATAAAGGAGGTCACAAAAATTTATCTATTTATATAAAATCCAAGTCTCTGTGTGTCCCTCACGATTCCGGTAGGACCACCTCATTGAAATGAGTAATTGTTGAAAAATACTAATGCAGGGTTACCACAGTAACGCCAAATGTTGGCCAACTTGGCAATAGCTGGCTGATTTGGTGAAATTCCCATTTATAACTATTAATCTTTCATAAAGGAGGTCACAAAAATTTAATTTAAACTCCGCTCTTTTAAGATATTTTTTCAAAATCTATGGGTGAGAATTTAAAGTACATCTTTACATCTTCCTCCCGATGCTACTAATAAAATAACCGCCAATAGACGACGCTGTACTGTGTGAGCTCCTAACTGCGCGATTTTAATGTGCTTTAGGTACTTTTCCAGTATAAGTGCCTTGGCGAAAAAAGAAATTTGGCAACATTTTCCCGGAACCTATCCACTGTTTCATTTTATATACACGTGCATTTTTTTTTCGATATTTATACGATTTATTTATACGATTAAAAAAGCCGTTTCTCTAATTTTATACAGAAACAGATGTAATTTGGGTACAGATGTCATATTCGCCCCATATTGGCGCGATTTTTTTCGGTTGCCAATTTGGCGAAAACATCAACTGCGTAAACAACATGATCCGGGTTACCACATCAAGCAAAATAACGACACTTTGGCGCAAGTTAAGTACCTGTTGCCTATATGATATTGGCGACAGAAAAAATTCGCGCCAATATGGGGCGAATATGACATCTGTTCCGTAATTTGTACATAAAAACATGAATAATATACATATAAAATAAACATATAAAAAAAACACTCATCAAGTTTGTTTTCATAGCTGTTTATATGATTTGACAACAATTCTCAATATTTTTCCGTTATACGGACACCATGCCAAAATGTATGCGGTACTTTTCTATTATACGGACAGCATTGTCGCCAAGCGCAATAGTTGGCGCAAAATGAAAATAAGGTGAATTGAAACATTTGAAAAATAAAAGAAAAAACATTCTCGATAGTAAAGTGGGCATTTTAAAAATATAACATTTGAAAATTACAAACTTTTACGAACTATTTTATTAAATCACAAATATATACTTAAAATAAATGAACAAATAACTGTTATACTATAAAGTAATAAAATAAAAAATCATATTAAACTGCTGCCATAAAATTATAAATATCTTTCAGCATTGCAGTAAACATTTCATTTTTTGAATGAAGGCGTAGCCACATAAAATCTATGAGATACGACTCTAAATGATGACGAACAGCTTCCCGATGTCTTTTGTTGCGCCATTTTGCGATGCCCCATAATCTTTCAACATTTGGAGTATGACATCCAGTATTAGGGTCGACAAAATTATATTTGTGATTTACTGTGAAATGATCATAACCAGCACTTAACAGTTCATCTGTTTTATATCCTTTCCAACAATCTGTATAAATAATACATGACTTTCATCTACTTCTATAATTTTATTAGGTCCACCGATTTTTCTATTTGATCGAGAACATAAAGCATTTGCACAAACTTCTCTCGAATAACTATTCCATTCCACTGTTGTGTTGTGGTTCATATCAAGTTGCAGCTCACAAAACTCAATCGATGTCAACTCTTTGCACGATAAATATATAAACCTCAAAGCATTAAGAAAAGTCACCCGCGATCCTTTAAACCAAGTTTTTTGTCGTATTTCTACGCTTTCTTCGCATGATCGTAAGCTACAACTCAATTTCGGATTTCCAGAACTCATCCACATAATTTCATTTCATTATTTTTTGAACACAATCTTTTATCATGCAGAATTCCAAATTCCTGAAACAGTTTTATCACAACTTTCTCATCATCTGGTAATTGCCAAATGATAAAATCCATCTCAGCATCAGCAGTAAAAGTAAACTACAACTTTATATATAAAAAAAGCATTTTTAATTCGATTAATAGTAGATTAAAAAGCTTTCCAAGGTTAAGGTTAAACAATAATCATTCACGTGATTCACGTTTCATAAATAACAAATCACAATGTTTCGCATAGTTTACAATAAAAATCTACGATCAAGGTTGAAATAATTGGCGCATTAGCATACATTTTAGCATGCTGTCCGTATAACGGAAAAGTACCATGTATGCTAATGCGCCAATTATTTCAAAATGCTGAAAGATATTTGTAATTTTATGCCAGCAGTTTAATATGAGTTTTATTTTATTGCTGTATTTTATAACAGTTATTTGTTCAATCATTTTAAGTATATATTTGTGATTTAATGAAATAGTTCGTAAAAGTCTGGAATTTTCAAATGTTATATTTTTTAAATGCTCACTTTAGTACGACAATATTTTTTCTTTTATTTTTCAAATGCCTTAATTCACGTGACTTTCATTTTGCGCCAACTATTACGCTTGGCGACAATGGTATCCGCATAACGGAAAAGTACCCAAATCTCACTTTCTGATGCGCAAATTACACCAAACTTATTTTTAAAAATGCCAAAGCCCCTACAGTGGAAAAGTATCAAACTGTCTATTATTTTGCGCTATCTGTGTTATAGTTTATACTATATGCAAGGTGAGTGGAGCGAAGAGTTTAAACATTAAATATTAAAGTTTCGGCACAAATGTCATACACACAACGGGTACTTAACTGTCATCAAAGTGTCGTTATTTTGCTTGATATGGTAACCCGGATGTTGTTGTTTATGCTGTTGATGTTTTCGCCAAATTGGCGTCGGAAAAAATCGCTCCAATATGGGGTATATATGACAACTGTACCAAAGTTTCTATAAAGCAGTATAAGACTAAAAATTAAGAATAAAATAAATGCAAAATAAGACTAAAGAAGAA
Organism: Maratus speciosus; assembly: GCA_963932465.1. Lineage (NCBI taxonomy): Eukaryota > Metazoa > Arthropoda > Arachnida > Araneae > Salticidae > Maratus > Maratus speciosus. Next base: position 468,527,022 of record OZ010798.1, read on the forward strand.
AGAAAAATCATGCGTTAAGCATAGAATATGAAACACTTTCCAAAACATCCTGAATGCTTTAAAAAAACTTCGTTATTTAGGGAAATAAGGTAAATAAGATAACTAAGTAAACATTTTAGAAAACGCATAATTTAAAAAAAAAAAATTGATTTCAACAGTTACCGTCCATAGCAATAGTACCGTTATTACATGCCACTATTTAGCTAAAATTTAATTTAAGCTACTCTTAAAGCCACTGAAATCATATTTCCAGATATTATCATCCATAGACGGTTATTTATCCAATTCTTTGCGTGACCCTGTATATCATTTTATCTATATTCTACAAACATTTCTTAGTAATCTAAATGCAGTTCAGCGTAAAACTGCATAACTCCTTTAAAAACCACCTTTAAGCAATTTATTCTCATACTCAGGAACCCTTACGAATTCTTTTGTGTAGCCCTGCATATGAACTGTAGCATTTATACACACGGTATAGTATGCATAAATGTAGTGAAACATAAAAGCGCATATCATAATTAAAAATGCATTTCTAGCAATTATTACTTATGTACGTACAATACTTCGGAGAAAAGTTTCTTGGCGAGAAAGAACTTTGCCAACGTATTTTCTGACAACCTATTTACTGCTTCATACTCACAAGCAATTTTTTGCATATGTATACAATTTATTTAATGTAAAAAAAACTATTTATCCATTTTTATAAAGAAACAGAAGTATTTTTTGCACAGATGTCATATACGCATCGGGGTTGGCGTGATTTTTCTCTGACGCCAATTCGGCAGAAATCTCGCTTTCGAATACCAGTTACTTATATATTTTTAAATTATTTGCTATCATTTTGAAAAGGAAATAACTATAAATAAATAAAAGTTTGAATAATAACTATAGATCAAAACAGTTTATATAATTTAAAAACAGAAAATAAAAGTAAATAAACAATGGCACAGATGTCATATTCGCCCCATATTGGCGCGATTTTTTTCTGACGCCAATGTAATATACGCAATGTATACTTAACCAGTGCCAAAGTGTCGTTATTTTGCTTGATATGGTAACCCGGATGTTGTTGCGTATGCTGTTGATGTTTTCGCCAAATCGGCGTCGGAAAAAAATCGCGTCAATATGAGGCGAATATGACATCTGTGCCTAAACAATTTATTAATAAATAAAAAACAATAGCCGGTAAAATAACATCATTTTAGCGCCATAGGTATCCCGGTTCATATCAGGAAATCTGTGCCATAATTTGTATATAAAAAAATATATATATTTAGAAACGATTTTTTTATGTATATAAGTGCATATATAAACAAAAATAAAAGTTCATTAGATTTGTTTTTATAGCTGTATATTTTGGCAACATATCTCACTTTTTGATGCCCGAATTACGCTAAGCTTTTTTTTTTTAAATGCGCTATAATGGAAAAGTACCTAAATAAATAATTAACAGAAATAACCAATTATACAAACTAAAACATTTTATTTCGAGATTAAAGCATTGTTTTTAATTTCGATTAAAAATACATATATCTTTGGATAACTTTAATTGAAATTGGGTTCACGGCTTAATATCTCATTCCATAAACCTAAACAAACACAAGTGATTCATTCATCGTGAGCCGTAAAAAATGTTAAATCATTGAGGTAATCATTCACAAAGTAAGTTCTCCAACAATCAATGGACAATATTCTAATGACGTCATAGTTTGTAAAATGGTGGCGGTATCATTTGTTTATGGTTTGAAATCACAAAGATTTAATTTTGCAATGTCTCTTAGTTACATTATTTTATTGTCGTATTTGTGAGATCAGAACAAAAGCATATTTTTTCATTATTTAGTTATTAAAGACAGAAAAAAATTATAAATGTGCATGATTTGAAAAATTTAAATAATTTTCTTTCTTAATACTAAGAAATAACATCGGGAAGTAACAGCGAGTTTAAGTTAAATAAGTTTAGCTGTTTAATTCTGTTGTAATATTCAAAATAACTGTATTTATTAGATTTCAGTAAACAACATCAGGGCCCGATTAAACTTTGAAGTTAGAGGAATTACAATGTCATTTCAGGACCTTTCTTTTGGAGAAGCTTTTCTAAATTCCACATATACATGGAAACTCTTCAGTGTTAGAAATATTATTCCCAGGACTGGCATAACATGAGAACGGCCTGCAATTTTACACAAGTTTTTGAAAACTACTTTATATCAGAAATTATACTAAAAACTGGTTACTTTTTTGTTACAGAGGCCCACACTATTAGAATTATGACAAGTTGCAGCCAATTTCGCCAAAGTCGTAACCAAGATCGTGAAGCACACACATATAATACCATATAATACCATTTTATGAAATCGAATACGATAATTTAATAGTTTTTACCTTACTTCAAGTGTGTAATTTATTTATTTTTAAGGCTTAATAATCTAAATTGTCCAATATATGAATTTAAAAAAAATGTAAACAAAGACTGAATAGACATGACCGCAAAAATCTGCAGAAAACTTGGAATTGTGCAGATTAGTGGTCTTCTACTGTACACAGATTTTCATAAATGTGTTTCGTTCTTAAAATGTGTTATTTTCATCTATCACTGCGGAACAAATGAGAAAAATCATATTCTTGCACATGAGTTGTATATATCTTTATATCTAAATTTCCGTCATTTTTGACGGGCTACCTTTCTAGTATAAAATAAAACGTAATTAATTTATCAACGAATACAGAAATATTTTCTAATTACAAGAATTTTATTTATACTTTTAAAATATTTTGATTTTAGGTATACATACAATGTAGGTTTATTTTTTATAATACTGTTTGTAAATGATTATATGTTATACTAGAACTTTCTCAAAGAATATTCAAAACAGTTCTGTAGTTTCAAACTAAAAATTCTCTATTTTTTTTTAAGGCTGCAGCTTTTAATGAGCGCGTAAAACAGTTTAGGCAAATATGTGTTGCTTCCTTTATAATTTGCATTCACGTCTGAGTCAGTCATGACTGATAATTATAAACAATGGAATTCATAGCAATAGTCTCATTTCAGCCGTGAGTAAAGTTGAAAATATTCGAAAGAAGATTTGGAATACACAATCTCTGTCGAGTTTTGGTCCGATTTCATTTTCGGCAAAACTTGGATTTTAGGCCGAAAATGAAATGAAAGTTTCGGTCGGTCGATTTCTAATTATTATTGTGTCAGAACATTCGGCCTAGAATAATATACTACCAAAAAATTGATAATATTTCCAGTAATTGAATAATCAATAGTACAAATTTTATATCCTCATTAGTTTTGGATTAAAATTCTACGATGAGGAATTTATATATATATATATATATATATATATATTTTAATGTATAATTTAATAAAAGATTTACTTTTTTAGGGGGGAGAGAGGGATAAGTAGCATACTGTAATTTTATTTTGTTTTGCAACATCTCTATGTAGGTGAATAAATAACTTAAAATTAATAAGAAAAATTAAGTCATTTTTAAATTTTTCATCATTTTTACAGCACATAAAAAATATTTAATTAAAAAGTTCTGGCCTTTTTTAAAAAATTAATGAATTTTATTTTGAGTTTGTATTAAAATATTATTTTTTTTCAGGTAAAAAAGCATAGTATGTCTGCTACGCATTATAATTCTTGCAAAGCAAAATTAGCCAAAGATAATCCATCTAAAGCACCACTGATGTCTGCAGTTAAGAAAATGGATTCCCAATTACTTTCGAATATGGAAAAGCTCTTCAATACAGCATATCTAATTGCTAAAGAGGATTATGCTTTTGATGACTTTCCCAGTTTATGTGCACTCCAACAAAAAAATGGAATAAAGTTTGGCAACACATATGTGAATGATAAAGCAGCTAAACAATTCGTTAAATATATTGCAGAAAGCATGAGATCAGAAATTAAAGAACAGTTTTCTTCAATTGATTTTTTTTCTATGATGGCTGATGGATCCACTGACAGGGCAACAATATCATCAGAAATAATATATGTTTATTATTTGTATGAAGGAGATGTAAGATGTACTTTTATTGGTTTGAAAGAATGCGAAAATGAATGTGCTTCTGGAATAAAATCCACAATAGAAACTGCTGTACAAGAATTTATACCAGATTGGAAGGAAAAACTGGTTGCAGTCAGTTTTGATGGTGCTAGCGTAAACATGGGACCTGTTTCTGGTATTGTCAAATTAATGGAGGACGACTGTGGAGATTTAGCAACAGTTCACTGTGTAGCACACAGATTAGAGCTAGCTTTAGCTGATGCACTAAAATGTGTGAGGTATGTTACTAATGTTGAAGACACAATTAAAGGAATTTATTCCTTTTACCACAACAGTGCCAAACGTACAAGGGAACTTAAATCGCTCTCCGAAATCCTTGATGAAAAAGTTTTGCGGCCTGTTGGTTTGCATGGCATTCGATGGTTGCAATCACGGCATCGAGCTGTTCAGGTTCTTATTAAGAACTGGCATGCAGTTATAATTCATATGGAACAGGTTGTTGCTGCTGAAAAAGAAAAGACAGAATGTGCAAAATTAAGAGGATATTTAAAAACCTTGAAATGTGAAAGATTTTTGAATTTCCTTCATTTATATGAAGATATTTCTCACATTCTTGCAAGACTTTCTGAAACTTTTCAGCAAAAGTTCTTGCTTCTGAGCGATTTTTTTTGTAAAGTTTGAATCTAGTAAAGAAAGACTTTCAAAAATGATTTCTGAAGATGCAAAAAGCCTTCAGGAGTTTAAAAATGCCCAGAGTTTTCAAGGTACTGAAGTAAAGTATAAAGATATAACACTGTCTCGGAATGATTCGAATTTACGTTTGTTTGAAGAAGACCGGAGAAAGCTTATAACTGAAATAATAGAATCTTTAAATAAACGGTTCTATAATATGACAAATGAAACCATCTTTGCAAATTTAAAAATATTTGACCCATGCTCCCTTTATGAATTGAAAGAAGATGATGAGAACAAAGTTAATAATCAATTAGAAGAACTCATAAATAATCTTCCACACAATGTAAGAAAAAACATTAATAAAGATGCATTAATCGAGGAATTCTCTGACTATAAAATGTGGACTAAAGATAAGTTAAATATTCCATGCAAAGCTGCTTGGCAGCGATTAATCGCAGAATCCAAATCTAATACGAGTTTTTATAACATCAGGAAAATTTTGGAATTTGTTATGGTTCTTCCCTTGAGCATTGCTGAATGTGAAAGGGGTTTCAGCCAACTTAATCTTATTAAGACAAACACAAGGAATCGTTTGTCACTGAATTTGATCAATGACATTCTTTTAATAAAACTGTATGGGCCAACATTAGATAATTTCAATCCACAAAAAGCCATTAATTTATGGTACTCTGATGTAACACTCGGTCGAGTTAGGAGGCCTGATTTTAAAAATTTAACGAGTTAGGAGGCCTGATTTTAATTCAAGATATTATTTTAATTTTTGTATTCTTTGTTTGTGATTTTTGTATTCATATAAGCTATATAAAAATAATTAGTTAAACATTTTTCTAGCATCCATATGTTGTAGTTTAATCAAATTTTACTGTTTTATAGAAAACCAGTTTTTACTTTGTTTTAGTGATTAACAATGATAGTGTTTTTAATATATACCCCTTTACCCTTAACACATAAAAATAGGAACAATATTAATGTTAACACGGTTGTGAAAAGAAATGAGAAAATACGATACAACGTAAAATTGCAACCATGAAATGCAGTTTGGCGCCTAGAAAATAAATTGTAGGCGTCATTTGACGCCTTACTTAAAAATCCCAATTTCTAACCCTGATCACGTTTAATATGCGATCCTGCTTAATACGCGACTTTTGTCCACTCCCTTGAAATGTGTCTTAACCGGGTTCCACTGTAATAGAATTTAATCATTTTTTCAAAGCCAAAATTTCTCTTTATCTGAGTCTACACTGTGTAAAAAAAGTAGAAGGATACTTGATTTTTCTAATTTACTTAACTGTGATTTATACTTATGGTCTGATATTTTTAAGGGTATCATTTTATACTCATCTTTTTGTTATGACATAAAAAATTGATTGCTATAGCAATTAATTTATTGAAAATTGAACATGGTTAACTATCGCACAAAAAAAGTAGAATGACAGCTCTGAAAAACTGAATTTACTGGGCACTTCTGCCATAGATAAGATAAATAATCATTACTATTTTATTGTTTTTGTCAAAAAAAATATATATATTTCTTCATTTTTTTTTTTTTTTTTTTTTTTTTTTTTTGGAATGCCTAATGGAAAAACTATAAATAATTTTCAAAAAGGCCAAGCCATAACATTTAGATAAAAGGGTAAAAAGCATCAGAGAGATTGCTAAATTGCTTAATGCTATTAAAACTGCAATATCAAACTATCTTAGAAATCCAGAGGATCACGGTACTAAAAATAAAGACATGAAGACCTAAAACACTGACGCCTCGTGATGAAAGAGACATTATCTGAGAGTAAAGAAAAATTCTACAATTTCAAAGGTCCAAATACAAGCAGGACTAACACCAGGGTTGTAATAGATAGTTGCCCGGGCTGGGCTTTTCATAAAAAAACTGGGTTTTTTACAACCCTGATAAGATTGTTGTGTTTATTTAGTATAATGAAACCGACTAAGACAGAATTTCAAGGGACATAAAAAAAAATTCTGTGTTAAACAGATTACTGTCTTAGCAGGTATGTTATTCTTACTGTAAGGACAATGACATTTTTACATTTAAGACAGGATTCCATTGTAAACAGGTTCCTTTATCATAGTGTTTACTGTATTTTATTACTGAAGATTATTATTTGTGAGGAAGGTGGAATCATAATCATAGTGCACATTTTGGCATTTTTATCCAATTTACCCAGGGAAAATTGCCCATTTAACATTTAAGATTATGAAGTCATTCCCATCTATCAGACCACAAAGATTGTTTTTGAAATCAGGATTGCCATTTACTGCAGCAATCGAATTCCTTGCACTTCCCTGAGTAAAAAATTAAATTTTCCCAGAGTAATTCCTTTGAGAAGTTTCAAAATTTTAAAGGATAAGTTTTACAAAGTACTAAAATTTAGTAAAATTCCTTGTTTTTAATACTCATTTTTAAATTCCCTCAGTTTTTCCAATACAGTAGCAACCATGAAGATTATTATTTGTGAGGAAGGTGGAATCACAGCCCACATTTTGGCATTTTAATCCAATTTACCCAGGGAAAATTGCCCATTTAACCCAGGTTTTTTAATAAAACCTGCCTGGGCTGTTTTTTATAAAAACCCCAGGTTTTCTACAACCTGGACTAACACATGTGTCACGTCAAACTGTGTATAACTATATAAAAATGTCCAAAGCCTTCATTTTTAAGAAGGGGCAACACCATCCAAGTGGACAAAAATGCATGTAGCTAACCGCTTACCTTGGAGCACAGAATGGACTTCTGTCATTTACTCAGATGAGAAAAAGTTCAATTTATATGGTCCTGATTGATACCAGGTCTGTTGGCTTTGTATCGAGAATGAGGAAGAATTTTAATTCACTTGACATATGAGAAGGGGAAGTTTGATGGTTTCACTAGCAGTCAGACATTATGGAAGAAAAAACCTGATCTTTTCGAATAGTAGACAGAACCATAAAGATTACATCTGATTGTTGGAATCTAACCTTCTTCTTTATGATACAGATTTAGGTGGACGAGATTGGATATTTCAATGAGATGGAACAGCAATTCACACAGCTGTTAAGTGTTAAAAATTGTTTCCACACAAATAATGTTCATGTTTTGCAATGATCAGCTGAACACCTTGACCTGAACATATTTGAAAACATATGCGCAACATTAGTTCGACATGTATACAATGAACGAAAACAGTATGAATGTGTTGTTGAGCTTCGGAATGCACTTGACGAAGTTTGGAACAATTTTTGCCAAAGTGAACTATAAGCACTCAATGGATTCAATGCCAAACAAAGTATTTCAAGTGATAAAGGCAACTGGAAAGAAAATTTTTCTTACTAATACTTTAATTTTCATATAAAATACTTGCCTATGTGTCCTTCCACTTTTTTTTACAGAGTTTCATGTAAGCAACAGAAACTATCTTATGAAAATCAAATTCTCTTCGTAATTTATTTTTGATTACTATGATTTTATATTCATTTAGTAGTAAAATGTTACGCAAATAAAAAATTTTGACGTAAATTAATTAGTTGTGCTTTTCTTAGAAAAAAGTGTAATGAGTTTTTTTAAGCAGTGTATATATATGCTAGCTCCTTAGCAAAAATTCCCATTATTTTAAAATCTGGTGAAATTTGAGCTAAAAATCCGGAAGTGAAATAATAGAATTTAATAATTTTTTCAAAGCCAAAATTGCCCTTTATCTGAGAATGATTCATATACGTACTAACTGTTTAGCAGGGTAAAACTAAGGTTGCAATAACAGCTATTGAATCTTTATACTGAAATGTTTATTCAATTGTCTGGTATTTCAGGTAATGCTCAAATGCTAATTGTGAGAAAGACAAAAGTAATTTTTCATTTTTGTGACCGTTTGTAATATTTGGCAAGGAATCTCACTTTTTTTAGGGCTGACAAAAAAGGTTTCTGAAAGTGCATACTCAAATATATATATTTTTTAAATACTAACTAAACTAATTATGTATTAATAATAGATCAGTCAAATTTAGCTGCGTAATCTCAATACAAAATCTGTAAAAAACATTACTTTGAAGTATTTGGTACAAAAAGAATGAACATGAGATTTGGCAAGGAACCACATTTCTTCACCAAATGTAAGAGATTTTAATGTCTTTGGAAATTGCTTGTAAAATGAGTATTTAAATATGCAGTACTTATTAATTTAAACAATGAAATAGTTTAAATTTATACAGTTTTAGTGGTTGGATAAGTTTTAAGTGTATTTTAAAAATAAAGGCCCAATTAAGAATACTATTGTTATACATTTCAATATTGAAGAAGACATTACTTTTATGGCAACAATTCTTTTCTCTTGTTGTCTCCAACACTAACAATATCACATTAACAGAGCTCAGAATCAGACCTTAATTTTGAGTTTGAAACAGTTTAAATTTTGTTCTAAACTGTATAATATGATCGCTAAATTTTATTAAATATACATATAAATGTAATTATTTAAGTGAAGCTAGTTTAGTATAAAGAATCGAAAAAACTTTCATTTAAAGAATATTTATCATAAAAGTATCTTTTTTTTTTTTTTTTTTTTTTTTTTTTTTTTTAATTGCGCTGCTAACTGTGGTTAAGTAAACAGAAAAATGAAATTTTCATTATTTTTTTACAGGTGATTTTTAGGGTATTTTTTAAATATACATATATGAAAGGATAAAAACCCTTTTAAAACTTAAAATTCAAATTAAATTTCAAAAATTAAAATCTGAAGTCTCTTTCTTCTAACTTTAAATCTCTTTCTAAAACCCGTTTTTCCTCTTGTAACTTTGTTTCCCAGCAATACATCTTATTACTTTCAGATATCATTTTCGAACAATCCTTAATAGTAAAAATAGCTGAGTTGCAAAGTTGGTAGGCATGTGGTGTCAGCTGATTCTCGGGCTGGCCAAACCCAGTACTGGAATCTGAGTCTGGATAATCAATCAAAAGCTAATCAAGCAATTAAAGAAATGTTCCTCCCAATTTCATAACTATGCCTCCACTGGAAAATATGATAACCCCAAGCTACATATAAATGTATATGGTAAATCAATAGTTGACTTCCTCAAATCCGAACAGCTTGGGACCAGAGGTTGTGTGGATTTTAGAATTTTGTGGATTTCTGGTCATTGCTTTGTTTACATCTTTTAAAAAGTAATTTGAATGCAATTATTCAGTCGAAATTATAATGAATGCTTGCAATAATAATAAAATATTAAAATAATGAAGTAAAGTGATAAACTAAAATCATAAAAAGTAAGATAAATTTTAAAAAAAAACGATTAAAAGTAAAGGTCAAGTAAATAATAATGTATAATTAAATGTGCATAATGAAGATGAGATATATTTTCCTTGAATTATTCAATGAAGCTTTCTCATAAAGATACCCCATTAATTCACATCAGATTCATGAAGTAAGGAAATTTTAATTCAGGTTTAGCCAGCCTTAATATCCAAAAAAGCTTGATTAATGCATACATATATTGGATAAAAAGATTGTGATGATCACTAATATCAACAATACCTTGATTTTTTTTTTTTTTTTTTTTTTAGAAATCTACCCTATATACATAGACGCCAACATTGTAAAGACAGTATCAGGAGTAAACCAGTTAAATTTCAGGAGTTTTGGACACTTTTCAGGAGTAAAATGTTCACGTTTCAGGAGTTACACATAATTTTTTACGAGCCATATTTTTTACAAATATTCTCAGAGTCCTCTTGCAGCTTTTGAATTTATCAACAAAAATATAATTTAAATAAAGTTACTTAATTTACTTTTACTTTTAATGTATTAATAATTTTTTATAATACATTTATAGAAATGGAATATTTTTTTTATCCCTACAAGCAAAAAATCAGTGAGTGATATAACTGTGTGAAATTACATGACTATTTTCCCCCTAGTAAATATAAAGTGACTTTTTTCCGGGACCAATTAAGAAAATTCGCGATTTTTCGCCGAGATTGACTGGCGAAAATCACGATGTTTTGCTGCGACTGACGGATGAAAATCGTGATGTTTTGCCGCGACTTGCAGACGAATCGCGTTGTTTTGCCGCGACTGACAGACGAGAATCGCGATGATTTGCCACGACTGACGGACAACAATCGCGATGTTTTGTCGCGTCTGACGGACGACAATCGCGATGTTTTACCGCGACTGGCAGACGAGAATCGCGATGTTTTGTCGCGTCTGACGGACGAAAATCGCGATGATTTGTCACGACTGACGGACGACAATCGCGATGTTTTGCCACGACTGACAGACGACAATCGCGATGTTTTGCCGCAACTGACGGACGACAATCGCGATGTTTTACCGCGACTGGCATACAAGAATCACGATGTTTTGTCGCGTCTGACGGACGACAATCGCGATGCTTTGCCGCGTCTGACGGACGACAATCGCGATGCTTTGCCGCGACTCACGGACAAAAATCGCGATGTTTTGCCGCGACTCACGGACGACAATCGCGATGTTTTGCTGCGACTCACGGACTACATTCGCGATGTTTTACCGCGACTGGCAGACGAGAATCGCGATGTTTTGTCGCGTCTGATTGACCAGAGGTAATTCTGAGTAAAAAAAAATTCTGAAATTCACAGCAAATTTTTCTGAAAGGTTACAGCAGAGGGGTGAGGGGACGATATACACCCGACAATAACTATGTGTTTTTTTTTGCGCCCCTTTGACAAAATTAGTGTTCTTTCGCGATCCTTTGACGAGATTTGTGTTCGTTATATTTTTGACGAAATTTGCGGGTGTTTTTGCGATCTTTTGATGAAATTCGCGGATTTTTTTTTACGAACGATTGACGAAATTGATTATTGTCGAAATTCGCGATATTTTTTATGTCCGAGTTTTCGAATTGATGACCTATTTTTTTAATTTTCGGAACCGAATGCCTTATATTTTCAAAACAGTGATTTTTTGCCACGACTGACTGACGAAAACAGCGATTTTTAGCCGTGACTAACTGACGAAATTCGCAATTTTTTGCCGCGATCGATCGAAGAAATTCATGATTTTTTTGCCTCAAATTTCCGTATTTTCTGCCTTATTACCGTACTTCCGTATTTTATCCTATATTTCCGGAGAAACTCCGGAATTTCCGGAGATATTGGCATCTATCCTAATGAAACGGATTTATGAAATGGCTGAAATGTATCGATTCTTTGAATCGACTGATTAAACAACTGATTTTGTTTCACGGTGATTTCTCCTAAAATATGGAATACTTTGCGATGAAATTAACACCAAAAATTCGTGTTGATTTACAGATCTCAAAACTGGTATTAGAATTTTTAAATTCGAATTAGTTTTCGAAATGTTAATTTTTTTCTAATTTTAAATACATTTTTTCTAATGATGGCAACTCAAATTTTAATAACAGAAATTTATTTTTCATAATTCAGAAAGAATTACTATTTTAAATTAATTTGGCGACCAGTTTGGCCTCCTTTAAATCTATGCTAAGAACAATGCTTTTTTTGTATTTCGTTATCACTTTATTAAATACAAAACTTTCATTTAAAAATGAAACATTTAAATTAATGGCTTTCACTTCTTTAAAAAAAAAAACAAAAAGAAAAATATTAGGCACAGATGCCATATACACACCAGGGTTCCTAATTGGCAATTAATTATTTTGATAGACATGGTAACCCGGCTATTGGTGGTTATTTAATAATAAATGTTTATTTACTTTTATTTCTTTTTTAAATTTATATAAATTATTTTGTTCTATAGTTAATTATTTTTTTGCTATTTCCTTTTGAAAATAATAGAAAATAATTAAAAAATACGGTACAACGTAGTAGTTATTCTATCAACCAATTTCGCAAATTATATAAATCGGCAAACCACTCACCAAATTGTACAGACTGACAAAATTTTTATTTTAAATAACGAAAGAACAAATAAATTAGTATAACATTAATAGATATAAAAATAAAACGTCGAAACAAAAATCACTTGATGACGCAAACACTTGTAATTTGCTAAAAGTCAAGTGAATGTGACATTTACAATCAAGCATTATTGGCATTTAATCTTATAGTTCGTGATAGATTTTTTGTCGACGAGATAACTAAGTAGTACCAAAAATACATATGTAACTGGTATTCAAAATTTCAAAAACGAGGTTTTAGCCAAATTTTCATAAAAACATGCCAAACATGTGGTGCGTATATGACATGTGGCGAAATATTAAATTATGTAACAAAATATGACATTTAATTTCAACTTCAAATCAATGTTTTAATTTACCACTCGAACAATAAAAAAAATGCTAACTGGCGAGTTAAAAAGATATTGGTGAGATTTGCACCCGATTTTTTTTCCCCCTTCGGCACAGATGTCATATACAGCCCTATATTGGCACGATTTTTTTCTGACGCCAATGTCATATACGAAACAGATACTTAACTGACGCCAAAGTATCGTTATTTTGCTTGATATGGTAAGCCAGATGTTGTTTATGCTGTTGATGCAGTTCCCAAATTGGCGTTGGGAAAAAATCGTGCCAATATGGCACGTATATGACATTTGTTCCAAACGTTCATATGAAAGGCGAAGGGATCAGATCGTATTTGTTTATGGCATTTGATGACTTGAACTATTATAATACAGATGAAATGATGGGGATAGAATAATATTTGGAGATTTATCACCTATGACTGGATAACATTAAAGTATCAAAATGGCACCTAGAGTATAAAAAGCAAAGTGTACCGCCCGGAACTGTTGATGATAGTCACATGATTTAGGCTATTGTTATAGAGATTGTTTTAAAATATCGGTTGACAAAGACTCTGAATACTTAATTCACTTTATTTTAGCTTCTTTTCAAATGTTTAACTGATCCTTTTTAATCAAAAACGAAAACAACCATTGGATGTCTTAATAGCAACTGATTCTCCGTTAAATTTTTGCAATCAAAGGGAATTGAATGGAAACCCATTTACAGAGAGATCTGCACAGCTTTTTCAGTATAATTTAATCTTCTCTAATATTTTTAAAACCCATTAGATTAGCATGTTTTTAGATTCTGCGGTGTCTGAACGGGGGTTGGCGAGCATAGCTTGCAGGGGGCAAAGCCCCCTAGTAAATTTATACTTCCTTCATGAGAAATTATGAGTTCAGTCATATTATCGAGAATTAGTACTTATTAAAATACATATGAAATGATATAAAAAAAAAAAAATTCTGTTATTTTGCCCCTATATCTAAACTAAAAGTTTCCATTGTTTACATCTGCAATGATGTGTGGATTTTAGGAGTTTGATGATTTTAGTGTTGTGGACTTGAGGGAGTCTACTGTATAAATGTAATTATTTAAGTAAAGTTAGTTTAGTACAAAAAATCAAAAGAAAATTCGGTATTTTCTGGTTAACCAGGCACCAGTGTTATATATACATACATATATTGTATATCTATCTATCTATCTATCTATATATACATATATAAATGCATATATTTGTATATACACATATATATATATGTATATATACATAAATATGTAAATTTATTCATACTATCACAATTTTTGTTGGTGGTCAGTAATGTATATATTACATACATATGCATGTACATATACGTATATGTATGTATATATAATACTGGCACCCAGCTAACCGAAAAGTACCAAATTTTCCTTTAAAGAGTTTTTATCATAAAAGTATTCTTTATTTTTCATTGTATTGCTAATCGGGGGTAAGTAAACAGAAAAATGAAATTTTCATTGTTTTTTTTACAGGTGATTTATACACACATATATATATATCCTAATGAAAAGAATATTCCATAATTTTTTCAACATTTTCTGACTATGCGCTTATGGAGACCTTCCTTGTGAGTCACCCCAATTCTCCTATAAAAAGAAAGCATCCAAGAGGAAAATATTCTCAAATATTTTAATTGGAAAAAAAAAAAAAAAAAGCTTACTCCCAATTCATTGGCTGTAATAGCTGTAGCAATACCAGTACATCCATAAGCTAACTCTTCAGCAACTAAGCAACTATCAAACGAAGTAAGGCCAGTGCCACCTAAAATATTAAATAACACAATTGCAATAAAACTCTCTAGTTATTCAGATTAACAACAGAAATTAAATTTCATTCTCATTTAAAAATCAGCTTATTAAAATTCCAACTATGTTTTAAAAACAAACAGAATTTTTTTGACTGAGTAAAAAAATGCATTAGTTTACCTTGACATTTTGCTAATACATTAAAACAATGGATTCCAAGAACTCAACTGATGGCACAGAGCTACCAATAATTCTATAGAGTAATCTTCATCTTATTTAATTGCACAATTAAAAAAATTTTTTTGCAATTGAATACTTGAATATTATTACATGAAAACTGTAGTAGCTCTGTCCCAATTGATTGTTAGAAAACCCTGTTCTAAAGAAACTATTACACTTTAATCCAGTGTACTGTGCATCAAACTAATTTAATATTTGCTTAAAGTGATCAAAATACATTTAAAAGGCAAAAAATACCTTTATTTACTCAGATTCGAACTGTTTCACTGCTCTGACGGCAACATTCTCAAAAATTAAAGTGATACAAACTTGACTACAGTAGATAGAGCGCCGATTATCTGAACTCCAATTAACCGAACAGCCAATTTCTCTCAGAAAATATTTTTTAACCGAACTTCCAACTATCCGAACAGGCTATTTCTCTCAAAAAAAATTTTTAAACGAACTTCCAACTATCCAAACAACACTCTATTAGACCTCGATATCAGATTTTAAATGATGATGAGGTTGTGGATGATATTCCAAGATGAAACAGAAATTGAAAATGAATGCTCTGAAAGGGATCAAGGTCCATCACAATACGAAGCCTTTGAATGTTTGGAAACAGCTATGAAATGGCTCGAACAGCAGAAGAATGCTGGTCCTATTCAACTAACGTATTTAAGAAGAATTAGAGAAATGGCAGCATGGAAAAGAATGTCTTCTTTGAAGCAAGTAACAGTCGAAAGCTGTTTTGCTTAAATTATAATCTCTGGTGTTCAGAAAATGATAATAATAAAAAAATAAATAAAAAGACAAAAATCACACAGAATTTTTAAACATGCCAGCATTAACTAGTGCTGTCAGTCTAACGCGTGGATAACATGTGAAGATTTTAGTATAGTCAGGTACATCTGTTAAATTATCTGTCCCTTTATCTGAACTTTTGCTCATCTGAACTAGGGTCAGTCCCAACTTGTTTGGATAATCGGCGCTGTACTGTAATTGCCATCAGAACATGTCGAATGTGAGTAAATAAAGGCATTTTTTGCTTTTTAAATGTATTTTTATCACTTTAAGCAAATATTAAATTAGTTTGATGCTTTCAAGTGATTTTTAAATATAGTTTTAGTTTCATATTATATATTTTGAGCCCAATACGTTTTAGAACAGGGGTGGTCACTCAATCACACCATTAAAGCCAGTCCTGGGTAAAAAATATAGCTAAAACCATTGTAAATTAAACTGTTGTGTGTCGCAAATCTGCTAACTCTAAAATTAAAAAAAAAAAAAAAAAGTTTACAACATTTCAAAATAATTGTTTACTACAAAAAATGGCACTTACCATACTTTTGGGGAACTGTGCCATTAACCAAGCCAAGTTCCCATGCTTTTTTAACGATGTCTGTAGTGTACTATAAAAAAGATAAACATATTAACAGCTTTTGCATTCAAGATAAACTACTTTAAGAAAATAAAAATATATTACATGACTAAAACCGTTAAGCCTGTTGGTTACTCAATTCCCCTTGCTAATGTTAAACCTATGAGTGTAGAATGTATTTGTATATTTACAATGCCTCCTTAGAGAGTTAATATTTTAAAATTCATTTTTTTGTGTACTCTCCATCTCTTTTTTAGGGTTCCGTATTTAAAAAGTAAAAACGGAACCATTATATGGTCACTCCTGTGTCTGTCTGTCACAGCCATTTTACTTGTAAACTATGGAATGTGGAAAGTTCAAAATGGGAAAAGTAATAAAGACTATTGACCCACATATTTACAGATTACCAAATATTTACAAATATCTTTAGGAAAAATGTAGAGGTGCTAATTACATTACTTGAAAAAAAAATCTTATTTGTATATTGTGTATGGTATCTTATGAAAGATTTCATTACGCCAGACTCAAAAATGTATTTCTTTTAATTTTAGGTATTATATATTCAGAGATAACATTGAAAATGTAGTGCAAAAATATGTCCCCCCCTTCCCCCCATCTATTACTGAAACTATTGAAATTAAAATTATGAAAGAAATTAGAGGTTGTAGACGTTAATTTAAACCTTGCAAGAAAATTATAGCGATTACCCTAGGTCAAAGAGATTTTGAGAAAACGCATTTTTCCGTTACACACAAGTTTTGATTTGCGGGCATTCAGCAAAGTGTTGAGGAGTGCTGGAGGTACCTATCGTAGAAGTATAAAAGCATTGTTGATAATGAATTTTTAAAAAAATTATTAGTAATTATCTGAGATATTTATTAACCGTTAAAGACCTACATGGTTTGGACCTACATGACAGGGGCGGTGGACTTTATAAGCCATTGGCTTTTAAAGCCTAGGTAACAACTTTCAATGAAACATTTTTGTAATAGAATGTCCAGTAGCAGTATAAAAGCAATGAGTATCAAATTGTTAAAAACAGACTAATTTAATTAGAATTAATCACATAAATACTATGAGATTCACCACTAGTTTGCATTGAGTAGATCTCTCAATACGCTTCCTGCATCTTTAAAAGTTAATTAAAAACCTATCTGTAAAAACGTGGCAAGAACCAAGGTGGCGTTGCTTTTTTCTGACCTCCTTTCGAAACGCGCTTAGAAACATGACAAGTTTGAACTCTGAACAAGGCTTTTGTTTTAGCTACACTGTAAAAAGAAGATTATTACGAAGCTGAATTTAGTTTTATGAAATGCCAAATGAAGTTTAACCCTTAAATGCCCGATTCTTCAAAAATCATTGTAATAATATTTTCCAGCTTTCACTTTTTAAATAAATCATGGGAAAAATACTAAAAAAAATCATATTTTGTTTTAAGTAAGGTTTATGGCTAAAAAACAGTTTGTTACTAATCGGCAATACAGGTCTTTAATTGAAAAAATAATTTTCCTTGATAAAATTCTATAATATTAAATACACAAGAATTTTAGGAACTGTAATAAGAAATAAATTTTATTTGCTCACTGCAGAACAAAATAGAGTATTTTGCAAGCTTCCAAACAAAACAAAAAGAACAAGTAGCAACAATTGAAAAAATAAATCTATCTTTATTCTTAAACAGCACAAGTGTTGCCATCTACATATTGAAAATCGATTTAATATTTTCAGAATGTATTGTATTGGCAACATTAGGTATTATAGCTTCAATATTATTCTAATAGTATTTTAGAACCTAAATTGGGTATGTTGCTGAAAAGCAACACCCGGCATTTAAGGGTTAAATAGGCACTACTTTTATCGTCAGTGGCGAATTAAGCTCATCATAAACAGATTAGTATAAGATTTAAATAAGAGTTTATACAGAATAGCAATATTTCATATTATTTAGGCTCCATATCTCTTTGAATTTTTACGGTATAACCATTCATACTTTTCCAGTATATATATACAGCTATACCAAACCCTACGTTGTATAGTATTTTACAAAGTCTTACTTTCTTTTAGTAATGATTATTTTATTAATACAGTTAATAATTCATATATTTATTGTACGGAACCCTCTGAGCACGAGTAATACTGGCACTTGACCGTTTATTCTTAGTTATCAAAATATTTCAATAATCTATGCTTAATTTTATCAAGGTTTAAGAAGTTAAAATCTTACAACTTGTAAGATTTTAACACTTAAAATATTAAATTAAGCATGTACTTTAGAAATGTTTGAATACTAAGAAAAAAAAAAAGACATCCCATTCGTTAAGGGAAGTACAAAGAAAAAAGTAAGTTAAAAATATTAATTTCCTGAGGAGATATTTTAAACATATGAATGCATCTTACAACCATGGGGAATTGAAGAGTGGACTGGCCAGAAGACCTAGGGGTGGGGAATTTCTAGAAAATCTTACCAGCAAAATACAACATACAGTTGAAAATTGTTATAACAAAATTTACACAACTGCAAAAATTGTTGATTACTATTACTACAATGCATTTTCATAATCTTTATTTCTATAAAATTAAGACATATATTCAAGAGAGGAAATTTAATATAGAACTTAAAACCATGTTTACATCGCAGTAATTTGGAAACAAACAAAATATAGCTAACTGATTACAAAATATAACTAACTAGTAAAAAGAAAACAAGTTTTTGGCATATCTCGATAATTTTCAGATTTTGAAGACTACCTAAAAATAGACTTGCCAGTGGCAAGTACAATGATGCTCCTGAGCCGACCAGATAGTAATTCGAATGCAAACTTTAACTAGGAATTGGCAAATAAGACTTGAACTTTGAAAAATCTACTCTGGAATGACATACCAATGAAAGGTCTCTTGGTTTTTGCTAAAAGTAGACAATTTTTATGAAATATTTAGAAAAAAAAAATTCATAACAAGATTTTATTATTAGGCTTTATTTCAATATTATATGAATTTGTAATGTAAAATTCAATTTGTCTCAATTCGCCAATCAGAAGCATGCTTCCACCAACGAACAATTTTTATGAAATATTCAGGAAAAAAAAAAAAAAAAAAAAAATATTTCAAAGCCAGTTTTTTTTTTTTTTTTTTTTTTTTATTAGACTTTATTTTAATATTATGAGAATTTGTAATGTAAAATTCAATATATCTCCATTCACCAATTGTAAGAATGCTTCCACCAATGAAAATGGTAACATATTCAAAAGGGGGGAAAAATATTAACAGTTATAAAATTCAAACATTTTAAAATGATTACTTAAATGGTAAAATAATCTCAGAATAGCAATGTATCTAAATTACATGCATTACTTTTATTTTTAGTCTACAATATTACTTTACGCCAAAACATTAACAGAGAAAGGGTGAGTAACAAATTTAGAATCCCTCCCTAAAAAAGTCAAATTGTCCTCCCACCGGGGTGTACGCCTCGCCCTATGCTGGGAACCACCTTATTCATAGTTGTTCATATGTTCACAGAAAAATAAATTTTGACAGGATACTATGTAGGATGATACTTCACCTAAAAGTATAATGAAAATTCAATATGCAATGTCTGTGGGAAGCAGGACTTTTCAGCCCCTGGCCATTTTGGCCCTGAGACATTTCGGCCCCTGGTCATTTCGGTACTTGGCCATTTCCATGCTCATCACCTTATAACTCTGATTCCAGTTGTTGTGGGCCCACCAAACACTGTAATTTCAACATTATTAGGGTCCTTTAAAAAAAATTTATCAGCTCCCCTTCTCAAATTTTATCTAAAGCTGAATATAACATTCTGATAAATTTAAACTTTTATAACCCGTGATTATGAAATCACAGCGAGCTGAAAATTTGTTTTATTGAACAGTGTGATATAATTTTACAAGGGATAGTTTTTTTTTTTACTATTATTATTTAACCGAACAGATTTTTTTAAGTTTTATTATTTATTATTATCATCAGAGTTTTATAATATAGACGCACGTACACACACAGAAAATATTTTAGAAAAAAAAAAAAAAAAAAAAACGTAATTTGTTACCTTTTTTAAAAAAAAAATACCAAAAAAAAAGAGTATTCCCCAATTTTATGTACGATTTATTTAGTATTTGCCAGGGGGGATTCTGTTCCGAATTTTCCGAAAATTTAAGGCATTCCGTTCCGAAAATTAAAAAAAAATCAGCCATCAGTCCGAAAATTCAAACATAAAAAAATATCACTGAAAAATATTGCGAATTTCAACAAATGATTGGCGAAAAAAGACCAATTTTGTCAATCGTTCGCAGAAAAAATCACCCATTTTGTGGAAGCATCGCAGACAAAATGCAAATTTCGTCAAAGGACCATGGAAAAACGCGAATTTCTTCAAACAATCGTGAAAAAAATAATAATAATTTCGTCAAAGAATCGCAGAAAAAAAGCAAATTTCATTAAAGGAATGAAGGAAAAAAAACGAATTTCATAAAAGCATAGCGGAAAGAGCCTGAATTTTGTCAAAAGATCGCGAAAAAAATACAAATTTCGCCAAAGAATCGCAGAAAAAAACATAATTTTCGTCAAAGAATCGCAGAAAAAAACACAATTTTCGTCAAAGAATTGCAGTAAAAATGCAACTTTCGTCAAAGAATCGCAGGAAAAACACAAATTTTACTCAAAAATCATGAATGTTGACCAATTAAAACATTGGCCAAACAGAGTTGCTGTGGTTAATGTGGAAGACTTTCAAGACACCAGTTTTAAAACAAATTCAATTTATTTGAAGCAAGATGAAATGTTGATGATGTACATTATAACAGCTTTACTTTACCGTCAAATCATAATATAAAAAACAAAATAATATACGATGCATCTACATTATGACAGATGATATAAAGTTACAATAAAACTCGAAGCTATTGATCCATAATCAGTCCAGATACTTATACTCCCTAAAACAGCAATGTTTTGCATACAAAATGTTGCCAATCAGTAAATACAAACTTACTCAGAATACATCCGAAACTCCGATCATACGAACGCAGCTTAAACGCCATTGGCTGTAAACTATGACGTCACAAATCGAACTTATCGATTAGTGGGTCATTTTTGGGTCACTGTGGGTCAAGCTATTTTTATCTAAAAAACGGCTCTAACGATTTTCACTAAACTCGATATTCTACAGCTTTGAATTACGAGAAGACCATTGAGATAAGTCACATGTTCCAGAAAAGTCAATTAGTGGGTCATTTTTGGGTCACCGTGGGTCAAGCTAAGTTTATGTAGATAACGGCTGTAACGATTTTGACGAAATTTTGCACTGTACTGTTGTTTTCGGGCACGAAAAGACCATTGGGATAGGTCTCGTGTTCGAGAAAATTCGATTAGTGGGTCATTTTGGGTAATAATGGGTCAGGGTCAAGCTAATTATATTTTTTAAAAAGGCTGAATCGATTTTGACTAAATTTTGTATCTAACCATTTTCGGGCACGAAAAGACCATTGGGATGGGTCAGGTGTTCGAGAAAATTCTATTAGTGAACCATTTTAAGTCACTATGGGTCTAATTGAATCTAAAAACTTGCTCAAAACATTTTGGCCAAATTTTATATTATACCGTTTCTGGGTATGAGAAGGGAATTGGGCTAAGTCACATGTTCGAGAAAATTCGATTAATGGGTCATTTTGGGTCACAGTGGTTCAGGGTCCAGCTAATTGTATCTAAAAAACGGCTTATACGATTTTGACTAAATTTTGTGTTCTATCGTTTTCGGGCTCGAGAAGACCATTGGGCAGGGTCGCATGTTCAAGAAAATTCAATCAATGGGTCATTTTGGGTCCTAATGAATCAGGAACAAGCTAACTGTATCTAAGAAACAACTCAAAAGATTTTGGCAAAACTTTGTAATACACCATTTCTGGACAAGATAAAATTATTGGGCTGAGTCGCATTCTCAAGAAAATTCTATTAGTGGGTCATTTTGGTGATAAGGGGTTGGGGTCAAGCTAACGGCATCTTAAAAAGGTTCAAACAATTTTGACAATTTTTTGTTATACCGTTTCACAGTACAAAAAGACCATTGAAATAGCTCACATGTTCGATAGTTTTCGGTTAGTGGGTTTTTGAATCAACATAGATCAAGCTTATTTTATCTAGAAAACGACTAATGATTTTTACTAAATTTTGTACTCCATCGTTTTCAGGCTCCAGGAGAACATTGTGTTAGGTTGCATGTTCGAAAAAATTCGATTAGTGGGTCATTTTGGGTCACTATGTCTCAGGAGCAAGCTAATTGCATCTAAAACAGCAAGAATGATTCAGTGGGAATAATATATCGAGATAAACACAAAACTAATTTTGACCAACCTTGACTCGGTCATTCCTGCTAGTTATAATTAAAGATCAAGAAAAATATTATAAATTAACTAATAAATAAATAAATAAACAACCTATTTATCTTCAGAATCCTTATCATTTTTATACATCCCAATGAAGTTAACATTATAATAACCAAAAATTTAAAAAATATACAGTTCACTCTGTCTAAGGCAGAATCGATCGGGACTGACAAAATTTTTTGTGGTAGACAATATTCCGGCTTATACAAAAAGCCCCCCTCCCCCCCGCAAAAAAAAAAAACGCTCAAAGATGAAGATCTTTTATTGATTTTCCTGACTCTAAAATCGATGAAAACTGAAATTTGGAAAGATCTTTTGTCTTTATAGATAAATGAGAATGCTGATCAAGTTTCTTAGTACTGCTGTCATACATGCGAATTGGAAATTTACACACACACACAAAAAAAAAAAAAAAAAAAAACAATAAACTTTGAGAATGTGACAGAACGCTATAACTTTGAGCATAACCTTAAAGTATAATATATTGTACTTTTGAAAATATATAGTTTGATAAATGTTCATTCTACAAGAAATATTAACTTTTAAATGCAATTTTGCATATGAAAAAATGGCATAAATTCCTTAAAATTTAAACTATTTTTCTTTTGAATTAACTTTTCAAAGTGTTACGGAATTTAACTAACATGCCCGACATTGAGTATTTGACTTATCAATTTTTAAGCTTAATAAACAAAATGTCTTTCATTTTAAAAATGTTCCTTTTTCCCGCCTTATGCGAAATTTTGGTTTCGGTGGGACCTTAAGGCTCCTGTCCCTGCCTCCGAAGGCACTCACGAACTAATGCTAATCCTATGGGGAGTGATTTTTCTAATATCTCGTTTGCATTTCGAAATTTTTAAATAATTTTTTTTTGCATTGGATAGCTGAGATCCGCCTCTACATCACACCTTTTTCACTTTTTCAATTTTGGTCGCAGATATTTTTTAGAATGACACTTTCATTTTCAGAACTGGTTTTGAAACTGAAAGTAACTTCATAAAAAATATCTGCGACCAAAATCGAAAAAGTAAACAAGATGCGATGTAGAGACGGATCTCGGCTATCCAATGCAAAAAAAATTATTTAAAAATGTCGAAATGCAAATGAGATTAGAAAAATCCCTCTACATAGGAGCATTAGCTCGTGAGTGTCTTTGCAGGCAGGGACAGGACCCTTAAAATCCCTTCCGGTTCCGCGTTAGACAGATTCTGCCTTATGCAGCATGAATTAATGTAATTTTCTATGGGTTCGCCGGGACATGGAAAACTTTCCGCAGTAGACGGATTTCCGGCTTATACAGATTCTGCCTTAGAAAGAATTTACTGTATTTGCATTTACTCCAAAATAACTATTATATAGTTCATGTAATAGTTTTTAAACAAGTAATTGATAAATTAGTTATACAAACAATTAATAATTAAAATTATTTTGAATTGTTATTAATAAATACATTTAATAAAAACAATTTAATTTTTGAGAATTTTTTTATTTAACCATTTAACTATGAATGTTTTCAATTTTTCTAAGATCATATTAATCAATTAAGGGTGTTCTCAAATCCAAAAGGGCAACTTTCTGACATAAGTTTGAATTAATTTTTGTTCAAAAATGCATGAAACTAGCTGGTGTTGTTTAGAAACTATGTCATCGAGCTGTTTTTTCCAGTTTTTTGCAAATGCAATAGATCTTTCAGAAAATAGTGTAAAAGTGGACGTTTTGAACCGAATTTCTGCGCGATAGTAGAATAACCACACAAGAGAGGTCGAAAAATGTGTTTGTCACATGATCAAAATTGCTTATATCTCAATAGGTAATTTAATGGGTGATTCCATGCGGAGAGTCACACACGTAACTCAGGCTTTAATTTGCATTTATTCAATTATTTATTAAATTTTAATGTTAATTCTGATTTTAAATGGTATGGTAAATAAGTTATTAACATATTTTTTAGTTTAAATGTGTGTAAGTAAAACTCACAGAAATATATCATTTAATTTCATTACTCAAAATGGGCTTTTTTTCTAAACTAAAAAATATGTTAATAACTTATTTACCATACCATTTAAAATCAGAATTAACATTAAAATTTAATAAATAATTGAATAAATGCAAATTAAAGCCTGCGTTACGTGTGTGACACTCTTTATGGAATCGCCCTACTGATCAAAAAATGGAAAACACATTTCAATTCCAAATCGCTTTCATGGCCAGGTTTTTTAGTTTTATATCTTTCTGTTAAAAAATGAATTTGTAAATGTGCCAAAACCTTTTGCACTTGTTGAGCAGAGCAGTTAAAAAAAGCCTTAAAGAAAAAGTTGCCAAATAGTATGATAAGGTAGCACAGATGTAGTTGATATTTTTCCTGGGATTACCTTTCAACCAATTAATCCTTATTACTGGAAAGTTGGAGGAATTCTTATCTATCTTTATTTGTCACTGTTCAAGAGGGGATTTAAAATTGGGCTCCATTCAAAAGCTTGTTCTGTCATCATTCAACACTTTCCTGGGAAACCAACCCTTTTTAACCTTTAATGGTTTATTCACAATAAGTGGGCGAGATAGAACAATGCTAGGCGATAAGAAACATTGATTTCAACTTGAAGGAAAGCTCGCCCTCTTGCATGATGTCCCAGGAGTTTCTTTTTTTTTAAGCCATTAAAGATGTAAAATGCCGCATGGCCACAAAAGAGCACCGGCTGACCAGAACAAAGAGAGCACAAGAACAATACTTCTATTTGAGACTTTATTTAGCATAGTCAAATGGGTGAAGTCAGGCAATCTACACTTGACGTAGTACAGAAATATTTATGTATATTAGGGTGTAAAGAAATAAAAAAAAATCAGATTTTTTTGATTTAAATCAGATTCTTTTTATTTAAATCGGATTTTTATGGGGGGGGGGGGGGGGGCGTTTCCCAGCGTTGAAATACTGAATAGCTACCATGAGTTTTAGGTTTCCAGAACAATTAAGCCACTAACTGCTAACATAATCTATGCTTTTACACTTTAATAAAATTATAATTATTAGTTAGTAATTACAGAAATTATAAAAACTGCAAATTAGTAGTTTCATTAGGTAGCATCATACAATGTTATATACATTAATATTGTAATAATTATGTAAAACTTTATAAATACTAATGATATATAACATTTATTAAAATTGTTAACTGCATTTTATATTAAATAGTTATCACTACTTCAAATTAATAATTATTAAACAATTAACTCTCTAATTAGGAACATATTATACATTTTTAAGCCTTAATTATTAAAATGATAATAATGTAGTATTCATTTTTAAAAGAAAAAGGGACAGGATGCTGGTTCAAAAAAAAAAAAAAAAAAAAAAAAAAGAGGGGGGTACTATTTCATGAGGAAATATATTAGTAATGTGTTTAGTTATGATATAAGGGGGAGAAAAAGAATAATTTTTAGTATATGATAAATAAAGTGTCTTTAATTTTTAATAATTTTATGAATAACAAATTGAAAAATACAATTAAATAACATATTTTAATAATATCTTGTATTTTCTAAAGAAATAAAGTTCTATATTTTTACAAGATCTTGGCCACATGAATTTAGAAATACTGTTGAATGGGGAAGTTTTTTTACAAGAAAGTTCTGGCTACAACTACAGGTGAATTTCAACTATTTTTTTTTAAAGCACGGTGCATTTTGCTAATTTCAAAAGCGGCATGGTGCAGCACCATTAAAAAATGTCCTATAAGAAATAGTATAAGTAATTACAGGATTAATAAAAACTGCAAATAAGTAATTTCATTAGTTAATAACACAAATAACAAAACAAACAAATATTATTTGCAACCCGTTTTGCATTTGTATTTAGAAAAATTACTGTAAGCTTACACACATGTATGTGTATGATAACGAAAAGAATTATGAAAATGAGTTCCATTCATCCTTATCATATTATAAATGTCAATGTGTGTCCGAATGTTTGAATGAAGTCAGCATCTAAACGAATGAATTAATGCTTTTGTATTTTCGGATATAGATGGATTACAACCCGAAAATGAACATAGGGTACCTTTAATTTGTTTTATTCAAATATTTTGCTTAATAATCCAAAATTTAATTATTTTTCATACACAATGAATTGAAATTTTTCCGATAAAATTTAACCATCTTCCTTTTTTCGTTGCCAAAAAATAAAAACTTAGAATAATAATTTAATTTCTAATTGAAAGATTAAAACGGAAATTTTCAAGTATTTTTAATTATACAAGGTGCATGAATTTTGAGTAAGTGCGGAAAGAAAGCAAATGTGACGTCATATATGGAAAATATAAAACGGATATGCTTTGATGTTGAAATAAAATGAGATTGGGTTATGGTATTAATTCTTATTATTTAAAGAAAATTGTTATAAAGGATTATGGTTTATCGTCTGCGCATGGTTAACACAAAGATTTAAATCTCAATTTAAAAATTAAAAAAAAAAACTTTTGAAGAGCAAATGGATAGCAAATGTCAATAATATGCACAGTAAAATTAGCAAATTCAAAAATGACGTAATGATTAGCATGAAATGTGTATTTTCATTCTTAAAAAGTAAAAAATTAACTATATAGAAATGTTATGTTCTGTAATCGGGTTCGTAATCAATTTGCTTTTTTTAGAGAAATAAATTAGGTGCAAAAGTAAATACATTGTTGAAAACAGGTTTGTTTTTGTGTGGTAAAGACTTAATAATATTCCAGATGACCAATTCTTCGTCCACCTTTGATGACAAGTATGATTGTAAAACATATAAAACAGTATCATCCGATAATTTTCTTGGCACAGATGCCATATACGCACTTGGTTTGGCACGATCTCTTTTTGATACCAATTTGGAGAAAACATCATTTTCGAATACCAGTTACATGTATATTTTTAAATTATGTTCTATTACTTAAAAAGGGAAATAACAATAAATAAAAAAAAATTTCATTAAGAACTATAGAACAAAGCAATTTATATAATTTTAAAAGAAAATTAAAGTAAATAAACTATTTATTAATAAATAAACAACAATAGCTGGGTTATCATGTCAAGCAAAATAATCTATGTTGGCGACAATTAGGTTCCTGGTGCGTATATGACATATTTGCCATTTTCTTATTACTTCATGATATAAACAGACATCCTGGTTCAGCGTATAAACCTAAGTTATGTCAATGACCTTACAATAAAGAAATACCTTAAATTACTCATACTAGCCGCCCTTGGCGACCAGTTTGGTCTCCTTTAAAATTTATGTTTAGGAAAGCATGCTAAGCATTGTATCCTGTTACTTTTATTCATAATTTAATTTACTTGGACTCCCTTAACCCTCTCGCTGCGCAACCCGAGATTTCCTCGGGCAACGTAAAAGTAGCAAAATTTGCGCAATCCGAGATTTCCTCGGGGATTCATTTTTTCCACTGGCGACTATTTTTTATTTCAACTCGGACCACTTTTTAAATACAAAAAAAATCATATAGACTTTAACAACATCTACAAGAGAAATATACTGCAAAATTGATTTTCTTACAATAGTGGTGCGAGACTATAAAAATAGTCTCCATTGACAGTCCTGATTTCGCCTAATTTCTAATATCATATCCCATTTAAGATCGTGAATTCTTTTACAAAAAATGTTTACATATTTAAACTCTAAGCTATATATAGATTTGAAATATGTAATAAAGAAAATGCGTGATTTTTTAACGTATTTTGATTTTTAAAAAATATGCAGCGAGAGAGTTAAATGTTATTAATATAATCCCTTAAGCTAATATTAGTTTTTGCTACATTAAAATATGTCGATTTGTTGATTTTCTGTAAGCAAGTAAACCCTATTGGTTTACAACGGAAGTCTATGAGAATTTGGTGAATTATTAGAGATATCGACAAGTTCGCGTCACTTTTGGTGGCAGATACGGTCCCCTACTGATACCCCCTTATAGGTATAGCGATGTATTAAATGCTGTTCAATAACCAATGAAATGCATTTCATTTGGGCATTGCCATTAAACAATTAACGAATAATTGCGATTTATGTGCCACGTACGATAGCGTAATATATATTTATATATATATAAATTGTCTTTTATAAAATGTGATAAACAATGGGTTTATTATATATTTTTTTAATTATCAGAAGGGAAATGCTTTGCTTAATTAATTCATTTCTTCTTTTTATGTTACGTGAACGACGTCACGGGTAACAGCTAGTATAGGATAAATCTAAGTTAGCCACTTATATCTGAAATCCTCAAAATATTTAAATAACAGCATTATTACCTCTCAGTGTGGATTATTAGCTTTCAATGGTTCAATATTTTTTTTTCTTTTTAAGAAAAACTTTGCTGCCTTTTCAATCCCTAATTATTATTTTTTATTTAATATATATGAGTTACAAAGTTAAAAACATTTATTCAACCTATACCGAAGAAGCTCTTGCCGAAGTTAGCCTTTTTATACCAATTTTTTATTTTTCTTTATGCATTCTTTTACGATTTAGCTTTGAAAAGATGTCATTCTTTCATTCTTTTTTAAATTGAAATTGCTATTAATTACTATTTAATCTTTTACTTGTAGAAATGTATTACACTTGTTATGTGTAATTTTATATAAAATAAGGCAGAAATTGATTACTTAAAGGAATTTATGACATTGAAAATGATATTAGATTTAAATATCATTTTTATATGCAACTGTTTTAATCCGGATAAAAACTTAATAATAATGCTTCTTATAAACTCAACTGTTTTTAATTTTTTTACAATTCTCATGAATTAAACTTGGAAACAATTATTTAAAGCTCTTTTTTTTGTTTGTTTATTTTTAAGTCCAAATACCTGTAGAAACTTTTAAATTAAGTTTATGTTAGATTTTAATACTTTTTTTGACATTTTAAACATTTAGAAAATTTTTGATTTAAATCAATGATTTAAAAAAAAAATTGGTTGATTAAAATCATGTTTTTAATCGCTGATTTAAATCAACTGATTAAAATCGTTGACACCCTAATGTATATATATATATATATTCTTTTGAATGAAGAATATATAGATAAAGAAAAACAAATGTTTTCTAAATCACCAAATTTCTTCATTGTGATATAATTATAAAATTTCTTCATTTTAAATGAAATTTTACGTAAAAGTGATTCACCATACATTACTATTTTGAGATTCTATGTTATTTTTTTTATATTTATATTTTTTATTTGTCATTAAAATATGTAAGCTGTTTTAATTTTAAGTCAAATAAATAATAAGGAAATATTTGAAATACAGAATTAATTTTAAATACAAAAAGAATATTTTATGATTATTAGAAATTTGAACCTTTGCGTCCCAACTTTACAGAAAAGTAATTTCTTAAACACTATTTCTAGCGGTGTCAAAGGAAACCTTTTTAAAATTTTGATTTATGTTTATTTTGCTCATAGTTTTTTAATGTAATAAGCATAAAAAAGTCTTAAATGTATTAAAAAGGATTTGCAATTGTTGCAACTTAAAAATTATGAATAAAAAACATTAAATCAAAATCTTTTTAAAGGTGCTATTCAACACTGGTAGAAATAGCGTTGATATTATTGTTACATAAAAAAGATTATTGCAAAATTTTAAATAGTTTTTTTACATAGTAAATTAAAATAATTATTAAAATGAAATAAAAAGTTGTAGTCTGTTCAAATGCAGAATTTAAAAAATAACGTGTCTTTATTACAATTCCATATTAAGAACCCCTTTTAAAAAATATGTAAAATGCATTAATTCACGTGCCGTTAAAAATAGAATTAAATAAAGATTTGTAAAAATATTTGCAGATTTTTTTTCTTTATTAATCACATCATGTCCAAATTATATGGAATTGAATGTGTGCAGTGCATGGGCATTTGCATATGAAAATTAAAACTTGACTTATGTTTTTAAATTATCTGGACTTTATATTTATGATAGGCTAAAATATGAGGAGCTTCTATAAAGAATCCACAGAACCCCCCCCCCCCCCTTCCATCCGTTTCTAAAAGTAATTACTTCTACCATATGAAATTAGCATGGGGTGCTACAATTTGGATCCAAGTTATAAGTGTTTGAGATTTTCGGACCCTTATATTCGTGTTATACTAAAATTTTGAGGGTTCAATTAATCCAATAATGTCCCTCCTTTTATAAATGTTACATTTACCATACAAAATATGAGTGTTTTGCGACAAATATAAATAGAGTTATAAATGTTTTAATTTATCAGGACCTAATACTTATGATACACTAAAATATACAGAAGCCAACAGAGCCCCCCCCCCCCCCCCCCCGCCTCTGCTTTTTAAAACAATTACGATTATCATACGAAATTTATGTGGGCTGAGACAAGTTTGATCTGTGTTATAAGTGTTTGCGTTTTCGAGACCTTATATTCGGGTTACACTAAAATTTAGAGGGTTCACTTAAAAATCCGATAACGTCCCTCCTTTTATAAAGATTACATTTACTACAAAATATCAGTGTTTTGTGATAATTATAGATCGAGTTATAAATGTTTTAATTTATCAGGACTGTGATGTCAGGACGACCGAGTATGGCATCAGAATTTGGTTATTAAAAGTTTATTAAACACAAAATTATTTTTACAAGTATTTACACTGGCCAAAAAATATATACACATAGACTACCATTTATAATAACAATACTCCACCAAAACTACCTATATCACTTCTCAAAACCAAACAAATATTATCTCAAATGCTTTCCCGCATCCTACATATACGACGAACACCAAGACAACTGCTGATCTCCCCTCTTCACTTTGATTCACTTCCCGTTGGGAGACAGTCTCTTCACTTTGCTTACGTTAGAGGATCAAAAAGAAGGTTGGTTGCATGACCCCCCCCCGATAAGATTGTTGCTACGCAGAGCGAAGCAAAAATCTGACATATGGCAACCATACAGCATAAGAAATATATAATAAACAATTCAAAACAGATGTACATATGCCTTGTTATAATAGTTATAGTGATAAAACATATATATAATAAAACAATTCACAACAGATGTATAGAAGCCTTGTTATAATAGAATGCAGATATATATAACAATAAAAAATACTAAATTAAACACAGTAATATTTCACAACAGACGAAAAGATGCTTGATATAATACTGGATACAAAAAAGAAACATAAAAAGAAAGTGTCACTTAAATAATCTTTATACAGTTAACTGACTAGTCTCGATAGACCATCTGCATTTTTTAACTGCGCACCTGGGCAATGTGAAATATTTATATTATGTCTTTGTAAAGATAATGCCCATCTTTGTAATTTTGCAGACTGAGGTGCAGATTTCTGTAAATATACCAAGGGATTATGGTCAGTTTTAACTCAATTTCAGCACCAAACACATAAACTTCAAATTTCTTTATTGACCATACCACAGCATACACTTCACGCTCGATGGTTGACCAATTTTTCTGCGCCTTAGTGAACTTTTGGCTAGGAAAACTAATTGGGTGCAATTTTTTTTTATCATCTCTCTGCGACAGACAAGCGCCTACTCCATAAGAACTGGCATCACACTGAATAGTATAAGGCTTTTTAAGATCAGTTGTATAAAGCTTAGGGGCTTCACACAATAAGCATTTCAAAGTTTGAAAAGCTTTTTCTTCAACATCAGACCATGGAATAATCTCAGGAATTTTCTTTTTCGTTAAGTCGGTTAAAGACTTAGCGATTTCAGCGTAATTTTTTATGTAATCACGATAATAATTAAATAAACCCAATGCACTTTTAAGCGATGTTTTGGTTTTAGGTGATTCTATCGTTTCAATGGCACGTAACTTTTCTGAATCTGGTTGATGTCTACCTCCTCCTATGAGATGACCTAAATATTTGATTTTAGTTTTTGCGAAAGAACATTTTTTGACATTTACGGCGAACTTCAGTTCAGTTAATTTAGACAGAACAGCGTCTAGATGTTTCAGATGAGTATCCCAGTCACAAGAAAAAATAGCAATATCATCTAGATATGCTTTGCAATATTTACGGTGTTCACCCAGAGCATCGTTGATTGATTTCTGAAACATAGCAGCTGCGTTGCGCAATCCGAACGGCATAACTTTCCATCGGTACGAAGCACAATGAGTTTTAAAAGAAGTGAGATCTCGACTCTGTTCTTCAAGAGGAATTTCCCCAATACCCTTTTAGTACATCTAAACAGGTAATTATGTTAGCACTTCCAATTTCATTGATTAATTCAGTTGCGTTCTCCATAGGATAATCAAAAGGTTTTGTCACTGCATTCAATAGACGAAAATCTATACATAAACGCATGCTACCATCCTTTTTAGCAACACATACAACAGGATAAGCTATTTCAGCCTCACTTTTTTCTATAAGTCCTAAATGCTCTAACTCTTCTATTTGTTTATCAACTTCATTTTTTAGTGATTCCGGAATTTTATAAATATATGGTTTCTTCCTTTCCTCACCGGGTATTAAACGAATTTTATGTGCTCTGACATTTGCAACTTGAATTTTACCAGAAAATAATGGTGCATGTTTTTCTAGAAGTTTACTTAATTCTACTCGTTTCTTATCCTCTAGATGACTAAGGTCTACTTCAATGTTAGTTTCATTCAAAGTATTAGGTTTATTTGGTGTGGGGTGAATTTCACCAAATTCATAATCATCCTCAAAAATAACTCCAACAGTTTGTGCTCTTACATTAAATTTTCTTATTTTGTTCGCATGAACGTGTCTTAAACTACCATCGGGTAATTTCACTTTATACGAATGGGAATTTATTCTTTCAACTATTTCACCGGGCCCTGTCCATCTAACATACAATTTATTAGTAGAATCTGGTATGAGCAAATATACTAAATCACCTTTCTGAAATTCTTTCATTCTACTTCGACGATTGAAATAGCGGGCATAATTTTCTTGTTTTTCGGATGCGGTTAGTGATGCAAGGTCGGCAGCTCTTTCCAAATTTATTTTTAATTCTTGCAAAGATTCTATTGCTGAGCTGCTAAGATTCAGTGGCAAGGGTATTTCACCTGACCACGAAGACTTTAATACTGCCAAGGGGGCCTCTAGCTTCCTGACCATACATGAGCTTAAACGGTGACACGCCAGTTGTACAATTTGGTACCTCACGATAGGCAAAAAGTAAAAAAGGAATATGTTTATCCTAGTTAACAGGATCTGTACGAATTACATGATGTAACATTTGCTTAAACACCCTATTAAATTTTTCAATTGCACCATTTGAGGCTGGATATGATGGAGTTGAGAAGCAGGGTAATGTCCCTAACCGGTTCTCAAATTCTTTAGTCAATTCAGATCTAAAATTAGTGGCCTGGTCTGAACATATAACTTCAGAAATTCCTGTACGCATAAAAATATCTAGCAAAGCATCACATGCTGCTTTCGTGGACAGACTTTTTAATGGAACAACTTCCGGCCATCTAGTATTTTGATCAATTAATGTCAGACAATATTTATGTTTCCTACCTGAAGGCAGCACAATTTCACCTATAACGTCAATGTTTACAGTATGAAAAGGATATGGTGGACGAACAACAGGTGTTATGGGAATTTTATCAGTTTGTTTCTCGGGACTCTTTAACTGACAGTTCTTACATGTTTTACAATAATTTTCTACATCTCTTGAAATATTCGGCCAATAAAATGATAATTTAATCCTTTCTTTAGTTTTCCGCATTCCCAAATGATTTCCAAAAATTGAATCATGCGCTAATTGCAAAACTTTATTTCTATAACTCTCTGGTAATACAAGCTGATAAATTTTATCTCCACAAATACTCTCCTTATGAAACAATAAATCATCCCGTATCAAAAAATTATTTTTTCCTAAACGAGCGTCTTTGAAAGAATTATTTAAAGTTGGACATTCTTTTTGTGCGATACGAAACTTATTGTACTCTGACAGTTCATTCTGATCATTTTGTAATTTATCTGTCGAAATAAAACAAACATCACAATTTGAATTCAGATCCCCCTCCACGGCTGAGCTATTTTTAGATTGACCTTGCACCTGCGATGAACTATTGCGCAAGGTTTCATTTTGAAGCAACTCCATTAATGAATTATGTACACCAGGGGTGATTAAACAAGGAACATTTAAATTTTCAGTCAACGCAAAGAGTGTATTTAAGCATACATAAATTCCGCTGTCTGATTTATAATATACAGGGATAGTCGCCAAATTTGCACGTATTTTTTCTTTAAAGGCCGATTTTAAAACAATACTTCCTTTAGTTTCGATTTTCAAATCGGGAATTAATGAGGTATTTAAAATATTAATCTGCGTACCTGAATCTTCAATAGCTTCAATTTGCTTTCCTTCAATATAAAGAACGTTTTTTTTTTTAAAGGATAAAAACTAATTTCATTTAATTGATCATTAGTTTGTAAATCTATGGAATTAATATTAGTGACTACTGCATTATCTTTCGAGTACAATTTATTTGTATCTCCCTGCGGTTTAGACTTTTTCTGACTCTGCTCATCATTTTGTTCATTTGATTTATCATATTTATTTCTCCGGTTTGGGCAAACTCTAGCTAGGTGAAAAGATGAATTGCAAATATAACAATCTCGTGATTTTGAGAAATATTTGTTCTCAGATGCAATTTGATTTTTCCTTAGTTGTGGCGGAACATATTTAGCGTTTTTGTGATTTATTTCACGATAAGTAGGTTGTTTCTCAAATTTTATTTCATCAAAAGATCTGCCTTTTGCAGTAAAATAAACATCACAATCTCTTGATAACTGATCAGGCAAAAGCCAACTTTCTCCCTGTTTAACTGCAATATGAGTTGAAAGCTCGCTATCCAATGTTTCGAAAATTTTATCAGATATTATTAAGTTAATAAGTGAATCAAAATCTTTAACATTGCGAATTTTACAATAATGTAGAAAACAGGATCTTAATTGCGAAGCAAAGTGTTGATGTGTTTCACCAGGTAATCTTTTAGCGTTTCTAAAATTTTGTAAACAAGAAAATGGGGACAGTTCATATTCTTTCAAAACTAATGATTTAATTTTATCATAATCTTTCAAATCTTCATCATTAATATATACAAGAACATTTCCTGCCCTCTCACCTATTAATTTCAATAAGATTTCAGATTTATATTCCTTAGGAACATTTTTATGTTTAAACGCTCTTTCTAAAGAATCAAAGAATAGATTCCATGTTTCGTTTTTCTTAGGCACTGAAATAGCCAAAACTTCAACTGCTTTTATCAGTTTATCTAAAGATATGGATGTGCCTTCTCTTTCTCCTTCATTACGGGACACATTCTCATTTACCACTTGTTGCTGCAAACGTCATTTATTCGTTTCTTCTACATTTTTCCTCTCCGTAACTGTGGTTGCCAAAAAATCTGTTACGAATTCTTTATCGTTTGCATACTCTTTGGAGTTTAATAATAAATCTTTCAGTTCCGCAACTTTTAAACCTGGATTGGCTTCTTCGCCGATTTCTTGTAGAACAATAAGCAAATCTGCTTTGGTTACGTTCTTAAACATTTTTTAAAACAGAATTATCACACAATTAAAAGCAAAATAAACAATAAACATCTCACCTCTATTTAGTAATCCCACCTGGAGATCAAATGCACATTTTTATTTAACTTGTTCTCTGGTTTGCTGTGAGAGAGCGTGCTGTGATGTCGGGACGACCGAGTATGGCATCAGAATTTGGTTATTAAAAGTTTATTAAACACAAAATTATTTTTACAAGTATTTACACTGGCCAAAAAATATATACACATAGACTACCATTTATAATAACAATACTCCACCAAAACTACCTATATCACTTCTTAAAACCAAACAAATATTATCTCGGATGCTTTCCCGCATCCTACATATACGACAAACACCAACACAACTGCTGATCTCCCCTCTTCACTTCGATTCACTTCCCGTTGGGAGACGGTCTCTTCACTTCGCTTATGTTAGAGGATCAAAAAGAAGGTTGGTTGCATGACAAGGACCTTATACTTATGTTACACTAAAATATAGAAAATGTCAATTTCCCCCTCTCCTGCTTTATAAAATGATTACCATACGAAATTTGTGTAGGCTGTTACTAAAATTTAAACACCTTCATTTAAAAAACCCTATAATGTCCCCTATAAAATTATGTCACCTATTTCAAGAGCACAAAATTTCAGCTTGCTGGAGAAAGGACTGAAACAACAAGGGACCGAAATGGCTAGGAACCGAAATGTTGTGTACCCATGTCTGTGGGCAATAAATCCTATCCAATTATACCTCATTCATCCTTGAATGCTACATATTAATTAAATTCGATGTGTGATGTTGGATGTGGGCAAAAAATCCTATCTAATGATAGCTCATTTATCATTGTACACTACATATTAAATGAGAAAAAGTGATGTTGACAACAGAAATACAGTTGGCTCTCTGTTTAATGACTTTCAAGGACCCTCGAAAAATTGTCCTTAAGCAGAATTTGTGGGAAAATAATATTTGAAAAACATTTCTCTTCACACTTTACATGCTTAAGACTGTCAATACCTTTCTCAATGTATTGCCGTGTTTATATATATAACTGTTTTATTTATTTATTTATTTATTTAAATTTATTTTATGTTTTCTTTCTTATTATTTTATTGATACGGATATCTATTGGGTTGGCAAGAAAGTTATTTCGGTTTTGTAGTATTGAAGAAAACTCTTTTTTTTTTTTTTTAAGACAAAGAATAAACTTTAATCAATTATATATTTTCCATTTTGTTCAAGGACCTTCTGCCATCTTTCTTCCAGCTGCATGATTCCGCATTCATAGAACTTCTGGTCCTTATCAGACAAAAACCGAACCACGAACTGTTTTAGGTCATCATAATTTGTGAAATTTTTACCATTCAAAGAATTCTGCAAACTTCGAAATAAATGGTAATCAGATGGTGCCAGGTCAGGGCTGTAGGGGGTATGCGACGTCACTTCCCAACCAAGCTCTAATAATTTCCCACGAGTTACCAAAGATGTGTGAGGGCGGGCATTATGCTGGAAGACGATTCCTTTACGATTTGCCAATGCCGGCCGCTTTTCTTTGGTTGTTTCATCCAGTTTTATTAGTTGCTGACAGTAAATATCTGAATTAACTGTCAGGTTTCTTGGGAGATGCTCGAAATACACAACACCTTTGTAATCCCACTAAATAGACAGCATGATCTTTTTTGATGCAATTCAGCTTTCGATGTCGTTTGTGCTGCTTCATCAGGCTTGGACCATGATCGTTTTCGAATGATGTTACTGTAGGTGACCCATTTTTCATCACCAGTGACGATTCTTTTCAAGAAAGGATCGCTTTTATTGCGTTTAAGATGCATATCACAAATATTGATTCGTTGTGTTAAGTGAATATCTTTCAATTCATGCGGAACCCAAATATCGAGCTTCTTAAGGAGTCCAAGACCTTTTTAGTGATTTTCAATGGTTGTGTGAGATACTTTTAACCTCTCTGCAATTTCTCGAACAGTTACATGACTTCCTCTTGAATAATGACACTGATTTGGTCATCAGAAACTTTAGTCGGTCGACCAGAATATTGGTCATCTTTCAGTGAAAAATCGCCAGAACAAAATTTTTTAAACGAATTCTGACACATGCGCTCTGTTATGCAATCAACACCATAAACTTCACATATCTCTTTATGAGCCTCTGCAGCTTTTTTTCCTTTCCGGAAATAAAAAAGTAAAATATGCCGAAAATGTTCGTTTTTGCACTCCATGTTAAAATTGACCCTCAACAAATAGTTGCAAACTAAATCACACTGCAATGGCTTAAAAAGCAACCTCAAGGTCACTGCTATCAAATGGCAAAATGCCAAAAACATTACTAGCAGAATTCATTCAAAAAAATTTACATTAAATCTCTGAATGTGTGAAAACCGAAATTACTTTCTTGCCAACTCAATCATATAATAATTCATATTTCTATTGCACAAATACAAATTGCATTAATTATACTGCATACAATGTTACTTACAGTACAATAAAAATACTTATAATACATTTAATTAAACAAATTAAGATTTTAAAAAATCAAAAAGTGTAGATTGTTTCAGTGATGGCTTGCTTCAAACTTTTTAAGAAGGTTGAATGAATCATCTTCCATATTTAATGGAACAATGTATTGGCGAAGAATATCCAGGGTAGAATTTACATCTGAGTAAGAAGGAGGTGGGTCTCGCTTTCTGTATCATCGTCATCATCACCATCTTCTGCATCTGAAGTTGAATTTTCATTTGCGATGTCTTCATAAATTTGCTCTAAATTTCTCAAGTTGGTCGTTAAAAGTCTTTGTCACAATCAATAGCATCTTTTACTGAAACATCTTCATCACCAAGACTTTTCCATTCTTCGGTGGTGATATCTTCTATGTCGAGTTATGCATCTGTTATATATCCATTTGTTCTTGAATGGCAATTCCAGATGCCCAAAATCAGTTTTCGATTGTGCAAGGAGAAACTTCTTTCGAGGCTGATGTAATCATGTGCATAACTCCCAAAATTGCAAATTTTTTTATTTCATTTTTCACAGAAAAATTTAATAATTTCCTAATTAAGGATTTTCGGTAATATGCCTTTACACTACAAATGATTCCCAGGTTTAATGGAGGTAACTTACTTGTTTAATTAGCGGTAAAAAATGAATTGACACATTTGCAAGTCTTGGAGTATACGAAATATGCCTGGAAAGTACGTGAAAATCGTCGTTAAATGGCAACAACTTAGTCTTGAAATAGAGAATTTTTTACTTAAAGGAGCCGGGACCACAAAAAATCGTCCTTAAGTAGAGATTGTCGTTAAGTAGAGCAACGTTAAACAGAGAAACGATGTAATTTATAGGATCAAGATGGGAATTAAAAATCTATTACAAAATTTCACCTTTATATACAAAAAACAAATTCCATTAAATAAAAGAGAGTAAAAAATATCTATATTTTAACAGACGAGAATAAATGATATAAATATATATGCATACATACCTGACCAGTTTTGTCCAATTCAGCTGCCTTTGGTAAAATTTCTTCCCTAGCAAACTTTCTCGCTGTTTCCTGAATATCTTTCTGTTCTTGTGACAATTCTAAAATTACAAATATATCACACACACAGTAAGTTTTTGGTGCTTATATACTAAAACTGCAATCTTAGATCAATTCACAAATCAGTCACAATCAGATCAATTAAAACAAGAAAGAAAAATCATGTATCAAGCATAGATTATGAAACACTTTGCAACACAGTCAGAATAATATTTAGTATATTTAGAAATCTGAAAGAGAATTACTTTCATATTGTAACTTAAGGACAAGTAAATGATACAATCCAACCAAAGCTTATGTTAAAGTTGTAATAAATATGCATGTATTATAAATTTAGTAGCCAGGGATCTGTTTAAAATAAAATTTTTTTCATCTTAAAATAGGCCCTTTCATAATTTTTTTTCACTTTAAAAATAGGATTCCCCACAGATTTCTTTGTCATAAAAATAGATTTTTAACAAATTAAATCATCTACCCTATTATTTTAGTATAAAACATAACTTATTGCAAAAACAGCTGGTCACCCAAAGAACTTATTTATAAAGCAACTTGTTAAAATTGTACAAACAGGAATCTTAATTTTATGATCAAAACCCATTTTGACCACTTTTAGACGATTAAAACCAGTTTTGACCACTATCTTGGTTAAAATTAGTTTAGGCTGATCAAAATTACAACCCTGCCAGGATTGTATTGGTTTTAAAAATGTATAAAATAAATTTTAACTGTCTGATGAAAATGTGTTTTGACCATCGGTGGTCAAAACTCATTTTGACTGGGAAAAGAAATTTTTACTTTAAGAGTACTACACATTAATTTTCATTACTTTAAAATAATTTAACAGAACAGAAATTTCTAAGGATAAGCATTTATTGTAACGCAATATTTTTAACAGTTTGGTTAGAGATCTAATTTTATACAAAAGGTGAAGAAAACTACATTACATTAAACAAAAGAAACAGTTTTAAAATTTCATTAGGTAACTAAACACTGTCAACAGTTGTAAATTTGCAAGTGGTTGATAAAAGGTCTGGTCCAGGATTCGAACCAGAGATATCTTGGTTGAAGCCGCAAATGCTCTACCAACTGAGCTATCCTAGACAAACCTGGAGGACTAATTCACCCAACTAACCTTTAACAATCACAGCATCTAGTCCAATATCTGAGTCAGCTCAAGAGAAAAAAAAATTGAATGTTATTTTTTTTTTCCTTTTTGGAATTGCAAATCACAACTCGGAACCACAACAAATCATTTTAAGATATACAAAAAGATCTGGATTTAATGGATGTGTTTGGCACTTAGATTAAATGTGTTAAAAATTAATTTAAACATTGGTATTTAAACAAAATCTTTTTAGAGCATCTCAGTAGGCTGAATTTACAACACCTATAAAAACTTCAAAAACATTCAGATGAGCAGAAATATTTTAAAATAAAATCTGCATACTGTATATACTCACGTATAAGCCGAAAAATTTTGCCCTAAAATTGTCTATTAAAAAGAGAGAGTTGGCTTATATGCAAGTCAGATTTGGGGAGAAAAGTTCTAAACCACAGAGCTTTCTGAATGATGTTTGATCAACAAATCATTTAAAGATAGATTATGAAAAATTTGGATTTAGTGGATGTATTCGCCAGATGTGCAGAAAACAAAGGACAGCAATTTGAAAAAAGCAAGAATCGAAGTTATAGACTCCTTCATTAAAGAGGAGTGGATGTCAGTTCCAAGGGTGAAATTATTTAAAAAGTTTGGTATTAGCAATATGATGATGGTACTGAGGACGATTTTATTTATGAAAGTGATGACGAAAATTCATCATATCCTGAGTCTGATTTACTATGACTGATTTTTGGAGATGCAGATAGCAATTCCGAATTTGAAGGATTCATTTGATGTTTTTTAATTTTTTATAAAATTACTTTTGCTTGATTAGTATTTCTTTAAAAATGTCATTTTTGTTTGAAAACATATTGCAATTTTTTAGGGTCAATTTATACGCGGGTCAAGAATTTTCTCAATGTTTTGTCATTCAAAATAGGGGGTCAGCTTATATACGAATGGACTTATATGCGAGTATATATTTATATATTTTTTCACAAAATTTTAAAGAGGATTTGGATACAGTTATATTTATAATCAATTAAAATTTCAGAGAGTTTAGATGATATATTTTTTATGTTAAAGAGCCAGTTATATATATATAAAAAAAAAAAAGCAAGAAGAAAATATATTTCTTTTAAAACTAGATATTAATATTTCTTCACAATTTTTTCCTCAGACTGCAAAAGCAGTTATGTTTATAGACAATAAAAATTTTCAAAGAATTTGGACAACAAGAACTATAGATTTTTTTCAACTATGAAACAACCCTATGTGAAAAAAAACATGAAAATGTCTTCTTACCAGGGGTGCAGAAAATGTTTTTACTCCCAATATTTCCCCTAACCCACATGAAAATTTCCCTAAAATTTAAAGGTATGTTATAGGTAAATGCTGTATCATCGTAGGTGCAGAAAATTTATTTTTCCGATATTTCTCAACTTAATGTGCGAATATATATTGCAGGGGTGATTCTGGTTGAAAAAAAAATTTCTGAAATTCAAAGCAAATTTTCTGAAAAGTTAGAGCAGAGTGGGGGAAGGGGGGATTCCACTCCCAGCACTATGTATGTTTTTTCCCGCAACCATTTGATGAAATTCGTGGTTTTGCAGTTGTTTCGTGGTCTTTTGATGAAATGTGCGTTTCTTTTGCCTTCCTTTTGATGAGTTTTGCGGTTATTTCGCCCTTTTTGACGAAATTCGCGGTTACTTCGCCCTTTTTGACGAAATAAGCGGTTGTTTCGCGATCTTTTGACAAAATTTGAGGTTGTTTCGCGATCTTTTGGTGAAATTTGCATTCATTTCGAGATCATTTGACGAAATTTGAGAGTTCTTTTTGCGTTCTTTTGATAGAATTCGGTGTTATTTCACCATGTTTTGACGAAAATTGTGGTTGTTTTGCGATCGTTTGACGATAGTTGCAGTTATTTTGCAATCTTGTGACGAAATTCGCGTTTTTTCCATAATTCTTGAACAAAATTTGCAGTATTTTTATGTCCGAAATTTCAGATTCATGAACAATTTTTTTTTTTTTTTTTTTTTAATTTTCAGAACCGAATGCTTTAATTTTTCGGAAAATTCGGAACAGAATCACCCCTTATATACGATACATATTATTCTGAGATCCATTTTGTAAAAGTCACCATACGGATATTTTTATTTGTAGTGACATTTTTCTGTCTTGGGAAATTATGGAATTTGTTGTTAAAATCGAAATCAATTGTATATGTTTCTGCAAAATTTCCCCAGGCGGTTAAAATTTCCCCCGATCCTAGATCGCCAGATCGAACATATTCTGCACTCCTGCTTCTTACAAGTGCTTCTCTTATTAAATATTAATATTTTTTTTATCAATTTTTGATTTAAAAATCTAAAGTCTTGCAAAATCAGGTTAAAAATATAAAATCACATAAATTTGAAGTTTATTTAAGATTATTATACAGGGCCGGGCAGCAGCAGGTGAGCCAGGACATTAACATTTAATAAATATAACAAATCGGAACCCATCAAATGTGACAAATGAAGATGTTTAAAAGAATTGTTAGATTGAAGTTATAAAAAATAATTATAATAAATTATCAATCTTATATTGGCTGGCCTAATTCATAAAACATATAATTTATAATTAAAGTTTAACTTACTTAAATTTTTCAAATTATTGAAAAATTACTCTAGAGTCATTCCATGGTAACTTACGTTACATTTAGAACAATTTACTTCAGTAATTTTAGAAATATAACACCAAAAATAGAATTTGAAATATAAAGTTGACATAATTTGTTAATTAAACCTAGTCAAAACTGAATTTAGATAAAATTTATTTAATTTTTGTTTTATTTATTGAACTCTGGCAGTTATCTTTATTATGTAACAGACATTACTGAAAAAGGAATGTAAGTTACAATAAAAAATATAATTTTCATTCTCATTTTCTAGATAATTTTCATTCAAATTGAGCTTTGGATAGGTTTAATTAACATATCATGTCAACTTTACATTTGAATATTTTTTGGTGTTATATTACTAAAATTACTATAGTAAATTGCTCTAAATGCAACTGAAGTTGCCATGTAATGACCCACTTTATTCCTATATGTAATCAGTAACATGTATTTTTCAGATAATAAATTATGAAGTTATCAATTGAAGCTTTGATCTTTGGTATTATGCAATGAAAAATCGATGAAAATTGCACCCCTATTACACAATCAAAATTTTTAACAATGAAATCTAAAAATAACATTTTCACTGTCTCAAAAATTTCATGCGTACTTTTCATATTCATTATTTTAAAAACATTTTAACGTGCAATAGGTTATTAATAAACATATCCCTAAGCTTGATGTCATGTTTGCCAGTTTTAATTTTGTACATGTAAACATTCACGCTCTTGACTTGAGCTTCTAATTTGAGTGTTGACCAAATCCAAATCCATAAGTTTATTTTTAGATGCATTATTAATAAAATATTTGGTTTTATCAAAGGAAATACTCATTTCGT
Organism: Maratus speciosus; assembly: GCA_963932465.1. NCBI lineage: Eukaryota > Metazoa > Arthropoda > Arachnida > Araneae > Salticidae > Maratus > Maratus speciosus. The sequence goes on from OZ010798.1 coordinate 468,571,473, forward strand.
TTTTACTATGACATCATTTTCACTTATTGAAGCACTACGATTTAAGCATCTTAATTTCACTATCAATGGAATGAAAAACCTATGGAAATCTAACAGCTTTATGAGTAAAATTTTTTTTTTAATCATGACGTTATTTTATGTTTAAAAAGTATTAACTGTAACAATACGAAAATGACATCACATTGATGTGGTAATTTCCACTGTTTCTCTTCTCTCTTCAACAATGGAAGTAATTCAATTGCCACCAATGGGATAAAATTGCATAAGACCAGGGATGGGGAATTTCTAAAAAATCTTATCAGCCTAGGATTTATTTCACCAGCCAGTAAAGTGCAATGTACAGTTGAAAATTTTTATGACAAAATTACGCAACTCAAAAATAGTTGGTTACTATTACTATAATGCATTTTCATATTTTTCTTACCTATAAATTTAAAAAATATAAACAAGAGATGAAAGTTTAATATAAAATAGAACTTAGTACCATGTTTACATCGCAATAATAAGAAAAGCTGAAAAATATAGCTAATTACTTAAAAAAAAGGTTTCGGCATATCTCTATAGTTTGCAGTTTTCAAAAACTACCTAAAAATTCACTCGCCCGGTTAGAAAATTTACTCACCAGTGGCGAGTAAAATGATGCATTTCCCTACCCCTGCATAAGATCTTTTAAAATTAAAATATAAAAATGGGATTATTTAAACAATAGCAAGTGTGCGCACATGTACAAATAAATTACATTCATTTAAAAAAAAAAATTATCAATATTGGTTCAGTAAAAAGCTCAGACCAGAGATTAAAAAATTGTCCCTTGTAAATTCCCTTTGTAAGCCTTGACCTAAGGGGGCTGGTCACCCAGCTTCCGATTTCCCCACATTAATGTAAGGCTGCATTTGCACCGTCCTGCAAAAGATCGTCTAGAAAAAGCCATAAATTATACCTTAGAAGAAGCTGGTAACTCCCGCTCTTCAATTGACCAGAATAGCAGTTTGCTAGCTTGGCTGCTTAATCGCCAATGCAATGAATATACTTTAGGTATTTTTTATTTTTATTATTTTCTGCTGCTCTCGATTCTCCAGTCTTTCAATACAGCAATATAATTAAAATATAGGACTCACGCGTGTGCATGCACACATACACACACAAAATGCTTATTTGTAAAAACTTATAATTATGAAATATTCTAATTTCATAACAAAATTTTAAACATAAATTTTCTCTTAAAAGAACCCAGTTTTTAAAATTTTATGCTCATAAAAACGTACTACCTTAAACAATCATTTATTAAAAATACTGATTAAGGGTCTTATCAAATCAGAAGGGACTATTTTTTGACAGATTTTAAAATCATATTTCTTCGGAAACGCATGAAATGTGCGTATGTTGTGATTATGAAATAATGTAATCGAAAAACGTTTTCCATTTTTTGGTAAAGACAGGAGATCTTTCTGAAAATACTGTTCGAGTTGGACCGAATTTCCAGTGTCAGAGGAAGAAAAGAAAAAAAATGTCATCGTATTTATTTATTTTTAAAAAAGAAAAGCGCTATTCGATTTCAAATCGCTTCAACTGTAAGTTTTCTACATTTACGTTTAAAAATGAATCCCAAACTGCTTCAGAAATTTTCACATTGTTGGCAAGGGAATTCGAGAACCAATTTTAGAAAATTTATGAAAACATATATTTAAAAATAGTAGAAAGTTCTGGGGGGGGGGGGGGGGGAAGACTATTCTACGAAGTTAAATATTAGAGTTATAACAAAAATTGTCAATTTTAATCTCTTATCAATTATAAATAGCAAATGTCATATGAAAGGAAATTCCTAAACTACATCCATGTTAAAATATAATACTAAAATTATGATGTACATTTTACGAAATATTAATAATCGTTGATAGTTAAAATAAATTTTTATACTTCTTGCTTTGCAAATAAGAAACTAATCAATGCAATGAAAAATAATGCACTGTCTTGAAAAAGTCAAACAATCTGACTAATATTTATAATATTAATAAAACTATATAATAATTTTTATAAAACTAACTATAGTACGAACACACCTCATTTGCCACATTTGACATATAATTTCCAACTTGTTATTTTATACAGGGCAGAAATAATAACTTTTCTTTTTAACAAAAAGGAGGAGAGAATTTCCTTTTATCATTAGAAATAAGATATTTTCATTACAGCAATATAATTAAATATATATATATATATATATATATATATATATACACACACACACAAAAGCAATTACTTACCTGTAAGAATTTATAATTATTGAATATACTAGTTTCATAACAAAAATTTAATCATAAATTTTCTCTTAAAAGAACCTAGTTTTTTAAAATTTATGCTCATAAAAACGTACTTCTTAAAAAATATTTATTAAAAATACTGATTAAGGCTGTCATCAGCTATTTTTGACAGATTTTAAAAACATTTTTGTTCGGAATTGCATGAAATGGGCAGGTGTTGTTATTCATAAAAAATGTAATCGGAAGACGTTTTCCATTTTTTGGTAAACACCGGAGATCGTTCTGAAAATACTGTTCAAGTGAACCCGAATTTTAGGATTTGACACTAAGAAAAGAAAATGTCGTCAAGTGACCAGAATTGCTTTAAACGATACACGTAATTTATTTATTCAAAAAGGTAAACGCTATTCGATTTCAAATCGCTTCACTTGCCAATTTTCTACATTTATGTTTAAAAATGTATCAGTAACTGCCTCGGAAATTTTCACGTTGTTGACAAGGGAATTTGGGAACAGTTTGAAGAAATTTTTGAAAGTATATATTTTAAAATAATTGAAATTTCTGGAGAAAAAACTGTTCTACAAAGTTAAATTTTAGACCCATAACAAAAATTGTCAATTTTAATATCTTAGCAATTATAAATAGTAAAATGTCATATGAAAGTAAACCCACATCCATAATAAATATAATACTAAAATTATGATGTCATTTTACTGAATATTAATTAAAAATACATTAATAATAATTGTATTAATATATTAATTAAATTAATAATATAATTAAATTTTTATAGTGTTTGATTTGCAGTAAGAAACTAATCAATGCAAAGAAAAATAAGTAATGTGCTGTTTTGAAAAGTCAAACAATCTTTCTAATTATTATTTGCTGTTTTTATTTGTATCTCTCTTTTTTTCATTGAAAGAAAAAAAAACAAAAAACAACCCCGTTTCATTTGGCGAAAATGTGAAACTATTTTCTGCTTAGTTCACAACACCAAATAAATTGCAACTTTTTTAAGTGGATTGGAAAGAAACACGACTTCCAAAGTATATCGAATTGACAAAAGGAGTGTTAGTTTTCTGTGCAATTATCTCCCCAAACAACAGTCATAAAACTGTCAACGCGCTTGGCGTCCTGTTTCTGTCATGCAACTTCTCCTCCTTGTCCTGCAAAACCGATTATACATCAAAAGCACCGACTGGTGAAAACAATAAAGCCGGCTGCTGACCGCAACTAGTAGGAACGTCCGTTCGCAGCTTAAAACCAATGGGCATTTGATGCATTCATCTATTTAAAATATCTCCTCAGGAAATTAATATTTTTAACTTCTACTTTTTGTGCACACTTCCTAAAAGATGTCTCTTTTTTCTTAGTTCTCAAAATATTTCTAAAATATAGACTTAATTTTATAAGAAGTGTTAAAATCTTACAGACAGTTTGCCCGCTTTGAACACATAAAATATTAAATTCAGCATAGATTTTAGAAATATTTTGCAAACTAAGAAAAAAAGAGACATCCTTTAAGAAGAGTACACAAAAAAAAAAAAGATGTTAAAAATATTAATTTCCCGAGAAAATATTACGTATATTTCATAAATTCGTATATTTTAAATATACGAAAGCATCAAAACTCCACAGACTTATGGAGGAGAATTCTGAAGATGAGTGACCAGTCCCCTTAAGACAAAATGCAATATTTCACTTTGATTCAATCATAAAATACACAATATGAACTTTACAAAACTCACTGTTTTACTGAAAAACAGAAAACACTGTTTTACTTCAAAGGCGAAAACCAGTCACCTTTGAAGTAAAACAGTGAGCTTTTTAAAGGTCATATTGCATATTTTATGACAGCCTTGTCTTTTAAATATATAGATAGGACATTAACATATGCATAAATATACAGTTTGAATAATTTATGTAAGCTTACATTATTTAACAGAGTTTCAACTACTTTTGAATCCTTAAAACCAATTTTGATTAATTTTAGACTAATAAAATCAGTTTTGATCATTGTCTTCAGTGACCCGGAGCCGAACAATTTTTGATGCTCCAGCTCTGCTCCTAGATAAAATATTGTAGCTCCAGCTCCGGCTCGGCTCTGACTTCGTACTTTGAGTTGCAGATTTTAATTTACACATTTAATTTTTTGCTCACAAATTCTTTCTTCCTTTACCTTACTTAATGATCTGACAAAATGCATTTTTCTTCTCATCAAACTTCAAATACTTGTTCAGAAAATATGACATCTTTTAGCTTTTGCTTTTAAAAAAGAAAGTTTGGTAGAATTTTAAACTCAAAAATCTTAAATTTCTACACATGTAAACAACAGACGGCCATATTTGTTTTCAAATAGTGTTGTCACTTAGCTCAAGTAGAAAGTAAAGTAAAGTAGTGTCACCATGTTTTGAGAAGTTTTCCATCTCTAATATTAAAAAAAAAAAAAAAAACTAAAAAACAATATAATTGAAATACTGAATAATAATGTAATTAAAATATTTTAAGCCTGGAAATGTAAAAGACTGAAAAAAAAAAAAGATTTAAAAGAATAATAAAAACTAAAGGAGTTCTGGAGCAGGGAAAAATTTAGAGTTCCAGCTCCCAGGAAAACACAGCTCCGGAGCGCTCCGGCTCCGGACTCCAGCTCCGGGTCTCTGATTGTCTTGGTTAAAATTAGTTTTGATCAGTAAAAATTACAACCCTGCTGAATATGGAATATACAATATTCTGTGTGCTTCCCTAGTAATTATTTAATTTAAATTATTTTCAAACGAAGTATTATTACTTATAGTAGGTATCAAACAATTTTTATTTTTCGCAACAAATATGCATGTATATAAAAATAATAAATAAAGTTCATTTGGGACCAATCCTAATTCAGGGAGCCTTTGACGAAAAAAGACGAGAAAAAAAGTAAAAAAAAGTCTGTAGAATCTTATTTTTATATTCTTAACAGCTTTTTTATTCTATAACTTCTTAATATTGTTTCCTTTATTGTTGTTGCCACGTTATAAAATTCTCTTGCACAGCAAGTTCAAAAAAAAGAAAAAAAAAAAAAAAGAAAAGAAAAAAAAATTAGATTCACTATTTCAAATTTATATTTTCCATTTTATAAAACCTTTCCAAATAAGTTTCAAAATCTTGTCCATTCTCTACCTAGTTCTGCATGCACCCGTGAAAAACCAGTAAGTATTAATTAAATATTTTAAATATGTTCCGCTAGTTAGTTCGTAATAAAATGGCTGATCATTCAACCTCATTTCTTGCAACTTCTAAAGTCATCTTTGCTGGGATAAGATGTGGTGTGAACATGTCTACAATCTTACCAAAAAATGTTTATAATTTAAAAAATATTTACTTAAAAATATTTAATAAAAATATAAATAAATATATAAATAAAAATATTATGATCACATTTATTTTATTTGATAAAAATAAAAGATCGAGATGATCTTGATAAGGAATACTTAGTCTACTAAGAAATACAGGCATCTCCCGACTTAAGTATTATATGACTTACTCTCGAAAATTACATTTATGAACATACTACTGCATTTGATACGCATTTGTACACTTTTGATAATTATGTTATAAATAAAATATGCAGATAACACAGCCATAATACCAAATTAGCTATTACAAGAGTCAATTCATTTTTGATTTTGTGTACTATAAATAGTATATTACCATAACAACGTAATCTTTATTGTTAGTTATTCATAAGGCATAAAAGTGAGAAATGGGAAAAAAGGTGGAATTTTTTTTTCCATCTATACAATAAGGCATAAAACTTGCATAGTTTAGACACATTTTAACAGTTATTCATACAATAAAATGAATTATAACTGTACATATGAATGTGATTGTTATTTTCTTTTTGCAATTTAGAAAGTGTTAAAAGAAAATAAATAAATAACAATAAATATATAAATTCATTAAATCAAAAAACAAAATTGGAAACAGTTTACTAAAAGTATAAATCCAACCAAATGTATCTGATGGGTTTATGTGAAGTATAGAGATTAATTTTTCAAATAAATGTATTATTCTGAATGATTTGACTGTTTAAGACTTTTCTTTAAATAAATAAATAAATAAAATATGCATGCCAAATTCTATCTTTACTCCAGAAATACATTTCCAAAAATGCATCACTGAAATTACCGAGAAGTGTTTTATAAACAGAATAAAATATTCTATTCCGAAAATAATCTTATGGAAACTTCTTTTTCCTAGTTAAAGAACTTAATTTACATGACTTTCATATGCTTATAAATAAAAGCTTTCTTTGATTTGATCAGTGCAGCAATTCAAAAACAAACTCTACGGATTTGAATAAACAAAATGTCTAATTATTGGGTTTTTTTAGAACACCCTCCTCCCATATGCTTCAAATGTTTTCTTTGCATTTTTGCATCAATCCAGAGGAGGACTAAATTTGCTTATAAAAAGGTGGAATTCCTTCTTTAGGAGGAACTCTTTCATGCATGTAGTAGTAATCTAATTCATAATAAATATTGTGTTTATCAGGGATCATTTTAACTTTGTGAGAGCTATTTATTTGTCTTGTCATCAGAAATTTATGGAGAAATGTAATTTATTCCTCTTTAGTTACTTCTTATTTTTATAGTCATTTGACATAGATTCAAAATTGTTATAAATCAGTTCATCAATGTTAAAATTAATACCATATTTCACAAGATATTTTTTACTTGAAAAGTTATTTTTCAGTTTCTTTTTATATTTTTATACTATTATAGTTTATATCCGAGTAAATACTGCTGCATGATGTTTTATTTGTACTACATATATACATAGGGGAGAGTGGTAATGAATGGGCCATGGGGATGAATGGGCCATTAACAAAAAGTAAAGTATTTACATAAAATTATTTTAGATGCCACCAATAGATGAAGTTATTTGTTCTACCAAACTCATCAAATTTTCCACTGTTTGGGAGAAGCCATTTTCCTACTAGAATAGGTTGGTCCAGAATCAGATTGAAAAGTAATTTTTTTCCCTTTTCAATAAAATAAATAAGCTGAAAAATATCTGTTATTTCATTGCAAATATGTGTATTAGGAAGTCTTTACATATCTGTAAATTAATTTTAGGATGTATTTAGATGTTATTTGAATTTAATGTACTAAAAAAACCTGAATATATTCCAGAAGTATAGGTGGGGCTGAATGGTTCGCTATATCATGGTCATGCATGGGCACCTTTGCCCTGATCTTGAAAATATGGTTTTTCTTCTTTTTTTCTGATATTTTCTTTAATATGAAACATAACTGGCTGTCATGGATTTAGCTTAAATTACTCTCTAATTAGAATAGGTTTATAGTGATGTCAAAAAAATAATTTGTGCATTTTCATTCTAAGAAATATTAGTTATTAGGGGTGCTGGTTACTTAGAATCTCATTTTTCATTCTCCATGTTAACCTATGGGAATATTTTTTCTCACTTTTCTAAGGATAGCTCATGGAAAAAAATGAGATTTTTTGAATTTCATTTCCTGTATGCAATTCTTAAAACTTGCTGCTTTTCATCCTAGTTTTCATTTTATATTTAAAATAATTTTAAATATTTGAGTTTACGTTAAATACTCGGTCAATGACCAAAATAATTGCTACCTCTCATTAAACTGGAATTTCTGATAGTTCTATTAGTTCGTTTAGAAATTTTAAAAAACACGAAAAAATGTACAGTTTCTAATTTATCCATTGATATAAAAATATTTCATTTCAATTAATTAGGTAAGTAGCTATAATTAAAATAAAATGCATATATGTCTATCCTGAACGGTTCAGTTCCTACCCCCACAAGGCAATTTATCACGCCACGTGAAAAAATCCCCCGTTGCGATTTTCCGCCTCCTGAGTAATGAGGTAGGGGATGTTAGAAATAGGGGATGAAAGTTAGGGGATAGAAATAGTAGAAATAGGTATTAGAAAATGTTTTAGATAGAGGTTTTCAAAGTCAGCTCCTAATTGCGAAGCAAGGTTGACAAGAAGCATGTGCTGAGATCCGAAATTGAGAAAACAGGAGACCACAAATTTTATTCAAAAATTATATATATATATATATATATATATTTACTTCATAAAGTAAATTACTTAATAAAATAATAATAATACTTGCCAAAATTAAAAGAAGTATTTCAAAATATTGATATTTTCAATTGAGCATACATGATGAATTCAACATCTTTATGCTAATACAACGCAAAATCACTTTTGCATATTTTTCTTGATTGTATCCAATTTTCCTGTATATATATATTTAAAGCAACATAAAAAAAAGTTGTTTTATTAGCTATATGTGAACTCGACTGAGCCACTCTTAGGAATAATATTTGTAGCATTGGTGAGTTTCTAAGTATGTTGAATTTAAAAAACCTTTCTTGAATGAAAGAGGGTGCTGAAATGAAGCTTGTGCCCCCTAGCCTCAAAGGTCGGGCCCTGATTAGAACTGTATTTAATTTTCAGAAATCATAATTTTATAACCAAATTTTTTTTCCATGCTTTTAAAATGATTATTTTAAATATTTATGTAGTTCATTTCAATAATTTTCCAAGTATTTTTAATAATTTCTATTATAGTTTTTCATAATTGTTCACGTTTTAAGTACTTATATTCACTTTTAGATTATTTATATTAGCTATGTAGGTTAGTTATTATAACGGGAAAAATACAACAAATTGTATTTAACAATAAATAAATAAATAAAAATTCTAATTCTCATAACTCTTATTTTTAAAGTAACAATTTTAATTTAAATCTCTTATGTTTTTTTACAAAATATTTATTTAAAAGGTGAATTAAAGTTTTTCACATATGCGAAAGTATTAATTTAGGATTAGTACCCATTTCTTTAAATATAAATCAAGGAGATTCAAAGATCAAAACAAAAAATATTTAAAGACCTATAAACTATTGAATAGGCATTTTTTTAATATAGGATTGCATTTTCTTAAATGCAGTATTTAAACATTCAAATGGTGGGGGGAAGGGGGGGGTTTGGCGTGCAGCAGTATATTTTTAGAAGACTATTTACAAATACAGTATAGGATCTGTTATCCGGAATGCTTGGGACCTGAGATATTCCGGATAAGGCGTTTTTCCGTAATTCGGAACACTTTACAATATATGTTAATTGTTAAGAACAGTATAAAATAATGGTATGAAATGTATAAAATCTGAATAATATATGAAAATACATAATTATAAATTAGTTAATTTAATAACTTATTTATACAAAAAAAAAAAAAAAAACTAAATTACATTTCAAATAAAAAAGAAAATTACATTAGCATTTAAGAAGAGAGCAGAATCCTTTGATTAGGTTTCTCAGAACATTTATATTAAGATTGGTTGCTTATAGTGTGTCTTTTACACTAATTGCTTCTGTATACTAACACGATTTGCTGTTTGTGGGAGTAGCTTTTTTGTTGCATTCCACAAATCATTTGTTCAATTGAAAAATATTAATAGCTCATTTGAAATCTTTTTACCACCTCATTCTGCTTGTCATCATCTCCACTTCCATTAGACATATCCCTTGGTATTATGTCACAAATCTCACTGCCAGTCATCTGATCACTTACAGGAATATCGTCATCAGTACTTAGATAATCTTCTATTGGTTCTTGATCCAACAATTGAGCTTCTGAACATGAAAGTTCTTTAGCTTAGCCCAGCAGATCTGTAATAATTTCTTTCTCTTTTTAAATTTTAAAGTCGGGGTTTCCGTATAACGGGTACCGTACTGTAGTTATTTCAAAATAATATGATATTGTAAACTTAGTGTGTAGGCAAAAGAAGAAAGGAAAGGGATTCAAAAATTTTGGAAGAGGTAGAGAGCTACTATAGGGAGTAAGGAAAAAAAATGGAGTGAAGAGTTTTAAGCGTTTTTTTCCCTGAATTAAATTTTAAATTAATATATTACATGTATAAAAATGTGTAGGTAATATACAGGGCTGTACAAAAGAATTCAAGAACGTTTCCGGCTATTCGTAGTGAATTTTTATATATGCTATGCTTTTTCTTATCTGCACTATATCAAATCCTAATTAAACGAATTTATGAAACTGCTGATTATGTTTCACAGCTATTACTCCTAAAATATAGGACTTTTTGCGAAGAAATTAACACATGGCTGTTCATAACACTTGATAAAATCCCCTGAAAAAGAAAAGAAAAAAAAAAAGGCTGAACTTTCACGGCGTCACAGAACCCCGACCTTTTGACGAAATTCCAGTTTCTTCCACAACCTTTTGGCGAAATTCCCGTTTTTTCCACAATCTTTAGACAATATTACTGTTTTTTTTCGGCAATCTTTACACAAAATTCGCGCTTTTTCGGTGATCTTTTGACAAAATTCCCGTTTTTTCGGCGATCTTTTGACAAAATTCCCGTTTTTCCGCAATCCATAAATTTGTTTGCAATTCTAATAATACGGATTGTATGTTACGTAGTGTTCCCGCTAGGCCATTTTTGAAGGGCGCAGCACCCTGCCCCTTTTAAAATCGGTAAAACACGCCCTGCCGTTTTTTAAATCGGCAAACTGCGCCCTTCATATTTCAAAAATAGTCAAATGTGGCCGGAGTCGTTCTCAGCGATCGCTTTAAGCGATGCCGCGGACGCGCTATAGCGCGTAAATCATGCGAAAAATCGGAGACGGGACGCAAAAAAATAGTTATTACGTGTCCGTGGGACGCATAATTTCGTCAAAAAATCATGGAAAAAAGCCGATTTTCGTCAAAAGATCGCAAAAAAAGCGCAAATTTCATCAAAATATTGCGGAAAAAACGCAATTCTCGTAAAAGGGCCGCGAAAAAATAGCGTATTTCGTCAAAGGATCGCTAAAAAATAGCGAATTTCGTCAAAAAATTGCGGAAAAATGTCGATTTTCGTCAAAGGATCTCCAAAAAGCACAAATTTCATCAAAATATCGCGGAAAAAACGCGATTGTCGTAAAAGGGCCGCGAAAAAATAGCGTATTTCGTCAAAGGATCGCGAAAAATAGCGAATTTCATAAAAAAATCGCGGGAAAAAAGCCGATTTTTGTCGAAGGATCGCGAAAAAAGCACAAATTTCGTAAAAATATCGCAGAAAAAACGAGAATTTCGTAAAAGGGCTGCGAAAAAATAGCGTATTTCGACAAAAGATCGCGAAAAATTTGTGAATTTCGTCAAAGAATCGCGGAAAAACGCGAATTTCGTCAAAGGATCGCGGAAAAAAGGCGAATTTAGTCAAAGCCTCCAATGCACCAAAAAAGATGTGCAAACCAAACTTATCGGTAGAACATTCATAAAATGGGATTTAGTTTTTTTAAATGAGATTCTTAAAACTACAGCATGATTTCAGTGTACTTTAATAATGTATTCAGTATATAGACCAGTGAAAAATCCCCCCCCCCCACTTCTTACTGCGGTATTACTATTAATCGATTTATTACATTAATTTTACAACAAGTTATTTTAATCGTACTTTAAAGTACCATTGGTGCATAAAGGGTTAATCAGCCCCACAGTTCAGTTAAATATTTAAAATTATTTACTTTATTACTTTTTCTGTTTTGTTTGTTATTTTATTATAAAAGAATTTGAACTCTTAGAATATTATAATTTTTTCTATTCTAATTGTAAATTTTAAGTATAAAGTAAAATTTTACTAACGATAAATAATTCATTATATAATCAACCTCCTCCCTCCCCCCCCCCCCCGAAAAAAAAAATCGCTTTTGTCTCTTTGCCCCCACCTTCACAGCTCACAAAGCTTATGATCTTTAAGTTATATTTATTTAATTATTATTGTAATAATAATTAATTGGTCACCCATCTAAATTTTACCACCCCTTAAAATCTCTGCTTTACCCTTAAAACTGCTAGTTTATGGCACTAATAATTTTTTAGTTTTTTTATTTGAAACAAAATTACTTACCTAGATCTTTGAAATATCAATTTAAGAAAAAAAATATATATATAATCTGTTACTAAATGTGCGCATAAACAATGATGAGTTTGTAGTAATGTATAATTCTTATATCAGTTTCGAAGATCTACATTTTCTCAGGGCTGAAGCTGGGGATGTACCCCAGGCGCCAGTTGTTGATTTTTCTCACGTCCATGTTTAACACTATTTTGTTAAAATCGTCCTGTCTGGTGTATGCCAAAGCACAGAAGAATCTAAGGATATGGCATAAGGATGCTGTATAAAGCGGAATTTTTTTCAATTCCGTTTTCAAGATTTTAATGAATCAATATTTGACAAAGTAGATTAAAGTAGTTCAGTATTACATATTTTATGATTACATAATTTAAATTTTAAAATATGTTGGCTATTAGAAAATTAATAAAATTTTCTTTGTAAATATACTTTGCGGAGGAGGGGGAGGGGGGATCACCAAAATCCATGTTTGCCCCGGGTGCAAAAAAGGCTAGTTTCGGCCCTACATTTTCTGAAGAAACAATGCCCTTTTTCGCTGAAAAAAGTGCCCTCTTTCAGCTTCAACTGTGCCCTTTTTGTGGCTAGCACCCTGCCCTTTTTTTTTCCTAGAGTGAACACTATGTTACGTATATGCAGCAAATGTCCAAAGAAAGATGTTCTTGAAGAGTTTTCAAAGTTAAAATTTCCAGACTTTGATTCTGAAGATGCAATTGAATATAAACAGTGGGCATGGGCGTACCCAAGGGAGGGGGGGGGCTGATGGGGCAACAGCCCCCCTCCCCCCCGAAATTTTCGAAAGTGATATGAAAAAGCGCTGCTTTTTCGTCTTTCCTTTTTGGAAAATTTTAATTTTTTTCAATCATAAAGCGTACTGGATATTCTCATTAGTCCCATATTAGTCCACAATGACAACAAAGAAGAAAAAGGAGGCAGACGGGGTAACAGCACCCCCTTCCTCCCGAAATAGTCGAAAAATTAAATGAAAAAGTAATTTTTCCTTACTTTTTAAAGATAAATCTGTAATTTTTTCTGTCGTCATATAGCAAAATAGACATTCTCATTAACACCATATTAGTCCACATTGACATCACAGCGTACCCAAAGATGGGGAGGGGGCTGATGGAATTTCAGTCCCTCCTCTCGAAATGGTCGAAAATGAAATGATAAAATAGTGCTAATTTTTTTCTGCTTGTTTAAGATAAATTTGCATTTTTTTCCCCTATCGTTCAACAGACTGTGCACTTCCTTCGCTTTAGTTCCATATTAACACCAAAGAAGAGAAAAGGGGCTGACGGGGTTACAGCCCCCCCCCCCCCCCCCCTCAAACTAGAAATAGTCGAAAAATTAAATGAAAAAAGTGTTTTTTCCTTACTTTTTAAAGATAAATCTGTAATTTTTTTCTTCTGTCATACAGCAAAATAGCCATTCTCGTTAACTCCAAATTAGTCCACATTGACATCACAGCATACCCAAAGATGGGGAGGGGCTGTTGGAATTACAGGCCCCCTCCTCTCGAAATAGTAGAAAATGAAATGAAAAAATAGTGCTGATTTTTTTCTGTCTGAGATAAATTTGCATTTTCTCCCCTATCACTCAACAGACTAGACGCTGCCTTCGCTGTAGTTCCATATTAGTGTACAGTAACACCGTGTTATACCCAAAAAGGTAGAAGGGGGCTAATGGGGTTATAGCCCTCTCCCCAAAAAATCAAACATGAAATGAAAAAGTGCTGATATTTTTCTTTTCGTTTGAGGTAAATTTGTATTTTCCCCCTATCATTCAACAGATTGTCCGCTCTCTTCTCTTTAGTTCCATACTTGTGCACAGTGGGCCCACATTATGCCCAAAGAAGTGAAAAGGGCTAATGGGGTGCCCCCTTCCTTAAATGAAATGAAAAAAAAAGGCTGATTTTTTTCTTGTTTCAGATAAATTTGTAATTTTTTTTTCTGCCATACAGCGAAATAGCCATTCTCGTTAAATCCATATTAGTCCACATTGACATCACAGCATACTGAAAGAAGGGGAGGTGGCTGATGAGCTTACAGCCCCCTCCTCCCGAAATAGTCGAAAAAAATATTGCTTTTTTTCTTTCTGTTTGAGATAAATTTACATTTTTTTCTCCTATTATTCAACAAACTAGCCACACTCTTCTCTTTAGTTCCATATTAGTGCACAGTGACACCACATTATACCCAAAGAAGTAGAAAGGGGGTGATGGGCTTACAGACCTCTCCCAAAATAGTTGAAAATGAAATGAAAAAAGTGGTGATTTTTTTTTTTCTTTTTGTTTGAGATAAATTTGTACTGCAATTGTTTTCTGCAATACAACAAACTAAACTTTCTGGCTAGTGTCATATCAGCGCACAGTTATACCACTGTATACCCAATGAGGGGAAAGAGGCTGATGGGTTTATAGGGCCCCTTTCGAAGTAATCAAAAATGAAAAAACTCTTTTTTCTTTCTTTCTTTTGAGATAAATTTAAATATTTTTTGTGTGACGCAGATATTCTGGTTAGTCCCATATACTAGTGCACAGTGATGCTCCAGCATACACCCAAAAAAGTCGATGGCGACGAGGGTTATGAGGTTACAGCTCCATTCCCCCTCTGAAGAGATCGCAGTGAAATGAAAAAAGGGCTGATATTCCTTCTTTTTCAGATAAATTTGTTTTATTTTCTGGCATGCCACGAAATTGTTTTTCGTGTTAATCCAAAATCCTTCTCAGTCCTGTGATCAAGTTTACTTGAAACCACAAAATCAATTTTCAAATGACTGAAAAATAGCTCCATGCTTGTTTTACAGGATAAATGAAAATGTATATGTCAGTTCAAGAGACCTACGAGTAAATTTGACAAATCTAAAAGTAGTTTAATTTAAGGAGATTTTTAATTTCTCTCATATTCGGTGGGCACCAAGATTGTCAATGCAGAAGTATGTTAATGCACAGTAACACTACAGCTAATGACAAGTCGATTTCGGGTAAATTGGAAAACCGGAGGTGCAGAAGAGCGACTGTAAAAGTAGCTTATTAACTTTCATTTTTCTGTCACATCTCCATGCCAAAAATTTGTGTTTTTCCCACGGTTCTATGACAAAATTTGCGTTTCCTCAGCAATCCTTTGAAAAACATTCGCTTTTTCTGTGGCTTTTTGCCGAAATTCGCGGGTTTTTTGCACACTCCTTCGTCAAAATTTGCGTTTTTTCCACGGATCTGTGACGAAATTTGCGTTTTTTTCATGATCATGTCGAAATTTGTGTTTTTTCCATGTTTTACGTCGGTTTTTGATGAGATTCAAGTTTTTTTTTGTGGATTTTTGACGAAATTTGAGTTTTCTTTTTACGAAATCCTTCGTCGAAGTTTGTTTTTTTTCCGTGGCTTTTTGGACGAAATTCGCGTTTTCTTTGACCGAAAATAGCGTTTTTTGCAGCTGTTTGATGAAATTCGCTTTTTTCTGCCGTCTTTTAACGAAATTCACATTTATCTGTGGCTTTTTCTTTTTTGCGATCCTTTGAAGAAATTCGTATTTTTTCCATTTCCCTTTGACGGAATGCATGTTTTTTAGCGATGCTTTGTCGAAATTTGGGCCTTTTTTTGCGGCCATTTGACAAAATTCACGTTTTTTTTCCCGAGGTCATTTACCAAAATACGAGTTTTTTTTTACGGAATCCTTCGTCAAAATTTTCTTTTTTTTTCTTGTCTTTTTGATGAAATTCACGTTTTTTTTTTTTTTTTTTTGCGATCCTTTACTAAATTAGCATTTTTTTTCACAGCCATATGTGACGGAATGCGTGTTTTAAGCGATCTTTTTTTTCGAAATTCTCGTTTTTCCCGTGACCTTCTGGTAAAATTCGCGTTTTTTCGGTGGCCTTTTGACAACATTTGCGTTTTTTTCAAGATCCTTTGTCGAAATTGTCTTTTTTCCGCGGCTTTTTGACGAAATTCACGTTTTTCTGTGGCACTTCTTTGTTATCCTGCTTTTTCTTCTTTTTCCAATCCTTTAACGAAATTCATGTTTTTTTCTGCTTCCCTTTGATGGAATGCGTGTTTTTTCGCGATCATTTGTCGAAATTTGCATTTTTGGGGGGACCTTTGACGAAATTAGAGTTTTTTCAGCGGTCATTTGCTGAAATTAGCGTTTTTTCATGCAATCCTTCGTCGAAATTTGTGTTTTTTCCGTGGCTTTTTGACGAAATTTGCAAGTTTTTCTCGTCTCTTTTATGAAATTTGCGTTTTTCTCTGTCCCTTTGATGAAATTCGCGCTTTTCAGCTTTCTTTTGAAGGTATGCGTGTTATTTTAGCGATTCTTTGTCCAAATTTGCATTTTTTCTGCAGCCCTCTGACGAAATTTGCGTTTTTCCCCTGTCTTTTTGATGAAATTCGCGTTTTTTTTTCGATCCTTTACGAAATTAGCTTTTTTTCGCAGCCGTTTGACGGAGTGTGTGTTTTAAGAGATCTTTTTTTCGAAATTCGCGTTTTTCCACGGCTTTTTGATGAAATTTGCGTTTTTTTGCCGAAATTCCCTTTTTTTTAGGCAACCCTTTGTCGAAATTTAAGTTTTTTTAGGCAATCCTTCGTCGAAATTTATGTTTTTTCTGCGGCTTTTTGACGAAATTTGCTTTTTTTTTATCATGTCTTTTTGATGAAATTAGCGTTTTTCTGCGGATTTTTTGACGAAATTCATGTTTTTCTGTGTCCCTTTGACTAAATTCACGTTTCTCCCGCTTCCTTTGATGGAATGCGTATGTTTTAGTGATCCTTTGCCGAAATTTGCGTTTTTTCTGCGGCCCTTTGACAAAATTTGCATTTTTTCCTGTGGTCATTTGACGATATTCGCACTTTTTCGGTGGCCATTTGACGAAATTCAAGTTTTTTCCCATGGCTTTTTGACAAAATTAGCGTTTTTTTCTAGTCTTTTTGATGAAATTTGTGCTTTTCTATGCCTTTTTGACAAAATTTATGTTTTTCCTTGTCCCTTTGATGAAATAAGTTTTTTTGCGATCCTTTACGAAATTAGCTTTTTTTTCGCAGCCCTTTGATGGAATGCGTGTTTTTAGCGATCTTTTTTTGAAATTCGCATTTTCCCCAGAAACTTTTGATGAAATTCGCGTTTTTTCTTCGGCTTTATAACGAAATTCGGGTTTTTTCTGTGCTCATTTGACGAAATTAGTGTTTCCTCTGCGTCCATTTGACGTAATTCATGTTTTCTCCCTGATCATTTGATGAAATTTGACTTTTTTTTCGCAATCCTTTAACAAACTTAGCCTTTTATGCGTGGCCCTATGACAAAATTTCGTTTTTTTCCTTTTCGGATCCTTTAATAAAATTGGAGATTTTTTTTCTGCGAACGATTGATGAAATCCTTTTTTTTCAGCGACCATGTCAAAAATCGCAATATTTTTTTAAGTCTGAACTTTCCGAAAATTGGGAACAAAGTCACCCCTGTCCCCCCTGCTCCCTGGCTACGGCCTTATTGGCAAAAATGATTTCTGTGTATAACACAATTCAACGTGTTTCGTAAGATTTAGAACATTATGGAAATTTAAGTCCCCCCCCCCCCTCGAAATAAAATCCTGGGTATGCCACTGACAGTGGGTATCAACTGGCAGAGTAGATTTAACATCACATAATTCTACTCTGGATGGTTTCATCCATCTTATTCTTAAAAAGATTGAAAAGCTTATACTCCATAGATACATATCCAAGTCCCAAAAAATGTTTATTTTGAAAAAAAAAAAAAAAAAGAAGAACTTACTAGTCATGAGGTTCTCATACAAATGGATTTAGTAAGAAGTTTCCTTTTGTATTGCAGGATGAAGCACAAGGCTACCATTGGACACATAGATGCCGTACTTTACACATACAGATGTATTCTATGCAAAAGGAAAATGGAAGCAGCTTAAAAAGTAAAAGCCTTTGTATGCTTTCAGATGATATGGACCATGATATACCAATGGTTTATCAGACTCAAAAATTAATCATGCAGTATTTAAATAATAAGCATCCCTTAGTTACAAATGTAGAATAGTTTACTCATGGCTGTGTTGCCCAATATAAAAATTGCAAAACATTTTTGAACCACTATGTTACCATAAACATGATTTTGGTGGAAAAGCAAAATGGAACTTTTTTGCTACATCATGGAAAACTGTTTTTGATGGGATGGGAAGGACAGTTAAAAGCTCTTGTGACAAAAGCAAGTCTGCAAAGGCCGCTAAATAGCCAAATTACAAATGTGACTATAATGTATGAATATTGCAGACAAAACATTGAAGGTATAACATTTTTATCATCACAAAAGTGACATGTTAAAACTGCACATGTCTCAGCGGTTGCAACTTGCCAGAGGCGTAGCTACGTTTTTTGGCGCCCGGGGCAAGAATAAATTTTGTGCCCCCCCCCCCCCCCCCCACCCCTAAATACAAAAATAACTACATCATTTTTCCTCAAGATGAATAAAAAACCTTTTTGTCTTGTACCGGGAAGGAAAGGTAGCTTCACTCTTCCTTGTTTTTAAGGATTCAACTCAAATACACAAAAATAAAATGCATGGAACCCGATTATAAAAGAGCTCTAGTTTTCATGAATACTGAATTTGAATGGTAGCTTCAAAAACTTAGCGGGACATTCACGGATATGACTGTTGTTTTAAGTGTATGGAATTAGCAACAATGAAAATAAATTTACAAAAAAAACACACTTGCTAAAATTCATAAATTATACCCGATTACGGAAAAAAAAATCTGCCAGTTTCAAAATGGCAGCCGCCCTAGATTTTCAAATTGCTGTACTCATCCATTTTTTAAAAGAAAAAGAAAACAAAAAAATATTCTTGAATCATTCTATCAACACTTAACGATTATGCAAGAAATAAACTTGCATTTATAATTTTTTGCATAGATATTTTTTTAGTTTGAAATCTTTAAGGGGGCCACCATTTTAAAACAAGATGGCGATCAAGATGTCCAAGGAATTTCGTCGAGATCTTTATAAATCCTTAATATATGCTCACTCATATCAATATCGATTTATAAATACAAGTGCAGCCGCATGACAATTATCTTATTTATTTAGAGAGATATTTACTAAATATAAAGATGAAAGCGATAAGAATTAAAATCATTTTAAAATTCAAAATTTAAATTAAATTTTAAAAATATAAATTAATATTCTTAAATTCGTTTTCCTAACTTTAAATCTTAAATTCTAAAATCCGTTTTACCCCTTATAACTTTGTTTTCCAGCTAATATTTATTACTTTGACCATTATAATCAGAGAGTAACTTAAGATAGAAAATGCTGACGTTTTCACAATTCTCCTTCGTTTGTGGTTAAAACCTTGTACGTCACAGATCCTGAGAATTATGCGGCTCTTAACCACAGATCAATCAAGAGCTAATTAACCCATTAAACTAAATGTTCCTCTGAATTGATACCATCGCCCCTTGGTGGAAAATATTACAAGCCCCAACATATTAGTAAGAATGCATATGAAAAAGATTAGATTTTGCCTATTCGAGGTGCGTGCAACCAACGACCATGTAGGTCTCAAAATTAATTTAAATGGATCGAGGGACAACCGATCGAACTCGAGAAGATGATCGTAAGGTGCAGCAAGGAAATAAACGAGTTCGGCTCACAAAGAAGTTCCCGAGTCAAATTCTTTACCCCTCTAATCTCCCAGTTATTCCTTACATAGATAGATATAGTTTTCTCTAATGCACATGCACTGAATTTAAGTATATATCAAATATATTTAACTTCTTTGTACTGGCCGTAGCAGGAAGACTGAAAAGTCCTGCTTTGTTTTTATACGATTTAAGGAAAATTTTGGGGTTAGATCGCATTTCACATACATTTTATAGCTTTTCTAAATGCCAATTCGACGGAAAAATGGAATTTCCAATAAAGACAAAATAATATCTTTACTTGTTTTTCTTCCAGCTAAACCCATTTTGCATTGGTTCACACAAGACCCCATTACATGAAAATATTCATATGGAATGCTAAAAACAAAATCAGGGTGAAAACCAATCTTTGTATGTGTGTGTGACGGAGATGGCTAGAAATATCTACCGTACGTGTAATCTGAAAATTTGGGTGAGGGTAGTTCAAGGCAGATCCTGATGCACGTGAGGCTCAGATTTCTTATTTTTGGATTGGTAATTTTTCTTAATTTTTTCAAAAAATTGACTGCGACAGTACAAAGGTTCGGAGAAAGAACCATACAGCGACGAACATTCATTAAAAACCGAACTAAAAAGAGATCTTTCCTGCCGACCCCTCCATTTAATTTCCAAAAATCGATGGATCAGAGATTATATAACATGTAGACAATCATTAAATGTTGCCAAATGCTAAAAACACAATTTAAAAGTATTTTATCAATTTAATCGAAGATTATTAATGTGTTTTGTGGCAAGAGTCCCGTGATATGAGTTAAGATTTCCTCTACGAGGGTTTTCCCCCTTTATTTACATTTAAAAGTGTGTTTTTCAAAAGATAGATTTATTTTACCACCATTATCGAACATTAACGGTGCATTCTTTTCTCGGATTCTATTGGCCAGATTTCAACGGGAATTGATTCATTCAACTTATCTTACGATTTTCTTGCAGTTTTTAGCTTTATATTCCAGTGCAGGGGGCACATTCCTATCTCGGGCTCTATAGATCCAATTTCAACTGGACTTTGCTCATTCAACTTGGTTTTCAATTGTCTTACAGTTTATAGTTCTACCTTCCACCGTCAGTGGGCATTTTTATATAAGGTTTCATGGACTTGATTTCTAGAGAATCTTTTTCTTTCAACTCATCTTACGATTCTCTTCAGGATTTACGGCTCGTGCGCAGCTCGCCTGCTATACGGGGACGTAGAAAGAGGAACCCGTACTGGAAATTCATTTTGAAAGAGAAAAATTTTAATGTAGGTTTTTAGTGGTTAGACAAGCGTGCGTAGGAGGTGTGGTCTACATTGCCGAAGACTATCAGGCCCCTCCCAGAGGTTCATTTTGAAAGATTCTTTATACATTTTTTAATTTTAATATGAATAGGGGTTTTAGTCATTCGCGGTTCGTTGTAAAAATCGATTGGCGGGTCAACTAGTATACAAATGAATAATGTTCTCTTTGATACCAGGAATGTAACGCCAAGTCGGCAACAGGCCTTTTGATTTATAAACTGGAGGCTAGACAGTTCATCACAGACTATATCATCGATTGACAATTATGGATCTCCCCATTCCCCCACCTTCAATGCATTTCTTCAAAACTTTCACACACACACTCGAAAAAAAAATTCCAACTTATTCTTATTCTCAAAGTATGTGAAATAATTTTGGTTTAAAGCTCCTCTCAATTTGGCACCCCTTGTTTAATAACTTTGCGCCTGACTTCAGGCACATAATTATCTGAGATACGAAGTATATTAAGCCATCCCTGGAAAGATTTACAGAAGCTTTTTCTTTCTTCATTATTTGGACATAACAAAATTTCTTATTGAAGGAAACATTCACACATAGTCACACACACACACAAAAAAAAAATTAAAATTTTTTATTTACTGTCAAAATATGTGGGATAATTTCGGTTTAAACCTCTCTCCATTTGGCGCCCGGCGCGGCCGCCCCCCCCCCCCCCTTAGTTACGCCACTGCAACTTGCTACAACATCCCTGGAACACATAGTATGCATTAAGACTGGAAGATATACCATAATACCGATATTTCTTTAAGACCACGGTAATGATATTGAAATTTCAATCCTTCCATGATATTTGTGGTTTTGTGTAGGTGTCACGCACATACCAGAATATGGGTGAACAGTCTACTGTTCTGATGTACTGCTTTGTTCATCAGAGTTCGTCGGGAATTGAAACTGAAAGACTTGTTTGAGGTTCAGGCATTTCTGATACCAGGCATGAAAGTGGGAAATAGGAAAAAAGGTGGAAATTTTTTTCCATCTATACAATAGAGCCAAACTCTTATAATTTAGACACATTTTAACAGTTACTCATGCAATAAAATGAAATATATGTACATATGATTGTTATTTTCTTTTTGTAACTTAGAAAGTATAAAGGGAAAAAAAAATAAACTAACAATAAATGTATAGATTCATTAAATAAAAAAGAAAGAAAACAATTTGCTAAAGGTATAAATCCATTCAAATTGATGAACTTATGTGAAGTAAAGAGATTAATTTTTCAAAATAAATGTATTATTTTGAATGATTTGGCTGTTTAACACTTTTTTTTTTTCTAATCTCCTTGCTAAATATATGCACATCAAATTGATCTTTGCTCCAGAAATACATTTTTAAAAATGCATCACTGAAATTACCTAAAAGTATTGTATAAATAGAACAAAATATTCTATTCCAAAGAGAACCTTATGGAAACTTCCTTTCCCTTTAAACAACTTCATTTACATGACTTTCAGATATAGATACTTATAATAAAAGCTCACCTTTGATTTGTTGGTACTACAGCAATTCAGAAACAAGCTGAGTACACAAGTATGAGTATTTGAGTATACAAAATGTGTGATTATTAAATTTTCCAGACACCCCCCTCCCCTTCCCATATGCTTCTAATATTTTCTTTGCATTTTTGCATCAATCCAGAGAATGCTTAAAACTGCCTTTAAAAAGGTGGAATTCCTCCTTTAGGAGGAACTCTTTCATGTCTGTGATACAATCACTTGTGGACTCCACACCAGCAGCTGACTGTTGTGACTTGTTCCCCTGTGAGTTTAAATTGAAAGCATGTGTAGAGTTATTGCTGACGGAATTGATTGATAGATTTTCAAGAAGCAATTTATAGATATTTCTTGTACATACAGAGGACAGTTACTTTACGACCCTATAATGGAGTGACATATGGATTAAGAAATATCGAAAATATTGATATTTGGTCAGCGATATATTACGATATTAAAATTCTGATATTGCCCAGCCCTAGTGTGCATTATTTTGAATCTACAGGAAACTTATTAATAACTGGAAAAAGAATAAGATGAAACATTTTCTCTTTTTTCATCTTTTGATAGAAATATTAAAGAGACTTCAGATATTCCATCTCTTCACAGTTATGTATTATGTATATATGAATCGAATTGGTATATAGACTTAGTTTCAGACGTCCACAAAGAAGGGGATATAATTGTTAAATTCATGCATCCACATGGCCCATCACCTTCGTACTATTGTCCAGAAAATGACAGCTGTGTTGTGCCTTTCAATCATATCCTTTGTGCATGTGACATCAATACTATAAATTGTAGGACAGATAAACTTAGTGATCCATACAGTGCTTTAATAAGCACCAAGTGAGCAAAACATGAAATGAGAAGGAAATAAGATTGAAAGATAAAGGGAACAAAGAAATTTTAAATAAAACAATTTTGTAATTTTTCATCAATATTACAACAGAGTTCACTTTTTTTATTAATTATCGTTACTTTAAATTGTTATTAGGGCTGGATTATTTATCAATATATCATCAAATATTGATATATTTTCATTATCACAATAACAATATCGGAGTTATGACAAAGAATATATCCCAATACAGATACCTAGGCTTTTACTGTAACTCATTACCCCAAAAAACTTTTTTTACCGACCGCGACTTCAAACACCGAAAACAAAGCACCGAATATTCAAAACTATTAAAGAAATATCCTCCACTTTCAATAGTTTCTTTAGCACCATCCATTCCCCGCTTCTTTCAAAGAACAGTATCCCCCTCCAGTGATTATCTGTCTTTCGTTAATACTAACTATTCCAATATATCCTCAATTACATTCTCTATGTTCAATCATTTCCTAGCGCCACCCATTCCCTGCTTCTTTCAAAGCCCAGTATCCCCCTCCAGTGATTATCTGTCTTTCGTTAATACTAACTATTCCAATATATCTCCAATACATTCTCTACGTTCTTATGTTTCAACCACAAATTTCATTCTCCATAATGTTTCAATCGTTACTGAATAATGAATGCTTGTTATCATCCACGTTTTAATTCTGCTACCGACTGCTATTGGTTTAGACGGAGTTATGACAAAGAATATATCCCAATACAGATACCTAGGCTTTTACTGTAACTCATTACCCCAAAAAACTTTTTTTACCGACCGCGACTTCAAACACCGAAAACAAAGCACCGAATATTCAAAACTATTAAAGAAATATCCTCCACTTTCAATAGTTTCTTTAGCACCATCCATTCCCCGCTTCTTTCAAAGAGCAGTATCCCCCTCCAGTGATTATCTGTCTTTCGTTAATACTAACTATTCCAATATATCCTCAATTACATTCTCTATGTTCAATCATTTCCTAGCGCCACCCATTCCCTGCTTCTTTCAAAGCCCAGTATCCCCCTCCAGTGATTATCTGTCTTTCGTTAATACTAACTATTCCAATATATCTCCAATACATTCTCTACGTTCTTATGTTTCAACCACAAATTTCATTCTCCATAATGTTTCAATCGTTACTGAATAATGAATGCTTGTTATCATCCACGTTTTAATTCTGCTACTGACTGCTATTGGTTTAGACGGAGTTATGACAAAGAATATATCCCAATACAGATACCTAGGCTTTTACTGTAACTCATTACCCCAAAAAACTTTTTTTACCGACCGCGACTTCAAACACCGAAAACAAAGCACCGAATATTCAAAACTATTAAAGAAATATCCTCCACTTTCAATAGTTTCTTTAGCACCATCCATTCCCCGCTTCTTTCAAAGAACAGTATGCCCTTCCAGTGATTATCTGTCTTTCGTTAATACTAACTATTCCAATATATCCTCAATTACATTCTCTATGTTCAATCATTTCCTAGCGCCACCCATTCCCAGCTTCTTTCAAACCCCAGTATCCCCCTCCAGTGATTATCTGTCTTTCGTTAATACTAACTATTCCAATATATCTCCAATACATTCTCTACGTTCTTATGTTTCAACCGCAAATTTCATTCTCCGTAATGTATCATTCGTTACTGAATAATGAATGCTTGTTATCATCCACGTTTTAATTCTGCTACTGACTGCTATTGGTTTAGACATATCAAGGCCTATCTAGATATGTCATAGCATTGATATATTAGCAGAATGCAATAACAAACATGAACAAATAAAATACGTGCTAATTACTTTGGACTGTTGGACTACGTACGTAGTATCACTTATTATACCTTAGCAGCTGAAAAGCTCGTCTGTAGGACAACCAATCAGAGTCTGCTAATGGTAAAGTTTTTCTTTCTGCTTTTTTTCGTTACACTGGGGAAGCTTCTCTGTTCGTTCATTGGTTGCTTTTAAGCTGAGCTTCCTAGCTAGAAACGTCTATGCTGCGCTCAATGATCATTCGTTTTAT
Organism: Maratus speciosus; assembly: GCA_963932465.1. NCBI lineage: Eukaryota > Metazoa > Arthropoda > Arachnida > Araneae > Salticidae > Maratus > Maratus speciosus. Next base: position 468,597,063 of record OZ010798.1, read on the forward strand.
TTTTTCTGTAGTATTATCGGTCAAATAAATGTTTCCAAGGTGAATTTATTATATCCTGTTTTGAAATATTAGTTTAAAATGTTCATTAATATGGTTTTTAATGTTTAATTAATTTTTTTTTTAATTTATATTAAAAAAACAGCAATTTTAATTAGCATAAAACTATTTTCAATTGTGATTTGAGGACTCGTATTTAAAAAAAGGTTTCAATGTTCCATTCATGTAGTGAAAGATATAAATACTGCGAAATTTGATTTATTTTTATTTATTAGCCCCCGATATGCTATTACTTTCGGGCAACAATTAAAGTGGCATCCCTAAAAAGTAGTACATTACATTAGCCAACGTAAAACGAAGCATATGTTTGTTTCATTGTACGGTTAAGGGGTTAGTTTACCTTTTCACAACTTTGTTTATTTTTAAAAATATTGTTCAAATGGTGAACTCACTGCATTTCAATGTTCAAATAACAGTGAATTCTGAAAAAAAAAATTTAACTGCATATTTAATTAAAAATTTAAAAAAGTTAAAAAAATGCATTTTTAAAATCGCTACTACTTTTTTAAATATTGATATTTTTGCCCAATGTTTTATTTTAAGATTTTCAAATGTGTATTACATAAGACTGTGCATTGATTTTGAGTTACATCTAATATTATATTTAATATAATTTTTTACTGATATACGTGTATATAATGAAAACGATTAAAACTAACACATCTTCATATACTTTTATTTAAAAAAAAAAAAAAACTGAAGTCTAATTCGATGAGCAGTTTCATCACATATATAATAAATAATTCGATGAGCAATATAATATCACATATATAAACAATTTTTTTTTTTAAATCTCTAACTCAAATACAAAAAATGCCTACATTAAATATATTTCAGTTTTTGCCTTTGTTTTTCTCTTATTTTAATAATATTAAAATACGCAACATCCTTAAGGATATTATATTTTAATTTATTTTTCATAATATACTCAGTAATTCATGAGGAAACCAATAGTTATAATATTATTAATCAATAATATATAAAATAGGAAGGATGGGGGAATGTACTACTTTTTAAAGAAAAATGCTATGCTAAACAATCGATGGTATAAGTGCAAATATATATCGAACATTGGTTCCTTTTTCTAAGATATTTCTATTTTGTATAAACACGTGCATTTAAAGGATGCATGTGAGCAAATAGGTATGTACATTTAGGTATATACCTATTATATTTGGTATATAATAGGTAATACATTTATTCATTGCTTTCTACATCTGTTTTTACACAAATTGCTGCGTCCTATCTTTTATCTTTCGAAATCGGGCATTCTTTCTGTTTCTATACACTTTGAGGTATTTATCGCAATATATCAACAATATCGATATTAACTCATTGATATATTGCGATAGTATATTTCTGATATCGTCCAGCTCTAATTGTTATTGATATAGATATATTTTTAATAGTATTTTTACTGTATATGTGCTAAATGTTATTTTGTATAATTTTAAAGTGTGATAATGTTTACTTACTGTATTTTTAATTTAAGAGTTATAATTTTATCATATTTTGTATAATATAGAAGTATGATTTTGCTATAAAATGCGACTATTTTTAGAATTTTTTCTATCATTTCTTTTTTACTTATAATTTACTGAAACTATGCAATAGATTTCAGTTTCTCATGAAAATACTTCTATGTCTTGCAAGAATTCATTATTAGCATTCCTATTTATTCCTGTAGGATTCCACTTGTTTTCAGCCACATTAAAAATATATATATCTTTAAGTAAGATAAAACCTTATCAAACTTTTAGATGTAAAGATGAATATTTCTGGCAATAAAAGCAATATCAACATTATCTTGTGTTTTCTGTTACTTTTGGGAGGTTAGTAAAATTGAAATTCCTCTTTAAACAAAATACCTGCGAAATGCCCATTAAAATTGTTTTATCAGGCATCAAAACACACTTTGAGCTGCCTATTTATGCAATTAGATGAAAATTGAAGGGGGAACAATGGGGGAAATCAGCCATTGAAGTTACACCCTTTTTTAATTACAAAAAGTCATTTTCTGACAGCATTTTAATGGAATCAGCTGTACAAAAATCTGTTTAAATGAAAGTTTACATTATTCTGAACAAAAGAAAAAAAATTGAAGGTTCTAGCTTAAACCTGAAAGGAGTTATAGACTTTTATGTTGTCATGTGTGCTATTCAAAATGGCGGCAAATCGGCCATCTTGGAAAATATTTAATAGCTCATAACTCACAAACCGTTTGATCAATTTCAATATGATTGATATTTTGGAATCTGCATTAAAAGTCTACAAATTAACCAAATTTTATCAAAATTGAAAGTGGTGGGTGTCATTCTTAGAAAATTCTGGGTGATTTGACATGGAATGACCCTTAGTATTAATTTCGAAAAATATAGTAAATTTTGTTAAATCATAATGTGTATTATCTATTATTTTTATGCATATTTTCTTTCTTATAATCTCATTGTCATTTTTCTGTTACAATAACATGATTTAATAATATCACTTTAGATGTTTATAAATTTTGATAAGCATTGTGTATTACTTACTATTTCAGTATGCTTTTGATCATATCATGTCAAGTGCCATTCATTTTGTCATATTTGGTGAATAAAAGATTAATTATACATTTTTTCATTGAATTCATTTAGTGGCCCATTCAGTAAAGATGAAAATGAGGAATTTTGCTTAGTGGCCACTGGCCGGTAGGTTGATTTTTTTAATTAGCCAGATACTGGCTAGTAGGAATAATTTCTTTAGTAGCCTGTAAGTACATTTACGTCACTGAATATTTAATTTAAAAATATGAGTTTTGAGTAAATCAGTAATTTATGTATTAAATAAAAATATTTTTATTCATATTGTTTTAATAAACTTGAGATACTAATTTCTAATCTATTTTAAATTTTAAATCAAGTTAACAACAAAGTTATATGCAACATGCTAATATAGCTAACTATTACATAAGTGCCACTATGCTTAGGTACTTTAAATTCGCGTTTTTCAGTGATCTATTGGCGATGTTTGCGTTTCTTCTGCGATCCTTTGATGAAATGTGCGTTTTTTTCGCGATCTTTTGACAAAATTCACATTTTTTCCGCGATCTTTTGATGAAATTCGCGCTGGTTTTCGAGATTCTTTGACGAAATTCGCATTTTTTACGCGATCCATTGACGATATTTGCGTTTTTCCCGCGATCCTTTGACAAAATTCGGGTTCCTTAGCGAGCCTTTGCGAAATTCGGGTTTTTCCGTGATCTTTTGACGAAGTGTGCGCTTTTATCTCGATCTTTTCACAAAGTCTCGGTTTTTTTCGGGATCCTTTCACGAAATTCACATTTTTTTTTTCAGGATTCTTTGACGAAATTCGCGATTTATTGAAGAAATTCGGGTTTTTAGCGATCCTTTGACAAAAGTCTCGTTTTTTTCGCGAAATACGCGTTTTTTCGCAATCTGTTGACGATATTTGGGTTTTTTCGCGATCCTTCGACAAAATTTACTTTTTTTTCGCAATCTTTTGATGAAATGTGCGTTTTTTCGCGATCGTTTTACGAAATTAGCGGAGTTTTTTCCGCGATTCTGTCACGAAATCCCGTTTGGAAAATTCTGCATTTGGTCGGTACTTTCTGTATTTTCAATTGCCAGTTTTTCACGTTTAGTCGCCGAGTGGCGACTAGCGAGTGCTTATTTTAATCTTTACCATTCAGCCCCATGAGTGGGGATGAATGGGCCAAACTTCTATATTTTTATTTTCTATTATCATTCATTATAGACATTTTCCAATCCAATTTTTATGACCTTTTTTATATAATCAAATAAGTAAAGTAACTGGAGAGCCGAAAAAATTACAAAAATTAAAAACCAAAAATTGACTTATTCATTACTACTCTCCCCTATATATTTCAGTTTCTTACAAAATTTTACCGAAATAATTTATAAATTCGATTTACATAAAATTCAAGTTACGTAAAAGTATACGGAACGCATTACTTATTACTTAAGTAAGTCTTAGGGATGCCTGCAATTTATGACTCACTAGCCCTTGTGGAAAAAGGTTCTAAGTCTGCTGACAGTTGGCATACAATAGATATTTATTTTTTGTTTATTAACTAAAAAGAAAAGTACTCACCAAAACTGAATCCTCCATTTCCTTTAGATGATAAAGCAGGTTCAGCAGCTGAAGACAAAAGGCGGAAGCTTTTCAGAGTAGCAGAAGGTCTTAAGAACTAATGAGAAAAACAAAATTGAAGCAAACATAAAACAAATTCATATATGATTAAAATTCTAAGTTACGTTTTAAATTGACTGCATGCAATAAAAATATGAAATTATTACTAACTTTTGAGATGAACATCTTAAACGAGCTACGACAAACACTTACCAAAGATCTTGAACGAATGCTACTATTCCATTTCTTTGCACCTATTTCGTCAAACGAACTTTGAACTATGAACTTTTAAGGGGGGGGGGGGGGGACTCTGAGATTTATAGCAACAGGCTGTTGTTTCAAATTATCCACTAAGCAGAATCAATCAATCAATAAATGGGGACTGGTCCCATATCCTATGCCGGAAGATTTAGCGATTTTTTGGCGATAAATGTTTCGATCTGTTTAAGTTTGTTCGTCGGATTTCGGATCGTTCGAACGGCTTTAGGGTTGCTTTTTTCGGAAATGCTTTAAAAAGACCGAGGCCTGAGGAACAGTATGACGGGAGGTCTTGAAGCTTATTGGTTTACTAGTATCACGTGTACCGTTAATCAGCGCCATCAATCAAGGTGGGACCACAGACCGCTAAATCTGCCGTCCATCACGTGATGGAGGGCAGAGATGTAGGAGACAAGAAAAGGTTGCCGATTGGGAGTCTATTTATATTAGAAGTCTGTGGGTGGGACCTTAGCTCAGTCAGACACAGGAAAGAAGTTCTCTGAAAGTAGAAAGAAGTCTGAGCTTGTCACTCAAGGTTGACTACTCAAGGATGAAAGTTTCCATACTACCATTGGTTGAGAATAAACAAGAATCCCGCGATTACTTCTCAATGTGACAAGTCCTGATAATTGAGCAGTGGTAGACACTTCTTCTTAACAAATCAGAGGGCACATCGCATTTCACCACCAAAACAAATCGCCAAGTGTCACTTGAGATTATTTCAAGTATTATGTTGCAATCAAAGCCATTGAATCAAGGGCTTTGGTTGCAATCATATTAAATATTCTTTGCGACATGTAAGGAATTTTAATTTATTTCTCATATAAAGTGATTCACGGAAAACAATGATATGGTATTTTTAAAAACATCCCTTTTTCCCTGCAAAAAATTGATAAAACTGACTTTCTTTTAAAAAAGTAATCAACTTGAATATTTTAGACTTATTATTTTGTAACTTATTTTTAAATTATACTTACACATTACTTATATTTTGCTTTTGTATACAGAGATGTACGTAAATTTAAAGTTTAAAAAAAATACATCCCATATTTTAAAAGTATAAAATTGATATTTATACGAAAAGTAAAATTAATGGTTTTTCATTTATAGCTTTGCATCAGGAGGACAGAAACTTAGGGGATTAGACACCCCCCCCCCCCCCCCGAAATAATATTTTGAGTACGCAACTGCATTTAATTATCTATATGTTTTGACTGTAGTTATGTGTGCAAAGCAACTGTAAACTCAAGCACCCCCACCTCCCCTTCCTTGATAGTTGATGTGTTTTTTAAAAATAATAAATATATAAAAAACAATTAATAAAAATACTCGGTCAAATTTTACGCATATATATATATTTTTTTTTCATGGCACTTTGTGTGCGAAAATATAAATAATTAAATGGCCAAACTAGTACTCAAATAATCAAAATTGTCAGAAAGGGATTTAGATCATCTAAATTCTACCTTGCCCGTATAGTAATTTGAAATATTAATATCTATTTATTATTGCTGCAAAATAACAAACAGGGCAAAAAGAAAAAAAAAATCTAAAAATAAAGTGTTTCATAGATAGTAAATGAAACAGGCCAAGCTAAAATAAATTATAGTTCACACTTGTAGTGAAATGTAATGAAAAAATAAATTAAATAATAATGACATTTTTTTTTTTTTTTTTTTCACACATCCAAAAGAAAAAAAAAGTTGGAACCAGAAACAATAATATCTGAGCAATAACTACTAAAAACTATAAGAAGTTTTTATAATGTATTTTGTTGCATTAAATATTTCTAGTTAATAATGATTACTTGGACTAATGCCTTTAACTTAGTTTTCAATAGGGGCGTAGTTTGAAAATTTTATTGGGGGGGAGGACCTGACTTTGATGCCCTTTTATCATTTTCAATTTTTGCCATCCCCCCTTTCTAGCAACGTTGTCTCCGCCCGTGCTATGTTTTTGGCTGTGGCCAGCAAGTCCTCCTTCAATACGGAAGTATTCTGCCGGGAGGGGGTGCTGTAATAGCGATGCTTGTGCCATTTCCATTGTTTTACCATCGAAAAGTGTATGAAGTTGTAATAAAATTGAACCAAATGTTTTGTATATGTTTTTGGTTATGGCAAACAGGTCCTCCCTGAATTAAAAAATATTCTGCCTGTTCTGTTCTATGATAGGAAAGGGGTTCTGTGATAGCGATTATTGTATAATTTTTTTGATTTTTTGTAGTTCTATTGTCCATCAGCAACTCATGCAGCGACGGGAACTTGCGTCCTGCTAAGCCAGCTACTTGCAAACAGCTAAGGTACAAAAGAATAACGAAAAACTATTGAATAATAGATATCATGATCGAGATTAACTCGTTTTGACTCCGGTTAATTGAATGAAGTACAAATTTAAGATGAAAATCAAAGTTGGTATTATGGTATTGAATTAATAATATTGTTAGTATTAACATATGTTGCTACTTTTTGAAATTTAAGCTGTATGAGATAGAAGAAAGTTTTGGGATTTGCAGATCTAACTAGTTTGGTAGTACAGTGAAACCCACTTAAGAAGTTTCCCAAGGCAATGGAAGGGAAAAACTTCTTAAACGGGAAAATTAGCATTTTTGAAAAATTTAATAGTTTAAATATTGATATTCAGAAGAGGGTTTATTTTATCTTAATACAATAATACAAAGAGTATTTTCTATAAAATTGAGTTTTCTTAAGAAATTTAAATTAGTTTGCACACTTAAAAAATTAGCTAATAAAGTAAAATTACATAATTACCTTAGAAACCCCGTATTTAATCCAAGACAAGAAATTTCTCTTTAAGAGTCATTTGATATGTTTTTACAAAAAAAATCGGTTATAGTTTTTTGTTTTTGTTTTTTCGGCAACTTTTAATTGATAACAGTCTGTCTTAAGCTTTTTAAAACTTCTTCAGGCACATTTTCGACACTTTCGATAAAAGGCCGAAAGGTTTCTAGTCCTTTTACAGCTTCCGAAAAACTAGGAATTTCCACATCTTCTTCCTCAGTTTCACTCATTTCTTCATCTATTGTCATTTCACAAATATCATCCACTGTAAGCATTTCACATGGTACTATTTCATCATCTACCGACACATACTCCTCAAACAATGCAGTGAAATCCATCTTTCTCTGAAGAGTCTTTCAATCATCCTCAATATCAAATTCATATTCTTCTGTTGATTCTCTATCCAAGAATCCCACTTTTTGAAAACAATTGGCAATAACAGATGGAGTTATTAACTCCCATGCAGATAAAATAAAATGAATTGATTCCAAAACGTTCACTTTTTTTAACTCTCCAGTATTGTCAAGTTTTTCAATCATCCATTTCACTAGCGGTTTTCCATAATGCTGCTTAAACACTTTAATTACTTCCTGATCCATAGGTTGTAAAACGGAAATTGAGTTCGGTGGTAGAAAATGGACTTTTATGTTGCTCAAGTTTTTCGTGTTTTTGGAATGGGTGGCACAGTTGTCTACGAAAATGATGATGTTCCTCTTAGCTTTCCTCATTTTGTCATTCAGTCTTTTCAAGTAATCTTCATAAATTGTAATTGTCATCCACGCAGTCTTGTTGCTTTCATAATAACAAGGCAGCGATTTCACATTCTGAAAACATCTGGGTTTCTTTGATTTTCCAAAAACTAAAATTGGCAACTTCTCAGAACGACCCAATAAAATTGTAAGTCATTCCTTATTTCTTTAACCTCCATGACATTTTTTGCCTTTATATGCATATGTTTTATCCGGTAAAAGATTTAAAGTCCACACGCATCCATATTAAAAATGTCTTTAGGATGATAGCCGGTTATCAAATCTGGTAAGATTTTCTTCAACTCTTTGATTTCTTGTGGATCGACACTTTCACTCTTGCCTTGTATAGAATTATAAGTCAATCCAGCTCTTTTCTTCATCCTATCAATCCATCCATTTGAAGGAGTAAATTCAACCTCCATTTTTTTGACAATTTCCTCAGCCTTCTCTCTAAGAATAGGTCTGCTTATAGGAATATTGGCAGATCTGGCTTGTTTGAACCAAATCAATACCTTTTCTTCCATAACTTCATATTTTCCTCTTTTCACCTTTTTAATTTTACGAGATTTTTGAGAACAGTTTAAAATGAGATCTCGTTTTGCTACAATTCCATTCAGAGTAGTCACTGGTATGTTCAACTTCTTTGCAATTTCAACTCTGGTTGTTTTCGCGTTACTATCAACTTCTTTCAAAATTTTGATTTTGTCTTTAATTGACGAGGTTTTCCTTTTTATTCCCTTGCCTGACATTTTTCGGGGGAGAAAAAAAACAGAATTTTTTGTTCGTGTATTTTCTAACAAGAAAGCTTTGATGTTATGCACTTTACACTGACTTAAAAACTGTGAAATGAATAAACCAAACGCAGCTTTGGTACATTACACTTATGGAATAGGGTGGTGGGAAAGAACCTGTTGTAACTATTGAACTGAAAGAACCACCCCTCGGTAGGGCGGAGCAATTCCCTTTTCTCTTTATCAGTCACTATTGTTACAGTGACGAGGGGCCCATCCTCTACCCACATTCCATTTCCATCAAACACGTTAAACAGATTTTAAGGTGAAATAGAGGTGACCACATCTGCTATCAGTACTAAACATTGACCTTTTTGAATAGCGAAGAATAATAAAGAAAGAGATTTCAGCACAGAAAATAAATTAATAATTAAAAAGACAAAATAAATGAGCTTTGAAAGTAAAAATGGAAGGAAAAATAAAACTTTTTAAGCAGGAAAGAGTTTTGAACTAAACTTCTTAAACAAGTTATTTTAGTGTTGTAAGAATAAGAGAAAAATGGGAATCGAAAATATAAACTTCTTAAATGGGAAAACTTTTTAAGCGGGAACTTCTTACACAGGTTTTACTGTATATTTAGACATTCCTTATTAACTCAAAGCAGTATTGTAAATAATCTATTATAAGGGTATAGTTGCTACGATATACCATAAATTTTGGAGAGTGTACCATCCGCCACCTTTGGCAGGCATTAATCATTTGAATACATTTATGCAGGAAATACAAAAACTTTTGAACAAAGTAAAAAAGTGTTAAATGGATTTTGCTCTAAAAAAGTTTTGTTCTAAGAAGGATTTTTTTTAGATTTTCTTTTTCCCTCTTGAAAATGCAAAAATGTCTGATGCAACACAGTTAGAATGTTGATTTCATGTCTACATGCATCAAACTTTCAGGTTTTCATATTCAAATACAAACGAATCAAGAAAGCTTCCTTTTCTTTTTAAATATATGAAACACGCACTGAATTGTAGTTTGATTGTTACCTGGTAATCACTTCTCTCACTATCACGTCTTGAAAGCCGGTTTAAAATATCAGTTTTGATTTTTACAGAAAAATTCCAGTGCTGTTTGATTCTTAGAGAACTGGTTAAAAATATGTGAAATTTTATATGCAAACAGATGATGATGATTTTACGAATGTGTCAAAAGTAATATTTTGGAAGGAATTTAAGCTTTTAACTGAAGTAAACAACTGTAAATGCTCTTACATTCTGCTCAATCATCAACAATTTAAAATAAATCTTTCATAAATCAAGTTACATAATCTGCTTCCTTCATAAATTTTTTTATTGTTTTCATTTTTGTAAAAAGGTACCTAGTTTATTTCTTCAGTTTATTTACTCTTGAGGCATTTGTGTCTGAGACACCAGTTTATATATATGTTGCATTCTAGCAACATTGGATTGGTTTTATCGTTAAAAATGTAGTACTGGCTGTCACGATAGTAGCTGTGGATCACATCCAGCAATAATGGCGTAAAAGAAGGGGTCAGAACAGATAATTCAAATCTGTTATATTAATAGAACAAATTGTTGAAATGCAGTTGTTGAGTGAAAACAATGGAATACATCGTTCCGTGAAGTTTCCCCAGAAGAAATTGAAACAACTCATAATATCATCTAAGCACTTTATTAGAACATCTTGCAAAAGGTGCAGTTTCCACCAACAGGGGCGGATTTATGAAGTGAGGGGCCCCTCTCACTGGACCTTTTTGGGGCCCTACCATCTTGAAACATTGGGTATTATTTATAATTTAAAAATAATAGATATTCAAAACTTAATTACAATAATTACTTACAAAGCAATTAAAATGTATTCAAATCGTTAAGGATTAATTACACAAAATTCATTTCATGTTCAAATTATATCAGATTATTTTACATGAACTTAGATACTGTGGGTGTGGCGAATAAATGAGCTAAAATTGTGTAACTTATTTTCCTTTCTATTTTTTAAGAACATAAAATGATAATTCCAACTTTAAACCAAGGTAAATCGGAAACTAAGGAGACAATATTTTAGTATCTGCTGAGCTATAACTCAAAACCTCTTTTCGTTACTTTTCGTTTTGGACTCATTTATGACATGAAATAAATGCATGGGACTACAGCGACCTGCACTGCATCCCATTATTTTGCTTGCAATTTTAATTTCATGTTTTAATAAAACAATTTCAGAAATCATATAAATTCTGCAATTATAATCAAATTAAATTATATGTTCTCCTTTTCGTTACATAGCTGGGTTCAAAGAATGACAAATGCTTTCCAGATATACAAATAATTCAAAGCTCCATGTGTTATTTTATATCTACACTGCATTTTGCTGTAAATATATTTTTTAAACACCAATTTAATTAACTAATCTGTATATAGGGTTTGTAATTGAGTCTGTCTTAGTAACGAATTGTATAAAAATGGCCCCAAAAATATAAAAGTGGCACTACCATAACTGTGATTTGCGAAACACCTGCTAAAATGGAAAAAAACTTATATTGAGTTTAACTATGGGGGACATCGTCTTTGATAGTCATGATATATCAGATTGTCGTGTGTCATTTTTGATCTGGATGTCGAGATTTTTTTTTGAGAGGGTAAAAATTTGATCACTTACAATGCAATAATAAAACTTGTGCAATAATAAACGATGCTATAATAAAATAGCAATTACTAGCTGACCCGCCCGGCGTTGCTTGGGCCCGTTATAATAACCTTAAACAAAATTCAAAGATGTATGATTTTATATCTTTGGAAAGTCAGGGTCCCAATTAGGGTGGTTCAGCCGTCTATGTAAAAAAAATAAACTTTCACTTATATACCAGGCCACCCCTCAATTTTTTTAGAGTTGTGTATAGTAATATTCTGGTAGAATTTGAACTTCATATTTCAACTGCAAGAGGATGTTCAACACCCACTAACCTCATAAGTTTGTGTATTTCATTCTAATTTTTTTATATGTTTGTAAAAAAAAAATAAATAAATAAAGACTTCCAAAATTAATTTCTTAGAAAAGAATAAAACATTATAGAAGTTAAAAATAGAAATGTAATCCTATTTTTTGTCTTTAATAATGCAAAATAGCGTCTAAAACTGATTTTTTCATTGTTTCTGATGGAATGCGTTTTCTGTTGGCTTCTATGACTAGCAGCAAGAATTTCTCTTCATCATTTGTTGTGATTGTATTGAAATTCCATTAAGCTTAATCCCTCGTTCTGCTCTGTCATTCACTACTTGTAAATTGTGAAGCCATTCTTTTCCCTTGGGATAGTCATTGTCATTTTTCAGGAGAAGGCTTTTCAATGATTTCCTTATATTCATACAAGATAAGAGTTCTGTTGTTGTTCTTGTTGCAAAGTCTGACAGTTGTACACCATCTTCTTTAAAAATCTTAAGTTCTCATCTTACATAACGCTTCTTAAGGTCTTCTGTAAATCGCTCTACAACAATTTGTCTTCTTCTATTTAAATTCTGTCAGAAAAGAAAGAAAGTCTTATGAAGTCATCAGAACCCTCAGACATGTGATGTTTCATCACTTTTCTAGAAGAAAGCGCAATCTCTTTGTCTGTTGATAGATAATTTTCAAGATCTTTAACTGTGTTGGAATAAATTCATCATCTGAAGGCTCAGAGTTTTCCATTACACTATTTAGACAACTATTGGGTGAACAGATAGTAGCTGAAGGTAAAGAGACTCTAATGCTTCATTCTCCTTTTATTCTCTGAAGAGAATGTTCATACTTTTTTTAGTAACTCTATCTTTTAAACCCATATACATTTTGCAATTGGTTCTTTGATTCGGAACAAAATTAGAATCTTTTTTAATTTTTATAACACCTTCATGACCAATATCAAAGAAAAGAGTCCAAGATATCTAACCACGCTTTATCGTTGGGCTGTAGAAAAAGACCTTTGTTTTTTTTATCAAAAGCAACTGAGAATGAATGTTTTCTAATTTTTTAATTATGTATGTGTTTCTTTTGCTTTGTAGGAATTTCAAATCTCTGCCATATCTGCATTAATTCTTTAACTGTCAAATGACTAACATTTTGTACCAATTTTGATTCTTTCAACTGATAAAGAACACGCTGAAGGATTTGTCTTGTCATAGTTGTTTCAATCTACTCAATTGGTCTACTGATCTTAGACCAATCAGAAAAATTCCATTACTAAGGAAAGTTGAAACCGGAGCGATTGCAAATTTTTACCTGTAAAATTTCTTTAAACAGAAAAGAATGGCTATTTTTCATAAAAGTGTTTGTCTTATTAACTGTCACATGAATAATGTTAGCATCCCATAACAGTAGATTAATACAGTAGACTCCCTTAAATCCGCGACCCTAAAATCCGCGTATTTTTTTAGATGTAAACAATGAAATTTACAGTTCAGTTGCAGGAACAAAATTCAAGATGGCGCCGAAATCAGCGACTACCGTCATGTTTTTTTTACTAAATTTTTTGCTAATCATTCTCTTTTGGTAATTATAGCTGATTTATTACTAAATAAATTTACATTACTTTTGATTCTGATATAAATTAGCATATCTATATCAAAAATTCCAGGGTTTGAAATGGAAAAATCCACGAACCCAAACGCTATTTTAAAATTATTGTTTGCAGATTTTTTTTTTTTTTTTAATTATAGACAAATTTATTTCTAAACATACAAAGCAGTATAATAAAAGCATTCAAGACACTAAATAACAATGAAAAAAGTTACAGAGAGCGTAATAAGCTATGTATACGTATCGATCTTATGATCGCTTTTTCCACTAGATGGCAGCATAGGACTTTTGGAATCGAATTGAATCGATTTCATCGGCAATAATTTAATTTTTTTCTAAATTTTTCTTATACATAATTATTTTAATAATTACTTGCGTTTAAACTAATAAATTATTTTAATATTTTACTTATTTTAATGTTTCACTTTATTGTAAGCATTCATTATAATTTCCCTGGTATAACTACCAATCAAATTAATGTTTCAAAAATGTAAGCAAATCAATGACCAGAAATTCACAAAATTCTAAAATCCGCACAACCTCTGGTCCCAAGCTGTGCGGATTTGAGGGAGTCTACTGTATTTTAATATAAGTAATGTAACCTAAATATAATTCTTGATACTTATTTAAAAGTAAAAACTCTTGTAATAAATAATTAAATGTATTTTAAATACTATTTTCATTTGTGATGTTTCACTTAGGAATAGCCATGAGCTAAATGTAAACAACTTTAGACAGATGTTTGCTGTCGGATGCAGAATTTGAAAATCTATAAGATAATTATTTAAAATAAAATTATCATGAAAATTAAATGACAAATTGTTTTCAATTGGTTGTAAAAAAAGTTGATAGAATTCTTGTTTTGGTTTAGTGCTGCCCGCAACTTTATCATGTAAATAATTCTCAGAAATGTTGCTACATATAATAAAATATTTCAGAAATATTTAAATACAAATATATATAACAAATTAAATTTATTCTAAACACTTCTGGAAAAATTAAATATTTCTGAAATATAAATAATTGTACCATTTCCTATGCTTCTGCTAAAGTTAAATTGTGGGGTCATTGAGCACCCTCTTAGAATCTGAGTAAGGAGCTAAAAATTTACCAGTATTATACTATTGATGAGTCTAAAAAAGTTAGGGGGTGGTCTGGATTCTAGCTCAAAAAAAGTTTTTTTGAACCACCTTAGTCCCAATGCCTTCAGCAGCGTTTAGTCCCCGCAGCCTAAAATAGCATATAAGGGGAGTGTTTCACACACGTCAAAGACTATCGAAAACGAAGTTGAATGACAAAACCCAGTAGTAATCGGGCCCATAGAACCTGAGATAAGAATGCACCTAAAATATTGCAGGATTTCAAGGTGAAAAAATTTAGTGCTGCCATCTATTTTCTGTATGTGAGTTTAGGTGTTAATATATATTTTTTGTTCAGTTGAGCTTTTTTTTCTACTTTAATTAAAAATCTTCTTGAGGCAAAAATAAACTGAAAGCAAGTATAAAAGTTTTTGTATTTAAAATATACACTATTATCTGTAATATCAAAAGAATTAAAAGTTTTAAAAAGCTTTCCTTCACATCGAAACAAGTGACAGAAATATTGCATTTTATCCTCAACATTTTTTACTATTTATTTTTTTTTTCATTAAGAAATAAAAAGGCAAGAATGAAAGTTTGAATATTTAATATATATACATTTAGCTATAACATCAAACAATTTTGATATTGTCAGAGGTGTCCTTCATCTCAATAGGAAAATTTCATTTTTCCCTCAAAAATTTTCAAAAATAATTTTTTTCTCATTAAGGAATAAAAATACAATTACTAACTTACGTCAATCTGTTATTTATTATTCATTCCTAATTATAAATAATTTTTAATATAGTATTTGCATTAAATTTTAATACTTAAATAAACAATCCTAAAATCTATTATTTTACATTTACTCATAGATGTGATCTACTTACAAAATGATTTTCGTTAAAATCTGTGACATGTCTGCCACAGGTGATTTGCTCATTTTGTATGGAATGACCCATATGTCATAGGCTTTGAGAACTATAGCACCAAGGCTGTTATCTCGAATGATCCAAAATCTTTCACTCTGTTTTGATTTTCGAGCAGCCCACAAACCAGAGCTCAAATGCACATTTACCCATTTTGTGGTTCCCAGCTGCTGCAATGACCGCTCCCCACAGAAAAAGCATCGATAAAGGTAGCGATAGCTGTCCTACAGCAGCAGCAAAAAACCTGTTTGTGGCATCACCTTGAACATCTCTATAACCTAATTTATTTTAACTTTATATTTCTAACAAATTCGATAATTAACATAAAATAAATCTGAAATTAAAGGAATATTCCTTATATTATTCACATCTATTACATTCATTTCTATCGTTTCAGTATAGAAGTATAAAAAATAAATGAATTCTCCAAGAGTATAATGCTTTGCTTTCAAAGGAGAGATTTTTCAATGCTTTCCCGAGCAGCTGGTTTTTTATAGCATCAAACTCAATGGAAGAATATTCTCCATTGTTATTTCATTAATTATTGTGAAAACATTAACGTAATTGGGCATTTTGATATGACGTCAAAAAGGTGGAACACTAATTCTTCCATCTGTGCACTCGGCTGCACATATTCTTGGCATCTTTTGAGTGGATGCATGTTTACCATATTGGCTTCTTTTTCGCACATTATGTGCTTGTCAAGTGCTTCTGTACAAGCTTTTTTTAATGAAAATGCTGAAGTGTCTTTTCTGACAATATGTGTAAATATGAATGTGCATTGTTGTTATCGTCTAACGTATATAGACAAATAAATGTAAACGAAGAAACTTATACTCATTAAGTGTTTTGTATATTTTTTCTGTTTAATTTTCTTTAAGAGTAGTTTTTATTTGGTATCTCGTATAATTTTATTTGTTTACGTCAATGTTAAAAATCTTTTAGTGTTAGATATGATCCTGTTATTTTTGCTCCTTATGCTTAGTTTAATTTTACGAATTTAATATTATGATTAAACAACTTGTAGTTATATGTAGAGTAATATTAACATATATTAGAGGTAGGATATATCTTCTGATCAATGACATAGGGTCAGGTAGGGTAAAGTGGTCAGGCAGTGTAAATTGCCATAATTCATAAAAAATGCTAAAATCCTGACTAATATAGATATTTGAATAATTTTCTTTTAATTTTAGATTTAGTAAGCATTGGTCAAAGTTTCTCACTCAAAAAACATTTGTAGAAACATGTTTGAGGCACCGAGCACTCATTTTGTCTGTCTTTGTTACAACTTGTTCCTTTAACTCTTATATTAACTTTTTTGCTGCATTTTGTTTGTTCCAAATTTTGTTAAATTGTCAGTTCAGAAAGCTTTACACATATCTCAAGAACATATTTTCATTTATAGCTAAGTTATATTTATTACAAATTTTATTTCATAATAGTTCTACAGTGAGCAAAAAAAATATTTGCACATCAGGTAAATTTGTTGTAGCATACGTATAAATAAATAAAAAGCAACTAAGAATTAAAAATATCAACACTTTTACAAAACAAATAAACATATTTAATATCTGACTTAATAATTATATTTAAAATATGAAAACATAAAAAAGTAGCATTTGTACTGCCAAAAAAATATTTGCACACTAGCAATAAAAATAGGACTAGAGGAATTATTTATAAGTTAAAAACAGTGCTAATATTTAGTATGCATGCCCTTTGCTTCAATTACAGCTTGTAATCGTCTGGGCATTGATTCTATTAATTTGTGACATGTTTCACTGCTGATTTGTAGCCATTCTTCCCTAAGAGCTTGCTTAAGTTCCGTTTTGTTAGAAATTTTCTTTTTCCTTATTTTCACATCCAAAATATGCCATAAATTTTCAATCAGATTGAGGTCTAGTGATTGTGGTGGTGTTTTTAATTGATTTTTTACATTATAAAGCAACCATAACATCATAATATATGCAGTGTGTTTCGGATCGTTATCCTGTTGGAAATAATATGAATTAGGAATTCCTAATTTCAGAGCTCTATTAGATAAATGTATTAATATATTGTTTATATTATATATTATATCGCAATATATTATTTATATACTCGCAATATATTAATATATTGTTTAGCATTCATATTGCCTTCAATAAAGGTCATTTCGCCAACTCCGTTAAATGACATACATCCCCAAATCATTACATGGCCACCGCCATGTTTTACAGTTGGTTTCAAGTTTTTAATTTGAAGATAAGTATTTGGCTTTTGCCATACAGTTTTCTTACCATCTGAGCCAAAAATATTGAACTTGCTTTCATTGAAAAAAATCACAGTTTTCCAAAACTCTAGTGGTTTGCTGACATAAGCTTTTGCAAATTCAAGTCTTTTCACCCTATTTGTTTCCCTAATAAATGGTTTTTTTGAGGGGCTCTTTCTCGACTATTTGTATCATGAAGAATATTTCTAAT
This sequence comes from Maratus speciosus, assembly GCA_963932465.1. NCBI lineage: Eukaryota > Metazoa > Arthropoda > Arachnida > Araneae > Salticidae > Maratus > Maratus speciosus. The sequence continues at coordinate 468,614,838 of OZ010798.1, forward strand.
TGATTGTGGTGTAAGTATTGTTCCCGACGTTGAAGCAACATTAACAGCCAATTCTCGAGCACTTAGGAAAAAGTCTTTTGAAGATTCTTTTATGATGGCTCTCCTTTGCTTGGTATTTAGCTTTCTTGGATGCCCAGTTCGTGGCTTATTTACTGTCAAACCAGTTTCTTTTTTCTTCTTTATTACATAACGAACACTAGAAAAGTTCAGATTTAATATTTTTACCTATTCCTCGGTAACTTAATCCAGAATTGTGAAGAAATATAATCTTCTCATGGGTAGCAACAGACAGTTCACACGTTTTCGGCACCATTAGAACAAAAACCGCCCAGAATCCCTGCTCCAGTTAATATATTATGTGACTTTAAAGTGTGGGGCTAATGCCCAGTAGCAGAAAGTGCATGACGCGCGTCGCAGATTTATTTTGAACCTTGCAGATAAATTTTGCCAACTTGAAAAAAAAAAAAAAAAAAAACGAAAATTCTAAGAAAAATTATCGCGAATTAGACAAATGGTTGCCGAAAAATATCAACTTCAACAATCGTTAGGATAAAAAATCTGTAATTTATAGCCAAAGGGCCACTATAAAAACGCGAATTTCGTCAGAAGATCCCGGGAAAAACATGAATTTCGTCCAAGGGGTTGTGGGAAAAATGCAAATTTCTGTCACAGGATCGCGAAAAAACACCAAATTCGTCAAAGGATCGCGGAAAGAATGCGAATTTAGTCAAACGATTGTGGGAAAAACGCAAATTTAGTCAAAGGATCGCGAAAAAACGCAAATTTCTGCCAAAAGTTCGCTGTACAAACTTGAATTTTATCCAAAAATCCCGAAAAAAAACGTGAATTTCGTTCCCGGGGCGCAAGAAAAACGCAAATTTCTGTCACAAAATCGCGGAAGAAACTTGAATTTCATCAAAGAATCGAGGAAAAAACACGAATTTAGTCACACAATCGCGGAAAAAATGGAAATTTCTGTAAAACGATCGCAAAGAAACACAAATTTCTGTAAAACGATCGTGAAAAAACGCAAATTTCTGTCAAAGGATCGCGAAAAACGCAGATTACTCAAATGATCACGAAAAAAAGAAAATATATGTCAAAAGATCGGAATTAAATTTGCGGAACTTCGTCAAAAGATCGCGAAAAACTCAAATTTCTGCCAAAGGATCGCTGTAAAAACGCGAATTTCGTCAATAGATCCCGGGAAAAACGTGAATTTCGTCCAGGGGCGCCGAAAAAACGCAAATTTCTGTCACAGAATCGCGGAAAAAACCCGAAGTTCGTTAAAGAATCGTGAAGAAAACGCAAATTTCGTTAAGGATCGTGCAAAAAAGCTCATTTTTGTCAAAGGATCGCGAAAAAACGGCAAATTTCGTCAAAAAATTGCGAAAAACGGCATATTTCGTCAAAAGATCGCGCAAATTTCATCAAAAGCGTGCGAAGAAAAACGCATAATTAGTGCCGGTAGTGGAGTTTCGCTGCCTGCACCACCCTACCTCTGTTGTAAACTTTCGGAAAATTTGCTGTGGATTTCAGAATTTTTTTTTTTACTCAGAATCACCCCTGGTATTAATCAGTAAGAACACTGTTTATTTTTACACTCATAATGTTTGTACATAAGAAAATGTAACACGCTACTCCCACAGACAGTTTTCATCCCACTAAATTGCTGTCGCAGACACAACCATAACTTTCTGCTACTGGGGGCTAATGTACTGCGGGACTGATATGCTAAACATTTGCATAATGTTCACATTTAATGCCTTTTTTAACAGTCAATGCTTCTTGTGCAAATACTTTTTAGATATGAGAAAATATTAATTTATTTTTTAAAATGTGTAATACAGTCGAACTTGCTTATAACGAGCGTGAAGGGACCGTGATAATTTGCTCGTTATAACCGGGTGCTCGTAAAAAATTATAAAAATTCATGCATACTTACTTTATTATACATATTTATTTAATTTTTTATTTCTGTACAGTACAAAAAAAGTTGGTTAATTTGATTTGAAATGTCTTATTGTCTCGTTCTTGTGTTATTGTTCTTCGAAGAAGACTCATGGTGCGAAAAGCATCATCATTTGGACCCCTGCCTTAAAAAAAAGTAAGTTTTTCTGCACACACAAAAGCCATTGAGTATGTTGGGGTCGGTTCAGCTTGAAATTTTTCACATTCGTCGTTATCATCGTCAGTCTCAAGATTTATGACTCATCACTAACTTTTGGTTGACTTCAGATTATTAAAGGAATTTTTCGAAGAAATGATTATCTGAGTAGGAGAGGTTGAAGTCAATAGAAATTTTAAGAATCCCAAAAATATTACTTACTATAACCGGGGTTTACTCATTAAATGCGAGTTATGATCCCAAAGATTTAACATTGTACCAACCAAGTATTTCTGATTTGCTCATTAAATCCGGGTTCTCGTTAAATCAGGGCTCGTTATAAGTGAGTTCGACTGTATTACTGTTTAAGGAAAATGGGTAGTTATTTTTATTTTCTTCTTATTTAAATAAAAGAATAATTAAGAGAATAGTATCAAATTTGCTTTCTATTGTTACTTATGCAAAAAATCGTCAGTGTGCAAATACTTTTCTTGCTCACTGTAGTTACATCGGGTAAAGTGGTCATAGTGTTAGGCTTAACTTATAGATATTTGATCCGAGTTAAGCTATTCATTTCCACAATGCCGATTTATTAAATATTAGTAATTATTAAAAACTAACTGCAAATAATTATTATTTAATAATACTTTATAATATGGGAGTTTAAAAAGGTAGGTTCAATTTTTAATAGGTTCAGAATAGTGTTTTTTACTGATAGATATTTTAGAGAACTTTTAAAACGTAATTATTTTTTGTTGTTGCAACAAGGGAGCAAATTTTTTAAATAAGGGATAAGAGGGGTGCTATTTTGTAAACCTAAGGGCACGCAGGGTGCAGCAGCCTCCTGAAACTGTCTGGGGGAAACTCTGGGTCTTGTGTACAAAATTAAGTAAAAAATACAGATTTTGAGGTGATTGAGGGTGCAGCTACTGTATCTTCTCAGCTCCCTTCTTCTTGAATATATGTCCCTGATAAATGCTGTTGCATTGCATATGTATCATCAGTGGTTTTTACTTTTATGAGTGGTCAAATTTTATATGTGTAATCCAAGCTGATGCATGAGCAATATAAAACGTGGGAAAAAAGTGCATATTTATTCTTACTATTTTCGACAGTGCTTGCTTTTATTTGTATTTGATTTTGTTGCTTTTCTAAAAAGTTACAACCAAAATGTATATTGGGATGACTTTTATATAATAGACAGATTATTTTTTGTTTACTCCCAATTTTTATTTGATTGATGCTTATAGGGGCTGAATTTTAGTTACAGTAATGCACAAAAAATTGTAATGATGCCTAGTTATGGATAAGTAATTAATCTAGTAGACTTATGATGGCTATGCGATGCAGTGTTTGTATTTCATTCTACAGTAAGGGTTTGACATAATCATTGTATATATAACAGGGCCGAAACTAGCCTTTTTTGCGCCCGGGGTAAACATGGATTTTGGTGCCCCCCTTCCACGAAGTATATTTGCAAAAAGAATTTTACTAATTTTCTAATAGCCGACTTATTTTAAAATTTAAAATATGTAATACTGAACTACGTAATCTACAACGGCGAATCCAAGGGGGAGGTCACTTGGGTCATGACTCTCCTCTGAACACCAACAAAAATATTCTAAAGCTCATTTTTAAAATGAAATGTACAGTAGAGTCCCGCTTAACCGAGTTTCCGCTTTAACTGAGTTATTTTCTTTTGATGGACTGATAGCTTCCATTATTAATGAAGTGTTAAGTAAAAGAGCAATTATAAAAAGTTTCCATTTTTTCTCATTCTGACCAGAAAACCAGAGTTCTAACTTTTTATGGCTGCTCTTTCATCTTCACCTAACACTTCATTTATAATAGCTGTTTCATATTATGGAAGACATCAGTCCATCTGCTTAATGATCTCAGTGATAGCATTTATCAAATGAAATACCAATTTACTTATGATTGCAGACCATATAAACATTTTTATTTTGGCATTGATCCACTGTCGCATTCAACTCCACTTTTCCTACACAATAATAAAGTAAGGTACGCAATATGACTTAATAAGCTAAATGAAAAAATATATTTTAATAATAATAATTTTTTACAGGCTATTTAACAATATTTTTTTCTCTTTGATGACACTGTTGTAGGATCATTAGCGTCCCGTTTCAAAAGAATATCATTATCCTGAATAAACGAGGTATCTGCAAAAGAAATTTACAAAAAGAATTTTACTAATTTCTAATAGCCGAATTATTTTAAAATTTAAATGTAATCATGAAATACGTAATGCTGAACTGCGTAACCAGCTTTGTCTAATATTGATTCATTAAAACCTTTAAAAGGGAACCCAAAATATTCCGCTTTATACAGGTTTCCCTCTCAGCAGTTGCAATTGCTAGTATTCTTTCTGTACTTTTTTTCATTTAAGACAGGATTCCATTATCCTATTTTAATGCATTTGTTTCAAATTTTCTTTTGGATTAACATGTAATTTTTTCATTTAAAACAGGATTCCGTTATCCAGTTTTAATGCATTTGGTTCAATTTGCATTTTGAATTTTCCGGCTGTGAGACAATTTTAGCCAAATTTCATACTATATATTTTTTGGTATCAAACGACAAAAAAATCTTTATTTGGCGCCCCTTCGCCTTGCACTCTGGCGCCCGGGGCACATGCTCCCTCTGTTCCGTCTAGTTTCGGCCCTGATATATATATATATGAAATTTGGATAAAAAAGTCTTGCAGCCGGAAAACTGACCAAAAATAAAAAATAATAAAAACTGTAATAAAAATAGAAAAAGTAAACACTAATACGGTTGGAATTCAACGTCAGCACTTCTAAGCCCCTCAAAAAAAAACATTTAAAACTATTAAATTGCAAACGAGAAATTGTAAAAGGAACGCTTCCATAGGTTTAACCTTAGCATTCCAGTTTCTTCGCATGTGAAGTCTCACGCGAAAACATTTGCACGCTCATGTTAAACTTACAAAAGTGTTCTTTTCAGAATTCTTTCTTGAATTTTAATATTTATTTATTTTTTCATATGATACCGAGGTCGATATCTAACGATGTCTTTGTATGACTAATTTAGTCTCATAATTCATATAACTATGACATTAAACGCCTCAATACTACAACTATCATAAAATTTTTGAAAATAAAATCTTCATATACGGAATCTGGTCCTTAAAGAAAAATTATATATTTTTAAGAGAAAGAATATGACCAGTTATACTCCCTAAGATGGAAACCTGTTTAAAGCAGAATATATTTCGGTTTGGTTTTCAAGGTTTTAATGAATCCATATTTGAAAAATCTGATTACTTATTTAATGATTACACACTTAAAATTTTCAAAATCTGGCTATTAGAGATTTATTAAAATAATTAACGAGGGGTGGGGCAAAATATGCATGAATTTTGCCCACCCCCTTCCGAAAGGCTAGTTTTGGCCCTCAAACACATAATTTACTGCTACCAATATATAGAAGTTGACATACATGATTAAATCCGTGGGAAACATATGAATAATCGGGGGAGAACTACGTTTTTCACGGTTTTTAAGAAAATTGAAAAAATTGTCTTACTTTTGAAATGGCGTACTGCGCTTGCTATTGGGTGTATAAAAAAATTGTAAATATGAAAGTTGTAGAGAATTTTGTCTTCTTTAATATTGTAATTGACAAAAATTATGCTACTGCAACGACTATTGAGATATTTAAAAAAAAATCGAAAAAAGTCCCAAAATTTTGTTGTTTTTCGGCCACAGAAAATTTAGCCTTAAGAAATTTTGTTGGAAAACTTGGTTTTTCCATGTTGGCATCATTATAAACAATTCAGAAAAGAAAAAAAATCTTCTGCCCGATTTTTTGTAAGGTAACCCCCCTTTTTTTGTACATTTCCCCTGGACTATTATAGCACCCCCTGCAGTTGTCTATTCTCACCCTCTCTAAAAATGTTCCTGTAATCAAAAAAATATATCAAACATTTAATAAAAAAATTACTGTGGATCCACAGTATATCAGTTACATCATTTGGTTTGCAACCAAATCTCTGAAAACATGTGCCAATATACTTTCCAAAAAGTGATACTATGAATTGAAATACCAAGCTTCAGATCTATCAGACAAGTATGTTTTACACTAATAGCCAAAACTTGTAACAGATGTAACATGAACATCCAACCGCTTATGAAATTTGTCTGGTGTGAAGAATCACCATGCTTTAAGCACTTTTATACACACTTTCACAAATAACCAAGTGATCAGTCCAATATCGTAAATGAATGTACTGTTATATGGTCTACAATGTACTAATCACAACATTTGTAGCATAGCAGTTTTTTTTTTTTGCGCTAGTAAGTCCACACTCATAACATTTTATGTCAAACAGTACATTTCTTTCATTGCATTATATAGCAGCACATTGTCTATACTAAACCATTAGAAATACATGTCAATTATAGTCGCATTTTAAAAAATGCTTATTTGTCTGTTGGTGGAATGCTTAACCGAATTGCCTTGCAGCTCCTGCAGTGTTCATTTTAAATGGGTAATTCTATTGGATTTTTTGTTTTTCATGACAAGATCTTTTCAACAATACCACTCTTATCAAAATCGGCGACTAGAAATTTAAATCATCCCCTTATAAGAGATAATGTTGCTATTTTTTATCCTGTGGCTCTCAAAAATCTAGTAATCTAAAATATACTGTAAAAAATTCCCATAAATATGTAAGCACTATCCATTAAAAGAATCTTAATTGTATGGTAAGAAATATTAGATTTTTTTTTTTTTTTTTTTTTTTTGTAGATTGGATTTTATAGATTTTTACACAGGCTGGACCCATGCCTGGAAACTTTAGCCTGTGCAGACCTCTAGTAAAATGCTCCAAAAACTTAGAAATTGTATTTAATTTTAATTATTTATTTATTAAAATACTATATTCTTCTAAAAAGTGTACAAAATAAGAGAATAAATATGGTAAATTACCTAGCTGATATTTGATAGAAAGATATTGTAGTTAACCCTTTTAAGGTTCTGGCATCCTAATAATAATGTATTTCTTTACATTGACTGTTATTTTGTAGTTAAGATTACTTTTGTTATTATCTGCATGCAGTAATGCTAGTAAATGTCTGCACTAGTGTTGCCAGGTGTGCCGCATAAATCGGGACTTCAAATGTTCTGGACACCATTATGTAATTTTCTTCGCTTTATCTAATGGCAAAATTATCTGAGATTAAAGATGGTGAAATAAAATGTAAGAAATTAGTGGTATCCAGAGTATTTGGAACCATGATTTACGTAGGACATCTGGCAATATTAGTCTGTACATTAATTATCACTTCATTTATGATTCAGCTTTTAATGATAAAAAAACGTAGTTAGCTTATAGCTTTATACACTGCTACCAAGACTTTTAATTCAAACCAGTGTTTCATTCTTTAACTTTAAAAATAAGGGTTACTTGTCCAAAGCAGTAATTTATGATAAAAAGTCAAAAAATGCTAAAGCTATTATACTACAGGTTTGTAAAATCATGATATTTGCCGAAATATGAAACATGTCCAATATTTTGATGTCTGATAGTTTATATATATATATCTGATATTTTCAAAATAGTCAACTTACAACAGATTATAAATATTTCCAGACAATATATATATATTAGAAAATAAAATAATACTGCACTTAGTATGAAAATTTAATAAAACAATGTTCTAGATTTATTTTTCTTTCTTTCCACTTACAAAAAACCTGAAGCTTAACTAATTGAAAACAGAATCAGGTTTCCAAACAGTTAAACAAAACTCATCAAAAACAAAATATTATAGGATCAAGTATCAAGGAAATTTTATGCTTTATAAACAAATTTTTAAATACAAAATATTTTTTTAATCGAAAAATTTGTAGACAAATTAAAGCTTGCCTGCTTTTTCATTGGAAAAGATTATATATTTTCTTTTTTGGCTAAAAAAGTCAATGAAAAAGCAAAAGTTCTTTGTCTACAGAACAACACAGTCAATAACAGTTGAAAATTTATTTACTCTTGTTTTAAATGAAAATATCATGCACAACAAGATTTTAAAACTAAATATCAAACATCATGATATTTTAAAAACAAATATTGGATATGTATCATATTATAATCTATATATCCATTGATATATATCATCAAACCCTTATGTATAGTTATCCTATTTGTAATATGACATTTTCCAAACATCTTCAAAAATTCTTCCATAGCTTAAGTAAATAAAATAACTACATTTGTTAGATTTCAGTAAAACTTAATTTTTGTCATTTGGATAGCTACTTTAAATTTTTTAAACTTAAAAGTAACTTTCTTTAAAATGAAAAAAAGAATTTGTACCCAAGAGGTTTAATGTTTGCAAATTTAAAAGAAATTTATATGCATACATTGGAGAAATAACTCTCAGTTTGTATTTATTGAACAAAACATCAATTTGTACTTATTGAAGAAAACAATTTAAAATAAAGACTAACTTGTTGAAGAAGAATTACAAATATATCATGCAATATTTACCATTCTATTGTATAAAATGTCAAAAATACTATTTAAATTTCAAAACTTTGAAATATTACTAACATATCTATCTCACTTTAAATATTGTGCGAATATCATAGTATAACTGCATACATACTTTCACAAATGTAATTTAGTGTTAATACTATGCATCTCAAGAATAAATATATCTCCAATATACAATAAGACATGTAGAGAAAGAAAAAGTGAACAAAACAATTTTCTGGGGGTATCGGCTACTTCTGAACACATTTTCTTAGTGACTGTTATGGTACAGATATCCCTGTCTTCATTTGAAGACTTTAGATGATAAAGGTGGCCATTAAATAAAGAGAATGATAAAAGGTTAACCCATTTATGCCTAGCATCCCATTTTTGGGACGCTTCGGATTTTAATAAATTTGAATAATTTTCTTCTTTAACATGAAAATTGTATGAAATGATTATCTATAAATGTCTTTATTTGTTTTTGAAAGATGGTAGCATAAGGTGGATATTTAATTGCTTAAAATGAAGGGGTTTTTTCAGAGTTTATAGATTTTTCATTTTCAACACGTAAAAAGTTTATTTTTGTTTTATCTACCAGTTATCCCAGATAAATAAGTCATAATCGTAGCTTGTAGACTTCTTTGAAATACATGTTTTTTTAAATTGTGAAATTGTGTGTTCAAGACTACTTTTTATGTATTTTTGTAATGTACAAAATATAGGGTGCTAGGCACGAATGGGTACATATTTTTATTAGCCATTTATGGGACAGTTATTTATGTAAAGTCTTTTTCAAGATGATTATGAAACAATTTGATTTTAAGCCTCAAATACAATTATTCTTAGTTTATTATTACTAATAGAGTAGAACCTCGATTATCCGAAGTAATTGGGACTGACCCTCTTTCGGAAAATCGAAATTTTCGGATCATCGAGAAGACTTTAATTTTAAGGAGAAATATATGCAATATTTTGTATTATGGTAACAAGTTCTTGATAAAAATAAAGCAACAAGGGTTTGAAAAAGTGTTTTGTTTCTCGCAGTTTCGATTGCCTTTGCTTTGAAGCTCTATTCACAGAATTTTTTAATAGTATTAGTTCACCAGTATCACAGTCTTTCTGCTGCTCCAGCCATGCCAAACTTTTTGCAAAACATTCAAAAGCTTCAGAATTGCTAATGTGTTCATTTTCTTTGTTCCACTCCACAGCTTACAGGAGCTCAAGTTAAATTCAAAGGAACTCTAAGAAAGGGGATCGAAAATATTTATATATACTCGTAGTTCGGAAAGGACCGCTTGCACACAAGGAATATAATAGTTAAAAAAAAAAAAAAAAAAAAAAAAAAAAAAAAAAGCTTTCAAAATGGATTTTGCACACAAGGGATGCGATAGAAAAAACAAAGCTTCAAAAATGGATTTCGGTTAATTAAGAGTTTCGAATAAGAGAGGTTCTACTGTACTTATAATGTTATTAGTCTCTGTAAACAAATATCTAAATTTTTTTAGTAATTCATAAAAATACAAATCATAGTACATAATATACAATTTAAAAGTTTATTTTATATAAATATAGACAAGACATATAATTATGCATATTATATTATTACAAATATTATGCATATTCCCATATTTAGCATGTTTACATTTTATCAAATAAATACAAAAAAGTTTTAGTGTAATTTTTCTTTTAGTATTTTTCCAGTTCATTTTGCAACATTTTAAAGTGACTTTACCAACAAATTTGAGAAAATAAAATTCAAGCACAAATGGGTTAACCATATGACTGAAGATAATCAATGGTCCTCTACTATAGGTTAAATTATTATTAGAAAAAATGTAATATTCATAGATATTTTAATGGATAAAGGATACATTTGACAGACCCAAATAGATATTTGGAACTTTACACAGAGCTGTAGCTAGAAATGAATAATGGGGGGGAGGGTCAAGAAAATCTAGGGGGGAGGGGCTTATTTTTTCTTTTCTCTCTCTCTCTCTCTCACTCTGATGCATGCATGCACAAACAAACACACCCACAGATATATATGATCAAAATATTATACAGAAAGATAAATTAGGTGCATATTCACATTGTAGGTGCTATGTTTCTTATTAAACTGTTTGTAATAACTTCATTTTATGATAAGAAAAGAATAGGAAACAGAATGAAAAATTCGAGTGCATAACTAGTGCAAAATTATACATCATATTAGCTTCATATGTGCAAGTGTTCAAACACTTATTTGCACGTTTTGTACAAATACTACAATTTAGTACTTCTGCAAAACTGCGGGCCTCAAAACTAAATTTGATTTTTGAAAAGAATTTCATTTGGATTTTCAGAACAGAAATTCATTTAGTGACCTTGGAATCTTTTCCAGGGGAGACTCAAAATGTTTTAGGAGGGGCTGAACCTGACTTTACCGCTTAATTTCTCAAAATAATGACCATTTATCATCTTAGCTCTTTATTTGTATTTAGTTTATAGCAATTTTTTATTTTAAGAAAGAAAATTATAAAGTATTTTATGGGGATTACTACTTTTACAGTAACATATCACCATGATTGGTGTTGCCAAGTGCCCCGATCTATATGGAACATCCCAATTTTCAGGGGTTCCAAAACCTTCCCATGTAACCACTGGACGGGATGCCAAAAGTTCACATTTTTCATGTTGCACATCGTGTTTGCTCTATCAATCAATTCTATTGGTAAGCATGCACCTAAAAAATACAAGCTTTATCCTGTATTTTTGGCACTGGAAAATCTTGGTTTACAATGAAAACCAATGGACGCAGTTAGAGATTTTTTGCAATTTCCCAAAATTTGATTTTCTGGATAAGGCGGATTTTGAAACTCATGTCCTCATACCAATAATGGAAAATTTTTATAGTCCCTTTTAAAGGAATACCAAACAAATCTTCCTACTTACAATCAGTTCGATATACTGAAATACTGAAGCCTAAATTAACAGGGCCACGAGGAATGCCGAATTATCTGCAATCATATCTGCCATTTTTACTCGTGGTCATGTACTGCTTACTCAGGGTTCCTACACAATTCTGGTAAAAAAATTCCCTGACTTTTCCCTGACCTTTCTGAATAAAAATTTGGCTTATATACTGGTGTAAAACCCTTCACAACAGACAACTTTAATCTATATTAATGCTAAAAAAAAGTATATGAGGTAATAACTGTCTGATTTTTAATTATTTTTCAAATTATGCTATTGTTATTAGTTTGCATAAATTTTATATAAAGATTTTAGATTGGATAAATGATAAATTTAAAATTTCTTCATTTACGACAATAATCGAGATTCTGATGGAAAAGTAGTACCGTAATTTTGTACGTACACGCCGCTCCCACTGTAAGCGGCGCATCGCTGAAAATACATTAAATTTTTTACAAATTCGGCAGAAGCGCCGGACCTACCATAAGCGCCGCACTGTCGAAAAATAGGTTAAAAAAACGAAATAGCTGTGTAAGCGGCAAGGCAAAAAAGTATTAGCAAAATCTGATTAAAATTAACAAAAAATATTGATAAAATCTTATAAGAAATATGATTCCTGTAATGTTTGCAATTCCTAAATATCGACAGATTTTAATTTATCTCGTAATTTTTGCCCTAGATTCCCATGCTACGTTTCTTTCACCCGCTTCCTTTTTTCAACATGCAAACCGCCGATCACCATGCCGCCGATTCTGCATTTGTTTTGATTTCTTAGTTGCTCGGTTGAGTTGTTTGATTGTAGCGCTATTTATCTGCGACATTCAGCAATAAATTCATTGCGATCGCACTTGTGATTAACTTCATACCAAAATTTATTTTAAGTCAATTAAACTTTAAAATAATTTTCTTTAACATTTTTCTTTAACTTTTATTTCATATTTACTATTAATTCATTAAAAGTGTTATGTTTCCTGTATTCATAAGTTTAGTTGATTGAATTTGGCAACAGTCAGTGATTGTTTACTTCTGCGTGCATGCGCGACGCTGTGTAGCAAGAATTAAGATAGTCAAAATATGATTAAATTCGTCTTTTAACGTTTATAAATCTTTTATTGAATGTTTATAAATGCTTTTCCAAAAATAGTTAAAAACTTGGTTTAAGATAAAAAGAAGATTTTAAAATGTGAAATCGGCGTATACGGCGCATCAGCGTAAGCGCCGCTCCCAGCATTTTTAAAACTTTTTTTTACGTATGCTCTGTGGCGCCTACGTGTGAAATTACGGTACATCAAAAATTCCCTGACCACTTCAAATATTTAAGAAATTCCCTGGCTTTTTGTCTAAATTTTTGAATTCCTTGACTTTTCCCTTAACCATAGGAACCCTGTTAGATGGAAACCTGTCTAAAATGGAATTTTTTTCCAGTTCCTAGTGATTCTGCTTTCATGGATTTTACAATACTTGATTTAGTAAATCCTGTGTAAATGGATCCTATTTATAATAAAATTCTGTTATAAAAGTAAAAATTTCATTGTCTCTACAATAAGAATACTATACAATTATATCTGCTAAATTAGAAATTTATTTCAGACACCAGCACTTCAGTTTTCTCCAGTTTTACTGTATAAGATTGTTATACAGTCAACTCTGTGAAATCTGCAGATGTATAATCTGCAAATGTCTATTATCTACATCTGCACTACATGTTAGAATGTAAACAATGAAAATTGTCATTAACAATTAAACTCAAAAAGTTATTATTATTTTTTTTTTAGTTATCTATTTTCCAATGAATAAATATTTAAATATAAATTGGATATAAATATTTAAATTTCCTTGAGTAACAAAATTTTATCTCGGAGCAAGAAGTAATGAGTGTTCATAGACTATGGAAAAAAATTGTTGACAAAACCAAAACTGTATCATCAGTAAAATTTTATAATTTTTAAAAAAAATTAATTTACTTATTAAATATAGTAAGACAATTTTAAATTATATTTTCCTATTCTATTGTAATTTTTGTATAACTGTTTCTAATTTATAGTCAAATTTTAAAAAGTAAAATGTAAACGAAGGAATGATCTATAATCTGCAAAAATGGATAATCTACAAAAACCTTGGTCCCTATGTGTGCAGATTTCACAGAATTGATTGTATTTATTTAGTACTATTCATAATTTTATTTGCTTGCTCAATGCTTCGCCAAATCAGAAGATTCTGATAGAAAAATCAAGAACTCTTTCTTTTATATAATTCTTTCTTTTATTCAGGCGATAAATCGCCAAACATTGTTCCTGTCACATTTTCTTCGTATTTCCTTAATTTCATGTAAAATATAATCCCTTCGCTCATTTTATTTAAAATGCATAACTTTAATTTAAAACTCAAACATTTAAAATTTATGACTTTCACTTATTTCTTTAAAAAAAAGAAGGAAAAGAAAAAAAAATTAATAAATAATACCATAAATCAAGACATTTAATGAAACAGCACCGAAAAATTGGCAAGAAATTACAATTAGAAAAATAAAACTGTTAAAATTTCCATAAAATACAAAATAACACACAAGACATGCTTCAACAGCCCATGATCAGTCAAACTAAACATATATCCAAAAGCAGGCAAGGTCACAAACGAACAGAAAGGGCAGAGAGGATAACTTAAGAAGAATGCGATATGTGGCGCTAGCTGAAAAATAAAAACCCCAATCACAGAGGAGCACATGCAGAAAAGGAAAGTGTTATCAAAATGAAAGAAAAAATTAGCAGAAAAGAAACAAGCAACAAAAATAAATACATAAAAAGAGAAAACACAAGAAAAACAAAATAAATAAAATATATTTTTAAAAATATTAATAAACTGGAAAGACACAAGAAAAGAGAGGGAGGGGGGGAGAATTACAAAATTAATTCCCAAGCTGAAGAGGGAAAAAGAGATGATGAACGATCACTGACAATTTTTTTCAGAATTTTTTATAATAAAAAATGCTTCATGAAAATCCAAGTGAGAGGGACAGGCAGCAGAAGAAATAATTCTGGCAATGGAGAAATTGAAACAGTGACTTGAAGTCCAACTATGAAAGGCAATCGAAGGTTTAGAAATTTCTTGATTTGATTGCTATAAGAAGTACCAGATTAAGTGGTATTTCTGCTCAATTTCACACCTGCAATGCCCCCCCCCCTTTTTTTTAAAGGAAAACAAATCATTGAGCTGCCATTCGTACATAATACACAGAAATCCCTTCTTCATTAATAAATGGAATTAGACAAACTCTTGTTTTATCATCTGTGGTGAGGGGATCAATTTTTGTGCAGGAAATACTCTTTAATGTCTATGGTGAAATCTCACAATGAATTGGATACTGAACAATTTGAACTTTATTTTGAAGCATTCAAAAGATAAAAATGATCTAGATGAGATCGAATCTTAACTGTTTTAATCATTTTTTAACACTACTAACCATGATAATATTTTATTAATTTGTATATTTAAAGCATATAATATTCCAAATTCCAATTAATATTATTCAAATTTTATGGTTTTATCCACCTCCCCCCCCCCCCCCCCTTTTTTTTTTTTTTGCCATAAAAGTCACTATGAAAAAGTAAGTGGAAATAACAAATAACTATTTTTTGTACTTTTACACAAGTTTTAACTTGCATATCAGACCTATTAAATACAGTCATTTTTCTTAATCTATACACAGACATCAGAACCACAGACTATTAAATATAAATTAGTGCTATATTTTACAATTAAAATTAGGTAAAATGAAAATTAATAACAAAAACAGAGTATACATAGGAACGCATCAAAAAGCTTTCTCATCCAAACACATAAACAAAAGGCAATCAAAACAGTCAAAAGCACAGACTTCTATAACCAATAATAAATTTCTATAACTCTACTGACATTTCACAATCAACATTAGTACATTTGCTATCAGAGTCTAAGAAAAATTGAACACTACAGCCAAAACATTTAATATGACATGGATTATCATTCATTAGAATACTTTTATATATCTTGTTTTATGTTTGCATAGATGACATTCCACAATAGATTTTTTACTCGAATCTTCATGCGCCAGATTTCTGACACTATGATATGTTCCTGGTGACAGTGCACTATTTTAATATTTTTAGAACTTTTTAATACAGTAAGGAACCATTTATCCAAAATGGTTTGTCCCAGGTGTATTCTGGATAAGTTTTTTAAAAAAATATATATAACTGTATAGTGGCTTACTTTCCATAAGTATGCCCCATAATTTAAATAAGGACTCATTACTTCAAAAGGACACTCCACTCTGAGAATTTAGTAGAAAAGAACGTTTAATGAAACTTCTGTACTACACAACACATTTCTATTTACACGATGTACATATTTACATAACTTACAAGGAAGGTCTCCATACTGGGCATACTCAGAATATGTTGAAAAAAATGCTAGTGAAAGTACTCATGTATGTAATAAAAGATCAGTTAAAATTAGCGGCAGAATTACAGTAGAAAATCTGTAAAAAAATAACATACTTTCGAATAATTGGCGTGAAAAGACGAAAGCGGCACGCAATTTGACAAGCAGCAGTTTTCCTCGCCAAAAGCAAACAATTTTAATGAATCTGAAAATTGTTTGTTAATTGATTTTGAGAATATGCGGTATTTAATGAATTTAAACGTAAACCATGAAAGAATTTATTATTATTATTATTACATTTTGTATTATACTTGTTGCTTGTTGCCGGTTTGAACGAAATTTTGCCATTGTTTTATTCTCCAATCCACAATTTTTTTAATTTAAACGGCTTTATCGGTTATAAAAATAACTTTCAACGCCAGATGAATAATGCTGCCGTAATACATTTCCATACCGAAGAAGTTGTTTCCATAGCAACAAAGTTGAATGAACAGTGCTCGATGGGGCATATTTTTGAGTTTGGAACAATTTTAATCAATTTAAATTTTGTTTTAAATCGTAAAATATGATAGTTAAAATTCATTATAAGTACATATAAATATATATGACAAAACTATAGTTAAAACAAACTAAAAATGACAAAGCTAAAGTTATTTAAATTAAACTTATTTAAACAAATTCAACATAAAAAGTTTTTTCCTTAAAGAGTATTCGACAAGCGTATTTTTTTTAAAAACTTAATTTCTTCGCCAAACGGTGATAAGTCGCTAAATAAGCGAAATTTTCATTTTTTTTTTTTTTTTTTTTTTACGGACGTTCTACCGAGGTTCCGCCAAAATTTTTTTTTATAAACATATACCCATGGGAGAAGAACATTCTGTATTTTTTTCAGATTTTACTGAGTATGCCCGTATGGAGTTGTTAGTATTATTAGAAGAAATCCACTCAGGGTGGGGGGTGGGTGGGGGTATAAATAATAACACAATACGCGTATATTACACAACTTCTTCGAATCACATCCCATGCCATGACAAACTCTGCGGGGAAAACAAACAGCAGGTAAGAATGGGAGATGGGGGAATATTCCAGCTATTGCTGCCACCTATTGTAATGATCTTTAAATATTAATCGTTGCAACTGGTTGATAATTAAAGCAACATCCATTTGATCAGATTTGTAAAATATATGTGGCTGTGACCAGTGGCACCAACTTATATGGGCCCATCAGCGTGAACCAACTCAATAATTTGATTTCTCCGCCCACTCATTTTCAATTAATTTATTTCATTATTTATTTTATCGTTGAAATGAAATTTGGTTTTATTGACCTTCTCAAAATAATTTTGTTTGAAAAATAATCATGAATTAGACTTACAACAGCAATAAAATGCCTTTATAGTTAAATTTTTCTCAAAAACAAATTTCCTGCATATTTTGGGCATCGGTTTTAATGTGTCTTGAATTGATAAAACCCTTAAATGACTAAAATGCATGTTTTTTTGACTTTTAGTTTTTTGCACTTTCATAGTAAGTTTTATGTTATTTACAATAAATATTAATGTATTTATAAGGAAGAACTTGTGAAAATATAATTTAATAAAATTATTTATTAAATTATAATAATTTTGTTTTGCTTAGAAAAAACATAATTTAACTTCTAATTATCATTTTTAGTCATTCGCTCTTCCTCGTCTCTCTTTCCAAGGGAAAAAATTCTAAGTATTGTTTTACTCAAAAATTTTTGAACCCACCTAAATTTTTTCAAAAGTTAGCGCTATTGGCTGTGTCATTGTTTTTGTTTTCTAATTAATTATTAGATTACTCAAATTAAGAATCATATCCAATCAAAATAGAACATTAATCACAGTTTGAAAGAAAGCAATTTATAGAAATATTTTGTAAGCAACAATAAGAAATTCCTGCCGGCTTTGCTTACAGGTGCAGTAGATTTTAAAGTCAAGTACTAATTTCACCAACAAAAACTGAATCAAGATTACAGATTAACCCAATTTAATTTTTTTTTTTTTTTACCTGGCCGCTTTTGACGAGTTTTTTATTTCATTTTTTTGTAAGACCTGGTTTTGTAAGAATCATGTTAATATGATTATTTTTTCACTGTTCCCACTTTTTATCTCTAATAGTTTAAGAACCGGCAGCTCAAAAACCTATGTTATCAAGCACAAGAAAAAAACCTGTTATTTTATGGAAGAGTAGAAGTAGGGGAATCTAATGATCCATGTCTGCCGGAAGTAAAGTGGTGCATAAGACAAAAATTAATACCATCAGTGTTTGACTCATAGGTTTATCATTGTGTTTTCCTGCTCCCAGTCCTCCATGTTTTTATATCTTTGTTTGTAGGACAAACACAATGATAAGCCTACGAGTCTGTTACTGATCGTAATTAAAATCTCCCGTACGAGGGCGCTGCGTCAGCGCCGTAATTTTATTTATTATTCCAATCGTCTGCGTGTTGACGATAGATTGTAATTTAGTTACGAGTGAGTGGAAACACTGAATTTTTGTTGTTGTTGTTATGGAGATAATGGAATGTTTGATTTGGAAACGGCCAGAGAGACTGTTTCACTCTTAACAATTATTGTTTTAAAATAAAGAAATATACAGTTCACTGCGAAGAGTTCGTTAAAAATGGTGTCATTGAGTAACATATTGTTTTATTCTTAACAGAGTCAACCACTAGTGGTATTCATTTTTGGCTTATGCACCACTTCACTTGTGGCAGATGTGAATAATTAGATTTGCCTACTTTTACTCTTCCATAAAATAAAGGTTTTTTTTCTTGTGCTTGATAACATAAAGTTTTGTGCTGTCGGCTCTTGGACTATAATTAATAATTACTTTTGTAATTGGACCCACAGTTAAGATTATATATATATATATATATATAGGTAGATATAAAAGGTTACAACAATAAAATAGTTTTTAGCCAAACCAACCTCACTAAAATATACCAATTAGCATGAGGCTCGATTATGGAAGTTATGGGGTTTTGCCGGTTTTCACAAAACCCCTCCCTATTTGCACACCCTTGGACTGATTTGGCCCATTTGCAATCCCCGCTGAGAAATTAGCCATATCAATGTTTTCGTTGAGTTTGAAGACGATCCATGCATAATTGCGCCTTTTATCGTGCAGACAAAACATATATATTTATATATATATATATATATATATATATATACTAGTATTAAAAAATGCTCTGACGAGCACCAAAAAAGGCTAATATGTTTTTAAGTATGAAAAAGGGTTTGACAAGTGCTTCTAATTGAGCATGAAAAAGGACAAGGGGTACCTTCTTGGCTGCAGCTCACTGTCAATGCCAACTTTGAAAAAATCATATTTAGGCTTATTCCATACAAAAAAAAAATCCCTGCCGGCCCGGCCTACAGGCAGAGGTAGATTTCGAAGTCAAATATACTAATTTCACAAACAAAAACTAAATCATGATTATAGATAAATCCACTTTAACAATTTTATCTGGCCGCTCTTGATGAGTTTTTATTTCATTTTCATATAATAGCTGGTTTTATCAGAATCATGTTAGGGCGGCATTCAAAAAAATACTTTTCCATGCTCAACAACTCGAAATTTTCTGGCATAATTCCAGATTCATTTTTAATTAAAAAAAAAATATATGAAACTTGCTGACGTGATTTTTGAAGAGATTTATAAGCGACCTGTGTTTTTATTTTTTGTTCAATTAATTAAAACTTGATATATAAACAATTATTTTCTCAGAAGGATAATATTTTTCGTTTCTAACACAATCGCTTCGGGAAATTCCGTTCAAAATGCCCACTTTGACATCATTTTTTGAAATATATTCTACCTCTATCTAAAAATCGATTATTACGGTACATTATATAGTTTCTGAATAAGCGAATCTACCAATTAAATGCGTTTGAGAGCAAAAATGAATTTAAAAACCAGTCAGAAAATAAGCAGTTTGGATTTAAGCGCATCCTTAATACAATGATTTTTCCAACACAATCCGCTTCGGTAAATTCGGTTCAAAATGCCCTTTTTAACAGCATTTAAAAAAATATATTCTGCCCCTATCAGAAAATCGACCATTACGGTGCATTATATAGTTTCTGAGGAAGAAAACGTACCAGTTGGAAGCTTTTGAGAGCAAAAATGAATTGTAAAATGAGTCAGAAAATAAGCAGTTTGGATTTGAATACACCCTTACTAAGATCATTTTACTTCAACCGGTATGTATTTTTAATTTGTTTTTGCTCTAAGAATTGGTCCTACCCAAAACTTGTCTATATAGATGTTGTAGACAATATTAAGAAAATATATGATAAATTCATGGGGATTTTATATCTTTTGAATTGACGGAGTTATGGATTTTTTTCTTCTTCAAACCCCCTTTTTGTTTTCGTTTTTAATTTTTTTTGCGGTACGAATTGGTCCTATCAAAAACTTGTGAATATAAAAGTTGTAGATAATGTTAAGGAGATTCATGATAAAATTAATTGGATTTGATATCTTGAGAATTGACGAAGTTATGGATTTTTTTCTTCTTCAAACGCCCTTTTTGTTTTCGTTTTTAATTTTTTTTTTTTGCGGTACGAATTGCTCCTATCAAAAACTTGTGAATATAAAAGTTTTAGATAATGTTAAGGAGATTTATAATAAAATTAATTGAATTTGATATCTTGAGAATTGACGAAGTTATGAATTTTTTTCTCCCAAAAACCCTATTTTTTGCGCCCCTTGAGCCCATTTTTAACTTTATCAAAAATCTGTGATACATAAATTTTTGGCCCTATTTTTAGAAGTAATAAAAACTTTAAACTGATTTGATATGTACAAAAATTAAGAAGTTATGGGGGGTTTTCTGTTTTCACAAAACCCCTCCCTATTTCCCTCCCCTTGGTCCGATTTTGCCCATTAACGAACTTGACCGAGATTTTATGCCCATTGATTTTATGTATCAGTTTGGAAGAGATTGGTGCAGAATTACGAAAATTATCGTGTCCAGAAGAAAGTGATATATATATATAGATAGATAGATAGATATATAAAGTTTTTTACTGAGGGTGGTTTTGGGTTCTAGGGGTCATGATCGGTGTAGATCTGCAAAAATTTTTCAGAAATTCCAACATAGGAACGATCCCAATAGGTAGTATTTCATACGAAATCTACCTAAAAAATTCGCAGTACTTTAGTAAAATTTTCCGTCGTGCTTTACATGTTAACTGCACTGTTCCACTATTGTACTGCACATGCGTCTGCAATGCAACTTTGTACAGTGCACTGTGTACCATTATTTCTCTACAAATTATACTACACTGTACATTCCTATTATGCATTTGAACCTCAGTGCACACTCACATTGTGCTTTTGTACTTCCGTATTAAAGGTGTATGCGTCTAATGTTCGTTTATAATTTACATATGCACTGTTGTACTGCATAGTACATCTTACAGCCATATCCACTTCGATATAATTTCAACAATCAATGAATGCATTATATTGTAATGCATGCACATGTGGAATTGTTCCTATGCAGAGTGCTGCATCAGTCTACACTGCACTACAAATCAGTTTTCTGTACAGTTCTACACTGCGGGAGTGCTTGGTGGCACTGCATGAGTGTGATACGCTGCAGGAACTAAGATTTTTGGTACTATGTCGCCTTACATTCATATTTAATCAGGCTGCGTCTTTACTGTCTATGTCTTTACACTACACATTTTTATCGTAACTGTGGCTGATTATTTTTTATATGGAATAAGCGCAAATATGATTTTTTCAAAGTTGGCATTGACAGTGAGCTGCAGCCAAGAAGGTACCCCTTGTCCTTTTTCATGCTCAATTAGAAGCACTTGTCAAACCCTTTTTCATACTTAAAAACATATTAGCCTTTTTTGGTGCTCGTCAGAGCATTTTTTAATACTAGTCTTTTAAATTTTTTGATAATTATATATTGAATATAAATAAACCTGAGTTCTTTTAAATATTCCCAATACTTTTATCTTATTTCGCACAATAACGCACTAGTTAACCAAGTAATGCACACTGTTTTAAGAGGTTCAAAGTTTTTAAATCAAATTCAAGTTATTTTTATTCATAATTTAATTTACTTGGGCTCCCTTAAATGTAATTAATATAATTCCTTGAACTGATATTAGTTTTTGGTGCATTAAAATATCTCAATTTGTTGATTCTCTCTAAACAAGTAAACCCTATTGGTTTACAATGGGAGTCTATAGGTAATTGGTGATATATCGCCAAGTTGGCGATAAACTTGGCGTTATTTGGCGACAGAACAGGGGCCAGCCTATGGTAACCCCACTTATAGGTATGGAGATGCATTAAATGCTGTTCTATAAACAATGAGATACGTTTCATTGGAGCGTTGCCATTAAACAATTAACAAATAATCGTGATTTCTGTGACACATACGATAGCGTAATACATATATAGATTAGCGTGGAAATCGAAGATTTAGGCCACATCGTATTGCTTAGCTAGACCGGTTATACTAACGTCATTCTCATGTTTTGCTACAATTTCTTTTATTGAACAGTAATTCACTTAAGCTTCTTACTACTGCTATCACTAAGCACTTTTTCATTCTTAGAAGTCATAATGAGAGCTAATATTAGCGCAAACCTGAGTAAAAGTAAAACAAAAAGTTAATTTTTTTACAGTAATAAAGGTACACAAAGCCCTCTGATATGCACACCTTATTCCAAACTTGACTAATAACAACAGTTATGTGAAGGTTGCCAACTGAACTATTCGGCAGCCTTGGTCGTGAAC
The DNA here is from genome assembly GCA_963932465.1 of Maratus speciosus. Classification (NCBI taxonomy): domain Eukaryota; kingdom Metazoa; phylum Arthropoda; class Arachnida; order Araneae; family Salticidae; genus Maratus; species Maratus speciosus. Next base: position 468,637,631 of record OZ010798.1, read on the forward strand.
CGAGATATTGCACGCCAATCGAGTCAAATTTTGATCATCGAAGTTGGACATAAACCGAACTGGTCGTAAACAGAGGTGGTCGTGAACCGAGGTTCCACTTATATTATGACCTATAAGTTTGCAAATATGGCATCATTTATATATTTAGTGGCGATGATCATTAAGCATCTTGGCGATTTTGGCGATGAAACTCACCGATTTCAAAGTAACGTTCCGAAGTGTACTTGAACCGCCACAGATGTCATATGAACATCACGTTGACGCGATTTTTTTCTGACGCCAATGTCATATACGCACCGCACCGGGGTACTTAACTGGTGCCAAAGTTTTGTTATTTTGCTTGATATGGTAACCCGAATGTTGTTGTTTATTTATTAATAAAATGTTTATTTACTTTTATTTTATTTTTTAAAATTATATAAATTGTTTTGTTCTATTGTTATTAATTAAACTTCTATAAATTTATTGTTAATCCCTTTTTAAAAATATATATGTAACTGGTATTCGAAAACGAGGTTTTCGCCAAATTGGCGTCAGAAAAAATATCGCGCGAACGTGGTGCGTATATGACATCTGTACCATACTTGGTACAACTTGATTATCCTGTCGACCAAAAAATTATCGCCCAACTATAAGATTAAATGACAATAACGGATCATTGTAAATGTTACATTCACTTGACATTAAACACGATACACGTTTTTGTTACATCATCAAGTGATTTTTAATTAAAGTTTTGGCACAGATGTCATATACGCATATTGGCGCGTTTTTTTTTTTTTTTTTTTTTTGACGCCGCCAATGTCATATACGCACCGGGTACTTAACTGGCGCCAAAGTGTCGTTATTTTACTTGATATGGTAACCCGGATATAGATGATATATTAACGATGTTTTTGTCAAATTGGCGTCAGAAAAAATCGCGTCAATATGGAGCGTATATGACCAGTTTTTATTAGTATTTTTATTAATGTTTTACTTATTTATTTATTCTTCCGTTATATAAAATAAAAATTACGTCAGTTTGTATCATTTGGCGAATAGTTTGGCGAAATTGGTCGACGGGATAATCAAGTAGTACCGTATATTTTTGCTGTACTTTTCGACAATATCTCAAGCAAAAGTACCTAGAGACCCTAATTATTTAAGGCACAGATGTCGTATACACAACGGGTTTGGCGCGGGGTTTTTTTGACGTCAATTTAACGAAAACCGTGTTTTCGAACAGCAGTTACAGATATATTTTTAAATTACTTTCTATTATTTTAAAAAGGAAATAACAATAAATAAAGAAAAGTTTAATTAATAACTATAGAACAAAACAATTTATATAATTTTAAAAAATAAAATAAAAGTAAATAAAAAAAATAATTGATAAATAAACAACAATAGCTCAGTTTCCGTATCAGGCAAAATAACGCCATTATCGCGCCAGTTATGCACACTGGTGCGTATACGACATCTCTTCCTTATTTAAAATAGATGGGATGGTTTTTTTTAAGGTATGCTTAGTATGTGAAGTATTTATGATAATTAAAAAAAACTTACATTTACCTCCTGAACAGAAGCTTTGGATTTACCCTGTTTTTTTCCTATTAATTCATTTGTGCTCCATTATGTCTATTACTGCAGTTCAAAATATTAATCAAGAAAGTTTATATATATATTTATGAAAATTATGCGTTATCTGCTTAGGTTGACGTCAGTTTCAAAAGTACAAAAATCTGTCAGTTGAATTTCAATTTTTATTGACTAATAAAAACAAAAGTACACGTGTTATCCTTTTTTTTTTAATTATTGTACTGCTTTTTAGGGAGTGGCATCGCGAAAGAAATTATTGAATTAGAAAATGAAAAGGAGAGATTTTTATAATTTTATGGAGACATTATAAAAGACAAATTCGATTTTCTCAGCGACCGTCAAACATACAAAGATGAAAAAAAAACCTATTCTAAGTTTTAACAAGAGGATCAAAATAAAACAAAAACGAAGTTAATCCACTCACTGGAACGTTAGCTACACTTTGTTGAATTTTGTGTCTTCATTTTTTCGTTTAAGATTAAATAAAAAACTACTGAAAGCTACAGTAATTTTTTAAATGCTATCAGTTTATTCGTCTCGTCGAGTTCTATCTTTCAAAAGAAAAATCATTGTCGTATGTCAACTGGTTCGCCAGAAATTTAAGAAAGTCGTTTGCATTTTCTATTTCTTAATCATATTATAGCTTAACGCTGCCGCGTTTTGCTATGATATATATATATATATATATATAAACTTTTTAGGTGGGAGTGGTTTGGGATTCCCGGAGTCATATAATGAAAAATTATGAAGGAATTTTTCAAAAGTTGCACCATGGTAGCAATGGGTAGTATTTCTTATGAAATCTACCTAAAACGAAAATGCCCAATATCTAACCAAATATGATTTCATTTCAAATCCTAGATAATCATCATCAAATTATAATGCATGCGAGAATGAATCAAGCAATGCACATGTAAAACTAACACTGTATGGCACTTTTTACTGCAAAGATTCTGAAATCAGTCAATTGGAAATATTCTGGATAAACAGTTCCATACTGTATGTCTTTTTGGAAAAATAAATGACACAATCGTTCAATGAAAGATTGATTACAAAAATAATAATTTTAAATTATGAAATATACTAAACAGTAGAAAATAAAATGAATGACTTAAAAAGATGTTACTTAGCAGCTACAACATAGTAGTGTGGTAAAACAAAACAAACTTAGTGTCAATAAAAATCTCTACCACACCTTTTTTTAAGAGACAAATATGGTTACCCTGCAAAACGAGCTGATCATAGCTATCTTAAACTGACAGAGAACATGTTAAATACATTTGTCATTCTAGGATCAAATACAAAAATATGAGCATTATACATGTGACACTGGTAGCAAAAGCACTAATGAAAAACAACTTTTAAATACATTCAAAAATAAAACAAAAACATAGTTTACAATCAAAATCAAGTACTTCTCTTGTTTAAAACAATGTAAACACACTTTTTAAAAAAAAAAGAAATAATAAAATACAATGTTGATTTTTTTTTTCATATATGCATTTTTTCCCCTCAAAAATTTTTTTTTAAGTGAGGCATGTGCCACATGAGTATTTTTAATTTGAATGACCTCTGTATTGATTACTGAATGAAATTCTTGGATGGAATTTTATATATAAATTTATGAAAATATGAATAAATTGTCAACGTTGTGCCATTTTAATACTAACTGTTAGATTTTAATAAAATAAAGTATGCTTGAAATGTTTTTTTTCCTATATCTTATCAGATTGATCCACCAATTGATGTATTAAAAATCAGGGTACTTTTTGGTTAGCCGGGCGCCAGTGTTATATATACATATATGTATATATACTTATATATAACCATTAGTTAAACATTACAGACCATCATCAAAAACTGCAATATTGTGAATGATTGACTACACACCATAAACCAACAATATAGAACTGTATGTGTAAAATAAAGTACCGTATACCTAATTACAAGAATTAACATGGAAGAAAAAAAAGAAGAATATGGATTCCGAAAAAATTGAAAAATATATTGAATTACGTTTTCAAGAGTACAGAATTCAATGATATAAGCAAATCGGTTGTTTTCTGTGGGAAAAAAAGCTATAAGCTGAAAAAAAATTTTTCCCCTGTACTCAAACAACCAATATAATCAAAATAATAGTTTCAAGATGAATACAGAACATTATCAAATGGCATGAAATAGAAAAAAACTACAACCCATTAAATATTTAATTTATAGCAATAGAAATCTTACAAAACATACCGTATTAATTCCCAGTAGATTTTCAAAATGAATTCCCGCACATGGAATTCAAAAAGCATGATAAGATTAAGGTGAATATAACAGTTAAGTTAACACAGAAATTAAAAGCTATGGAGTCAGTTAATTCATGTTGAAATATTGTGATAAATATAATTAATATAATATAAATAACAAATAATTACATTATTTATAATACCTAAAAACAATTTTAAATTGTATAATAACAATTTTACAGCATTGCCAATATTCAGCGTTAATTATCACCTAGACATATATGTATGTATATTTATATGTATATATAACACTGGTGCCCGGCTAACCGAAAAGTACCAAAATCAGAATGCACATGTTAAAATGAGGGGGAGCATATATGGAAAAATATTACTTTTTGAATATGCTATATACTAATAGAGTAGACTCCTTCAAATCCACAACTTTAAAATCTGCACATCATCACAGATGTAAACAATGAAACTTTCAGTTCAAATGTGGGGGAAAAAATTAGACTTTTTATTACTATACCATTCCATATGTTACTTTTTATATGTACGTCTCGTTAATATGACTGAACTCATGCTTTTTCATGGAAGTATAAATTTATTTCTGAAAAATTTCAAAATATTGCTCATATCAGTCTTTTTCCATATTTATTGCATTCATCAAGCTTTTTTGGATATTAAGACTGTCTAAACCTGAAATAAAATTTTCTTACTTTAAGACTTTGATTTGAATTAATAGGGTACCTTTAAGAGGAAAGTTTCATTGAGAAATTCAAGAAGAATGCATCTCATCTTTATTATGCCTATTTAATTATACATTATTAATTGTTTACTTGACCTTTACTTTTAATAATTTAATCATTTTTAAAATTATCTTAATTTTTATTATTTTACTTAATTATTCTAATGTTTTAGTATACTTTAAGCATTCATTATAATTTTGATTGCATTATTACATTCAAATTACTGTTTAAAAAAATTTAAACAAAGCAATGACCAGACCAGAAATCTGTAAAATTCTAAAATCTGCACAACCTCTGATCCCAAGCTGTGTGGGTCTGAAGGAGTGTACTGTAGTACCTACATGAAAGTTCAAGAATCAAGTTCGAACCCTTAAAAGAAAAAAAAATTATAACACCTTAAAAGAAAATTCTATTATCAATAACTTATTCTAGAAGAAAATTCCACTACCAAAGACCAAGTTATTCTAAAAGAAAATTCTAATTCCTATTTGATGGGATCAATATCATCCGTAAATAAATGTTATTAAAAATGTTTCAAGGAAAACAGAATTTACACTTTTATTAAAATAATTCTATTTAATTACATCATATAATTTAAGGAAAAACAGAATCTATATGAATAAATTTGCAAATTGATTTTAAATAATGAGTTATTTTCAATTAAAGTCAAATGCTAAAAAATATGTCAACTTAAAATTTTATGAAGATAATACTTTTAATAAAATAATCTTAAAATAATTTAAAAAAAAAATACTAAAAGGAGTAATACTGTGAAAAATTACAAAATAATACTTTAAAATTTTCATACTTTAAGACTGACACCTCTAAAAAAAATTTCTGTGTATACATAATTCAATGCTTTCCAGTTATCTCCAGTGATATTTTTCTGGTGGCTTTCTTAAGAGTAAAAACAGTTGGCACATTTGTATTTAGTTATCAACTTTAAATTTTTATAAAGTTTATCTGCCTGCATATATAAAGTTGTATACAACAATAAGATTAGGAATTTTTAATCAGAATCTAAAATATCAACTCATATAAATTGAAAAAGGAAAAAAAAAAAAAAAAAAAGAAAAGAAAGATACTAGCTTACTTGGAACTTTTTTATTATAGGAGTCTTGGGGGGTTTTTTAATTTTAAAAGTTTGGTGCAATTGGGTTTCAGAAAGTAATGTGTTGCCAAATGATATAAACAGCTATAAGAACAAACCTAATGAACTTTTATGCTAATTTAGATATCTATATATATATGAGTGTGTGTAAATAAATAGATATTGTTTTGTATTTAGAATTTACTTCTGTTTGTATATAAATAGATTTTTTATGTTAAATAAGTAGTTTAAATATTGAAAAAATTACTTATGCATATGAAGCAGTGAAAAGATTGTCAGAAAATATGTTGCCAAATTTTTGTCTTTCACCAAGGTCTGTGTACTGGAAAAGTACAGTTTACTATTTTCTATAAAAATAATTTATCGCCAAACAGTATGACTTAAGGGGACTCTTCACTGACTTGAAAACACCCATTCGGTAATGTTAAACCTATGGGCAGGTTGTTTTAGAATTTCTCGTTTAAATGTGAATATTTTTAAATGACTTTTTTTTTTTTTTTTTTTTTTTTTTTTTTTTTTTTGCATAGGATAGCTGAGCTCAATCTCTAATATGGCTATTTTTTACATTTTCGATTTCGGTTGCAGATTTTTCTTTAGTAAAGGTACTTTCACTTTCGGAACTGGTTTCGAAAGTGAAAGTACCTTCATTAACACGTTGAGTGCCACGGTGACTGACACTGAAAAATTTACAATGTTTTAAGTAATTTTTAAGAAAGCATAATCCTGTAATAAATAAAAGGTAAGTAAATTTTAAATAAATTTTCAGTATTTACTTAAAACAATATATATATTTTTAGTTTTTTATCATATTTTAGACCGTCAGTCATCGGTGAATGATGCGTTTTAAACGGAAAGTTCCGTGTCAATCACCGGTGACTGATGTGGCACTTAACGTGTTAAAAGAATCTGCAACCAAAATCGGAAAAGTACAAAACAGCCCAATTAGAGCTCAAGCTCAGCTATCCTGTGCAACATGTTTTTTGAAGTGAGTGAAGAGTCCCCTTAAGATCAATAATGGTCAGAATGATGTCAGATCATGTCCATACATGTTATCATGCTCCTTGGTTTATGTAACATTAAAGTTTTTTTTGTTGTTGTTGTTATTTCATAATCTATGCTTGACGCATGATTTATTTTTCTTGTTTAACTAGTATGTTGTGGCATCACAAAACTTTCTTTTATTTCATTATAAAACATTAATCTAAGTAGCATGCTCGCACAGCAACAATTGTGAATATGAAGTACAATGCTTTTCTTTGAATTTATCATAGAATTACAGTGATGAGTGAATAATAATAGTAAAAAAAAAAAAACACTCTTGCTAAACTGGTGCATTAATTGACAGTGGAGAAGAAAAGGAATCTTTCCTCGAACACAAGAAACAAGTGTCCCATATTGACTGATCAAAGTTAACATTGAATCAGCATCTATTTATGCAAAGGTCTAACAAAATATGAAATTTGATGAAATTCTGCATATCAGCTGTTTTGCAAATTGAGAAAAATGCAATACAGTACAAAGTCTAAAGTCCGGGATCTTCGGGACTTTACCAAGTCCGAACTTCAGATTTTTCCGAATTTTGGGTCATCAAAATACAGCTTTTCCAATAAAAAGAAAAACAAATTTCACCACTTAAGAAGGGAAAATATGACGTTCATATATTAAAAATTGCATGTAACAGTTATTAAAACTAAATTAAACAACCATTTTAATTAAATAAATCATAACAAAATAAAATGTAAAACAAAAACCTTTTATTTAAGGAACATACAATGCAACCCATTCAGAGGCAAAGTACTTCTGTTGCTAAAATGTAACAATGATTGAATGACACCAGTATTTATGAACAAATTTACATGAAGATAAGTAAAAGCTTTTCTTCGCATACATTAGATAAAGCGAAATTTAATTCATAAAGTTTGGTGCCATTGTGGCATTTGGGAATTAAATTAAGTGGTATATATTATATACAAGTGCCCTTCAAGGGGCTAAGAACAAATTTTAACTTAGCTACTGACCGTTTCAGTTAATGTGCGCTGCTTTATTTTGCTTAGGTTTCTCATTAAGAAGTTTTTATTTTATCCTGTTACATAGACATAAGTTCTGATTCAGTAATAAAGCTTCTTTGCTCTAGTTTTTTTTTTGTTGTTGTTGTTGTTGTTTGTTTATTTCAACAATTTTGTTTTTCCCTCCTTTTTTTATTTAATATTGTCGCTGGAAAGTCTGAACTTTGGACAATTCCAAACTTTAGACTTTGCACTGTATAACACTGTCACCTATTAGCGATATACAGTAATCCCTTAACATCTGCAGATTTAACATTCGTGAGTTTTGATTATTCGAGAAATTAAAAATGAAGAATATTTCATATTCACGAATACTTAACTTGGTTATTCACGAATTTTGTTTCATAATGAATATATTTTTTAAAAAGCAAACTCGCTTTGTTTTACGAATACCATAAAACTATTTGACACTGGACAGCTGTGATGCATTGTATAGCATAAGTTTTGTGACCTTTAACTCTTGTATTGAGGCAAAATTTAGATCAGTAATTCTGAGAAACCAGAAATATAAATTAATGCTAAAACTAAAAAAATCCTCAATTTTCTAAAATTCAAAATTTTTATTGAAACTGAAATTTTTTTGGCAAATTGTATGGGAAATTTTAAAACTTCAACAACAAGTTGTTGAGAAAGCAATAGAATGCAATCCTTAACTGGTGAGGAGTCTCAAATTTAAAAGAAAAATCAAGACCACAACATTTCCTTACAAGGAAATTCATAAACAAAAGATTTGTTCTTTCAAACCATCATATACCGATAATTTTTTTCAGCCATCAACTAACAAATAAACTTTGTGCAATCTGTTTATAATTATTCAAATTTATTTACAGCATGTATTTTTTAATACTTAATAAATATATTTTTACATTTTAATTACATTTTTCCATTAAAACAAAATCAGACCTGCCAACCTTTGAAAATGAGAAATTGTAGCACACAAAATTTAAATTAATCTGAAAGTTGGTTGGTTGGTTTTTCGTGTTACACAGCTATCTTTTGACATTCGTAAAAGGAATAAGATTTCAGTGTTTCAACTCAATATAGTAAATTTTTTCCTTTGAAAATTTTTATACGATTTTTAGAGTTTCTTTTCGTTTTGCAGCGTTTTTTTTTTTTTTCTTTTTTACAAATGTAAAAGGAGCCTGGTTCCTATTTTTTAGCCCATTGCAGTAAATTTTGATGAAATTCGGGATTTTTTCCTGCGATCATTTCAGGATATTCACAATTTTTCTGCAATGGTAATTCACATTTTTCTATCACGATTCTTTGTTGAAATCCGCATTTTTTACCATGAATTTTTGACGAAACTCGCATTTTTTACAACGATCCTTTGTCGAATTTTGCGTTTTTTTCCAAAATTTGCGTTCTTATTGAACTTTCGATGAAATTTTGCATTTTCTTACTGATCTTTTGACGAAATTCGCGTTTTCTTTCTGTGATATTTTGACAAAATTCACACCACTGAAACACAAAATTTCAAATCTTCTGGGGGGACATTCCCTCCCCCCGGGCCACCCCTTGAAATCAATACTGCATTTTTACCACAATCCTTTGACGAAATTTATTTTCTTCTGTGAACAATTGACGAAAATTATTTTTTTATACGGTCATTTGTCAAAATTCGTGGTAGTTTATCACAAATCGTGCTATTTTACACACTATTTCAAACCTTGCCCTTCAAAGCCCCCCCCCCTCTTCCTTTCGAGAAATTCTTAAAATGGCACCTTGTTTCTAAGGAAGTGAATTCCTGTAAAATATTTACAGAAACACGATTCACTCGTGGTTAATATACATAAAGAGAGTGTTTTATGTTAAGAAGTTTGTTTTGCAGACCAGATTTTTTTTTTTTTTTCCATGAGCATTTTTTAATGTCCAAATTTTCGGACTAATGGCCAATTTTTTTAAACTTTCGGAAATACTTTGAAATTTTGGAAATTTCGCAACAGAATCACTCCTGAAAAATATGCTGTGTGGGATAAAAATTGCAAATAGAAACAAAAAATGCGTTTGTGTTTTTTGCAAAAAATCGTAGTTTAAGACCAAATTTCGTAGCATCGTAGTTGATAGGTCCAAATTGTAGCAACTACGATTTTCGTAGCAGTTGGCAGGTCTGCAAAATCTTAAAACCTAACCCCCCTTTTATGCACGGAAAGATAATCTCAACATTCACGATTTTGACACTCGTGGAGGGAACCTAACCCTCACGTATGTTAAGGATCACTGTACACCAAAACCTAATCAGTAAACATTTGTGTCAAAATCTAAAGGAATCTGAAGTTTTATTAAATTCCATGCAATAAATCATAAGTTAGAGAACCCACAAAATTTGTGTCACACACAGAGAGACAATTTTTTGAAAACAGTCAAATGACATTGAAAACAAGACCTTTTAAAACACAAATATTTCAGAAACTAAAAATTGAAATTTGTCCCGAATCCAATACCTTCTTCTTGTAACAAGAAGAAAGTAAAAATGCAACAGAAAAAAATGTAATTAACTGATATCATTCATTGTAAAACTAAAACTGGCTAAGCCACAAAATAAATAAAAATAGACTATCTACATCACATTATATGCAGTGCTGCAGTTGACAACAGAGGCATTCATTATTGGTGCTAAATCACTGTATGGGGGCACCCCCCACCCTTCCCACCGAAACTGGACAATGGGAAGTAAACATGTATCGAAAGAAACATAAAAATCATGAACATAGAACTTTAAAAGTTTAGTTTTAAACCTAAAACACTCTAAATATACAGTTGAAGAAAGGAAAAAAATATTTTTTTGTTAAAAATAAAGGTCACCAGCAAAACACAACTGGAGATAACTTAAAAGTATCCATAAGTCTTTAACCTTATATACAAAATACAGTACTTTTCTAGTATAGGGGCCTTGACTTTTTTTTTTTTTTTTTAAGCTTGGCTTCAGAAAGTAAGATGAGTTGCCAAATGCTATGTAAACAAACCGAATGGACTTTTATGCTTATTGTGTGTATTTATATACCTAAAACATTTTATTTATTTATAATATATTATTATTATTGTTGTTGTTTTTTTAATATACAATTTACTTCTGTTTGCATATAAAAGTAGGCAGATGGCTTGGTCATATTAAATAAATTATATAAATATTTGAAAAAATTGCTTGTGTACATGAGACAGTGAATAAGGTGCCAGAAAGTATGTATGAAAATTTCTTTTTCTCGCCAAGCCCATTATTTCTATCTCACTAAGGCCCTTATACTGAAAAAGTATCTAAAATACTTCAATATTTATGTATATCAAGTACTACAGTCTTTAATGGTGGCAATATTTCTATGGCCTGTGTAAGGTAAGTAAACATGCTGAGTGTCTTCGATTTCACATCGACATAAGGGACAGCTCTCACAAAGTGGTGCACAGTTACTGCAACAGGCAACATGTCTGCAAGGAAAGAATACTGTTCCAACATCAGAGTCCATACAAACACGACATAGCATGGAATCCTGGAAGGCTGCAAGCTGCTCCTGTACAATCTTGGAGGGAAAAAATAACAATTAAAATTTGTTAAGGATTTCAATAATCTGCAGTTCACTGCAATGAACACAATAGATAAAATCATAGTTAACAGTTAAGAGGATACAACAGTTGAAAAATCTCATCAAAAATGTCTGATATTTATGTATCTACAGGCATCCCTCAACTTACGTAATACTCGATTTATGTAAATTCGCACTTACGTAAGAAATTTCGAAAATCACATTTATGAACATACTAGTGCATTTGATACGCATTTGCATACTTTTGATAATTGTTTTATAAATAAAATATGCAGATCAAAACCACAACAATAATATAGTTTTATATATTAGACATAGTTATATTTTTATTGGGATATACAATCAAATCTTTAACAAAACAAACACAAATCTGATTAAAATGAGTAAAAAAAAACTCTGTTTAACCATTACAATTTTGCTAGCTGAATTCAAACCATAATGAAACCTAATTTTAAAGTTTCAGTGAAAAGGAACAAGTGTATTTTTTTCCCAGCTTCAAAGCTGTTTGTTCGATGTACATTCAAAATTGATATAAATTAATTCATGAATGTTAAATTTATAAATCCAATATTCCACAAGATAATTTTTATTTGAAAAGTGTTCTTTCAGTTTGTTTTTATATTTTTTCATACTTTTATAGTTTATATCCAAGTAAATACCACTGCATGCTACTTTACTTATAAAATAATACTGTGTAAATAATGTATATATTATATATATATATAATAAATATTGCAGTTTCTGACGAGATTTTACCTAAGGAATTTACAAATTAGACATACGTAAAGTTTGACTTATGCAAAAGTTTACGGAACGCATTACTTATGTAAGTCAGGGGGATGCCTGTATATTAAAAAAAGAGTAGACATCTACATTTTTAGTTTTAATGTCTGTTTTACAATTTTACTATTTATATACCAATTTATCAGACATTCGGGCCACTTCCTGAATTCAACACTGGATCCCCTCGGTTGTTTGACATGTGATTTCACAACTCTTATCACCCCTTAAACGAAGAAATTAAATATGTACATGAGTGTTTTTAAGAATCATCTTGCGATTAAAAATTAATGTATTTTACACAGTGTATGTTAAAATAATTTATAATTCCTGCAGGGACAATACACCAACATCAACTTCTCCAATAAGATTAATCGAAGTAACCCTTAACAGTAACTGCTTAGTTACTACTGTTGTATATATTGTATTGTATGTAATATGTATTCTAAGTTGTATTTATTGTAAGTACAGTGATGCTTAGACTAACAATGACAATTCGTTTTGAAACCATATTTGCTATCTAAAACACAACTTCTCTTCCAAGTAAAATGCAACTTGACTAGGTTACACTAAAATGCAACCCCCCCCCCCTTCCCCCCCCACACACACATGCAAAAAATAAAATAAATAAATAAATAAATAAAAATAAATAAATTAAAAAAAAAGTTAGCTACAACATTCATTAACAGAGGCAACTTGTGAATTTCCATAATCGGAACTAACACCAAATTCCTCCATAAACAGATTTATTTTATGAGTTCTGTAGAAATGGATTTACTTTATGAATTTTATTGAACATGGTTTCTTGCAATTTTTCTTTGATTACCACAACCATTGTTACAACTCTTGTATGCTTAAAACTACATAGTCATATCTGCTAGCATCAAATTCTCACCAAGTTTGGCGAAATATCGCCAAATGTCAAAGTATCAAGTCTCAGTATAGCGACAAAAATAAATCACCATACATGAAGCCCCACTCGCCAATAGCTGATATATATTTTTTTAATTCCCATCCAAATTCAAAACTGATGAAAACTGGAAATCTTCTATAATCAGGTTTCATGCATTTTAGCTTAATTCTTAAAAACAAGGAATAGAGAAGCTACCTTTTCCTCCTGGTACAGACCGGAAGGACTTTTTACCTCTGTCCAACTGCCCTCAAAGAGGTACAAAAGCAACAAATGTTCTAAAAGTATGATTTCTTTGAATATGTTGAGGTTAGAAACATGAAAATTAACACAGTGTTTACCTTTGAGATGTAAATGCTCAGTAAGAGCAGTTCTAAAACAAGTCGAAATCTAAAAGTGCAAAATGAACCAAAATTGTTCAAAAAATATTCTAAATTATGATTGCTTCAGAATTGTTAGAGCTAGAAAGGAAAAATTCGACATTGTAGTTACTCTTAAGACGTATATGCTCACTCAGAACAGTTTTTAAAATTTCGTATTTTAAAGAAGTGAAATCAGGAAAAAAGATTTGAAATTTATGATTAACTTGGATTGGAACTACTGAACCAATTTTAAATCTTCTCCCAGGAAAATAATATTGACAGTCTGCTTAAAAACAGACTATATTGTATCTCTGTACAAACTTTCCTCAAAGGGTCTGTAAGAACGAAAAATGTTCTAAAATTCAGATTTCTTTGAATCTATTCAGGCTAAAAACATGAAAATTGATATGGTGGTTACTTTTAAGATGAAAATATAGTCCACTCCCTCTAATCCACGACTCTATAACCCACACTATATTTCAGATGCAAACAAACAGTTAAAATCTTTATTTTTTTAAAGCAAGATAACAACTTTGACCATAATAAAAGTTGACGAATCTGATGAATTAAGAAACTTTTGTGATCGTTGTTATAAAATGCAACATATCTATCAGTAAATTCTCTTAATTTTATTAATTATTTATCTTCCTCAATCTATAATTAATATTTATTCATTTAAACTCAACTTCAAATCTAGAAAATTGATTTCAAAACATTAAAGTTTCCTCTTAATACAGATATTCTAAATTTTAATAATTTTTCTCATTTAAACTTAGATTCTATCTTTTTCAATCATTCATTAAAATTTATTAAACTAAATAATTACAATAATCTGTATTAACAAAGTTCTACGTTCTTATTTTCTTTTCAGAGACATCACGATCGCGATAGATTGGCATTTCTTTCTAAGTTTAAAACAGCGATAATAAAAATATTTCATTTTTTAATATTGCGTGCTCGATCTATAATCAATAGATAGAGTATATTTTTTCTTGTTATTTTGATAGAAGTTGCAGAAAAATCCGTAAATAAATATAGGAGATATTTAATTTAACATTTTCTGCGTTTTTCTATTTTCAAATGTTCATGCGAGACATTCTTTCCGCCATTGATAAAAGGCGATCCAGATACATGAGAATCTGTGTCATTTTTCGTACCTCTCTGTGATGTCGCGAGCTGGGGACGCGCTAGGGTCATTCAACTAAGCGCTTGCCTAGATGACACGGGGATTTTGAATGCATCGCATTGGTTGTTTTCGAAATCTTCTGCATTCTTCCAGGCTAAGATTCTGTTTTCAGTCAGTCATCGGGGGATTAAGCAAGGAAGATGTTGGTGTGAGGAGTACAGCGTGGCTCCGGCCACTGCCGGAGAGAGAGGTGATCTTTTTACTGATGAAGTAACATCTTATTTTTCTCTGGTACTAAGCGAAAACGACTAACAGAGAAGAATCTTAATTCCATCGCCTCAATTTCAATAATGAATAATTTTTCGCTAGAAAATCAATCTGCATCTTCGAATCTCTAATTTTTCCTGCCTGAAATGAAGTAATTCACCATGAAATTCTCGTTCATTCTGCAAATCGACTGTGTTCAGCATTAATTTTTATTTAAGATTAAAATCGTGTCTGAAGCTTAATATGCTTATTTTTCTCCTCAAAGATTTTCCTTCAACTAATTCAGCTTATACCAGAAGAGTGATGTCAGAGACTTTTCCTTTGAATGATTTCATCCAACCATCAACTACGAACTACTAATATCTTAAGATATCCTTTAAGGACATTATTCATCACAGCACAGTAAAATTTTATCAAGCTCAACTTCATTATCGTATTAAACAGATTTTCACAGTGGACTTTACTTTTAGTGTACATTTGGACAATAGTTACAGAAATCGTCAAGTATTCCATTAAAAACTGTTTTTTCTTCAAAGTAAACTTTAAGCAACCATCGATCCGGATGATCCAATTTTCTAAAAATTTCACTTAAATAACAACAATATTGCGATGTAGAAATTACAATTACGACTGTTTATTTAAAACTTTCAGTGTCTTTATTTTGTTGAATATAAATATCATTTTTGATAATAGATTAATTCTAGATCCAGATTATGTTCAGTTAATTTTGATGTGTAAAATAAAGAAAGTGTGCTATTTTCAGCTGTTATATATTACAGATGGACGAGTGATTATATCATTTTTCTCTTTATTTGACAGATATAAGAAAATTAATTTTTGCGAATGTCTAAATTTAATAGATGGCTCAGGTATAATTTACTTTCATTCACTTCGTAATGTCTAGCCACTTATGCTCCGGCTATAATGTGTCTTTGGACAGAGGGATTTCTTGCTTTTAAGATTTTAACTTTACTCAATTAATTTAAGTATTGCGCGGCAGCACAATACTTATTTATTTCCAGTGTCACTTCTCAATGTTAATTTAACATAGAAAAGCCTATGGAGATCACAACTTTTTGATTTTTTCTTCCCACCTTTTTGTCCCTGATGCCACTCATTTATTATCCTTTGTTAATTTGAATACTATTATAAATTTAAAGTGTAAAACATTTGCCTGATATCAGACAGAAGACGGATGATAAAATGCCTTTGCATGTGGATGGATTATAACCCAGAAAGTAGCACAGGCTATGTTTTATTTAAATTATTCAAATATTTTTATTAACAATTACAAATTTCGCTATTTTCACTGAGAATCAATGGACATTTTCCCATAAAATTTACCATTATTTCTTATTGTTTCAAAAAATTCAAAAACTGTGATAAGTTTTTGCCTCCAGCAATTAATGTTTAGTTGAACGATTTCCATGTGAAAACTGGAATTAAAATAATTTTTTTTAGGGATTAAAAATTAGATGAATATGACGTCATAGTGGAAATGAAAGTAATACAAGAAAATTAATATGAGTAAATACAGAAAGTAGGTGAATATGACGTCAAAAATTTAAAATAAATTTTACCGATACTGATTTTTAAGTGTGACTATAAGTTACATACAGGTGAGTGCGTAGTATGTTTAAAAAGGTGTTTACTTTGTGACTTGTTTATGTTTTATTTATTTATTGATGAAGTTTTAATTTTGTTAAGTAATATTAGCTGGAAACCAATTCTGAACTGTTTCTATTGTTTTAAGACGGCGTAAAAATTGAATTTTTCCGACATTTAGAAGTTAATAAATTTTCAAATAAGTGAAATTTATTTTACCGGTACATCGTCCATATGACGTCAGCGGTACACATGGACATTTTCGCTGAGTAATATATGTATTGTTCAGAGGCAATTTCTTTTTGTATCAACAAATAATAAAAAATAGTGAACCAGATCAGTGTGACGCCACAGGCAACTCAACTCCACGTATGAACCGCAAATTGGATCCAAACAAACTCAGACAGTTCAGAGTGTATAAGAGATGCACTATGCGTCAAAACAGCTTGCAATATGAAACCAGATATTGCTCAAATCATTCGGCCCAATTAAGACGAGCACATGGAACCAGGGTTGAATTATTTGGTATGGGAGAGGTTTTCAAAGCTACTCGCAATTGTTTGGACCGAATTGTGACAGGTTTTAATTGATTTCAAGGTTGCATTTTTAGCTTCATGCCGAACCATCACGTTTCCTCCCTATCTGTCTCTGAATTCTGTGGTTTATTTGGATCCAATTTATGGCTGGTACGCGGAATTGAGTTGCCTTTGACGTCACCACTGATGGGGTCCATTATTTGTAAATTTTAAAAAGATGGGGACTTTTAACGTTATGTCTGTGGCATTTTTTATCTAAAATTTTCCCTCAAGGTCTTTTTTTTTTTTTTTTTTTTTTTTTTTTTTGTCATTTTTTTTGCATGGCACAGAAACGACTGGTGTTTCCGCAAAATAAATACCCGGAGTTTAACTTAGGTAACAACTAGCTGTTACCCGTGACGTCGTTCACGTAACATAAACAGGGGCGCCATTTGAGAGGGGCTGGGGGGGCGACAGCCCCCCCCCCCCCAAGGAATTTGACATTTCAGAAAATTTATCAACCATTAAATGCAGGGATGCACCAAATAAAGATTTTGGTCGAATACCGAATGCCAAATATTTGGCCTGCAGGTAAACCGAATACCGAATATTCGGCCAGCCGAATAGTAACTGTTAGGCCGAATACCTAATATTAGCTATTCAGCAGGCCAAATACTTTTATATCTCAGTGTTTAATGTTAAAAAGTTAAATTTTAAAATATTTTACATAATATTTAGCACAGATATTTCCATTTTGACAAACAAGACTATTTTTATAAGTAAATTTTGTACTAAAAAAAGTATGTTTTGAGTTATTATTTAAGAAGAGGATGGTTTAAAAAGTTTTTAGATAACAAAATTTAAATTCCATGCCTTCTTCAATTAATTCAAACAAATGAAAAGAATTCTCTTATATTGAACAAGAAGCGACATATCATTCCACTTCTTTCATCAAAAATGAAAGGTGTACAAGCCATAGCAGAATTTTCGTTTATAACTGTATAAAAATGAAGATATTTTAGCGAAATTTGCATCACATTAATTTGCTTGTATAGAATGTGATGATATCCTTGGAGGAGACTGGATTTTGGCCAGTGGTACAGTATAAGTGTTGTTAGATGCATTCTTAATAAAATAATGTCTAGCTCGGAGCTGTTTAGATATGAATGGTTGCTATTTCCAGCACTTCTCGTCATGTTATCATATTTCACAGAAATTAAAGTAACTCTGTTGACAATATAGTTACAATACCTTTATTATTGTTAAAGTAACAAAAGAAAATTAAAGTTTGACTTGGGGATACACTGTATTTTTGACTGAATAAGTGAATCGCGATCCTGATTTACTGGACAAAAAATTACGTATTTTGATGCCTATTATTAGCCCTGAAATTTTCTTCCATTTTGTTTAGAAACACCCTGTTTGTGAAAAAGCAAGAAACGGATTATTTACCAGACAATACTCAGTAACTTGCATTTCTACATTCAATAATTCCCATGAACAAATTACATTAAGTGACATTTTTAAAACAACAAATAAAAGAAAATGATTTTATATTATTTATTTAAAGATTCTAATTATTCTGAATATCTTTATTAATTGACAATTAAAAGTAGAAGTTGTGTAACGTTTTAAAAAATAATTTTAAGACTTTTTTAAGTGTTCGGTCAGGGCGAATAGTTTGATATTCAGCCTAACTGAATATTCGGAAGTATGGCCGAATACGCCGAATATCAGATCGATACCGAATATTCGGTACATCCCTAATCAAATGTAAGACTCAAACAAATATTAGAAAATTGCTCAAACTCTAAAATAACTTATCAGATTGGACTGCAATGAAAACATATGCATTAAATAAATGCTTATGCATAGAAATTAATAATTATAAAAAAAATTTCCTAAAGCCTTACCATTCGAACTACCGGTGAGACATATCTTTAATGAGCACTTTGGTTAATTTTAAAAATACATGTGAGAATTTTTTTATCAGTTGCTTCTCAGCTGTGTGCAAACTGATCATGGAAAAACTCGTCAAAATCATTGACACAACAATCACAATGATTTTCTTCTAGCCAATTCTCGAATAAGCGTATTGAAAATAATAACATTTAAATCCCATTGATGACGGTCTTGTGATGACTGAAAACATTCTGGATTTTTCTAATGTATTTTAAATAATTTTAAATTATATGCATGCACATGAAAGTAATTCTTGTGCATTTATTTGTGCATTTTATATGAATATTACCTTTTCTGTAGAAAAATGAAGATATATCCATAGTATTCATTAATGTTTAAATATGTAGTTTTTTTATCTGAAAAATATTTAGAAAAACTTCTTTTTCTTTGATTTTTCTTTGAAAAATAGTATTAACATGAAACCATCTCATAATAGTGAAACCACAATCTGAAACAATTAACGCTTTACCTTTACTTGGAGAAAATCACTAAGAAAAATTTTCTTATACTTGTAGATCACAAAAATTACAAATTTCGTGACCTATTCATGACGTTCGTTGGGTGATTATCTCATGACTGATTGAATTTCATGACTTTTTCTTTCACGATCATCTGACGAAATTTGTGATTTTTTCCACGATCAATTCACGGAATTGATGATTTTTTTCTGTAAGCTTTATACAAAATGGATTTTTTTCGTGCGAGCACTTGCCGAAAATCACAATATTTTTCCGCGACCAATTGACGAAATTCGATATTTGTTTTCACGATTTTTTTGACAAAATTCACGATTCCTTATCACTATCATTTATTGAAATTCGTGTTTTTGTTTCTGCCACTGACTAATAATGTTTGTGATTTTTTTGGGAGAGAGTTAGACAAAATTTTGGATTTTATTACGCGATCGTTTTACAAATTTCTCCTCGATTTTATTGCACGATTGTTCGACTAAATTTTCGTGATTTTTTTGTGCAATCTTTTGACGAAATTCGTGATTTTTTGCGCAATCATTTTACGAAATTCGGGATTTTCTCCGCAATCCTTTTACAAAATTTAAGATTTCTGTTTGTGCAATCATTTGACAAATTTTGTATTTCTTTTCGCGATCTCTGATGAAATTAGCTCTATTTTCCACGGTCGTTTGAAGAAATTAGCGATTTTTTAAGCGACCATTTTTGAGACTTTTTTTTTTTTCAAATTTTTCAAGATTCGTGATTTTTTTCTGCGACCCATTGACGAATTGATTTTGCGGATTTTGAAAGAAAAAAAAAATCGTGGACTTTCACGAAAATTAAAAAAAATTGTGGAATAATCACATGCTTGTGAAAGAAGTTATGGAGACAAAACCACGTAGAGCATTTTTTATTGTGCGGGATTTTCTATCTATGTGATTTGTGCAGTTCTGCAAATTGTGCAATTTTCCATGTTCCCTGTTCCTCAAAGAAAAATTTTCCTTCTTCTTCGTCAGGAAACTCATGTAATGGTACCCTTTTAATTAAGTAAAATTTCGAAAGCGACTAGAAAAAAGCTCCATTTAAACAGGTCTCCATATTAGCAAGTATAATTGTATGATGTTTTTTCAACGAAGTTTGATTTTTTCCCTTTCTAGAAAGAAATCTGTTATAGACAGGTTTCGTTTTCACAAGTTTTACTCTAATACACCTCTTTTCAGAGCTATACTATAGAGCGGATGGTTTAACAGTCAGTGAGGATACTTATAAAAATGAAACCTGTCTAAAAAGAAAAAAAATCATGTCCAATATATTAAAATTTTAATTTCTAAGACGGAAACCTGTTTGAAACAAATATTTCATTGGTTCTTAGTTTCCGTATTCAAAGTTTTCACTGTTATTTTAAGCATAAGTCAATAAACATTTCTCATACAGGGGGGGGGGGGGGACCCCTGGATCCTACCCTTAGCTATATAGAATTCCTCAAAAAATGTTTGTCCCCCCCCCCCAAGAAAGTTCTGAAATGGCACCCCTGAACATAAAAAGAAGAAGAAATGAATTAATTAAACAAAGCATTTCCCTTCCGATAATTAAAAACATATATAATAAACCAATTCTTTATTACATTTTATAGTAGACAATCTATTTATATATTACGTCATTGTACACAGCACAGAAATCGCAATTATTTGTTAATTGTTTAATGACAACGCCCAAATGAAACGCATCTCATTGGTTATTGAACATTGGTTACTGATTGATTATTATTGGTTATTTAATGCATCCCCATACCTATAAGGGGGTTGCCATGGGGGGGGGACCCTGTTCTGTCGCTAAATGTCACCAAAAGTGACGCTAACTTGGGGATATCTGTAATATTTCGCCAAATTCCCATAGACTTCCATTGTAAACCAATAGGGTTTACTTGAATACAGAAAATCAAGAAATGGAGATATTTTAATGCAACAAAAACAAATATTAGCTTAAGGGATTATATTGATTATATTTAACCCTCTCGCTGCATAATTTTTTAAAATCAAAATAGGTTCAAAAATTGCACATTTTTTATTACATATTTCAAATCTATATATATTTTAGAGTTTAAATATGTAAACATTTTTTATACAGGAGTTCAGGATCTCAGATGGAATAGGATATTAGAAATTAGGCGAAATCAGGGCTGTCACTGGAGACAGACTATTTTTATAGTCTCGCACCACTATTTTAAGAAAATCAATTTTGCAGTGTATTTCTCTTGCAGATGTTGTTAAAGTCTACATGGAATTTTTTGTGTTTAAAAAGTTGTCCGAGTTGAATTAAAAATAGTCAGTCGCCAGTGGAAAAAATGAATCCCAAGAAAATCTCGGATTGCGGAAATTTTGCTACTTTTACGTTTCCCGAGGAAATCTCGGGTTGCGCAGCGAGAGGGTTAAGGGAGTCCAAGTAAATTAAATTATGAACAAAAATAACATGATACAATGCTTAGCATGCTTTCCCAACACACAAATTTTAAGGGACACCAAACTGGTCGCCAAAGGTGGCTAGTATGAGTAATTTAGGGTATTTTTTTATTATAGGGTCGTTGACATAACTCAGGTTTATACACTGAACCAGGATGTCTGTTTATATAATGAAGTAATATTTTATTTTCCATATATGACGTCACATTTGCCTTCTTTCCGCACTTACTCAAAATTCATGCACCTTGTATTATTAAAAATAGTACTTGAAACTTTCCATTTTAATCTTTCAATTGGAAATTAAATTATTATTCTGGGTTTTTATATTTTGGCAACGAAAAAAGGAAGATGGTTAAATTTTATCGGGAAAATGTCAATTCATTGTGTATGAAAAGTAATGAAATTTTGGATTATTAAGCAAAATATTTGAATAAAATAAATTAAACATAGCCTATGTTCATTTCCGGGTTGTAATCCATCTATATCCAAAAATACAAAAGCATTAACTCATCCGTTTAGACACTGAATTTATTCAAACTTTCGGATACACATGGACATTTATAATATCATAAAGATTTCCTTTTGTGTTTACATCATTCCCTGCGAGGAAAAAGGGTTAAAAAAAAATTATGTCTTAGTGTATAACAGCTATACTGTTTTTAAATATTAGCATTAAAGATATAACACTATTTTTGCATTCATAGCGTTCCCAGGTGGAAAATAGGGCGTAACTAAATTTACGTAAATTTTGATTTTTTATGCTCAGATTGGAAGTTTTTGTCCAAACAACGACAACCTGTATTATTGATTTCATGAACCATTTTGGATTAATCATTGGTAAATTACACCACAAATTGTGATGTGATAATCAAACCTGAATGATGGTACATTCCGTTAATTTTGAAATGAGTT
This sequence comes from Maratus speciosus, assembly GCA_963932465.1. NCBI lineage: Eukaryota > Metazoa > Arthropoda > Arachnida > Araneae > Salticidae > Maratus > Maratus speciosus. Next base: position 468,660,261 of record OZ010798.1, read on the forward strand.
CATCTGAGAGTTTCTCTGAATGTAGTAGTTATTTAAAAATTTGACATATTAAACAAAAACATAATTTGCAGGACAAATTAAAAAAGAAAACAATTTATTTCCTACATTGTTTAAGCCCGAGAAGGGACAGATATTAAGATGTTTGATTTAGTTAGCTCTACGTTTAATGTTACATTTTTGTAACAAATAAGTTAAACCAACTGAACATTAAAAATGAAAATAAAATTCAAACAATATGATACTTTAAACACCCTAAAAACTTGGATTCCGTTCAAATGAAAGCAAAATATATATTACACTTTTTCCATTTATTAGTTGTAAATATTTGTATTGCAGATTTTGTATTATGTTTATAATGACTGTACATAAAATCATAAGGCACGTCTAAATTACAAACCTTTACAAAAAAGTCTAAGATTTATTTCACTTTCATTTGAATGGAATCCAAGTTTTTAGGGTGTTTAAAGTATCATATTGTTTGAATTTTATTTTAATTTTTAATATTCAGTTGGTTTAACTTATTTGTTACAAAAATGTAACATTAAACATACAGTTAACTGAATGAAACATCTTAATATCTGTCCCTTCTCGGGCTTAAACAATGTAGGAAATAAATTGTTTTCTTTTTTAATTTGTTCTGCAAATTATGTTTTTGTTTCATTTAATTATTTTAATACTTTAATTTTTGCCAATTTAAATATCTTATTTAATTAACTTAAAATCCCTTTCTCCAAGGTCACCTTACAGTTATGCATCTAACAAAATGTACTGTATTCAGTATCTGCTTATGGCATTTTGATTGTCCAATTTAGTGATCCTGAAGGCCAATATAAAACAAAACTCATACAATTTCAGGGACTTTAGGACTTTTTAGCTCACAGGCTATCAAAGCCAGAGAGCTAATGTGCTTGCAGGTTCTCTATGTACGTAACACGGTAACACTTGATAGAAATATCGATTTGCTTCAAAATTATTTTCTAGGTTCATTCTCATAAGGTTCTTCCCTGATTAGTTTTGGGGGTTCATTGGTTAAGTATAAAAGGGGGTTACTGGGGGTTAATCCCCCTTAACTTAGATAAATGGGGTTTTCATGCAGAATTATCAGATTTGCAGACCTGCCAACTTTTGAAACTGAGAAATCGTAGCACTCAAAATTAAAATTAATCTGGAGGTTGGTTGGTTGGTTTTTTGCGTCCATTTTTTTGACGTTCATAAAAGGAATAAGGTTTCAGTCTTTCAACTCAATATAGTAATTTTTTTCCTCTGAAAATTTTTATACGATTTTTAGAGTTTTTTTTCATTTCGCAGCTTTTTTTTTTACATTTATAAAAGGAGCCTAGTTCCAATTTTTTAACTTAATCCAGTAAATTTCGACAAAATTCGCGTTTTTTTTTTTTTTTTTTTCTGTGATCATTTTACGATATTCACAATTCTTTTCCCCACAATCATAATTCAAGTTTTTCGATTACGATTCTTTGTTGAAATCCACACTTATTACCCAGAACTTTTGACGAAATTCGCATTTTTTATCTTAATCCTTTGATTAATTTTGCGTTTTTTACACGATACTTTGGCGAAATTCGTGTTTTCTTTCCGCGATCTTTCGATGAAATTTGCGTTTTCTTACTGACCTATCGATGAAATTTGCGTTTTCTTACCGACCCTATCGATGAAATTTGTGTTTTGTTACTGATCTTTCGATGAAATTTGTGCTTTATTTCCGTGATCTTTTGACGAAATTCGCGTTTTCTTTCTGCGATATTTTGACTAAATTCACATTCTTACTGCAATACTTCGACGAAATTGATTTTTAAAGAGGTCACTTGTCGAAATTCGCGATAGTTTATAGCGACAGAGCGGCAAATTTCGCAACAGTTTTATGCAACCGATCAGCAAAATTAGCAACAGTTTTTCGCGACCAATTGGTAAAATTTTCGATATCTTTTTGCGACCGATTAACAAAATTTACTGCTTGTTTCCGTGACTTTTTGAAGAAATTTGTAATATTTTCCCTCAATAGTTTATCGAAATTCGCAAATTTTTGACGAAATTTTCAATTTTTTTTCTGAACTCTTAACAAAATTAGATTTTATTCAGCGAACAATTGAAGATAATCACTATTTGTTTCTCAGATCTTTGACGAAATATCAGATATTTTCCCATGATCGTTTGAAGAAATTCTCAATTTTTTTCATGACCGATTCCCGAACTGATTTATAAAAATTCCATAATAGAAAAAAATTTGCGGACTTCCAAGAAATTTAAAAATATACTCGCAGAAGAATCATAGGTCTGTGGAAGAATTTTCAGGGGGAAATAATGCTCAGCAGTTTTCATTATGCAGGACTTTCCTTTTCTTTGTGCAAATCGCGCGATTCCGCACATTTCAAACCCTGCCCCTCAAGAAACTCTTAAAATGGCGCCCCTGTTTCTAAGGAAGGGAATTCCTGTTTAATAAATATTTACAGATGCACGATTCACTCATGGTTAATATCCATTAAGGGGGTGTTATATTAAGAAGTTTGTTTTGCAGCCCAATCTTCTTCTTCTTCTTTTTTTTTTTTTTTTTCACTTGAGCATTTTTTAATATCCAAAGTTTTGGACTATTGACCAATTTTTTAAAACTTTCGGAACCGAATACTTTAAAATTTAGGATAATTTCAGAGCAGAATCACTCCTGAAATATGTGCTGCGTAGACTAAAACTCTGAACTGGAAAAATTTCCGTTTGTGTTTTTTCTTTTATCATAGTTTGAGACTGATTTTCGTAGCATCGTAGTTTAAAGATACAAATCGTAGCAACTACGATTTTTTCGTAGCAGTTGGCAGGTCTGGATTTGCTTCAATTTTGGTATACCGGTTAATTCTGATAAGGCGCTTCCCTGATTAGATTTGAAGGTTCATTGTTTAAGTATAAAAAGGGGATCTGGGGAGGGGAGCCCCCTTAATTTAGATAAATGGGTTTTCTTATTCGATTTCCTTCAAATTTGGTATACCAGTTTATTATGATAAGGTGATTCCCTGATTAGATTTGGGGGTTTATTGGTTAAGTATAATGGGGGGAACGGGGGGGGGGGGGGTAATAACCCCCTTAATTTAGATAAATGGGTTTTTCTATCCGATTTGCTTCAAATTTGGTATACCAGTTTATTCTGATAAGGCGCTTCCCTGGGAGATTTGGAAGCTCATTGGTTAAGTATAAAGATGTGAAACAGGGAGGGGGGGGGGGCTAATCCCCCCCTTAATTTATTTTTTGAAAGGCATTCTTTGAAGTAAGAGTATAATATACAATTAGTGTGAATCGACTGTGAGCTCAATGCCATCAGTTCACCTGGGCGCTTTACTTTATTTTTTATTTTAGAAATTTCGGGATGAGTATGACCCCTGCAAGAGTAAATGGAATTAATGAATAAAACAGCATACCTTGCAAGTAGTTGAGTGACAGTCTTGACTTAATAAATTGTCAAATTCATCCACTGATGATTGTGTAAACACTTTTTCAGAGTCAAAATTTTTGGCATTGTCTTTCATCTGATACATGACTCTCCTCGTATGATCATACACCTCCCTACAAGTCCTCTGGATGTCAAACACATAGTTTTTTCCGAGTGCTGTATTCTCGTTAAACAAGGAAGCAATTGTGCCTTTCAGGTCTCGGATGAATTGGGATGTCACAGCATTTCTGACTGTTTCACAACTATAAAAAGCGTGCTTCTCTGTAACAGCTCTGTACAATGCACTGGCAGAGTGACAGTTCTCAAGTTTGAAACCTAGTGTTTGAGATAAACCTGAATGGTCTAGGAACGTTAAAAAAAAACAGCGACCAGCATGAGTGGCTAGATGGATGGAAGTGTAGGTAATGCTGAAAGATAAAGTAAATGTATAAAAATATTACATATTAAATGACAACTTTATGAATACTAAGCCTTTTAATTATATGTTATACAGTTAATATGCAACTAAATATGCAACATACAGTATATATATGCCAAACACACACAGGACCAAAACTAGGGGGGAAAAGCGGAACATGAGTCCTAGGTGCCATAATAGAAGAGTGTGTGAAAAGAATATTTAATTCATCTTTCGGAACAAAAAACAAAGAAATTTGGGGCAAAAACATAATGCAATTGGACAACCCAAAGTAAAGATGTATTTGCTAATTTTACACTCTTACTTATTATGCTTTGAACAGGGCCGGTTTTTCCATTAGGTGGCCATATAGGGCCACTAGCATAATACTTGATTAATGAATTCATTTAAGATACTTACAATATCAATATACCGTCCCAATTAGGTTTGGATTGGTTCACTATTTCGTATGTTACCGTGTCTTGCATGTGTTTTTGCTTTTGTGTATCCTTTTAAATGAACTATAACAGCTACATACTTAACTAACAAACTTATTCAAAATACTGGAGGTAGATCAATTGACTGTTCCCAATTAGGTTCAATTTGGAAAATTTGTTTCATTAGGATTTTATATATATAGGGCAGATTTACTTCTATTTGTATATAAAAACAGATAAGTGGCCTCTTTATATTAAATAAATTGTATAAATACTGAAAAAATTGCTTGTACATTTGAAACAGTGAACAGGTTGCCAGAAAATATATTGTCAAATTCCTTCTCTTGCCAAGGCCTCTATACTGAAAAAATACCAAAGAGAAATCTTTAAAATTTTTCTATCACCCTCTAATTTTAAGAAATTTATATTAACATTACATAATATTTTTAACCCCTTAATCGTCGCTCATGATACTTGCTCGTGAAATGAAAACTGCAATGATTAAGGGGTTAATTACATTTTAATCTACAAACAAATATACTGACTTGTTACCTAAATTCAATATGCATCAAGAGAGCAGAAATAGATCTTACTTTGGTCATTTTGCTTAAAAGACCTTTATGAATTTTTGGTACTTATGTATTATTCAGGACAGTTCACTGTGGCAAAAATATTAATTACAATAACTCTTTTATTTATTTAGCTATCTTCATTTTAAGTGCATAGTTAAGTGTGCTGAAACATGTAAACTGTTCAGCAGAAAAATTTTGCTCAAAAGCAGCAAGTTACTGCCATATGAATTGCAGATTGGCACATTTTTTCCTACTGAAGTACCGTTAAAGTAGCACCAATTTTTGTACTAACTACTGTTTTTTTGTATTGCACCACTTGCTACACTACATTGTTTAAAATTTAGAACACCACACTAACAACTACTATAAAAAGTAAAGACTACTGTAGTTTCGCTGTCTGTAGTACTCTACTTCTGACCCCTGTGTCTGACTAATGAAAAAATGCATTAAAAATAATTATTAATTTATAATTAAGTTCTAAAAATATTAAAATGTCTTATTTTCATCAGAAAACACTTGTGAACATAATTTTTACAATCCTAGTCTATCAAGAAGTGACTGTAAAATCAATGGCAAAATTTCATCTTTGCATACAAAAGTCAAGTTAAGTTATAAAAGAGAGTAAAATTATGAACAATATGAAGCTTTGTAAAAACTTTACCTGTGCTGAAGCTGGAGACTGAGATCATGGATTAGAATTCCCGTAGGTCCAACTCCTATTCTCAAGGTCTCGCCAAGCCGATTCTTTACAAAGTACTGTTCCATCCCAAAATCTTCCAATTCAGAAGTCTGCTTCAGGAACTGGTAAACAGCTGTGCTAGTCTTCATTCCTTTCAGCAGAGCGTGCTCCTTCATAATATTTTGGCAAATAAATGTTAAAGTTGTGCGGTCTGTTTCAATGCTAACCTAAAATTATATTTTTAACATCAAATTAAAAAATAATAATAAAAATGACTTCAAGATACATCGACATCAGATTAAAATAATCCACAGTTACAGATAGAAAAGGATTTGAGGACTCGAATCTTCCCTCGCCCAAAAATCAGTGCTTTTTATCTACTCCATGGCCACATTCTGTCTATTTCCATAGCCCTATATAAGTTTTTTTTAAAATGAAAATAAACATTTAATGTTATTAAACAGTTAGAACTTGGACATTTATTTAAAATTAAACACAGGATGGTCCTGGAAGTTGTCATCTAATTTAATTCAATTGTTACCTACTCTAGGATTTTATTTGTGTCAAATCTATGCACGACCTCAAGATAAAAGGTGAAGTAAAATTGCAGTCTATTCAAAAGACACGCCGACACAATAAAGTTTCAGCAGAAGTCTGGAGGGAAGTTCCAAAGAGATTTCGGCTGAAGATAAGCCAGTTTGGCACACTTCCTCTGCCCACCATCACACGATGTTTGATTCAAGAAAAGGTTACTAGTTCTGAGTCTACTTATATGAGAAGTCTGTGATGCTGTCCCGGAGGCGTGGTTGGTAGTGGAAGCCGCTGCCATGTTAAGAGTCAAGGTCGAATCTCAGGTAAGTCATATGGAGTCATGCTATCTCGTTTGTTCCCTTGTATAGAGAAGAAGAAAAAAACCAAGAAGACGATATGTAAGTGGAAGAAATAAAAATCACGTGTCCTGGTTGTAATAGCTGTTTCTGTGTACAACATGGATCATTTGAGGCAACCTCCACAGTTACTATAGGCCTCAAAGAATTCTGAGGATGAAAGATGTCGCTGCAATCGACATCTAGCTCTTCAGTGACCGAAATGTTTTCTCAATTCAATCATACAATAATGTTTACGCTTAAGCTGCATTGCTACGGTCGACATTTATCAGATTCAATTTTTAAGCACTTGACATTCGATGTCCACCGTAGTGGAGAATTCTTTGAGGCCTATAGTAATTATGGCTGTTGCCTTGAATGATCTATATTATACACAGAAACAGATATTACAATCAGGACACAACGATTACCTATACAACTGTAATATCCAAATGAGCATGATTTAAAAAAAATTCAGCAAAAAAAAAAAATTTTTGCGAATGCCGCTGATTTCACCATTATCTTGAATTTTGTTCCTGCAACTTAACTGTAAGTTTCCCTGTTTACATCTTAAATGGTACGCAGATTTTAGGCATTCACGTTCACAGATTTAAGGGAGTCTACTGTATTACAAATGCAGGGCTGCCAACATTTGTGACTATTAACATGTAGTTCAAACTTAGAAAATATGTTATTCTAATGTATGTTCATAATACAAGTGTAGTAATTATGAACACATTCAAAGTAGGAAAATCTTAAAGATAATAATATCAAAATGAACTTTTATTTATGAAGCACATTAAAGTATCAAACATTAAATCTCATACAGAACAAAGAAAAATTTCACAAATGCAAAAACTAACATAAATATGTATAACTTCATTTTTTCCACACTTTCCAACTTAATTGAAAAGTGTTTGTACATTTGGTTTGACTGTGCTCTAACTAGCGTAAATATACTATACTCGAATTGCAATGTAATTGATATATGTTATTGAATGATGGAATGTTTCGTGTTGAAAATGAAGTATGTGTCATTTATTTTTTATTTAGAGGAGCACACAAAAGTACTTTAATGATGTTTAAGTAATTGTAATGTACACTATTTCAAATATATTGAAATTGATATACATTACTGAAGTGCACTACAGGATGCTTACTATAGAATATGGTATGTGTGGCACTTATGGTTCTTTTACACGGGCAAAAAAAAATATGTTACATTAAGGTATATAGAGAAAAATTGTTTGCAGTTTATTTTAATCATGTTACAATATTACAGACATAATAAAATTTACACGAATTTCTGAGGAACACTAAAACATGCTTTCTATAGAATGTGGAGTATAAAGTATTTATCATTAATTTACAGGATTACACAAAAGAATTTGGCTATGTAATCATTTAGAGGGAAAATTGCTCACAATATATTTAATTAGGTTGCACTATTTCAAATATAATGAAATTGATATACAGTTAACTTCCGATTACCTACCACTCTATTAACCGCCACCTACCCCTATCCCTTTTATTTTATCAGAAATATACAACGAATATTCAAATGCACATAAACCTGAGTGAGATGATGCTATTTTGAGTAAAATGCTTGTCTGATGTCAGGAACAAAAACTAGAAAATATTTCTTTGGATAAAATTACAGATCGGCTTAATTGTGACAAGAATGTTATTGGTTAGGAAAAATTAAGGATGAAGAAATTATTCTGAATGTTTTGTACCCAGAGAAATCTAAAGTGGATGAATGTGATGAATCTTGGGGATGATCATCCAGGAGTCAGTCGTGCAGATTATGCTATCTCAATGCATTATTAATTTGGTTTGAGATGCAAGAGGAAGCAGATGCAACCAAAGTACTTTTATTACGTACATTTACTAATCTTGCTGCAGTAAAAGGAAAAGTAAAACAAAAAAAGAGTATAATGAATACTTTGGATAAAAACAGGTACTACATTTCAAATGAAAATCAAATTTCAAATTAATTGCTTAAAAGGCTCAAAGGCCAACACATAGTGAAAAAGATTCCATGCCGGGACTCAAACCTGAGCCATCAGTATAGTGCACTGACGTTCTACCGACTACAGGGTTGTGATTTTGACCAGGACACTGGATAAAAGTGGTTTTAACCTTCCCAAAATGGTCGAAAGTGGTCAGAAAGGGTTAAAACTGGTCTTAATTTTAATAATTATTTTCATTGCAATTAAAAGTAACTTAATAAGTAATAAAAGTAACAGTGAAGTTAAAAAAATAATACACTGACAAGTTAATGAGGCTCATTAGTAAAATATGCTTATGCAATACAATAAGAAAGCTAGATCCATAATTGTCCTATTGTTGTTACTTGTGTGTCAACAGGGAAAAAATCATTCTTCCTTTCAGCTGTTGATACAGGGGCATCTGAAAAAACTGCCCAGTATTGTTTAAAACTAGCAGCTGATGCTAAAGAAGAGGTAGAAAACAAGTTTGCTTGTAAAATAAGAAATTTTGTAAGTGACAATGAAAACAAGATGAAACACATGAGAGAAGATTTTAAAAATGCATATAGAGATGAACTGTTTATTTCTTATGGATGTGCTGCACATTACTTGAATCTTGTAGGACAAGATATTACAAACACAAAGTTAGTTCAATAATGAAGCATGTTATTGAAGTCCAGAAATACTTCTGAAACAACCACCTACCTTCAGGTTACCTATCTGAATATGAAGCATCTGTTAAACACCAACTTCCAGGGGAAAGATGGTGGAACAGTCAGATTGAATGTTTGACAACTTTTATTAAAAACAGAGATTTCTACATGAAAATTGCAGATTAGCATGAAGTGAAGATGATATTGATGATAAAATTGTTAAAATAATTAACAATGTAGGCATATACAAAGCAGTAAACAAAAATAAACTTAAGCCTATTTCCCTTGCTTTAGATAAACTTCCAAAAGAAAATGCTACTATATCTGATGCATGGGACGAATGGTTAAAATTGCTAAAAGAGAAAGATCTTGAAACTTATTCTAAAATGATAGTCTTGATTTAATGAAAATGTTACCCCAGTTCATTTTCTGCCTCATATGCTGAATCCCGTCTACATGGGTAAAGGTATTGATGAAGAGAAGCAAGAAATGGCGTACTGTTTAAAGTTGTCTTTGTAATATACAAGACATCGTGTTAACGTAGCAGTTTTTCCTGAAACTACCTTTTTGATGATGTCGTCCTTGGAATAAATGTTTTTCACCGTGAAGCTCGGGCGTTTTAAAGTAAAGTAATGTCAATCTTTTTCGTAATGTGTTTGACTGTTTTTCGATGGTTTCTTCGTAAGAGAATAGAGACGTTTTTATGTCGAATACGAATTGACTTTTTGTGTCGTGTCTTCAAAAGGACATACTTCGTTTTTCAAGCCCTTGCTACACTATTGGGAATATAAGGATGTCGTAATTTATATATCATGTAGTCATGTTATATTTCAAAGTAAATGCCTTTACTATTTGCTGTGATGTTTGTAATTCAAGTTTCAGATAAGTGTTTTCCATTTTACATTTGTTGACGGGCTGATATTTAAGAGATGTCATAATTTGCTTCTACATTAATATGTCTTTTAAGTTTAATAAATTATTTGTGTTTTTAAAATATCTGTCGTTATTCTCCACCACATTATTTTTAGAATTATCTTTTACTTTTCAGATGTTCAAGATTATCTAGCTTAACGTAATTCTTAATAATCATTTTTCTTTGGGGTTTAAACCAGCATTACGCTCCACTGCATACTTAATATCCTCTGCTACCCACTTTAACCCCTAACCTCTATTTTATAGTGCTTATCAAAAGGTTATGGGTTCATAGTGATTGAATTAATTGTTTTGAAATATAGAGTTTTAACTTTATCCAAAAATTTAAATTTTTTTGCAGAGTTTGCCTGAAGCGTGCTGGTATTGTTTACAGTTTATTTTAAAAGCTATGTATTTTTTTAAAGTAAAGTTAATATAATATGAAATAAGATTTAAAGCTAAAAATTTTAAATTTTTTTGTGGTGGAAATTTTTTTTGGCTTTTCCCGATGTTTTCACCGGGAGGGGGGGGGGGGAGGGGGCGTAATCCTTAGTCAACTTTAATGCTTTAAATTAAGTTTTTCTTAAAGTTTTAAGCTGTTTAATTATAATAAATGGTAAATTAAACTAAAATGAATTGTTTATGCTTAATATTCATGGCATTTAGCTATTTTTTTCATTGCATTTTTTAAATTTTTTCTTGAATTTGAAACTTTCCTCTTGAATTTTTTTCAGGAAGTTCAATTTGAAGTAAAGCAGTGTATTTTCATATGTAAATTTGATATTTGTGATGAAGTACAATTGTATTTATGGTCAGCGTTTTTCTACAAGGTCATATGGAAGTCATTTAAGTGTCATGTTATATATAAAATATTAGTTTGAGTACTCCATGCTTGTAATGAGTTTTTTTTTATTGAAGGGAGCGTGCTGGAGCCCTCCTTTTGGAGTTAGGGAAACTGTTAGTTTTCTATAGACTTTCAATTTGTTTAATATCTTGAGTATGCTGGCTTTTACAATTTTTAAATGATGAAAATTTCCATTAAGTCTACGGACGCCTTGGTGATTTTTACAAAGTTGTTATCCAGTCATTGTTTTCAAAGTTGATCTACATTTGTGTCAGATATTTTACCATTACCCCATCATTTTATTTCTCCCATATATTTACTATCTTGTTATGTTATCTTGTTTTATATTTGCATATGTTTAATGAATTTAATATGTTAAATGTTAATTGGTAAAAGAGCTGTCTAGCATTTTGTCCAAAAATCCAGTGTTAAATTTATATAATTGAATTTGGAGGAAAGTAGTAATATATGCAGTCTAGACTATTTGAATGAGTTTAAATCAGTTGGATTTAATCTAGAGTTGATAAAATCAAAGTTTAACTTCTGTTGTAATGTTAAATATTGATACATTTTTCAGATTAAGTTTTAAATTTTTTAAACGAAAAGCTTTTAAGATTTAAATTTTCTTGCATTAAATTGGGGCATTCTCTTAACTTTTAAATATTGATCTTATTTAAATTGTTGTTATAGAATGTTTAACTGAAGATAGTTTGATTAGTGATTTAAATAGATGGTTTAAGTTTTTACTATTTTGTAGAGTTTAAATATAAGTTAAATGATTTTTTTTTTGATTAATCAATCATTATTGCTTTAACTTGTTTTGGAAGTTCGAGAAAAGCAATTCTGTTTTTGAGGTATACTCGAATGCCCAAAATGATAGTGGCTTTAATGAATTGAATTTATTTCATCTGCTTCTTGGTATCTGGACCACCACCCTTTCTTTGTGCGTGAATGATTCCTGCTAGCGGGAGACTACTGTAAGGTGTGTGTGTGTCCTTTATTCACCCTAGTGGTGGATATGTTTCGAATTAGTTTGACTATAAGAGACGTTGTGCTGTCATTTGTTTCTAGATGCCAGGAATGAAATCTTTAAATGTTTAACAGTTTTTGAATAATTAAATTTTGGCCTGTAAATATTATAAATTTAAATTTTTGGCCTGTGTCTTTTTTAGCTTTACTCTTTAATAGTTTTATCTTTATTGAATTTAACTATGTAATTGATAGCGTATTTGTATCCAGACATTGTCTAATTTTTAAGGTGTATCTGTGAAAAATATCCAGATACTGTGTTAGTGGGTTGTTTAAACAACCAGGTGGTCGAGTTCATTACGTAATTTCAATTTTTAAAGTTTAATCCTAGTTTCTCAAGAGAACTTTTCCAATTGCTTCATTATATTGATGTGTTAATTATATATTTAAATTAATTTGCTGTTAATATACTTGAATTTTTCCTCTAGTCCTTCATATCGCCAAACATTTTTTTTAGTTTTGGTTAAAATTTTTTTTAATTACCTATATTTAAAGTATAAATTTTTCAATGTTCATTCTATGGAATTCTACTTTGGAGTAATTGTTTTAATGCATTCATAGCAGTAGCAGCATCAATTTTCAATGAGTTTAAGATGTGTTACTTACTTTATTGCAAATGTTTCTCCTTTTCTGAATTCTGTTAATGTGAACATTATACATATATTCTTTTATGTTTTACTGAAATGAAAAAAAAGGTTTATCTATTGTATTCATTACACTCATTAATACTTTTCAATGAGGTTTTAAGCCAGTTTAAATGTCCATGAGTTTCTCATGTTTTAAGTTTCTCTTGTAGTTTGCTATACATAGTATAGTTTTTCACTTTAAGAGTGTTGAGGAGGGAAACGTTAACTGGTAACCTATTTTGAAATGTTCTACAGTTTTATGTGATCTTAAGTGAGAGTATAGATCTTTACTGCTGTGAGTAATGAAGTTAATGTGTAAAAATATTTTACTTCTAAATTTTTTTCAGTATTAATAATCTATAAAATGTTATATATTTGTTTTTGCATTTACTATTTTATTTATATACATATGTAATGTATTTATGATTTTATATGTTAAAAATGTTAAGTTTTGGCCATTGATGAAATATGGGATTGAACAGTTGGTTTTGGACGTTTGCTCTGCAGTTTTTAAAAGAGAAAAAAAAGTTTTATATAAGTGGTATTAAGATACCTGATAGATCTATCTTTAAAATTGCTTTGAAGTTTTTTTTAAAATGATGGTCTTCTAGACGTAAATTGGGAGTTTGAAAGATTTGAGGTAGAACAGCAGATTTAACTTAATGTTCAGAAAAAGCTGGCTGGTTAAAGGTTGGTTAAATTTTTTTTTTAAGTTGTTGGATGAATTTGAGTCATACTCATACCTGCCAACTGCTACGAAAAAATCGTAGTTGCTACGGTTTGGAGCTATAAACTACGATGCTACGAAAATCGGTCTTAAACTACGATTTTTTGCTAAAAACACAAAAGCATTTTTTGTTTCTAGTTGCGATTTTTATCCCGCGCAGCATATTTTTCAGGAGTTATTCTCTTCCGAAATTTCCAAGTATTCATTTCCGAAAGTTTTAAAAAATCGGCCATTAGTCCGAAAATTTGGACATTAAAAAACACTCCTGAGAGAAAAAAAAAAATTCTGGTCTGCAAAAAAAAACTTCTTAACATAAAACACTCTAATCGTGTTTTTGTAAATATTTATACAAGAATTCCCTTCCTTAGAAACAAGGGTGCCATTTTAAGAATTCTGAAGGGGGTTTCCTTGAGGAGCAAGGTTTGAAATAGTGTGCAAAATCACACGATTTGCGATAAACTATCGCGAATTTCGACAAATGACCGTGTAAAAAAAAATCAATTTCGTCAATTGGTCGCAGAAGAAAATAAATTTCGTTAAGGGATCGTGGCAAAAATGTGAATTTTGTCAAAATATCGCAGAAAGAAAACGCGAATTTCGTCAAAAGATCAGTAAGATAATGCAAATTTCATCGAAAGATTAGTAAGAAAACGCAAATTTCACCGAAAGATCGCAGAAAGAAAACACTAATTTAGTCAAAGGATCGTGGTAAAAAAAAAACGCAAAATTCGTCAAAGGATCGCGTAAAAAATGCGAATTTCGTCAAAAGTTCATGGTAAAAAGTGCAGATATCAACAAAGAATCGTGATAGGAAAATGTAAATTACGATTGTGGGAAAAAAATTGTGAATATCCTGAAATAATGGCGGGAAAAAAATCACGAATTCCGTCAAAATTTATGGCACTGAGCTAAAATATTGGAACCAGGCTCCTTTTACAAATGTAAAAAAAAACGCTACGAAACGAAAATAAACTCTAAAAATCGTATAAAAATTTTCAGAGGAAAAAATTTACTATATTGAGTTGAAAGACGGAAACCTTATTCCTTTTACGAATGTCAAAAGATGGCTGTGAAACACGAAAAACCAACCAACCAATCTCCAGATTAATTTAAATTTTGTGTGCTACGATTTCTCATTTTCAAAGGTTGGCAGATCTGCATACTTGACCAAAAATTGTAAGGTTAAGTGGAAATTGGCTTGTTCAGTTCCAGCATAACATCTTGGTAGAGAGATGCCTGACCTTTTAACCTATATAGTCTTTGCTGTTTCTTGAAATGGATATAGAAGATTAAGATTTGTAGAGGTACCTGTTTCAATTAAGCTGTCTACTTCTCAATTTAAACTTATCTCCCTGGATTATCTTATTAGATAATTGGTAAAGTTTTGACAAATATTGGTGGTTTCTATTAACAGAGTGGAAAAAAAAAAAAAAACTGGAAGTGTCGCATATTTATACATATCCCCTTGTTAAACTTTTGGATGTGGAATCTTTTAAGAAGTTGGGTTTCGGTGATGGAGAGGGGCCCCCGCCATTATTGGAACTTGACTGATAACCTCTAAATCTAAATGGTTATTTTTCTGCCTGTTGGTAGATAGAATAAGTACATGACTTTCTGCAATTTTTTTTCTGGCTATTCCTTTCTGGAAAAGAAATGTTTTGCTTTCTAGTTGATGATGAAATGGCCTAAGGATAATTCGTGCATGGTGCTTACATCTACGTCGCTGTTTATTGTGAGTAAATGACTTTAGTAAAACATAATGTTGTTTGAAGATGTTGGCATCCCCGGGTTGAAAGTTTTTAGTGGCCGGATTGACTCTTGACCTTGGGATCTCAGTATTTATGTAAGACGTATATGTGTGATGTACCAATACAATATTTTTATTTCTTTTCTCGACTTTGAGAATTTAGATTAATTTTTGTATTGCCCCACGTATCTGGTTTCCTAGATGTTGTTGCAGCTGGAATGAAGTTGATAGAGGAAATTTTTTTTTAATGCCTTTCTGTTTAGAGTAACCTTCATTCATAAGACTGGGAAATGCAGTTCTGTTAGCCAGTATGTAAATTGTTTTATGATACGTCATGTTGCATAGTTTTATTTAAATTAAATTATTAAATATTACTTTTAATAATTTAAATATTACTTTTAATTATGGAATACCATCATTATATTGCCATGTTTTTGAATTTATCTTGTTGAATATAGATGAATATGAAGATTGAATTACTGATCCAAGTTATATTAATGAACTTTAATTGTTTTTAGACTTGGTTTTCTGGTGAAGTAATGTGATAAATTGATAATTGTTAAAATTGTTGAACTTATTTTATCTGTTAAAGTTATTAATTTATTTGATTGTTGAATTATTTATATTTATACAAGCAATATATTTAAATTATAAGTTTTTTTGGGAAATATAATCTTTTAAGATGGGGAGAAATTTTTATGGTTATGTATGAATTCAAGTTTGATCTATATTTCTGTGTTGATCTGTGATTAAGTTGAGATCATGCTTTTAAAGTAGTCAACAAGTGCACATATTATCTTTTAAAGAAATATCAAGTATGTAAATGCAATTTTTTTTACTTGATACATTGATTGGGATAGCATACTTGTGTGTTGTATATTTATTGTTATGTCTTTAATAGTTTTTTTTGTAAACCATTAGTGTTCCGGGGCTCGTCTCTTTTTTTGTTTAACTTTTTTTAAGTTCTTCGTGTTTATTTCTAGTGATTGTAGGTAGCTATTTTTAGATTTCAAGAATTTAAGATCTCTTTGGAGGTATCTATTTTTAGTCCTTTGGATGTTCAGACCTTTAGTGTCTGTGTGCAGTCTTTTAGAACTGCTGGTTATTTTCCTTTGGGCATAACCCTTCATGGTGTACAATTGATGAGAGGGGGGGCATTTGATATCTTTACAAAGCCTCTGTTCTCATCATTGTCACCTTTCTATTATGCTTTATCCTACTTTCATCTTTATTTCATTTCTTTATTTATTTTAACAAAATATTTTATTTTATTAAAACATTCTTACCTTTCTTTCTTTAAAGTCTCTTAAATTCAGTTTCCGACTTCATACTTTTACCCTTTTTTATTCGTGCAAAACAGCTTCAAGTTCTCGCAGTTTTGCCGTAGTTCTCGTAGTGAACAACACCAGATGGCGTCGTATGTTCAGAGCGTCGGTGATCATTGTCATGGTTACGCTTTCACATGCTTCTTCCTGGAAGCCAGTTGGGAGTCTAACAGACATGCGTGGATGCCATATTTCGGTTCATTCATTTCGAATAAATTGCTGTGCTTTCAAGACATCTTGTATTTTTATCCAGTTGTATTTTTCTCTGTTCTGGGAAGGCGGAAATCGTTTTTCACAATGCTTCATCATAATGTCATCTGTTCAAATAGTTTTATTCATTAGCTTTTACGATAATCCGTTTTAACAGTAATTTGCTTTAGAGGAGAATCATCTTGTTTTGAATATTTGTTTTTCGGGAGACTGAAATGGCGTACTGTTTAAAGTTGTCTTTGTAATATACAAGATATCGTGTCAATGTAGCAGTTTTTCCTGAAACTACCTTTCTACCTTTTTGATGATGTTGTCCTCGGAATAAATGTTTTTCACCGTGAAGCTCGGGCATTTTAAAGCAAAGTAATGTCAACCTTTTTCGTAATGTGTTTGACTGTTTTTCCATGGTTTCTTCGTAAGAGAATAGAGACGTTTTTATGTCGAATATGAATTGACTTTTTGTGTCGCGTTTTGTGTCTTTAAAAGGACATACTTACGTTTTTCAAGCCCTCGCTACACTATTGGGAATATAAGGATGTCGTAATTTATATATCATGTAGTCATGTTATATTTCAAAGTAAATGCCTTTACTATTTGCTGTGATGTTTGTAATTCAAGTTTCAGATAAGTGTTTTCCATTTTACATTAGTTGACGGGCTGATATTTAAGAAATGTCATAATTTGCTTCTACATTAATATGTCTTTTAAGTTTAATAAATTATTTGTGTTTTTAAAATATCTGTCGTTATTCTCCACCACATTATTTTTAGAATTATCTTTTACTTTTCAGATGTTCAAGATTATCTAGCTTAACGTAATTCTTAATAATCATTTTTCTTTGGGGTTTAAACCAGCATTACGCCCCACTGCATACCTAATATCCTCTGCTACCCACTTTAACCTCTAAGCACTATTTTATAGTGCTTATCAAAAACGAATATCTCGCAGGAAGCGATCAAGCTAGCCTTTTGCTCGGCACATAAGACCTCACTTTCTGACCATGGGTTCTCCGGTTTGATCCCTATAGGTGCACACATCACCTGCATTGGTGACCTTGGACAAACAAACACGCACCTTCACAAACATCATCATCTCCTTTCGAGACCAACAGATGGCAGCACTGAAAACACCCCAGCAGCAAAGCCTGTGAAACGCTCACAGCATGCAACCAGCAATCAAAGCCTGTGAAATTATCACAGCACACAAGCAAAGCCTGTGAAACGCTCACAGCACGCAAAGCCTATGACAACTCTCATAGCACAAAGCATCTTCGGGGGCACACACATGTGCACGACAGCATCACTCTGGCAACAGCCAGCGCAACACGAGTGCACATCGCTAGTACAACATCAACGAGATGTTCTTCTCACTGGGGGTGGAGTACTGTGGCGATGCCATCTTGCGCGGTCAGTAAAGCGAGTATCTCGCAGGAAGCGATCGAGCTAGCCTTTTGCTCGGCACGTAAGATCTCGCTTTCCGACCGTGGGTTCTCCGGTTTGATCCCTATTGCCACACATCTCCTGCAAGTGTTTATTTTAACTCAGGATTTTGGACGAAACCTTCGAAGAAATGCTTGCTTTCGCTGGTGTCCAAAGGAGAAGCTTTACCATTAGCATGCTCATGTGCCGAACTTCGCAGCTGCTAAGCTTTGTACTGGAGCGGACATGCTCAGAATTATATTCGAACATAATGTTCGGCAAGAAAGCAGTACATCACAGGGGCAGCGTTCACGACGATAACTGAGATCGTAAAAATTCCCTGACTTTTTATCAAGGTCATACTTGATCTCGGCCAGTGAAAAGAGCAGGTGCTTTTCTATTTACAAAAGAAAAAAATACATATAAAAATTCTGCGACGGGGATTGGGAACACTGGAAATTGATCTCTGGCAACTAAGACACTGAAAGTTAGTTGCTGAAGCAAAAAATTTAGTCGCCACATGGCGACCGTAAATCTGCACCTATACCGGTAAGGTGATTTTAACACAAATATCCCAAAAAACTTTACCTGTTCTTTCTCCTTAGCATCCGAGTCAGGCTGTTCTGTGTTGCTATTATTTGAATCGTTACTACCTCCAGATCGCCACCGGACTCTTATATGTCTTGGCTTATCAGAATCACATTGTGCTAAACAGCAATTGGAAGGAATATATTTTGGATAGTTTATTAATGCTAAAGTGACGCCATTCACAGGATCTAAATCACCTAGCTCAATTTGAGCTATGAGAGCAGAAAGTCTATAAAATTGTTCATTAGTTGTATGCAGTTTATTCTCAACAAAGGCTTTGCGTACATCTAAATAAAAAAGATGCCTGAAAAAAAAAAGACAAAGTAAGATATAAAGTGCATATAAATTACTTCAATTAAGATAATATAAATGTCTCGTACTTAACAATTAAAACTAATAGCACACCTAAAAACTAACATTACATATATAAAAAAAAAAATCAATATTGCAGTAGAATCCTGCTAATTTTAAGTCTGAAAGCAGGGTTCGTGATTTTTTTTTTTTAAATCAAATTAATTGGAATTTTTTTTTTACATCAGATTTTTTTAAAAAAAAAACTCACACAATATTATTATTTTATATGACTTTTAACTTATAAAATAAAAATTATATACACAGACACACACACATGCTATATGAGTATTACCAATATATATTAGAGATGGGCAACATCATTCCTTTTAAGGAATCGTTCACCAAAAGGAACGAGTTCTTTGGAGTCGTTCCTTTCGGAATCGTTCCTTTTTTTCGGAATGATTCAGAGAAAAAAGAATGATTCCGAGAAAAAAGGAACGATTCCGAGAAAAAAAGAACGATTTTGAAAAATAAAGGATTCCAAGGGGAAAAAAACACTTCCGAGATAAAGAGAACCACATGCAATCCATAATATTTTTTACTAATTTATTTTTTTATGTACCCATCCATTTTCTTACGCATCCAGTCGCCTTAATTTTGTAATGTTTTGGACAGATGATTTTGTTTTTAAAGGTTCATTTCATTGATCAGTGTGTGCAATTAATTTGCAGTTATTTCTAACTTTATGATTTATGGTATAAAGCATAATTCCTCTAGGAAATTTAAGGGCGGCGCAAGGTCTATTCGATTTCCAGTGTAATCATTGGTTTCTCTTAAAAATATGTCGTCAAATGACCGTGCATTTATATTATTATTTTATACAGTGTGTCTTTACTCTCAACGATGTTCAATAGCTAATTCCTAAACCGTTAGTCATAGACCTATAGTTCCATTTACAAAAATGTTTTAAATAAGGTAAAAAATTATTCTGAAAGTCGTTTGGATTAATAAAAATATTTCTAAAAAAGTTACCAAATTTAATTTTTTATATGGTCCCTCGGCCCTATAAGTGATATTTAATAAAAATTTCCTGTTCTCTTAAAAGAAAGACAAAAAAGTCCCATTCATCTAGCACTAAAATTCATGAAGTTATACGAAACTTTGAAATGCAAGACTTATGCCACTTTTCTGCATCCGAATACACATGATTTTAGCCATGCTTCTAGGGGTCGTAAAGAAAGTGCTTAAAGTATTTGAAGGATATTTATTTCATGTGTAGCTGCGCTTTGAAAGAAATCGCATTACAACAGATTTTTGTAAGGATTTGAAGCTGTTTCTTTTCATGATTTTTTTAACAAAAATTATGCTATTTTTATAAGCTTTTATTTAACCTATTAACCGCCAAAACTATAAAGTAGGAAATTTCAAATTTCTTGTTGAAAGTCACTTGTCACCACAAATTCAGAAAGGTAATTTTCGCTTTATTAAAATATCAAAATTTCTGCCAATAAATAAGGCAACTTTTTTAATTGTAAAATAGTGGTGACAAAGTAATTAATTTAAGCATGAGCAATTATTTTGACCGTTGCATGAACGCAACACCAGCGGGTAATGGGTTAACTTGAAATAATCGTATATATGTCTTTCCAGTTCAAAATTTGTACTCAAAATTCAACTCACTTTAAAATATGCGATCGAGGTTAAATTTTACATATTGACGTAAATCACATGACAATGTAATATTATTATGATTTTCAGTGCTTACCATATGTACTTATTTTACAGGATAGCACAAAAAATTTCGGATAGATTACTGCCAACAAGTTTACTAAAAAGTTTTAGATTAGATAACACAAGACTGCGATGGTTGTGTTTTTTTATTTTTAAAATTATGTATTTTTAAAATTATGATTTTTATGTATTTTTTAGCACTGAATCAGAAAATTATCTTCATTTTTAACCATCCTGTCAGGATTTTTCGCAAATAGTAAATTTCAAAAATAGCTAATACTATAAAATGGTTGTATGAATGGTCGATGGTTGTATTTTTTAACTTTTACGATTGATTTGTATGTGCTTTTTAGCAATGAATGTAAAAATTACCTTCATATTTAACCATCATGTTAGACTTTTTTGAAAATGGTAAATTTCAAAGTTACAAAATAGCGAAAATCTGATACTATAAAATGGATGTAAAACTTCTTTTATTCAATTTAATTTTATTTAATTCAAGAATTTATTCAATTCTTGGCTTATACTGGGATTCTTACAGCTAAACAGCTCGGGGATCTGATGATGTGGGAGGTTCAATTAAAACTTTGAACTTTTAAACTTTGAAATTTACAATTTGCAAAAAATCCTGACGTGATGGTTAAAAATGAAGGACATTTTCAGATTCAATAGTAAAAAATACATAAAAATCAATTATCAAAAGTTAAAGAAATAACAATCACGTCTATTTTATACTATCAGATTTCCGTAAATTTTTCACTTTTTAGCTTTCAAATTTACGATTTGCAAAAAATCTGTACTTTGTGATAAAAAATGAAGGCCATTTTTGGATTCAGTGCTACAAAATACGTAAGAACTAATTATCAAAAGCTAAAACACATGACACAACACAAATTTGCATCCTAGTATAATCTAATAACATTTCACAATATGTGTCATTTTGTAAAGAGTCGAGGCTGTTGCTTTTCAACATTTTATTTAACGAAAATTCTATTTTTTTTTTTCTTGTTATATGTTTAGTACAAGCTGTATATTTTGCATTAATATTTCAGAATGATTATAGATTTCAAATTTATAATGCAATGTTAATTTTACTATCAACTATATTTTTTATATATCTGAAGATTATTTACATTTCTAGTAAATTTGTAAATGACCCCTATTTCGCAGCAAAAAATATGCTCCAACTTTAAACAGCCATTACTTCGGTCAGTTTTAATCGTAGAATAATAGGACTTTTATTTGTCTTACTTGTAAGTGTAATAGGAAAGTTTTACTAACTATAATTTGAAAGACCGGGGGACCGTATAAAAAATTAAATTTCGTAATTTTTCAGGAAATGATTCTATTGACCCAAATCACTTTTTAAATACTTCTTTACCCCATTTAAAACATTTTTGTAATTGGAACTATATGGCTATGACTAACGGTTTAGGAATTAGCCATTGGACATCGTTGAGAGTGGACATCCTGTATAGGAAATTTTATTATTGCTGTGATATTTGCCACCAGGGTCTAGGAATTTTTAGTCTCATAGATTCCTCTTCAAAATCTACCTCTAGGTAATCTTAATTTCATTTTTCATTCTGAAACTCATTTTTCATTTGGATGGCCCAACTGGTTTGGATATGTAACTTGTTAAAGTAGAGTTCATTTTGTTCCAGTGTCCGTACTTTCAATAACTTTATCCCCTTTATCGTCTTGCTCCTCAGTTCCCTAACTTTACGCACACAGGATATTTCACATAATTCATCAACATTATTATCACTGTCTTCAGGATCTGGTTCAGAAGTGGAACACCCAGCAATATAGCAATCATCTTGTAGTGCAATTCAGTGATATATATCAATTTTAATACATTTGAAATAGCTTAATGTCATTAAAATGCACTGCAAACGATTTTTTCCTGTTTACCATAATGTAATGAAACACTTTTGAGTGCCCCTGTAAATGAACTATTAATGCTACACTCTTCATACTGGATACCAAACATCCCATGGTAAACATCATTAACATATATCAATTGCATGGGAATCCGAGTATATTTACGGGAGTTAGGCATATCACACACTGAGATGACAGAACGACATAAAGCGCAACATGAAGTGCCAAAACCGGTCGAAACAAAGAACGAAGTTGTTACAAACTTGTTTTAAACCACTTTTTCAAGTGACATGTCTTATGTATCGCCTTAGTGTGTGACTTGCCTTAGAGAGTGAACAGACGGCCTGAGGGACAGACAAACCGCATTCATAAACACTAACTTTATTGGAAAGGGTTAAAAAGTAAAGCATGTTTTTGTACACTGTCTTTCCTGAGTGACTGATGTATGTCTTGTCTTATACCCTAACATCGCTATTTGTGAACTGCTGTTAACTACGTAGAATTTCAATAAACTTACAACTCTTTTTGAATCTCCAATTTCACGAGAACCTACAGGAATTTTTCTAATTTCACACGCTCATCCGCCATCACCCTCTCTACTTATACTGAACTTCAGTTCAGTGTAAGTGAATTGCGATGTTAATATGTTTTGTTTGGATAGGGATCTTTGGAGCTTCATAACTCATGAAGTCATGGAACTCTTGTGTTACACGAAAGGGTAAAAGTTCCTTCAGATGATTTGTAAACAGATTCATTAGCAGCATGGCTATGGCTAGTGATGTTTATAAGATAATATTATATATATTTTAATACTATAATATGTATATATATAGTAATATATATGATTTTATACATACTAGGGGATCGTACCCGGGCTTCGCAGGTTAAAGAATATAGGTAAATACATTTTTTTAAACTAATAATTTTTTATATGCAATAATTTTTTTAGATTGGCCACTTACATTAAAAAAGCATTTTTCATATGGAAAATACGAATTATACAACCAAATAAATTTTTGAAATTTATCAAAAGCTATATTTTCTTATTAGCCGCATGCTAAGAGTTATTTGACCAAGATTTTGCTACTTATGGCATCCTTTTATATTCTGATAATTTCAGAGCTTCTACATGTCTGTTAAATTTCTGCTTTATTTATATTATTTTATTTATTTATTCACAGGGAAGTTTTTTTTTTTATGGATATTAGCCGTAAGAAAATCATGAACTCTTTATTTTGTTTTAAGGGCAAACGGATTAATCTTTCGTAATCTAGCTCCGTGCGATATGCATAATAAAAAAATATTTCATGCTTTTAAATTGTTTTTAAAACCATAGACAATCAGTAAACTGAGATGAACTTTGCAAACAAATTCCATTTGAAAAAAAAATCCTATTTGGTGATCTAAAAATTTAAACTGTACGAATATGTTAGATTGGTGTTTTTACAATATTATTATTTTATTTGTTTATAAAAGAAGTATTAATTTCGTTAATTTGTCTTTCACAAATATGTTAGTTTGGTGGTTTTTTTAATATTATTCTCTTATTTGTTTATAAAGGAAATATTCATTTCGTTATGCAAAATTAGTCAGAAACAAATGCTGAAAAATGCTTATTGCTTTATGCGCAAATGTTTGTTATTATTATGTATTGAAAACGGGACTTGATAAGGTAAACTTAAAAAAAAAAAAAAACATGCTTAAAAATTATCTTAGAAAATATAATACATCAGTCAATTAAGATACAGTTTTTAAACAAATTGCATTTGAAAGTAAATTTTTTCCTATGCGACGAAAATTGAAAATGTACGATGGTCAGAAGATTAAAAAATTGAAATAGCGAAAATTTCAAGACCGAAATTTGATCGTGAAGTGTTGCCATTCACAAAATGACGTCAGCGTTACGCACATATACGTTTGTTCTTTATAATATAGATACTTAATCAGTAAAATATATTAAAGATAAGTTATTAGGATGTGGTTATCAACTGAGGCTCTTATGCTTGGTATTCCAGAATGAAAAACAGAAATTTTCACCTTCTCAAAATTTGCATACGTACTTCTCCTATCCATATTCATCATTTAAAAAAAATGTATTTTGTTTGATCATTTAAAAATAATTTTAAATCAAAACTTGAAGTCACGATTGTCAGCAACATCTTTTATGTGAACAGACACACCCTTTACTTCAGATTCTAATCTCAATTCCGGAGAATAAAAATTTCCGCAATTTATGCTTTTTAGACGCATTTGTGTTAAAATGTTTAGTTTTATCTAAGAAAATGATCGTTTTCTTTTAAATATGACTTCATTTTCACTTAAATAAGCATTTCGCCAAGTGTATGAAACTTAGTATCAGTACACATGCAGAAGGAAAAACAATAAAGAAAATTTATGAGGAAAAATATGTGTTTTCAAAAGCAGTATGCCATTTTCCGTTATTATGCCCCTAATATAATATTCTGCTCCTAAAGTATTTTGCGACACTAAACCCTATACAACAATTTTTATCGACAATTTTGAATTTTTTTCAGAAAATAGCATGAATAGAGATAAAAATACCTCATTATTTCTCGGTTGTCTGCTAGCTATCTAATTTTCACCATTTTGAAGAAACTTCATAAAATGCTTTTAAAATTAAATTATAAAAGTGATCTACAAATGAATAGCTTTCAGTTAAAAAAAAATAATAATAGTAAAATTGGTTCAGCAGAAAGATCAGGGCAGATGACCAAAAAACACACTTGTGTTTTAAATATATAGATTATATAAATTTAGGAAAAGTTAAATTAAGCGCATTATGTTATTTTGATAAAATTATAGTAGAATCTCCTAAAGAATAGTATTAAAATTTCATTATTCGAGAGAATTTTGGACAAAAACTTCAAGAACATGATATTGTTTTAAACCACGAATTATTTGTTTGCTTGTCTAATTTGGCGAAGCAAATCCATCCAGGCGAGAATCATCAATTTCTGAAATATAAATCGCTATTATTTGCATGTCACCTCTCTTCTATAAAGACACTTTAAATTTTTGAAAAACATTGCGTTTTATCAGTGTGTGATTTCGATTAAATTATTTTCAAAAATGAAGCCTTTTTAACTGTGAAGAATTTCAAAGCAGTTGGGCTTTGAAAATGACGCACTTCTATAAAACATAATTCAGGTTTAAGAATTAAAATACATGCTTTTTTATAAAATGACGTCATTTGCATCCGCTAAAGCAAACCACTTTTTCAATCCAGACATAAAATTCGTCTATAGAAAACTATGCATATGACGTGATTATCACGGAATAACAGGCAATATTCTTGACATAGCCCATATTTTAATTTCAACTTTTTTTTCAGTTTTTATGAAAAAATGGCAACAGAAAGACACAGTATCTCCTATTTTCGACTATTTTCCGTTTACTTTCAATGACTTTCAATAAAAATGGGGTACTTTTGTTGCCACGATAAGAAAAATGGTATTAAAAACTACAAAAAAATTAATTAAACACTTTAAATTTTTGAAAAACATTGCGTTTTATCAGTGTGTGATTTCGATTAAATTATTTTCAAAAATGAAGCCTTTTTACCTGTGAAGAATTTCAAAGCAGTTGGGCTTTGAAAATGACACACTTCTATAAAACATAATTCAGGTTTAAGAATTAAAATACATGCTTTTTTATAAAATGACGTCATTTGCATCCGCTAAAGCAAACCACTTTTTCAATCCAGACATAAAATTCGACTATAGAAAACTATGCATATGACGTGATTATCACGGAATAACAGACAATATTCTTGACATAGCCCATATTTTAATTTCAACTTTTTTTTTTCAGTTTTTATGAAAAAATGGCAACAGAAAGACACAGTATCTCCTATTTTCGACTATTTTCCGTTTACTTTCAATGACTTTCAATAGAAATGGGGTACTTTTGTTGCCACGATAAGAAAAATGGTATTAAAAATTACAAAAAAATTAATATCTCAAAAATAAATTGAGGTACAGCTTTCAAATAAATTGTATTTAAGAGAGCATTTTTTTCCTTACACGACGGTGTAAAAACTTAAAATGTGCGATGTTTAGAAGTTTAAAAATTTGCAGTAGAGAAAATTGCAAAACCAAAATTTTATTTCAAATTTCAAAGTGTTGCCATTCGCAAAATGACGTATGCGTTACGCACAGATATGTTTGTTCTTTATAATATAGATATAGTACATATTACCTCCGCCAAAAGATATGGTGATTCACTAAACTTCAAAGTTCTATTTCTTTAAATTTGCTAACATTTTAACTGAAAAACGGTTTATTGGTTTAATTAAATTAAACAAATTAAAAGTATGTCCATTATTATTACAGAGTAGTACTATATAAAGAACTATCCTTTTGACGATGTTTCGGCCGTTGAATGAAAGACATCTGTTGTAAACATGTTATAGATAATACCAACCTTATTTTTTTGAGAATTTGACTATTTTTTATTCGGAGTTAAACTTTTTACTGTCAAAACTATTTAAAATAGATAAAACATTTTGTTAAATTCGAACTTTTCAGAAAAGTTTATGTAATTAAAAAAAAATGAAAATAAATAAATAAATCTTCTAAGTGAAAAGAATAACAATAAGAAAGGAAAATACATAAAATTTAGTATCGTATTTGCAGTAAGTTTTACCCCAATAAAAACGGAAGCTTGGTATTAGGCTTGAAACATTAAATTTAGTTTGGCATGAAGGGAGCCTTGCTTTGATCGAAATTAAACTCAGATATATATTATCCATCACCACAGTAACAGGCATTAATCGTGGCATTGATTTCGGGATTTGTGAGTATCAATAACGATCAAGAAATCTGAATTATTATAAGAAATTATTACGATAAACGATTTTTTTTTTTTGCTTTTATTTTACGTTGAATTAAAACAAAGTCACAGTTATTTAAATTCTAATTATTTAGCAAGAAATAGAAATAAAATAACAAATGAAAAAACTGTACAAAATCACAACGTGCATTCTTTGGACACCAATAATTAAATTCGTATATTGTAAAACTTTTTAAATGCAATATTAACCTTCCGTATACTAGACCGGTGCAACAGACCCGATAGGTACATTCAAATTGATTTTTCACATTTAAAAAAATGAAAATTTTGTAAATATGTGACTTTTTTTGGAATGTTCTACTCAAAAGGATAGAACATGCCAGAAAAAAACCCATATTTACAGAAATTTCAGTTTTTAAAATAAATTAGAAATATCATTATAAATGTACCTGTCGGGGCCATTGAACCCCTCTGGTAGGCGGAGGGTTAACATAAATCTATTAAACCGAAACAAGCATAAAATATGCAGCTTTACATATATGTCGCAGTGTTGGAGAAAGTCCGATAATCTATATGTAGCACGTGATTTTTCTTTCCTGTTTTTATACTCAAAACGGCCATTAAGACAGCGAACCAAGGTTTAATTATTTCAATCCCAGCCACCACTGTTACTGTTATCTTATTATTATTATTAGACATTATGCTTTTTGAAATATTCATTATCTTAAGAAAGAAACGTTTTACAAAAATTCCTTGTTCTAACAGAATTTACTCTATGTAATAAATCTCACTGTAAGTTGATTAAAACAACAATCTTCGATAGTTTCGAGATTTTTTTAATCATCTTCTTCAGGAGAGAAAAACAAGACGCCAAACTGTGGAAATAAAGTGGTACTCGAGCGCTCGTAGCTGGTCATATATTTCTTTTGACAAAGAGGCTTCTCAAATTGAAATTATGTTTGAGAAAGAAACATGAAATAGTGAAATATGCATGAAAGTGCGTAACTCTACAATTATTAAAATAATTGAAAATCAGTTATTATCCTATTAAAATGCAATTTTTATGGCCTAGTGACATATATTTCTTATATTATTCAAAACTGTTTCTAATCAGATTTAAAAAAATATTTTTCACTATTAATTAAACAAGCATTTTCTTTGTTTTTCTTAAGGCTGTTCTTAAGTGATCTGCTCAACAAGCGTAAAACGTTTTGACACATTTACAAATTCATTTTTTAACGGAAAGTTATAAAATTAAAAAGTTTGACCATGGAAGCGATTTAGAATCGAGCTGTGTTTTCCATCTTTTGATCAGTAAATTACCTATTGAGTTATAATCGATTTTGATCACGTGACAAACGTGTTTTTCACCCATTTTTGAGCGATTATGCCTCTTTCGCGTGGAAATTCGTTCCAAACGTCCACTTTGACACTATTTTCCGAAAGATCTATTGTGTTTGCAAAAAAAACCGGAAAAAACAGCTTGATTACATAGTTTCTGAACAACACCTGCTCGTTTCATGCATGTCCGAATAAAAATAAATTAAAACGTTTGTCACAAAGTTATCCTTTTGGATTTGAGAACAGCTTTAAGAATTCATTTAGAAAAAATTCATTTAGTATGATACATTTACCAATTAGAAAAAGTATTAGTGTATTAAAGTACACATGGTGTTCCATTACCTTCGGGGTCCAGGTACTCAATCGGTAAAGCACGTAAAGTTTCTGGGTTCGAATCCCATCTCGGGCACTTTTTCACTCAGGTGGAAAAAATCCAATTTGTATAAAATATATTTTTAAATTATTTCTTTCAGAATAATTTAGCACAAGAAGATCAAATAGTAATGTTTATTAAACGCCCTACTCCGCCCCGCACTTCAATTTCTTTTTTCTTTTCTTTTTTTTTTTTTTTTTTTTTTTTCTGAGGAGGGGGGCACACACATTAGAATGATATTTTGGAAATAAAGTCAGCTTTAATAGAATCAAAATGTGTTATTTTGAAATAAAATAGCGTATTTTAATTTATTAAAACTGGCCAGTCTACAAGAAAACAACCGATTCCCGAGGAATCGGTCCTTTTCGGAGTCGGTACATTTCGGAACGACTCCGAGGAATCGGTCCTTTTCAGAGTCGGTGCATTTCGGAACGACTCCGAGGATTCGGTCCTTTTTGGAGTCGGTACATTTTGGACTGATTCCGAGGAACCGTTCCAAAAAAGGACCGAATCCGAGGAACCATTCCAGAAAGGGCCGAATCCGAGGAACCGTTCCAAAAAAGGACCGAATCCGAGGAACCGTTCCGAAAAGGACCGAATCTGAGGAACCGTTCCAAAAAGGACCGATTCCGAGGAACCGTTCCAAAAAGGACCGAATCCGAGGAACCGTTCCAAAAAGGACCGAATCCGAGGAACCATTCCGAAAAGGACAGATTCCAAAGAGTCGTTCCTTTTCAGAATCATTCCGAAAAGGACCGATTCCTTTTTACAGAATTGAATCGTTCCTTCAGTTTCACTACCGGAATCGTTCCTTTGGAGTCGTTCCTCAACAAATGACGCATCTCTAATATATATTAATACTATTACACAATTTACATAAATGATTAAAATTGTTACATTTTAGATTGGTACTACTTAGTTATCCTATCGACCAAAAATCTATCACCAAACTATAAGATTAAATGCCAATAATGGTTGACTGTAAATGTCACATTCACTTGACTTTAAGCAAGTTACACGTGTTTACGTCATCAAGTGATTTTTATTTCAACGTTTTATTTATATTTTTATTAATGTTATACTAAATTATTTGTTCCTTCGTTATTTAAAATAAAAATTATGCCCATTTGTATAATTTGGCAAGTGGTTTGGCGATTTATATAATTTGGCAAAATTGGTCGATGGGATAACTAAGTAGTACCCATATTTTAGTTAAAATAACTACAGCACATTAAAATTAAAAAAATTTTTGGAAGCAAGTCTAGATGTTAACTTTTGTTTTTTGTTAAAGACTGGTACAGAAAAACAAGTTTAGCAACTTATCAGTTCCATATCCAATTTTCGAACGTACCTAACAGAAAGTAGAAAACAATCGTTCTACTGAAGCAGATGAAGTTATTGCAGTAAAAACCTGGTTGATCATGAATTCTTCAAGTTTTTTAGCATTATCATTTTCGATAACTGTAACATGTGCTTTTCACTATTCTAAAGGACTGAGTTCTTTCGCTATATTAGATTGAGACAAAAATTCATTGAATGGTTTAGATTTTACTTCAAACTTTAATATAATAGGCGTAATCAAAGTAGAGTATTTCTTTTTAGCAAACAATAATGCTGATATTTTCTCAGAGCTTGTTAATTTCTCTCCTGCATAATGGGTATTCAAAAGAAAGGATAATAGGTACTTTTCGGTTAGCCGGGAGCCAGTATTATATATATATGTATATATACATATACACTATATGGCCATTAATGACAGGCAACTTTCAATTTTAGACATTTTGTCGAATATTTAGAAATATACTCGACAGATTCTTCTGGAATTTCAGGATTGAAAAGAACAGGTATGACCTCATATTTAGAAATGTCGATTTGTTAAGGGGAACAATTAGGGGGCCAACAAAAAAATCAAAGAAAAAAAAATAATACTTGGGATCACCCTGTAAAATAAAATGCACGAAATGATCTACTACAACCGAATATAAATAAACAGACACTGTGCAATATGTGTATTCTTTTGTGTAAAAATAACACGTATATTAATAGAAATATAGCGATTTATTTAAAAAAATTAAAAAATTCTTGCATGTTTTTTGCTTATAACATGCAGAGTTTTCAGCCAAATTTAACGCCGGTTTCAGAAAAATTGACAAAATATAATAGAAACAATATAGTGCAATTGGAATACAAATATATTAAATATTTTAGGAAATATGAGCAGTTGTATGCAATAATTTTATCTGTGCATGCACGAATAATAACAAGGATCATTTTACATAATTTAATAGTCAACTCTATGGAGCAACTTATTAAAAAAAAATCTAGTCAAATACCGTAAAAATTCAGAAAGATATCGGCGTTCAAATGTGCAAATTTTTAGTTGTTCTCTAAAAGCAGCTGAATGATAAGGGATTTTACACAAATTGTCATTTTTTATTAACTGACTTTCAGAAAAAAGTTAGTATTTAGTGAGTATCAACGAGCAGATTTGGAAAAAATGCTTTGATTTTGATACTTCTTTTGATCATGGTATAGGCTCGTTCTGGTGGTTATCCAAGAAGAACTAAAGCATCAATAAATAATGAAAATGAAAAAAAATTAAAAATTAAAAAATGACAATTTGTGGAAAATCTCTTATCATTCAGCTGCTTTTAGAGAATAATTAAAAATTTGCTCACTCTAACACCAATATTTTTCTGAATGTTTACGATATTTGCCTAGATTTTTTTAAATAAGTTGCTCCATAGAGTTGACTATTAAATTATGTAAAATGATCCTTGTTATCATTCGTGCATGCACAGATAAAAATTATTCCATACAACTGCTCATATTTCCTAAAATATTTAATATATTTATATTCCAATTACACTATATTGTTTCTACTATATTTTGTCAATTTTTCTGAAACCGGAGTTAAATTTGGTTGAAAACCCTGCATGTTATAAGCAAAAAACATGCAAGAATTTTTTAATTTTTTTAAATAAATCGCCATATTTCTATTAATATACGTGTTATTTTTACACAAAAGAATACACATATTGCACAATGTCTGTTTATTTATATTCGGTAGCGATAGATCATTTCGTGCATTTTATTTTACAGGGTGATCCCAAGCATTATTTTTTTTCTTTGATTTTTTGTTGGCCCCCTAATTGCCCCCCTTATCAAATCGACATTGCTAAATATGAGGTCATACCTGTTCTTTTCAATCCTGAAATTCCAGAAGAATCTCTCAAGTATATTTCTAAATATTCGATAAAATGTCTAAAATTGAAAATTGCTGGTCATTAATGGCAATATAGTGTACATTTATATGTATTGTATATGTACACACACACATATATATATGTATACATATAGCTTCTATATATGCATAAATATACATATATATGTATATATAACACTGGTGCCCGGCTAACCGAAAAGTACCGGATAATAAATGTGTTGATCTCAATCAGGCCCTTATCATCACATGGGCAAATTGGGACTCCCAGGGGCCCCCAAATCCATATATTAATTTATAAACCATTTACTTTTTGTTCCCCGATTCCAACTCTGAAAATTTTCAAATACAAATTTCATCTCTAAAAGATTCTACTAAACTTTCTGAAAAACAAATTTCATTTTGAATTCACAGAGCTCAATTCTTTAGCAAAGCTAACCTCAACCACTATTAAATAAGAAATAATATTTTGATTTTAATAGATTGTATTAGCAATGAACTTAAAACACATCTGAATTTTAGTGGTTGAAAACAATCAGTTCTTAGTTGTTATGACATAAATTTTCTTCCGTATTAAATTTTTTTCTTTTAACTTTGATTTAAATATAAAAAACAAACCCAGAATTGCCATCTTTTTAGATTTATTGAAAAAAACACTTTCTACTTGTGAAATATAATGTATTTGATTTGATATTATGTTGTGTGTAGTACAACTTAAAAAGATGTAAAAGAAAGTATCTTGATTGACTCATATTTTCATGTTAGAATATTTGATACTCTTCCATAAGTTGAAGTTACTAAATTCATCTTATAGTAATATAACAAGTTGCTAAAGTTTTTTTTAAGAATTTTGTTCTGTACTATGAAAAAAAGAGTATTTTTATTAATTAAGGTACTCAATTTAGAATTGACGGTGCTGAGAATTTTCTTTTATTTAAAATCCAAGGTGCAAAAACATTGTTTATGCATTACACTTATGACTGATCATGAGTTTTATTTGAATAATGTTGCAACGATTCGAATGGGGCCCTCAAGTTTATCTTTGCCCTGGGCCCCAATTAGTCATGATCGGGGCCTGGGCTCAATGCTTGTTTGTAACAAGCAAAGTCAAACAATTTTATTTTCCGTAAACTTGCAGAAATTTTTCTAAATACTAAGTAATTGGCAAGTAAATATTCCTATATTTAATATATTCGTGCTTAAATGTCTTACTGTTGCAAGTATATATATATATATATATATATATATATATATATATATACAGTCAACTCTGTGAAATCCGCCAATGTATAATCTGCAAATGTCTATTATCCGCTCTACACATTGTAATGTAAACAATGAAAATTGTCATTAACAGTTAAACTCATAAAGCTAAATTTGGTATAGGGTAGATGCGCCAGTAATGGACACCCCTTGATGTTTTTGGTTCATAAAAAAATAACTAATAAATATTTAGCTTTAATTATTTTTTTTATAACTCCCCCTTGCATGTTTTATAAAACTGGGTTATTGTTGACACTTTTAATCAAACCAATCAGGAAGCAGATAATAATGTTTCAAAGTTTCGCTGTTTTTCAGTGAAAATCTTAATGAAGAGGCTAAGAGTTAGCTTCGTTTAATTAATTTATATATATTTTTTTTTTTCTTGCAAAATTTGAATGTTTTTGTTTGAGTAGCAATAGAAAACTTAGAATTTTATATGCTAACGGCCATTTACAAAATTTCATTTATTTTTAATGTTTAAGAGGGTATGTCCATTACTGGGATGGTTAATTAGTCATTTTCCAATAATGGACACCCCATGTAGACATTGCTAAAAATGCAATTTCAGTAATGTTTATAGTGCATAAAATATTTTGACTTAACTGCAAAGCTAAATAATCAAATTTAATTTTTAAATTATACTTACCAAAATGTAATAACACTAAAACTCTTATAAATAGCTGCTTTTAAGTTATTTTATGTGATTAATAAAATTTCAGTATTTTATTCTTTTTTTTTTTTTTAATGTATATGTATACCTTGCATATTTTATAATCTGGCGATCAAACCAGCCTGGAAAGGAAGCAAAAAATATTGTTTAAGAGCACAGTCAAAGAGGGGCTCATAGGCTTAATCCCTCTCCATTTAAATAAAAACAATTAAGTTACAGAAGCTATTAAATATCCATTTTCTGTCTTAAATGTTTCCTTATTCACCTCTGACAGGGAAAGAAAAAAAAAATGTAAAATCCCAGTAACAGAAAGTGCGCGACGTGCGTCGCAGATTTTTTTTGGACCTTGCAGATAAATTTGCCAACTTGAAAAAAAAAAACGTATTTCCTTAAAAAAAAAAAAAAAAAAAAAGTACGAAAATTCTGACAAAAAATATCGCAAATTCGACAAATGGTCGCCGAAAAATATCAATTTCGACAATCGTTCGCATAAAAAATCAGTAATTTATAGCCAAAGGGTCGCTATAAAAATGCAAATTTCGTCAAAAGAACCCGGAAAAAAAACATGAATTTCGTCCCAGGGTTGTGGAAAAAATGCAAATTTCTGACACATGAGTGCGAAAAAAACATGAATTTCATTAAAGGATCGCGGAAAGAATGCGAATTTAATGAAATGATCGCGGAAAGAACGCGAATTTAGTCAAATGATTGTTGAAAAAACGCAAATTTAGTCAAATGATCGCGAAAAAACGCGAATTTATGCCAAAGGATTGCTGTACAAACTTGAATTTTATCCAAAAATCCCGAAAAATTTCGTTCCATGGGCGCGAGACAAACGCAAATTTCTGTCACAAAATCGCGGAAGAAACTTCAATTTCATCAAAGGATAGAGGAAAAAACACGAAATTAGTCAGACAATGGCGGAAAAAATGCAAGTTTATGTTAAACGATCGTGAAAAAACGCAAAATTCTGTTAAATGATCGCTAAAAAACGCAAATTTCTGTCAAAGGATCACGAAAAAAAGAAAATTTGTCAAAAAATCGGAATTAAATTTGCGGAATTTCGTGAAAAAATCGCGAAAAACGCAAATTTCTGCCAAAGTATCGCAGTAAAAACGCGAATTTCGTCAATAGATCAAGGGAAAAACGTGAATTTCGTCCCAGGGGCGCCGAAAAAACGCCAATTTCTGTCACGAAAAAAAGCTCATTTTTGTCAAAGGATAGCGAATAAACGGCAAATTTCGTCAAAAGATCGCGAAAAAAAACGTGTAATTTCCTCATAAGATCGCAAAAAACAGCAGATTTCGTCAAAAGATCGTGAAAAAACAGCAAATTTCGTCAAAAGATCGCGAAAAAACGCAAATTTCATCAAAAGCGTGCAAAGAAAAACACATAATTAGTGCCAGTTGTGGATTTTCGCTCCTTGTCCCCCCCCTGTTGTAACCTTTCGGAAAATTTGCTGTGAATTTCAGAATTTATTTTTTACTCAGAATCACCGCTGGTATTAATCAGTAAGAACGCTGTTTATTTTAACACTCATAATGTTTGTACATAAGAAAATATAACACGCTACTCCTGCAGACAATTTTCATCCCACTAAATTGCTGTCGCAGACACAATCATAACTTTCTGCTACTGGGTGTAATATTAATGAAAGTTATAGGCAATATTCCTGAAACTAGTAAATCTGCAGATCAGTGGCCTCAAACATCAGTTCTACAGTTTTATTTTGAAATTATTTTATTTAGTATTTCATTTCTTTCATATTTGTAATATTAATTATTATAAATGATATATCAAGTAGTCTCTGGAAGTTTAATTGTTAAAAATAGTGGTACAAAACTAAACACTAATATTCCAAAACTTTTTTTTTTAATTAACTTTTGAATGCCCCACTGTTTCAATAATTTGATAGTTGCAATTGCCTGATATTTACTATTTTAAACTATCCATCTAAAATAATTAAAGCATCAATCTTCTGATAATTACAATAACTGATGCAAACAGTAAATGATTATCACAAATATTTTATTAATTACTGGTATCCTAATTGTTAAGTTTATTGGAAAATAACTTATTTATTTCATTAGTATGCATTCATTAAATTCTGGTTCTAAATACAGTCATAAAAACAATTATATTTATTACTTTTTATGGGGTGTCCATTACTGGGCCAGAGGGTGTCCATTACTGGGCTTTTGATATATTTCTGTTATTTAAAATTAAATTTCGATTCATATTGGGAAATTAGACTATAAGAATGGTTAAACATTGTTGATAGGTTAATATAATATTGAAAAAACAGGAATATAATAATTATAACTATTAATAAAAAAATCATTTTAAAAGAAATTCCTTAAGGGTGTCCATTACTGGCACATCTACCCTATAATTTTTTTTTTCCATTATCAATTTTCCAATGAAAATATTTAAATATAAATTGGATATAAATATTTAAATTTCCTTGAACAACAAAATTTTATCTTAGAGCAAGAAGTAATGAGTGTTCATAAACAGAAAAAAATGATTGACAACAAACCAAAACTGAAACTACCACTGTGTTGCGTAAATGTTTAAAATAATGAAAATCAGTAAAATTTGTATTGTATATAATTTAATTGAAAATCTAAGTTATTAAATATATTAAACCAATGTTGCACTAGTTTTTTTTTTCATTGTAATAGTAATTTCTCTACAGTTGTTCCTAATTTATAGTCAGACTTTAAAAATTAAAATGTAAACAAGAGATGATCTACAATCCGCAAAAAGGTATAATCTGCAAAACCCTCGGTCCCTAAGTGTGCGGATTTCACAGAGTTGACTGTATTTTTTTTTTTTTTTTTTTTTTTTTTTAAGAAAAAAATAAGTCTTAGTTGAAAAGAAAAATTAAAAAAAAAAATTACTATTAAAAATTAACAGTATTTTCTAACATGCTTATTATTGTATTACAGTATAGAACAATTTATCCAAATGGGTCGAGGCCATTTCTGTTCCAGATAACTGTTTTTTCTGGATAACCGGTTGGGTATTAAAGCAACACACATTTAATAAGTTTTCTTAGAATATGGCTGTGGTATAAATTCCAATTTCAAATTGATTATTAAATTAACGTGATTAAGAATCTGATCGAAACAAGATCAAAGATTGAGAAGTCACCTCCAGTCATAAACTTTGGAAAAATTGATTTTAGGCAAACGTAACCATGCGAAAGTGTAGTCTGTAGACCAGGGTCAGCGAACCTTTTCGCATCCGCATGCCAATTTTTTCCCAAAAATATTTTAAATGATCACAGTGTGCCAAACAAATTTAGTGGATCGAAGCAGCAAAATTAAAATACTGATTTTACGATTTAAAATATATAAGTAACATTTTGTAACATACTTAAGTATTTTACAAAATCCTACTTCTCTTGTTACATCTTAGATGCCAAATAATTCAGATTAGCTTCGTATTCCAGTTTTTCCTTATGAGAATGCCAGCTGGATTGGAGAGACATGACAACAGGTTTCTACTTGAGTTTTTCATACTTTTCATGCTTATCCCCCCCCCCCCCCCCCACAAAAAAAAAAAAAAAAATAAAATAAAATAAATATAATAAAAATAACTATCAGAAAAAAAATATATCAAAATGGTTTCTTTTAAAAAAAACTTCTTACTACGGAGTTGAATTCGAAATTCTAACTTGCATTTTTCACCATCGGAATTTTAGCTTATGGTCATTATTTCCCGATAATCTCCTAATTCTCTCAATGTAATTTTTTGACTCAATATTACGATAGATTGGGTTTTATAAAAGTTGCATTTCAGTTTATTCAATCTGTATGACAACGACAAGCAACCTAATCTAGAAAAACTCAGCAAGTCTAAATTCAAAGTAGTGCATTTTCATTATATGAAATGCTGGGGTGTAAAGCGTGTCAACTGACATTTAAAAAAAAAATTCTGATCGATTTTTTTTTGTAAAATTATTTAACTGCATTGTAACAACTTTCTAGAAGTACAGAGATTTTACACAATATATATTAATTTAATAATTTTCACATCTGAATTTATAAAATGAAAACTATTTGCACATAAGTCCTAAAATAAAGTATATCACGGAAAAATATTGCACATAAGTTAACAGAAGTTCCATTCTTAACAAATCAGCTGTTTAGCAGGAAACAATTATAATAGTTTTGTGTGTATTTTCTTCACAAAATTTGAAAATTGACTGTATCAAAAGTTCCATTTTGTTAATTATCTTGCTTTACACAGGAGCTCTCCAATATCTTAATTTAGAACATGAGTCTATGCAGTGTCGAAAATAATCTCCCACGTGCCATAGATTCGCTGTCCCTGCTGTAGACTATTAGTCCAGGGGAAATATACATGTTACCTTGCAAAAGGTCGGGTAGAAGATTTTATTTTTTTTTTATTTGTTTATACTGTGGCCAGCATGGGAAAACAAAGTTTTCCAAGAAAATTTCTTAAGGGAGAATTTTCTGTGGCCAAAAAGCAACAAAATTTTGGGACTTTTGATTAATATCTTGAGATTCCTTGCCGTAGCATATTATTTGTCAATAACAATATTAAAGAGGACAAAATTGTCTACAACTTTCATATTTACAACTTTTTTATACACTCAATAGCAAGCGCAACACGGCAATTCAAAAATAAGACAATTTTTTCAATTTCCTTAAAAACCACGATTAATGTAGTTTTGTCCCTATTATTCAAATGTTCTCTGCAAATTTAATCATGTATGTCTACTTCTAAAAATTGCTAGCAGTAAGTTATCTATTATTTGCACATCCATGTCTTTTTCATCTCAACAGACATTTTTTATTCGTTAAATTTATATAATTTTACAAGTAGGGCAGGGTGTAGATGAATAAGACAATTTTCATATTTAGACAGTAACTTTTAGTGCATACATTGTTAATTTCAAAGCACTGTTTAAAAGAATACTTCAGTATTTAGTAACTTATATGCATGATAGTTTCAATTAGAAAAGTATTCTTGTTTAATTTTAATAATTATTTTTATAATGTATCCATATTTTTCCAGGGATCAATGGGATAGGTATGAAAATTTGCGAAAAACATTTTATTCCACACAACAATGGTATATTTTATTTACCAATTATTGATAATATATGTTTTAATGTTTTACTGTTTCACAGAAAGCGAACACTTGATTGAAACATTGGATATTTGAGATCACTATTTTCACAAAAATCTTGACTTGAGGTAATCCCCCAATCAGAGTTTGAAAGAAAACAATATATGAGAATCCTTTGGAAACAACAATTCTACATAAAAATCAAAACAACCAGTACGTAACTAAACATGCTTTCATTTCAAATCCTAGATGTTGGCATCAAGTTATACCATGCATTACATGTAGTAATGTATCAAACAATGCACATGTCAAAAATAGCATTTTTTTTCTAAAAAGATTCTGAAATAAGCCTACTGCAAATATCATTCTGTATTACTGGTTAACTGGCTTTTGGATAAATGATTTTAAGTAAATTCAATAATTAACAAAAAAATTTTCAACACAATATTTTCAACATCTAGAATTTTTTTAATTTATGATCATTTCAGATATTACT
This sequence comes from Maratus speciosus, assembly GCA_963932465.1. NCBI lineage: Eukaryota > Metazoa > Arthropoda > Arachnida > Araneae > Salticidae > Maratus > Maratus speciosus. The sequence continues at coordinate 468,699,926 of OZ010798.1, forward strand.
CGGAAACTAAAATTCACAAAAGATGAAGTACTCAAAAGATGACAGATGAACAAAACTGTTCTATATCTTAATGACAAATTAATTAATTAGTTACCTTGTTACATCTTGGAGCACTAGATGGGGTGGTACAAAAAATTTCACTCTAAGTTGCAGGCGATAAGGTGGTGGTCCTGGAAGTTGTCGTCTAATTTGATTCCGTAAATTAAGCCATAAATTTTCACCATGAGGTCCTATGTACTGTAAACCAAGATAGTCACACTCTATTACACCTAATGTTTCACATACCTATAAAGGAAATGTTTTGAAATTTTAGAAAAGATTAATGAAAATGAAGAGGGTTTTTAATAAAAACCTAATTACAATAAAAAGTAAAATACACCTTGGTGACAAAATTTTTTAATCAGGCTGTTAAAAAAAAAAAAAAAATCTCTGCCAGCTCGGCCAACCAGGCACAGGTAGATTTCGAAGTTAAGTATGTACTAATTTCACCAACAAAAACTAAATCAAAATTACAGATAAACCCAGTTTAACAATTTTATCTGGCCGCTTTTGTAAAGTTTTTAATTTCATATTTCTTTAAGAATTTATCAATGACCTATGCAGAAAACTTGAATACCCATGCAGGTCATAATGCCTGTGTTAACTTCACTTTGAAGTTGTTGAGTCGATGAATGAGTGAATAGATGGATTCTGCGGATGGTGAACTTTGTGGCAAAGAATTTGTCAAGCAAACACTCAGGGAAGGGGTAAAACCGACAGGATCATATAATAATTTTTTTTCGTTTATATAAATTAATGTAAAAAAAAATTAATCAGATAAATAAGCTATAAATTATAAAATAATATAAAAATATAAGTGTTAAGTGTTAAGAAAGTAAATTATAACCAGTGCCAAATGTATGGGTTGGGTGACATCAATCAAAATGAAAAAAATTAAAAAATAGAGTGCCAGAAATAAAAAAGCAATTTTGAATTTAGCATGACCTCGATGTGTTTTAAGGTGGTTCCCTCCACCTTCTTTTGGAAGGGGGTATGAAACTGTCACCTCAACTTAGGAAAACTCTTCAACTTAATTTAAGAAACTATCCATTTAATTGACATATAGCAAAAATTTTAAATTTATGTTTAATGTTTACAAAGAAATTACTTTTGAAGTTATACTATCAAAACTTCCTCTGTTATCGGTATTTTAAGAGTTGAAATCTCTGATTAAAATATAGTTTTTAAAAAATGTTTAGCTCAAAACTGACTCTGGAATCAGAAAGACCATACATTCTTTTATCTAAAAACAACATTACCTTCCATAATTTGTCAATTTATTTTTTGACTCTGCCAGGACCACTTTTCATGGAATCGTCATATATTTAAAATGATCAAAACAGTCTTACCTCTGTAAAGGGATAATAATCCAATAAGATATCCACAACATACGTTAATTTCACTTAGTAGTAATATTCGCCAAATCCCACATTACTTCTGGCACCATTATAAAAGGACCGGATGATTGTTCGTGTGAGCTTATCCAAAAAGTGGCCAATTTCTTGAACATAAAATTAATTTTTACACAGAGAATATCACGATGGACATACACTAGCACAAAGAATAACACTTATAATCAGTGGTGTAGTCGTAAAAAAAAGCAGAGGGCATATGCTCTAAGCAGAGGGTATACCCTACAATGTATATACTATAGCTTTTTTTAGAAACAGGGGGTATACGGTGTTTTTTAAAAAATCCAGAAGGCAGCGTTCGAAATCCTTGGTGGTCCGCTGGTCCGAGACCACTAAAAATTCAATCGGACCACTAATTTAAAAAATTTAGTGGTCCGAAGGACCAGTAACTAACAGTAACTTTTTTCCTCTCTGACAGATAAACGTAAATTTTCCCATCCCTGAGAAAACTGCAAACAAACATTACAATAAGCATAAAATTTGCATAAAAACTTAGTTAAAATAAATAAACGGAAATAAAATACATAATAATTTCAGTTTTTGTTTATGTACTATTTATTTAATTTTTAGCAAATTATAATTTTACATTTTATTATGCCGAAAATTTTGGGTAACTGAAAGGAAGTTTGGTTTATATTCTCGGAGGAGGAGAGGGGGGGGGGGGTTCACTCAAAGGGTTAAAGGTACTTATATAATTTTATGTAGCGGGCCAGTGACGATGTCTGCGGACCAGTAAACTCTGATGTTTACTGGTCCTTGTGACCAGTGATTTTTTTTTAATCAATTCTACCACTGAAAATAGTCAGGGTTGCAAAATCGCTAAAAAAATGTTGGCCATAACAAAAAAGATGACAGATGATCAAGGGAGAATATGCAAGGGATGTACGAAAACTCATTCAATTTCATTATAAAAATTAACATAAGGTTAACAGATAAGATTAAAAATTCAAAACAGTATTCTTGCATTTAATAACATTTGTTATAATACTTGTCCCCAAGCAGTTTTAGCGATAAATACAAAATATTATTTTGTCTTCAAAAGCATTGGTAAATTAGAAAAATTTTGGTTAAAAAAAAAATAATAATAATAATAAAAAGATCTATTCAATCTATCTTTTAACATTCTTTTACAAACAAAATACCAAAGTTCTCCAAATGTTATTCATGAAAAAAGATAGAGAGAGAGATGGGAAAAAGGGGGGGGGGGGGGGAGAGAAATTTGTAAAAAGCAAATAGTATAAAATTTTGTAATGATAATGATTCTGAGATTCATATAAATATTAAAATTGATCTAAACCCAATAAAAAACAATGTTTTCAAAACAAAATACCAAAATTTTCCACGTTATTTCTAAAAAAAGAGAGGGGAAAGGGAATTTGTAAAAAGCAAATAGTAAAAAAATAAACAAAAAATTTTGTGCATGCATGTGGCAGTAAGTAAAAAATGCTGCATGTATGAGCACTGCATGTCCATAAAGCAAAAATTCAAAACATTATTCTTGTATTTAATAACATTTGTTAATGCTTGTCCCAAAGCAGCATTAGCGATAAATACAAAATATTATTTTGTCTTCAAAAACATTGGTAAATTAGAAAAATTTTGGTAAAAAAAAAAGATCTATTCAATATGTCTTTTAACATTCAGATGAAGCAAGTAACTTTTTTCCCTCTCTGACAGGTAAACTTAAATTTTCCCATCCCTGACAAAAACCGCAATCAAACATTACAATAAGCATAAAAACTTAGTTAAAATAAATAAACAGAAATAAAATACATAATTAATAATTTCAGTTTTTGTATATGTACTATTTATTTAATTTTTAGCAAATTATAATTTTACATTTTATTATGCATATATTTTTGGGTAACTGAAAGGAAGTTTGGTTTATATTCTTGGAGGAGGAGGGGGGGGGGGGGGGGGGGGGTCACTCAAAGAGTTAAAGGTACTTAATATAATTTTATGTAGCGGGCCAGTGACGATGTCTGCGGACCAGTGACTTTTTTAAAATCAATTCTACCGCTGGAAGGTATACGGCGTATACCACCATATACCCTCCACTACATCCCTGCTTATAATTAATAATATCAATAAATCTTATGCAGTTTAATTTTGTTTCTTTACGACTGGCGGTGGCCAAAATCATTCTAAGTATTTATGGATCACCTTCTTAGGCAAAGCCATCCCAGGTTCTGTCTGTTTCTCCTCTTTCTGCAAAAGAGGGTGCTTCTAGAGGAGAGAGGGCGTGCATGAACGTTACAGAGTTTGTTTGTTTTTTAAACGATTTTCTTAGTTACAATTTTAACTGTCAATGAACACACACAATGTTCATAATGAATATTTTAATATAACAACAGAGTTTCCCCCAGGCAGTTTCAGGAGGGTGCTGCACTTCACCTGCCCTTTGGTTTACAAAATAGCACCCTTCTTGCCCCTCATCCAAAAAATTAGCACCTTTTCTTACCTCTCAGTAAACAATTCCTTTTTGCAATAAAAAATTTGCTTGCATAGTAAAAACTGACTCAATGTTGTCTTGAAAAGCTTTAAAAATCAAAAGAATGAATTTAAAAATAAAAAAAGTGCCCTTAAGAGTCCAAAACATGCCCTTTAGAGTTGTAAAAAGTGCCCTTTCTCACCGGCAGCACCCTGCCCTTTTTTAAACCTAGGAGAAACTGTGTAACATATTAAATAATTGATTTCTAAAAAGTGAATACTAGGGATGTACCGAATATTCGGTATCTATTCGGTATTCGGCCATGTTACCGAACATTCGGTTTGGATGAATATCAAACTATTCGGTATGGCGAATAGCGAACTATTCGGTATGCCGAATATTCGGTTTGGCCGAATATCGAAGTATTCAGCTGAACAGAATACTTAAAAAAAACTTTTAAAACATATTTTTAAAAACCTTATACAACTTCTGCGTTTAACAGTCAACTTATAAAGATATTCAGAATAATTAGAAACAGAATCATATTTAAATAAAAGAGAATGTTTTTACATTATTTCTTTTCTGTTTCTTAAGTATTATTTTAGAAAATTTACCAATCAAGAGGATTTTCACAGAAATTAATTAGTATGTACAAATACAAGTTCCTGAACATTGCCAGAAAATAATCTGTTTCTTGCTAAGATTTTAAGAAGAACGTTAGCAACCGATGAAAATGATTGCCCACTCCAGACACTTTCAACTTACTAATGACTTAGTGCATTTAAAAACTTCCTTGATTAATCAAAGGGAATACAACAGTTATTCTTGCTAAGTTGCCACCATATAAAATTTGAATAGATTGTATTATTTATTTACTCTTACTTATTCCTGACAAACAAATAATATGTGATGTACAATTTTTCTTCCAATTTTTAACAATTCCTCTTTGAGTAAAAGTAAATACAGAATTTGTGTGGAAATATAAATTATTTAAAAACAACGTTTAAACACACAATAAAATAAGTTGATTTGATCAGACATATACGTTTCGTGAGTACTAGGACTCACATCCTCAGTGTAAAAAACTTTAAAAACAATATCCCCCCCAACTACATGAACGGTGAAAACCCAAATGTCAAAACAAAATACCAAAAGACCATCAAGTTCTAACAGCCAATGAAATTAGTGCGGAAGTGAAGTGTCGTGACACAACAAATCCAGCCAGAAAGTTGAGATGTATGGTGTACTAGATAAATCATTAACCAAGGAGTCTTTAAATTTATGGATATGAACAGCCTCAAAAAAGTCTAAATAATTTAATTTTTAAATAATTTAATTCCTCTTTGATTTTAAAATGCCTATTTTAGAATTTAGGAAAATTTTATTCATTTGTTTTCATTCCCAGAAGAAGCCATAAAATTTAAAATTTTATTAATTAAAAATTTTTTATAACTATCCTCTCCTTAAATAACTCAAAGCAGATTTTTTTCAGCATAAAGTTTACTTGAAAAAAGCTCTTGTTTATTAGAATAAATGTTTGTGTTTTAAATAGTATATAAAATTGTTTTAAAACTTAAAATTTGAAATATAAAAGTATTTGACAAGCCGAATATTCGGTATTCGGTTCGTCTGTTTGCCGAATATTCGGTAAATCACTATTCGGTGCATCCCTAGTGAATACTTTTATTTTGGTTAATGAATAAATTCAATTTTTAAAGAAATATTTTATTTGAAATTTGTCTATTAATTTACACTTCAAACACTGGAAAATTAGATTTATTTTGCTTCAAATTTTATCTTTTTCAAAAGTAAAAAAGCATATTTGCATGATATTTACACTTTATATTATATATATATATATATATAATTTTAAAGTCAAAACCCCAGCAGCAGAATTTTTTTCTGCAATCTGCAACACAAGTAGAAACTTTAAAAACAGTCTGCAGAACTTAAGGACAAACACCCTCTTTCCAATTCCCCCTCCCCCCCTCAGTATTTGTGATTAACATAAAAGAAAAGTGTACTTTTGTAAATAATTTACCTTTGTCCTAAAAATTTTTAACACCACTATCTGAAAAATCTTTCATAAAATTTGTCAAAATTTCTGTTCAGTTAGAAAACAGAATAACAGTAAAAATAACATATAAACACCAATTTCTAAAATTTTTGAAAAGATTGATACGTGATAATATCAAAAATTATATATAGAATGAAATATATATAGATGTGATAATACAGGGATGAAAGTGCACTAAAGCCACTTTGAAGCAGCAAAAATCTAATTTTGTAGCAGTAAAATCCGTTTTTGTATTAGCAAAAATCTAATTTTTTATCAATAAAAGCTGTTATTGGAGCAGATTGAAATTCTTAGAATAATGCAATGTTTTATTTAGCAATCTTAGCTAGTAGTGCAATTCAAAATTTAACATGCTTTCACTCAAAACATCGCTAACTAATATTTAACCTGCCACTCAGCTGTAAAAAAATCTCGTTAAAAAATCAATGTTGCAGCAAATTTTTCCGCGATTCTTTGACGGAATTCACCTTTTTCTTCGATCCTTTGACGAAATGCGTGTTTTTTCGTGATCTTTCGACGATGTTCTCGTTTTTTTTAATCGCGATCTTTTGACGATGTTCGCGTTTTTTTCGATATCTTTCGACGATGTTCGCATTTTTTTTATATCTTTCGACAATGTTCACTTTTTTCGCGATCTTTCGACGATGTTCGCGTTTTTCGCGATCTTTCGACGATATTTGCATTTTTTTCGCGATCTTTCGATGATGTCCGTTTTTTGCGATCTTTCGACTATGTTCGCGTTTTTTTCGCGATCTTTTGTCGAAATTCGCCTTTTTTCCGCCGATCCTTTAAAAATAATTCGCGTTTTCTCCGCGATCTTTTGAAGATATATGTGTTTTTTCGCGATCTTTTGGCGAAATCTGCGTTTTTAGCGATCTTTGCTCGAAATTCGCGTTTCTTCCGCGATCATTTGTCAAAATGGATGTTTTCCCCCGATCATTTGACGAAACTCGCGTTTTCTCGCCGTCCTTTGTGGAAAGTTGCTATTTTTTCGCAGCCCTTTCACGAAAATCGCTTTTTTTTCGATCCTGTGACGAAATTCGCCTATTTTCCACGATCTTTTGACGAAAATCTCTTTTTTTAGCGATCCTTTGATAAAATCCGCGTTCTTTTCGCGATCCTTTGACGAAATTTGTGTTTTTCCACGATCCTTTGATGAAATTTGCGTTTTTCTGCAATCCTTTGACGAAAGTTGCTATTTTTCCGTAGCCCTTTCACGAAGTTCGTGTTTTTTTCCGCAATCATTTGACGGAAGCCGCATTTTTCCGCCAGCCTTTGACGAAAGTTGCTATTTTTCCGCAGTCTTTTGACGAAATTTCGTTTTTTCTTCGCGATCTTTAGACGAAATTCACGTTTTTTTTTCGCGATCCTTTGACGAAATTGGCTATTTTAACTGCAAACGATTGACGAAATTGTTTTTTCGGTGAGCATTTGTCGAAATTCGTGATATCTACGTCCGAATTTTCGGACTAATGACCTATTTTTTTTTTTAATTTCTAAAAAAATCACCCCTACGAGGATTGACTCATTTAATAATGGGCGTTTCACGATCGCGTGTCTCGAATTTTCTCCGTGAATTATTTACATTTTAAAGGGAATCGGAGCTTCGTCAATCGCATGTAGCGTGGATCGTATTATTTTGGCACATGGCAAATAATTTCTAACAAACTTTTTTTTCTAAATTTTAACAGTTGAAAAATAGTCTGCAGACCTTCTCAAGAGTCTGCGACGTGCGTCGCAGCGTTGCGCCGATTCTGCGCCCGGGGTCAAAACTAATAAGTTATAGCTCAAACTCACACAAATAGTGTCAAAATTACTTGTAAAATATACAATACAGATACACTATATAGTACAGGTTACAGTACACTGTACAAACTATTTCTTAAACTTAATAAATGTGTTATACATATGCCATGAATATAGGTCTATACTATAGTCAAAGGAGGGCTAGAAGACTTCCTAGCCCAGAAGGCAGGAGAGCTTTTCTGTTTACTGACTAAATATTCTTGTATGTTTTTGATAAAAATAGAGTAGGGATGGGACGAATATTCGGCCACTATTCAGTATTCAGCCTATTTGGTCCTTTTGAATACTTGTTGACCGAATGCTTCGGTTGAATATTTAGAGATATCTCGCCGAATATTGCTAAAATCTCGCTGACTAGTGAAAGATATCTTGCCAAATAAATGCAGGATGAAATTTTTTTTTTCATTTCTTGCATTTTTTTCCCCTCTAATCCAAATTGGCTACTTTCTGGCACATTCATGAAGTCATTCTCTCTCATTCTTACTACCACAAAATGTACAGTTATTCAGATACTAAAAAATATACAGCCTTTCTGTATTTCCTATAAAAGTTAGGGATCTTTTAGAAAATGCTGCCCAAATTGGAGATTCAGTTGTCCGGGAAATGTCTTCATTACAGAATGATATATTACAACTCAAGGTGTAAAAACTCAAATAGAAAAAAAAGAAAAACATTGTCTTATTCTAAAAGACTTAAATAATTTATTAATGTCTGCAAATTCCATGCACATATAAAAAGGCTCTTATGAAATTCATGATAACTTACTTTCTATTTTCTAGAAAGTAAGAAATGTAAAAATTTATTCACTAGGTACATTAGCTAAGATTTATTTTCAAGACAGAATATCAAATGTCACTATTCCAAGTACAACACTACAACTAAAAACAGAACTGGTGTCAAACTAGATACTCACTAGATGGGGTAACTTGCTTTATGAAGATGGTTTTATAAATATTTAAATATGAATTCTAAATATTGAACAAAATAATTTTTTAAAGCTATAGTTTTCACTTTTAATTAATTATCTGCATGATTACTGGCTTTAATATGTAACATTATTATCCACATCTTTCTTCATTCATATTGTTACTAGTATTAAAAAATGCTCTGACGAGCACCAAAAAAGGCTAATATGTTTTTAAGTATAAAAAAGGGTTTGACAAGTGCTTCTAATTCAGCATGAAAAAGGACAAGGGGTACCTTCTTGGCTGCAGCTCACTGTCAATGCCAACTTTGAAAAAATCATATTTGCGCTTATTCCATACAAAAAAAAAATAAAAAATTCGCAGTACTTTAGTAAAATTTTCCGTCGTGCTTTACATGTTAACTGCACTGTTCCACTATTGTACTGCACATGCGTCTGCAATGCAACTTTGTACAGTGCACTGTGTACCATTATTTCTCTACAAATTATACTACACTGTACATTCCTATTATGCATTTGAACCTCAGTGCACACTCACATTGTGCTTTTGTACTTCCGTATTAAAGGTGTATGCGTCTAATGTTCGTTTATAATTTACATATGCACTGTTGTACTGCATAGTACATCTTACAGCCATATCCACTTGGATATAATTTCAACAATCAATGAATGCATTATATTGTAATGCATGCACATGTAGAATTGTTCCTATGCAGAGTGCTGCATCAGTCTACACTGCACTACAAATCAGTTTTCTGTACAGTTCTACACTGCGGGAGTGCTTGGTGGCACTGCATGAGTGTGATACGCTGCAGGAACTAAGATTTTTGGCACTATGTCGCCTTACATTCATATTTAATCAGGCTGCGTCTTTACTGTCTGTGTCTTTACACTACACATTTTTATCGTAACTGTGGCTGATTATTTTTTATATGGAATAAGCGCAAATATGATTTTTTCAAAGTTGGCATTGACAGTGAGCTGCAGCCAAGAAGGTACCCCTTGTCCTTTTTCATGCTGAATTAGAAGCACTTGTCAAACCCTTTTTTATACTTAAAAACATATTAGCCTTTTTTGGTGCTCGTCAGAGCATTTTTTAATACTAGTCTTTTAAATTTTTTGATAATTATATATTGAATATAAATAAACCTGAGTTCTTTTAAATATTCCCAATACTTTTATCTTATTTCGCACAATAACGCACTAGTTAACCAAGTAATGCACACTGTTTTAAGAGGTTCAAAGTTTTTAAATCAAATTCAAGTTATTTTTATTCATAATTTAATTTACTTGGGCTCCCTTAAATATAATTAATATAATTCCTTAAACTGATATTAGTTTTTGGTGCATTAAAATATCTCAATTTGTTGATTCTCTCTAAACAAGTAAACCCTATTGGTTTACAATGGGAGTCTATAGGTAATTGGTGATATATCGCCAAGTTGGCGATAAACTTGGCGTTATTTGGCGACAGAACAGGAGCCAGCCTATGGTAACCCCACTTATAGGTATGGAGATGCATTAAATGCTGTTCTATAAACAATGAGATACGTTTCATTGGAGCGTTGCCATTAAACAATTAACAAATAATCGTGATTTCTGTGACACATACGATAGCTTAATACATATATAGATTAGCGTGGAAATCAAAGATTTAGGCCACATCGTATTGCTTAGCTAGACCGGTTATACTAACGTCGTTCTCATGTTTTGCTACAATTTCTTTTATTGAACAGTAATTTGCTTAAGCTTCTTACTACTGCTATCATTAAGCACTTTTTCATTCTTAGAAATCATAATGAGAGCTAATATTAGCGCAAACCTGAGTAAAAGTAAAACAAAAAGTTAATTTTTTTACAGTAATAAAGGTACACAAAGCACTCTGATATGCACACCTTACTCCAAACTTGACTAATAACAACAGTTATGTGAAGATTGCCAACTGAACTATTCGGCAGCCTTGGTCGTGAACCGAGATATTGCACGCCAACCAAGTCAAATTTTGATCATCGAAGTTGGACATAAACCGAACTTGGTCGTAAACAGAGGTGGTCGTGAACCGAGGTTCCACTTATATTTTGACCTATAAGTTTGCAAATATGGCATCATTTATATATTCAGTGGCGATGATCATTAAGCATCTTGGCGATTTTGGCGATGAAACTCACCGATTTCAAAGTAACGTTCCGAAGTGTACTTGAATCGCCACAGATGTCATATGAACATCACGTTGACGCGATTTTTTTCTGACGCCAATGTCATATACGCACCGCACCGGGGTACTTAACTGGCGCCAAAGTTTTGTTATTTTGCTTGATATGGTAACCCGAATGTTGTTGTTTATTTATTAATAAAATGTTTATTTACTTTTATTTTATTTTTTAAAATTATATAAATTGTTTTGTTCTATTGTTATTAATTAAACTTTTATAAATTTATTGTTAATCTCTTTTTAAAAATATATACGTAACTGGTATTCGAAAACGAGGTTTTCGCCAAATTGGCGTCAGAAAAAATATCGCGCGAACGTGGTGCGTATATGACATCTGTACCATACTTGGTACAACTTGATTATCCTGTCGACCAAAAAATTATCGCCAAACTATAAGATTAAATGACAATAACGGATCATTGTAAATGTTACATTCACTTGACATTAAACACGATACACGTTTTTGTTACGTCATCAAGTGATTTTTAATTCAAGTTTTGGCACAGATGTCATATACGCATATTGGCGCGATTTTTTTGACACAGCCAATGTCATATACGCACCGGGTACTTAACTGGCGCCAAAGTGTCGTTATTTTACTTGATATGGTAACCCGGATATAGATGATATATTAACGATGTTTTTGTCAAATTGGCGTCAGAAAAAATCGCGTCAATATAGAGCGTATATGACCAGTTTTTATTAGTATTTTTATTAACGTTTTACTTATTTATTTATTCTTCCGTTATATAAAATAAAAATTACGTCAGTTTGTATCATTTGGCGAATAGTTTGGCGAAATTGGTCGACGGGATAATCAAGTAGTATCGTATATTTTTGCTGTACTTTTCGACAATATCTCAAGCAAAAGTACCTAGAGTTAAACGAAACCCTAATTATTTAAGGGGAACAGATGTCATATTCGCCCCATATTGGCGCGATTTTTTTCTGATGCCAAATCATATAGGCAAAGGGTACTTAACTTGCGCCAAAGTGTCGTTATTTTGCTTGATGTGGTAACCCGGATTATGTTGTTTATGCTGTTGATGTTTTCGCCAAATTGGCAACCAAAAAAAAATCGCGCCAATATGGGGCGAATATGACATCTGTACCATTTAAGGCACAGATGTCGTATACACAACGGGTTTGGCGCGGGGTTTTTTCTGACGCCAATTTAACGAAAACCGCGTTTTCGAATAGCAGTTACAGATATATTTTTAAATTACTTTCTATTATTTTAAAAAGGAAATAACAATAAATAAAGAAAAGTTTAATTAATAACTATAGAACAAAACAATTTATATAATTTTAAAAAATAAAATAAAAGTAAATAAAAAAATAATTGATAAATAAACAACAATAGCTCAGTTTCCGTATCAGGCAAAATAACGCCATTATCGCGCCAGTTATGCACACTGGTGCGTATACGACATCTCTTCCTTATTTAAAATAGATGGGATGGTTTTTTTTTTAAGGTATGCTTAGTATGTGAAGTATTTATGATAATTAAAAAAAACTTACATTTACCTCCTGAACAGAATCTTTGGATTTACCCTGTTTTTTTCCTATTAATTAATTTGTGCTCCATTATGTCTATTACTGCAGTTCAAAATATTAATCAAGAAAGTTTATATATATATTTATGAAAATTATGCGTTATCTGCTTAGGTTGATGTCAGTTTCAAAAGTACAAAAATCTGTCAGTTGAATTTCAATTTTTATTGACTAATAAAAACAAAAGTACACGTGTTATCCTTTTTTTTAAATTATTGTACTGCTTTTTAGGGAGTGGCATCACGAAAGAAATTATTGAATTAGAAAATTAGAAAATGAAAAGGAGAGATTTTTATAATTTTATGGAGACATTATAAAAGACAAATTCGATTTTCTCAGCGACCGTCAAACACACAAAGATGAAAAAAAAACCTATTCTAAGTTTTAACAAGAGGATCAAAATAAAACAAAACCGAAGTTAATCCACTCACTGGAACGTTAGCTACACTTTGTTGAATTTTGTGTCTTCATTTTTTCGTTTAAGATTAAATAAAAAACTACTGAAAGTTACAGTAATTTTTTAAATGCTATCAGTTTATTCGTCTCGTCGAGTTCTATCTTTCAAAAGAAAAATCATTGTCGTATGTCAACTGGTTCGCCAGAAATTTAAGAAAGTCGTTTGCATTTTCTATTTCTTAATCATATTATAGCTTAACGCTGCCGCGTTTGCTATGATAGTTTCTGCTTATGCTTTTATTGCTTGTTGAATAAGTGGAATACTGTTGAATACTGTATGTGTTGGTTCAAGTGTCAAAGATTTTGTTAACATATGTATTTTACTTTAACCATACCTTTTGCTTTAATGTAATTTAAGGCTTGGAAACTAATTTCAGAACAGATTCATTTTTACAAATTTTTTTATCATTGACACAAATCATCACACAAATTCTCTATGATAAAATTTACTTGATAAAGGATTTCAGAAAATATCTTCTTGTAAGTTATGAGAGAGAGTAAGAATATTATTGACTTTGAATGCAAGAAAGGATAAAAGTGTCATTTGATAGTAAAAGTAAAGTAAATTATATTTTAATGGAAATAATTTGCTATCCTGATTGACTGAAAATCAATTTCATATACCTTAGAATAAAAGAATAAAATGCAATTTCATAATTTTTTGTGCTAAAATAAGTTTATTAAATTTAAAAATGGAACAGATGTCATAAGTTCCCACGGCCGCCATCTTGGAATTTTTCTTGGTGGGAAAACCCCTTTTCCGCCAAGTAGTAAATGTTGCCAAGCACCGGTTTATACGCATGTTTTGCTTAACTAAAATAAAATGTAAATAATAAACAAAATTCGCTAAAGTGGCAATCAGTAATCTTGTAAGACCGTTTCGCGCACATTAACCGAAAAAAAAAAAAAACATCACTGCATTCAGCACTTCTCGCGATGTAGCATTCTCAAAATTCAGCAGTTCTCATTTTCTAGCAATCTCAAAATGTAAAAAACTCTTAAAGCAGCAAAATATACAATAAAAACGAAACTCGCTAAAGTGGCAATCAGTAATCTTGTATGAGCGCTTTGCGCACATTAACCAAGAAAAAACATCACTGCATTCAGCACTTCTTGCGGTGTAGCATTCTCAAAATTCAGCAGTTCTCGCTTTCTAGCAATCTCTAAATGCAAAAAACTCTTAAAGCAGCAAAATATACATAAAATTATCAACATACCTTACCAGACATCCGCTTTCTTGAAAGCTCCAGCACGAAATCTCTCTCATAACATCACCCTCATTTTCCAAAATAGGCTTATGAAAACGCATTGGCACACTATAAACAAACCTACTTTCCTTGTCAAAATTTCCTCATATTACTTAATTATTTCAGCAAAAGCATTTAAACGATTACAGAAACCATAGTCAGTTAAATACATCCAATAAATTTAACATAAAAATAAAAAGACAACGCTACAACACGATATCAAAATACATCCACAAAATCCACCACTTCTCACGGGTTGCCAGAACACACACGTCACACGGGGTTCCACATATCAAGGTTGCCACATCCACAAACACCGGCAACGAAAAATCGCCAAACAATTCAAAACAACGGCTGAGGGAACATACGGCATCTAAGCCTAAATTATATTGAGCATTTTATTTTAATGATGGCTTGTATATTCAAACCCTTACTTTCTTTGCTATTCCTATTCTAAACCTTTTTAACCCTCTAGTTCATTCTGTTGCCAATTGGCAACATATTAAAATTTCCCTCCTTATTGTTTATTTATTGTTGTCTCTTGACAACTTTATGCTTTATGTATTCATGTTGGTCCTATATTTAGATTTAGTTCATAAAAAGTATCATAGTTGGCAATAGTTGTTTATAAATTACAAATAAAAAGCAACTTTTGATACTTTCCATTTTGTTAGCCACAGTTGGATTTCTAACTCATATAAAAAATATTTAACATGCAGAATTTCATTTGAAAAAAATATTTCTGAAAAGGATATACTTAAAAGTTATTTCAAATAATTTTCAGTTATGTTTATTGGAACAGAAATTGCATGTGCATGAATATACATTTGTTGCCATTTGGCAACACCATGAATTGAGTTCTGCTTTTGTAAACATTTTAAGCATTGTTTGTTTCACAACTGGTTCGCATGATATTTAATTTTTTTTCACTTTTATCACCATATGTCACCCTAACTCGATAAACGACTCTTATTAAATACAAAATCTTCTCAGTTTACTGTAAAGCCCACATGCGGGCAGCAGCCCCGGGACTCCCGATTTGAGGGGTCCCCCCCTAATTGCAGATATAAATTTGTTGTTAAACGGGAGCCAAATGATAAAAAATGGCCAAAATACATTTTTTTAAGATTTAAAGGAGATCTATTCTCCTTCCCTTGTGCTTCCGTGTCCATGGCCTCCTGAAGGTACCAGTTAAATCATCAAAAAAAGCCAATGATTAAAATTTTATAGTAACAACTTAGTAGTCCATTGTTTTCAGCTTTATGAAACTTCTAAAGATGTCAGGGAGGATAAAATTGATCACTGACCACAACACTTAGATAAAAAACAATGGTGTAAAGTTCTGAGCTGTATAGGTTACACTAGGGTAAAATGAATTAAGTGCTTGGTACCTCTAAGTTTAAACAAAAACTAGTCTTCCCGCTAGGCCATTTTTGAAGGGTGCAGCGCCCTGCCCCTTTTAAAATCGGTAAAACGCGCCCTGCCGTTTTTTAAATCGGCAAACTGCGCCCTTCATATTTCAAAAATAGTCAAATGTGCCCAGAGTCGTTCTCAGCAATCGCTTTAAGCGATGCCGCGGACACGCTATAGCGCGTAAATCACGCGAAAAATCGGAGACGGGACGCAAAAAAATAGTTATTACGTGTCCGTGGGACGCGTAATTTCGTCAAAAAATCACGGAAAAAAGCCGATTTTCGTCAAAGCATCGCAAAAAAGCGCAAATTTCATCAAAATATTGCGGTAAAAACGCGATTCTCGTAAAAGGGCCGCGAAAAAATAGCGTATTTCTTCAAAGGATCGCGAAAAAATAGCGAATTTCATCAAAAAATCGCACGTAAAAAGGCCGATTTTTGTCGAAGGATCGTAAAAAAGCGCAAATTTCATCAAAATATCGCGGAAAAAACGCGATTTTCGTAAAAGGGCCGCGAAAAAATAGCGTATTTCGTCAAAGGATCGCTAAAAAATAGCGAATTTCGTCAAAAAATTGCGGAAAAATGTAGATTTTCGTCAAAGGATCGCAAAAAAGCACAAATTTCATCAAAATATCGCGGAAAAAACGCGATTGTCGTAAAAGGGCAGCGAAAAAATAGCGTATTTCGTCAAAGGATCGCGAAAAAATAGCGAATTTCATCAAAAAATCGCGGGGAAAAAAGCCGATTTTTGTCGAAGGATCGCGAATAAAGCGCAAATTTCATTAAAATATCGCAGAAAAAACGAGATTTTCATAAAAGGGCCGCGAAAAAATAGCGTATTTCGACAAAAGATCGCGAAAAATTTGTGAATTTCGTCAAAGAATCGCGGAATAAAGCCGAATTTTGTCAAAGGATCTCGAAAAAAAGATCACATTTCGTCAAAGTATCGCATAAAAAACACGATTTTCGTAACAAGTTCGCGAAAAATAGCGAATTTCGTCAAAGGATCGAGGAAAAACGCGAATTTCGTCAAAGAATCGCGGAAAAACGCGAATTTCGTCAAAGAATCGCGGAAAAACGCGAATTTCGTCAAAGGATCGCGTAATAAAGCCGAATTTTGTCAAAGGATCTCGAAAAAAAGATCACATTTCGTCAAAGTATCGCATAAAAAACACGATTTTCGTAACAGGTTCGCGAAAAATAGCGAATTTCGTCAAAGGATCGCGGAAAACGCGAATTTCGTCAAAGGATCGCAGAAAAACGGGAATTTCGTCAAAGGATCGCGGAAAAAAGGCGAATTTAGTCAAAGCCTCCAATGCACCAAAAAAGATGTGCAAACCAAACTTATCGGTAGAACATTCATAAATTGGGATTTAGTTTTTTTTAAATGAGATTCTTAAAACTACAGCATGATTTCAGTGTACTTTAATAATGTATTCAGTATGTAGACCAGTGAAAAATGTCCCCCCCCCCCCACTTCTTACTGCGGTATTACTATTAATCGATTTATTACATTAATTTTACAACAAGTTATTTTAATGGTACTTTAAAGTACCATTGGTGCATAAAGGGTTAATCAGCCCCACAGTTCAGTTAAATATTTAAAATTATTTACTTTATTACTTTTTCTGTTTTGTTTGTTATTTAATTATAAAAGAATTTGAACTCTTAGAATATTATAATTTTTTCTATTCCAATTGTAAATTTTAAGTATAAAGTAAAAAAAAAAAAAACTATAAATAAAGTATAAATATAAAGTATTGTAATAAATGTAAAGTATAAATAATCAATCATCCAATCTAATCTACCTCTTCTTCCCCCGCCTCCCTCCTTCTTCGAAGGTTAAAATATTTAAAACTCTAATTTTTTTTTACTTGCAACTCTGTCACTTCATTGTGACAATAAATAACCAATCATCTAAATTCTGCTTCTCTTTCTTATCAAACATACCAAATTTAAAGGCTTTTATTTTTTCTGTCCTAATTGTTAAAATTTTACTAATGATAAATAATTCATTATATAATCAACCTCCTCCCCCCCCCCAAAAAAAAAAAATTGCTTTTGTCTCTTTGCCCCCACCTTCACAGCTCATAAAGCTTATGATCTTTAAGTTATATTTGGTGATTTATTGTAATAATAATTAATTGGTCACCCATCTAAATTTTTCTCCCCCTTCAAATCTCTGCTTTACCCTTAAAACTGCTAGTTTATGGGACTAATAATTTTTTAGTTTTTTTATCTGAAACAAAATTACTTACCTAGATCTTTGAAATATCAATTTAAGAAAAAATATATATATATAATCTGTTACTAAATGTGCGCATAAACAATGATGAGTTTGTAGTAATGTATAATTCTTATGTCAGTTTCGAAGATCTACATTTTCTCAGGGTCGAAACTGGGGGGGGGGGGGGGGGCAGAGGAGGCATGTACCCCAGGCACCAGTTGTTGATTTTTCTCATGTCCATGTTTAGCACTATTTTGTTAAAATCGTCCTGTCTGGGGTATGCCAAAGCACAGAAGAATCTAAGGATATGGCATAAGGATGCTGTATAAAGCAGAATTTTTTTCAATTCCGTTTTCAAGATTTTAATGAATCAATATTTGACAAAGTAGATTAAAGTAGTTCAGTATTACATATTTTATGATTACATAATTTAAATTTTAAAATATGTTGGCTATTAGAAAATTAATAAAATTTTCTTTGTAAATATACTTTGCGGGGGAGGGGGCACCAAAATCCATGTTTGCCCCGGGTGCAAAAAAGGCTAGTTTCGGCCCTACATTTTCTGAAGAAACAATGCCCTTTTTCGCTGAAAAAAGTGCCCTCTTTCAGCTTCAACTGTGCCCTTTTTGTGGCTAGCACCCTGCCCTTTTTTTTTCCTAGAGTGAACACTACAAAAACAATAAATGTCCTATTGGTTACCGTTCATAACTTTGATAAATATTATTGATATAAAATTCTATGGTATTCTGTAGCATTGCCCGTATATTTATAGAGTATATTTTATTAGCCTATGATTTTTTCATTGTATTTTGCATGTGATATTACACTTTATAAGCCCATTTTGGTTTTTAAAATTTAAATGATTTCAATTGGTTTAAAATACAGGATAAATATGGCTGCTTTTCCGCATTTTATTATGTTTTTATTTAATTATATTTTTTACAATACTTCTATTGTGTTCTGTATCAGGACAGCATATCTTCTTATTCATTTATAAATTAAAAATGATTCTATTTGTAGCGTCTAACTTCATATGTTCATTTATAGTGCTGTCCTCTAAAAAAAACCCACAGGAAAATGCATCCTAAAAAAAACCCACCCTAGAACTTAATCAAAAAAATCACAGAAGTCAAAATTTCTTTTTGTCCTGTTTCTATATGCCATTTACAATAATAAAAACATTTAAAATTACTTAAGTGTTTATTTAGTTTTTTAAAAAATAAGCAAAAGATTACATTTATAATTTTTCATTTGTAAATCCTTCAATATACAATTATTAAAATATTATTATTATTTTTGCAGAATTGTGTTTTAAAACTAATTAATAATGAAAGAAAAATTTTGCTGTTTAATATTCTGATTTCTAGAAGTGTTTTTACATGTGGGTTATTTTTAGGAAAAAGTGGGTTTTTTTCAAAGTCTTGTTTAATTGGCTGCCATTTTGTAATATATTGATAGAAAAAAAAATACTATACATTAAAATCTTAGTCAGGACAGGCTGTGAAAGCTACTTCAAATTGTTTTGTATTTTTTATTAAATTTTATATAGTGAGAAATTAAAAAAGTGGGGTTTTTTTTAGAGGACAGCACAGTAATATCTTAGAACTATAATTTGCACCATTATTATTTTGTTGATAGATAACAATTAATGTATAATATTATTACATGCCGTCTTTATTTAGAATTTTGGTTAATATTGTTATATGACTTGTAAGTTAAATTTTGATTTAAAACTATTATATATATATGGTATATGTATATATATATATATAATATACGTATATGCATACATACCACACATATATATAATTTTATTTTTCTAAGTGTATGTAAAGTATTGTATGCATTTAAAATCTTATAGGGTCAGGTGGGGGAAAGTGGTCATAAAAACAGGCTTTTCAAACTTTCAGAGGATATAAACATCAGAATTTCTGTAATGTTTTCTAAAATTTTGGGTGTTATTTTACATTACATTACTCTAGAGTACATCCATATCCATTTCAGAAATATTTTTGGGGAATAACACCTTTTTATAACATATTTTTCCAGGCATGTTTTTATGACCACTTTACCCCAGGGGGTGGGGTAAAGTGAGTAGTGCATGGGGTAAAGTGGTCACATGGAAAAAGTGTAATAAAAAAATAAACTAATGAATAAAAAGTGACATTTTATTATTTACAAACATTTTAAACAACCTTTATAATAAGCTATCTGCCATTTTATTTTATTAAAGTGTAAATTTGTAATGTTAAAATTGTTTGTTGTTAAAATTTGGTTCTTCAAGAATTTTGATCACATCTGATTCTGGAAAAGTATAATGATTGCCAAATTTGGATTTTTTTTAACATACTTTAAGAAAAATAATCATGTTTTTTCCCAATTGCTTTATTGATTTCTTCATTTCATATCTTAGCAACACTCAAGGTCCTATAGATATGGTTTGAGATGTCATCTTTAGCGATTATAAATGGATTCAAAAGAGAATGTTGACTAGGGATATTTTGTTGTTGTTTTTTTCCTTTTGGAAATTTAAGCAACTTTTAAGTATCCCATTCCCCTTGTTATTTTTGCAGATATAATGCAAGTGTTTTTTCTGTCAATACTACTCTGATCGTGGACTGGACACATTTCTTTTCCTTTAAAACTATGTCTAACAATTCTATTCACATCTGAAATGAGTGTATATAATGTTGCCAATGTAGATTATTTTAAATTTTTTTTTACATATTTTGCAGTCTGCTTTCTTGATACTGTTTCTTTAAAATTCCTTTCCAGGCTTTTTTTAATGGAGGAAAATACACCTAGATCTAATGGTTGTAGACTATGACTAGTATGAGGTAGCAGGCAGAGTATTATAATATGATTGTCGATAGCTATTTTTCACAGCATCATAATTCATTTATGTCCATCACAATCATAAATAAAAGGGCAGGCTTTTGTAAGCTTTCGGTGTACTATCTACTTAATAAAATGATCCATCCAAGATTCAAGTACAGAATCCTGCATCTATCCAGATTCCATGATTCATACAATGCTCCTGCACGACCACCCTTTATCCATAAATCATATATACTCACTCATAAACGGCGAATGGAAAAATGTAATAACCACTATCTGATATACCAAAAGGAACACTAAACATTATCTTTCCTTTGGTTTCTGAATTTTATATAATGCATTGCATTGCGTACAATTTTTTAAACTAAACTATTTTGGCTGTCCATATCCATTCCAGCCTCATTAACATTAAAAATTCTTTCAGAATTTTCTTGTGGACTATTTTCTTATATAATACAAGTATGGGTATTAGAAAAAGTAGTTAATGTGTTGGTGATGTAACCTTTGCAAGCAATTCGGGCTTACACTTAGTTAATTCATTCACTATTCTGAACCTATTAAAAATTAAACCTAACCTGTTTTAACCCCCATATTATAAACTATTATTAAATAATAACTATTTGCAGTTAGTTTTTAATAGTTATTAGTATTTAATAAACTGGCATTGTATATAATGAATAATTTAACCCAGATCAAATATCTATAAGCTAAGCCTAACCCTATGACCACTTTACCCCATGTAACTAAAACTATTATGAAATAAAATCTGTGATAAATATAACTTAGCTATAAATGAAAATATGTTCTTGAGATATGTGAAAAGCTTTCTGAACTACTAATTTAACAAAATTTGGGATAAACAAAATGCAGTAGAAAAGTTAATTAAAGAGTTAAAAGAACAAGGTGTAACAAAGACAGACAAAATGAGTGCTCAGTGGCTCAAACATGTTACTAAAAATGTTTTTTTGAGTGAGAAACTTTGATCAATACTTAATAAATCTAAAATTAAAAGAAAATTATTCAAATTTCTATATTAGTCAGGATTTTAGCCCTTTTTATGAATTATGACCACTTTACCCCGCCTGACCACTTTACCCCACCTGACCCTAATGTGCAAAAAAAAAAAGTTGCAATAAAACAGCACAGTGTTGCTAGTTGGCAAAGTTGGAAAAAATTTTTTGCATGGTGTTGCCATTCGAATATATTCGTTGCCTTCAAAATACTAAAAAATATAAGAGTGAAAATTTTTTCAATATTTTTCCTGTAATTTATGGCTGTCAAGGAAGCAAATATATTTCTTTTTAAGAAAAAATAAAAAATCATGCATTAGAGGGTTAAAATATACATTTTTAGAATCTGAACTAAATCATTGGTAAACAAGAATTTTGATCTCAACAATGTTTTGATGTTTAAATTTGTAGTTTCTGATAATATATAGGGTAGATGTGCCAGTAATGGACACCCTTAAGGAATTTCTTTAAAAATTATTTTTTTATTAATAGTTATAATTATTATATTCCAGTTTTTTCAATATTATATTAATCTATCAACAATATTTAACCATTCTTATAGCCTCATTTTCCCATATGAATAGAAATTTAACTTTAAATAACAGAAATATATCAAAACACCCAAAAGCCCAGTAATGGACACCCTCTGGCCCAGTAGTGGGCACCCTCTGTTCCAGTAATGGACACCCCATAAAAAGTAATAAATATAATTGTTTTTATGACTGTATTTAGAACCAGAATTTAATGAATACATACTAATGAAACAAAATAGTTATTTTTAAATAAATTTAACAATTAGGATACCAGTAATTAATAAAATATTTGTGATAATCATTTACTGTTTGCATCAATTATTCTAATTATCAGAAGATCGGTGTTTTAATTATTTTAGATGGATAGTTTAAAATACTAAATGTCAGACAATTACAGCTATCAAATTATTGAAACAGTGGGGGATTTAAAAGGTAATTTTAAAAAAAGTTTTTGAATATTAGTATTCAATTTTGTTTTCTCTCATTATTTTTAACAATTAATCTTCCAGAGACTACTTGATTATCATTTATAATAATTAATATTACAAATATGAAAGAAATGATATTGTGAGTTGAATATTTTAAATACTAAATAAAATAATTTCAAAATAAAACTGTAGAACTGATGTTTGAGGCCCCTGATCTGCAGATTTACTAGTTTCATGAATATTACCTATAACTTTCATTAATAGTAGTATTACTTTTTTTTTTTTTTAATAAGGAAACATTTAAGACAGAAAATGGATTTTTAATAGCTTCTGTAACATTGTTTTTATTTAAACGGAGAGAGATTAAGCCCTATGAGCCCCTCTTTGACTGTGCTCTTAAACAGTATTTTCTGCTTCCCGACTGGTTTGATTGCCAGATTATAAAATATGTGAGGTATATATATGTACTACATAAAAAAAATAATAATAAAATAAAATATCGAAATTTTATTAATCACATAAAATAACTTAAAAGCAGCTATTTATAAAAGTTTTGGTGTTATTACATTTTGGTAAGTATAATTTAAAAATTAAATTTGATTATTTAGGTTTGCAGTTAAGCCAAAGTATTTTATGCACTATAAACATTACTAAAATTGCATTTTTAGCAATGTCTACATGGGGTGTCCATTACTGAAAAATGACTAATTAACCATCCCAATAATGGACACCCATCTTAAAACCTTAAAAAGAAATGAAATTTTGTAAATAGCCATTAGTATATAAAATTCAAAGTTTTCTATTGCTACTCAAACAAAAACATTCAAATTTTGCAAGAAAAGAAATAATATATAAATTAATTAAACGAAGCCAGCTCTTAACCTCTTCATTAAGATTTTCACAGAAAAACAGCAAAACTTTGAAACATTATTTTCTGCTTCCTGATTGGTTTGATTAAAAGTGTCAACAATAACATAGTTTTATAAAACATACAAGGGGGAATTATAAAAAAAATAATTAAAGCTAAATATTTATTAGTTATTTGTTTATGAACCAAAAACATCAAGGGGTGTCCATTACTGGAAGGGTGTCCATTACTGGCACATCTACCCTATATATTTTCATTTCTTTGAACTATAACACATTAGTTTTGAATTGATATTTATTGATGAATTTCTTGCAGATAAAATGTAAATGGGTTTTATTCTATAAAAAAGCCAGCATTTTTTTTTTTTTTTTTTTTTTTAAGATGGTCTTTTTAATAAAAGCCAACCGGTCTGTTTTTTTTTTTTTTTTTTTTTTTTTTAACGGCTTTTCTGCAGCCCTGCTAATAATTGTAAAACAGAGTTTCACCCAGACAGTTTCAGGAGGGTGCTGCACCCAGCCTGCTCTTAGGTTTCCAAAATAGCACCCGTCCTGCCCCTCATTAAAAAAATTAGCTCCCTTGTTGCCACCACCTGAAAAAAGTGCCTTTACTCCTTTGTTTATTAAAAAATTTACTTGCATAGTAAAATATGACTCATTGCTGCCTTTAAAATAGTGTTCTGTCTATTAAATATTAAAAAGTAGTTTTAAAAATCAAAAGAATGCCTTTAAAATTTTCAAGAAATGGCCTTAAGAATCCAAAACATGCCCTTCGGGATCCAAAAGTGCCTTTTTCCCACAAGTTGCACCCTGCCCTTTTTCAAACCTGGGGGAAACTCTGCGTAAAATGTTAATCTCGAGCAAAATACTTTGCTTTACCTTAAAGCATAGTCCATTTTATTAAGTACGGGAGAGCGGGGTACAGTGGACCACACCTAACATTTTATTTATTTTTAATTTTTTAAACCTTTTCTTTTGGTCTAATTGATTACAGCACTGGATTGATTACTTATAACCTTCAGAACACATTGCTAGCTCAGAATGAACTATTCTATCCCGACTGGTTGTTTTGAGCTTCTAAAAATAAAATTTTTCATCATCATACTTTTCTTTATTTAGTAGTTAAAGATTACAGATAAATAGGATAAAACAGCTTTTTTGTAAAGGTAAGATCCCTGTTTTTATTTAATTTTGGTATTACTTGCAGATTCGCCCGGAGTCCGCCATCTTGTTTCTTCATTGATCATCGCAGATTTTCAATTTCTTTCTTTATTTTTGTTGTTATTTATTTCTGTTGTTTATGTTGTTAAACTAAGCATAAAGTGGTTATAAATGACTAACAAAGAAACAAGATGGCGCACTCCGGGGCAAATTCGCAAGTTGTTTCTTAATTTTAAAGTTAATATGCTTAAAAGAAAGCTTTAAATAATATTTTATGAGAATGTATTGAACTTCAACATAGGGCACAGTGGACCATGCATTGCTGGGGTTCACTACCCATTCTGCTCCTGTAATGCAGAATTTACAAAATATTTAATAATTGCTTATTTTCCATAAAAAAATAATTTTTGAAGTAATTATTTAACTGTAAAATAAAGTAAACAAAGAAAAATGGCAATTTATTTAACATGGAAAGAATTATTTATTAATTTATTCTGGATTCTATTTACTGCTTTTGAAATGTATAAAAGTAGCCTGTTGACTGTAGTCTGTTATTACTAATAGAATTTCTGGCATGTTCTGAAATTTTACTACTCATTTTACATTGTAACATTAAACAAATTTGGGATAAAAACTTTATGGTTATTAATCTGTTGTTTATATCAGTGTTATCATAATGTCGTCCTCAGACCCAAAAGTATTTCAGGAAAATTTCAGGCATCATAAGTATGTTGGAGTTTCATTTGCAAATTTTAATAGTACTATGCAATTATTTCATTTTACTTAATAACTTCACCTTATTTGCAATTTGTTCCTTTATCTTAATCTGTTATTATTTTTTTAAAAAAATATTTTTTTAATAATTTTTCTGTTTTGTACATGATTTTTTTTCTTTGTTACTTGGAAATTTACATTATTATGTTATTTTGGAAACAAAGAGGAATTAGATTAACAAAAAGTCAATTTACATTGTATTTCAAATAATACTTAATAGTGGACCACCGAGCCTCGCTTCTG
This sequence comes from Maratus speciosus, assembly GCA_963932465.1. Classification (NCBI taxonomy): domain Eukaryota; kingdom Metazoa; phylum Arthropoda; class Arachnida; order Araneae; family Salticidae; genus Maratus; species Maratus speciosus. Next base: position 468,725,575 of record OZ010798.1, read on the forward strand.
GGACACATTGGTCCACTTTATGAATGTATACAAATATATGTATATATATATATATATATATATTTTTTTTTTTTTTTTTTTTTTTACATGTATTTGAAGCTACATTCTAAAAAAATTCTGAGTCATGTAAAAATGTTTACAGAATGATCAAAAATATTTTCAGGCGGATTGACTTTCCATTTAAAAGGAAAAAAAAAAAAAAAAAAAATGTAAACTGCAAAAGTGGTCCACTGTGCCCCAGTCTCCCCTTCATAAAAATAGTTAGTATATTTTTTAGAATGGTTAATTTCTTAAACTTTTACATCAGGAAAACTTTTATGATTTTTAAACATGTATATATAGTGGAAGTTTTAACATTTTAAAAGAGATAAAAACTGTTGCATACAGATAAAAACAAAACATAATTTTTCTTTTTTTTTTTTTTAATTGAGAGGTATCAAGAAATTTATTTTTTTTTCTTGTTATTAAATCTAAGTATTATTGACAATATTTTGTAAAAAAGAGTTAATAAAATATTATTATTATTAAAAATAATTGATTTAATAAGTTAGTTTTATTGAACAGATATTTTCTAAATGTCATACAGGGTAATTAAAATATTGGACAATCTTTAAAAGGTGGTATCTAGCTCACATTACAGCAAACAATTTTTGTAAGGGAAACTAAGGTTACAATCCATTTATCAGTAAAAAATACAGGGTGTCTTATTCGAACCTAAATTTTCGCTCATAACTTTAAGAATAACGAAGATATTTCAAAGAAATTACAAATAGACAACACATCGACGTAAATTTAGATACTACCAAAAATACGACTAAAACAGTTTCATTTTAATGAAAGTTAACAATAAAAAACAATAATAATAATAAAGGTGATTTATTATACATAAATAAACGAATAAATTAGAGAGGCGTATAAGAAAATCGAAATAAATTTATAAACAACAAAAAAGCAGAACAAAAGCTGCATTTGATATCTTTTTAAAAGCACTGCTCACTTTATCAAGGCATTGTTTCCCTTTGGCTTTAGAATCAACTTGTACTTCAATAATAATAGAATCTGCTTGACTAACCAGACACAACATTTTGTCATAAAAACTTTTCTTCCCAAAAATTCTCCCTCATGACCATAAGTTCGCGTTGTAAGTCCTTTGTTAAACTGTAAACAGAACAAACAACGATACTTCCAGCTGACATCTGCTTCCGATTTCCACAAGATGTTTTGAAAACACACTTCGATTATTTACACAAAATTCAAGAAGCGTCGCTAGAGGACACTAGTGTTCGTAAAGAAAAGCTGTCCGAACCGAAAATCTGAAACGGAAAACATTTGGCGATTCATCGAACACGCTATCTGGTGGAGAAAAGTTCTAACTTCCCGCTTCAGGAAAATTCCATCTAAACACATTGCATTACAAGTATTTTTAATTTGTTCAGATTCAGAATGATTATTTTTTTTTGCGCATTTTCAAATTTCACATGACATTTGTGTTCTGTGTTATATGCCAAAACAAAAATTATCTGAATTGAATATCTAAAACTATCGCATTTTGACATTAGTTAACCCTTAAATGCTGGGTGTTGCTTTTCGGCAACATACCGAATTTAGGCTTCTAAAATACTATTAGAATAATATTGAAGCTATAATGCCTAACGTTGCCAATAAAATACATTCTGAAAATATTATTAAATCGAATTTCAACATGTAGATGACAACACTTGTGCTGTTTAAGAATAAAGATAGATTTATTTTTCAATTGTTGCTACTTGTTCTTTTTGTTTTGTTTGGAAGCTTGCGAAATACCCTATTTTGTTTTGCAGTGAGCAAGTAAATTTTATTTCTTATCACAGTTCCTAAAATTCTTGTGTGTTTAATATTATAGAATTTTATCAAGGAAAATTATTTTTTTCAATTAAAGACCAATATTGCCGATTAGTAACAAACTGTTTTTTAGCCATAAACCATACTTAAAACAAAATATGATTTTTTAAAGTATTTTTTCCATGATTTATTTAAAAAATGAAAGGCGAAAAACATTATTACAATGATTTTTGAAAAGTCAGGCATTTAAGGGTTAAAGGGGCAATTTCCTGTACCGATTCTAAAAATTCAAAATCACATACATTTTCTTGCCCATTGGACGTAGGAATTATTATTATATGAATTACGAAGTGAAAAAAAATAATTATAAAGAAGTAAAAGATTGAAGGTGTGTGTCTATTTGTCTTTTTGTGTCTACCTGTCTGTTTGTATGATAATGTGCTGTGTTCTGAAGAGACCCCTGCGCGTCGAGATACAAGATTTGGCAGGAAGATATCTATATCCAGTATATCTGAAGTTACGCACCTAGAAGCCAGTTATCATATTCTTAATAATTAGCCGCCATATTAATTAAAAACCACAATGAAATCCCAACATGCCGAGCTTCCTGCGTTCCTCGATTGTGCTTTAACCTTTTTGGTCCAAACCTCCCGTAGAAAGAAAAACACGAAAAATTTTGCCGTATATTCCAGATCCTAATTATATCTTACGTAAAAAAGATATTAATATTTATTCTTTTAAAAAACGATTTTAGTGAAGCTCGATTCGTGTCAGTTTTCTAGTTAGCTATTTATTCTGCATTTTGAAATTGCCGGATTGCCACATCTGGCGGAAATAAAAATAGATAAATTCCACACTTTTTCGGTTGTGGCGGTATGTTTGGTTTCGAAAAATTTTAATATTTATCTGGTGGTCGAAAAGATATAACTTCTGGATTCAGGAAATTCTATGCAAGTACATTGAAATTTGTATTTTTAATTTTTTCAGAATTTTTTTTTTTTTTTTTTTTTTTTGCGAGATTTTATGTGACATTTGTGTTTTATGTTATATGACAAACTAAAAATTATCCGAATTTGAATAACTAAACCCAATTTCAAAAAATATATATATTTCTTGGGGTGAGGGATCTTAACATTTTTTCTCCAGTTTTAAAATGCAATCTCCCTTTCTCGGGTGCTGAATACAAAATTACCCACTTATTCATGATACTTTTCCCCTTAAAAAGATAGCTTCGGTTAAAAAATATTAATATTTACTATTTAAAAACTATATTTTCTACAAGTCTTTTCAGGGATGATTCGCCAGAGAACTTTTTCTCCCTCAGCTGCTTTGAGATATCATTTCCTTTTTTAAGAGAATTGCGCTTAGAACATTTTCGGAGGAATTTTCGTTTCTGCCCATTTCCAGAGAAACCTCTGCATTTTCAACAGAGGTTGCAAATACACTGGAAGATATAATTTCGCATTTTAAGAGTGAGGATGATGCGCGCAGGGCCCAAAGTCTCTAACTGAATGTTTGAATAACTCGACTAATAAAATTAATTTTTAAGCTATGGGGCTATGTATATATAACGTTATCAACTTTTTTTGGTAATTTTGGACCCTCCTCCACCTTACGTTATCACGCCACGAGCCCTTCTACTCCCCTCCCTAATGATACTGTTATCAATGTCTAAAATTATTTTTATTTTTGCAATTTTTTACTGAATGCATTGGATTCGTGAAAATTTTCAAATTCCGGTTCTCGACGGATTTACACGTTGTGGGGGTCAGAGATCACGAAAAATATGTTTTTACAAAATGTCTGCCTGTCTGTATGCGACACAAATTGTGTGGGCGCAATATCTCAAGAACTAATGCACGGAATTTAATAAAACTTTAGATTAAGTTAGTAAATGATATAAATTGGTGCAGATTAGTTTTTGATGTAAATCTCCCAAAAGGTGTAGCTGCTATGCTCCATTTTTCACGATTTCCGCAGTAGCTATGTCTCAAGAACCAATGCACGGATCTTCATAAAACTACAGATTCAGTTAGTCCTTGAAATAGTTTGTTGCTGCTTAGTTTTTGGTGTAAATTGCCCAATAGGTGACGCTGCTACGATGCATTATTCATGATATCCACAATTTCTATACATCAAGTACTAATGCATATATTTTCATCAAACTTCAGATTCCGTTAGACCAGTGATTCCCAACCTTTTAATGGCCACACACCACCAAAGCATCTATAAAGTCACTATGACCACCCACAACTTTGTAAATTTTGTGATTTTTTTTATTTAAAAATGGAACTAACTTTAGTCGCACGGAGAAAGCGTAATAGGGCTTTTAAAATAGCTATTCCTTTCAGATATTTTACCTTATCAAAGGGGTGAATCTTCTGTTACAAAAATGTTTTTGATATAATTCGATAAACGCAATGAGGCTATACATCTGCGCCTTTGTGCCAAAAAGTGATTTGTATTACTTTTCCAAATTATCTCAAGGTTAAAAAAAAGCTGCATTGTCTGTATTTTTATCTTCGCAAAATAGCTTGAAGACAGACTTTCATTTAGCATACACTGGGTGTTCCAAAAATGACTGATGGATTTTAAAATTCCATAACTTGCAAACAGTGACAGATATTAAAAAAAAAATCTTGTAGGAGTGTAATGTAAGATGTCAGGAGTTTTTATGCTGCGATTCTCAGTTTTAGTTAAAATAACATCGATAGATGGCGCTGAAAGCAATAACCGCTAAATCCAGGCTCAATTTTTCGGCCTCTCTCTTCTTCCATGCGAAAAAAAGGAGATTAAAATGTATTGAATGGATCCCGAAATACCAAAAATCGGGTCTGGACTGAGCACCTATTGCTCTCAGCGCCTTCTATTGTTTGAAATTCGAACTAAAATCAAGAATTACAGAAAAAAATCTCCTGACATCCTACATAACCCTCCTGCAAGAATTTTTTTAATATCTGTCACCGTTTGCAAGTTATTGAATTTTAAAATCGATCAGTTATTTTTGGGACACACGGTAAATTGATACCATTCACACATTTTATAATTTATTTTTGTAAGTTATTAAGAATTGATAGAAAAGCTTTCAGTACTAATTTTTTTTTCGTTATAGACAACATGTAAATTTATTTAGTGTATAGGATGCCCACACTAGAGCCATAGATATTTACTTACCCATTTCTTTTTCTAATGCTATTTAAGATTTATAAATTTTATAAAATTGGTAGTAAGACGTTCAAATGTTTCATATATTTTTTAGTTTAAAAATGTTCAAGAAAGCCAGATTTATATATATTTTTAAGTAGTTTCACGTGTAATAGATTCTTCGTGTGGGCGTGGCATATAAGAGAGCAAATAGAAGCAGTAAGCTCATTCAATAAATAGGAAGCGTTACGAAAAATTGTATAATACAATAATACCCAGAGATATTATGGAGATTTTTAATACCACAAAAATATATCAAAATAATTTAAAAGATTTTTCGTTCAATTATTCTAGTGTTGTTTATATTTTACCTTTTTGTCAGGAAAATTTTTTTAATTCAGTAAAAAACTGGATTTTTTAAATTTTGCTTGTATTCCATTTAGTTTTAGCCTACTACATTACTTCTCCCCCCCCCCCCCAAAAAAAAAAGACGACAAAAGAAACTGATAGCGAATATGTGATTAAAAAATTAGAAATTAGTGGGCCAGTGGAGCGTATGCCCCACATTGGGAACCACTGCGTTAGACCCCAATATAAATTGGTGCTGATTACTTTTTGGGTGTTAATCGCCCAACAGGTGGCACTGCTGTGAGGAAATTTTCATGATTTTCGTAATAGCTCTATCTCAAGAACTAATGCATGGATTTTCATTGAACTTCAAATTCAGTTAGACGTCGACATAGGTTGTTGTTTATTACGTTTTGGTGTAAATCGCGCAATTGGTGGCTCTGCTGTGCTGCATTTTTCACGATTTCCGCAATTGTTCTATCTCAAGAACTAGCACGGATTTTCATCAAACCTCAGATTCAGTGAAACATCGACATAAACTGTTGCTGATTAGGTTTTGGTGTGAATCTCCCAACAGGTAATGCTGCTATGCATTTTTCAGGATTTACATTAATTTAATATGTACTCGTATCTTAAGAATTAAACTAATGCACAGAATTTCATCAAACTTCATATTCTGTTGCATTTTAACATAAATTTGTGCTAAATTGGGTTTTCGTGTAAATCATATAACAGGTGGCGCTCCTATGCTGCATTTTTTACAATAGCTACATCTCAAACACTAAATTTAATCAAACTTCACATTCTGTTACACTTTCCCGTAAATAGATATTTATTGGGTTTGGGTGTAAACAGCGCGATATGTGTCACTTTTTATGCTCTTTGGGCTGGGAATTTTTGTTGCTGACATCCAAGAGGGTGGATGCTGAAATTCAATTATTTCTTTGAAAGATGCGATGCTTATATCACCTTTTTAAATGTACACAATTCAATGAATCTATATCTTTAGAATCCTCATGATGGAGATGAGCACAGATTGTCATTTAGTTTTGGCACTGCGATAGCGGATTTTGAAGTATTAACGGCGAGATTAACGGGAATCATAGAGTAATGAGAAAGAATAGAGATGAAGTTAGGTGGCTAAGGAGGACACGAAAAAAGTAACCCTAAAACTCGCTACCGTACACCCAAACAGCTCTTTCACGAAAAAAATAAGAAAACTTTTAATAATACACTTTTTAATTTATAATAAAATGGAATGCTGCTTTAGAATGCTTAAAAATAATCAGATCACTTTCATTCAGAGAAAAAATGCACGGGTGATGTAAAAGAATTCGGTCCCTGTTCAAGGTGCATGTTTTGTTTGGGCCAAGTGAGGGCATTTAAATTTGAGCGATAATGTACATCATATTGCAAACTGTTTTTACGGCATATTGCATCTCCATCTATCTCTTTCCTCCATGAACATGAATGATAGAAGAAAGTTTTGGGGTTGCCACATCAGACAAGTTTATTTTGTTTGCAGTGATATACAGATATGGATATTCATTTATTATTTGCAATTGTTTCAGATGAAGATTAGTCAATAAAATATCCCTTTTATTATATAGGAAATACTTTTTACCAAATAACACTTAAAATAAATACTATTTAAAGTATTTAATAGCTTTTTGTTACATAATGCATTCAATATTAAGTAATATCTTCTTGCATTTGCCCCGCACATGTAGGAGGAGGGCAGGCAGAATGTCGTATCAACAAAACAGATGGACAACATTCTTTCTCTGTTCTTTACATGCATACACATATGACAGAAGAATAGGAATGCCAAACGTTGGGTATTTTGGAATTAAATAATTTTATAATCATTTAATGATTTTAAAAATAACTTTGTATTTTCATAAAAAAAAGATAACAGGACTATTTTGGTGTAAAGAACAAGTTACAAATAAAAAGAGAAAATTTTGGTTGGATGAAAAATATCAAAAGACAAATCTCCCACCCCCACTTCCCCTAGATATATTTTATGATACGTGCCAGACACCTCCCTCCCCTAAAATGATAACGAACGTTATATATGCACAGCCCCTATATGTCAGGAGCGGATCCAGAGAATCGTTTTGGGGGGGCGATCCCGAGTGACATATAATCAACGTAGTCATAACTTCTGTTGCTCAAATCATTCCTTGCAGTTAATTATTAAATGAATATGAAATAATTAATGTGATTTGAAAATATTACAGACTCTTGATTATCCGACATCCGATTAACCGAAACACTCGGTTATCCAACACTCCTATTATATAATCCCGCCCTCTCCTCAAAATATGATTTATTGTTACTTATTAGGTCGTAAAATTAAAAACGTTATAACAGAATATATTTATTAAATGTCTTATTATTTTTCTTTTTACCCTTCTACTATGGCAATTATGTATCTTATTTTTTGTTCTTTTAGTTATAGTGAACAACGTTAATAACACAAGCCTGCGATGATTGTGTTTTTTAACTTTTGATAATTGATTTTGATGTATTTTTTAGCACTGAATCCGAAAATAACCTTCATTTTTAACCGTCACGTCACGATTTTCGGAAATCGTAAATTTCAAAGTTAAAAAGTAAGAAATAGCGAAATCCCACAAAGCAATTTGTGAAAAATGCCTTAACAAAAGAAGGTAAATGTTTTAAATGCATCTGCGACAGATTTCCCAGCCTTATCATATCAACCACCAAAATAAAAGAGGATACCGAGATGAACCCCATAGAGATGATTAAAAGAAAAGCGGGAAACAGAGCATGAGCGGCTGAAAGAAACTTCCACGCATTGAATAAAATTATAAAGATTTTAAATACACAATATTTTACATGTTTAACTGTAAAAATCCGAAGTATAAGCAAAAAAATGAATAAATTATTATGAAAAAAAGTTACGTCTATTTTATAGTAGCAGATTTTCGCAATATTTCGACTTTTTAAAAATTTCGGATTTGTGAAGTGATGGTATGGTAAAAAATGAAGGTCATCTTTGGATTCAGCACTAAAAAATACATAAGAACCAATTATCGAAAGCTGAAAAAGATAACTATCACATTAATTTTTTAATATCAGATTTCTGAAAGAGGATAATCTCTGAAAAAGAATCCCCTTCAGAAATCTGAAGGGCCCTTAACATCCTTGAAAGTCAAAATGTGTCATCTAAGTGGTGTGTATACCTCTTCACAGGCGCGGATCCAAGGAAGGGGGGAGATAGCCCCGTCGACAATGTCGCCGAAAAAAATCATTTTCATCAATCGTTCACAGGTAAAAAAAAATGCGAATTTCGTCAAAGGATCGCGCAAAAAACACGAATTTCCTCAACGGGATCGCACAAAAACACGAATTTCGTCAAAGAAGCGCGAAAAACACGAATTTCGTCAAAAAATAGAGCATTTCATCAAAGGACCACGGAAAAAACTCGAATTTCGTCAAAGGACCACGAAAAAAAACGCGAACTTAGTGTAAAAGGATTGCAGAAAAAAACACGAATTTCGTCAAAGGGTCTCAGAAAAAAACGCGAATTTCGTCAATGGATCGCAGAAAAAACGCGAATTTCGTCAAAGGATGGCAGAAAAAACGCGAATTTCGTCAAAGAATCGCAGAAAAAACGCGAATTTTTCCAAAGGATCGCAAAAAATGCAACCATCACATCCATTTTTTAATATCAGATTTCTGAAAGAGGATAATCTCTGAAAAAGATCCCCTTCAGAAATCTGAAGGGGCCTTAACATCCTTGAAAGTTAAAATGTGTCATCTAAGTGGTGTGTATACCTCTTCACAGGCGTGAATCCAAGGAACGGGGGAGATAGCCCCGTCGACAATGTCGCCGAAAAAAATCATTTTCATCAATCGTTCACACGTCAAAAAAACGCAAATTTCGTCAAAGGATCGCGCAAAAAACGCGAATTTCCTCAACGGATCACACAAAAACGCGAATTTTTTCAACGGATCGCACAAAAACGCGAATTTCGTCAAAGAAGCGCGATAAAAAAAATTTCGTCAAAAAATAGAGCATTTCATCAAAGGACCACGGAAAAAACGCGAATTTCGTCAAAGGACCACGAAAAAAAACGTGAATTTAGTAAACGGATTGCAGAAAAAAACACGAATTTCGTCAAAGGGTCTCAGAAAAAACGCGAAATTCGTCAAAGGATCGCAGAAAAAACGCGAATTTCGTCAAAGGATGGCAGAAAAAACGCGAATTTCGTCAAAGAATCGCAGAAAAAACGCGAATTTTGCCAAAGGATCGCAAAAAATACGAATTTCGCCAAAGGATCGCAGAAAAAAACGCTTATTTCGCCAAAGGATAGCAGGAAAAAACGCTACTTTCGCCAAACAATTACGGGGGAAAACGCTAATTTCGCGAAAGAATCGCGCAAAAATTGCGAATTTTGTCAACGGATCTCGGAAAAATGCGAATTTCGGCAAAGAATCGCTAAAAAAATACGCGAATCTCGTCAAAGGGCCGCGGAAAAAGCGCACAATTAGCACCATGAGGAGATTGCCCAAGGCCCCAATCGACGGGAGGGGGGCTCTATCGGGGCGGTCGCCCCCTTCAAGATATAAATCCAACGCTTTTAACGGCAGTTTTCGCGGAACAGACAGACAAGCAAACGAAAACCAAACACTTTTCGGGTGCCAGTGGTAAACTTCACTGACGTTCCGAAAATTAGTGAACAAAATAGGATTATGTCCTGTCAAAAGGCATATGGCGCTATAATTTTTGACACTATGGGTTGAGGTGGGAGACGATGCCACTTTGTGTACCTTTTGTTGAATCTCTACAACAGAAATTGACAACGTTATGCGGATTCCTTCAAAGTGTTGAAACTTTTCGCTCTTTCAAAGAAGCTGCAATTCTAATTTCTGTATAACGATTTTTGAGGATTGCTTTATTGTTTGAGAAAAGAATGGGATTCATTGCAATTTCCAAAGAAAGAAAGAAACAAGAAAAAGAAAGGTCCTTTGAAAAATTCAAGCATCTTAATGTTTTCTGAAGAAAGACACTAATGTGTAAAAATTGTACTGTTATTCCTACCCACATTGGTAAATTTCAAGGGGTATTTGACGAATGAATAAAAAAGGATTATGTCCTGATCCTAGTCAGTTAGAAGCTAAAATGCTTACAGTGTGTTGATTTCTTAAAAACCAACTTGGTAAATTTGTTCTTCCCTTCTTTGCCCCGATCGAACCGCTCCCCCCGCGTGTATGCGGGCTTAGGGCAATCTCCTACCGGTGCTAATTGTGCGTTTTTTCCGCGGCCCTTTGACGAAATTCGCGTTTTTTCAGCGATTCTTTGGCGAAATTCGCATATTTTTTTCGCAATTCTTTGAAGAAATTCGCATTTTTTCAGAGGTCTGTTGACGAAATTACCGTTTTTTTGCGCGATTCTTTCGCGAAATTAGCGTTTTTTCCTCAATTCTTTGGCAAAATTCGCTTTTCTTTGCGATTCTTTGTCGAAATTCGCGTCTTTTCTGCGATCCTTTCACGAAATTTGCGTTCTTTTGTGGCCCTTTGACAAAATACGGAATTTTTTGATGAAATTCGCATTTTTCCACGCTTCTTTGACGAAATTCGCGTTTTTTCGCAATCCTTTGACGAAATTTGCGTTTTTTCGCGATCCTTTGACGAAATTCGCATTTCTTTTGCGATCCTTTGACCTGCGAACGCTTGACGAAATTTTTTTCGGCGACCATTTGTCGAAATTCGCGACAATCGGTGGATTTTTTTGGGGGGGGGGGCGGGGGGTATAAAATACAACGGAACTAAAGCTAAAGCTCGATGGCATTTTTGTGATATTTCAAAAACACATTGTTTTACACATTCATTTTGACTAAAGGCAGGGCTTAATTTCTAACAAAAAAGTATCGGAGCTCTAATTTTCTGCAGCAATAAAAAACTTCGTATATCCCCACTCCAAGTCCTCTCCACATTTGTATTTGACACATTATTTACCAAATGTAAAGGAATTTTCCCTTGAGAAAAATAAAATTAATACATTTTGGCTATGTATATACAGTAAAATCTGTCTAAGGCGGACTCTGTGTAAGCCGGAAATCAGTCTACTGCGGAAATATTTTGAAGTCCCGGCGAATCCATAGAAAATAACACTAATACGTGCTCCATAAGCCGGAATCTGCCTAACGCGGAAACGGAAAGGATTTTAAGGTCCCGCGGTAAACAAATTTTTCCATAAGACGGAAAAAAAGGATTTTTTTAAAATAAACATTCAGTAAACGAAAATTTAAAACTTATTAATAGATCAAATACATATAAAATACAAATATTAATAAAAACAGATTTTTGCTCATTTATATTTTTACAGCGAAAGAATTTTTATGAAATTTTGCATTTTTGCGGATTTAATAAAAAGCAAAAGAAAATATGCAGTTTCCAATTGTTTAGCCGACAACATTTTCTTTTTATTTATAATTTTTAACACAGATTTCTGTTTTTTTTTTTTGTTGTTGTTTTTTTTTTTTTTTTACGGTGTTACATTTAAAATATGAGTTTTTATTTTTTTTTTTATTACCCTTATAATAAAAATTTAAAAAAAAAATTCAGACCTATATTCTAACTGTAAATACAAGACTACAAGACTTAAAAAATGTCATACATTTAAAATTTAAATTTTTTTTCAAATTATTAGGATAGTTGAAAAAAAAATATAATTTAGAATAGTATAGTTTAATTTTATATACCGTATTTTAATCCATTTCGCTGAGAAAAATAGGAGTTTATTTGTGTGAAAAACTGTAAACAATTGTAAATAAAAAGAAAATGCCGATTGAACAAATAAAAATCTGTAGATTTTTTACTTTTATACTTTTCATTAAATTCATAAAATGCAAAATCTCATACATAAAACTCTCTCTCTATATATAAAAAATTAAATAAATAAATACATGTGCAAAATCATGTTTTTTTTTAATTATTATTATTTGTCTCAAAAAAAAAAAAAATATATGTATGCATTATTATGGTGTGAAAATAATAGACCATTTGTTTGTTGGGAAGCAATAGTTTTGCTGAGATTCAAACTCCAAAAATATTTATACTACATAATATTTCACGTTAAGAACGGTTCTGAAGATTACAAACGTAAAAAATACGCAAGTCTTTTTTTTTTTTACTTATTTGCATAAGGCGGAATATTGTCTATGGCGGAAAGTTTTCTTGGTCCCAATCGATTCCGACTTAGACAGACTTTACTGTATTAAATTATCTACATTGTAAAGGACAAACATGTCTGTGGGTAACGCTGATGTCATTTTGCGAATGGCAACAGTAGATGATCAAATTTCACTTTTACTGCAATTTTTTAGACTTCTAAGCATCGCACATTTTCAATTTTTACATAAGGAAAAAATTTACTTTTGAAAACTACATCGCAATTTGTTTGAAAATTGTATCGCCATTGAAAATTTTTATTGTTTTAAAAATAATTTTCAAGCATGATTTTTTTCTTCAAATCTATCTCTATTGTGTGCAAATGATTGAGAAATATAAATCCGTTTGCACTTAAGTTAATATAAATAGCTCATAATTTGTTTACAGCTTATATTCTATAATGAAATTAAAACATCCATTAATCAATAAGTAAAACAATAAAATATAAATAAAACACAAATTTAAGACATGTAATCAGATTTCGCGCTTAAACCACTGAAATGAACCTAATCAAAAAGGCTGATCGTAAATAGCGATCTTTGGCAATTTCTTCAGTTGTTCAGTTGGTCTTCCTGACACAAGATCAACAGGGATACATCGCTTTCAAAACTTTATTTGAACACATTATTGCTATTTTTCGTATAAATATGATTTTTAGTATTGTTAACGGACATGCTAAAAATATATATTAAATATAAAAAATCTATTAGAGTTAACAATACAAAAAAAAAACAAAAAAAAAAAAAAAAAACCCAGCAGATCTGTTCAAGGTTTTTTCATTGCAATCATTGAGATTATTTGTTGATACATTTTTCATTAACTTTTTTTTTTTTTTTTTTTTTTTAAATCAAACAACGCGTCTTAATGATACAGGGTTCATACTCATTTTCCAAGAAAAAATCCCCTGAGAATCCCCTGATGTATTTTCAGGGATGCATAATTTTTCCGTGTCAACAATTAACGACATTTTTTAAACCAGTATCACGACCCCTCGCTCCCCCTCCCCTTTAAAAAAATACAAACTAGATATTCTCAAAAATACAGTTTATACATAACCTATATAAACAATATGAAGAGAACTTTAAAGGAAAAACTATTTAAAATTAATTTGTGTACAACAGAGATGAAGTCTGCATGCCTTGTGGGGCTCTTCTTAAAAACTTGGTAGATTGCTGTAAGAATTTAATTTCCACTTTGGGATTTTATTACCTCTTTGAAAAGTATTATGAATAATATGAAGGCTCAAGTGTCAATATCAATTTTAAAATGTCCTTTATTTTTCTTAAGTTCCTCTTTAACAGTTTTCAAACCTCACGATGTTAGCAGGCATGTCTAGTGACTGAATGGATGTCGCCAGATGTTAGAAGTAGCATATATTAAATATAACATATGTTATATCTAATCTGTAAGAAGGAGTGGCTAGTTTCCAATTCTATATATCATGATGCTTTAGAAGAAAGGTCTTAGTTTGATTTCATTATGACTTCGCAAAGCACGAAAACTGCAGTGATTGCCCTCAATTTCCCAGAGCAGCCAATCATTTTGCCAGGTTTTCCAGGTTTAGGGAATTTTTTGCATTATCCCCTGAGATTACCCTGATTTTTTAGGGCCAAAATTCATCCCCTGATTTTCCCAGGAATCCCATAATCCCCTGATGAGTATGAACCCTGTGATATATAAATATACTACATCAAAAGCCTCTTGAAGAATACCTTATTCATCGCTGTTTTTAGCATGTGCAGAGAAAAAGGGATATTGATATGTGATGGTTTTGACCTATATTCTGTTACCTGGGTACATCCCCTTGTATATAATAAAATCTAAAAATGAACACAGCAAAAAAAATTTAAATAAGGAGTGGGGAATTTTCGGAAAATCATATTCAAAAAGAATTTTCCTTTAATATGAACTAACAAAACATAACACACAGGGATTCAGAAGGCAGTATCAATAAACTGTATGCTGGATTCCTACTAATATTTAAATATCCACTAAAAATAAAGAAGTACTGGAGCTGCATTTCTGCGAGCTTCAGTGCAAATTAAACACCAGGTGGAGCTAATAAGTTGAAGTCGAAAGAACAGTCTCCAGACTTTTAATCATTTCAACATCATATTTTATCCTGAGGACGGCTGCAGAAGCAGTTCGAAACATAGATTTTATGTTTTAATCATTAATTTTAATTGTATAAGTTCATATAAAGATTCTTGTTTATATGTACCATTAAGCAAGTATATGTATTCTTAATGAATACATTCTTATTTATAAAATAGGTAACAATCTAGCAAATGAAGGGCCAGCTTTTGATAAGAGGGGGAAGAAGGTTAGGGAATCTTGTGTATTCTAAGTTTTATTTTGCGGTCACAGGTAATCTGTGTTTTTAAATATAAATTGATTCTCAATCTTTTTTGATTTACTCTTGTATCTAAAATCTGGCAAGTGAGAGAAAAATAGGGAAAAAAATAAAGAGAAAATTTTTTTCCGTCTATACAATAGGGCCAAACTCATAATTTAAACACATTTTAACAGTTATTCATACAATAAAATATAACTGTACATCTGATTGTTATTTTCTTTCTGTAACTTAGAAAGTATTAAAAAAAATTAAACTAACAATAAATGTATAGATTCATTAAATCAAAAAATAAAACTGAAGAGAGTTTGCTAAATGTATAAATCCAAATATATCTGATGAAGTTATGCAAAGTACAGATATTAATTTTTTAAAATAACTATTAATTTGATGATTTGATTGCTTAAAATTTTACCCTTTTTTAAAAAACCTCTATTCTAAATATCACATCAAATTGATCTTTGTCCCCCAAAAAATGCATCACTAAAATTACCCAAAAGTGTTGTATAAATAGAACAAAATAATCTATTCCAAACAGAACTTTATGGAAACTTCCTTTCTTTTTGAAGACACTTCAAAGAACTTCACTTACATGATTTTCAGATGCTTATAATAAAAGATTGCCTTTGATTTGGTGGCTCTTCTGTACTGCAATTCAGAAACAAGCTCAGCTCCAAGGATTTGAGTAGACAAAACGTCTGATTATGAAATTTCCCAGACCCTCCCCACCCCCACCCCATATGCTTCCAATATTTTCTTTACATTTTTGTATCAATCTAGAGAATGTCCAAAATTGCTTTTAAAAAAAAATGGAATTCCTCCTTTAGGAGAAAACTTTTTCATGCCTGTAAAATAAATTTGCAAGCAAATGTGTAAAATGAGTTTTCAGCATCAATTCATTAAAAAGACAATTATTAATAAAATGATTTTATTTACTGTACAAATTGCATAGTTTGAAAGCAGAATTTAACAAGATATTCCCCATAAACAAGAACATACATTTCAAAAAAGAAAGATATTTAATTTACATACACATGTATACACACACACATAAAATGAATAATGAATTTTTTTCCAAACATATTTATTAACAATGACTAGTGGGTCTCAATAACAGATGATGCATAGTCATACTTGAGCAAAATAGGCAATAACAAAACTTGAAACAATTACAAAAACGAAGGCTTTCGTTAAAATTTGGCTTCTGCAAGATGTTAATGTAAATGAAGATGCATATGTTTGAAATTCAACTTTCATTTTCACTGACATTCAAGCATAAATTCAAGTCGGAAAAAGAAAAGTAATACCTGGATACCTTACTTATGGTTACAGTTATGTCGATCAGAAATAAAAAGGAAAAATTGTATTACAGAGATGGTAACCTATAAGCAAGTTCTTTAATGGGTGATTTTGGATATTTAATCAGCATGCAGTAACTGCAAAGAACTAGAGTCGATAAGACTATGAAAGTGGCACATTTTAATAATTTTACATTTTATTGATTTATTCAATACAGAGAGGATGAAGGTATCACTTAATTTTGATTTTTCTTTATGTTGGGGGTATAAGGATTTATAACATAAGAGGCCTTGAAAGTGTCTACCACTATGTTCGGTCTAAAAATTACCAGATGGATTTTTTGCTGGTTTACATCATTGGACAGGCCTTTTTCTACCACTCATTTGTATGTATGATTTACCAATACAACCATGATTTCTGATTAAAAAAAAAAAAAAAAAAAAAAAAAATAGTATGCTTTTCTTATTTTGGAAAAAAAGATTACCATTGGTATCTTTTTTTTTTTTTTTTTTTTTTTTTTTAAATCTTGGCAGCAGTATATTATGCTATATTTTGTTACGGTATTGAAACAGCTTTTATCAGCTAGAAAAAAAAAATACAAACACCTTGAAAAAAAAAAAAAAAACCTTACTGATTTTATTTAAAATCTAAAGGAAAAAAACTTTTAATGAGAAATATTATAAATCAAAAATATTTAATTTAAACATTAAAGCAACGTTGAAACTATATTTGGCAATTTATCATTTGCGGCTGGATAATAAAAAAATGTACCCGAAATCTCAAGGACACCATTTTATTTTTCAAGTTTTTAGAAAACTAGTAGATTACTTTTCATGTTTGAAAAACAACTTTTTTGTTTACAAAATAAACAAAATTTATTGTTTTATATTTTTACTTTATACATTTTTATACAATAATATACTGTTACGCATAAATGTATAATATCTGCAATAAATACATTTTACAGTAGTATGAATTTATGGTGTATTTTTAATACCCATTACACATTATTTACTTAGCATTTAAAAAATAAACTTTTTATTGCATATTTGTTAGTTATATATTACCATATGTTTGTTCTGTGATATACTTTAATATTTATATGAAAGTTGCAGGGGCCATTTTTAAAGCCAAATGAAACCTATTGCTTTTTTACTTTTATATGCACAGTTAAGATGTAATCTATTTTAAGGTAGGAGCTTTATTATTCTATTCTATTTTATTACAATATGAATAAAAATAAATTGTACAATTTTCTTTTAAACACAATACCAATGCATTTTCAGTTAATTTCTGCACATTGGTCACTATATAGAATAACAACACACTCAGGAATAGTGTTGCCAGGTGTCCTGATTTTCAGGCACTTTAAGACCTGTCCCACAGAACCCCTGCACAGGACGTCAAATGTCCTGATTTTTCATGATACATAAATTCTTAATAGTACCCTTTTTTTTATAGTCTCAATTTAGTGGAACTTAATGCAGTGCAACATGTGTAGACAGAACCTGTCTATAATGGAACATTTTTTGGTTTCTGCCAAAAACAATACCATAGAATTCTACCTGTGTTTATTTTTTCTGTCCTTAGCTATTCTGTTTTTACAGGTTTTACTGTACTTAGTTTAACAAAACTTGTGAAAATGGTACCTATTAGTAACTGAATCCTATTCGAGATGTAAAATGTCCATAGACTCTGCGAAAGCAATATTATACAATTGTAACCTCTTCCCAACTTAAGTATTAATATAATACTTTTGATTATTACTGAACTATTTCTTCTCAAATTTGACCACAGAGGAAGAGTTTAATTCATCTGCATTATTTCAAATCTTGGACATCGAAGCACATCATTTTGAGATCAGAATTGCGATTATATCACAGTATTTTTTTTTTTTAAACGACAATGAACTGATCCACAGATATGTGGATCTATGGATGTGAAGAGGATAACTGTTTGATCATAAACCTCTCCAAAACGGAATTTTGCCTCGGTCCCTAGGATTCTGCATTCGCAGATTTTACTGTATTAGATTATTGTGTTCATTCAATACAGTAAAGCATTCTAAGCTGGAATCTTGAGTGACCAGAGAAAAATTTCCAGTGTTCATACAGACTTGAGAAGAAAAAAAATTCAAGGAGTCTAGAAAAACTCTAAGGTGTATAAGAATTTTCAATGACTCACTGTATTTTTTCATGCATGCTGTGCTCTTGTGTAATGCATGCACACACTCTAATTTTTAATGCCTCATTTGGAGAGAAAAGCAATTTTATTCTGTTAAAGTCTAATAATTAATGCTAAAATTACACAGATTTCACGAATGTACTGTTTAACGTTTTCAAAAATTTGAGTACAAAATTGCCAGCCAAGTATTGTATGCAGCGACCAATGGTTACATGTATAGAGGCTAGTTAAATCTTAAATACTCATCATGTATCACCATAGATTTTAAAAGTAATTTTTGAAAAACAAAACAAAACAAAACAAAAACATGTGGCATATACAAAATAAATAAAATACAGCAACCCCTCCCTCTCCCCACACTGTCCGAATACAACACTTCAACCAGTATTTTTAAACAGGAGGAAATTTTGATTTCATTTTCTTTAATCTTTTTCTTGGCATGATATTTAACAAAGATGATTACACAAGCAGTGTTATTTATCACGTTGTAAGAAGCAAGTCTTCATTTTCAACTCTTACATACTTTAATGAAATCATTGATCAGCAATAAATTTTGCTCTGAGATAATTAAAGGAGTTTCCAAGGAGTCTGTATGAACCATGGATTTCATTTTAAACAGGTTTCTATCTCAGAAGGTATATTCGTATGATATTCCTTCCATAGGGAGAATGAATATTTTTCATTATAGACAGGCACTATTTTCATAGGATTTACTGTATTTTTATGTCCCAATTTAAAAGTCTCTGTCCTGATTTTTGTGGCAGTGGACCTGGCAGAACAACTCAGAAACCTTTTCACTTCCATAACTCAAACATGAAATTATTTATTTCATGTTAAATTAAAAAAAAAAAAAAAAGATAAAAGAACAATCTTTGCAACATTAACCTTCTCATGCACAAATTATTTTTTAAGTGCTCTTAAAATAGATTTAAAATGGATTATTAATAATGTAGAATTTTTTTTTAATCTTACATTTATTATAAAACAAACCTCATATGAGATTTAAAAGAATAAAAAATTACTATTAAATGCTTTTGTGATAATTTAAACGTTGGTTATATTAACACAAAATATAAAGTACAAAAAAAAAAAAAAAAAAAAAAAAAAAAAATCAAAATTTTGTTTATATCCAAAAGCAAAATTTCTTTGAGAAAATCTTTTCTCATACAGAAAAACATAAGCAGATTTTTCTAACTGAATATTTAACAAGAACATAAAATCATTCATCAAGTAAGGATAATGAAACAGTTCAATACATTTAGAATATTATAACTTGTTTAAGATTATGCCTAAATAAACAATTGGGAAAACTCTTCTTAACACATTTGAAAATCCAGCTTAAACAATTACCAACATAGTTGAAAAAATATCTGAATTCTTTTTTGCAGCTCTGTATAGGATCTATATGTTTGTTTATGCACTACATAGTATGCTAAAATTTAGTTCAGTTAGGAAATGCACAGCACAGTTGAAAATTCCCCTTCAGCCATTTCCGTCAAATGGAAATGTACTCGAGATCTTTTGCGCAACACTGTATCTGATCTATAAAATTTAGACACACAAAATAATATGCAAAGAAAAGTTACATTTGAAAATGCACTTGCAGCAATTATTATTCATAGACAGTACAGTAACTGAACTCTTGTGTGCCCCTGTATATGAACAATGAATGCTATGCACACTCTAATCTATAGTAAGCATCTTGTAGTGTACTTCAGTGAAGTATATCAATTTCAATATATTTGGAATAGTGTGACATCATTAAAATACACAGTAAATGATTTTTACCCATAGACCATAATCAGGCATGAAAGTGGGAAATACAAAAAAAGGGAGGAAAAAATTTTGGACCTAAACTCGTATAATTTATACATACTTTAATAGTTATTTATACAATAAAATGAAATATAACTGTACATATGATTGTTATTTTCTTTTTGTAACTTAGAAAATATTAAAAACAACAGATTTTTTTTTTTTTTTAATTAACAAAGTATAGGTTCATTGAATCAAAAAAGAAAATTGAAGACAGTTTGCCAAATTATACCATTATCCAACTACATCTAATGAACTTATATGAAGTATGGCGATAAATTTTTCAAGATAAACATTATTTTGAATGGTTTGGCTATTTAAGATTTTGTCCTTCTTTAAAAAATCGCCATGCTAAATATATGCACTTCAAACTGATCTTTGCTCTAGAAATATATCTCCAAAAATACATTACTAAAATTACCCAAAAGGGTTGCATAGATAGGACAAAATATTCCATTCCAAAAAGAATTTCATGGAAACTTCCTTTCCTTTTTAAGACACTTCAAAAACTTCATTTTACATGACTTTTAGACGCTTATAATAACAGCTCGCCTTTGATTTGGTGGCTCTTTTGCACAACAATTCAGAAACAAACTACAAGGATTTGAGTACACAAAATTTCTGATTATTCCCCCCACCCCCCACCCCCATATGCTTCCAACATTTTTTTTTTTTTTTTTTTTCATCAATCCAGACGATGTCCAAAATTGCTTTAAAAAAGGTGAAATTCCTCTTTCAGGAGGAACTCTTTCATGTCTGATAATTTAATGGAATTCCTTTGAGTGGCTATAAACTAGCTATAAATGCAATACACTTCCTTTTCAATACTGAACATGCCATAGTAAAAACCAATAACATATAAGAGTTACATGATAATCTGCATATATTAAGTTAGATCATGGACAGAGTGACAAACTGAATTCATAAACATTTTTCAACTATGTTTAAATGTGTTAAAAAAGAAAATGGTTCTATTCTGTAGATAAGCATTATTAATTACACTCGAGGTTTATATGTGGCAAAGGAATTAAATTAAAACACGAGGGTTCTTTGAAGATTGTTTTTCAATAAAAGTCATATGAGGGTACAATGCATGCGAGGAAAAAAAATATAACATTAAAATTTCCCAAACAAATTTGTTGTGTTCTTTTATAATTTAATAATATTTTTAACAGTTTTTTTTTTTTTTTTTCTGCTACATTTTTAAAGATTATTTCATATTCATGCATGAGAATTTACAAGAAGAAAAATTATGCCCATGATAAGAATTTCCATACATGTGTTTCTTCTTAACTTTTCCATGTATACTAAAACAGTAATGAATGGAACTGACATTTGGCACTAAAAAACAGCAATAAATAAGATTGCTATCGATGACAAATGTTTAGAATAAAAAACATACATATTAAAATGAAGATATATAATCACAACAGTGGAAGTTTTCATTTTGACCCTTTGTCTTAAAAGTTTTAGCTCATTAGGATACAGATATTACTTAACCCATGTTTAACACATACAAAAAATAAGGTACTTTTCTGTAATAGGAGCCTTGGCAAGCGAAGGAAAATTTTCATGCATATTTTCTGGTAACCTATTTACTGTTTCATATACACAAGCAACTTTTTCATTTATACAATTTATTCAATATAAAGAAGCCATTTATTTATTTTTATATACAAACAGAAGTAAATTGTACATAAAAAACAATAATATATAAATAAAATGTTTTATGCGCATAAACAAGCATAAAATGCCAGAAGGTTTGTGTTCATAGCTGTTTATATCATTTGGCAACAAATATCACTTTCTGAAGACCGGGTTACAGCAAGCTTAAAAGAAGGCCAAGGCCACTATACTGGAAAAGTACCAAAAATAATATTTTCACAAAAAATGCCATTGCAGATTAATGAAACAATCAACAAAATTTAAAACCCAAACACCTACCTAAACTTTATTATTACACTGCCATTTGTACTCACAACAATAAATTAAGAGAAATTATATAAGTAAAAGCAAAAGCGAATTGGCAGCTTATGCAATGCTTTGGCTGCAATCAATCATTTTCAAAGCAATGATCTTTGCTTTGCATTTAATAAACAAAATAACAATTACATTTAATCAATATTTTAAATACACAAAATAGGGAAGGGGGGGGGGGAATTTTTAGAAAGTTTACCAGCCAAAGATTTATTTTACCAGCCAGCCAGTTGAAAATTGTTATGACAAAATGTGTGTGACTGCAAAAATAGATAATCACTATCACTACAATGCATTTTCATAATTTTTTTTTCTGTAAATATATACAACAGATGAAAGTTTAATATAGTATAGAACTTAGTGCCATGTTTACATCGCAGTAATTTGAAATCATGCAAAATATAGCTAACTAGTAGAAAAATGAAGTTTGGGTTTGCCAAACTTTATTAAAGAAGTTATCATCAATGAAGTTGTCTTGAAAGTTTCATCAATGAAGTTATCTTCTATAGCCTGCAGTTTTTCAAAGACTGCATAAAAAATCACATTTGCCTTGTCAGAAAATCAACTCACCAGTGGCGAGTAAAAATATGTATTTTCCCACCCCTATGCACAAAATAACAAACTGTAAGCCTTTTTTATGCAAAGCAACAATCAATGCTTGGCTGGCACTGATTTTACAAAAGCATTTCAAAAGCTGCCAATTTGTATGAGCTTTTATTTCCTATCTTAATTTTTAATAGATTATAGTGTGATGCTATTAAAACTATTATGCAAGTAAATTTGGCACTTAAAATGCAGTTGTAATTCAATTCTATTTTGTAGAAAGACTTTTTTTCAAAACTTTGTCGCTTTGTTACAAACTGTGAGATATATTTGGACAGTGGTACAAGACAATTCACTACTGCACATCTGTTTTCTGGTAATCTGTCATAAAGTAACATGATTTAAAAAAATAAATAAATACATAAAATATCTAATTAGAAAATTAGGTTTCAAAGTTTTAAAAGAAATGTTCAAAAGTACATTTGTGCAAAATTTCTCAGATGGTGTATTGCACAATCACAATATCAAAAAAAAAAAAAAAAAAAAAAAATTTATGTTTTCCCCTCAGGAAAGAAAATGGCACTGTTAAAATGAAGTTAAGAGGAAAACCAATGAAAATGAGAAAAATGCTGTTTAATGCAAGCCTTGAAACATCTGGACTATATCAAACTGTACTGCAATGGTCTTTTTTTTTTTATTATTGGTGTTTCATTTTCCTATATATATTGTAACATTTATTGGGAAAAGCTAGCTTAAAGTTTTCAAGAAAGGTCTTCTCATTCATAAAATACAGTAGATTTCCATTACAGCGAATTCCATTACAACGAAAAATCCCGTTGCTACGAAATATGACAAATCCCCTTTTCAAATTGCATTAACCTTAATGTATTAAAAATTCCGATTAAACAAAGTGCATTTTTTTAGGAATTCCGTTACAATGAAAAACCTTCATCAAGCTCTTTTTTCTTTCTTTCTTTTTTTTTTTGAAATGATCTCTGGTTGCTAACAAGAAATTAGTCAGAAAGCAATTTCTAATGGTTGGAAACATGTCCGGTTAACTGAGACCGAAGAAAATGAATCATAAATTTTAAATTTGGATGAATTGTCTGAGTTAAACACAATTTGGAAGACTACCAAAAAATTAACATCAATCCCTGATCGGGTGGATTTGGAAGATTTCTTATCTGTGAATGACAATATTCAAATATGCTCTGAAGTATCTGATGAAGATATCAATTTGTCCATTAAAAGTACATTACTAGACCTTAGACCGACAAAATTACGAAAGCAGTGATGACGATATCCAAAGTTTACCGACAATTCAAAAGTTACCGCTTCGGGAGCTCTTTCATGCTTGGAAAAAATGCGTGCTTTTGTTTCTCATCAAGAGAATGTTCCAGAGGAGGTATTTTCTCACATTCATTCATTCATTGCGCACATTTTTGTTATCATCAACTACACATTCCTTTATACAAACTAAATCACAGATTTTCTTCAATAATGCGTTACTAAATAAAGGTTAGTCCGTAATTTTGTATTTTTAACATTGAATTTCATTTTACTAGCTAATTCTATGTTAATTCAACTAGTCTTCCATTAAAATCTTCTATAACGAAAGGTAAATTTACCTTACATATTTAGTTTATGTGTATATGTAATTCATTAGATAAATAGGGGTAATTCCGTTACAATGAAATATTTTAGCGGCCCCGTGGGATTCGTTGTAACGAAAATCTACTGTAGTTGCTTTTGAGTCTTTTTTCACTTAAAAAAGTTGCCATAGTCCCCTGGAGCTCAAAATAGTAGCAAATAGTAACATTTTAGTAGAAAATGGCAGCACTGGGCTTGATTATTTTTTAAATCTATAATTCTTGGTAGCCATACAATACTCAAAACTGAAAAAATATTTTAATCTGATTTAAATTCAAAAAATCTTATTCTAACAATGAAAAGGAGAAATTAAAAAAAAATAATAATAATAAACTTATGAAAAAATGATATTACATGCTTGATACAGAAATTCAAATTACATGATCATAAAATACACACATAAAACTCAATGAAATGATATTAGAAATATTTAAAAACAAAACTGCATCATAAAACATAAAGCTATGCATTATCAATCTCTGTAATTTTATGTACATATATCACATTTGAAAATATTTTGTACATATGCACACAAAAACAAAAGATTTTTCTGTAAATCTGCATTTTATTTTTTATCTTATAACAGATAAGTGAGAGGTATACTGTACTTAACAATCCCCATTCCATAACCATCCTTGAAAAAAAGGAGCATTTACTAAAATTACAACATTTAAAAACAACATAAACAGGACAATCTATTAAATATTTACACATTAAATTATGTACACATTATTTTAAAGAAAAAAATTATTTTACAAAAAGCACTAGCAAGAGAATTAAATTTCCATATTGATAAAATAGTTGGAACACTTATGAAAGAATTCATTTTCATTTTATCGATAAGACAAAAGGTCAAAAGAGCTTATATTTTTCATACATTTTGTTTTCATTATGAATTCAATTTTTAAACAAGTTTTTGTTTTTTATGCAAGTACATGATTATGATTAAAATGAAATAAAATATGAATTAAAATTTTACACTTAATAAGAAACAATCAACTGACACAGGAGGTATCTTCGTTGTTTAAAAAATAATTTAAAATTTCATGAATTACATTTAACTGATAGAGTAACTCCATAGTTTTTCTGCACTCAAATTTCTGCATTCTAATACATTATAATGACCTGGGGAAAAAAAGTAAGAAAATGAGAAAAACAGAATTAAAATGCAGTTCAAAAACAACTACACTGAGACCATCTCAAATATAATTCACTCCAAAGAACTGTTCAGGAATACAGTAGAGCGCTGATTATCTGAACAAGTCGGTACTGACCCTAGTTCGGATAAACAAAAGTTAGGATAAATGGACAGACAATTCAAGCGATGTTCCTAACTATACTAAAACCTTCACACATTATCCAGCCTTAGGACTGGCAGCACCAGTTAGTGCTGGCATGTTTTATTTATTTTTTTTTTGCTTCCTTTTTTTCAATTAAAATTCTCTTTTTCTCTTTTATCCTTTACTGTATCCCAGAGATTATAATTTACGGAAAAAAGCTTTCGATTGTTGCTTGCTTCAACGAAGACATTCTTTCCAATGCTGCCCTATCTTGAATTCTTCTTAAATACGTTAGTTGAACAGGACCAGCATTCTTCTGCAGTTCGAGCCATTTCATAGCTGTTTCCAAACATTCAAAGACTTTGTTATGTGATGGACACGGGTCATTTTCAGAGCATTCGTTTTCAATTTCTTTCATTTCCCCCCCTTTTATTCTCTCGTTACGGTTCCCAATGATATACTAATCGAGGATTCGATTGTCGATATATTGCATTCAAAAGTGAGAAATAGGGTGTTTAGATAATTGGAAGTTCGGTTTAAAAAATGTTTTGAGAGAAATAAGTGTTTGGATAATTGGAAGTTAGGTTAAAATTTTTTTGAGAGAAATAGACTGTTTCGATAATTAGAAGTTCAGTTAATTGGAGTTCTGATAATCGGCGCTCTACTGTAAATCAAATTTTACCATAAGAAATAATGGAAATTATGATTAATTGGTTCCAACCTCTCAAGTTAATTCAGTGATGCCAGGGACGCATTGCTGTTTATTTTACTGCATTGTACTACACAGTGTATTGTTTGAAACAGATAAATACAGGAAATACAGTGATGTCACTAAGTTTTTGAAATCCTGGTCCCTGAGACTCAGACATTCAGAAAACTGGGTCTTTTGTACAAAAGTGGGACATCATTTAAACAAAAAATTGGAAAAGGGATGTATAAAAACAATTGTGATAGGTCCTTTAGGATGCATAATTTTGACTCTGAAAGAATGCAAAAGAGGCATTTTTATTTAAATTCCTCGAATGTGTCATTTCTAACAGGAGGACCCACTTTTGTAAAAAATGGACCCAGTTTTCCAGAATCTCTGGGTCTCAGGGACCCAACATTTCAAAAGTCTAGTGACATCACTGTACTTCCTGTATTTATCTGCATAAAAAAAAATACACTGCATAGTACAATACAGTAAAATATACAACAAGCACATTACAATATTGTATATTACACGAGACAATGACTATTTTATAACATTTCAATAGAAGTTTAACAAAAATCATGCCCAAAATTTTACTGGGGAAACTTTGAATAACTTGTGACTGAAAAGAGGGATCTCAATTTTTTTTTCATTTTTTTAAAGGTGATAAAGACACTTAATAAGCTCACTGTTTTTTTAATCTCAAAATGCATGAAATTTTTTAGCATTGGGATCACTATATCGCACACATTTTATGCATATTTTGCAACCATGGGAAAAAAATCAGTAGCTTCAACAATCTCACTGTGCAGGAATTTCAAATTCTTGAATGTTACTATCACTGTACCTCATGTATTTGCCCTTAGTATACATATATATTAAAGGATAAAGTATAACCCCTTTTGAAAACTCAAATTTAAAATTTAAATTCAAAATTTTAAGCCCTAACTAATATTCTTTTTAACTCTAATTGTGATTCTTAAAAGTTTTTGTCCCTTGATAACTTTGTTTTCCTACAACACATCTTATTAGTTTCAGAAATCATTTTCGAACGATCTTTAAGATTAAAATTTCAAATTTTGTAGCCGTTTGTGGTTAGCTCATTCCCGGGCTGAACAAACCTAGTTCTGGCATCTAAGCCTGGACAATCAATCAAAAGCTCAACTGCCAATAAAATTAAAGTCCTGCCTATCAGAACAATAGTACTCTCTGCTGTAAATAACTTTAATAGCACCATTTAAATAGGCACAAGCAACAATTTTGTGTGGCTTTTTCCCTACCATGCTTCGCTAAGGAAATCCATGTCAATGGACTGAACGTTTAATCAATCCATCTAGGGCCTGGTTTCAAAAGAGTCGTATGTAAAAAGAAATAAATCAGTTCACAAGAACTTTAGTGTATTTTCTGAAGCTACAAACACCACAACTACTGCCTGTAAATGGACACTGATCTTACGAGTATGACTACATGCAATAGCCGAGCCGCAAAATAATATCCAGTCACCAATGAACTTTGTGAACCACACCGTATAAGAAACATGGACCGCAGGATTCATTAGATATATATATTTAAAAAAAAAATCTGGAGGCTTTTGCTGCAATTTTTATTCTATTGGTTAGGCAATGATACTATCACTGTTCGAGAACAGAATAAAATTACGCTCAAATTTCTTGTTCAAGAACCAAATACTTCAACAACCGAGACTATTACACAGGGGAGATTCAAGCAGCTCTTGGAACAATTTTTTTTAACATTAACCTCCACAATCTTGAGATCAAAATTATTTAGGATCACAAAATCCCTTTTTAAACAGATGTAAAACAACTCCAAATATGATTAAGTGGATAAAATGAATACTTCTAATATGTCTCCATCTACTGACAAGATTGAAAATATTAAACATCATAATATTTTGAAAATAAATATCAGATATATACGCTTTATAGCCATTAATCACCAGACATTTTCAATTTTAGACACTTTGTTGAATATTTAAAAATATACTTGCCGGATTCTTCTGGAACTTCTGGATTATAAAGAATATGTTTGACTTCATATTTATCAACGTCGATTTGATAAGGAGACATATAGGGGGAGGGGGGGCAACAAAAAAAAAACAAAGCAAAAATAATAATATTTGGGATCACCCTGTAAATTAAAATCTATTGCTGCAGAATACAAATTTGTGGATACTGTGCAACATGTTTACTGATTTGTGTAAGAATAGCACGTATATTCATGGAGGTAAAGCAATTTTTTTTTTGAAAATTCTTGCTTGTTTTTAGCTTATATCAGGGTTTTCAACCAAATTTAACGCTAGTTTCAGAAAAATCAGCAAGTGTAGTAGAAACAAAATAGTGCAATTGGAATATAGAAATATGAGCAGATGTGTGAAATTATTTTTATCTGCGCATGCGCGAATGACAACAAAGATTTTTTTTTACATAATTTAATAGCCAACCATCGGGAAAATTCAGAAAGATATCGGCTATAGAGTGAGCTAATTTTCAGTTGCTCTCTAAAAACAGTTGAATGGATTAAGAATTTTCCACAAATTGTCAACTTTAATTTTTCTTTTTTAAATCTTTTATTGAAGCTTCAGTTCTTCTTGGATAATCACCAGAATGAGCCTATTCCATTATAAAAAAAAGTATCAAATTCGAAGCATTTGTTCCACATCTACTCATTGATATTCATTAAATACTAACCTTTTTCTGAAAGTCACTTAATGAAAATGATGGTATATTATTGCCATTTCTACTGAAACTCCCAATTTGGCAAAGTGTTAAGCAGCGAAATTTTTTTAGAATATACAATGACATGATACAATGAATAGTATACATTTTAATGTTAAACAAACAGGCAATATTTTAAGAAACTTTAAAATATAATTTTTTAAAAGATAATTTGTGACTAAAATATAATTACCATCAGCCAACTTCAACCCTTTCGTCTATTTTACTACGACACATTGGACATATTTCAAGCTGCAAGGCACACTCGGTACAGAATCCCCTGTGAAGAAAGTTTTGTATATTTACTTAAAATAGAAGAATCACAAGGGAAAATTTCTTTAAATAGCAAAATATAAATTTGTACATAAAACATAGAAAAAAAAAAGGGATAGTACAATTTTTATTAAACAGTTTAGAAAAACAAAAGTACGTTTAAAAACCTTCAGTTAATCATTTTAAAAGTTGACACAATAGTTAAAATAAAAAATTAAATTAAAATCATACCAAACTTATTTGAGACTGCTCAATTCTAGCAGCTACTCGCTACTCTTAACTATTCAGCCAATGGCCAAATAATTCAGCATGACTAATATGGACAGGTTGGTTTGCGTAAAAAATCGACATGAATCATGTTTTTTGAGGAATATTTATAGGCCATAAAGGCAACAGACATATATATATATATATATATATATATATATATATATATATATATTACGCTAACGTATGTGGCACAGAAATCACGATTATTTGTTATTGTTCAATGGCAATGCCCAAGAAACACATCTCATTGATTATTGTGTAAAAGTCCTTTGGCAGGATTTAGGGCGATTGGGTTTATTTATGTTTCTCTCTTTTGATGCAATTATGGATCGCCACAATTATCATTTGAAATGCCTGTAAAAGGTCTCGGCGAATGCTTGAAAGTGAAGAAGCCAAATTAAGAAGAGAAAATCCAAATAGATTGGATCGAGAACATTGTCAAACACAGAGCATAAGCGATTGCCAAAATAGGCGTAATAACCATAGCATGTACGCATTGCTTCTGAAATCCAAAATACTGATTTAAACATTCCGGAGTATAACTGTGGGACTTTGAGTGAAACGTGCAATTTCTGTAAAACACTGTATTGGAAATGCGAATTCAGGGTTCATACTCTTTTTGAATTACAAAATTCCCTGACTTTTCCAGGTTTTCCAGGTCATATTTCTTAAAGTTCCCTGACCACAATTCACGACATTTTTTTAGAAATATGAATTTCAATTTTACATTTTAATGATTAAATTTGTACAGCATAAGAGGTACATTAATAAGAATAAAATGTAAACTTACCTCTGAAAGTGAAAATAACTTATAATAATTAAAAAAAGAAAGAAAAAAAACACTAAAGTACAACTCAGAAGGATTCAAAGTAACTTTTTACTTCTATAACAAAATTTACATTATGCATATTAAAAATTCAAATTTTTTTGGACAGTTCTGCAATCATATTGTTTATGTACTGTTTCAGAAGCAGTTTGTTGTGTCAGTTTAATTTTTTTTTTCTTTTAACAGTTTAATTTCTGCTACAGCTTTTCTTTTTTCTGTTTCTTTTTTGCTTGCTTCATGATTTTCTTTTTTTTTTTTCATTTAAATAGTCATGGTATCTCATTCTAGCCACCTTAACATGGCTCAACATTTCTTTACTAATATCTACTTTTTCAACTCCACCAGCTGCTTTAACAGCATCATAAACAGTCCTAAGGGCACACACAGATCTTTCTGCTAAGTTCTCTATTAATACATCTTTGTTAATTGAAAAACCGCTTTCCACAGATGCATTCCCATTTGAAAGAACTAAAACAATTTTTAAAACTTTCCATAAATCCTTAAAGCTATCTTCAGGAATAATGTTGCAATAAAATGCATCTAAACTTTCATTTTCATAAGAATACTTTTCAAAATATTCTTTTTTCTCAGCTTTTGCATCAAAGCAAAGCTTACTAAATTGTTGTTTAGCTCTGTCTGCTTCAGCAGATGTCACATGCTGCTTTGTGTATAAAACTTCTAATAATTTACTCATTCTCAGTTCTGAAGTATTGGAATTGTATAGAATTAGCTTAGGATCTAAACATGAGATATATCTAAGTAAAGAATATGTCAGCGGAGAACGTTCAAATATTTTTGATGTTATTGCTTTAAAAAAATTTTGGCAATCAAGCCGGAATCGTTTTTTTTTCATTTTCTGTGGCACCACATTTTGCAAGAAGACCTGATGCAGCTACTCCTACATCAAGAGCCTGAAGACTGCATAAATTGTCTTTATCATTGATATCTACTTTCATACACTTCTGGGCAGTGTCTGCTAATCTCATAACATCAGATTTAATGAATCTTTTCATAAGTTGGTAAATTATAAAATGCAAGTCTTGATGCATAAATGGGCAAAGTGGATGATTAGATTGGTATTTTTTAAGAAATGGTTGCAAAAGTGTAGCAATGGATGAATAAAAGGCCATCTGTGGCAAGATCAATTTATTATTGCACGCTTCCTGTAATACTTCAACAGTTTGTGTTTTAGGAAGGGTCGATTGCTGAACATACGTTTTTACAAAATTGAAAACTTCAATAGCTCTTTCAGCAACAGCTGCATTTTCTACTCACCGTACTTCACAAAACTTTTGAGGAAATTTGTTGCTGCCTGTAATTTCAATATAATCTGCTCGTCTTGCAGGTGAATTTTTAAATAATTAATACATAGCTCTGAACATAGTATTTAAAGACCAATTTGCAGCTTTGTGGGCCGTACAAAATGCACCGTGAACTACATGCAACCCACAAGTCCCTATATCCAGAACTTCACATAAATGTTCAGTGGCAAGTTCATCTGTCAATAGTCTGGCCATTTTGACATTTACATTGGGGCCATCCATTGACAACTGTAATAGTTTGCTAAGGTCAAGGCCTTCAGTTCCTTCATGAAGTTTAGCTATTAAATCTAGTGCTGTGGAATGGCCAAGGAAAACAGAATCCAGATATCGAGTTTTTATTCTTTTAAATGATTCTGACCAATACCTAATTACAATATCCATCTGACCTTTTTGAACTACTTTATTTAAAGCTTCGTCGAAGCAAATAACAAACTTTGAATTCCCTATGTCCCTTCTTAAATGTTCAGAGAAGTATGGTGATAAGCCAAAACAAATCATGTAAGACATTTTTGAACTACTACAAGCAACTGCTTGTCCTATTTTACTGTCTGGAAACATTGCTTTGAACAAACTGGAAGCATCATGAAAGGAATTATACGAACTATGGGACATGACAAGTTTCATGGCCCAGAGAATTTCAGCTCTTAAAACAGCTTCTTTTGAAACATGATTCTCTAAAGAAAGTTTATTACTACAATAAGGTTTAACACATGTTGCAGTAGAAGTATCATTCGTTTCTGCTATGATTTTTTCTTCAGATACATACTTTTTATTTTCATTAATTGTATTTTCTTTCGTAGATTTATCAGTCTGAAATACTTTTTCCAATGGCAAAGAACCCTTAGCAGAATTTGCGTTTCTCTGATGTTTATAACCTTCCTCATGGCTGGTAATGGCTGTTCTACCCATATTACTGAGTTGAAATGATCTTCAACAAATAGAACAATGGGCAGAGAATGGATCACTCTTTACTTCTTTTAACCAAGAGCACCATTCTGGATTTATTTCCTTGTCTGTCCACTCTGGATTAAATAATGTTCTTTTCTTAGACATATTATATATACTTTTTCCTAAAAGAAGAAAATACACAATTATACTGCAATCATTTTAAAAAAACTGATTTTGTATATTTATTACATTCTATCAAAAGTAGCTCCAAAACAATTAATGCAAAAGGGAAAAAAATCTGAATCTATTCTAGTTTTAATTTATAAAATCTTAATTTAGGGTTAGGTGGGGCAAAATAAATTATAATAACAGTACTTTTTTTATTTATACTATGTTGCCAGATTTCTTTTTAATGCTAGATATTAAATTACATATTTCTTTAATTAAATAAATAACTGCACATGAACCTGCTTAAAAATGCTCTTTAGAATGCTGAAAATATTAAACAACAGATTTAAGAGAAGAAATTTTATCATTTCAAAAAAGTGTTGCCAATCAAGAAATTTGAATTAAAAAAAAAAGTAACCCACTGGCAACACTACCCCAGACTTGTATAAAACCAAAAACTTTCTGCAGAAATGAATATTTGGTCAAAAACTTTCTGCAAATTAATCTTAAAAAATTACGTATATTATTTTTACGTTATGAATTAAAAACAGTGGTTTAAAATAATTACCATAAAAAATTAAAAACTAATTAATATTAATTAGAGAATAATTATTCTGGTTAAACAAGGAAAAAAAACAAAGGAAATTTTCTGAAAGCAGTAAACTCCCGGCACTAAGTGTTTTTTTTTCCTGTGCCTCTTTGAAGAAATTAGAGGGTTTTTTTTGCGATCTGTTGACGATTTTTGCCGTTTTTCTGTGATTCTTTGACGAAATTTGCCGTTTTTTCACGATCCTTTTACGAAATTTGCCAATTTTCACGTTTTTTTGATGAAATTCGCATTTTCCTGCGCTCCTTTGACAAAATTAGCAATTTTTCTTCAAACGATGGACAAAATTGATTTTTTTCGGCGATCATTCGTCAAATTTTGCGATACATTTTATGCCTGAATTTTAAGATTTATGACCGATTTTTTTAATTTTCGGAAATGATCACCTTAATTTTTCGGAATTTTCAGACCAGAGGCTTGCCGACAGATTTTCGATCGCAGAAAACGTGTTCAAATTCTAAGTGATGTTTCGAATTTTTTTTTCAAAAGGTTAAAAATTAAATTTTTTTACAATGGATTTTAGCGTTTGAAACAGAAAAATACGAAATTTAAAAATATGTAGTTAGTTTTCCCATATTTCTAAAAGTTACACCAATGAGAAGTGATAAAAATGATCCAAAAGAAACTTATGTGCGACGATCGCGTACATTCAATTCTTATCTTTCATAGGAGCGTCATAAGTAGGCTCAGAGTGTCGCAGGGAGAGTGCGTATTTCGTGCTTTTTAGGTTCTGTCTTTTAATTATCTCGGTTAACAAAACAACAACAAAAAAAAATGAATATCAGGGTAGGCTTTGGTCTATTCTTATACACATTTTCGGATCTCTACAGGCGGTAGATTTCGATAGCCGCTTTTAATCCCTGTAAAAGTCCTCTCCGATTATTTTACGATTTTTTGCCGTGTTGGGGGGGGGGGGAAGGAATTAATCGGATATAACGGTACCTTGAGATGTATGAGAAAAAGTTTAAAATATTCAAAATATCGATTTATAAAACATGTTAACTCTTCAATAAAATATGAAAAAAAAACTGCAAATTTTTCTTAAATGAAAGCTTTCACTAAGTTTCGGTTTCGGATCGTTTAGCATTCTGGATAATATATCCTGTACTATATATTAAAAATATATTTAAATCTAAATTTTTGAAAAATGACACACATACGAGTGAAGAATAATAGATAAGTTCATGCGAAATATTTGCATTACGTTAGCTTTAAAATAGTGCAACCAAATTAAATTTTTCCAGGATTCACCTTTTTTATTTTTTTACTAGCAAAGTTGTATATAATAATGTGATAAAAGGGGATAAAAACATATCTTCAGAATAGATATTTAATAATAACAATCTCGTTTCTGAAAAAATCGTTTAGTTGTTATATATTATTTATTATTAAAAAACTAGGGCTATTAAAGAATACTTTTAATTAAGATTACTTACCTGCAATTAACAGAACTTTCGGTTTCAGAAAAGAATCATGCCGTCACCAAAACGAAATTAAATCACCTTCTCACTCAGCAGCAGTCAGCAGAAGACAAGAAGATCGCGGCTCTCCGTTCGCTTTAACCAGCCCTTCAGCTTCCGCCTATTTCACTCTTCATGAAAAAGGGTTGCATTAAATAACAAACGAAATTATTTGGTGACATTCAACTTTAAAGCTGACAAAAGAAACCGGAAAATAACTATTCTATTGCGCGGTTCGTTCTTTTACAGAGTCCCATCATTGGCAAAGATATTGCCCATTTGGCGACAAATTTGTATAGCTAAAACTTCTGCCTGTCAAAATGTGAATTTAGTAAAATATTTAGCGAAAATTCTACTCCCAAGTGAAAAATAAGAACTTTTTTGCGGACGAACCTCGGAATTTGGCAAAATCTTGAGACATGATACCACATAAAAAAATCCCCGACTTTTCCAGGTTTTAGAAAAAAATTGCAATTTTCCCTGACTTTTCCATGACTTTTTGAGCACTTGTCATTTTCCCTGACAATTCCCGGTTTTCCAGTCGCGTACGAACCCTGGAATTAAACAGTAGCAAGAAGTTACAAAATGTTGTCATGACGTTAAAGTAATTTTGTCTCCCTTATCAGAAACTCCCGATTTGATTAAAGATTTGTTGTGTCAAAATTCGTCCCTGGTAATTTGCACCATCTCTACCCCCCTCTACAATACCCTCTCTATGGACCTGTGATACAAATTTCAGGTTCATTTAAGAATATTATTACGGTCCAACCAGAAGTAAGATACAATAAAAACTGCTTAGGCAAAAACGAAAATGACCAGTGATAAATTCCGTTTTATGCAAGTTATTTAAATTGAACAAAGCATAATAGCATTTTTGGGAGGAAGGAGGAGCTGGAACTTTTTTTTTTCCATTTATTGCAGGATTCCATTATAAACAGGCTTTACTCTATTAGAAAATAAATTTGCTGGATGGTACTTAAAAAAAAAAAAAAAAAAATCGATATAGTAATCAGGGTTTTCGCCGACTTTTAGCCACCATTAGCAATTTGGCTAATCAGAAATGAAAAAATGTAGCAAAATGATAAAAATGTTAGCAAAATAGATTCGCTGAGAAACTCTAAAAAATCAATATTTAACCCCTTAATGTATCTTTTTTCCCCTAATATGTTCTAAAATAACCTAATATTTTATAACTGCTTATATATCAGTTATTAATTTAAATTAAATGCACTAATGGAAACCATTAAAAACAAGTACATTCTAAATGTCTTGCTCAATCGAGAAAAAATACGAAACTCAATTTAACTCATTAAAACATGCTCAACTCAAATAATGCAAATAAACTCATTAACTCATTCTCATGAAATACAATTTTCCAACCAAAGGTAACTCATTATTACAATATTACATTTAATGAATTCTGAAAAATTCAAAATATAAATAACAAAATGTAAGTCACATTCAAAAAAACTTTATTTACCTAGAATTTCCTAGGTTTTTTATTGCCCACATTTCAAAATGTTGCATATTGGGCCCATTAACACATACTGAAAGGCATTATTGGCATTTCTTATATACATTTGGTTTCTCAATTTAATTTTTGTTGTGTTCTATGTTCATCAAGCTAAATACTCTCTCACAGTCCACTGAATGTTTTGGCAAGATTGCAGCAAAGTTTACAATGTTGTATGTTCCACAGAAGCTGCTGCGGGGCGTTTCTTCGATTGAAATTTATGGTATCGGCCAAATTCGTGGTTCTGCAAGGAGAACTCAAGGAATATGAATAAGAGTGTCGCTTGTACAGACACACACATATACACAAAAAAAGAACAAAAATTGAACACTCGCAATTTGGCTAATTTATTCATCCATTTACTCGCCAAGTGAAGAATTTCGTCGCAATTTGACACAATGGCGAACGGCAGCAAGAACCCTGATAGTAATATTTGCTTACAATTTTATTATTTAACCTGTGACTTTACACAAATTTGGAACTGAACAAGAGTTGGCCCCTGGTAATTTGCACTGTCTCCATCCCCCCCCCCCTCCCCTTCTGTATGAACCTGCGATAAAAATTTCAGATTCATTTAAGATTATTACAGGCCCGGGCAACGCCGGGCGGGTCAGCTAGTAATGTTAAAAGTCACTAGCTGCATTCACTGTTTTCACGTTATGTAATGCTATTTAATTATTGTCACATGACACAAGTTACAAATTGTCATTGCTGTTATGAAAATGGTTCATTGTTAAACAAAATATGCTATCTTGAGAAAAGAATTATAAAACAAATTAAAAAATACATATTTCAATAAAAATTAAAGATTCTGATTTGTCTAATTTGGTTATAGTTTTCGGCTGCCAAACACAGCTATGCAGATGATAGGTTCTCAATCTGAGCATTTACGACACATACTTGCTTTCTGATTCTATTTTTATTCGGCAATTATTAGGCATCAATTTCTCCAAATCATCTGCTTGGAGGTTCTCAAAGTTTGATAGCTTTTATTTTCTTTCTCAAGAGCTGTGTTTGTTTTCATTTGTCTTATTAGCATTTTATGCCAGGTGTTTACCGATTATGTTTGTGTTTAGAAATTCAAAATAAAAACATGTTTTGATTAGTTCTCTTTACTAAATAACATATTCAAAATAAGATTACAGGATGATACCTAAAAGGAATTTCTTTATTACATAAATTGACCTAAAATGGAAAATAATTCACGTATAATAATAAATTAATAAAAAAAACTAATAAATTCGGTAATTTTAATAGAAATACTTATTTAAAGAAAACAGTAAAACCTGTTAAAATGAACATAATCTTTGTGTCATGTTAAGAATCCAGATTGAAAAGAATGATTTTTTATTTTTCATAGAATTTTTTTTCTTTTAATAGATTAAAAAAAAAAAAAAAATAAATAAATAAAAATTGCTTGTTATTTATGTTGGTGCGAATTTTGAAGCATAATTTGTGATAATTTATTTTAAGTGCCAAGTAAGCCATAAACTGCCAAAGAATATAATGTAAAAGAGCTCCTGCACAAGTGCAACAAACTCTGGTAGGAAGTCTACCCTTTACATAAGAGCAGGTTAAAAATACTAGAAGAGCTTTTGCAGATATACAGAGTATTCAAATATCCATTCGACAAACTCACAGGGTTGTTAGCAGACATCAAGAGGAACAAACATTGCAATGGAATATGGTGTTGCAAATCACCTATTTAATCAAAAATACAAGATGTTCTATCCTAACTCAACTTGGGTTGGCGATAATAACTTTCAGAAAACTGACGTATATCATAATAAAACTTTTAATAGACATGCTCACCTTTGTTGTAAATGTGATAACATAAAAAAAAGTGGTAGAAGTTTCCATTATATGTGCTAGCAGGATGCACTTGGTGGCCCACATTTTGAACTGCAATTACCAGTTCATAAGGTATCATTGATTGCATGAACAACCTATTTATCCAGAACTTTTTGCAATGTTATCATATTTCATATAAATCGTTATATTTTCATCACATAAAACACCCTGTATTTGTGACTCAATAAGTGGTTTGAGACTGTGTTCCATTGCAATTTTTGTTCGTCTTAATGCCTCCCACCTCCCCCTAACAACCTTCTGAGTTTGTAGGATGAATATCTGAACATCCTGTAATATTGCTGTCAATATTATTAATGATCATTTCAAAATTAGAAGTTATAAATGTCCACTTGACCACATCAAATGAATGCTTGCAAATTACCTTGCTCAGCGTAGTTTTGTGCAGGCCTCACATGTGCCTGCCTAGTAGGGTTGCCAGATTGTATGTTTTTCTCGTAAGTTGCACGTTTTTTAGTATTTTTTATGCTTATCGTACAATGTACATTTAAATTTCTCCCATACGACAATTTCTTCCGTTGTGTTTTTTTCCCTGTATCTGACTTTTAAATTTCAAGTTTTTTTTTTTTTTTTTGCTTTTCAGTTTGCTTTAAAAATTTCACCTTTTGCCAAAAATAAAAATAAATTACACACATGCATATCAAATGTGTGAATGGCTTGTTTCTGATCAAGATGATAAAAAAAAAAAAAAAATCTTGGGAGACTCGTGTCATATTATTTCATATGCACAAAGCTTTAGAGTTTAGAGCTAGTGGCTTGAAACAGCATAGTATGCATTATTGAAGCATTAGATGAAGATGAATGTCTTTGAATCAGCTGAGTGAATATCAGTCCTCAGCCAGACTTCTGTAAATGTTGAAGTTGAATGAGCTGCCATTTTCAGACATGTGCCTACTAATACTACCAATTAATAGATTGATAGAGAACTGGGCTGCTTTACCAAATTATTTTAAAAGTATAGAAGTGCATCCTGAGTTTTTGCTAATGTTTTGATGAAAGCGAATGATGGTTAAGATAAAATTATATTATCGTACTTGCATTTTTTGTCCTACAAATATTAGACTAGACACTGTTGACAAAACTTTAGAAAACTAAATATAAGTACAGTCGAACCTCATTATCCCAACACTCTAATGACCAGAAAAAGGTGTTGTCATAAGCAGAGTGTCCCAGTAACCAGAGTTGGAGAAAAATATGTTTATAAAAAGTTGTATTTTTAATTAATTTAAGACAATTGTAAATTCGTAACTGTTCTTGGAGTTTTAAGCAATAAAACATTATTATTAAACAAAATAAACACAAAAACAAAATTGAAAAGAATAAAAATCAGATTTATGATGACTTTTTTTTCTTATTGTTACATGAAATATTGATGAATTAAGGTTTGCTTATCCCTAGATGTGCTTCCTACAATTCTTTTTTCATTATTATACAAGGAATTGTAATCAATATTCATTGTTTCAAAAATGGATATTAGATAATTTCTGACCATTTTAATGCAATGCTTCGGTTTTAGCTGGATGAAAAACACTGTGTAACTACAAGAAAGCGCCGCCTGACCAGAACAAAAAGACCACAAGTAGACTGATATGGCTATCTAGAGCTAAAGTGGGTCATTCATAGTGTGTGGGTTTATTTATTCAGATAGAGAATTGAAGTAAAAATTTTCATTTATCTCAATGGGTATTTTAGACAGCCATTTCTTATCACTTAATTTCCGTGCTTATAAGATGGATTATGAAAAATAGATAATTTTCCTAAACCATCAGGATATCCGGAGTTGAAAATTATTCAACGATGTAAAATCTGGAGTTTATTTACATTAAAATCATGTACAGAAAATCTGGACTTTGAACACCTGACGTGATAAGCAGAGTGACGTGAAAACCGGGTGTCGGGATAATGAGGTCCAACTGTATTTTTAAATTAGGTAAAAATAAAATGGCATGTTATAAAAATAAAATTGAGCTAAGGATCAAAGATAAACACTTGAAAATTGTGTAAAGCAAACTTTGAAATCGTTAGCTGAAAGATCACAGATAAAAATTAGCGATGGCACTTGTGATTTTTATATAATTTCATAAATTATCTTGAAAGAAAATATGACTTCAATAATAATAAACATTTAAAATTCAAAAGTATTTCCTCCTGTGAAGCTATAAATTATGAAGACTTTGAAAATGTAGTAGAATTAATCCAGTTAGAGAATATAATTTAGATAATCTGTATTAGTGTGGATTCTAAGCTGCTTTAGCAGGGCGCAGCGCCCGACGGCTCTTTTAAACCCTTCCAATGCACCTGGATGCCCTTTTTTAACCCTTCCTATGCGCCCCATGGCAATTCAATTGAAACTGGGAAAATATCGCAAATTCTAAGGATTCTAAACAAACCAGTTCAAAATATTTTTTGTGAACAAGGTACAAGTGTGCCCTTTTTTTAGAATAGTGTTCCCTTTTTGAAAAAATGTACCCTTTTTTAGAATAGTGTCCCCTTTTTGAAAAATTCCTGCCTGGCGGCCTTTTTTTTTCTATAGTCAACACTAAATCAGATGCATTTCGCAGTATCTACACAGATTTTCATTGGTCCATTTCCAAATCATTACTTTTTTTATATATAGAAGGATATATATATATATATATGTATGCATTACATTAAAAAAATGTTTCCCATATTCTTATACAAAAATTTAGCCTCTTTCTCAGAGTCAACACTATGTATGAAGAATTTTCTGAAAGTAGGTCAATTTTTATGGGTTATAATTACTTACTGAAAATATTACTGGGACATTCAACATAGTTTAGTGGGGTATGAAAAATGACGCTAGTTCGATAAAACCAAAACTAACTAATCTCAATAAAAATCATTTTTTTTTCTGATATAAAACTGGCAACCCTATATCCTAGTAAAGTTTTGGATCTTTCAGGTCTTGGATGATGTGGTAGGGTGGCATTTTAAGCCAATGGGGAGGGAGGGGTGAAAGTGAAAGGGAGATGGAATTATCCAAGATTACCAGCTTTCAAAATAACAACAGAGAGCTCTTATTAAAATGGCCAGCTATGAGGATTCTCCAACTTAGAGCCACAAGCCATGATGGAAACAACCAACAAAATAAGGTAATTGAGGGGCTTACTGCAAGAACAGGTTAAGTCCAAATTTTTAAAAATTGTTTTTATTGCATTTTCCCCCTCTCATGAATATAACTGCTTTGGTTAGTGCAAAAATTAGGCACAAAAGTAATATTGTTCCTCCCCTGTGTGACAACTAATTGGGGAAAGACAGACACATTGTCCCCTTATATCTCTTATCCACTGAAGTAGAAGTAAGGTATGTCCAGACTTACTTTGTTTTTAATCTGTTCATATTAAAAAGTTTAACGAATAAGTTTTTTGCTTCTTTTAAACCCTAATGGTGGAATCATCTGGTGTCTTAATATTTCATGTCATACTTCTGAAAAATTTGTGATTCTGGACTTACTTTCTACTTGCAGCATACACCTCAATACATTAGAGAATACAACAAGATGGAATTTGGCGAGAAAAACAAAATTTCCAAAAAAAATTTTCAACAACTTTTATTCACATTTAAAAAACCTCATCAGGTTGTTAAATCTTTATGAAATAGCCTCTCACTAGGAAGGTCTCCTTAAAGCTCAAACTTAGAATACTTTGGGAAAAAAAAAAAAAGTGTTAATGAAACTACTCATGTATGTTATAAAGGATCAGCCAAATTTAGCGGCAGAATTCCAGTAGGAAAACTGTAAATAAAATACTTTTGAGTGTTTGGCACAAAAAGACAATTTGGCAAGCAATGCTTTTTCCTCGCCAAATGCAGGCAATTTTAATGCAATTGGAAATTGCTTGTACAATGAGGGCTTCAATGTGACATACTTAATAAATTCAAACCTAAATAATGAAATAGTTTTGTAAGGTTTTCACTGCCTCCTGATTAATCTGGTAGCAGATGAGACAGGAAAACTCTCTAGTTTAACCTCCAAATATTTTATTTCTAGGATACATGGGAATATATACAAGGTATTTTTGGGTTTGTGTCAAATTTCAATAATGAAGGGCTTTTTGCCACAGTGTCTATTTAGGAATAAAATGCCTCGACACATGAAACTGATGTCTCTGGAGGAATGTCCTTTTCGATCCTCAAATTTTAGAAGAAACTGATGTCTCTCAAAGGATAGTCGCTGGCCTGGGCCATCTGCGAATATCTTCTTTCAAGTCCACAGACAAAGTCCTGTTGCTCCTTACGAGCGACCCCAAGTCTCTAGCTTAGGAATAATTCCCGGCCTCTCTTTCTGCGATCAAAACCAAGACTTCCCTCCACTCTCAAAATCCATCTTTATCTTCTGTCTCTGCCCTCAAACTGCACGGGAGCTTTTCCTCCAATACGCAAAGTCCCTGCGTTCTCATAGGAGCCTCTTTGTTTCTCCAGTGGCGCCCGTTGCCATCTCGTGTCTCTGAGATGATGAAACTTTCTCCCAGAGGATGACGCTTGAAGGAGAAAACGATCTATAAGGGATGGACTGTGAATAATTTTTAACGTCAGGAGACATTGGACTTAAGTCACCTTGAAATATTCTCTTTTTGTACCTTCAAGATGAATGGGTTTTTTTACCCATGGGAACCTAGTCAGGTTGTGAAGTTTTGGTATAGGCAAAATTCTGTTAATCAACTTTTTTAATTAAGCCAAGACTTTACA
The DNA here is from genome assembly GCA_963932465.1 of Maratus speciosus. Taxonomy (NCBI): domain Eukaryota; kingdom Metazoa; phylum Arthropoda; class Arachnida; order Araneae; family Salticidae; genus Maratus; species Maratus speciosus. Next base: position 468,768,524 of record OZ010798.1, read on the forward strand.
GTTTATTATTATTTTTATAAGCTTATTAACATACATAAGTTGCTTGCTGTTGCAGTTATTTCATATTACATGGTTTCACTGGATAAGTTTTAAGTGTATTTTAAAAGTAACTGTCTGAATAAGAATGATGTCACAATGAATTTTGATAGTGAATAAGCCGTTTCCATGGTAACACTACTGTTGCCTTACCTCCTACATTAACAATGTAGAAGGTGAATTGACAGTGCTCAAAATAGGACCTTAATTTTAGGTTTGAAACAATTTTAATCAATTTAAATTTTGTTCTAAACAGCATAATACAATGGTTAATTTCATTATACATGCATATAAATGTATACGACAAAACTGTACTTTTAAAAGTGTATTTATTTAAGTTAAATTTGCTTAAACTAGTTCAGTAGGAGACAGAAGAAGCATGAAGAGTAGAAAAAGTTTTTTTTTAAATAGTATAAAAGCATATATTTTTAAATTTTCTTGTGTTGCCAACTGATGATAAATCGCCAAAAGAAATTAAAATTCCATCAATATTTACAGATGATATATCAAGGTTCAGCAGGAATTTTTTTTAATAGACATATCCTCATGAGAAGAATATTCTGTAATTTTTAAACAAATTTCTGATGTGCGCTTAAGGAGAACTTTCTTGTCAGTATATTAGTTGTACAAGCAGTTAATTCAATTTTGACATACATTGAGAAGCAATTTATTTAATATATATATATATATATATATATATATATAAATAAGTGATAATATTGTAATACAAAAAATAAAAACACAATATAAATAAAGCGTAAAACATTAAAAATTTTTTCATTGGTCACAATTTCCTTTTTGCGACTGTTTAAAAAAAAGAGACACATAAAGTGCACACTAACATTACACAACAAAGATATATTATTTAATTGGCCTATCCAGCTAATATCTTGATGTTTCTGCATCTAAAATCACAGCCAAATAAAACATTCAAAAAGTTTTGAAGCTAGTTGTCAATTAAAAATAAAGTAAATGAATTTAAAAACTTACGTATGTTGACATGGATCTAATCTGACAGTTGCTGATCCATCAAAACAAAGTGAACAAGAGTCTTCTCGAACACTCGCCTGCCTTAACTTTTCAAGTCTAATATGTCTGAAAATAAATAATCAAATTAAATTCAGCATGGAAAGACTGCACTTTTGGTTTTAGATTTCTAAACATAAAATCATGCCCACAGACAGTAACGATTACAAATTCTTATGTGCAGCCCTGTATATAATCTATAGAAATCACACACACCTTACAATGTACTAAAATCTATATTATAAATCCAAAAGATGTCTCTGTATAACACTGAGAACATAGCGGAGGTTGCAAAGACCTAACCAATCTATTTTAGATTTTTTGCAAATTTAACTTTAACTATGGCACAATTTCAATTTTTACACTGTCAAATAGGGCAAAAAAAAATTACTTTCAAATGCAATTTGTTTGAAAACTATATCTCAGTTTACTAATTTATGGTTTTTAAAATAATTTTCAAGCATATTTAAAGGGTAAAAAACTATTATGGGCAGCCTAATTACAAAAAAAAAAAAAATCTTACTTGTACTTAGAACAATATAAATAGTTCAGCATTCATTTCTCACTAATATCCCAATAAGGAAATTCACACAAATTTAACAGATATGTCAAACTAACTGCTTAAACATAGAAATAACCAGAATAAAATCAACTAAAAACACATTTTCATCAATTATTAGTCATAGACAGTACCATAACCAAATTATTTTGTGTGTCCCTGTAAAAAAATGATAATACTACACACTCTAATTCTATACAAAGCATGTTTTAGTGCATCTCATTATCATCAATTGTATTGGAAGTAGAGTAACATCATTAAAATAGACAACAAAGAGTTTTACCCCATAGAACGTAATATATTAAAATTCTGTTGTGTGTTTCTGTAAACAAACTATAAATGCTATACATTCACAATTTTCAATAAAGGATATTCTGTAGTAAACCTTAATAACATATCGATTATCTGAAAATCCAAGTACATTTACATGCGTTAAAAAGTTTACAGATGGCCAGACACACAAACAAACAAATGTTGAACCCTTTTCAACTATATTGGAAAGAGTACAGTAGAAAATAAAAAGAAAAGTGCCCAGTTAAACTGATAGCATTGAGCTCACAGGCTATTCACACCACACTCCTCCCTTTATACTTAAACAATGAACCTCCAAATCTAATCAGGGAAGCACCTTATCAGTATAAACCAGTATACCAAATTTGAAAATTCTGTACGAAAAACCCACTTTTCTAAATTAAGGGTGGGGGATTAGCCCCATCCCCCCCCCCCTAATACTTAACCAATGAAAACACAAAATTAATCAGGGAAGTGCCTTATCAGAATGAACCTATAATCCAAAATTTGAAGCAAATCAGATATTTCTATAAAAAGTTATCGCATTATGTACATACATACGTAATTACAGAACCTACAAGCACATTAGCTCTCAGGCTTTAATAGCCTGTGAGCTAAAAAGAAGAAACAGAGATAAACAGTTTCTCATCTTCAACTTCAGCAAGGTATTTATTTACCTTGGCAGAATTATCTTCTCCTCTTCTGATAATGTGGCACAATTGTTGAAGCACTGGAAGCTCACTTTTGATGGAGGGAATTTGAAAGGTGTACGACCAAAATTAAATTCGCACTGCTGGAATGACATGAAGCTGGCGGCAGCAAAAAACCCCGACCTGTTGAGGAAAGGATATTTTAAGTCACAGTTAAGCTACAATATCGCAAAAGAAAGAAAACAAATCATCAACATATTTTTAAGACTAAATAAATGATTGTATTTTTAAATAATTAACCCCACACTGCACAATTTATTTATTTTTAACTATATGTGGCCACATAAAAATGTTTTTTTTTTTTTTAATATATAAAAATGATTTTTCGAAAATCGATGCTGCTATATTTACATTAAATAAAAGTTGGTTGAACAAAAGAATATTAAATTTAAAAGCTAATCTATAAAAAAAGTAATGTTTGTTTATGGTGATAATCTTGAACTACTGAAACAATTTCAAAAGTAATGGTGGTAAATTGATGGTGACAGTCCCTGCTCCAACACAGGCTATATTTCATGTTGGTGCCACTACCCTCAAGGGGATGCAGGAGTGAAAAACATTCTAAAATTGAGATTTTTGTGATACTGAAGGGATTAGAAACTTGACATGATAATTAGATCTTAGATTAAATGCTCCCTAACAATAGTTTCTAGAAAATCCTAAATTTAAACAGGTGAAATACATGAAAAGCATTCTAAATTATGATTTCTATAAAATTGTTAAGGATAGAGACTTGAAATTTGACATGGCTGCTATCTTTAAGATGCAAATGCATGCATGGAACAGTTTTTTTAAATTTTTGAAATTTAAAAGGGTGCAGGAGAAAGAAACGTTCTAAATGTAATTTTTGTAAATTTTTAAAGGCAGGAGGAAGAGGCTTACTCTAGCATTCTAAGTGTTAGCACATCTTCTTTGTGCCTGAAGAAAAGAGACAAAGTATTAAAAAAACCTAACACATTTCTTAATTTTATGATGTTTATGAAGTTTTTTTGTTTTGATTGATTATATTCACTTTGAAGTCCTCCAATCTCAAATTTCATATTCTTCTGTCGAAGCTTTCAAAGAGCAACTATACACAGTGAAGGAGAATTTTCAGAAAATCTTACCAGCCAAGGATTTATTTTACCAGCCAGCAAAATGAAACGTACAGTTGAAAACTGCAATGACAAAATTTATGCGATTGCAAAAATAATTAATTACTGTTACTACAATGCATTTTCATAATTTTTTTTCTATAAAATTAAAAAATATATACAAGAGAGGAAAGTTTACTATAAGATAGAACTTAGTACCATGTTTACATCTCAATAATTTGGAAAGTTGCAAAATATAGCTAACCAGTAAAAAAAAAACAAAGTATTTGACATGATATCTCTATGGTTTGCAGTTTTTAAAGACTACTTAAAAATTCACTCGAGCTGTCAGAAAATGCACTCACCAGTGGCGAGTAAAATGATGTATTTCCCCACCCCTGATGATACTTGTTATTTGTACTTGCAAAAAAAGTGTCAAATAACAGCTGAAGTCCAGTTGAAAATCTCTGTTCTGAAAACAAAATTACTACCACTGCTGATTCTTTTTTTTTCACTTTCTCAATAGATTTTTTATAAAATAAAATCTGTTAGAAATGTTTACTTATTTTTTTATGCAAATTCTTTTCAGATGTTTGATCTTTAAAAAGCAGGATGCAGAGTTGTCAACATCTGAAAGCCAAAAATCAGGAGACTTTTTTGACAAGAACCGCCCCCCCCCCCCCCTTACATACAAAACTTTTAACACTGGCCTAGTTAATACTTGAGGAAAGAGGAAAAACACTATGGCTATTGAAATAAAAATAGCATATACATACTACTTGAATGTTCAATACACCAAGTTAGCCCCTAAGAATACAGACTTTTATTTTAAACTAGCTGCCCCGCTGGGCGTTGTCTGGGCCCGTACTAATATTCTTAAATACACTTGAAATTTGCATCACAAGGTCAGTACAGAGGGGAGGAGGGGTAGAGACAGTGCCAAATTACCAGGGCCTGACTCTTGTTCAGTTGGAAAGTTGTGTAAAGTCAGTGGTTAAGGTTTTCAATTTTTATTTGTCTCACACTTTAAACTCGTTTATTCAAAATTAATTGGTGAATTCAATTAAAATTTAATTATGTTTTTAATATTTAAAATTTTTATTTAAAATCTTTAGATAAAAAAGTAATTACAAATGCACCCTAAACTGTAATACTGAAATAAGAATAAAATTACAAGCAAATACTAATATATAGATTTTTTAAAAAAAAATACTATCTTTCTAATAGAGTAAAGCCTGTTTATAACGGAATCGTGCAATAAACTAAAAACAGGTTTCAGCTCCTGCCTTCCCCCCCCCCCCAAAAAAAATGCAATTACGCTTTGTTCAATTTAAACAACATGCATAAAACAGAATTTATCACTGGTCTTTTTTTTTTGTATTTTCAAAAAAAAAAGTAAGCAATAAAATAATCTGCAATAAATGATTTCAATACTTTTTTTTTCTCTCTCTCTCTGATGACCAAAAAAGACTGTAGAGCTTTTTCACAAGTTGTAAAACCATTTTCCAAAACTTTAACATATTTTTAACAAATCTTTTTATGCAGATATTCATCTTAAATACCTCAAAAGTAATAGATTTGATAAAAACATTATCAGACTATGTTTTTAATTCAAAATTTGGGTGCGCTGTAGGAAAAATTGGAGATCAGTGAATGGGATATTACATGTACAACCAGCAATTGGTCAAGCAGAAAACTGCTTACTGAAAAAAAGTATTTTGCATTTTCGAATTCGGAATAGAACATATATTAATTTTTAGCAATAAAAAAAAAAAAGAAAAACTTATACAGATGTGATAGCAAACTCTTCAGAAAATGACAGAAACTTAAGATTTTATTTTTAGTTTTTTACTGATATGCTTGCTTTACAATATCTTTAGCACATAGATTTCATATAAGTTCACATTGTTAAAGTTAACTTAGCAGATTTTTGCACCTAAAATCTTCCATGTACAGATATTTACAACTTACTGGTTGTTTCCTTCACAATTGTGCTTGTTTTGTTCTTACACATGAATATTTTTTTGCTATAGCAATATAAAGGAACAGCGAAACAGCACCGAAAACTGGCGATATGAAGCAATTAAAATAATAAAACTTTGTAAAAAATCACCATAAAATTAAAACAAAACACAGGACGCGTTTCGAGCTAAAAACATAACAGCTCGTCATCAGCTAAGCATACACGTGTTCAAAAATGAACTGAAGAAAAAGAATGTTGCGAAGAATGCGACAGATGGCGCTACCTGATAGAGGGATATGCAAAAGGGAAATGTGTTGAAAAAAGATAGAAGAGAAAATGAAATGGAAAAAATGGAAATAAAAGAAAAAATAAAAATAAAAGAAGTAAATTAAAAATATAAATAAAATAATAAATAAAGAACTATAAAAGAACAAGAAAAAAATCCAAATTATTATTATTATTATTATTATTTTTATTTTATTTTATTTTTTTTTATTTATTTTTTTTTTTTTTTACAAAATAAAAGAAAAGAAACAAGAGAAAAGGGAAAAGAATTACAAAATTAATTTCCACGCTGGAGATAGGAAAGGAGATGATGGGAGATCATTGACAAGATTAGCAGAATTTTTAGAAATAAAATATGCTTCATGAAAATCCAAGTGAGAGGGAGAGGCAGGGGAAGAAATAATTTTGGCCATGGAGAAATTGAAACAATGACTGGAAGACCAACAGTGAGAAGCAATCGAAGATTTAGAGATTTCTTGATTTGCAATATATCTCTGATGCTCGCCTAATCTGAATCATCATCCTCCTCAACAAAAAGTGGCGTCCTTTTATACTTTTGTTTTTAGGGCGTTACGCATTTGTTCTGACTCTTCTGCTCTGAATAATGAAATTAATTATCTGAAATCTCTTGCCCTTGCTCGTGGTTATAATCCCTCTTTAATTGATAAAGCTTTGTATAAATTTAACCTAAACGTCCCTTTTTTCTGATTCAAAATAATCCTCCTAATTTTAATTCTATAATAGTTCTGCCCTTTTATTCTCTTCTGTGTTTCAAAATTGCTAAAATACTTTCTCGTTTTAACTTTAAAGTTATCTTCAAATCTATGAATAAAATTAAATTTCTCTTCTCTAAAAGATCCTGTTCCTACTGAGAACCGGTGGGGTGTTTATTTCATTCCTTGCTCTTGCAATTTAGGTTATATTGGTCAAACAAAGAGAGCTTTAAAATTCAGATTAGGCGAGCATCAGAGATATATTGCAAATTAAGAAATCTCTAAATCTTCGATTGCTTCTCACTGTTGGTCTTCCAGTCATTGTTTCAATTTCTCCATGGTCAAAATTATTTCTTCCCCTGCCTCTCCCTCTCACTTGGATTTTCATGAAGCATATTTTATTTCTAAATATTCTGCTAATCTTGTCAATGATCTCCCATCATCTCCTTTCCTATCTCCAGCGTGGAAATTAATTTTGTAATTCTTTTCCTTTTTCCCTTGTTTCTTTTCTTTTATTTTGTAAAAAAAAAAAAAAAAAAAAAAAAAAAATAATAATAAATAATTTGGATTTTTTTTCTTGTTCTTTTATAGTTCTTTATTTATTATTTTATTTATATTTTTAATTTACTTCTTTTATTTTTATTTTTTCTTTTATTTCCATTTTTTCCATTTCATTTTCTCTTCTATCTTTTTTTCAACACATTTCCCTTTTGCATATCCCTCTATCAGGTAGCGCCATCTGTCGCATTCTTCGCAACATTCTTTTCTTCAGTTCATTTTTGAACTTGTTCGTTTTCGGACACGTGTATGCTTAGCTGATGACGAGCTGTTATGTTTTTATCTCGAAACGCGTCCTGTGTTTTGTTTTAATTTTATGGTGATTTTTTACAAAGTTTTATTATTTTAATATAAAGGAACATTTTAAAATAGGTGCTGAATGGTTTGAAGCATTTAATAATAAACTATGATTTAATGATCCAATAAAAATGAGGAAAAGCAACATGCTGCTTTAGTGAGTCTTAATATCCATTTTATCAACTTTTTTTTTTTTTTTTTTTTTTGGGGGGGGGGGGGGGGGTTCCAACATGTTTTACTACATTTCTACTTTCACTATAAGAAATTGTGAAATTGAAACAACACACTCTGCATTTAATATGCAAACTTCCTTTCACCAAGGATACTATCATCCTCTGAAAATAGGGAGAAAAGACCAACACATACTTCCTTTTTTTTGGCCATAATTAAATACACATCCAAAAATGAACAACAAAATTAAACAATCCATCATAAGATTCCAAAACTTACTGCCAACTCCCCCCCCCCCCCCCCACACACACAATCCATTAACAGTAAACTGAAGTAAGTATATCTTATCTCCATTACCACTGAAACCCACAACACTGTTTATGCTCATTAAGCAGCTAGCTGCATTTCTAACTACAATCACTTACGATGTGATGTCAAATCTACTCACGAATCACAAAGGCAAAAAGGGTTTTGCGAGATTTCCCCCCAAAGATGGGTTTATACAATAACAGGAGTCTCCTGTCTAAATCAAGAGACTATGCATGACTGAGGGTGCATGTGTTACATGAGAACATAGAGCATATGTAAGTTTTGTATTTTGCATGCATCTTATCATTTTATGCACAATTGTCATAAACATAATACAAAATCTGCAATACAAATATTTTCAATTAAAAATGGAAGAAGTCTAAGATTTATTTCGATTTCATTTGAACGGAATCTATTTTTTTAGGGTGTTTTAAGTATCATATTGTATGAATTTTATTTTTATTTTTTAATCTTCAATTGGCTTAACTAATTTGTTACAAAAATGTAACGTTAAATGTAGAACTAATTGAATGAAATGACTTAATATCTGTCCCTTCTCGGGCTTAAACAATGCAGGAAATAAATTTTGTTTTTTTAATTTGTTCTTCAAATTATGTTTTTGTTTAATATATATATATGACAAAACTCAAAAAGCTTAAATCAAATTAAAGCTTGCAAAACTAAAGTTATTTACATTAAATTTATTTAAACAAGTTCAATATGAAGCATTTTTATCTTAAAGATTATTCGACATAAAAAAGTATTTTCAAAATTTCATTTCATCGCCAACCGATGATAAATCGCCAAATAAACGAAATATTCATTATTTTTTTACGAACGTTCTAATAAGATTCCGCCAAAAAAAAAAATCATAAACATATATATATCCACATGAGTAGAGCACTCATTTTTTTTTTTTTTTTTTAGATTTTTCTGAATATGCCCGTATGGAGACCTTCCTTGTAAGTTCTTTTTTGTATTTTAAATAAAAAATGTAAAATTTACATTCTAAATAATTTCAATAATGCAATGCATGAAAAAATATTGCATAATATTACGCATTAAATAATAATAATATATTACTAAACAATGAAAAATAAGAAAACTTACCTTGCACTTTGGAATAGTTGTGTACAGGGCTCTAATGGATGTCCATTTAAATAAAATATGATGCGTAACTTTTCTAAATCTAGTAATGTTCCTAATATATCACCTGCCAAAAAATAAATATTGGTATTGCATTCATTATCAAACATTCTCAATCACTCATTCACTTTGCAATAAAAATTATAAAGTAACAAGAACAAAAGATCATGCATACAGCATCGATTATGAAATACTTTCCAACTAATTCAGAATGCTATAACAAGGTGAAAGAGGATGTCTAAATGAACAATTTGGAAAACACGTAACCAGAACATATTTAAAATTCCAATTTTGGGTATTGCCATAAATAGTCGAGAAAATATACGATTTTTTTTCTGCAGCTCTGTAAAGGATCTATGAATATGTATGTATACTACATACTAACTAAACTAAACATTAGTTCAGTTAAACGCATAACATAGTTGAAAATTTCCATTCAGTAATTTTCTCCAATAAGCAGATCTTATCGAGAACTTTAGTGCGGTCCTGTATAGGATCATAGAATTCATAGATACTAAGTAATATTTCAAAATGAAAATCAAATTTCAAAGCAATTGCTTAAGAGGTGCAAAGGCCAACCTAGTGAAAAAGATTCCATGCCGGGACTCAAACCCGGGCCATCAGTATAGCACACAAACGTTCTACTGACTAAACTACATGGAATGATACCCAGCCTGGAAAATTTCTCACTATTAAATGTTGGCCAGGCTACAAATGCAGCACAAGATGGAATATTTATCGTGAGCCACCGACATGGGGCAAACACGAAACTTAATTAAATAGTGAGAAATTTTCCAGGCTGGTAATCATTCCATGTGGTTTAGTTGGTAGAACGTCAGTGCGCTATACTGATGGCCCGGGTTTGTGTCCCGGCATGGAATCTTTTTCACTAGGTTGGCCTTTGCGCCTCTTAAGCAATTACTTTGAAATTTGATTTTCATTTTGAAATATTGTATGCAAGGCTAATGTTTCTCTCTGGAATAATTTCTATGTATTAATACACTAAGTAATATTTAAAAAGTAGATAAATTTAAAAATCCATTCCACAATACTGAAAACACTTCCAATAATTACTGTTTGTAGGTTTCAATAGTTCCATTATTGTTCCTTTTCTTCTGTAGCCAAATTCTTTTGTGTGTCCATGTAATAATAAGGATAAATTCTATGCACACCCTATTCTATAATAAGAGCCTTGTAATACACCACAGTGATTATATACCAATTTCAATATACAGTGAAACCTCCCTGTGCAACCACCTCCCTGAACAACCATTTTTTCATGGAACGAAACTTATTCTCATAGGCACAATACTCATTTTACCTCTATTCAGAAACCACCTCAGTTGAACTCCCTCCAAGAGCGACCCATTTCTTTGAAGAAAATGAAACAAATTCCGTTTTTTCCAGGTCGCTTGAAGGTTTTATTAGAATAATAATTCCGGAGAGCGCATTATTCATCAAACTTTTAAACTAAGTTTAGAACTTTTATTTATTCCGGTAACTTTTAAGTGTTTAAACCACTTTGTGCCTTTTTAGGCAATGAATTTAACCCTGATGACAAAGTAAGGATGATGGTCAAACTCCCCTGCCCTATTCTGTCAGGAAGCTCTCAAAGAAATAGTTAAATTAAGGAAATTGTCATAATTTGTTCCCATCCAAAAAAAATTGCATTTATTTATTGAACTTTGAAAGGAGTTGGAAATAAAAGTTATAAAAGATAAAACAATAAAATCAAAGCAAACGTCAATGTATTCAACTTTTAAACTCTGCACTAATTAACTTATGCAATTAACTTTTGTTTTGATACTTAAATTTTCATATTTTTTCCTAATGTGAAAAATAAATTTTAGCAACATTAATTGTTACTTTTTTTCAACAATTAAAATCTAGATTTAAACATGACCACCTCTCAAAGCGACCAATTTTTATTGGAATGGAACATGGTCGCTTTAGGGAGGTTTTACTGTATTTAAAATAGTATAATATCATTAAAATACACTGCAAACAATTTTCTCCATAGACTGTAATGCAACGGAATACTTTTGAGTGTTTCTGTAGATGAACCGTAAATGCTGCACACTTCATTTTAAATACCAAACATGCCATAGTAAACCCCAATAACACATATCCATTTCATGGCAATCTGACTCTATTTACACGAGTTAGAGCACAGACAAACAGACGGAATTCATAAATACTTTTCAACTATTGGAAAGTGTTTAAAATGACATATCCAGGGCTGCCACTGCTGAATGGCATCAAAAATAGTTTCTTTAGTAGCCTACAATGAAAAAAGTAGTAGCCAAAATAGTAGCATTTGTACAAAAATAGCAGCCAAAATAGTTGCATGCTTACTAAAAAAAAAAAAGAGGGTGGGGGTAGGGGAAGAATCCTTATTTATTATAAAATAAGCAAGATTTCGATTAAAAAAAAAAAAAAAAAAAAAAAAAAACGGTTATGCGTAACTCAGCAATTTTTACACTTAATTATCAATATTTTAGCACAAAAATTACATAGTCATTGGAAACATACTGACTCTCCCCACCTTTTCGTTTCCCGTGGCAGTTATCTTGAGCTTTTTTACTGCTAAATATCAGATTTTATTATTTTATTTATATATTTTTTTAACCGATTTTTCCTACAGTCAGCGGGCACGTATTTGAGACAAAATCAATTTCGAGTTAAAAGATATAAAATACAAGTTTAAGATTGGGAAGTTTTGCTAGGAATGAAAAGTTTTGGTGGTTTCCCCTAATTAATAGGATCATATTTGATTGAAAAAAGTAACCGATGTCAGGTTATGCGAAAGAAGGATCCACGCAATTATGTAGGTGACTTTAAATTGCACAAAAAGAGGAAATTTTTTTTTCATTTTCTTTAGGCTAACCTACACAATTGTGTAGGTCAGGTCAAAGGGTTATTGTTCATTTAAGAATATTATCACAGGCCTGGGGAAAGTCAGGCAGTTCAGCAAGTGCATGATAAATTGTAACAGTATATTGGGTTAAAGAAAAAAATAAAAAGGGAAGAGTTAGCAGATCTGTGTTGATGAAAAATCAGTTTTTCCCCCAAAATAGTAGCTGGAATTGGAAAATAGTCTCCTTTTTTCTGATTTCCCTCCAAAATAGTCGCTTTTGAAGGATTTGGGGCTAAAATAGTAGCCATAGTAGCCTGATACTGAAAATAGTTGGTTTCAGTAGCAAGTGACAGCACTACTTTTAGTAGCAAGTGAATATTGGATTGTTACATGTAAATAAGGTGTAGTAATAAAAGCACTTTTTTTTTTCTTTTTAAAGCAAAACTATATTCACTCATAGATTAATGCTAAAAGTAGAATGTGGGGGCTTACCAGGTTTCCAGCAAGGATGTTTATGTGAACTGCTAGCAGCATTATACCAAATGAGTTGGCGGCAACCATCATATGCTAAAGAATATTCATCATCTCCTATGCCATACCCTTCCTATGTTTCAAAATAAAAGAAAGGGTATGTTAAGAAACATAAAACAGCTAAAAATCAAATACAATATATGTGTAAATAACAATTTTTCATTTTTATTACTAAAGTAATACAAAATATTGATTTTCCCTTTCTTGATAGATTTTTATAAATGAAATCTGTTAGAAATATTTACTTTTTTTTTATGCAATTTTTTTTCTGATTTATTGTTTATATACCCTTTTGAGACTTTATTTCATACTTAAAAGACAATTTTAATCACTGTAGTACATACAGGTCTGTTTCCATAAAATATATTAGACGTCACATTTTAAAAAACATATTAAAAAGTTCACCGCAATAACATTTTTGTTCCTTCTGGAACTTCCTCAGTTGGCTGACTGAAAGTCATTCGTTTCTGTATTTATTTTTATTAGAGATCAGCCGATTCCCTCCTTTTCCCCCCTCTTTAAGTATCTTCATCCATCGGGAGTCAATAAGTGCATGTGTCGTATTGTTGCAAAGTTTTGTTTTCGAAGTATGAATTTCTATAGCTTCGTGTAGTAGGGCATTATAGAAATTGATACTTCGAAAACAAAACTTTGCAACAATACGCTACAAATCTTAAGAAAACAAATACTAATCAATTAAATGTATGTGAATATGCATAAGCACATGAAGTAGGAGACAAAATGCACAAGGGTGATTCTAAGTTTAAAAAAATCAAATTTACAGCTTATTTTTTGAAAAAGCACAGAGAAATGAGGCAGGGGTTAACCTATTGAGCCAAAGCTCCTATAACAAGGAAATACCGAGGTCATTCTATTGCCAAGATTTTTTTAAATTTTTATCATAGATGCAGAGTGGGCTTACAGATCTTGAGCAACTCTAATAATGGGATTTTTTTGTGCAATTTGTGCAGAATTTCATAAGATAGCATAAAATAATTAAATTTGTCTTAACATTTTTTGATAAAAAAATTTCCTTCATTTCATTGGTTTTGATCTCAGAAGAGGTATGTTTTAATCTCAGTATTAAAAATTAGTGAAAATTATGTCAGTTTCACACAACTGTTACAACATGTTTCTCTTTTATGAATCAGAATGCACACTTTCTTCTAATCATGATACCATTTACATTGATAAAGCCTTTTTTTTTTTTTTTTTTTAATCAAAAGCCTAACAAATTATGAAATTATGGAAACATTTTGATTCAATCACAGCACTTCTCAATATCAGTGGATTGAAACAAAGGTGAAAGCGAAATCCTATTTATCTGATACCAGATTCCATGAATGACTACCCCCCCCCCCCCCCCACACACACACACACTTTTTTAATCAGTTAAACAGATTTTTTTTTTAATTAATTGACCAAAGAATTAATTTTTTTTTTATTAGTTAATTTTATAGTCTTTATTCCACAATATTTTGACAACAGATTAAAAAGAAAAATTAATGAAGGTAAATACTTCTACTTTAGCAGATTAAATAATAAAATACATTTTAAATAATTAAAAAATAATTCAAATTTCACAAACCTTACACCAAATCAATTTATTAAAGTAAGCAATGCTTACCGTATAAACAAAAAAAAATGTTTGTCATTAAGGATAAACTCAAAGAGACACTAGTTGTCTGGATATGAGTGATCAACTTCACATTGATTGCATACATATTTGTGTCTAAATATATCTTACTTTCAATCCTTACACTATCGAACAGAGCAGAAAATATGTTTTCTACACCACAAATGTCTATGGTATTAACAGAAATTGAACTCACATGATTTAAAAACTTGCTGTTCCTAGTAGCCCATCCAATTTGCATAACACCAGAAGTAACAATTGTGACTTCGTAATACCATACACCTGAGTCGACTTGAAAAGTGCAACGGACACTCTCAAATGATGATGCATCACAGCGAGCCTGAGAAAACAACAGAAAAAACATTCAAACTAATGGAGAAACACACAGAATTTTTACAAACACACACACACAAACTTCTGACAACACAGTAGATTGATTCTTGAACACAAATTCTTCTAAAGAATTCTCAAGAACCAAATCAAATTTTATAATAATTATTAAAAATGTAATTAAATAGTCCCCCTTCAACTCAAGTTACTTCCTATATTTACTCATTTCAAAAATATATTGTATAGAATCTAGTAAAATATAATAATGCATTACAGTATATACAACATGAGACAATGGAATTTGTACATTTTAATAAAAGGTATAAAGTGCAGTTTCCAAAAACCGTCCCCATAATTTTAATGATGAAGCCTTGGATGACTTCAAATTAAGAAGAAGGAGGTGGTGTTTCCACATTTTTTTAAAAAAGATCACTAGGCCCATTTAGTTAACTCACTGTTTTAAATACCAAAATGCATGAACTTTGTTAGCACTGGGATTTTTGCATCATATGTGTATGCACTTCATAGAACCAACAGAAAAAGAAAAAAAAAGAAAAATTAGTAGATCCAGCAACCTAGCTGTACAGAATAAGGGTATCTCAAAATGCATGATTTTTTTTTTTCCTTTTTATGGTGCTATCACTGTTAGCACTATATGCATATATTGATCTTATTTTTACTATCTTTATTTAAATATCTTTTGTTACTTTCACTTATTCTTTTAGCTGGGCAGGTCCTCATCGAATTTAATACAAGTACTCTTAATTCTTATGCATCACATGCTTCATCTCCAGGCAAGGCCGAAACTAAGGGGGGGGGGGATGGGGCATATGCCCCGGGCACCAGATGAAGGGGCACTCAATGAAGATTTTGTTTGTCGATTTTTCTCACATCTATGTTTAGCATGGTATTGTTAAAATCATCCTGTCTGGGGTATGCCAAAGCATAGAAGAATCTAAAGATGATATGGCACAAGGATCCTGTATAAAGCTGTATTATTTTCAATTTTGTTTTGAAGATTTTAATGAATTAATATATTTGACAAAGCAGAGTACATAGTTCTGTACTACATATTTTAAATAAGTCGGCTATTAGAAAATAAGTAAAATTTTCTTTGTAAATATACTTTGCAGAAGAGGGAATAGGTGGAGGGGGGGGCACCAAAATCCATGTTTGCCTCGTGTCCAAAAAAGGCTAGTATCGGCCCTGTCTCCAGGTTCGATCGGTTGCTTACACTTCCATTCATGCATCTCCATCAAATTTCATGAAGTACTGCAGCAATTTCTCTGATCACCAAAAGATGGCGTTGAATGTCTGACTGGTTTGTATTTCTCCCTCGCATTTGTAATCATCATATTTAACTTGTTCCTCAGATTATTCGATGCCACAAGTGAGATAATTCTTGGAGTTTTGAGTTGTTTTTTGGGAGAATGATATTTGTTATCCTGTGTGAAACAGGTCTCAATACTTATCATAATGCAACAGCAGAATTCATTAGTTGCATAATGGAAAAACCCAGTATTGACTTCATGAATCAATGCAGAAAAGTCCTTTATTGATGACAGCAATCTTTATTTAGAATCTCACAATGCAGGCAGAAAATAAGTAGATAAACCTTCATTTGGTAAACTGTTTTCATGTTATTTAATATTCAGAGCAGAAGTAGATAAAATATAAATACAGTAGAGCGCTGATTATCCGGACTGGTTGGGACATAGGCCGATCAGATTAATGAAAAATCAGGATAATTGGAAAACTATTACAAATGGCATGTTTAAAAGATATATATTTTTTAACTTTTTGTAAATTTCATTCTACAACATTGGTAAAAAGTTATACATAGAAGTACACAAAGAAATTATTACATGTATATATACATACACTGTACAGTAAATATAAAAAAAAAATTCATTGTGATGGGGAAAAAATTCTTGATAGTCTTCGGCTTCATAGAGAACATTCTTTTTCTGCAGCCATATCCCTTAATCTTTTTAAGTGTAAGGAATTGAACGAGGTCGACTGAATCTTGCCATTGTAGCCACTCTACCGCAACTTCAAGTGCATCAAACGCTTGAGTGTCAGTTGGCTTAGATTCTAGAATCAGTTGATTTTATGCATTGCTCTTTTTGCATTTGTTGGCGATTTTATTATTTTAGAATTAGGAAAGGGTTATTTAACGGTTAACTTTTGTGAGATCCAGTTGAATTTACCCTACCGCACCTGAAGAAGTTTCACTTCCAAAAATTTTAGAGAAGGCAGAAAAAAAAGTATGGTCCTTGATCGAACTGGTTAATTGGACAATCCGGTTAATCGGTATCTGGATAATTGGCGCTCTACTGTAGTTAAAATATCCTTATTATTTCTTTTGATAGTGAAAGATTTTATATTTCAATATATATATTTGGAAATAAGAATATTTAATTAATACATCACAGTCCATTCATATACATGATTGATTTAGATTAAACAAACTAAAAGTCAAAGTTCATTGAACTGTTCATCTTAAATAAAATGAAAGTTATGAAAAGAAATTAGCTAAACAAAACTTAAACCATAATACTTTAATCAGGATAACTTATATTAAACAGGTAAGCAAGAAAAGAAAAACAAATGCAAAAGTAGAACAATAACTTCATATCATTGCACATCTTATTTATGTGCATTTGAAAAATGGAATCTGGAAATTCCACTCACATAAGAGAGTGCATTCCAGATCAGCCAATTGCATATCAATCTAATAAAAACAGCCAATGCAAACGAAAATAAAGCTCCCCCATAAACAAAGCCTATACAAACTAACAAAACACATCAATATCCCCCCCCTCCCCCCATCCTGAACAGAGCTACAAAAAATTCCTCTTGCAGAAAAATGTCTGAATTATAGTACTGTAATAAATCAAGTGATGCAATTTTATCCACATGCAACTTGATTCTGCAGGCTGAGTTGACTAATTGTTTTCAGTTTGGCTAAGTTTTGATTCTTGCACCTCAGATTAACCAAATTTTTAAAAGTTAGTTCAGTATATCGTTTCAAATTAAAAACTGTAATAATATCCATAGATATTTGTCTCTGTGCAGTTTTATGAAAAGACTGCTATGCACAGAGTTACAAGAGCTAGCAGGAAGGTACATGTCTGCCTGAAGTTTCCAAAAAGTTACACGCCTGCCAATTAAATTTCGGTCAAAACTGGAAGATTTTTCAAAATTTTTTTTAACTTTCAGTAAAGAAACAACTTATGCTTTGTCTATTAACTCTAAAAGAAAATAAAACATGCATTCTTTATTTTGAAATATATTAAAAAGCTAGAAATTTTATTAAAGAAGAAACTTTTGAATACAAGAAAATACTTACAGTTAATCCATTGGCAGAGATTTTTAAATATTCACTAACGTCATTGCTGTTCAGCATAGAATTTAAATTTGTTCTATCAACCTTTTCATAGGTAAATTGTCTTCCCTAGCAAAATATTAAATCAATATAACAGCAACAGAGCATAACAGAAATTCATACAAACATGGTACATACAGAATGATGAAAACATGCTAGTAAAAAATGAGCCTATACATTTTTTTTTTTTTACTCAATCATACCGATCGGTAAAAACAGCATATGAACTGAATTTTTTCGAACTGAATGAAAAAAATATCCAGGTTCGGAGTTGAATAAAAGACCTCTGACTTAAGTTGCCAATTGAGCTATCAGGACCAACAACTGCCAGTTACATTTCATTCAGAAAACCTAGCAGGTTTCATACTCTATTTGAAAAACAAAATTCCCCAACTTTTCCATGTTTTCAGACAATACTTATCTACCTACAATTCCCTGACCACTATTCTCAACATTTTTAGAAATACGAATTATGATTCTAGATCTTAATGATTAAACTCAGATGGATTCAAAGTAACTTTTTATTTATATAACTGAATTTACACATTTTATGCATATTAAACATTATAATTTTTTAGACAGTTCTGCTACCATGTCATTTATTTGTGTTGTTTCAGAAGCAGTTTGTTGTGCAAGTTTCAATTTTTTGACATTTAACAATTTAATTTCAGCTACAGCTTTTCTTTTTTGCTTGCTTCATAATTTTCTTTCTTGTTTAAATAATTATGATATCTTATCCTAGCCACCTTAACATGGCTCAACATTTCTTTCACAGAGGTATCGCCTATACGGCGACAAATTTGTATAGCTAAAACTCTTTTAGGTTAAATATGTGAATTTATCAAAATGCTACTTGCAAGTGATAAATCTGAACTTTTCTGCAGGCGGAATTCGGGAGAATCTTGACACATAATGCATTATAAAAATCTTTGACTTTTCCAGGTTTTAGAAAAAAATTGTAATTTTCCCTGACTTTTTGAACATTTGCCATTTTTCCTGACAATTCATTGTTTTCCAGGTTTTCCAGTTGCGTAGGAGCCCTGCTTAGGTAGCTCAATACATATTGGCAATTTTAAGTCAAAAATCTAGGGTTTGACTGCCAGCTTGAGCACTTTTTTCACTCAGCTCGAAAAATTTAATTTGTATACATGAATTATTAAGTTTTTGTTGCATTAAGAAATACTGCTACAAAACAGAAAAATGGGGCTTTTTTTCAGTGTCAGAAAATGTTGAAAATTCTTAAAATTGAACATATTGTGGATTTTTACTGTTTCCCTTGTTAGAGCATGTAGAAAGTTTTTCTTATTCTCACTTATAGAACCCAGGGATTGTACAAAAAATTTAATTTTGTAACTTTTAAAAAATAACTATTTTGACATAAATGGATTTTAATATGATGTCGAACAACATTTGAAACATTTTTGGAATTGGATCTACAGAAATTGTAAAAAAAGTTCCCTGATTTTTCCCTGATTTCCTTGATTATCTTGATCAGACTTCCCTGATTTCCATTATTAACAATATACGTACGGTATTTTTTCATGTATCCTGCTTCCTCGTAATAACATACTCTCTATCTCATTTGGGAGAAAAAACAAGAGAAAAACATAAAAATTGCCTAATATCCATTAAGTACTGGTTGACAGTTTTATAAATCCAAACTCAAAATGTAGTCCAACAACTTCATATAGTGGCCAATGGATATAGGGTGACCAGAAAATTTCCCCATTTTCTGGAAAATATTCAATTCTAAGGCGTATCATTTAAAAAAAAAAAAAAAAAAAAAAAAAATATATATAGATAAATTGCCTTCAATATAAGCGCTATCTACAGAAAATGAGGACATCTGATGACCTTAATTTGTGTTAAATATCAAAAACTTATACCATGTGCATCTTTTTAAAAATACTGGGAAAGACTAATCAGCATGTGAAAAAATATGGCATATAAAATAGACGAATCAGTCTCGTTGGCAAGCTGAAAATGCAAATAGTTTCGCATATAGACAAATTTCTCCTGATTTTCGAGTATTTTTACAAAGTTCCCTGAATTTTCCAGATTGTAAACCTCCCTGATTTTTCCACGAGTCCCTGATTTCCAGATTCTGTAGACACTCTGTTTTAAAAACTAATGGCTCATAGCTATTGGTTAACAATGAGAAATTATTACTTGCATAAAGTCGAATCCTGAAAATGTGCAACTCTAAAATCCGCAGAAGCCAGAAATTCACATATTATTTGCAATACAAAAAGCAAAATTTGTATGTGAGATTTAACAAACAGTTCAAGGTGGCAGAATGTGATTGGTTATATGGTAGATTGTAACTTTTGTGTTATTTTACCATCAATGTATGATGTCATTTTGCACATGCACAATATTTATTTTCTGTAGTCTTACTCTTTAAAACACTACTGCCCATTAATGGCTGTATTGATTTTAATTTTTCTTTTAATTTTAAATATTAGTTTTATTGTTTTTTAACATTTTTACAGTACCTTAAGCATCTTGCAATTTGTATGCTTATAAAGTTCAAGAAATAAATTTTTAAATAAATTTACTTCTTGACACACACATTAAGTTTTAAATAAAAAGCTTCTTAATGAATTACTGACACATTTGCATTAATAATAATAAATTTTATCCTTTAATACTTATAGTTTAGTTATTTCATAAAACATATAAGTCGTTCGACGAGGTTTTTAAATGTAAATGAAGGTTATAAAGTATGTGAAATATTTACCTTTTTAATGACTGCAGTGAAAAAAAGAAATCCACAGGAATGCATGAAATAAAAAGTAATGTAATAAATAACACAGATCGCAAAAAAATTAAATAATTACATATTATGAAACACTAACATGAGTATTATCTAAAACATTTATGAATATTCCTAGATTTGGTACAGACCTGGAATAAAAGAAAAAAGGTCACCATTCAATCCCTATTTTATCATCAAATTGTCACAGAAAGATGGGAGAGGTGATATATGATTGGAAATCGTGTCTACATTCCAATTTTTGAAATAAGATTTGCCTACATAATAAAAATTAGATTAAATTTGAATTCTCAAAGGACACCCCACTTTTGACACCATATCTGATTTTCTATGACCAAGGCAAGCCAGAAAAAAGTGTAGTTTATATTCTTTTTTCTTAAATTTTCATAGTTTGGAATTATAAAATTTAAAACATTTTAAAAAGATTATCTTCAAATGATGACCTAATTTTGGAAAGCGGGATGATTCTGGTGGTGAAAATTTTTTCTGAAAAATATATCATTTCTATGTATTCATAATAAAGAGCTCTAACAATATGCATTGAATTGAAATTCAAACATTTTAAAATGATTGCAGTAAGTAATGCATTAATCTCAGAAGTGAGAAATGGTTCTGTTCCTGTTATAAAAATGCCATTCTCCAAAGCAAAGATAGATTTTCATACATAAAAATTAAGTATTTTGCTATGATTGTGTCAATTTGACGTTATATTTACTGAAATTGATTTCTATACATAAAGAGACAGAATCCTCTACTATTTATTGCAAGATCTTTGAATATATGCTTGGTAAATGAATCAGAAAAAATGAAAAATTAATTAACGTTGTGTACAATAAAATTCAATTAGAAGAAACTAGTAATATAATCAATTTTTCTTAAATGTACCATTTATTTTGATTTTAAGGCACTGCTTAATGCTTGTTTCTGTAGGTTGGGCAGCAAGCAGGAGGCAGACCCCTATAGTACACACTTATTTTTCAACACGAAAGACAAAATTGATATTTGTAGCAAAACAATTTTTACACTCTTATTTCTTGGCTCATTTTTGTAAAGATGAAATTTTGTAATCAATGTGTCACTCACCTTGTGTTGTGCTAGAATTATAAAAATTACTTACACAAGTGTTTCTGATGACAGTAACTTTACTATTTTTAGAACTTATTAATAAACTAATTTTAAGGTACTTTCTCATTAGCCAGGTGCATGCAATAAATAGCCAAATATTCTTTTTAATAAACAATATGGTTAAAACTATATACGAGTTATACAATGGACTTAATTATGTGTCAAATTATACTTGCTAAAATATGTCAAACAGCTGTATAAAAAAACTTATTAAATTGTAAAAACTTATAAAATTATAATCATATTAAAAAGGATTAGTTTTCTTCTTTCAGTTTGATTTCAGGTTAATGGAAATTTTTTTAATCTGGTTCAGGACTTGTCTGAATTCCTGCGCAGGACTCTAGTCTAAATTAATGACGTCCAATCAGAGCATGGTGTTCCATTTTCAGAAGAAAAAAAAAATGTTTCGGGAAACATTAACATTACATTTGTACTTGGCTAAGTGGAAAATGTCCACATCTGTCATAGAACTCTAGACTTTGTGGTATGTCTGATAGAAGGAAGTTATCAGATTGTGCACTTCAAAATAACTCTTTTTTTCTTAAGCAAACCTGAATGCTTAAAATATATATATATAAATGTTGCATTCTAGCAACATTGGATTGGATTTATCGTTGAAAATGCCGTACTGGCTGTCACGATAGTAGTTGTGGATCACATCCAATGATAATGGCGTAAAAGAAGTGGTCAGAATAGATAATTTGAATCTGTTATATTAGTAGAACAAATTGTCGAGTGAAAACAATGGAATGCATCGTTCTGTGAAGTTTCCCCAGAAGAAATTGAAACAACTCATAATATGAGCTAAGCACTTTATTAGAACATCCTTCAAAAAGTGCAGTTTCCACCAAGATAATTAGCCATCGCTCCGTAGTAGTAATTAGGTTTAAACAAAGTTCCAGATAATCGAATAACAGGACAGTGACCAAGGGATGGATGAAAACTGGAAATAAGACTCAAATCTGCTGAAACACAGCGAGTATCAACTTTTTGTTCCTCACGTGTAAGGATACAAATATGACGTAGGTCGCGCTCTCAACCAATGAATAATTAAGAATGTCACGTCATATAAAGAGTGCGAACAGAGCTAGCGGATGAATTTGGAGGGAAAAAGGATAACATCAGAAATGTGCGGGAAAGTAAAAATGGAAGCTAAAAGAATATTCTCGAAAGAAAAAAGCGCGTGAATGGAACATTTAATTTAAGAATACTAAAAGCGTAATATTTAAACAATTAAGACATGTGAGACATTAAATTAAAGGGAATTTAACAGAGTTAACGATAGAGATTATTTAATAATAAAGATTTAGTGGATATAAAGTAGTAATTTAGAATAAGATAAGGAAATCGCGGAATTAGATCTAATAATGTAACATATATATATATATATATATATATATATATATATACAGTATGGAACCATTTATCCGGAAACCAGTTAACCGGAAAACCAGTTATCCAGAATGATATTTCTGATAGATTGATTTTGCAGAAAAAGGTGCCGCACACTGACAGTTTGACATAGGCTTTGCTTGAAACAATTGTATAATTTGATGACAACATCTAGTATTTGAAATGAAAACATATTTAGTTATATTTTAAATGTTTTAATTTTTATGCAGAGGAAACAGAAGAATTTTTGTTCCTAAGGGATTCTCATAAATTACCTTCTTTTAAACTCTGGTTAACTTTTGATCTTTCTTGCATTGATTTTTAATCCAAGTAATCTAATAATTTAATATCAGAAATAATTCCACAGCCACACATATTCCACAAAACTTATCAAATGGATGCTGCTTTAATGCACAACCAGTTAACCGGAAAAACCAGTTATCCGGAATACATCTGACCCCAAGCATTCCGGATAAATGGTTCTGTACTGTATATATATATATATCAGTTCTATATTGTTGGTTTGTGGCACTTGTTGTCAATCATTCCCAATATTGCGGTTTTTGATGATGGTCGGTAATGTTTAATTAATGGTTTTATATATATATATATATTACTGTTAAAAATCATAACAATTAACAAATCTCCATTAATACAAGGGTAGCCCTTTATATTTTTACAAATGACCAATAGAAGGCGCTACTGAAATTTGTTTTCAGGATATTCGTAAAATTCACATTTTTTTACCTTGGAATCGGTGGCATCTTATCTGGGTATTTTTTTTACAGTGAGTGTTTTAAAGAAACGAGTGAAAAAAAATGGAAGCAACTTATGAAGGTTTCCGTTGGATGATTTTAAGAAAGGCCTCACGCGAAAAGAATGCTTAGTATTGCTTCATAAAACTTTTAGTAATGAAGCAGAAAAGACTGTTTACAACTGGTTTAAAGAATTTCTTCGTGGTCGTGCGTCCATCAGTGATGAATCTCGTGAAGGACGACCAAAATCGGTAGTGACTCCAAACAACATCGATGCTGTGCGCAAGATGATTGAAGAAGATCGGCATGTCATGTATTGAGAGATAGAAGCATCTCTTGCCATATCACAGACTGCAATACAGTCAGACCTCCATTTAACAAAGTCGCTAAATCCCGAAAAAAAGTTCGTTATGTGGAAAATTCGTTAAATAGAGACAAACCTTTTTAAATACTTTAAACTACACAACACTGATTTTTAATTCATAAACACTAAACATTATTAAAAAACTTAACTAATGACACTTTTTTTTGTAAATCATATTTATTTTTTTAATACCGGGATCATTTCATTTTACCCATCAAAAAGAAATCTGTAAGGACAAGAAGAGTTCAAAATATATTGTCCGGAAATACACTGTATTTTCAGTTTTAAGAAATTATTTACATTAAAATTAATGAATTTTAATGACATTATCGTATTTATTGTAACAAATAATTTTAAGCATTATATTACTACATGCGTCCTTAAATTTAATTACTGAAACTTATTTACTACAGAACAGCGCTTTTGAGTGTGAAAGGGGGCTATTGAAAGTTTGCATTTCCTGGATGAAATTCAAAGAATGACAGGGATTTTACTGCTCTCGTTCAGTTAGGCACCGGGTAAAACTAATTCAAGGTTATTAAGCATTATAAAATGTGTAAAAGAAAGAATAAGTTTGAAGTGTCCGGAAATATTTTGAGAAATAGGGAGAAAAAAATTATATCAGAAGAAAAAGTTCGTTAAATAGAGAATACACTTTGCTATTTGGAGGTTATTTTACGAAGAAATTCGCAAAATGTTGTTGGTTCCGAGGAAAAGTTCGCAAAATAGAGGTTCGTTAAATAGAGGTTCAACTGTACATCCGATTTTGCATGAACATTTAGCTGTTAAAAAGATTTGTTCCAGATGGATTCTGCACAATTTGACAGAAGAACAAAAAGAGGCTCGTGCAAATTGGTGTTAGGAAATGCTAAAAAAATTCAAATTTGGAGCTGCAAAATCCGTATACAACATCATTACAAGTGACGAAACTTGGATATATTTGTATGAGCCGGAAACTAAACAATCCACTGTTTGGGTGTTTCCAGATGAATCGAATCCTACAAAAGTTGTTCGTTCGCAAAGCACTTCCAAGAAAATGATTGCTTGTTTCTTTGGCCTTGCAGGACATATCGCAACCATTCCTTTAGAGGATCGAAAAACTGTTAACGCTAGTTGGGATACAGAAATTTGTTTGGCAAAAGTCATCAATGAAATCAAGAAATAAACAACAAAATACGCTGCATCATTCTTCATCAGCACAATGCCAGCTCCCACACAGCACATGAAACAATTGATTATTTGAAGGATAAAAATATCAATGTCTCATTGCCCATATTCTCCTGATTTGTTGCCTAACAACTTTTTCTTGTTCCCTTATGTCAAACAAAAAATGAGTGGGCAGCGATTTTCATAACCTCAAGAAGCTGTTGAAGCTTTCCAAAACTATGTTACTGAGATATCAACTTCAGAGTGGAATAATTGTTTCGAGAATTGGTTTGAACGGATGGAAAAGTATATAAATCTTAAAAGGCGAATATTTTGAAAAGCAACAAAACAGTTTGTTCTCTAAAAATTCTTTTTCTTCTTCCTTTTTATAAAAACTTAAAAGGCAACCCTCATATTGCAGGAATTGAAGTAAAAAATGTTAGAACAGAAACAATACAAGTTATTCAAGATTACTTACATAGATTATCTAAACACCATTGAGCGCAGAATCCTACTTGTTTTTCTAAATATTTGGGACTGTCAATAAACTTTTCTAACCTCTCCAGAGGATTTTCAGGAAGCGATTCCAACTGTTGATTGATGACAGATTTGTTGATACCTGTAAATAATGAGCGTTCAAAATAAATCAATAACAATATAACATTTTTAGCACAAAAATGGTCTATTCGCTAGTCAAAGGAATATAAAACACAAGGAAAAAAAAAAAAAAAAACATTATTTAAATTGGGCTTCTGACGTTATAGAACTTAAGTGAGGACCATTTTTAGGGTTTTGTTCATCTGAAAAAATCCTATTCATCTCACTCCTCTGTCTGTCCAGAGTCCCTTCTTAGAAACTATATATATTGGAGACTTGAAATTTTGGATTCTTATAGCCGAACACCTCACATCAAACGACAAATCATAAAATTTTGAAAAAGTCTTATATTTACCACTGTGTGCTCTAACTTGTGTATTTTAAGCTTTTTTTTTCTAACTCAGCTCCTAATTAAGTTGAAGACTTGAAATTTTGGATACTTATAGCAGAACACTTGCGATCACACGAAAAATCATAAAATTTTCAAAAAGTCTTATATTATTTACCCCTCCGGGCTCTAACTTCTGTACTTTTAGCAATTTTTCTAACTTCCACCCTTTTTAGCCGGGGTGCACTTTTCTAACTTTTGCCGACACTCCTTTGAACACTCTTTCCTATTATGCATCATAGCCGTACATATTTTAGTTCCAATTTTTGCCAAAAGGGGGCACCTAATTATCTCGGTGTGCTATGGGTCCGATCTCCTCGACTTATATATCTCCGGATAGTTTGTAAAATGGAATTTCGTTTGGATAGATGTTTGTTTAGAATAGAGTGTGCCCTCTGGTTGCGAAATGTGGAACTAACAGATTTTGCAAAAGCATAAAGTGTTTTGAAAGGAATATTAAACAAAACTCTCTGTGCGATCTGTGATCACACTTACCCACTTGTTTTTTATATTGCTCACTAACACCACCAAAAAGAATTTTTATCTGAAAAATATCAATAATAGATTTAAATAAAGTTTTGAAATTTTTATTAAAAGTGACAGTTTCATATTAGCTGCATGCCAGGAGTTAGTAATAGAAGAAATCACCAATTTACACATGTTTTATGGTTATGGTAATTTCAGCGGTTTACGTGCATAATTCGATTGCATGTCAACTTTGTGAAATTTTTTTTTTTTTTTGTGTGTGTGTATTTATTGATGAAATTTTAATTTCACTATGGAAATTAGCTGAAAACAAATGCTGAACTATTTATATTGTTTTAAGTTCAAACAGTTTAATCTTTCATAATCAGGCTGCATATGACAGAGATAAATACAGTCGAGCCCGGTTAATACGCGATTCCGCTTAATACGCGATTCCGCTTAATACGCGGATTTTTTCCGATCCTTTGAACATCACCTATAAGACTAATGTAAAAAGATCACATTTAATATGCGAACGGTTATAACGCGATCCTGCTTAATACGCGATAAATTTTCGGTTCTTTGAGGGAAAAAATCAGGTTTAAGACGCAAATTCATTAATCAAGATACGAATTCCTTCTCTCTTCTCGAGTGTTACCAATTTAGCGGATTTTTATTATTCAGATAAAAAAGACTTTCGGAATGAATAGTATTTAATTTATTTAACTGCAAATTAATTAAGTCGAAAATTACTAACCAAAAATAGTGGTAGATATTTGAATTTAAAAAAAAACCCTGCTAAATTAGCAAAACTGCAATTCTTCTTTGATCCCACCTCCTAAGATTCTTTGTCTCTTGCTTCGTGTAAGTTTTTACTGTAGTAAAGAGATATAGATGAGTTCAAGTTACTCGGATACGTCATAAAAATTATTACGATTAGAGATGTCCATACCTGTTGTTAGAGAGGTTTTAAATGTACTTTATATCGCTACTATGTTTTATAATGCATATTATAAGCAACAAAAAATAAAACTCGTAAAGATTAAATACGACTGCGATTGAATAATTCTTTTATGTATACTGTACTTTTTGCTATAACAATATTTTATAAGGATAGTTTTTCTTATTATATTAATACTGAAAAACAGATTATAATTGTACTCATTATTACAGTACTAAATATGATTTAAACAAGTTGGAAATTGCTCGTCAAACGTGGCAAATGAGGTGCGTTCGTACTGTAACTAGTTTTATAATTATTTTTTGCCCCCCATATTGTACTGAATGTATATTTTTTTGCGCTTCATAAGTGCATAGTCTGTAACATCATTAAAATGCACTTACAATAATTTTTTCCCCATTGGCCATAATGTAACGGAAAACTTTTGGGTGTCCCTGTAATTAAACTATACATCCGATTTTCATAAAATTGGAAATGGCTCAACAAAATTTTGCAGCAATTATATATTAAAAATTTCAGACCATTCGGAAGGCTGTAAAATCATTAAAATTCACTTGCAATAATTTTTCCCATTGGCTGTAATGTAAAGAAAAACTTTTGACTGTCCCTGTAATTAAACTATACATCCGATTTTCATAAAATTGGAAATGGCTCGACAAAATTTTGCAGCAATTATATATTAAAAATTTCAGATCATTCGGTCGGGTAGTTTTTGCTCTGTTATATGTGGACGGACGGACAGACAGACGGACTGAACGACGACTATAGGTGCTACGTATTTATATAATTACGAACGCACCTAAAAACTGAGTTGCGCTTCAAAGATTTAAATTTTCCTTTCTGTTAAAAAAAATTAGTCTAGTAGGAAAATTATTTTGGTTTGTAACATATTAATAGACAATAAAGTCATGTTGGAATCCATATTTATTTTCCGTTATTATTCCAATTTAATTTATAAAAAGAAACAATGAGTTGAAGTGGAATACAATTAAATTTCGATCTGAATGTATGTTTAAGACTCAATTTTCAACCGTAAACGTATAAATGAAAGCTCTGAAGTTCATTTAGACGATTAAATATGTAAATATCCCCATTTCCTGCAACATTATACGAATCATGTTTAATATGCGACTTTTGACCACTCCCTTGAAACGCGTCTTAACCGGGTTCCACTGTAATTAAAAAAAAAAATATGCTTGAAAATTATTTGAAAAACAAAAAATCAATACATTGAAATGCAGTTATTTAGCAAATTGCATTTAAAAGATTTTTTTTCTTCAAATTTGACAGAGCAAAAATTGAAATTGTGCAATATTTAGAAATTAAAAATTGCAGTAAAAGTGAAATTTACGGGTCAGGCGTTGCCACTGTCAATATGACATCAGCATCCATTACTCATGGGGATGTTTTTCCTTTATAATAAAGATATGTCCATTCAGCATAAAACTTAAGGGACAGACAACAGTTTAAAAATTTTAATTGATTTTTGTTTTCCATTTTCTGACAGTTTATAAGCATGTTTCTCAAACAATAAGGCATGCTGGCAGAGAATGATAAAGCTAATATATTTATGTCAATTCCACAAATGAGACTGTAGGAGAAAAAATGAGCCTTTATATCAGTTAATTCAGCTTTAATGGGTATGCTGGGGAGAGTGAGAGAGGCACTATTGCAAGTTATCCTTATCTAGGAAGGAACAGCGTAGAAACAGTTGAGAAACACTGGCTTATAGAGTCTAGCATATAGTCTCAATCAAACTTCTATTATATTTGTCCTTATACAGCTAGCTGCTTATATCTTGGTCGCCTCTATACTCTCTCTAGTGGTTGGCTTGATAATATCTTTTCACACCCAGCCCTTCTTATCAAACTTAAAAATATCTTTTTGTTCCTGATGAATCTTGCAAACCTCACCTACTCCTGAGCTATGGATTTGACTTTTGATCATTCTCATTCAACATCTTCACTGCTCAGTGTCGTGTGGGAATGAACTGGCAGTGAACTCGAACCTGTTATGTATTTTTAGGAAGCTTGTCCATAATATGTTTGTTTCTATCCTGCCTCATATTATCTGGCAGGTTCTGCTCAGGCCGAATTTTGTACCCTTTTTTTTCCAAGACATAAATAATGGGACTAAGAGGGTCACATTTCTATAGATCTGGTTCCCTTGTTTGAGTGGTCTGTCTTAGGTAGCCAAACAAAGTTAATAAATATCATGAAATTTTCAAAATATAAAAAATATCTGATTTTTTTGCCTACATTCAATATTTTTAAAATAGTCAACCTAAATAATATTTGGAAATTTTTCCAGAGAGAAACATTCGCCTTGAATACAATATTTCAAATGAAAATCAAATTTCAAATTATTTTTGCTTAAAAGGCGCAAAGACCAACTTAGTGAAAAAGATTCCATGCCACTAAGTTGGTCTTTGCGCCTTTTAAGCAAAAATAATTTGAAATTTGATTTTCATTTGAAATATTGTATTCAAGGCGAATGTTTTTCTCTGGAAAAATTTCCAAATATTATTATAGATTCAATCGATGCTGGATTTAAATAAGTGTGTGTTTGCCTCATGTTGGTGGCTCACGGAAAATATCCCATCTTGTGCTGCGTTTGTAGCCTTGCCAACCTGTAATAGTGAGAAGTTCCAGGCTGGGTATCGCTCCATGTGGTTTAGTCAGTAGAACGTCAGTGCGCTATACTGATGGCCCGGGTTCGATTCCTGGCATGGAATCTTTTTCACTAAGTTGGTCTTTGCGCCTTTTAAGCAAAAATGAAATTTGATTTTCATTTGAAATATTGTATTCAAGGCGAATGTTTTTCTCTGGAAAAATTTCCAAATATTATTATAGATTCAATCGATGCTGGATTTAATTAAGTGTTTGTGTTTGCCTCATGTTGGTGGCTCACGGAAAATATTCCATCTTGTGCTGCGTTTGTAGCCTTGCCAACCTGTAATAGTGAGAAGTTCCAGGCTGGGTATCGTTCCAAGTGGTTTAGTCGGTAGAACGTCAGTGCGCTATACTGATGGCCCGGGTTCGATTCCTGGCATGGAATCCTTTTCACTAAGTTGGTCTTTGCGCCTTTTAAGCAAAAATAATTTGAAATTTGATTTTCATTTGAAATATTGTATTCAAGGCGAATGTTTCTCTCTGGAAAAATTTCCAAATATTATTATAGATTCAATCGATGCTGGATTTAATTAAGTGTTTGTGTTTGCCTCATGTTGGTGGCTCACGGAAAATATTCTATCTTGTGCTGCGTTTGTAGCCTTGCCAACCTGTAATAGTGAGAAGTTCCAGGCTGGGTATCGTTCCATGTGGTTTAGTCGGTAGAACGTCAGTGCGCTATACTGATGGCCCGGGTTCGATTCCTGGCATGGAATCTTTTTCACTAAGTTGGTCTTTGCACCTTTTAAGCAAAAATAATTTGAAATTTGATTTTCATTTGAAATATTGTATTCAAGGCGAATGTTTTTCTCTGGAAAAATTTCCAAATATTATTATAGATTCAATCGATGCTGGATTTAATTAAGTGTTTGTGTTTGCCTCATGTTGGTGGCTCACGGAAAATATTCCATCTTGTGCTGCGTTTGTAGCCTTGCCAACCTGTAATAGTGAGAAGTTCCAGGCTGGGTATCGTTCCAAGTGGTTTAGTCGGTAGAACGTCAGTGCGCTATACTGATGGCCCGGGTTCGATTCCCGGCATGGAATCTTTTTCACTAAGTTGGTCTTTGTGCCTTTTAAGTAAAAATAATTTGAAATTTGATTTTCATTTGAAATAGTCAACCTAATACTGATTATAAATACTTTTACATGTAGTACAAATTAAAAACAAAAGCATATTGCAATTAACATGAAAACTTAATAAAACAATATTCTAAAAGATTTTTTCCTTTCATTACCCAACCCCCCCCTACTTACAATAAAACTAAAGACCAACTAATTGAAAAGGAAGGCAATTTTTCTGAAAAGTTAAACAATTTACTTTTAACACTCAACAGAAAATAAACTAAAGGATTGAGTATCAAGTATCAAAACAATTTTATGGTTTTTACTTTTTAGAACAAAATTTTAAATGCAAAATAATTTTTTTTATTAGAAAATTTTTAACATAAATGTAAGCTTATATAACAATTGCAACACTTTGTAATAATATGCTTCTTTCATTGATACAAGATGCAAGATAAAAGCATTAAAAACAGTAAAAAATGTTTTATTAGACTGTTTACATGTATGTTTCAGCCCCATCTGAGCCATTATCAAAACAAGTAAGAATACGGTAAAATTGCATGATCGAGGATGCAATAAAACTTACATAGAGGATTGAAATCCATCAATCAACTTTTCACGTACTCTTTTAGATTAAATTTTTTTTTTTTTTTTTTTTTTTTTACTTGGATGTTTATTTCCACATTCATAACCATGGAGTCACTCAAGCCATAATTTTGGTAAGTTAAAGGATGCTGCATCGTTACGTATTGAATTTTTGTGTGTGACAACTCTTATGTCTAAGTCACTCAAGTCATAACAGTTGTAACACACAAAATTTCAATACGTAACGATGCAGCATCCTTTAACTTACCAAAATTATGGCTTGAGTGACTCCATGGTTACGAATATGAAAATAAACATTCAAGTAAAAATAAAAAATAGTGTGTATCAGCTGAAAATTATATGAAAAATTGAATGATGGGGTTTCAAATCATTACATCATAGATCGTGCAATTTTAGAATATTCTTATTTCTTTTGATAATGGCTCAGATGGAGCCCAAAACATGTGAACAGTCTAATAAAGCTTTTTTTTTTTTTTTTTTACTGTTTTTAATGTTTTTACTTTACAACTTTTAACAACTGAAAGAGGTAAATGAAAGCGTGCCTGTTTTCTCATTCCCTAACAGGTTTAAACTGATGTTAAACGGTTGTGCAGTTTAAACTGAAACCAAAATGAAGTTGAAAATAACTTATCAGAATTTGTCAGTTTATCTCTTAGTGTTTGTTCTAAGTTAATATTGTCCCACATATTATTTATTCTACATTTAAAAATTCAGCTTAAAAAAATCTTTTTTTTTTTTTTTGGGGGGGGGGGGGGAGAGGGGGGGGGGGGGTCATTGCCAGGACAAAAGTGCTACAGAATGACACGAACAATATCATCTGAAAAGTTTATTACAATTGTTTTGAATGTAAATATCATAATCACAATGATATTTAAAAAAAAAATATCGAAAATATCAAACATCATGGTATTTTAAATCTGGCTTCAGCTTTTAAAGTAAAGTGGCAGTATGTGTTTTTTGCACCTGAAGAAGAAAGACATTCGAAAGGTGTAGTGCATTTTCCATTTTTTATAGTCAAAGTATTATAAGTTATTTTGCCTTTACAAATTACAAAGTTGAAATGAATAAAGAATGTAATAAGTATGCATATCATAAGGAAAACAATTGTTCTAAACTAAAATATATTTTTAAAAGAAAATTGTGTTGAAAAACATTACTTAGCAAAACAAACACAGGAGAGTATCCATGAGTGACAGCTTTAGGATTAGGACACTTTACATTAGATAAAAGTTTAACAAACACTTTTCCTGGCATGGTTCTATTATAATTCTTATTTTTAGGGTTTCAAGAGGTAAAGGTTTTATTAAAGGTAAAAATAGTCACTCACACATACACTATAAACTGTCTAATTTGCCCGTCTCATAATCCGATGTTCCGTCTAATCTGATGCGAGCAGAATCGGTCCTGTTCTGATTTTCTTTCTTTCATCCCTCCATAAAGTGGGATCTTCCTTCGATACAACCCCTCCGTTATGAAGTGTGGTCATCCCCTATTTTATTAAGGACGCATTGCATCAAGTTTAGTTTTTCGTTTAGATTGTACAGCTTACTGTACTGCAGTAAGTTTTCTCTCGCTTATTTTTAACTTATCATGTCATTCAGGATGGCGTCTAAATGTAAACATGTTACGCTAACCATAAAGGAAAAAGCTTGAGATAATAAAAGTTTGAGAATGATCATTCTCAAACAATGCTGGGAAATGAGTATGGAGTTGGCCGATCGATGGTTTTCGACATTGTCAAAAACAAAGATAAAATACACAAGTTTGCAAGGCAGCTGGATAGTGAAACCGCCACTAAATCATAGAATAACGTAAGAAACCTGATGATGATAAAGTGGATGAGACGCTGTACATTTGGTTTGTGCAGTGTAGAGTTTTAGGTCTTCCTGTCAGTGGAGTAATTTTGAAGGAAAGCGCTTTGAACAGAATTATAGGTGATGCAATTTTTACTGACAGCAACTGTTCACTGAATTGCTGGAAAAAATGCCATGGTGTTCATCAATTGACGGTAACAGGAGAAAGCAAATCAGCAGATGAAAAGGTGGCAGTGGAATTTCAGAACGAATTTGAGAAACTGATTAAAGAAAACAACCTGGTGCTCGCTCAGGTCTATAACGCAGATTAAATGAAACTCTTCTACAAAATGTTGCCATCTAAAACCTTAACAGTGGAAAGTGAATCAGCAGCACATGGTTACAAGCAACAGAAAGCACGGGTCACAGTTCTGGCATGCATGAATGCCGATGGTAGTATAAATTGCCTCTTTTGGTGATTGGGAAATCTGCACGTCCTGTGTGCTTCAAAAAAATTTAAATTGGATTTTTACCAGTACCGTACGGCAATCAGATAAAAGTGTGGATGGATTCGTTAACGTTTCAGAATTGGTTTCATCTTGTATTCATTCATCATGGGAAAAAAGAGCTGTGGGGAAAGAAATTACCATTAAAGGCTGTACCAATTTTAGACAATGCTCCATCACAATATCCGAGCCCTTTTTTTGCCAGCGAATGTTACATCAGTGATTCAGGCACTGGATCAAGGTTTTCTAGTGGCACTGAAAAGAAGTTATCGATGAGCTTTGTCGTCAATGTTGCTTCATTCGATAGACAGCGGTGAAATGCTGGAAAAAACTTTGGCTCGGTGTTGTCAACAGCGAAGACAAAACTGTTAATGACAATCTCATCAGTAATAAGGATTTCGAAGAAGTGTTCAGCCAATTGTGTGGGTGTAAAGATGTTGCCGAGCATCTTCGTTGAGAGTGTGTTGGTGGAATAGGTTAAGATGAAAGCAATGAACAATGCAAAAATGCGATTCAAGGCCATATTACCCACACAGAAGTTGCAACACATTTTGAAAATGGCCTGATGTACATGCTACAACAGTGCGATACAAACAGCACGGATGTAATGCTATTGAAACATTTAATGAATGACGCATATGATGCATAAAAACCCAGAAACAGAAGAAAATAATGGGCTTGTTCAAACCCAAAGATTGACAGACTTCATTTGGCGAATCTGATTATTGATCATTTGTTAATCTTTTTTTACCTTAAAAATTTTTAATTCAACCACTGTAATCATTAGGTAACATTTTCAATGTAAATTTACTGATCAATTTTTACTACTTACGGTACTCAAAAATGGGAATAGGTAGATTAAAGAGTTTCAAGTGTATTTAAAAAAAAATTAGTGATCCTAATTAAGTTACTTGAGATATTTATTTTCTTTTGATATATATTCTGTTGGGATATTGTTCAAAAGATCTCATAACACTGAATTCAAAAATATATTTGTTTAAATTTTAGATAATATATTTTCAGAGATATTGTCAAAAAATATACTGCAATAATATGTTTTTAACTACCGAATCTACTGAAACTAAAATTGTGAAAAAAATTAAAGACAAATCAAAGATAAATAGTCAAAGCTTCTCATTCCAATTGAATTCAACTATCAAAGGCAATTATTGAAAAATATTCATAGAATAATTCCAAGTTTTTTTACAAAGTCTTATTATTCATTTAGCAACAATGTTTTGTAATAGTTCAGTTAGCTTTTAATAAATTTATTGTATGGAAAGTTTTGTGTGCCAGTACAGCTCACACTTGAATTATTTTATGACGATTTTTCCACCAAAATATTGAAATGAAATATAAAAAGTTAGAATGTAAAATATAAAGGGAATTGGCATAACCCGATTCAAATAATTTTAATTCCATAATTGTAGTACTATAAGAGACTATAATACTAAAATTATAGAAGCTTTAGAAATAATCAACATGTTTTTACAAACATACACATTCGTGGGGACAGGTAGAAAGAAATCCAGGGAGGGTTAAGATTTTTGAATAGCTATCTATGCCCGCGGTCTGCAGACAAAGTGATGTTTTTTTTAAATGGAGGGTATAAACTTGGGGGGAAAAAGGCAAACAAAGAGTAGCAGAAATTTTGTGAGAGGGAGTAATTTAGTTTATTGATCATTTATTTGTATAATTTTACTGCAAAATAATAAATAGAGATAAAAATAAAAATGTAAAAAATTTAAAAACTTTTGTGTCTGCTATAGCAGAATAAAAAGAAAAAAAAAACAGATTTTTTTTTTATTTAGAGGGGGGGGGGGGAGAGAAGGTGATGATTAATTATGGGTTGTTACAATAAGCTACAAAGAAAGCAAAAAAGTTTTTAAAAAATTAAAGTTTTAAAGGTCGTAAACTTTGTATGCTATGGGACAATTTTTCAATTCTTAATAAGTAGAAATTTGCCAAAATGCAGATTTATATAAATTAAGACCCCTCTATACAAATTAAGACAGGATAAAAGTATTAATTTCAATATAGTAAAATACTTACTTGTTTGTGCAAATTTTTCTAAGGCAATGAGTGAGAAAAGGATCACAGATGTATTAAATGAAGGATCCTAAGAAAACAAGTAAAAATTAAATTTAAAAAATCAAAAAACCCGACTGCGTAAAAAGCAGACTAATTAATTATTTCTCATCAATGTGAAACTATTTTTTATTTTACTTACCTATTTTTTTTATTTACTTGTATGGATGACTTTTAAGTTGTGTTTAATGGTTAGTTCCTATCTATAAACACTGTTTTGATGAGGCCTATAGATGTCTATGATGGTTAGAGTTGCAGTCAAGCTAGAGATCCTACCTACAACACTTCCAGGTTGTGTCCTATTTAAACGGAGCTTCTGACTGTAAAATAGTCAATGAAACAGCGTCTTCCTTTTGAAAGACCTATCCAATGATAGGCCATTCAATAGGGTGCGTAAAAAAAAATTTCGTCTCTACCGTCATTTTGTATTATATGGCTGCCATTTTGAATTTATAAAAACAAAATCTACCCTATAACTTTCGGACGGTTAAGACGAATAGATAGAGACCTCATTCATTAAAATTCATCCAGCCGTTGTGATGTTTCGAGGGTATAAAGAAATCCACATACCCAGATACGCGTGAAACACATAATCCTTCTTGGCAGTCGGGTAAAAAAGAAAAGAAACATCAGATCATAGAGATAACACAAAATTTTAATTAGTTTATGAGATTATCATAACTAATCAAAATACCAGTTGAAAAAGAGATCTTTTGATTCCTGCACTAGGATAAATCCCCTCCTATCATTGTTTTGATTATTTTAATGTAATTTAGGATCTGTATTTACTGCCTCTCTGATTGATTTTTGCTTCAAATTGTTTAAATGTGTTATACAAGATCTATACATTTTTAATGTACAGTAGAACCCCGCTGATCCGAAATTCTGGTTAATCCAAACCAATTTTATTTTTGAAAATTATACTTGAACAGATTGAAAAACAGAATTAAAAAAAATACTCAATAATATAAAAGTAGAACATTGTACATGAATATAAAATGAAAAAATGCACTGTAGGCCTACTCGTAAAAGCCATCTTTAAAAAATCTGAACTATCTGTTTGCCAGTCACTATAAAATTCTTTTCTAAAATGCAAAAAGTATTTAATTCAGATGATGAAAATTTATTTTTCCTTTCAACAGTTCGATTTTGCAAATTATCTACAGAAATGTTTTTTCTTTTATCCCTCATTGACGCGGTGATTGAGCTATTTGTAGATTCGAGATTTTGAACTGTTTGTAATTCATCATTCTGAAATTCCATTGGATTATTATAAACACCGGGAGTGATTAAACAGGAATACTATTTTTTCCCAAAAGTCGTGCCGGATTATCCAGCATGCCAGACATTAGAATGCCGGATCACATGATGTTTACTATATTTCTGAGTACTTATAACTTACATTTTTTATAGCACGCATCTTTTTCCTTTCTATTTTTATCAGAATTTCGGGTAATCTTAACTGGCATTGGTCCCAATTAGTTCAGATTAGTGGGGTTCTACTGTATTTCAGCTATACCAGTGATTTTTTTTCTATATGAAATGAAATGCTCATAATATCATGCTAATTTTTGCATATGTTGTACTTCATTATACACATCTTATACTATTAAACAAGAAATTCTTGTTTATCATATATAGAGCAAACTAATGATAAAAACTTGAAACTAGTCGGATGTGCCAATCCCAAAACTTTCTTCTTTCTCATATATGTTAATATTTCAAAAAGTTATTACACATGTTAATTCAGTGATATTACTTCAAATACACCAACTTTGATTTTCATCTTAAGTTTCTGCTTCATTTTACTAACTGGAATAAAAACGAGTTATCTTTTCAATCATATTAAATAAAATCAAGATTTTTCACTATTCTGTTGTACATCAGCTGCTTGAGTATCGCCATGTTAGCTGGATGTGAATTGCCCGTCGTTTCATGAACAGTCGATGTACAACAGGACTATGAAAAATTGAGAAAAATCGCTACGATGGTACAAAAATGAAAATGGCACAGACATCAATGCCACTTTCTGTTGGAATATTTCCAAATTCAAAGAAAACCTGCTGGCCATAGCCAAAACATACACAAAAAATTTGGTTTCTGGACAATTCTCTGCATAACTTTATACACTTTTCGATAGTAGAATAATGAAAATGGCACAAAAATCACTATTGCAGTGCCCCCTTCCAGCAGAATATTTTGAAATTCAGGGAGGACCTGCTGGCCAATAGCCAAAAACACTCACAAAAAATTTGGTTCAATTCTATGCATAACTTCATATACTTTTTGATGGTACAAAAAAGGCATGGACAGACAGAGATTTTGTATAAACATGTTTTTTGCTCTGACCTCCAAAACGTGCAAATCTATCAAAAACCGAATTCTTTAGAAAGAAGAAAGTAACAAAGAGTGAAATAATGACACATATAAGAAAGAAAAAAAGAACGGCAGGTTTGACACAAGAATTAAAACAATATATTGAAGACAAACTATTTACAATGGACTATTTAGACAGGAGAATAAAATAACTTGATTCAAGAGCTAAAAGAATATTTTAGGCCTCAAACACACCTTTTCCTCTCTTCAGATTATTCTATGACTTTTTTTATCATCTTAACCGAGCCATTTTCTGTATCATCTCAGAACGCCTCTACATCCCATTCTCTTTTTAAGTCTCACTACTTTTCAATTACCTACTTACCTAGGACTGCTGTTATATAAGAAACATTGTCTACTGCCACTAACTGTGGTGCATAAAAAAATAAATGAAAGCTTTTTGTAGACAGAAGTTAGAATACTAGATTAATTTTAACACAATTATGCTAATTGATTAATAAATCATATCAGATAATAAATTTCCAACTGGGCAAAAAATGTCAGGACCAGGATTCAAACCAGGGATCTCTTGGCTGAAGCTGCCAATGCTCTACCATCTGAGCTATCCCGGACGAATCTGGTGGTGCTTTTTCACACAGCTAACCTTATTGATTATAGCACCTGGTCTGAAATCTGATTCAGCTCAGAATAAATCGCAGGTAAAGGAACTCCAGAAATCGCTGGATACGTAATTACACTAGATTAATTTTAACACAATTATTCTAATTGGTAAATAAATCATATTAGATGTAAATTTCCAACTGGGCGAAAAATGTCCGGACCAGGATTCGAACCAGGGATCTCTTGGCGCCAATGCTCTAAGAGCATTGGCCACTCTTTGCAAAGGTAACAAACATTACAAAAAATATTAAAGTGTACAAGAAATACCAAAACTTGAAATGAAATATAAAAGTATTAAAAACAGTATATGGCATGCACAATGAAACATTTTATTATGCTATACCTGCTCTTCAGACAGGTATTTTCTGTAATCACATCAACAACCAAGATTGGCATCAAACAAGACCAACAATATAAAATTTTAACTGTATAAGAGTTAAAAGAATGATCACAAAAGTGTGATTAATTTTTCACCATTCCAACGTCAATTGCTTTTGAATCTGCTATGGAACTTTATCCAAGGAAAGAACTGAAGATGTACAAGAATTGTCAAAAAACTGAAATCTTAAACTGTAAAATGAGCAATTCTTCTATATATTTACAGGAGTTTTCAAAAATGATTGAAAATTTTGATAAAAACAATGGATTAGAGTTTTTTTGGATCTAGAAATCAACTCAGTGAGTCATCTACATTAAAAATCATTTTCGTACAATAGTCACTCTTTGCACAAATTGAAGTCATTGGAGAAAGTATAAAAAGAATACAAGAGCTGCTAAAGTTGGAAATGAACTATAACAAGTAATATAAAAATTTTGTTTTTTTTAAAGTCAATTCCTACTTAGGTCAAAGAAAAATTTAATATAATGCCTTAAGCTAATATTAGTTTTTGTTGCATTAAAATATCTCAATTTGCTGATTTTCTATAAGCAAGTAGGTTTACAATGGAACTCTATGGGAATCTGGCAAAATATTAGAGATCATATCGCCAAGTTAGCATCACTTTTGGCGACTCATTTTGGCCGCCAAATTTGGCAATAAACTTGGCGGTATTTGGTGACAGAACAGGGTCCCCCCTATGGTAACCCCTTATTGAAAATACTTTCATTGATCTTCAATAATCAATGGCCGCCATTTTGTTTCCCATGCAAAATTAAAATTAATAAATTAAAATTTAATTAATTAATTAATATTTGAAAAAAACTGTATTGACATCAACTGTCATCCAGTACAAGCTTAAAAAAATGTATTTCAACTTGATAGGATGAATAATGAGTATTTTATTAACGATTGAAAATTTGAACAAGATATATAAATATATATATAAATAAATATAGGGAGAGTGTGAACTAATAGTAGGAATTGAAAAATATTGCAAATGGTATATGATATGCGAAATGAAACAATTTATTATGTTATACATATTTTATAGTTCATTAATTAAAAGATAAAATCGGTGCTACAATTCTCTATTAAAAAATATGGGATTGCCTACTAAAATCTAGGTACAATCAGTGGAAATCCTCCAAAAAACAGCTGTAAATTTTGGAAGGTTGCCACTAGTCAAAACCAGATTTCAACAGACAATCCCATGTCTTAACTTCATTACATTATGATCTATGAGAAAAAAAAGTTTGAAGTGTATTTTAATGATATTAAACTAATTTCAAACATAATGAAACTGATATACATTACTCAGATATGCTACAGCATGTTTTCTACAAATTACTGATTATGTATAATTTATCATTTATGAACAGTGATACTCAAAAAATGGTTTGCAGTGTAATTATGTACAGTTACAGGACTAACTATGAGTCATAACTATTGGATATGCACGTGTGTTTTCAGTTGTGAAATTTATTTTAAAATTTATTTGTAATAAATTACGAGGCATCTAATCATATACAGAGCTGTACAAAATAAATGCATACATTACTGGCTATGGACAACCATTGCTGAAAATGAATTTTTACCATTTTTTTGGATATCTCATTTCACTGTATGAACAAAAGTGAAATTTCTTAACAATTTTCCAATAGTGCTGAAAAGTGTTTCATAATCTATGAAGTGATGCGGGATTTTTCAGTCTTGTTTAATTTTAAGCAAACTTTGTAATGTAATGAAAAGTAGCAATAATAATAATCTTTACTTTTGATATTTCAAAAACTTACAAGATTTGTGAAGAGATAGTCTAATGTTTCTTGAGTTAGAAGTGTTGTACTGCTGGGTCCTGAAATAAAAGAAAGACATTTGAAAAAATTTCCCAATCATTTCTAATTACAAATATAGAGTCAATTTATTAGGCAGGATTCATATTCAGTTTTAAGAACTAAAATGAGTTTTTAAAAAGAGATTTTCACGGGTTTTATAAGGACAATCTACTATAGCTTTTATGACATACATCAGGTGCAACCCAGGTAGAAGAAAATTCAAGACAGGAGACGAGCGTCGCAGATTTTCTTTTCTCTTTTACAGATTATTTTTTCACCAAACCTCTATTTCGCTTTATAATTATGTTTAGCTCTTTATTACTTAATACAAAACTATTATTAATAAAAATGAATAAAATGCATAAAGAGGTCACAGGTAAGTGATTGTGTGATTAATTAATGCTTCAATTATAAAATATTTTACCAGCAGATCATTTTCTGCCCCTGAAGTATCTGTCGCAGACACTTGGAGAATTTTCTGCTACTGAGGGTGCAACTACTATAAATTAAAAGACTTCAGGTACTGCCTGGAGTAATCTCTTTAAAGTTTGAATAAAAATATCAAGAAAGGCTCTTTTTTATTCTTTGTGAAAACTGTCTAGGAACATTTTGAAATTCTTTTGAATTTTTATTCTTCTGATTCTGATGAAGTGCAATAGGGCCCAATTTTCAGATTTTATTTAATTATCCTTTATTTATATTTCAAGAATCATCATCTTGTAAAGTTTCATGCATCAGGCACAAGTAATTTCTGAAAAATTTCATTAGCCCTCTTGGAGTTGGGTTACCAGAGCAGTTGCCAAAAAAAAAATTCTCTTTAACACAGTGTCAACATTTTAAAAATACACTGCAAGTTTTCTTGTCTCCACCTTTCCTCGATGCTATTCAATACTATAGAAATTTTTAAAAAAGCATTCATATTAAAGACCTACT
This sequence comes from Maratus speciosus, assembly GCA_963932465.1. Taxonomy (NCBI): domain Eukaryota; kingdom Metazoa; phylum Arthropoda; class Arachnida; order Araneae; family Salticidae; genus Maratus; species Maratus speciosus. The sequence goes on from OZ010798.1 coordinate 468,811,237, forward strand.
GAATTTAAATCAGTTTTTACTGCAGCCTATTTCTTTGTTTTAAAAGTTAGCTCACTGTATTTTTAATTAATTTCATAGAGAAATGAAATGCTCATTGTTCGCATAAATAAAATAAAAAGTGTATATCATTTTTTGGTACTTGTTAGTTATTTCGTCGATCAATTTCGCCAAATTACATAAGTCGCCAAACCACTCGCCAAATTATACAAAACTGACATAATTTTTATTTTAAATAACCAAAAACAAATAAATTAGTATAACATTAATAAAAATACAAATAAAACATCGAAATAAAAATCAGTCGATGACGTAAACACGTGTTGTCAAGTGAATGTGACATTTACGATCAAACATTATTGGCATTTAATCTTACAATTTGGCGACAGTAATTTGGTCGACGGGATAACTAACAAGTACCTATTTTTTTATGGTTATAAAAAAAATTTCAAAATTTACTCGTACTTTTTTTATTTTAACAATTAAGCATGTCAATGTTCAATCAGGATGAAATTCTTTATTACATCAGTCACAGTTAAACACAGATTGCTTCAACATATTTTAATGCAAATAATAAATATTCAATAAATTAAGCTAACAAATGTTCAGTTCCAAAACAAAGATAAATAACAGACAAACATCCAATCAATCCTACAACATTCAGTACAAAGTTTTAGTGAAGCTAGAAATCTGAATTACAAGGAAAAGGATTGAAAAGGAAGACAAAATTATTTGCACGACAGGTTGAAACACTCTTTACAGTACTTATAATAGAGCAAAATTTGATTTTCCTGACGCTGCAATTTCAAATCCTTAGTTTTGTAATAATTTTTTTCTTGGACGTTTCAAATTTTTGTAACTCTTTCTCAGATATTTCAAATTTCCCTGACTTGTCCTCAGGAATGGTAAATTTCTCCGACTTTTCCAGATTATGCAGGTGGCTAGACACCCTATAACATGTACATGGTGGTCGTACGCAGTGGTGTAGTCGTAAAAAAAGAAGAGGGCATACGCTCTAAGCAGAGGGTATATGCTCAAGGGAGAGGGTATACCTTACAATGTATGTACTATAGCTTTTTTGAGAAACAGAGGGTATACAGTCTTCCTTAAAAAAAAACCAGAAAGTATACGGCATATATTACCGTATACCATCCACTACATCCCTGGTTGTACAACCACCATTAAGTCATGCAGAAAGCTGCTTACCGACAAAAATATTTTACATTTTCAAATTCAGAATAGAACATAATTTTCAGCAATTAAAAAAAAAAATTTTTTTTGTTTTTTAATCTGAATTTTGAAAACAATCTTGACCAAGAAGGGGTTAATGTAGCAAAGCTGCAAGAATACAAATTTTGTAACTATCCCTTGACATACTTCAAATTTACTACTTCAAAAAACATTGCTAATAAAGAGGTGGGGGGGGGGAGGAATACAATTTCTAATAACTTAACAATAAAATCTAATAAAAATTATAAAATTAAAAAATAACCTATAAAAATACTTCAAAAATAAAGAGTTCTGCAAAGATTTTCTAGGGATAACACTGATAACTTGGCTAATGAACATAATTAATTCCAGAATCACATTTATCAGCCAATATTTTCATTTCCCAAAACGTGATTTCTTGCCTCATCAAAATTGGGTTCATACAGATTTCAGAAGAACAAATCCAAGCAGTCCAATAATTTTAAAGGACACAACATACTTTTCCATGCATATTGTGTCCTTCTGTAACACGCATATGACCCTAATTTTTAATGCCTCATTTGGAAAAAAAGATTATATTGCATTAAATTCCAATAGTTAGTGCTAAAATTACATATTATTCCAAATGTACTGCTAAATGGTTTCCTAAATTTGAATATACAATACACTCCCTGAAATCCACACATCATCGCAGATGTAAAAAATGAAACTTTAAGTTCAGATGTAGGCGAAAAGTTACAGAATTTTTTTGTTTTATATCATTCTGTATGTATTTTAATATGTAATTCTCGATAATATGACTGAACTCGTGGTTTTTCACGAAGGAAGAATAAATTTATTCTAAAAAATAAATAAAATCAAGATATGCTGATATCACAGGTAATCACAATCTTTTTACCAAATATATTTATGTATTAATCAAGCTTTTTTGGTTATTAAGACTGGCTAAACCTGAAATAAAACTTCCTTATTTTATAAGTTTGATGTGAATTAATAGAGTACCTTTATGAGGAAAGTTTCATTGAATAATTCAAGGAAAATGTATCTCATCTTTATTATGCATATTTAATTATACATCATTAATTATTTACTTGACCTTTACTTTTAATAATTTAATCATTTTTTAAATTATTTTACTTTTTATCATTTTAGTTTAATGCTTTACTATATTGCAAGCCTTCATTATAATTTTGATTGTATTATTACATTCAAATTACTGTTTAAAAAATGTAAACAAAGCAATGACCAGAAAACCACAAAATTCTAAAATCCACACAACTTCTGGTCACAAGCTGTGCGGATTTCAGGGAGTCTACAATAAAAACGTCCGCCAACTATTTTATGGAGTAACCAATGGCTATATATACAGATGCCAGTTAAATCTCAAACACTCATTCATGCATCAGGTGCACCTACATTTTAAAAGTTAATTAAGGGAAAAAAACACATTGGATTTTTTAAAAAATACAGTTTAACTACCTCCCCCCAGAATGGCAGTTATCACTTGAACTTCATCTTTGTAAACACAAAAGGATTCTTTTCCTTCCTTCCATTAACCTCTTTCATGCCATGCGTACTTTAGAAAGCATTCTTTCTAAGAATAAATCTAATAGAGATAGAAGCAGTATCATTCATTGTGTAAAATACAAGTCTTCATTTTCTACTTTTGAATACTCCAATTAAATCATTCATCATCATTAAATTTTGTTTTGAGATAATTTAAATAGTTTTTAAGGAGTATTTTGGATACTTTTCGATTAGCCTGAAAAGTACCGTTTATTTATTTAAGTTTTGTTTATTTAAGGAGTTCTAAATACTCTTTGGAAACACTTACATTTTGAAGCAGTTTCCAAGAGGTGTATAACAAGTCTGTAAAATGCAGTCCAGCTGCACTATATTAGTGTACACTTTCAATAAAATAATTATTAGCTGAGTTAGTGAAAAAAAAAACTTTTTCAAAACATTCATTAGTAAAGTCCTTCATCTGCTGAGGTATCACTGTATTTAGCAAAACATGAAACATGGGAAATTGTCTCAAAATCAAAAGGCACCCAATTTCAATTTCTTATGGCTGTTCTCAACTGCTCTGCTCAACAAGTGCAAATCGTTTTGACACATTTACAAATTCATTTTTTAATGGAAAGATATGAAATTGGAAGGCCTGACAATGGAGGCAATTCGGAATCGAACTGTGTTTTCCATTTTTTGATAAATAAATTACCTATTTAATTATAAGCAATATCATATTAATCATGTAACAAAGACTTTTCTGCCTTTCTTGAGTGGTTATTCTTCTTTCGTGTGTAAATTCAGTTCAAAATATCCACTTTGACACTATTTTCTGAAAGATCAATTGCATTTGCAAAAAACAGAAAAAACAGCTCAATTACATAGTTTCTGAACAATAACACTTGCTAGTTTCATGCATTTCTGAACAAAAATAAATTAAAACTTATGTCATAAAGTCGCCCTTTCGGATTTGACAACAGCCTTAAGGAAAGTTCAGGGCTTCAATTTCAGTTTCCTTCCTTCCCTCCCCTCACCTAAGAGGGGAGTATCCCTATCAACATTTGTAGATGGTGGGGAATAGAAGTACTTTGGAGGGAAAAAATATATATATATCTTTAGCACTGCATTTGTTTTAATATAATATGCTATTTTAATTTACTATGAGTATTAACACATGACAAAATGTCATTGAGAGAATTTAAGTAAATAATGCAGAATAACAATGCTAAATGCTTATTATTGTCATTACAGTAGAGCCTCTTTTATACGAAACTCTTTTAACCAAAACTCTTGGTTAATCAAAATCCATTTTTAAACCTTTTTTTTTTTTTTTTTTTACTATCATATTGCTTGTGTGCAAGTGCTCCTTTACGAACTACAAGTACATATGAATATTTTCGATCCACTTTCTTAGTTAGAGCTCTTTTGACTTTAACTTGATCTCCCGTAAGCTGTGGAGTGGAACGAAAAATATGAACAAATTAGCAATTCTGAAGCTTTTGAATGTTTTGAAAAAGATTTGGTATGGTTGAAGCAGCAGAAAAACTGTGATACTAGTGAACTAATAATATTAAAAAACTCCGTGATAGAGCTACAAAGCAAAGGCAATCGAAACTGCAACAAAAATAAAACATTTTTTCAAACACTTGTGATATACGTAAAAAGTACTTAATTTAAAAATTAAAATTCAGGTAATTTGTTCTTGTTTCTATTTTGCTATTGCTTTATTTTTATTAAGCACTTCTTACCATAATAAGAAATAATGCATATATTTCTCCTTAATCTTAAAATGGAAACATTCTCGATTATCCGAAAATTTCGATTTTCCGAAAGAAGGTCGGTCCCAATTACTTAGGATAATTGAGGCTCTCTGTATAGTCAAAAATAAAGTTTTATATGCGTTTAAATTTTTAATTGTAACAATGTTGTATGTCCTGAACAAGAGGGTTTCCTTCAACTTTTCTGGTCTTTATTCTATAGTGGTCACTGCCTTGCTTCTGTTACTTAATCATTGTTCAAAGAAAGCTAATTCTTTAAAAAATTGGTAAAATTTGTTGGACAGGTGAAATTGAGAATCTTTCAAGTGAGATTTCAAAATTTTGGGCTGAAACCTGCCATTTTACTCTGAATTTCAGACCCTGAGAGTTACTAGCTGAGATTTATAAATAAGATATACACAGACAGTACAGAAAAATATAGATATTAACATACCTGCAAGTTTTTCTGCTATACATCCCAGGATAACGCATATATTTCTATGCCTTGTAGGATTTAATTTTCCTTGGATAGCTATTTCACTTGATAAACAAAACATTTTGGACAATTTTGCAACTGATTCCTAAATTTCAAAGAAAGAACAAGTAACAATTAGTATAGTATCAACATTTGCATTAATTTTCAGTCAAGCATACAAACAGTTTACGATTTTATATAGGGTTGAGGAGGAGGGAGGGGGGGGGGGGGTATTTAAAAAGAAAACTCATTGAGGGAACATTATTGAGGAAGTTTATTTTAAACCATTAAAAATATAAAGAATTTTTTTTAAAAAATTTCTGCCCAAAAGCCAAGAATTAAGAGTAGGGATTGACAAAATATCAAATAGCCGATTTGGTATTCAGTGATTCGGCTTCAGCCGAATACTTTTAAGTATTCAGCCGAATATTTGCAGATAAGTATTTTTTTATAAGTAGAAGAATTCTCTTTTACTTAGAAGTAGAATAGGCTAAATGATGAGTATCTATATTACGTGCATGAGTTCAGAGTTCAGCTGCACTACAAAAAACAAGTCAAAGGCCATTTTTAATTTAAAAAAAAAAAACTTTTTCCTTTCTAAAATAGCCTACATAGGGTTGAAATCAAAACAACTGTCTACAATAGATAAAAAAAAAAGTAAGGAAGATGGGCATCTTTCACTTTAATTATTTTTACATTAGTTTCTTTAATTTAAATTTATTTAATGTGTATTTTCTTCAATATACACATCAAATAAGTGTATCAGAGTTCATGTTTGTCTAAGGTGTATATTAAACAAAACACACATATCAAAAATAAGTATACCCTATGCCTATCCTATAGCTTTTTTAATCATTAAATTAAAATCACTCTAATTTGTTATCTTCATCACCACAATGTTAAAATATTAATCAAAATGTAAATATGTATCAATAATTTGACAGAAAATAGTTAAATGTACAAATTATATGATACTTTTTGTATTTGAGAACATTCCTATTCAATATGTTTATAATTAGACAATCAGTAAATCAGCTTAATGACAACATTGTTTCTTTTTATTCGAATGAATTTTTGTTTTTCTGACAATCCTTATCCTTACTAATAGCCTGTGTACTTTAATACTTTCATAGGTTATTTTGGGTATTGACTGGTGATAAAATAATAAAAAATAAGTAATGGGTTAATGAATTTGTGAGTGGAAAGAAGCCATTAAATTTTTTTGTGTAATTAGATTTAAGAATAAAAATGTAATAATTAAATTATTAAGAACTTAAGTTTACTAAAAAAGCTAATATGTGCAAATATGTGCAAAAATGTGTATTAAAAATTTTTAAGTATTCGGTATACACTTTCACCGAAGCTTTGGTATTTGGTATTCGGCAAAATTGCTGCTTCGGTCAATCCCTAATTGAGAGGGGCTTATTTTTGGGGGTGAAAAAGAAAATAAAAATTAATTAAAATAGGGTGGGAAGGGGTTCATTTTTTTTCAAGGAAAGGTGTGAAGTCGAGATTTTACAGTATTATTATTTCATTCTAAAGGTCTGCATGGGCCAAAATTTCTAGGTTCGGCCTGAATGAAAGCTACCTTGGCCCAGCCAGACTCAATTTCCACATAAAATTTCAATTCTTAACATACAATTAAGATTCTTTAAAGAATATTCCATACATATGCAAAAATTTTACAGTATATTTCAGACTATATGTCTGCAAGCCATAAAATACAGAATAGCTACATTAATGATAAGTTACATTCTTTGGCTATTGCATTCAAATAAAGAATCATTATAAAAATTAATGTAGTTTAACAAAAAAGAAGATTAAAACAATTTTAAAGTTGTATAGTAAAAATAAAGCAGATTTTTGAAAATATTTCTCTACAATTTATTAAAGCATATTTCCAAAAATTCCATTAAGAAAAATAATTGCCTGCACGACATGCCCAGGGAACAATTAAGTCCAGATCCGGTTTGGCCCAAGTATGTAGAAAAAATAAGCCTAGCTTGAGTCTAGGGGAAAAAAATGAAATCCGGACCCAGGCATTATGTAACTGTCTAATGTCAATCTCTACACTGGACATGTTAAATTTCTGTATTGTTGTTATCAAACTAGTACCGGCTCCTGCAGACCATTTATATGTATGCTCAACCCAGCCAGGTCCATTGGAAAATTTTCACATTTTGTCAGCTTAGACCCTTTTAAATCTGTTATATGAGGCAGGTCGACCCATTTATATTTTCTCATTCCAGATGGCCTGTTTCATCATTTTATTGGCACTAGCCAGCTGTTAAAATAATTGCTTTTATTCTGTTGGCCTATCCTAATATGTATCTCACCTGTTTGAAAGCTTGTCTTTATTGTGCCAATCTGGCCAGGCTCAGGCAGACTTCTACATCATTCATACAACATATTTAAGAATGCAAAAGTAATTTAATAATAATGTCTAAAAAATAATATAAGCCAAATTAAGCTTAACCACTTCAACATTTGCCCCCAAGATAAGTCGGGGATAAAAGCACTGTTTCCCTATAGGGGAGAAGGGGGCACATGTGAACAGTACACATTTCACTCAGTTAATTTGAAATAAAAAAATCCAAAAAATTACCAATAGATGGTAGTGCTATCTTTTCGATGAATTTTCAGAACAATAAGCCATTTTGATTTCTGGTAGTTGTAATTTGTTTGTTTTAGAAGGTGTGAAGTTAGAAAGTCTTCTAAGTTATTGAAGTAAAAATTCATTCAAAACATTTTTTTAAAGAAGAATATCAGCATTGCATTCTATAGTGGCATTAATTAGGCAAGTCTACAAAAAGTATTGTTTCCTTATTTAAATTAAAAATATCTTTTTTTTTTTTATAAGTTAGGCTGAAGTTGGTAGATGGGGCACTTGTGAACAGAACATATAGGGGCAGTTGTGAACATTTCATACAGGTGTATTTTTTAAATCTGTGCCTGCTTTTTTTTTTTTTTTTATATTTAATTACCCTTGTCAAACATTGAGCTATAAATTCAATGTTTTTAGGATTGCTTCACAGTTTTAATTTACTGGAAGTTAGATAACAATTAAAAGTGGTGTTTTTCTGTAAAAACCAATATGTTTTATTTGTTATTATTTAATGATTTCCAGTTTTAAACATATTTATTTTTTCTTAGCCCATATTAAAGTATTTGTAAGATATTTTATTTTATAAAAGTAAAACTTAGTTGGCCCCCAAAAAAAGTAATAAGTAGTACTGTGATAATCACACATTTTTTAAATCTCAATTTTTAAAACCATAATGCACAATTTTCTTATACACATTGCACAACATTTAGAAAAAAATAAAAACACAATAACAGAATTATTCAATAACTTATTTAAAAGTAACACAGTTTTGCTATGCTTGACTCAAAAGGAGTAGGTATATTAGTGTATAATTTTATGAATAATTTCTTGTATCCATGTTGAAACATTTATTGATTTATTAACACAAATAGAAAAAGGACATCTAAATAGTTCTTATCACAGTTTTTATTCACAGAAAATTATTTTTGTCTTATTTATGCATGTGTTCACATGTGCCCCAAGTATGTTCACAACTACCTCTCCACCGGAGGACAAGTAAACAAATTTAGACAATTTTTAGAATGATGATATAAGTTAGAAATCCTTGATAAATGCATCCAAAAGTTTCCCCAAAAGAACAAACAAATTCTAAATATTCATACAAATCAATTTTTGGTTCAATAGCTGATAACAATTTTGAGAAATAGTCAAAAATGTAAAAATTGTTCATATGTGCCTCCCTCTCCCCCACCTGCTGCTGCCGGTGAAGTGATTAACATAATACAAATTCCTACCTTAGTTGGCAATGGGCAGTCATCCAAGAGTAACGTAATAACTGCTGGCCCCAGAGGATCATCCATTGGGACAACATTGGCCATTGAATTGACTACAGTTAGCCAGCCTCTCTCTTTGTCAGCAATAAAGTGAAGACGTGTCATTGAAGGAGGGGGCTCCAGATCACTGAAAGTTGTATAAAATTATAACAAGAAAGAAAAAATAATGCAATAAGCATAGATTAAGATTATGAAACACTTTCCAACATTTCCAGAATACTTTTTAAAATCTTCACTTTTTAGGAAAATAAGGTAGAATAAGATACCTAAATAAATACTACTTCAGAAAGTGCATAACACATTTGAAAAACTAATTTCAGCAATTACTGTCCATAACCAAATATGTATTCCAATTCTTTTGTACAGCTCAATATTTGATCTAATATATTGGTATATATTCTTTATAGTAAGCACAGTAGCATAGTGGTCACCACGCCTGTCTGCCACGCTATATGTCGCAAGTTCTGCTCCCGTCTGGGTAAGGTTCACTTAACCTTTCATCCCTTCGGGGTCGATAAAATGAGTACCACAAGCCTGCTTGGGAACTAAACACCGAGGGTCTCACGTTGGGTTGACCACCTGGCTGGGGCACATGCTGCATAGCACCTCAGGACCCAGGGTCAAGTAAACAGAGATGGGCACTGTAGGCCCTGAGCCTGCATGGATCGTACAGCCACAGGTTTAGTTTTTTATTATTATTATTCTTTATAGTATGCAAAATTTAGTGCAGTAAGAAAACAAATAATAGGTTGTAAATTCGTCTTCAGTAATTTATACCAATAGACGGAAACATACTTGCATGCTTTTGTACAGCCCTGTATTTTACCTACTGGCTGTTTATACATGTCACTGTCACATATTAAGTTAAAATTTAATTTAGGCTAAAACATGCTTAAAACTATTGAAATCACATTTCCAGAAATCCTCCACAGGCAATGATGCATACAATTCTTTGTGTAACCTTAAATATGATTTTATTTATATTCTACAAACATCTCTTAGTATTATACTAAATATAGTTCAGCTTAAAAATGCATAGCTTAATTTAAAACCAATTTTAAGCAATCTACTCTCATAAAACCCTTATGAATTCTTTTGTATAGTCCTCTATATATGATCTACAGCCTTTATACATACCACATAGTATGCAAAAATTTAGTTAAACTTAAAAATACATACCATAATTGAGCAATTATCCAGCAATTACTGTTAATATACAATAATGGAGAGTGGGGTACAGTGGACCACTCCTTATAGTTTATTTATTTTTAAAGCTTTTATTTTAGGCTAATTGATTACAGCACAGGATTGATTACTTATAGCCTTCAAAACACATTGTAAGCTCAGAATGAACCATTTTATCCTGATTAGTATTTTTGAGATTCTAAAAGTAAAATTTTTCATCATCATACTCTTCTTTATTTAGTAATTAAAGATAAGGTACTTGTTTTTATTTGATTTTAAAGTTGATATGCTTAAAAGAAAGCTTTAAATAACATTTTTATGAGAATGTATTAAACTTCAACATGGGGCACAGTGGACCACCAGTTGCTGGGATACAGTGGTCCACAATCCACTCTGTTACTGTAATGCAGAATTTTCAAAATATTTAATAATTGCTTATTCTCTACAAAGAAATATTGTTTGAAAGTAATTATTTAACTGTAAAATAAAGAAAAATGTCAATTTATTTAACATAGTAAGAAATATTTTTGTTTTTATTTGCTGCTTTTTAAAAATATATCCTATTAATTGTACCCTATTAAGAATTTCTGGTAGGTTGTGATATTTTATTACCCATTTTAGATGTAACATAAAACAAATTTTTAATCAAAACTTTATGGTTATTAATCTGTTGTTTATATCAGTGTTATTGTAAAATTGCCCTGAGATGCAAAAGTATTTCAGGAAAATTCAGGCTCATAAGTATTTTAGAGTTTCATTTTCAAATTTTAGTGATGATGACATTATTTTATTTAATAACATCACCTTATTTGCAATTGTTCCTGTATCTTAATCTGATATTATTTAAAAAATATAATAATTTTTCTGTTTTGTTTGAAAATGTTACTTGCAAACCTTGCTGAAGAGAAACTTTTTCTCTGCTCCCCATAGCAACGAAGGCCGTGCGATGCGTGCGCATCCTACTTTAGAATGCGACATCATTATTATGGCTGGAATGATACGAAGAGATGTTTTGATTTCAAAAGCATGATCGCTGTAATTTTTTTACAGTTTGTTGATGAGGCTAAACCTCCCTTTTTCGAAAAACCAGATTAAGTATTTGATAATACTTATTGTAAATATGTATAGAACAATGTATCTGTAAATATTCATTAAATATTTCAAGAAAAGAATCCAGAAAGCACCTCCTTCATTGATTCTATGTTCGAATGATTTGAAATTTTCCTCATGGTGCATCGGCCGGCAAAGAAAGAAAGAAAAAAAAGTATTTGTTACATTTTTAATGTCTTCAAAACACAAATAAGGATATAGAGGATAGTAAGTAATAAGAAGACGGCAAAGGTAAGAAGTCTTTCATATTTTATTTCGAAATGTCTGATCTAGAAAAGTTGAAAAAGAATCGTACAGTTTTGAGAACAGCAGTAACAAAGCTGATTAATAATATAGAAAATGTTATGAAGGATAGTCCATTAGATTTTGATAATTTAGAAGAATTATTTATTCAGTTAGATACTAAAGCAGAATTATTGAAGTCAGTTGACGAGAAAATTGAGCCCCTTTTAGGGTTAGATGACTATGAAACTGAAATCAATTCTGTTTATGATTACGCGGATAAAATATCAGTTGCAAAATTCCGGGTGAAGAAAAAATGAATCGAAAACAAAAAAATTGTTAATATTGATTCAAATAACAGTCAAGATTTAAAATCGTATGTGATTAATGATGAAAACTCAGTTGTTAAATTGCCAAAACTCAATATACAAAAATGCTATGGCGACTGTACGCAATTTATTTCATTTTTTAATACCTTTAAAAATACAATTCACAAAAATAAATCGCTTTTGAAAATTGAAAAATTTCATTATTTGAAGAGTTATTTATCTGGAGTTGCGGCGAATGCTGTAGAAGGTTTTGAAATATCAGAAGCTAATTATGACGCAGCATTGAAAGTTTTAGAAACGCGTTATGGTCAAAAAGACGTGATAATTAATCATCACCTGAACAAGCTTCTTAATTTATCCCCTGTTTATAAGGCTAATGAAATTCAAAAATTGAAAAAATTGCACAGTGATATAGAAATAAATATTCGATGTTTGTCCACATTAGGACTCGAACCAGCAAATTATGGCTCCATGCTTATCGCCGTAATTTTAAAATTAATACCGGCAGAATTAGCTTTGGAATATAATAGACAAAATGTAGATAATTTAACACATTCAGATATACATAAATTATTAGATTTTCTGCACACTGAAACAAAAAGCAGAGAACACACATTTTTTTCGAGAATGAAAGCATTTGAAAATAATAAAACAACAATCAAGAGTCAAACAACAAAATCTGAATTTAAATCTACTTGTGAATTTATGAACATTTCGAATGATAAATCGACTTCAGATAAGCAGCTGGCTCATTGCATTTTTTGCAACGATAGTAAACATTCATGTGAGGCTGTTGATGTAAACACTAAAAGAAATTTGTTGAAATCTCAAGGAAGATGTTTCCTTTGCTTAGGCAGGAAACACGTTATCAAAAATTGTAACTCTAAAACTAGTTGCAAGAAGTGTTCAAGCAGACATAATCAAACGATATGCCTAAAATCTAAATTAATAAAAGAAGTAAAAACACCCGAATTAAAAGGTAATGAAAGTGAAACTACTGAAAAAGTAATTTCGGCTATTTCCTCTACAGAAAATAATAAAATTCTTCTACAAACTTGTTGTGTAAAAATAAAATCAAACGGAAAACAATCTCTAATTAGGTTACTTTTAGATTGTGGGAGCATGCAAACCTTTATATCTGAAGAAATAGCAAATAAATTGAATTTGCAGGCAATAAGAAAAGAAAAATTGTCGGTTTTTACATTTGGAAATAAGAACCCCATTGAAAAAACCTTTGAAGTAGTTAAACTAACTATTGAAAATGAAAATGTACCTAATGCAAAATTAGATATAGAAGCGCTAGTCACCAATCAAATATCAGCTACTGAAATCCCCCACCTGAAATCAATGATTTGATGAAAAGTAAACAATTTGAAAATTTAACCCTTGCGGACACACCCACATCCAAAGAACCCATTACATTACTTATAGGTGCTGACTATTATTATGATATTGTTACTGGAAATATAAAACATTTGAATAAAAAATTAGTAGCTGTCGACACCATTTTTGGTTGGTGTCTATAGGGAAAAACAACTGACAGTTATACGCCCTTAGCATTTAATGTAATAGTAGAAAAAAATTTTATTTCTGAACAGATTGAAAAATTCTGGAATATCGAATCATCTGGCCTTTTTAATACTAAACAGGATTCAGATTTTTCGGAAAACAACGTTATGAAGCAGTTTGAGTCAGAAATTAAATACAATGATAAGCGATATACAGTTCGATTTCCGTGGAAGCTTGAAAGGGAATGTTTAAATGACAATCGGATTGCAGAATATAGATTTTTTAAACTCAAACAAAGATTGATTAAAAACCCTGAATTATTTTTTGAGTATAAGGAGGTGTTAGCAGATTATTTGAAACAAGGTATTATTGAGTTAGTTACAGATCCTGAAGAAAAACAAAATGTAACTTTTTATTTACCTCATCGAGAAATAATTAGAACTGATAGGACAACGAGCAGATTACGCATAGTTTTCGATGCCTCTGCTCATGACACAGACTCACTGTCTTTGAATAATTGCCTGCATGTAGGTCCAAATTTGTATCCTGAAATATTTGATGTTTTGTTACGGTTTAGATTTAATCCCATAGCTTTTACAACTGATATAAAACAAGCATTTCTACAAATAATTATAGATGAAAATGATCGTGATGTAACAAGATTTTTATTTTCACAAGATTTGTTTGATAATTCTAAACCCTTTGAAATTTATAGATTCACCAGAGTGTTATTTGGAATTAGTAGCAGTCCCTTTTTATTGGCTGCAACAATTAAACACCACTTGAAAAAATACACCGAGAAATATCCAAACACAGTAAAATTTTTAAATGAAAATATCTATGTTGATGACATTATAGGAAGTCATGAAAATATTGATCAAGCCCTATCCACGAGTTTACAATGTATTGATATATTTAAAAATGCAAGTATGCATTTACACAAATGGCATACGAGCTCTTTACCACTTAGTGAACTATGGAAAGAAAATGGCATAACTTCAGAAGTCAATTCTAAAGCTTTTGGAGAACAAAATCTCCCTTATAAAGTTTTAGGAATCGCTTGGAATAATTCCAAAGATTTACTTTATTTTGATGTTCGAGGTTTAGTTGATTTCGTTTAAAAAAGAACAGACACCAACCAAAAGATTTATTCTATAAGTTTTGGGCAGGATTTTTGATCCACTTGGATTCCTAGGACCATTTACAATAAGACTAAAATGTATAATTCAACAAATTTTGAATTTGGGTCTAGATTGGGATGACACCTTACCCGAAGATTTACGTATACTTTGGAGTAGCTGGTGTAACGAACTCCCTCATTTGAAAAACTTTTCAGCAGTGGTGTAGTCGTAAAAAAAACAGAGGGTATACTCTCTAAGCAGAGGGTATACGCTCAAGGTCGAGCGTATACCCTAGAGTGTATTTACTATAGATTTTTTGAGAAACAGAGGGTATACGGTGTTCCTTAAAAAAATCCAGAGGGTATACGGCGTATACCCCCATATACCCTCCACTACATCCCTGCTTTTCAGTACCCAGATACTATTTTTCTGACATCACCAATTGGCATGATTATGACCTACAATTGCATATTTTTGCCGATTCGAGCATGAAGGCTTATGGTACGGTTGCTTATTTACGTGTAGCAACAACCACCAAAAATGTTTGAACAGTTTTTGTTGCTTCGAAAAACAAGGTTGCTCCACTGAAAACGCTTACCTTACCAAGGCTTGAATTGATGGCCGCATTGTTGTCGGCCAAGCTAAGTAGTAACATTTTGAAAGCTCTAAAATTGAATGTACCAACTTATTACTGGACGGATTCAAAAATATCCTATTTTTGGATAAAAGGATCCCCTAAAAAGTTTAAGCCCTTTGTCAGAAACAGAATTGAAGAGATCCATAAATTGACCTCACCTGATAACTGGTATCATTGTCCTGGTACTGCCAATCCAGCTGATATAGTTTCTCGAGGATCAAAAATCTCTAGGGTAATCAATGATACAACTTGGTTACAGGGACCAGAATGGCTAAGTTTACCTCCTGATTGTTGGCCAATATCAGAAAACAAAGAAATTGCTTACTCAGATGAATTAGAATACAAAAAAAATCCTAACGATGTTTTTCAGAGCGAGTGCTTAGTCAAAAAAATCGAAAATCCCATAAACATTTCAAAATATAGTAATTTAGAGAAACTTTTGAGAATTACCGTTTGGGTAAAGAAATTCATTATGAAGCTGAAAAAATCAACTGAAGTGCAAGACATAGTAACAACCGAAGAATTACTCGAAGCTGAAAATTTTTTGATACAATCTGAACAAAAACAATTTCATAAGGAAGAAATAGAATCTCTAAAAAATAGTAAATCAGTGGATAAGATGTCATCCTTATCAAATTTCATGCCCTTTATTGACAAAAACGGGTTGATGAGGTTGGGCGGAAGGCTCGAATTTTCTAACCTGTCCGCAGAAGAGAAAAACCCAATAATTCTCCCCAAACATTCTTGGTTAACTACTCTAATAGTTCGTCAAGAACACAAGAAAATTATGCATGGAGGGACAGCCAGTACTTTGGCAAAAATTAGATCTCATTTTTGGATACCTAAAGGTCGTCAGTTGGTCAAGAGTGTTATCAAGAATTGTATAATATATAAAAAATATTTCCCCAAACCAGCAGACCAGATCAGCGCACCATTACCAAAAGACAGAGCTAGTGAAGCACCGCCATTCGCAATCTGCGGTTTAGACTTCGCCTGTCCGATCTATATCAGAAATTTTAAAAAAACGCAAAAATCTTACATTGTCCTGTTTACTTGCGGTGTGACTAGAGCCATTCACCTGGAACTTGCGTTTGATATGACAACAAATTCTTTTTTGATGGCATTCAGAAGATTCACAGCTAGACGAGGAAATCCCAAAATTATTTATTCTGACAACGCAAAAACCTTCAAAAAGGCCAAAGGTGAACTCGAAATTTTATACAACATACTGACAGACAAAGTATTTTTAAATTTTATTACAAAAGAGAGAATTATATGGAAGAATATTATAGAAAGAGCAGCATGGTGGGGAGGCTTCTATGAGCGACTAGTAAAGTCAGTCAAAGACTGTTTGAGAAAAGTAATTGGTAGAGCACTCTTAAGTTATGATGAATTAGCAACTCTGTTGACAGAAGTGGAAGCAGTTTTGAATACGCAACCACTGACGTATGTATATAGCGACAACGATGAACCAGAACCTCTTACTCCAATGCACTTTTTAAATTTTGGAAAAGAACTTTCATTTCCTATTAATTTTTTTGAAATAATTGAAGATTGTTCAAAGAGATCAACACTGCTGAAAAGAAAAAAATATCAATCTTTACTATTGAAACAATTGTGGGCCAAATGGAAAAAACAATATTTGATGGATTTGAAAACAGCTCATTCCTTGAAAAATCCTAATGCCCATACGCCACTGAAGGTGGGCGATGTTGTTTTAATTCAAGATGACGCAAAAAATAAGTTTCTTTGGAAACTTGGTAAGATTCAGACTGCCATTCCTGGAAGAGATGGCAATATTCGTTCATACGAAATAAAAACAGCGAGTGGGATCTTAAAAAGATCCATACAGCACTTGTATCCCTTTGAAATACAAAATGACTAACAAATGACTTTTTGCAGACTTTTTATAAACATTCATAAACTTTTATAGACATTTATTTAGTTTGTTTTTTCTGCATTTAGGACTCTAAATATTTTCTTTCTCTTTTTTAATTTTTAGTCTTATTTGAATCTTTTTGAATTTTGGTATAAGTATATGATTTAACTGAAAAAAAAAAAAAAAAAAAAAATGTGTGTGTTATTTAGCTGTCATTATTTTTACTTTGTTTGAATTTAAAGTGTTTTATTTAAAATTTATTGATATTTTGAATTTGACTAATTAAGTGATTAATTAGATATTGTTTGAATTCTTATATTTAGTATTTTGTATTCGAATTTTAAAAATTGTATTAGATTACTGAACCACTGATATGAAAAATTGAATTTTTGTGATTTTATGATGGAATTTTGATTTGTGAATTCTTAAGAGTTCAGGTGGGGAGTGTGAAGAGAAACTTTTTCTCTGCTCCCATAGCAACGAAGGACGCGCGATGCACGCGCATCCTACCTTAGAATGCGACTTCATTATTATGGCTGGAATGATACGAAGAGATGTTTTGATTTCAAAAGCATGATCGCTGTAATTTTTTTACAGTTTGTTGATGAGGCTAAACCTCCCTTTTTCGAAAAACCAGATTAAGTATTTGATAATACTTATTGTAAATATGTATAGAACCATGTATCTGTAAATATTCATTAAATATTTCAAGAAAAGAATCCAGAAAGCACCTCCTTCATTGATTCTATGTTCGAATGATTTGAAATTTTCCTCACTTGCATTATTATGTTATTTTGGAGGTAAAGGGGAAATAAAGAGGAATTAAATTAATAAAAATTAAATTTATATTGTATTTAAAAAAATACTTAATAGTGGATCACTGTGCCCCAGTGTACCCCACTTTTGGGGCACACTGGTCCACTTTATGAACATATACAATTTTTTTTTTTTTTTTTTTTTATGTAATTGAAATTGAAACTATGTTCTGAAAAAGTTCTGAGGAATGTAAAAATGTTTAAGCACTGTTCAAGAACATTTTCAGGTAGAATAGACTTTTCATTAAAGAGGAAAAAAATGTAAACTGCAAAAGTGGTCCACTGTGCCCCTACTGTATCAAAATTTTTGTGTGTCCCTGTAAACGAATGAGAAATGTTATGCATTATATTCTACAAGAAGTAACTTGTAGCAAACCTCAGTAACGTATAGCAATAGAAAGTTTGCCCCAGGTACCGTTTTCTCTTCGCACGCTGCTGGTTTCTGATATAAATTAGTGCTGATTAGTTTTTGGTGCAAATCACCCAACAGATGGCACTGCTATGCTGCATTTTTTATGATTTCTGCAATAGCTATATCTCAAGACCTAATCCACAAATTTGCACAAAACTTCAGATTCATTTAGTCCCTGATATAACTTGGTGCTGATTAGTTTTTGGTGTAAATCGCCCAACAGATGGCACTGCTGTGCTGCTTCTTTCATGATTTCCGTAATAGCTCTATCTCAAGAACTAATACATGGATTTTCATAAAACTTCAGATTCACTTAGTCCCTCATATAAATTGGT
Organism: Maratus speciosus; assembly: GCA_963932465.1. NCBI lineage: Eukaryota > Metazoa > Arthropoda > Arachnida > Araneae > Salticidae > Maratus > Maratus speciosus. The sequence goes on from OZ010798.1 coordinate 468,829,617, forward strand.
GCTGATTACTTTTTGGTGTAAATTGCCTAACAGGTGACACTGCTATGGTGCATTATTCATGATTTCTGCAATTGGTACATCTCAAGAACTAATGTACAGATTTTCATCAAACTTCAAATTCAGTTATATCTTGATAAAATTTGGCACTGACTGTGTTTTGGTGTAATTGTGCAGCTAGAGTGCATTTTTCACGATAGCTCTATCTCAATAACTAATGTGCAGAATTTAATAAAACTTCATATTATGTTACACTTTCACAGATCCTTTAGAATCCTCATGATAGACATAGATTCTCATTTAATTTTCACATGGTTATGGCGAATTTTGAAGTATTAACATGTATCAGATAGGAGAAAGTTTTGGGATTGGCACATCTGACTAGTTTGTAGCGACGACTGACAAAAAACAGGTTATCTGCATCTAAATAAAGTTCATATTTATGTTTTACTGTGTGAAGACATTTATGGAGATTACTTTGAAATTAAAGTAATTTTATAATGCAAACAAAACTTTTAATTATGAATATGGAAATGAACAGAAATTAGCTATTCACTACTGATATTACATTAGCAACTAAGTTATTACACTAAACACACAAATGCAAGATATATGAAATTAATCTCTCTGCCAGCCTGTCCATCCAAACACATTTTAAATTCTTTAACAGGGTTCGTACACATTTCTTTAAATAAAAATCAAGGCCTTTTAAGGTCTTTCAAGAACAAAACGAAAAAAATGTAAGGACCTACAAATTAAATAAACTAATAAATTATAATATGCATTTTTTTGATAAGGGATGGTGCATATTATAATGTTATCTACTTTTTGGTAATTTTGAACACCCTCCCCCCCCCTTACGATATCATCCCTCGAATTTAAATTATGTATGCTTGGTAAGGGGAGAGGGAGAAAAATGGGGAAGCAAAATTTTGAGAGGGTGAAATTCAGATTTAATGAAATGAATTGTTAATGAAATTTAGGACTGATTATTTATTCACTATAAAATAACAAATAGAGTAGAAAAAGTTTACAAAAATTAAGTTTTAAAGATTTTAAACTTTGGTATTGTGGAGGGGGGAGAAAAGGGGGGGGAAGTGAAATTTTAGAAGAAGTGGGGGTGGGAGGGTGGGCAAGGGGTATTAAGATTTATTTTTAAATCAGAAATTCAAAGAAATGCAGAAGAGTTTCACCCCTAATTAAGAAATAATACGAGAGTAACAATAAATACTTCAGGATTTTTTGCAGATTTTGCATGAAAATAAGTACGGCTTAGATGCCGTATGTTCCCTCCGCCGTTGTTGTTTTGAAATGTTTGGCGATTTTTTGTTGACGTGTTGACGGTGGTTATGGATATGGCAACCTCGATATGTTGAATGTCTTGTGACGTGTCGTTCTGCCAACCGAGAAGTTAATGTTGGAATATTGTGAATGTATTTTGATATCGTAGTTCTGCCTTTTTATTTTTATGTGAAATTTATTGAATGTATTTGATTAACTATGTTTTCTGTAGTCCGTTTAAACGCTGTTGTTAAAATAATTAGGAAATATGAAGAAATTTTGACAAGAAAAGAAGGTTTGTTTATAGTTTGTGAATACGTATTGATAAGCCTATTTAGGAAAATGTCGGCGATAATATTTCGAGCTGGATCTTTCAAGAAAGCAGATGTTTGTTAAGGTATGTTGATAATTTTATGTATTTTACTGCTTTTGAGTTTTTTACATTTTGTGATTGCTAGAAAGCGAGAATTGCTGAATTTTGAGAATTCTATATTGCGAGAAATGCTGAATTCGGCGATGTTTTTTTTCTGAAAATGTGCGCGAAGTGCACATACAACGATTGCTGGTTGCCATTTTAGCGAATTTTGTTTTTTATGTGTATTTTTGCTTTAAAAGTTTTTTATATTTTGAGATTGCTAGAAAGCGAAAACTGCTGAATTTTGAGAATGCTATATCGCGAGAAATGCTGAATTCGGTGATGTTTTTTTTCCTGAAAATGTGCACGAAGCGCACATACAACGATTACTGGTTGCCATTTTAGCGAATTTTGTTTTTTATGTGTATTTTTGCTTTAAAAGTTTTTATATTATGAGATTGCTAGAAAGCGAAAACTGCTGAATTTTGAGAATGCTACACCTCGAGAAGTGTTGAATGCAGTGATGTTTTTTTTCGGAAAATGTGCGCGAAGCGCACATACAAGGATTACTGGTTGCCATTTTAGCGAATTTTGTTTATTATTTACATTTTATTTTCGTTAAGCCAAACATGCGTATAAACCGGTGCTTGGCGACATTTACTACTTGGCGGAAAAAGGGTTTTCACGCCAAGAAAATTCCAAGATGGCGGCCGGGGGGAACTTATGACATCTGTTCCATAAGTACTTTTACGCACCAAAAATTCCTTTTGAAAAATGTAAGCACTTTTAAGGACTTTCAAAAACCGTACAAACCCTGTTTAAGATGCTTTTAATCCAAGAAATCTTAATTTGTTATTATGGTGGATTACAATGTGTTTCCACCAAATGGATGGATTAACTATAAAAGATCACTGAGATTACAGACGATTACAAATAAATATATAATGTTAAAAACATGTAAAAAGGATGCTTCGGATTTCATAGAATCCCTCATTAGAAAATCTAAAATTCATAAAAAGTTGTAAAAAATCAACTCTCAGAAAACTTTGCATCAGACAGTCAAAGTGAAAGTTGTAGTTATATTAGCACTGAGTGTTCTGTTGGAATCGATCCAGCTTCATTAATAGTTAAATTGAAAAAATTCTGGTTTACCATGCTTCTAGGAAAGTTAGATTTCTATAGTTGTTACAATTTGATCCGATTACAAAAGATTTTGCAAAATTTGGGAAAGGGTCAGTCCTTAAGGCATGGTCCACAATGGATTTTAAATTTTTATTTTCGAATGCATGCTTATGCTCCTTGAGTCTGAAGAGGGATTCTATGGAATTCAAAACATCCTTTTAAAATATTTTTTTAACATTCTATAAACAGTGGAACTCCCATTAGTGTAGACTTCTAAAGGGAGGCAATTTTTTCTCCACACTAACCGATACCCTTACAATTAATTAGAATAAGATATGGAAATGAAATTGCCCACATTAAACAGAGGTACTTCTTAAGCTCCACATATCGTTCTACTTGCACTATCTTTGTTCTAGTCAAGCAGCGCTTTATTGTGGTTACATTGCTTTTTTCATCGTTAATGGCTTTATAAGTGCTGGATGTCCAGCGAAAAGGGAGTCTTTCCTTGAGGTTGATCTTCTAATCTCCTTATCTACTGACCAAAGAAGATGCATTAACGAGAGTTCACTGTAATTGTAATTGCCTATAATCTCAATGATCTTTTACAGTTATGTTATGAGTATGTTCAGACAGAGTAGTACTATTCTTTACATCAGGGATGCAGAAAATGTTTTTACTCCCACATTTCTCCCAATCCATTTGAAAATTTGCCCAAAATTTTACAATGTGGTTTACATAAATTCTGTATTACTGTAGGCATAGAATTTTTTTTTTTTTTTTTTCCAAAATTTCACAACTTATGCTTAAGTACTGTAGAAGATCTTTATAACGCAATTCTCCATATAACGTACAACTTCTCGGATGTACACAATGAATTTTGCAGTTAAAAAGCACCTGAATTCCCACATTATAAAAAATTGCTACTCTCTAGAAAACTAAATTTCATACATTAATTCAACTTTATCCTTTTAATTTAGAACTTTTTAAAGAAAAAAAAATTGCTATTATTACACTAAACATTTTTTAAAATGAGTAATATAATGAATGATTTGGGAAATGGTACATTTGGACCATGTTTATAAAGTATATTTAACAATGTGTGGAATGACCTATATAATGTAAAAATTTATAATCTGGATAACCCCCGGTGACAAGGAATGCAGTATAATGTATTTTGATATGTTTCAGACATATCTGGGTATATTTACAAGGCAAATTGGTACTACTTAGTTATCCCGTCGACCAATTTCGTCAAACCACTCGCCAAATTATACAAATTGATATAATTTCTATTTTAAATAACGAATGAACAAATAAATTACTATAACATTAATAAAAATACAAATAAAACGTCGAAATAAAAATCACTTGATGATGTAAACACGCATAACTTGCTTAAAGTCAAGTGAATGTGACATTTACGATCAACCATTACTGACATTTAAGCTTATAATTTGGCGATAGATTTTTGGTCAATGGGATAACTAAGTAGTACCGGCAAATTTAATGATGTGTGAAATGTGATCTATATAATACAATATAATGCACAACCTTGCGTTTCTACTGTATATATGGTACATATTATTCTGAGATTGATTTTGTGAAGGTTGCCATATGGATCTTTCTATTTGTAGTGAATTTTTTTCTATCTCGGGGAATTATGTAATTCACTGTTAAAATAGCAGCCAATCGTATATTTTTCTGCAAAATTTCCCTTGATCCTAGATCGCCAGATCAGACATTCTGCACCCCTGGTTTGCATCAAATATCAAATGTATGAACTTGGAACAATTTTGCAACGAGCAAGTTCGCTGACAGTCCAGAGATTGGAAGCACGAAGGGCACAGTATAAAAATAAAAATTGAACTAACTTGTCAACTAATGTTCTAATAACGGCAAGAGTTTCCAGAACTAATTTGTCAACAGCAGACGACATCGATCCAATCAAGTCCCATGTTTGCTGCACAGGATCACAGTGTTCTAGTTGCTGATGAGCATTAGAAAGATCTGTTGCAGTTAATAATGAATTCACAGATGAACGGGGCATAGGTCTCGTAAAAGTCTCCTCATCAGACTCAGACTGTCGTTCTTTACAAACACAAAGACCCATGCTTTTTACAGTCTCTTATTGTTTACATGGTTGAGTCAAGTCGTTAAAGGAACAACTGAAAAACAATTTGAATCTAAAGTCTTATCACATACATTTACATTCTCAGATGATTCAACTACATCCATAGTTTTTATGTGTAAAAAATGCAATCTTCAGTATTCATAAATATACTTCAAACAGATATATCATATCCATGAAGGAACTTTATGAACACCTATAAAAGAAAAAATATATTCAGAAAAGAAAAATTAAAACTTTATTCATATGCAATATAAATCAGGAAAATGAAAAGTACTTTTATGTTAACCGGGAGACGGTGATAAATCGCCAAATACTATTATTCCTATATTATAATCACATTCATTTCATTTAAAATATAAATCTTTCACTCATTTCATTTAAAATACATACCTTTCGCTTTCATTTTAAATACTAAATAGAAACAAATTTTAAGAAATAATACCTAATAAATACGATTTTTTTTTTTTTTTCTTGTATTTCACTTCAGCTTGTTCAAAGTTGAATTGTCTTTTTGTACTTTATGGGTGGGAGGCAGATAAGAGAATCACCTAAAGGGCAAAATTAGTGCCAACCACTGGCCTACTAAATGCAAAAAAAAAAGTGCTTAGTAAAAAATTTTCTGACAGCAGCACCTTTCCCACAATGAAAGAATACATTTTCATTCATATTCATCCCATTAATACTACTTCCACTGGTTTATGTTAATAGTATTAACATATTTGGCCTATTTAATTTTAGAATAATGCTAATAGAAATCTTAACAAAAGTTTATTATTTAGCCCTTTTAAATAAAAAAAAAAAGTGGCCATTTATAAAACTGCTGCTACTGGCCGCTGCTCACTAATGAAACTTGCCAGTTTTGCCTTTTAGAATCAGCCATTTCACGATGAGGTGGAGATTTCATCATTTAAAAAAAAAAAAAAAGCAATTTAATAAATTACAACGACCATTTGGAAAATGATTTTTTCAAAGACTAAAATTTAAGACATAAAAAATTGCACGGAGTTGATCCTACATTACGTACACCATGAATTAAACATTAATAGTGTTATTACGTGTAAAAATTGCAAGCGACAAAAATCGCCTGTGACTCGTCAGATTTCCTGAAACTTACGTATTATTCACCTGAAACTTACGTATTATCCAAGCATTTCATTGGCTGTTCGGGAAAAGGCTTTTCCATCGTCAGATTTCTTGGAAATCTGACGACCAATTTTAAATGAAATTTCATTCTTAAACTTCTAAACATCCCACAATATTCCTTTTTACACCGTCGTATAGAGAAAAAAATGTACTTTTAAATGCAATTTGTTTGAAAGCTGTATCTCAATTTGTTTCTGAGTTATTATTATTATTTTTTTTTTTTTTTTTTTTTTTTTTTTGCAGTTTTTATTACTTTTTTGTCATAGTGGCAACAGAAGTATCCATCTCTGTTGAAAGTAAAGGGAAATACAGATTACTGTATAGACCAATCACAAAATGAATAAAATGCGGAATTAGACTAATAAAACTCTTAAGATATTTTTTTGATTTCCTACCCTGACCAAGGACAATAACCATTTTTGCAAATGGTTAATAAGACTTGTATATTAATAGCTCATTACAGGAGGACATTATAGAGTTTGTGTGTGTGTGTGGGGGGGCAGAGATGAGATTGACCAAAAAGCAAAATAGCTGAAAACTGCGTGAACGACATTTGAACAATGACAGTTATGAATTTCAAGCGCAACAAATATAATTGCTATTAATATATAATTTACATACAATTTAGCTTTGCGTAAATTAAAAATAAATTATTTACACAAATTAGGCAGAAATTATTTACTTACTCTAATGAAAAGTTTATTTTACCAAGATACAGAACATTAATGTGAAATTTGCGTTTTTTGTGCGATTATTAAACGAAATTTGCCATTTTTTTAGAGATCTTTTGATGAAATTTACCCTTTTTTAGAGATCTTTTGACGGAAATTGTCGTTTTTTCTTGATCTTTTGACAGAAATTGCCTTTTTTCTTGATCTTTTGACAGAAATTGCCTTTTTTCTTGATCTTTTGATGGAAATTGCCATTTTTCACTATATTTTGACAAAATTTGCCATTTTTTCTCAATTTTTTTTGATGGAAATTGCCTTATTTTCGTGATTTTTTTTATGGAAATTGCCTTTTTTTCGCGATCCTTTGACGCATATTGCCTTTTTTGCTATATTTTGATGGAAATTGTCGTTTTTTCGCGATTCTGTGACGGAAATTGCCGTTTTTTTGCAATCTTTTGACAAAATTGTCGTGTTTTAGCGATCTTTTAACAAAAATTGCAGTTTTTTCGTGATCTTTTGATGAAAATTGCCGTTTTTTCGCGATCCTTTGAAGAAATTGACAATTTTTCTTTCAACGATTGACGAAATTGATTTTTTTGTTGTGGCCTTTGTTTAAATTCGCGATAAATTTTACGTCTGAGTTTTCAGATTTACAACCGATTTTTTTTTTAATTTTCGGAAATGACTGCCTTAATTCTTGGACTTTTCGGAACAGAATCCTCCCTGGTTCAGTGATCGCGATGAAATAGGATAACCACCGCACGCGATAAAAGACTTCTCGTAGTTGAAGTGTTGAAATATAAGCATATTTTGATGTGGATTAAAATCATTTCATCATTCTTTTTTTATTTAAACGAATAAAAAACGGATATCCGCATGAAATAAATTCTTGAAAAATGAGAAATTATAAGTCGAAAAAATGGCAATAAAGCGAAAATTTGAAAAAAAAAAAATCGGAAATAAAAAATGACAAAAAAGCTGAAAACCGCGGATCCGTGGAAAAATCTCATGCCTTGGGGGGGGGCTTACTTTCGAGAAGAGGGAGGACTTACACTCAGGATTTTATGGTGATATATTTTTTAATGATAAATAAAATACAACAAAAGGGGTAGAGACACTGAGTTAAAGTGCTGAAAACTTTACAAGGGAAAAATTCTTTATTTTCAGGACATGAAATTTGCATGTAAATTTAAAATGACTCCTCTATAAAAAAGAAGTACCAAAATGTTACATAATTACAAAAACAATCCCACAAACTCTTACAGTAACACAAATTGAGGTATTTCATATACAACACATTCAACAGAAAATACTTTTTATCATTACTGAGAAATTATCTTATTTATTATCATTGCACTCTGGATGGATTTTTATCATAGAGATATAAAATTTTAAATTTCTTCATAATATCAAATCAAATCTGATCATTATTTAAAAAAAAATAAAATAATAAAACATAGTTGATATCATATTTGTTTATGAAATGTAAAAAAAAGAAAAATTTGTCATAAATGGGAGCTTCTGCATGCAATAAAAAGAAAAAGGTACTTGCTTACATTTAAGGATGCACTGAATATTCGGTTAGGTCGAATATCAAACTATTTGGTATGCCGAATATCAAAATATTCAGCCAGACTGAACATTTAAAAGACCTTTTTAAAAAATATTTTTAAGAATCTTAAAACTACTACTATTTTAACTGTCAATTAATAATTAGAAATAGAATTACATTTAAATAAAAGAGAATGCTTTTATTCATATTTTAATGCATTTTTTATTTGCTATTTGAAAAGTATCATGTAAGAAAATTAAACAATAATGATGATTAAGTAAAATAATGCTATAAGAAGTGATAAAATATCTTTATTAAGATTGACGATCGTTTCCTTGCACCAACGGCGACATTTTCAAAATCATTCACAATAGAAAATATTTTCACATAATTTTAAAAACAATAAACATAGTAAACAATGTCACGAGAAATGATGCTTAATGAAAAACATTGCAAACATAAAATTAAATTAGCTATTTGTGAGTGTGGTATGCCACAAATAGCATGGTAACTACGCTCACAAATAGCTCATTTAATTTTATGTTTGCAATGTTTTTCATTAAGCATCATGTTTCGTGACATTGTTTACTGTGTTTATTGTCTCTCTATTCTAAAAAAAAGTAACTACCGCTGTCACCGCCGCCGCCGCCGCCGGTTTTGATTTTTTTGTGACCGGAGGCCTTTCTTTGTTAATATTAACAAAAATAATGCATACAAAAATATGAAAATCGGTGGTTTTATACAGAAATGTTTGATAAACACGCTGATGCAGACAGTTTTCAAATCGAAGAATTATTTTAAGAGTTATTTAATGCTAAAGTTGGACAAAATCGCTCCACTAAAAAAGTTTTATAGCAGCAAAAACTATACATGGCAGTGTAATCATTTTTTGATCATTTTATGCGTTAGAATTTGTCGGAGTGCAGATTGCATTAATTTTTTTATTTTGACTCATTTTTTCAGGTTTTATTTGTATTTTAAATTCAAATTTTCAGCATTTCTAGAGATATTTTTTACAGATTTCAGAAAATTGTACTAATTTAAACTGTTGCCAACTGTATAAAAAGCACAAGCAATAATGTTTGCTTCAAATTAAAAATTTATTTACACGTGACTATTATAAACAGGAAGAAAACTTTCAAATTAGAATTAAATAATTACGTATAAAAAGCAGGAACTTATTAAAAATTACGCCATAAAAAGTATACACGTGAATTTTAAAAGAGAAAGGATATTGTAAAATAATAAATTCATTAACATGCGTCTTAGGAGAAATTACGTCATATTTACGTCACATTATAGTTATTACATAAAATGAACACAAAATAATATTGCAAAAAAGTTTAAATTTAGAAAATGCGCTAGACATTTATTTGATATTTTGAGAATTAATTTAAAATGTCTCATTTAAAATAACTTTCTTTTCGATTTGTTAAAAAATACCCGGAGACAAAGACTCTCTTTACTTAATTCTTTTTATATTAGCTTATTTTCAAATGTTGTTACACGTGTCATACGTCATCAAGTTATTTTTATTTCGACGTTTTATTTGTGTTTTTATTAATGTTGTACGAATTTATTTGTTCTTTCGTTAAAAAAAATTATATCAATTTGTATAATTTGGCGATTTATATAATTTGGCGAAATTGGTCGACAGGATAATCAAGTAGTACCGCAGCGGATTTGGCGTTAAAATTCCCCAATCAAAGAGAAATGAATAGAAATTCGTTTATAGGGAGATCGCCACTGTTTTTTAAAATTATAATTCAATCTTTCGAAATCTTTTTAAAGCCGATCAAATTAGCGTGCATTTAGAGTCTGCGGTGTCTGGACGGGGGTTGGCGAGCGTAGCTCGTAGGGGGCCGAGCCCCCTAGTTTTTTAAATTATGTGAAAATATTTTCTATCATGAATGATTTTGAAAATGTCGCCGTTGGTGCGACGAAACTATCGTCAATCTTAATAAAGATATTTTATCACTTTTTATAGCATTATTTTACTTAATCTGTTTATAAGTGATTTTTATACATGTTTTAATAATGATGATTTTAGTCCCTTCCTGACAAACAGTATATATATGGCTGTACAATTTTTCATCCAATTCCTTCAAAATTTCTCTTTAATTTTAGAATATAAGAAAATTTTATTCATTTGCTTTAATTCAGAGATGAATCCATGAAATTTAAAATTTTATCAATTCAAGAAGCTTTAAAGCTAATAAGAAAATTTTATTCATTTATTTTAATTCAGAGAGGAATCCGTAAAATTTAAAATTTTATCAATTCAAGAAGCTTTAAAGCTATCTTCTTCTTAAATAACAATTCAAAGCATAATTTTTTTAAATGTAGAATTTACTTGTAAAAAGATCTTGTTTATCAATATAGAAAGTACGTGTTAAATATTATGTAAAATTGTTTTAAAATTTAACTTTTTAATACTTTCAAATTCTGAAACTTAAAAGTAATCAGCAAGACAAATATTCGGTACTCAGCTTGATAATCAGTATTCAGCTAGCCGAATATTCGGTATTCTGTTTACCTGTTAACCGAATATTTGACCAAAAGCACTATTCGGTGCATCCCTACTTATATTTCCACCAGCCATTTTTAGTGCCAAAATCTGTCACCAAATGGCCAAACAATATGACTTAACTTTAACGACAGATAAACATGATTAGTGTTCACTCTAGAAAGAAAAAGGGCAGTGTGCTATTCACTAAAAATAGCACTAATGAAGCAGAAAAGGGCACTATTGCAAGAAAAAATATATTATTGCCTTTAGTTTAGAAAAAAGAAAGAGGGAAAATATGTAATTTTTAGGTATGATAAATAAAGTAACATTAATTTTGAATTATTTTATGGGCTGAATCCCAAAACAGCCGAGATACTTGGCATCGTTCAATTTGACGAGGCGATAAATGAATCTTTTTTGTTACCAGTTCATTTTGTAAATTCTTTCCACGCCTACAGTGGTCTGATCCTGAATTTGGATTGGTTGATTTCTTGTGTATTGGATGGCTACGCCTACCTTTGACAACTCAACTCTGCATGTTTTGTAATTTGTGTACAACGAGGTGTAGAAGGAAGACATTTTGTAATTGTAAAATTAAGTGACGGTAAGGCAAAAGTTTGTTATTGTTAATATTTTTTGCTGTTTTTAGTTGTAAAATTTGAAAGTTAAAGTACCTGTGTAATTTAGTTTGGAATTGTGAGTATTTGTTCATTTTTTTTGCTGAAAAGTTAAATGAAGTTTATCAACGACTGGAAATTTACGAAATTATGGCAATTCAACATTTTATAGAGTTGGTTTTCAAGAAAGGAGATATTTGTTAAGGCATGTTAATAATTTTATGGATTTTTTTATTATAGTGTTTTATATTAGCCGTTTATTGTATATTTCTCATGTATGCTGGCCTTACGAGTTTTGTCCATTTTGATAGTGCTACGCAGTGACAACTGCTGAATTTTGAGATTGCTACGCAGTGAGAACTGCTGAATTTTTAAATTGCTACACAGCGAGAACTGCTGAATTTTGAGATTGCTACGCAGCAAGAATGGCTGAATTTTGAGATTGCTACAAACTGAGAACTGCTGAATCCAGTGATGTTTTTTTTTCAGTTAAAGAACGCGAAGCGTTCATACAATGTTCACTGATTGCCGCTTTAACGAGTTTCCTGTGTTTTTCAGATTGCTGCAGAACTAAGTTGCTTGTCAGAAAAGTTGCCAAATGGGGTGTCTCGGCTGTTATGGGAATCTGCCATTTTATGATATAAAAATATTAAAATACAACATGATTGAATGATGGATTCTGATCGCATACCAAAAGCTGCCTTGAATTATAAACCAAGGGAGAAAAGAGACAGAGGAAGGCCACAAAGGAGATGGACGCAGGAACAGGCTTATAGCCTTAAACCATGTTAGATGTAAATTTCCAACTGGACGAAAAATGTCCGGACCAGGATTCGAACCCGGGACCTCCTGGCTGAAGCCGCCAGTGCTCTGCCATCTGAGCTATCCCGGACGATTCTGGTCGAACTCTTTCACCCAGCTAACCTTGATGATTACAGCATCTGGTCTGAAACCTGATTCAGCTCAACAGAATAAATCTCAGGTAATGGGACTCCAGAAATCGCTGGATACGAAATTACACTAGATTAATTTTAACACAATTATAGAAAATCAAATTAAAATTAATAGTTAAAATTAATCTAGTGTAATTTCGTATCCAGCGATTTCTGGAGTTCCATTACCTGAGATTTATTCTGTTGAGCTGAACCAGGTTTCAGACCAGATGCTGTAATCATCAAGGTTACCTGGGTGAAAGAGTTCGACCAGAATCGTCCGGGATAGCTCATATGGCAGAGCACTGGCGGCTTCAGCCAGGAGGTCCCGGGTTTGAATCCTGGTCCGGACATTTTCCGCCCAGTTGGAAATTTACATCTAATATGATTTGTTTACCAATTAGAATAATTGTGTTAAAATTAATCTAGCCTTAAACCATGTTTGGGATGATGATGAAAAGCATTTCAAAATTAATGTTACTTTACTTATAATTCCTAAAAATTGCATATTTTTCTCTTTCTGTTAATATTAGGAAACACAATAATACATTTTCATTCAAATTAACACCCTTTTCTACTGAGCTAGTGCATTTTTTTCTTCTAGAGCAAACACTATAATCTTAAAATATGATGCATCAACACCAATAATCCATAGAATCAAAACATTATGATTCAGTACAAATAAGTTACCCGTAATTTACTCAACCCGTCGACATCAGAACATATACCTACTCATAAAATATTTTCTAGATTTTATGTTACTCTGATCAATTTTTGGTGTCAGATACAAGTGCGAATAGTTAACAAAATCCAACAATGTCATTTAACGCAAATAATGATAAAAATTTGTATTGAATTGTATTTGCGATCGCCATGTTTTGATGCTATGCATTATTGGGATTAAACAACATCGTTTGGCAAAATACTTTGTTTACATGGGAAAGCAAACAAGTGACAACAAAATTGCACTTCAAATAGGAGCGTGCAAAATTCAGCACTATATTCATAACATGATAAATAACATATTAGCACATCATTTACTATCTGTATATTAGTTTCTTTTTCTAACGTTCTTTAAAACATTTTGATTGCTTTAGTAGCAGCGAGCTTAATTTGAGAGTAAAATATTGTAAGTCTCACAAACAATACCGACAGAAATATTCAATATATGTGGGGAGTGACACTTTTTAAAAATTTGAAGCAATATCAAGAATTAAATGTATAAATAAATAAGCATATTTACAGGTTTCTGTAGAACTTAGCCTTTAATTTCAGTAGCAATAAACACTACTTTAAGAGTTATAAATATCTTAATTTGGATAATTCTTGCTTACAATTTCATTAACGAAACAAAAATTTAAGAGACACCACAAAAACAGACTAGATTAAAAAATTAAAATAGCAAGTATGTTGTGTTGCCAAATAAAATTTTAATTTACGTTTTTTATTGAATATTTTTTATTTTATTGCAATGTCTGTTATGAATAAATAAATATTGAAAAGATAAAATTTTTCATTGCACAACTAATGAATTTTGTAGCTCGACTGAGAAAATTGTCATGAGATCTGAAATAGTGTGAAATAGTTCATTTCTTTTTAGTAGGATGATAACAACACAACATTATCGGTATCGTAGCAGACGATTCCATTCCATATGTAAATATTTTGAAAACGGGTGTATAAGACAAAAACGCATGGTTTTGTCGTAAAGAAGCATTTTATTTATATATCTACGTTTTTTAATTTTGCAGTTTCATTATTTTCCTTTTAAATTGACTTTTTCTTCAAACTACAATTTCATTTTAACTTTGTTTCGGAGTCTTGAATGTCAATTACAATAATAACTAATTTATTTTAACTATGTCTCAATGTTTACTTTTGTCACATAAATTATCCACTCATTTATCTTTTCGTATGAAAAGAAGTATTCAAAAATGCATATTATTGTTCCGATCTTCAGGAACATTGTCCTCGCCGAAAAGTGTAAATACAAACGATCTTCAGAAAATACGGAACATAGGTATAATAGCTCACATTGATGCCGGGAAAACAACCACTACAGAGCGGATGTTATATTATTCTGGTTTAACTAATTTAATGGGAGAAGTTCATGATGGAAACACAGTAATGGATTATATGCCTCTTGAGAGAGAAAGGGGTATTACTATTTCGTCTGCAGCAATCACATTCTTTTGGAAAAAGCATAAAATAAATTTAATCGACACACCTGGACACGTAGACTTTACATTTGAAGTTGAGAGATCATTGGCAGTTTTAGAAGGAGCTGTAGTAATATTGGATTCTTCTGCTGGAGTTGAGGTACAAACTCTTAAAGTATGGAATCAAGCCAAAAGATATAAAGTACCATGTATAGTATACTTGAATAAAATGGACAAGCCCGCATCAGACATTGATATGTGTTTGACATCATTAATGAATAAACTGAAAATACAACCCTTGTTGTTACATATACCCATCGGATTAGGAAAGAACTTCACTGGTGTTATAGACATTTTAAAACTAAAGAAAATAGTTTGGAAAGACATGTCATCCAATGATGATGGCAGTAGTTTTAGTAATGAAGATCTTTCTCTAGATAAAGATAGAGATGTGTATCATCTAGCTCTAAGTAAAAGAGAAAAACTAATTGAATCTATTGCAGATATGGATGACACAATTGCAGATAAATACATTTGTCATGGGAGTGAAAATCTTAATAATGAAGAACTAGAAGCTGCATTGTATCGTATTACAGTAAAAGGCTTAGCTGTCCCTGTTTTATGTGGCAGCTCTTATAAGAATATGTGTGTTCAGTTATTAATGGATGCCATTTTGACCTATTTACCTGCACCTATAGAAAGAATGAAATATTTAGGCTGTGCAGAGAATGATTTGTTTGCTTATGCTTTCAAAATAATTCACAATAAACAAAAAGAACCTTTGACTTTTCTGAGACTATATTCTGGTTCTTTGAAAACAGGTCAAAAAATATATAATTCAAATAGAGACTGTAATGAAAAAATTCACAAACTTACTGTTGCGTATGCTGATGATTTCAAAGAAGTACCTTCCGTTACATCTGGAAATATTGCTGTTGTTTCAGGATTGAAAGATGCTATCACGGGTGATTTATTGTTTTCATCTGCGTCAGTTGCTAACACTGTAAAAAGTGCTTTAATGAAAAACAAATCATATTGTGAGAATTTTTCTATTGATGTACCTAATCCAGTGTTTTTTTGTACTGTCGAACCTCCATCTGTAGGTTTTCAAAAACGCTTGGATTCTGCTCTTCATTGTTTACAGCGAGAAGATCCAACATTTCGTGTTGAATTTGATGAAGCTCTCGGACAAACTATAATCATGGGAATGGGAGAGCTACACATCGATGTTATTAAAGAAAGAATAAAAACTGAATATGGTATCGATGCATATTTAGGACCTTTGTTAGTAGCTTACAGGGAAACTATAGAAGAAGAAATTACTTTCACCCACTTATTAGATAAAGTTATTGCTGGTAGTAAAAATTACGTCAAAATCATGTTAAAACTGTATCCTGTAAACGAGACAGAAACATTCAAAGAAGTAAAAGTAATTGTGACCAAGGAAAATGATCTTGGTAAATTAAGACTGGATTATTTGAAAGCAATAAATTCTGGAATAAAAAATGCACTTAATAACGGTCCTTTAATAAGTTTTCCAGTTATTGGATTAGCAGTTAACTTAATGTGGTTTGAAACAAGTAAAAGTACTTCCCATTCCGTAATAGCAGCAGCTGCTTCACAGTGCGTTACAGCAGCTTTGAAAAAAACAAAAATATACCTGTTAGAGCCTGTGATGAACCTATCCATTATTGTAGATAAAGGTTATGCAGGAAAAGTTTTAAATGACCTGTCTCAAAAAAGAAGTCAAATACTGAATATGGAAGTAAGGCAAGACGTAGAGATTATTGAATCACTCACTCCCCTTTCTGAACTAAAAGGATATTCTTCTAATTTGAGAGCTATAACATCTGGTACTTGCTCTTTTACAATGGAGTTTGATTCTTACAAAAAATTAGACCTGCACGAACAAGCAAGAGCTATACAAGAAATCACTGGATTTGCTCCATTATGACATATCAACATTTGAATTTAAGTGAAATATTTAAATAAAAAGTTTTAGTCAATTATTTAAATGTTCATTTTTTAGACTGTTTTTGTCAGGTTTCGATGATATATGAGGGGGCCACAACCATAGTAGACCACAAGTCTATTTAGACAAAAAATGAGATAGTCCATTTAGAGGGTGCATAAAGTCTGTTTTTTCCACTCCTACAGTGAACCAATCCTGTTTTCATATACTTTCTCAGATATGGCATCTGTTTACAGACTTAGTGGGAGTGAATAAAACAGATTTTATTCACCTTCTAAATGGGCTATCTCATTTTTTTTTTTTTTCAAAATGGACTTGGTCTACTATGGTTGTGGGCCCCTCATATATCAATCGATGTAATATCCAATACTAGTATTTTCAAAATATTGTGTATGATACAGTAGACTCCTCCAAATCCGCAACCCTAAAATTTGCTCATCATCACAGATGTAAACAATGAAACTTTCAGTTCAGATGTAGGGTCAGAATTAGAAACTTTTTTTAGCTTTATATCATTCATTCTGTACATATTTTAAATGCAATTCTCATTAATATGACTGAACTCATGCTTTTCCATGAAGGAAGTATAAATTTGTTTCTGAAAAAAAAAAAAATCAAGATATTGCTCATATATTTGGTAATCACAATCTTTTTACCAAATATATTTATGTATTAATCAAGCTTTTTTGGTTATAAAGTCTGGCTAAACATGATATAAAACTTTCTTATTTTATGATTTTGATGTGAATTAGTAGGGTACCTTTATAAGGCAAGTTGCACTGAAAAATTCAAGAAAAATGTATCTTTAACTTTATGGTGCATATTTAATTATACATTATTAATGATTTACTTGACATTTATTTATAATAATTTAAGTATTTTTAAAATCATCTTAATTTTTATTATTTTTAATAGTGTAAATATTCATTTTTCAATTGCTTTATAACATTCAAATTATGTTTAAAAAATGTAAACAAATCAATGATCAGAAATCCACAAAATTCTAAAATCTGCACAACCCCTGGTCCCAAGCAGTGCGGATTTTAGAGAGCCTACTGTATTGATATTTTCAGTTAAAACAAGTGTAAATGAATTTATTAACTGTTATTGATTGTGTCATTCTGTAGATAAAGAACTTTTGCTGTGGCAGTGACTTTTTTTAGTCACCCCACCCCCTCCAAAAAAAAATCCAAGCTTTACATTTAAAGCTGAATTTTAAAATTTAGAACCAATAATCATATGGGACAATATTTACTTTGAACAGGTATTAAAAGACAAATTTTCTAATTTAGATAAGTTATTTACAGCTTCGTTAGAAAGAAGCTTTTCTGGTTTTGTTTAATTTAAACTGCACAGCTGGTTAGGGGCAGGGGGTCTAGTGGAGACAGAGTCAAACCTAGCTTTTTTTTTCACCTGGGGTAAACGTGGAATTTTACACCCCCCCCCCCCCCCCTTCCTCCGCAAAGTAAATTTGCAAAGAGAAACTTACACAGCTTCTACTAGCCAACTTATTTTAAAATTTAAAATGTGTAACAATAAAATACGTAATCAGCTTTGTCAAATATTTATTCATTAAAATCTGGGAACCACTTTATACAGGTTTCCGTTTTAGCAGGTATAATTGTTGGTATTCTTTCTGTTGGAATCGTGTAGTTTTTTTTCATTTAAGGCAAGATTTCATTATAGAGAGATTTCATTTTTCCAGATTTCACTGTTGTAGTATTACAAATTATTACAATTGGGGCATTTTAAATCATAGTGATATGAGTCACATTGTCTCAAAAACCAGGATTTACTGTAGGCATAATAGTCAGGGACCGCGCTAAGAAATTAAGAGTATTAGCCAACACATTAGCCAAATTTAAAAAAATCATTAGCCAAATTTATCTATTATCAGCCAAAAGTATATTATGCGTATATTATATTATGTATACATATATATTACATATATATAATTGTTATCATTAGTCCTTTCAAACCTGAAGTAGGTTTATTAAATATAATATGTATAAGTAGCTTTTATAGTTTTTTTTTTCACGATCTTTTTCAAAATTTGTGCGGTTTTTCGCGACTTCTTGACGAAATTTATGGTTTTTCGTGGTCTTTTGGCAATGTTTTCGGTTTTTCGCGACCTTTTCACGAGGTTAGCTATTTTTGACGAAATTTGTGGGTTTTTTCGCGATCTTTTGACGAAATTTGTGGGGTTTTTTTGCTCTTTTTATGAAATTTGTGTTTTTTCGCAATCTTTTGACGAAATTTGCGTTTTTCTCGAGATCATTTGTCGATATTCGCGATTTTTCCGCAAACAATTGACAAAATTAATTTTTTTCGGCGACCATTTGTCGAAAACCGCGATATTTTTTATGTCCGAATTTTCGGATTGATGACCGATTTTTTTAAATTTTCGGAAATGAATGCCTTAAATTTTCTGAAAATTCGGAACAGAATCACCCCCTAATTGGCCGGCCGAGAAGAAGAGAAGGAATATAGACTGGAAATGCGGCCATACGCGAACTCGCACTAAAAAGAGTCTCAAAAAAATCATTCGCCAGCTTTTTCGCCATAATAATTTTTTTCTCGCCAATTTCACGATGTATTCGCATTTGGCGAATAGGCGAATGGTTAGCACGGCCCCTGACAATGAATCCCAGTACCGTAAAATATCTTCCTGTATTATCTACACCAGTTTTGTGGAATTAATACTTTTTCCTCTCTTCCTATTATAGATTGATATGTCTAGATATTTTCCTGAAACTAATGCTAATTTTTAAAATTATGTGTGACTCAAAACAACAACAAAATTATTAAGTTTTAACTTTTTATTTTGTGAATTTTTAACCGCTTTGTTTTTATTGTCCCAGGCAACTACCTGACCTCATTCCCTCTAAGGCCAGATATTGATGTAAAAAAGTAATTGTAAGAAAAGGAATGGGGTTATTCATTTTCTATCTTGTAGATTGTAGACGGATCTTTTTATCTATTTTACAATTTTAATGCACTTTACTCTGATTTTCTTTTTGATTTTTTGGCTAGAAAATACCTTTTACCCAAATTTCACACACACATATATATATATTGCATAAAACAACAAACCAAATCTTCATCTGGCACCCGGGTCACATGCCCCCCTCTCTCCCCCCCTAGTTTCGGCATTGAGTGGAGGGTATATAGAGTGCTTCTGTATTTCAAATATTGCTGTAGTGTATACTCTAGCCATGAATGTTCATGACTCTAGTGTATGCTCTCTAGGGCCTAAACTAAGGGGGTGCAGAGGGGGCATGTTCCCCGGGTGCAAAATGAAGGAATATACCTTTGGAATGGATCATTCTCTTCTGATGGACTGATGGCTTCCATTATTATGAAACAGTCATTATAAATTAGGGGTGCACAACTTTTTTGAGAGAAGGGCTACTTACAAAATTGTTTGGGTTGTCGAGGGCCACATCAGTAACACAGACAGGATTCTATATCGGGAGGTTGGGGGGAGGGGGGGCTAATAACTCTTTATTCTTAAGAAAAATTAAATTTTGTATATAAAAAATAAATAAATAGAAATAAGTAATTGTATGCAGGGCTTCTTCACATCTGTATTCATATCCATCTGTAACCATACAACACTATATGAAGACTAACTGTACTTTCTTGATAAATGGAAAATTTTGACAAAATTCACAGTTTTTTTTCCACGAGCGATTGAAGAATTTCGCGATATTTTTGTGATCAATTGACAAAAGTTTACATCAGTTGTCGAAATACGTGATTTTTTTTTTTTTTTTTTACCGCGACAGAGTGGCAAAATTCGCGATTTTTTCGCGCGATAAATTGACGATTTTTTAGCAGCCGATAACCGAAATTTGAGATTCTTCCGCGCCTGATTGGCAAATTTCGCGATTTTTTCGCCTTGATCAACGAAATTCGTGATTCTTAACTGACTGACGAAAATTGTATTTTTTTCCCGCGGAAAACTGACGAAATCAAGGTTTTTTTTTCTTGCGATAAACTGACGAAATTTGCGATTTTTCCGCGGCTGATCAACGAAATTTGCAATTTTCCGATACTAATCGACAAAATTCACTACTTTTCTGTGCCCGATTAGCGAAATTTGAGACTTTTCCGCACCAAATCGGCAAAATTCGGGATTTTCCCGCCCTCGATCAACGAAATTCGAGATTTGTGCACGCCCGATCACCGAAATTTGCGATTCTTAACTAATTATGACGAAATTTGTAATTTTTCTCGCGATAAACTGACATTTTTTCGCAGATGATCAACGAAATTCGAGATTTTTTTCACACATGATCGAGAAAATTCGCGATTTTTCCGAACCCGATCAACGAAATTCGTGATTCTTAACTGACTGACGAAATTTGTATTTTTTTCCCCGCGGAAAATTGACGAAATTCGCGTGATAAAATGACGAAACTTGTTATTTTTCCGAATCCGATCAACGAAATATGGAATTTTTGAGCACCTCATCAAAATTCGCGATTTTTCCGCACTCGATCAACTTTTTCCCGCGGCAATTTGACGAAATTTGTGATAAACTGACGAAACTCGCGATTTTTCCGGATCCGATAAACGAAATTTGCTATGTTTTCCAGCGAGAAATTGACAAAATTACCGATTTTTTCCAGCAACATATGGACAAAAATTGCGATTTTACCCAGTTATAAATTTTCGAAATTCGCGGGCCACAAGTTAACCCACACAGGTTGTGCCCACACGGTCCACAGGTTGTGCATCCCTATTATAAATGAATATTAATATCCCCATTCTGACCAGAAAATCAGAGTTCTAACTTTTTACGACTTCCCTTTCATCTTCACCTAACACTTCATTTATAATGACTGTTTCATAATAATGGAAGCCATCAGTCCATCAGAAGAAAATAACTCTGTTAAAGCGGAAACTCGGATAATCGGGACTCTACTGTATATTTCATTTAAAAAATGATCTTTAGAATATTTTTGTTGGTGTTCAGAGGGTGGTCATGACCCCCGTGACCTCCCCAGATCCGCCATTGTATATTACGTAGTTCAGTATTGCATATTTTATGGTTACATATTTTTAATTTTAAAGTAAGTCGGCTATTAGAAATTTAGCAAAATTATCTTTGTAAATATACTTTGCGGAAGAGGGGGGGGGGGGCGCCAAAATATATGTTTGCCCTGGGTGCAAAAGGCTAGTTTCAACCCTGATGCTTTCTAGTATTGTAGTGAATATAATACTGGTTAGGGAATGTAAAAATAGACAAGTTTTCATTTCATATTCAAATTTTTCAGTAAAAACGAATTATTTTGTATTTAAAATTTTGTTGTATAAAACATAAAATTTTCTTAAAACTTGATAGTAAATCCTATAGTTTGTTTTTTCTGATTCAATTACTTATTTAGAATATTTTGCTACGTTTTCATGTTGAGTGCAATATGTTTTAGTTTCCAATTTACATTGGGCCTGAAAATATTTATAACTAGCAGACCCTCCCAGGGTTTGTTTTACAAAAAAAAAAAAAAAAAAATTGGAGACAGTTACATTAAAAATAATTAATGACTTTGTTTCAGATTATAAAATTAAACTGATTCTGGTTTAAAAAAAAAAAATCATTTTAACAATCACCGTTTTTTTTTTTAATTTAAAAATTTTTGAAAAATTTGAAGTTTTTTAAAACTTTTATAACATTTTAAATATTTTTTAGTTATTTTAAGTAACTTATATTCATTGGATTATTGGGAACAAAAGTTAGTATGGAATTAAAGATGTAACTTTTATTTAAAGTTTTATTGATTTTTGTAGCGCGAAACCTGAAAAAAACACGAAAATTTTGGAAATATTAACTTTGACATTAAAAAAAAAAAAAAAAAAAAACTATAACCCTCAGACCTAAATCCATACTAATTATTGTAGTACATATACATGTAAGTGTCTGCAAAAAATTTTAAGACTCTATCTGCAACAGAAAAAAAAGCCTTAGGGATTAGCAAACACTAACATCAACAAATATAAAAGTCTCGAGAATATGCATTTAAAGTTTGTAAAGGAACACTCAGAAAAGTTCAAATATCTTTCAAATTATTTGGATTTCAGATCTACAATTTGGAGTCATGATTCACAACCGCATGGACCACTGAAAAATTCAATAAAAAAAATATTCGATTTTTTTGTCATTTTTAGGGTACTGTGTAGCCTTAATCAAAACTCAAGTTTGTATGATTTTATACCTTTTGAAATTCTTTTAAAGGAACCTAAATTCGGAGGCCCCATTGCATTCCGCAGTGTCTAGTGTGTTCCCAAACAAACTTTTTTCCGAACGAACGTGTAACCTGGGCCCCCGCTACCTAAGGCAGCCTTTACCAGAAGTGTCCCGACACTTGCCGAATGCAATCGAAAACCAAGTTGAATGAGTCAAACCTCGTAGTAATCAAGCCCATAGTATTTTTAAAAAAATGCACCATTAATGTAAGAAAATGTTGGTAACTGAAGTCTAAAATAACTAGTATGTTGTGGCCATCACAAAACTTTTTTCTATATAAATCACATCCATTAAATCATTTAAATAGTACAAGAAATTACATCCATATAGCACTCATTCATATCAAAGTATATCTGAATTTGAAGTTTGATGAAAATTCGTGCATTAGTTCTTGAGATAGAGCTATAGCGGAAATTCTGAAAAATGTAGCATAGCAGCGCCACCTGTTGAGCGATTTACACCAAAAATAAACAGCACTAAATGATATCAAGGTATACCTTAATCTGAAGTTTGTTGAAAATCTAAGCGTTAGTTCTTGAGATAAAGCTATTACGGAAATCGCAAAAAATACAGCATAGCAGCGCCACCTGTTGAGCGATTTACACCAAAAATTAAACAGCACTAATTTATACGTCAATTCATGTCAAGGACTAACTAAATCTGAAGTTTGATGAAAATCCGTGCAATAGTTCTTGAGATACAGCTCTTGCGAAAATCGTGAAAATGCAGCACAGCAGCGCCACCTGTTGGGCGATTTACACCAAAAATTAAACAGCACTAATTTATATCAGGGACTAACTAAATCTGAAGTTTGATGAAAATTCGTGCATTTTTTCCTGAGTTAGAGCTATTGCGATAATCATGAATAATGCAGCATAGCAGCGCCACCTGTTGGGCGATTTTCACAAAAAAGTAATCAACACCAAACTATATCCTGGACTAACTGAATCTGATGTTTTATGAAAATCCGTGCAGTAGTTCTTGAGATATAGCTATTGCAGAAATCGTGAAAAATGCCGCATAGCAGCGCCACCTGTTGGGCGATTTTCATCAAAAACTAATCAGGTCCAGTTTATATCAAGGTCTAACTAAATATAAAGTTTTGTGAAATTCCGTGCATTAGTTCTTGAGATAGAGCACCCACAAAATTTTTGTCACATACAGATTGACAGAGTGACAGACAGACTCACAGACAGACATTTTCTGAAAACCATCAAATCGTGTTCTGGGCATTCTAAAACGTATAAATCTGTCGAAAACCGGAAGTCGAAATTTTTCACGAATCCAATACTTTCTTCTTGTAAAGATAGAAGAAAGTAAAAATACATAGTACAAAAAGTAGCTGAATTGTAATCTAAGTTGAATGAACCAAATCCCATTGAAATTGAGCCCTTAGAACCTGAGGAAAGAATGCGTCCCCAAGCGGTGGAAGATGCCCCTCGCCTTATAAATTTCATGAATCACTGTTAACATTAACACGATATTTAATAAACGGATGAAATCCCTTATCTAAAGTTACCTTTGAAGTAATGCGATTTTTAATTCACGGCTGTCGCTGTAGTGAGTAGACAAAAGTTGATGCTGAAAAAGGAGATTAATGTTCGAAAAAGGTGGTAGCTGAGGTAGAAATAAAAATTTGTCCCTGGGGGCCAGCTGGAATGTAGTTGGGGATAAGAAAAATTTTTAGTGGTTTTAAAATAGCTGGAGGAAGCTAAAACTATGTTAAAGAAAATTGCAATAGAATAGGATAGTTTTTAAAGGAGCTGCAACAAAGGTCCCAAGAAGACGATTAATATTCAAAATTGGTGGTAGCTGAAGACTGAGAATTTTTTTTGTCGTTCATATAGTATATAGTAGCAATAGGATTTAAGGTAAAGTACCCAGTAGTTGACACTGGACCAATAGTTGACACTTTTGTAGAAACAGTAGTGTAACAAGAAAACGTCACAGGTAGGAACATGAGAGACACAGAATTTTTAAAATCTATCATCTTGCGGCAAAACTGAGAACTAAAACTATAAACAGTCGAGCCCAATTCCAATATGGCGGAAGACAACAAAGAAGCATGTGTGCAAAGTTGAATTTTTCGAATTTATCTTAAGAAAAGTGATAAGGATCGCACGTTACAGTAAGTATTAAAACCCGTAATTTATCTTAATTTCTGGTTATGTTTTGATTGATATTGATTGTTTCGATGTCCAAGAATTGTATTGGAATAAAATTGATGCATTTTGTGCAAAATAGCGGGAGTGAGTGTGAGTGCCAACTATTGAATATGAAAAGAAACAGATTTTCAAAAGTTGACACCCAGTGTCAGCTACTCGCTCATGTTGGGATTTTGTTGATCTAATTCAGTGCAATGAAAATAAGCTGGAATCTACCATATAAATTCATAACGGACCTTTGAAAAACTAAAAATGCATTTAAACCAATAGATGATACAGGGTGTCAATTATTGAAATTAGGGAGTGTCAACTACTAAAATTAATTATTTATTTTTTTAGATGCCACCTACGAAGGGAAATTTTAGGAATTACACGGAAGAGAGCATGAGAGCTGCGGTAGAATACGTTAAAGTCAACAAAGCTGGGTACAAAACAGCGGCTAAAAAATTTAACGTGCCTAGAATAGCTCTGAAATACAAAGTTGAGGGGAAAACCCCAATGAAAAGGTAAAATATCGGCCGTTAGTGCTTGATTCTGAACTCGATCTTTCATTTTTGTTATTTGAGATTAATTAAGTAAGTGGTTTTATGTTATAATTTCAGATCTATGGGACTTTTTTATTTTTCATTAAAACTTCTGATTAAACTTCTGATCTTTCACTAAAACTTCTAATTTCTTTAAAAAATTTTGCTAATTAACGGTTCTTATCATTATGTCTTCATATGGGGCAATTAATATAGTAATACTAGGGGGTTCTGCCCCCTGCAAGCTACGCTCGCCAACCCCCGTTCAGACACCGCATAATCTAAAAATCTAATGGGTTTTAAAAATATTAGAGAAGATTAAATTATACTGAAAAAGCTGTGTAGATCTCCCTGTAAACGGGTTTCCATTCAATTCCCTTTTATTGCAAAAATTTAACGGAGAATCAGTTGCTGTTAAGACATCCAATGGCTGTTTTCGTTTTTGATTAAAGAGGATCAGTTAAACATTTGAAAAGAAGCTAAAATAAAATGAATTAAGTATTCAGAGTCTTTGTCAACCGATATTTTAAAACAATCTCTATAACAATAGCCTAAATCATGTGACTATCATCAACAGTTCCGGGCAGAACACTTTGCTTTTTATACTCTAGGTGCCATTTTAATACTTTAATGTTATCCAGGCACAGGTGATAAGTCGCCAAATATTATTCTATACCCATCATGTCATCTATATTATAATAGTTCAAGTCATCAAATGCCATAAACAAATACGATCTGATCCCTTCGCCTTTCATATGAAGGTTTGGAATAAATGTCATAAAAGCCCCATATTGGCGCGATTTTTTTCCAACGCCAATTTGGGGAACGCATCAACAGCATAAACAACAACATCCGGCTTACCATATCAAGCAAAATAACGATACTTTAGCGCCAGTTAAGTACCCGTTGCGTATATGACATTGGCGTCAGAAAAAAA
Organism: Maratus speciosus; assembly: GCA_963932465.1. Taxonomy (NCBI): domain Eukaryota; kingdom Metazoa; phylum Arthropoda; class Arachnida; order Araneae; family Salticidae; genus Maratus; species Maratus speciosus. Next base: position 468,855,934 of record OZ010798.1, read on the forward strand.
TCGCGCCAATATGGGGCCGTATATGACATCTGTGCCGAAAGAAAAAAAAAGCCGTGTGCAAATCTCGCCAATATCTTTTTTTCAACTCGCTAGTTAGCATTTTTTTTATTGTTCGAGTGGTAAATTAAAACATTGATTTGAAGTTGAAATTAAATGTCATGATTTGTTACATAATTTAATATTTCGCCAGATGTCATATACGGCATGTTTGGCATGATTTTTTTTTTTTTTTTTTTTTTACGAAAATTTGGCGAAAGCCTCGTTTTCGAATACCAGTTACATATGTATTTTTGGTGCTACTCAGTTATCCCGTCGACAAAAAATCTATCGCGAACTATAAGATTAAATGTCAATAATGGTTGATTGTAAATGTCACATTCACTTGACTTTTAGCAAGTTACACGTGTTTACGTCATCAAGTGACTTTTATTTCGACGTTTTATGTTTATATTTATTAATGTTATACTAATTTATTTGTTCTTTCGTTATTTAAAATAAAAATTTTGTCAATCTGTACAAATTGGCGAGTGGTTTGGCGATTTATATAATTTGCGAAATTGGGTGACGGAATAACTACTACATTGTACCGTATTTTTTAGTTATTTTCTATTATTTTCAAAAGGAAATAGCAAAAAAATAATTAATTACTATGGAACAAAATAATTTATGCAAATTAAAAAAAGAAATAAAAGTAAATATACATTTATTATTAAATAAACAACAATAGCCGGGTTACCATGTCTATCAAAATAATGCCATTTGTGCGCCAATTAGGTACCCCGGTGCGTATATGACATCTGTGCCTAATATTTTTCTTTTCGTTTTTTTTTTTTTTTTTTTTTTTTTTTTAAAGAAGTGAAAGCCATCAATTTAAATGTTTCATTTTTAAATGAAAGTTTTGTATTTAATAAAATGATAACGAAATACAAAAAAAGCATTGTTCTTAGCATAGATTTAGAGTTGCCATCATTAGAAAAAATGTATTTAAAATTAGAAAAAAATTAATATTTCGAAAACTAATTCGAATTTAAAAGGCTGAATCCATATCAACTCAGGCAGGGGGGTTACCTTCATAGTCTCAGAAGTTTTTGAATTAAACATATGTTAAAATTTAAGAAAAAGTAAGATACTTGTATATTTTCCTTTTGCCCAAAAAAATTCCTGGCCCGAGATACAGGCCGCCAAAGATGACATTCCCGGCATCCTTTCTCATTCGCGATTTTCGATAAAAATTTTAAAGTGCTGTATCTCTAGAACGGTGCAAGATATTTTGTTGCGGTTTATTTTATTTTAAAGATAATATTCTTCTGTTTAAAATGATATAACCAATTTTGAAAAATGTATTCAACTTTTCTTGTGGCAATCTTTTGAAAAAAAATTTTTTTTTTCAAAAAAATTTTTTTTTTCGAAAATGCCAATCCTAAAAATTTTGATTTTTTTGCTGTTGATCAATACCATTGGGAACTATCTTCACTGTAAAGGAGAACTTCCACTTTTGAGTTTAACAAATTTTAGAAACATTTAAAAAATTCAGAGAATTTTACAGGAATTGTATACATACAGTTCCAGTAAAAGTCACTGAATTTTTGCTTATTTGTATCATATTTGTAAGGATAAGCCTACTATATATCCTAAACAAGTTAGAAATTGCAATATCAAATGTGGCAAATGAGGTGCGTGCATAGTATTAACTAGTTTTATAAATATTCAGATCTTGGTGCAATAAATGTTACACTCTTGGGCAAAAAGGCATGAATACAAAATTTACTATAATACCATATATTAAATTCAGTAATACGGAAGTAATATGAATCTATCTTAAAAGGACTTAATCGCCATGGCAACCTAGAATCATTGCCTATCATGGTATATCATCGAATCAATTATGTATTATAAGATTTTTAAATAGAATGAAGAAAACTTTTATTAATGTCTTTTATGTTTTAATTTGATTTTCATAACATTTGAAGTGATACATACTTTATTTTCAATACCGAACATAGTAAAACAATCTCAATAACATATATCAATTACACAGCAATACAAATTATATTAATACAAGTTAGAGTTCAGACAGATGGGCAGACAATTCAAATCCATAAAGACTTTCAACTATGTTAAAAATTGTTAAAAACACATAAATAGGTCGGAATTTGACTTTTAGAAATTTATTTCAATAGACGGAAGCATACTTGAATACGTTCATACAACCCTGTATTTTACCTACTATCTTTATATACATGCCACTATTTAGCTAATATTTAATTAAGATTAAAACATCCTTAAAACCAGTGAAATCACACTTCCAGAGATTATCATCCATAGACGGCCATGTATCTAATTCTTTGCGTGGACCTGTATATCATTTTATCTATATTCTCCAAACATATCTTAGTATACTAAATGTAGTTCAGCGTAAAAATGCATAACTCATTTAAAAATCACCTTTAAGCTACTTTCATTCATACTCAGTAAACCCTGAAGATTTCTTTTGTGTGGCCCTGTATATGATCTACAGCATTTATGCACACAACGTAATATGGGAAAATTTAGTTATACTTAAAAACTTAAACACAACTAAAAATGCACTTCCTGCAATACCCTTACGATTTCTTTTGTGTAGCCCTGTATATGATCTACCACCTTTATACACACAACGTAATATGGAAATATTTAATTAAATTTAAAAACTCATATCGCAACTAAAAATGCACCTCTAGCAATCATCGCTAATGTACAATATTTCCAATAAAGTATCCGAAATCTTTTGTGTGCCCATGTAAACACTATGCACTTTCTATGACACATAGTAATTTTTTGTAAACCTCTGCAATAAAGTATGTATCACTTTAAATGCTATGAAAATCAAATTAAAACATAAAAGACATTAATAAAAGTTTTCTTCATTCTATTTAAAAATCCTATAATACATAATTGATTCAATGATATACCATGATAGGCAATAATTCTAGGTTGCCATGGTGATTAAGTCCTTTTAAGATAGATTCATATTACTTCCGTATTACTGAATTTAATATATGGTATTATAGTAAATTTTGTATTCATGCCTTTTTGCCCAAGAGTGTAACACTTATTGCACCAAGATCTGAATATTTATAAAACTAGTTAATACTATGCACGCACCTCATTTGCCACATTTGATATTGCAATTTCTAACTTGTTTAGGATATATAGTAGGCTTATCCTTACAAATATGATACAAATAAGCAAAAATTCAGTGACTTTTACTGGAACTGTATGTATACAGTTCCTGTAAAATTCTCTGAATTTTTTAAATGTTTCTAAAATTTGTTAAACTCAAAAGTGGAAGTTCTCCTTTACAGTGAAGATAGTTCCCAATGGTATTGATCAACAGCAAAAAAATCAAAATTTTTAGGATTGGCATTTTCAAAAAAAATTTTTTTTTTGAAAAAAAATTTTTTTTCTTCAAAATGTTGCCACAAGAAAAGTTGAATACATTTTTCAAAATTGGGTATATCATTTTAAACAGAAGAATATTATCTTTAAAGTAAAAAAAGCCGCAACAAAATATCTTGCACCGTTCTAGAGATAGAGCACTTTAAAATTTTTATCGAAAATGGCGAATTGGAAATGGTGCCCAGGATGCCATGTTTGGCGGCCTGTATCTCGGGCCAGGAATTTTTTTGGGCAAAACCAAAATATACAAGTATCTTATTTTTTATTGAATTTTAACATATGTTCAATTCAAAAACTTCTGAGACTATGAAGGTAAGATTTTTTCTTTGGCTGCCTGAATTGACATGGATCATACCAAAAATTCTAATACCAGTTTTGAGATCTGTGGATCAACACGGATTTTTGGTGTTAATTTCATCGCAAAGTATTCCATATTTTAGGAGAAATAGCCGTGAAACAAAATCAGTTGTTTAATCAGCCGATTCAAAGAATCGATACATTTCAGGCGTTTCATATATTCGTTTCATAAATTCATTTCATTAGGATTTTATATATACTAGGGGATCGTACCCGGGCTTCCCGGGTTAAAGAATATAGGTGAAATCATTTTTTAAAATTGAAAACTAATAATTTTTTTTATACTAGGGGGCTCTGCCCCCTACGAGCTACGCTCGTCAACCCCCGCTCAGACACCGCAGACTCTATAAGTACGCTAATTTGATCGGCTTTAAAAAGATTTCGAAAGATTGAATTATAATTAAAAAAACAGTGGCGATCTCCCTATAAACGGATTGCTATTGATTTCTCATTGACTGGGGAATTTTAAGGCCAAATCCGCTGCGGTACTACTTGATTAACCCGTCGACCAATTTCGCCAAATTATATAAATCGCCAAAGCACTCGTCAAATTATACAAATTGACATCATTTTTATTTTAAATAACGAAAGAACAAATAAATTAGCGCAACATTAATAAAAATAGAAATAAAACGTTGAAATAAAAATAACTTGATGACGTAGACATGTGTAACTTGCTTAAAGTCAAGTTAATGTGGCATTTACGATCAACCATTATTGGCATTTAATCTTATAGTTTGGCGAATGATAGATTTTTGGTCGACGGGATAACTAAGTAGTACCAAAAATACATATGTCAATCGCTGTTTTCTTCTTTGATTAAGTAAAATAAGTTAAACATTTCAAAATAAGCTAATATAAAAGGAATTAAGCAAACAGAATCTTTGTCTCCCGGTATTTTTTAACAAAGCGAAAAGAAAGTTCTTTTAAATAAGACATTTTAAATTAATCGTTTTTAATCTGACGTAATTTTGACCAAACTATTCTTTCTCTTTTTAATATTCACGTGAAAATACTTGTGTTAGAAATGAAATATTCTTTGCGCTTTCCTAACAAAAATAGTTGAAAAGTATCCTCTCAAAATATCAAATGAATGTCTAGCGCAATTTCTAAATTTAAACCGTTTTGCAATATTATTTTGTGTTCATTTTATTTAATAACAGTAATGTGACGTAAATATGACGTAATTTCTCCTATTTAAGACTTCTAACGCATGTTAATAAATTTATTATTTTACAAAATCCTTTCTCTCTTAAAATTCACGTGTAATTATAGTTTTTATGACGTAATTTTTAATAAGTTCCTGCTTTTTGTACATAATTATTTAATTCTAATTCCAAATGTTTTTTTCTGTTTATAATAGTCACGCGTAAATAAATTTTTAATTTATTTACACGTATAAATATTTTTTTTTGAAGCAAACATTATTGTTTCCGCTTTTTATACAGTTGGCAACAGTTTAAATTAATATTATTTCTAAAATCTGTCAAAAATATCTCTAGAAATGCTGAAAATTTTAATTTAAAATAGAAATAAAACTTCAAAAAATTAGTCAAATTTAAAAAATAAATATAGTCTGCACACCGTGAACTTCAAACGTATAAAATGATCTAAAAATGATTAAATTCCCATAAATAGTTTTTGCTCCTATAAAACTTTTTTAGTGGAACGATTTTGTCCAACTTTAGCATTAAATATCTCTTAAAATAATTCTTCGATTTGAAAACTGTCTACATCAGCGTGTTTATCAAACATTTCTGTATAATACTACCGATTTTCATATTTTTGTATGCATTATTTTTCTTAATATTAACGAAGAAAGACCTCCGGTCACAAAAAATTCAAAACCGGCGGCGGCGGTGACAGCGGTAGTTACTTTTTTTTAGAATAGAGAGATTCCATAATATTTTTAGATTGACAACTTACATTAAAAAAGCATTTTTCATATGGAAAATACGAATTATACAATCAAATAAATTTTTTTCATTTATCAAAAGCGATATTTTCTTATTAGCCGCATGCTAAGAGTTATTTGCCAAGATTTTGCTACTTATAGCATCCTTTTATATTCTGATAATTTCAGAGCTTATACATGTCTGGTAAATTTGTGTTTTATTTATATTATTTTATTTATTTATTCATAGGGAATTTTTTTAATGGATATTAGCCGTAAGAAAATGATGAAGTCTGTATTTTGTTTTAAGGGCAAACGGATTTATCTTTCGTAATCGAGCTCCGCGCGATATAGATAAATTAAAAAATATTTCATGCTTAAAAATTGTTTTTAAAACTATAGACAATCAGTAAACTGAGATGGACTTTGCAAAGTTATTCCATTAAAAAAAATCCTATTTGGTGATCTAAAAATTTAAATTGTACGATTATAAATATGTTAGATTTGTTGTTTTTTTCAATATTATTCTTTTATTTGTTTATAAAAGAAGTATTAATTTCGTTAATTTGTCTTTCACAAATATGTTAGATCGGTGGTCTTTTTTAATATTATTCTTTTATTTGTTTATAAAGGAAGTATTAATTTCGTTATGCAAAAATAGTCAGAAACAAATGCTGAAAAATGTTTGTTGCTTTATGTGAAAAATGTTTATTATTATTATGTATTGAAACCGGCACGTGATAAGATAAATTTAAAAAAAAAAATCATGCTTAAAAATTATTTTAGAAAATATAATACATCAGTCAATTAAGATAAAGTTTTTAAACAAATTGCATTTGAAAGTAAATTTTTTCTCTATGCGACGAAAATTGAAAATGTAACGATGGTCAGAAGATTGAAAAATATACTTTATAAAGATACTCTAAATTTTTGTAAAACATTGCGTTTTATCAGTGTGTGATTTCGATTACATTATTTTTAAATGTGAAGCATTTTCACCTGTGAAGAATTTCAAAGCAGCTGGGCTGTAAAAATGACGCACTTCTACAAAACATAATTCAGGTTTAAGAAATAAAATAAACGTTTTTTTATAAAATGACGTCATTTGCATCCGCTAAAGCAATCCACTTTTACAATCCAGTTTTAAACTTTGTCTATAGAAAAGTGTGCATATGACGTCATTATCACAGAATAACAGACAATATTCTTGACATAGCCCATATTTTAATTTCAACTTTTTTTTTAGGTTTTATGAGAAAATGGCAACAGAAAGATACAGTATCTCCTATTTTCGACTATTTTCCGTTTACTTTCAATGACTTTCAAGGAAATGAGGTACTTTTGTTGCCACGATAAGAAAAATGTTATTAAAAACTACAAAAAAATTAATATCTGAAAAATAAATTGAGATACAGTTTTCAAACAAATTGCATTTAAAAGAGTATTTTTTTCCTTATACGACGGTGTAAAAATTTAAAATGTGCGATGTTTAGAAGTTTAAAAATTTGCAGTAGAAAAAATTGCAAAACCAAAATTTTATTTCAAATTTCAAAGTGTTGCCATTCGCAAAATGACGTATGCGTTACGCACAGATATGTTTGTCCTTTATAATATAGATAGGGTAGATAATAATAAAGAGTATTATTATTAATTTAGGCCCCGCCGCAGTCAGTGTCAATTACTAGTTTACGAAGGTGTCAACTACTAAACTCTCACGTTCACGATGGTGTCAACTTCTGGACAAAAATCATGTTTTCATATCCCCTAGTAATTTTTACAAAATGTATTCATTTCGGTACGTTAAACGTTATGATTTTGTGGAAAAATGTTCAAACCCCCTAGTAATGATGAAACTGTTTCCCTTAATTGAAAACTGCACGAACCAAAGGAGACGAACGCCGAAAAATTCCTTAAGGTGTCAACTACTGGGTACTTTACCTTAACAAGCTGTTAGGGAAAAAAGCTAGTGAATCGGATCATTTTTGAGGGACCAATAACAAAGTGCCCAAAGAGGGCCAACTGGTAGCTTAGAGCAGGGCCCTAACATGAAAACTTGATAAAAGGTCTAAGTTCTTAGCACTTTAGATCTTCAATTAGTCAAAATTAAGCGTAGGATATGAATTAATCTTTAGAATAAAATTTTAAAGAAATGCACAAAAAATATGGGGAAATGCTTAAAACAGGGCCCTAGGGTCCAGTAAAAATAGGAGGGCGCTGGTCCGGGGAGAAGAGTGAAAGACTCAACTTCAAAATTTTGCATTGTGAATGCGAGAAAATTAGGTGCTGAAAAAGGCATGCAGCACAAAAGTTCAAGGGGCCCCGAATTGCGCCCTATAGAACCCTAGGTTGCCCCAAGATTTTTACTGGAATATAGAAACGAAAGAATAACTAAATGGAAAAGGGGTTCCAAAAATGAAGATTGGATTAAGAAGAGGCAATTTATTAACAATTTATGGTGCAAAAAGTTTAAGGTGCCTTGAACCGTGCCCCAAGTGGCCAGAGGCTTTAGTGGCATTTACAGTAAAACCTCCCTAAAGCGACCACGTTCCGTTCCAATAAAAATTGGTCGCTCCGAGAGGTGGTCTCTTAATGGAGGAGGTCGCACAGGGAGGTTTTACTGTAGTTGGTTATAAAGATACCTTGTAGTAGTTTTTAAAGTAATCAGAGGATACTAGAAATATGTTAAAGAAAATTGGAAGCAAATCGGATCATTTTTAAGGAAGCTGCACAAAGGGCTCCAATAAGGTGTTAGACGTATTTCAACTTATCCAACAAAGTGTTTGCGCGAAATTCGTTGTTCCTCACAGTTTATTAATTTATTCATATCTCAATATTAAAAGCATAGGTAAGAGAAAATTGGCTTACCTTGTATTTATGTTTTATATCCGTCTTTGTCTTTATCTGGAATCCGTCATCAGCATAATATACTACGGAAAGTCAAGTCTGTTTAGATTCTCATTCATTCCTGATGTATTATAATTCCTAACATTCTATGTTGTTTTTTGAGCACGCGTAGTTTCCGTTTTTCCACTTGTATAAAATGTGGATTTAAACTTTAAAGAAGGAAACACAATTTTAATTAGTTACATTTGCAGCAAAAAATCGCCACACCTCTCCTTTTGAGTCTAGAATACAAGTAAATGTAATAAAACATATATTATACATTATTGAAGACAAAAACAGGATATTAGTATCATTAATCTGAATATTACATTATTGATATGTATAGTCACGTAAACAGTTTGGTTTATTGATTGTTCAAATGTCTTAATTTCTTGGATATGCGATGAAATCTATATATATAAAAGAAAGTCTGGATTTTGTATTAACCAACGGGCGGCCAAAACTGCAAAAACCTAAAATCTTGAAAATCGGGGTAAAAATGCTTCTTATGATATAGAGTGCCGCTAAGAAAGGATTTTCCAAAATTCCACCCCTAAGGGGGGTTAAAAAGAGAACAAACTTTAAAAAAATTCCTTAAAAATCTGATTTTATAGTTATTTTTCAACTGATAACATATTTTGGTGTATTTTTGTATGCTGAATCGAATGGTACTAACTAAATTCTTTTAAGCCCAATAGTTCGAGAGATATTTCATATTTTTCTAATTTGGCACTATCTTTGGCGCCAAAACCTGAATTTTTCAAGTGATAATTTCTAAAAACTCATTCTTTTCATTCTGTTACTATAGCAAGGGAAAAAATTCAAATTGAACGATTTTTTAACCAATCCTTTTGGTTAAATAAAAACAACTTCGTCAATTAGAAAAAAAAAATTCAAACGCCTCAAAAACTAAAACTAAATTTTAAAAAACTGTGGCACTTTTCGTTCTAATTTTCGTCGCGATACCATGCCAAAATGTATCGTATGGCGCCATTTATTTCAACCCTAATCGTGCAAACGATTTTTATTGCAAACCGTGCCACACATTAACATTTGTTAATTATTGAACGTGAATATTTTTATGCGGGAATTTTTAATGATGGGATTTATTTTATTCCATCATAATCTCGCAAAAACTTTTTAATTTGTTATTTTTTTTAATAGAAAATATTTATTACTGATACTGATATAGATTTTACCATTTCGCAGTTATCTGATGATGAGGAAGCTACAATAAAATTATTTCAGAAGTTAGGAATTATAAATATAAAAATGTTTTGTTCAAAAAACCATGAATGTCTTCATTGAAAGAATGAAATGTTTACTGCAATGTGAGACGTACGTATTACGAACGCCATACTTCAGTAGTAAAAGACATTTACAATTTCAAGACTGCAGTTTAAATTGACTATATTTTATTACTTGCAAAATATTTATTTATTATTATATTTAGGTATTTATTTTGGTAACCGTCGACCAATTTCGCCAAATTATATAAATCGCCAAACCACTCGCCACATTATACAATTTGACATAATTTTTATTTTAAATAACGAAAGAACAAAAAATTAGTATAACATTAATCATGGAAGACGGTAGTATTCCGAGTGACGCAGCCTTAAGCCTAAAATCGTATCGTATCGTATCGTTAAAATCGTATCGTATCGTATCGTAGAATTCGTAGATGGCGGAACTCATATATACAGCTAACTCGACATCAAAGAAAACGCGAAAAGCCGCCTTTTAATAACTCAGCAGATATAGGTCCTATTGTTCTGAATTTTCTAGAACAGTCTTATATCTGTAGTCTAATCGTATACTGAAATTTTTACATTTCTACGTGCAGTATATTTTGAGATCTAAATAGCCATTTTTAAAGTGAAAACGTTGGTATGGTATGGAGGAAGATCCTAATTTGAAAATCTCGAAAACGGTTCTAACGATTATCTTTAAATTGATACATCATATAAATGTGATTAAGGCGAGGTGAATAACACTTTTTTTTTCTGGGAAAACTCTCGTTCGTTAAATAATTCGATTTTTTTTTCTCTCGAAAATGACACGGGCGATTGTTTAAAAATCAAATAAATATGTTTCAGATGAACCAAATAACAATTTACTTGTTTCCAACAAGACTCTTGTTCGTTTTATAATACGCATGAAAAATCGGACTATATTTCTTCGCCATTCTATGGAAATTTCACCGAAAATGCATGACACTGTATTCATACACATGCTTTCTTTTTAACCACTTTTGGGGAGAAAAATTTTGTCTTCCCACTGGCTGAATGGTTAAGGGCCATCGTCTACTGATCTTAAGATAGGCAGTTCGATACTCTCTGATACTTGTTTTCACATGTGAATGTGTTTTTTTTCTTTTAAAGTCTGTTAGTTGACCATTATTCTCAGTTCCTTTGTAATTTTTTAATTGTTATTAAGTTAAATAAAATTACAATTATAATGACGCCAATTTGATGATGATTATTTCTTGGCAATTTTTCAACAATAAAAATATTACCATAAATTTTATAAATATATTTAATTTCAATCACTTTACAAAAAATATACCAGTGGCGTGGCGTGAAAATTTTCGGTGGTCATCGCAATTATTTAAGTTTGTGGTGAAAAATTATTAACTCTAAAATTCAATGGTTGAATGTTCAAAAAAGAAACTTTAAATCTTACCTTCACTTATACATGAACTCCAAATGTTCTGCTAAAACTGGATCGTAGAGTTTTAAAAGCTTATTAAGAGTTTTAAAATATTGCTTGCTCAGCGATGACAATATTGCTTTGTCATCGCTGGATGCGGCGATGACCGGACGCCACGCCACTGAAATATACATTAATAATTATTATTTGAATATAAATCACACGATCAGAAACGTAAAAAAAAAAAATTCATTTCAGCTCTTCTTTTTATAATATCATTTTTTATTATTATGACGGTCAATCAATATATAATCACTGACATCCATAATATCATTATTATTCTAATTATTACTTTCCTTGCATAAAAACTATTGTGATGTAATAATTCTTTTATAATAAATAATTTAGTTGAAATGTTTTATTTATAAATAACAATGAAGTTTGATAACCCCGAGATAATTGTTTTTATTTAACTTTGCAATATTTACAGTTTACATAATAAGCATATCAGAATTCTGGTGTCGCCATCTTTTGACGCAATTGCGTACTACATTTTGTCTCTTATTCGGAAAAAAAAAAAAAAAAAAAAAAAAAAAACTAACGCTCTCATCGCCGCTTTGAAAGAATCTTTTGTGACTAGAGGTCTATTTCGCAAATATTAAGAAAATTACTGCATACAAAAATATTAAAATGGGTAGTATTATAGAGAAATGTTTGATAAAAACGTTGAAGTAGACAGTTTTTAAATCGAAGAATTATTTTAAGAGATATTTAATCTTAAATCTGGATAAAATTGTCTCATTAAAAAAGTCTCATAGGAAAAAAAATTATGCATGGGAATTTAATCATTTTCATTCAATTTAATCATTCAATAGAAACTCGAAGTTTGCAGAGTGCATTTATTATTTTTAACTTGCCTAATTTTTTGACGGTTTATTTCAATTTTAAATTAAAATTTTCAGAATTTCCAGAGATATTTTTTACATATTTTAAAAAAGGTTATTTTAAATTGTTGCCAATTGTTAAAACAGCGAAAAGAATAATATAGCCTTTAAATTAAAAATTTATTCACACGTGACTATTATAAACAGAAAAAAAATCCTTTTAAATTAGAATTAAATGATAACGTCTTAAAAGCAGGAAAATATTAAACATTACAAATTAAGTTAAATAATGCTATAAAAAGTGATAGAATATCTTTATTAAGACTTACGATCGTTTCATCGCACAATCGGCGACATTTTCAAAATCAATCATAATAGAAAATATTTTCACATAACTTAAAAACAATAATATAGTAAACAATGTCACGAGACATGAAGCATAATGAAAATATTGCAACCATAAAATAAAATAAAAATTAAATTAGCTATTTGCGAGCGTGGATTAACCGCCGCGGCGAGCGGCCCATCTTCGTCCGCAGCCCTTTATTCTTCCAGCTACACGACGACCCCTTGCTTCTTCTAGCTTATTATTAGTCTCTATTATTAGTCTAGTATTATTATTAGTATTCTTCCACTTATTCTGACTCTTTTGCGGAAGCAAGATTCCTAGGTCCCCAGCCACGGTATTAAACATTACGTCATAAAAATTGTTTTTACACATGCTTACTTAAAATGAAAGAAAATTATAAAATAATCACTTATTTTCAAATTAGAATTAAATGATTACGCATTAAAAGCAGGAAAACATTGAAAATTACGTCATAAAAATTATATTTACACGTGAATATTAAAAGAAAAAGAAAATTTTTAAATAATAAATTCATTGATATGTGTTAAAAGTCGTAAATAGAGGAAATTACGTCATATTGGCCAAAGTGGCCAAATAATAATATTGCAAAACAGTTTAAATTAAAAAATATATTTATATGAGAGATTTATTTCAAATTTCGAGATGATATTTTTAACTATAGTTGCCAATTTTAAGGTAGCGCAAATAATAATATTATCTTTCTAATAATAAAAATATTTTCAGTTGAATGTTACAAAGAGAAAGGAAAGTTTGGTGAAAATTATGTCAGATTTAAAACGTTACATTTAAAATCTCTTATTTAAAATCATTTTCTTATAGCGTTGTCAAAAAATACCATAAAGCAAAGACTCTGTTGACTTAGTTCCTTTTATATTTGGTAATTTTCAAATGTTTAACTAATCTTATTTAATCAAGCACGGAAACAGCAACTAACATCAGCTGATTCGGCCTTGAAATCCCTCAGTAAAAGGGAAACCCGTTTACAGTAAGATCGCCATTGATTTTTTAATTATACAGTGCAGCCTCGATTATCCGCGCTAATTGGGACTGTTAGTAAATCGAAATCGGAAATCTCGGTTAATAGAAACTGTGTGTAAAAACTCGCCGTGCTTGCGAATTTAACATCTTTTTTAAAAAAATATATAGAACGTTTTTTAAATAATAAAAATAAATATATGTAAAGTTCTGTTTCACAGCTTAACAAATTAAAAAAGAAAATCAACTACCAGTAGTAAATTTTAAAATGCAAATTGAAAAATTTACGAAAGTTCACACAGCCACTGGAAACAAAGCATTGTTCGCTGTTGACTTCTCAGGGTCTAATGTTTCTTTGGAGTTGAGTGCTTTTGGGGGTTAGAAGGGCCTGTATAGCACGGACAGTGAGCTAAAGAGTGTGGTTATTTTTAAGGCTCATTCAAAAGGGGGAAAAAATCAGACTTTGTTATGGGCTCGGTTAACAGAAACCTCGATTAATCGAAGCTCGGTTAATCCAGGTTCTACTATAATTCAATCTTCCGTAATCTTTTTAAAGCAGATCAAATTAATGGACTTTAGCACAAAGTCACATAGCTGATAACTGCTATGCTTGTTGGCTACCTTTTTTTCAAAAAGTTTGCTTCGCCTTATTCAATTAATGAGATATCTCCGATAAAATAAGTCACATTTTCCCGTTCTAAAATACTGGTATCCAAAAATCGTAGCATGTAACTGACACTACAAGTACTCATGGAACTAAAATATTTTAAGTCTGATTTTTATTATAGACTATATAAAATTATTAAAAATATATATTATGATAGGAACTAGCGGGCTTCGTCCGCTATTTACATTACGGATATAAAAATCATGTTTTGTTTTTTTTAGGGAAAAAGAAATAAAAACCTATTTGACGATAGGTTTATAAAGACACATTTTGTATTTGTTATATTTCCGGGGATGAGGAGGTGGGGGGGGGGGACTATTTTGATTAAATATCGCAATTAGTCCACATGGCAGATATAATTATGATAGACACAAGCGGGCTCCGCCCCTCTATGGCGCCTTATGGGTCCAGCTTCCATAACTCAGAAACTGCCTTTCGGACATCAATGCAACAGATTCCAAATGTTATAATTAACTTAATAATCACCCTATATAGCATTAAAGTAAATTTATGAGTACTGCATACTATTTTTTTATCGTAATTTCTGAAGAGAAAAAATTATTTCGGTTCCATTCTTAGGTACTGGTCTGAAAAATTTTGAAAAAGGGGGGAAGGAGGGGACATGAGACTGCTGTTTGTCAAACAACACAACGGGGTCTGGCTTATTCAACTTGGTTTTTGATGACTTCAATTGGAAGGTGGATTGTTTAAAAGAGTGCGTTCCCTGCCTCATGAAAATTGGAACTATTGGTGCACCATCTATGTAAGGATTTAATAATTATAATTTAACATTTTGAATTTATTAATTTAAGGATAAAGTGTTTTAAAGGAATATCAAATGAAACCCTCTGTGCGATCTGCGATTATACTTACCCACTTGTTTTTATATACAAACTGCTATAAGGAAAATTGTAATAAAATGGTAAAAATTAAATCTGCATTAAATCCCATAAGTATCTTTTTTTTAATCATTTTATCACTAACCTCAAAAAAGTAATGATATCAATGCAAAAACCCTTGACGGGTTAAAAGTTTCTGACGCAGCACTTTATCTTATGCTCTAAGAATTTTAAATATGGAACTTAAAAATACTGATATCAAATTTTGAGTGACGTTATGCTATTTCTTAAAAAATATATTTGTATTTATTTCATCATTTTATTTTTGTTTTATTTATAATCGCATGTGCAAAAGTTATGTTCAACATGAAAAGCTGCATAAAATTTTATTCGCTGTTGCTTTATCATTTACATCTCTCATAAATTCAAAATATGAGTTTTAAAAGATATGATATAAAATTTAAGTGACGCCTTGATGTGACTTTAAAAGGTTTGTTTTAAAATTCAACTTAAATTATTTTTGACTTGGTTAAATATTTTTTTACATCTACACAATACTTTTAATTTTCCAATTCACTGTTAAATATATCACTTTCATTGAATCTATACTATGCATTGAAATGTATTTATTTCAATAAATTGATTTATCTTTTGTGTCACGCTATTCAAAATTGTGAGTAAGATTTATGTAAATGGTTTCTTTGCCTCATTGTGTCCAAACTACATGAAATGTATGAAAAAGGATAGTTTGACGCAAATAAACCATTTACATAAATCTTACTCACAATTTTGAATAGCGTGACACAAAAGATAAATCAATTTATTGAAATAAATACATTTCAATGCATAGTATAGATTCAATGAAAGTGATATATTTAACAGTGAATTGGAAAATTAAAAGTGTTGTGTAGATGTAAAAAAATATTTTAACCAAGTCAAAAATAATTTAAATTGAATTTTAAAACAAACCTTTTAAAGTCACATCAAGGCGTCACTTAAATTTTATATCATATCTTTTAAAACTCATATTTTGAATTTATGAGAGATGTAAATGATAAAGCAACAGCGAATAAAATTTTATGCAGCTTTTCATGTTGAACATAACTTTTGCACATGCGATTATAAATAAAACAAAAATAAAATGATGAAATAAATACAAATATATTTTTTAAGAAATAGCATAACGTCACTCAAAATTTGATATCAGTATTTTTAAGTTCCATATTTAGAATTCTTAGAGCATAAGATAAAGTGCTGCGTCAGAAACTTTAAACCCGTCAAGGGTTTTTGCATTGATAAAAATACATTTAAAACGTTGAAATAAAAATCACCTGATGACGTAAATACGTGTAACTTACTTAAAGTCAAGTGAATGTGACATTTACGATCAACCATTATTGGCATTTAATCCTATAGTTTGGCAATAGATTTTTGGTCGACGGGATAACCATTATTTTTATAGTACCATTCAAGTAGTACCATTATTTTTATTGATTTTTAAAAAAATGGTAGGTCAAAGTAAGGTTTGTAATTTTCAAAAGTTATATTTTTTAAATGCTCATTTTTTTTATCAACAAAATTATTATTATTATTTTCAAATGTATCATTTCATTTTTGTGCCAACTATTATGCTTGGTGACAATGGTGTTGGCATAACAGGGAAATACCAAAACAGTTACTGATTTTATTTCAAATGTAAAGAATAAAGGTTTAATGAGCAATAAATATTGTAAATATGACTATAACTCAGTTTCTACTGAACAGAATTTTGTAGAACTTACACTGTTAAATAGTAAATATGGTTTATAAATGGTTTAATGTAAAAACCATCATTCTAAGTTGCTACGGAAGTTCTAAAATTAGGTGAACTCGATTATGAAAGATTCCAAGTCAACTAATTAAATGCACAGTAAGTTAGATAATATTTCAGGGATTTTTTCAATATTTATCATATCATGTGTTGTTTAGTTACGGAGCTACCCGGAAAAAGTTCTCAGTGGTACAGCAAAGAAAATTGGAAGATATACTCTAAAGAGATAGGGTATACTAGAGAGTATATATGCAGTAGTTATGGAATTTGAGCTGAGTTCCTTAAAAAATTCAGAAGTGATGCAATATATACCTACCCCTACCTCCCAGAGAGTTCTATAATCAGGTTAAAATGATTATGAAAGTTATATTTAACTATCTCAATATATATAATGCAAAGAGAAATTTCATTCCGGCCGCTTATATCTTGAGTTCTGCTGAATAGATTTTGACAGGACTTACATTGTTAGTTAGATAATTTTTCAGAAAAGATGTTAGTATAAAACATAACGTTCTACGTTGCTTAGTTAAATAATTATGAGGAAAGTTCTAAATCAGATGAACCCAATTTTGAAATATTTGCTTTTTTTAAAGGTTCCACTGAATGAATTTTTATTGGATTTAAACTGTTAATTAGATCATTTTTATTGAAGGTTTCGGTATATTTTCCAGTTTAAAAGATTCTGCTAAGTGGATTTCGATGCAACTTGATCGGTTAGTTAATTTTTCAGTGAATGTTTTAGTATAAAGCACATATCATTTGCTGTTGCTTGGTTGTTAGGTTGCTTGATTCTAGAATTATAGATGAAAGTTCAAGAATCAGGCGAACCCAATTATTATGAACGATCAGCCTTTCAAATAAGTCCAATTAACAGATTCTAATGAGACTTGCATTGATAATTTTTCATGAACGCTTTTAGTATATTACATATTGTTCTATTGTTCTTTACCGAATCCTACACTAACAGATCAACTAAAGAAATTGGTCCTTAACTGTCTAAATTTTGTATGACTCAATAAAAGATATAATAGCGTAATGAGATTCATTTTGCTTCCAGCAATTCGGCTGGATACACCAGTTAAGTGCCCATATTGCTTTAAAACGCATGATCAAATTCACAGATATATTTTGTTTCATTCAAGATTTCCTTAGAAAAACCGACCAGCGTAGCGGGCGAAGGCGGCTAGTTTGTTTATAAAAGAACTATTAATTTCGTTAATTTGTCTTTTACAACTATGTTAGATTGGTGTTTTTTTTTTTTTTTAATATTATTCTTTTATTTGTTTATTAAGGAAGTATTAATTTCATCATGCAAAAATAGTCAGAAACAAATGCTGAAAAATGTTTGTTGCTTTATATGCAAAATGTTTATTATTATTATGTATTAAAACCGGCACGGGATAAGATAAACTTAAAAAAAATCATGCTTAAAAATTATTTTAGAAAATATAATACATCAGTCAATTAAGATATAGTTTTTAAACAAATTGCATTTGAAAGTAAATTTTTTCAATATGCAACGAAAATTGAAAATGTAACATGCTCAGAAGATTAAAAAATTGCAGTAGCAAAAATTTCAAGACCGAAATTTGACCGTGAAGTGTGGCCATTCGCAAAATGACGTCAGCGTTACGCACAGATAAGTTTGTTCTTTATAATATAGATACTTAATCAGTAAAATATAATAAAGATCAGTTATTAGGATGTGGTTATCGACTGAGGCTCTTATGCTTGGTATTCCGGAATGAAAAAAAAAGCAATTTTCACCTTCTCAAAATTTGCATACGCACTTCTCATATCCATATTCATCATTTTTAAAAAATTTGTATTTTGTTTGATCATTTAAAAGTCATTTTAACTCAAAACTTGAAGTCACGATTGTCAGCAACATCTTTTATGCGCACAGACGCACCCTTGAGATTTACTTGAGATTTTAATCTCAATTCCGAAGAATAAAAATTTCCGTAATTTATGTTCTTTTGATGCATTTGTGTTAAAATATTTAATTTTATCTAAGAAAATGATCGTTTTCTTTTAAATATGACTTCATTTTCACTTAATTAAGCATTTCGCCTAGTGTCTGAAACTTAGTATCAGTACACATGCAGAAGGAAAAACAATATAGAAAATTTTTGAGAAAAAATGCGTGTTTTGAAAAGCAGTATGCCAATTTCCGTTCAAAATATAATATCCTTAATGGGATTTTGCGCCATTAAACCCTATACAACAATTTTTATCAACAATTTTGAAATTTTATCAGATAATCACGTGAATAAAGTTAAATAAACCTCATTATTTCTCTCTTCTCTGCAATAATGAAAGCTATCTTATTACAATCATTTTGAAGAAGTTTCATAGAATACTTTTAAAATAAAAGTATAATAATGGGATAGTTTAAAAAAAAACAGCTAAGGCGGGCACACAAAATAAACAGCTATCAGTAAAAAAATTCATTAGTAAATTTTGTTCAGCAGAAAGCTCAGGGCAGATGACTAAAGTACATAGGTGACTAAAGATACACTTGTGTTTAAAATATATAGATTATATAAAATTAGGGTAAATTAAATTAAGCAAATTATGTTATTTTGATAAAAGTATAGTAGAATGTCTTAAAGAATAGTAATAAAATTTTATTATTCGAGAGAATTTTGGACAAACACTTCAGGAACATGATAACATTTTAAACCACGAATTATTTGTTTGCTTGTCTAACTCGGCGAAGCAAATCCATTTAAGTGAGAATCATCAATTTCTGTGATATAAATCGCTATTATTTGCATGTCACCTCTCTTCTATAAAGACGCTCTAAATTTTTGTAAAACATTGCGTTTCATCAGTATGTGATTTCGATTACATTATTTTCAAAACTAAAGCATTTTCACCTATGAAGAATTTCAAAGCAGTTGGGCTGCGAAACTGACACACTTCTACAAAACATAATTCAGGTTTAAGAATTAAAATACACGCGTTTTTATAAAATGACGTCATTTGCATCCGTTAAAGCAATCCACTTTTATGATCAAATCTTAAACGTCGTCTAAAGTATGCATATGACGTCATTATCACGGAATAACAGACAATATTCTTGATATAGCCCATAATCTAGTTTCAACTTTTTTTTTTTGATTTTATGAAAAAATGGCAACTAAAAGATACAGTAACTCCTATTTTCGACTATTTTCCGTTCACTTTCAATGACTTTCAATAGAAATGGGAAACTTTTGTTGCCACGATAAGAAAAGCCAGTTTTCAAACAAAATGCATTTAAAAGAGCATTTTTAACACTTTCCAACAAAGTTGAAAAGTGTTTATGACTTCGGTTTGTCTGTCCGTCTGTCCGTCTGTACGCGCTCTAACTCCCGTAAATGTACCCGGATCGTTCTGAAATTTTTGGATGTTAGTTACCTCTACCATAGCACGAACCCTATTGCAAATGAAGTTTGTAGCATGTTTAGTTCATTTACAGGGACAGTCAAAAGTTTTCCGTTACATTACGGCCTATGGGAAAAAATCGTTTAAAATGATTTTTAATGATGGTACATGCTTTCAAACATAATAAAATTGATATGCATTTATCAAGTTGACAAAAATATGCATTTTCTGTACAATATGCGGCCCAAAAAATAGTTATTGTTCATTTACAGGGCCGCACAAAAGAATTCCTTTACATAATGATATAAAAGAGGAGGGAATTTTTTCCGGCGTATTTTAATTATGTTAAACTATTACATGTATAATGAAAGAGATATACGTCGCTAAAGTTTACTATAACTTATATCATGGATAATACGAAATGCAGAGCATTTACAGGGACACACAAAAGATTTCAGATACTATAATGTACCCGAAGTACTGTAAAGCAGCGATGATTGCTGGAAATGCATTTTTAATTATGTTATGTGCTTTTATGTTTCACTATATTTATGCATTGTATATGGTGTGTATAAATGCTGTAATTGATATACAGGGCTACTCAAAAGAAATCGTAATGGTTACTGGGTAAGATTGCAAATTGCTTAAAGGTGATTTTTAAATGAGTTAGGCATTTTTACGCTGAACCGCATTTGGTTTACTAAGAAATGTTTGTAAAACATATATAAAATGACATACAGGGTCACGCAAAGAATTGGATACATGGCCGTCTATAAATTATAATTTCTGGAAATGTGATTCCGGTAGTTTTAAGAGTGTTTTACTTTGAATTAAACTTTAGCTAAATAGTGGCGTGTAATAAAGGTAAGTTAACTGCAGAGTTTTATAAAAGTATACAAGTATGTTTAAATCTATTAGTATAAATTGCTGAAAGAGAAATTTCAATCTGTTATGTGTTTTCTTGCTGAACTAGATTTCTCCATTATATATTATATATATCAACCTACAGATCAAATATAGGGCTGTTCAAAAGAATTGGAATACGTATTTGCTATGGACGGTAACTGCTGAAATCAGTTTTTCAAATGTTTTATGTGTTTTCTAAAATGTTTACTTAGTTCACTCGTATACATTATTTCCCTAAATAACGAAGTTTTGTTAAAGCATTCAGGAAGTGTTGGAAAGTGTTTCATAATCTATGCTTAACGCATGATTTTTCTTACTTGTTTTCCTTATACGACGGTGCAAAAATTTAAAATATGCGATGTTTAGAAGTCTAAAAATTTGCAGTAGAGAAAATTGCAAAACCGAAATTTTATTTCAAATTTCAAAGTGTTGCCATTCACAGAATGACGTATGCGTTACGCACAGATATGTTTGTCCTTTATAATATAGATAGATACTTTATATAAACACTAGCCGCCTTCGCCCGCTACGCTGGTTGGTTTTTCTAAAGAAATCTTGAATGAAACAAAATACATCTGTGAATTTGATCATGCGTTTTAAAGCAATATGGACATTTACCTGGTGTATCCAACCGAATTGCTGAAAGCAATATGAATGTCATTGCACTATTATATCTTTTACTGAGTCATACAAAATTTAGACTGTTAAGGACCAATTTCTTTAGTTGATCTGTTAGTGTAAGATTCGGTAAAGAACAATAGAACAATATGTAATATACTAACAGCGTTCATGAAAAATTATCAATGCAAGTCTCATCAGAATCTGTTAATTGGACTTATTGAAAAGGCTGATCGTTCATAATAATTGGGTTCGTCTGATTTTATAACTTTCATCTATAATTCTACAATCAAGTAACCTGACAACCAAGCAACAGCAAATAATATGTGCTTTATACTGAGACATTCACTGAAAAATTAACTAACCGATCAAGTTGCATCAAAATCCACATAGTAGAATCTTTTAAACTGGAAAATATACCGAAACCTTCAATAAAAATGATCTAATTAACAATTTAAATCCCATAAAAATTCATTCAGTGGAACCTTTAAAAAAAGCAAATCTTTCAAAATTCGGTTCATCTGTTTTAGAACTTTCCCCATAATTATTTAACTATAAGAAACGTAGAACGTTATGTTTTATACTAACATCTTTTCTGAAAAATTATCTAAGTAACAATGTAAGTCCCGTCAAAATCTATTCAGCAGAACTCAAGATATAAGCGGCCGGAATGAAATTTCTCTTTGCATTATATATATATTGAGATAGTTAAATATAACTTTCATAATCGCGTTAACCTGATTATAGAACTCTCTGGGAGGTAGGGGTAGGTATATAATGCATAACTTCTATAACTATAGCATATATACTCTCTAGTATACCCTATCTCTGTGGCGTATACCTTCCAATTTTCTTTACTGTACCACTGAGAACTTTTTCCTCATAGCTTCGTAACTAAACAATACAGAATGATATGATAATTATTGAAAAAATCCCTGAAATATTATCTAACTTACTGTGCATTTAATTAGTTGACTTGAAATCTTTCATAATCGAGTTCACCTAATTTTAGAACTCCCGTAGCAAAACCATTTATAAACCAAATTTACTATTTAACAGTGCAAGTTCTACAAAATTCTGTTCAGTAGAATCTGAGTTATAGTCATATTTGCAATATTTATTGCTCATTAAACCTTTTTTCTTTACATTTGAAATAAATTCAGTAACTGTTTTGGTATTTCCCTGTTATGCCAACACCATTGCCACCTAGCGTAATATTTGGCACAAAAATGAAATAATACATGTGAAAAAAAAATAATTTTGTTGATAAAAAAAAATGGCACAGCTGTCATATAGCCCCATATTGGCGCGATTTTTTTCTCACGCAAATGTCATATACGCAACGAGTACTTAACTGGCGCCAAAATGTCGTTATTTCGCTTAAAATGGTAACCCGGATGTTGTTTATGCTGTTGATGTTTTCGTCAAATTGTCGTTAGAAAAAAAATTGCGCCAATATGGTATATGACATCTGTGCCCAAAAAAATGAGCATTTAAAAAATATAACTTTTGAAAATTACAGACTTTTGACATACCATTTTTTAAAATCAATAAAAATAATGGCACTACTTGGTTATCCCGTCGACCAAAAATCTATTGCCAAACTATAAGATTAAATGCCAATAATGGTTGATCGTAAATGTCACATTCACTCGACTTTAAGCAAGTTACACGTATTTATGTCATCAGGTGATTTTTATTTCGACGTTTTAAATGTATTTTTATTAATGTTATACTAATTTGTTTGTTCTTTCGTAATTTAAAATAAAAATTATGTCAATTTGTGTAATTTGGCGAGTGGTTTGGCGAAATTGGTCGACGGGTACCAAAATAAATACTTAAAATATAAGAATAAATAAGTATTTTGCAAGTAATAAAATATAGTCAATTTAAACTGCAGTCTTGAAAATGTAAATGTCTTTTACTACTGAAGCATGGCGTACGTAATACGCATGTCTCACATTGCAGTAAACATTTCATTCTTTTAATGAAGACATTCATGGTTTTTTGAACAGAACATTTTTATATGTATAATTCCTAACTTCTGAAATAATTTTATTGTAGCTTCCTTATCATCAGATAACTGCTGTTATGTATTAACGATAACTTCTACTAGATAAAACTACTACAACTTCCACTTGTGTCTACATTCGAGTTGTTCGATTTCAATGTATTATATTATATGTGTTGTTTTGTAAGTGTGCTCGTATTTATTAAAGTTATATGTTCAGCTAATACAGTATGTTGATATAATAATATAAGCTCGCAAACATTACATATTGGCGACGATTGTTACGGATCCACGTACATTTTGGATTTACATTATTCTTTTTACGGTGATTACAGTCATCTATGGCTACGTTTGGCAGAATAGAAGATTTTGACCCTGCAGTGGAAACCTGGTCGCAGTACGTAGAAAGATTTAATCATTTTATTAATGCAAATGATATATCTGATGATAATAAAAAAAAATCTATCTTTTTAACTGTGATTGGCCCAACAGTTTATAAATTATTACGTAGTTTACTATCGCCGAGAACAACGGCAGATACTAAGTATGATGATTTAATTAAATGTTTATCAGACCATTACAGTCCGGCACCTTCGGAAATTGTCGAGAGGTTTAAATTTAATTCCCGAGTTCGTAAATCTGATGAAACCATTTCAGTTTTTGTTTCGGAATTACGTAGACTTTCTGAATTTTGCAATTACGGTTCTAGTTTAGATACGATGATTCGTGATCGACCAGTTTGTGGAATTCAGGATACGCAAATACAGCGTCGGTTGTTATCTGAACAGAATCTGACGCTTTCTAAAGCAATTGAATTGGCTGTGTCTATGGAAACTGCTGCTCGCGATTCCATAAATTTACAAGGTTCTTGTTCTGTTTTAAAGCCGGTGAACAAATTAAACACTTCAAAACCGAAACTCCGCAATTCGAAATTTCCAGAACATTTTCGTGAATGTATACGTTGTGGGAATTCTGGTCATTTACCTAAGAGTTGTCCTTTTTTGAAGACTACGTGCCATTCTTGTGGTGTTAAGGGTCATTTGGCAAAAAAATGCCTAAAGTCGAAGAAAACCGAAGTTTCGAATCGTAAAATCGTTAAAGAAAAGCCTAAAAAAGTTCATCAAATGCATACTACACCCGGTTCTGATGAAAATATTGAGGAAGAGATTTCTAAAGTAGCTATTGTACGTGAACCAGAATACAATATTTTTAATACAGTTTCTATTGCTGAGAAAAGTGCTCCTAGACCTGTTACAGTAAATATTGAAGTAAACAATCAAACTATTAATATGGAATTAGACACAGGTGCTGCTTTATCTCTAATCACCAAAGATACATACAATTCACTGAAGTTGCCCCCCTTGCAGCCAGCTAAAACTGGTTTAGCTACATTTACAGGTCAACGCATTCCTGTTTTAGGAACGATTACGGTTGAAGTAAAATTTAGTGGAAAATACGAACTGTTACCTTTACTGGTAGTAGATAACAAAGGTCCAAATTTGTGTGGTAGAGATTGGATTATGTCCTTGAAAATTTTAGAATTTCATACAAATTTTGTTAAAAGTGATGATATAGAGTTGAGTAAGTTGTTGAATGAATACAAGCATGTTTTTGAGAATACACTTGGGCACTTAAAAGGAGTTAAAGTCTGTTTAATTAAAAAGCCAGAAGTGCAACCAAAATTTTATAAAGCTCGTACTTTACCTTTTGCAATGCGAGAAAAAGTCAGCGAGGAACTGAGTCGATTACAGAAGATTGGTGTTTTACAACCAATTCGTTTTTCAAAATGGGCTACACCCATCGTTCCCGTACTCAAAGCAGACAGATCATCAGTAAGAATTTGTGGTGATTTTAAGTTAACAGCGAATACTGCTATTGATACAGACCAATATCCCTTACCAAAAGCTGAAGATATTTTTGCTACGTTAGCAGGAGGTCAGAAATTTACTAAGCTCGATCTTAGAGATGCTTATAATCAACTTGAGCTTGATGAAGATTCCAGAGACCTTACAGTTATAAATACACATAAGGGACTTTTTCAGTACATTCGCTTACCTTTTGGAATTTCCTCAGCACCAGCTATTTTTCAACGGGAAATGGAAATATTAATGCAAGGCATTCCTGGTGTTGCTGTTTCACTGGATGATTGCATCATTACTGGCACCAGTCACGATGAGCACATGTCACGACTACGAGAAGTGTTAAAAAGATTTCATGATGCAGGTTTGCGGCTTAGACAACAAAAGTGTCAATTCTTTTGCAATAGTTTGACTTTTCTTGGTCATGTAATTGATGCTGATGGAATACACCCTACAGAAGAAAAAATTACAGCAATCAAAGCCGCTCCGGTTCCTAAAAACCTTACAGAATTGCGTTCATTTTTAGGTTTGATCACATATTATGCTAAATTTTTGCCTCGAATGAGTACCATGTTGGCTCCACTTTATAAATTATTGCAGAAAAATACTCCCTGGCAATGGTCTTCAGAAGCTGATTCAGCTTTTCAAAACTCAAAATCAGCGTTATGCAGCTCTTCTTTATTAGTTCATTTTGATCCAAAGAAAGAAATTCTTTTAGCTTGTGATGCTAGCCCATATGGTGTGGGAGCAGTGCTATCTCACGTCGTAAATTCCGAAGAGTTTCCTATCGCTTTTGCTTCGCGAACATTGACATCTGCAGAGAAGAATTATTCACACATACAGAAAGAAGCACTGGCATTGATATCTGGAGTGACACGATTTCGAGAGTACTTACTTGGCAGGAATTTTACTCTTTTAACTGACCATAGGCCGCTTGTTACTATCTTTTCAGAAAAACGGCACGTTCCAACCATGGCAAATTCAAGAATTCAGCGTTGGGCATTGACTCTTTCAGCTTTTAATTACACCGTTCGCTACCGTAAGAGAGAGGACAATGCCAATGCAGATGCATGCAGCCGTCTACCTATACATACACCTCAAGTTAACCCTCCGTTACCAGAAGAACTAGTTCTACAGATGGAAAGGCTAGATGTCGGTCCCATTACAATTAATGACATTCAACAGGCTACTAAAGAGGATTCAGTATTATCTCAAGTAATTCAGTTCACTCTTGAAGGTTGGCCAGAAGTTCTTAAGCCAGAAACTGTACCTGATTCAAAGATAACAGAAATCTTGCCATACTTTAAAAAACGCATGGAATTAACTGTTGAACAGGACATTCTTCTCTGGGGAAACAGAGTAGTGGTTCCTACCTCACTTCGACATAGCATTCTACAAGAATTACATTCTACTCATCAAGGAATGGTAGGAATGAAAAGTATTGCCCGTTCATTATTCTGGTGGCCCAATTTAGATTCAGAAATTGAGGACACTGTTCGTTATTGCACCATTTGTGTACAGAATATGGATATGCCTCCGAAAGTTTTACAAGCTTGGCCAACGTCTAACATACCTTGGTCTCGAATACACATGGACTATGCAGGACCTATTGATAATCATATGATTTTAATAGTTCAAGATTCGTATTCAAAATGGATCGAAGCATTTCCGATGAAAAAAAGTACATCTTTAGCAACTATTGAGAAACTTTACGAACTTTTTGCAAGATTTGGATTACCCGGTTGCATTGTCACCGACAACGCAAAAGTTTTTACTTCAGATGAGTTCCAGTCCTTTCTTAAGCGTAATGGCATACGATCCTTGCCCACAGCACCATATCATCCTTCGTCTAATGGACAGGCGGAAAGGGCTGTACAATACATTAAAAAGCAGCTGAAGAAAGTGCAGGATGGTACAATTTCAATCAGACTGGCAAGAATTCTTATGAATTACAGACGAACACCATTAGCTCTGTCAGGTTTGTCACCAGCTGAATTGCTTTTTGGCAGACAAATACGTAGTAGGTTGGATTTACTGCATTCTCGTCATCCTACTGAACTTATTTCAAAGCCATCTTTTAAGGTTGGAGATTTAGTACATGCTAGAAATTTTGGAAAAGGTGATAAGTGGATTCCAGGAGTGATTATTTCACCTATTGGAAATTGCATGTTTCGAGTATTATTTCCTGATGGTACTTCAGTACACAGGCACAGAGATCAACTTAGACAGAGAAGGGAACATCTACAACTACATTCTCAACATCCAGATAGTGATAGTCAGCTGTTCTCTGCAAAACAACCAAACCCTGTTCCTTACCCAGTAATTCCGATGCCACCCTCTTCAGTTGAAAGTCCCAAGTTGCCTTCTACAGTTGAGAGCCCAAAGAAACCTTCTACAGTTCAAAGCCCCAAGTCACCAGTTACATCCGGTCCAGACATTGCTGCTAATGAGCAATCTCCCAAGCCCCCAGATTCTGCAAGCAAGCGTGTGTTAACGTCCCCTGATTTAACACTTCGCCGTTCTTCACGTATTAGGAAGATGCCGAAGAGATTGGATTTGTAATTTCCTTAGGGAGAGAGAAGTGTTATGTATTAACGATAACTTCTACTAGATAAAACTACTACAACTTCCACTTGTGTCTACATTCGAGTTGTTCGATTTCAATGTATTATATTATATGTGTTGTTTTGTAAGTGTGCTCGTATTTATTAAAGTTATATGTTCAGCTAATACAGTATGTTGATATAATAATATAAGCTCGCAAACATTACAACTGCGAAATGGTGAAATCTATATCAGTATCAGTAATAAATATTTTCTATTCAAAAAACAACAAATTATAAAGTTTTGCGAGATTATGATGGAATAAAATAAATCCCATCATTAAAAATTCCTGCATAAAAATATTCAAGTTCAATAATTAGCAAATGTTAACGTGTGGCACGGTTTGCAATAAAAATCGTTTGCACGATTAGGGTTGAAATAAATGGCGCGATACCATACATTTTGGCATGGTATCGCGGCGAAAATTAGAACGAAAAGGTACCACAGTTTTGTTTTGTTTTTTTTGTTTTAATTTTTGAGGCGTTTGAATTTTTTTTTCTAATTGACGAAGTTGTTTTTGTTTAACTAAAAGAATTGGTTAAAAAAGTATTCAATTTGAATTTTTTCCCTTGCTATAGTAACAAAATGAAAAGGATGAGTTTTTAGAATTTATCACTTGAAAAATTCAGGTTTTGGCGCCAAAGATAGTGCCAAATTAGAAAAATATGAAATATCTCTCGAACTATTGGGCTTAAAATAATTTAGTTAGTACCATTCGATTCAGCATACAAAAATACACCAAAATATGTTATCAGTTGAAAAATAACTATAAAATCAGATTTTTAAGGAATTTTTTTTAAGTTCGTTCTCTTTTTTACCCCCCTTAGGGGTGGAATTTTGGAAAATCCTTTCTTAGCGGCACTCTATATCATAAGAAGTATTTTTACCCCGATTTTCAAGATTTTAGGTTCAGTAGTTTTGGCTGCGCGTTGATTAATACAAAATCCAGACTTTCTTTTATATACGCTTTTTTTAAAGGTTC
This sequence comes from Maratus speciosus, assembly GCA_963932465.1. Lineage (NCBI taxonomy): Eukaryota > Metazoa > Arthropoda > Arachnida > Araneae > Salticidae > Maratus > Maratus speciosus. Next base: position 468,885,055 of record OZ010798.1, read on the forward strand.
CACTGAATGAATTTTTATTGGATTTAAACTGTTAATTAGATCATTTTTATTGAAGGTTTCGGTATATTTTCCAGTTTAAAAGATTCTGCTAAGTGGATTTCGATGCAACTTGATCGGTTAGTTAATTTTTCAGTGAATGTTTTAGTATAAAGCACATATCATTTGCTGTTGCTTGGTTGTTAGGTTGCTTGATTCTAGAATTATAGATGAAAGTTCAAGAATCAGGCGAACCCAATTATTATGAACGATCAGCCTTTCAAATAAGTCCAATTAACAGATTCTAATGAGACTTGCATTGATAATTTTTCATGAACGCTTTTAGTATATTACATATTGTTCTATTGTTCTTTACCGAATCCTACACTAACAGATCAACTAAAGAAATTGGTCCTTAACTGTCTAAATTTTGTATGACTCAATAAAAGATATAATAGCGTAATGAGATTCATTTTGCTTCCAGCAATTTGGCTGGATACACCAGTTAAATGTCCATATTGCTTTAAAACGCATGATCAAATTCACAGATATATTTTGTTTCATTCAAAATTTCCTTAGAAAAACCAACCAGCGTAGCGGGCGAAGGCGGCTAGTTTGTTTATAAAAGAAGTATTAATTTCGTTAATTTGTCTTTTACAACTATGTTAGACTGTTGTTGTTGTTTTTTTTTTAATATTATTCTTTTATTTGTTTATTAAGGAAGTATTAATTTCATCATGCAAAAATAGTCAGAAACAAATGCTGAAAAATGTTTGTTGCTTTATATGCAAAATGTTTATTATTATTATGTATTAAAACCGGCACGGAATAAGATAAACTTTAAAAAAAATCATGCTTAAAAATTATTTTAGAAAATATAATACATCAGTCAATTAAGATACAGTTTTAAAACAAATTGCATTTGAAAGTAAATTTTTTCAATATGCGACGAAAATTGAAAATGTAAGATGCTCAGAAGATTAAAAAATTGCAGTAGCAAAAATTTCAAGACCGAAACTTGATCGTGAAGTGTGGCCATTCGCAAAATGACGTCAGCGTTACGCGCAGATACGTTTGTTCTTTATAATATAGATACTTAATCAGTAAAATATAATAAAGATCAGTTATTAGGATGTGGTTATCAACTGAGGCTCTTATGCTTGGTATTCCGGAATGAAAAAAAAAGCAATTTTCACCTTCTCAAAATTTGCATACGCACTTCTCATATCCATATTCATCATTTTTAAAAAATTTGTATTTTGTTTGATCATTTAAAAGTCATTTTAACTCAAAACTTGAAGTCACGATTGTCAGCAACATCTTTTATGCGCACAGACGCACCCTTGAGATTTACTTGAGATTTTAATCTCAATTGCGAAGAATAAAAATTTCCGTAATTTATGTTCTTTAGATGCATTTGTGTTAAAATATTTAGTTTTATCTAAGAAAATGATCGTTTTCTTTTAAATATGACTTCATTTTCACTTAATTAAGCATTTCGCCTAGTGTCTGAAACTTAGTATCAGTACACATGCAGAAGGAAAAACAATATAGAAAATTTTTGAGAAAAAATGCGTGTTTTGAAAAGCAGTATGCCAATTTCCGTTCAAAATATAATATCCTTAATGGGATTTTGCGCCATTAAACCCTATACAACAATTTTTATCAACAATTTTGAAATTTTATCAGATAATCACATGAATAAAGTTAAATAAACCTCATTATTTCTCTCTTCTCTGCAATAATGAAAGCTATCTTATTACAATCATTTTGAAGAAGTTTCATAGAATACTTTTAAAATAAAAGTATAATAATGGGATAGTTTAAAAAAAAACAGCTAAGGCGGGCACACAAAATAAACAGCTATCAGTTAAAAAATTCATTAGTAAATTTTGTTCAGCAGAAAGCTCAGGGCAGATGACTAAAGTACATAGGTGACTAAAGATACACTTGTGTTTAAAATATATAGATTATATAAAATTAGGGAAAATTAAATTAAGCAAATTATGTTATTTTGATAAAATTATAGTAGGATGTCTTAAAGAATAGTAATAATATTTTATTCGAGAGAATTTTGGACAAACACTTCAGGGACATGATATCATTTTAAACCACGAATTATTTGTTTGCTTGTCTAACTCGGCGAAGCAAATCCATTTAGGTGAGAATCATCAATTTCTGTAATATAAATCGCTATTATTTGCATGTCACCTCTCTTCTATAAAGACGCTCTAAATTTTTGTAAAACATTGCGTTTTATCAGTATGTGATTTCGATTACATTATTTTCAAAACTAAAGCATTTTCACCTATGAAGAATTTCAAAGCAGTTGGGCTGTGAAACTGACACACATCTACAAAACATAATTCACGTTTAAGAATTAAAATACACGCTTTTTTATAAAATGACGTCATTTGCATCCGTTAAAGCAATCCACTTTTATGATCAAATCTTAAACGTCGTCTATAGAAAAGTATGCATATGAAGTCATTATCACGGAATAGTAGACAATATTCTTGATATAGCCCATAATTTAATTTCAACTTTCTTTAGATTTTATGAAAAAATGGCAACTAAAAGATACAGTATCTCCTATTTTCGACTATTTTCCGTTCACTTTGAATGACTTTCAATAGAAATGGGAAACTTTTGTTGCCACGATAAGAAAAGCCAGCTTTCAAACAAAATGCATTTAAAAGAGCATTTTTAACACTTTCCAACAAAGTTGAAAAGTGTTTATGACTTCGGTTTGTCTGTCCGTCTGGCCGTCTGTACGCGCTGTAACTCCCGTAAATACACTCGGATCGTTCTGAAATTTTTGGATGTTAGTTACCTCTACCATAGCACGAACCCTATTGCAAATGAATTTTGTAGCATGCTTAGTTCTTTTACAGGGACAGTCAAAAGTTTTCCGTTACATTACGGCCTATGGGAAAAAATCGTTTAAAATGATTTTTAATGATGGTACATGCTTTCAAACATAATAAAATTGATATGCATTTATGAAGTTGACAAAAATATGCATTTTCTGTACAATATGCGGCCCAAAAAATAGTTATTATTCATTTACAGGGCCGCACAAAAGAATTCCTTTACATAATGATATAAAAGAGGAGGGAATTTTTTCCGGCGTATTTTAATTATGTTAAACTATTACATGTATAATGAAAGAGATATACGTCGCTAAAGTTTACTATAACTTATATCATGGATAATACGAAATGCAGAGCATTTACAGGGACACACAAAAGATTTCAGATACTATATTGTACCCGAAGTACTGTAAAGCAGCGATGATTGCTGGAAATGCATTTTTAATTATGTTATGTGCTTTTATGTTTCACTATATTTATGCATTGTATATGGTGTGTATAAATGCTGTAACTGATATACAGGGCTACTCAAAAGAATTCGTAATGGTTACTGGGTATGATTGCAAATTGCTTAAAGGTGATTTTTAAATGAGTTGGGCATTTTTACGCTGAACCGCATTTGGTTTACTAAGAAATGTTTGTAAAACATATATAAAATGACATACAGGGTCACGCAAAGAATTGGAAACATGGCCGTCTATAAATTATAATTTCTTAAAATGTGATTCCGGTAGTTTTAAGAGTGTTTTACTTTGAATTAAACTTTAGCTAAATAGTGGCGTGTAATAAAGGTATTAGGTTAACTGCAGAGTTTTACAAAAGTATACAAATATGTTTAAATCTATTAGTATAAATTGCTGAAAGAGAAATTTCAACCTGTTATGTGTTTTCTTGCTAAACTAGATTTCTCCATTATATAGTATATATATCAACCTACAGATCAAATATAGGGCTGATCAAAAGAATTGGAATACATATTTGCTATGGACGGTAACTGCTGAAATCAGTTTTTCAAATGTTTTATGTGTTTTCTAAAATGTTTACTTAGTTCACTTATATACATTATTTACCTAAATAACGAAGTTTTGTTAAAGCATTCAGGAAGTGTTGGAAAGTGTTTCATAATCTATGCTTAACGCATGATTTTTCTTACTTGTTTTCCTTATACGACGGTGTAAAAATTTAAAATATGCGATGTTTAGAAGTCTAAAAATTTGCAGTAGAGAAAATTGCAAAACCGAAATTTTATTTCAAATTTCAAAGTGTTGCCATTCGCAGAATGACGTATGCGTTACGCACAGATATGTTTGTCCTTTATAATATAGATAGATACTTTATATAAACACTAGCCGCCTTCGCCCGCTACGCTGGTCGGTTTTTCTAAAGAAATCTTGAATGAAACAAAATACATCTGTGAATTTGATCATGCGTTTTAAAGCAATATGGACATTTACCTGGTGTATCCAACCGAATTGCTGAAAGCAATATGAATGTCATTGCACTATTATATCTTTTATTGAGTCATACAAAATTTGGACTGTTAAGGACCAATTTCTTTAGTTGATCTGTTAGTGTAAGATTCGGTAAAGAACAATAGAACAATATGTAATATACTAAAAGCGTTCATGAAAAATTATCAATGCAAGTCTCATCAGAATCTGTTAATTGGACTTATTGAAAAGGCTGATCGTTCATAATAATTGGGTTCGTCTGATTTTATAACTTTCATCTATAATTCTACAATCAAGCAACCTGACAACCAAGCAACAGCAAATAATATGCGCTTTATACTGAAACATTCACTGAAAAATTAACTAACCGATCAAGTTGCATCAAAATCCACATAGCAGAATCTTTTAAACTGGAAAATATACCGAAACCTGCAATAAAAATGATCTAATTAACAGTTTAAATCCCATAAACATTCATTCAGTGGAACCTTTAAAAAAAGCAAATCTTTCAAAATTCGGTTCATCTGTTTTAGAACTTTCCCCATAATTATTTAACTAAGAAACGTAGAACGTTGTGTTTTATACTAACATCTTTTTCTGAAAAATTATCTAAGTAACAATGTAAGTCCCGTCAAAATCTATTCAGCAGAACTCAAGATATAAGCGGCCGGAATGAAATTTCTCTTTGCATTATATATATATTGAGATAGTTAAATATAACTTTCATGATCGCGTTAACCTGATTATAGAACTCTCTGGGAGGTAGGGGTAGGTATATAATGCATAACTTCCATAACTATAGCATATATACTCTCTAGTATACCCTATCTCTGTGGCGTATATCCTCCAATTTTTTTTACTGTACCACTGAGAACATTTTCCTCATAGCTTCGTAACTAAACAATACAGAATGATATGATAATTATTGAAAAAATCCCTGAAATATTATCTAACTTACTGTGCATTTAATTAGTTGACTTGAAATCTTTCATAATCGAGTTCACCTAATTTTAGAACTCCCGTAGCAAAACCAGTTAAAAACCAAATTTACTATTTAACAGTGCAAGTTCTACAAAATTCTGTTCAGTAGAATCTGAGTTATAGTCATATTTACAATATTTATTGCTCATTAAACCTTTTTTCTTTACATTTGAAATAAATTCAGTAACTGTTTTGGTATTTCCCTGTTATGCCAACACCATTGCCACCTAGCGTAATATTTGGCACAAAAATGAAATAATACATTTGAAAAAAAAATAATTTTGTTGATAAAAAAAATGGCACAGATGTCATATAGCCCCATATTGGCGCGATTTTTTTCTGACGCAGATGTCATATACGCAACGAGTACTTAACTGGCGCCAAAATGTCGTTATTTTGCATAATATGGTAACCCGGATGTTGTTGTTCATGATGATGATGTTTTCGTCAAATTGTCGTTAGAAAAAAAATCGCGCCAATATGGGGCGTATATGACATCTGTGCAAAAAAAAATGAGCATTTAAAAAATATAACTTTTGAAAATTACAAACCTTACTTTGACCTACCATTTTTTTTAAATCAATAAAAATAATGGTACTACTTGAATGGTACTATAAAAATAATGGTTATCCCGTCGACCAAAAATCTATTGCCAAACTATAAGATTAAATGCCAATAATGGTTGATCGTAAATGTCACATTCACTCGACTTTAAGCAAGTTACACGTAATTACGTCATCAGGTGATTTTTATTTCGACGTTTTAAATTTATTTTTATTAATGTTATACTAATTTATTTGTTCTTTCGTAATTTAAAATAAAAATTATGTCAATTTGTATAATTTGGCGAGTGGTTTGGCGAAATTGGTCTACGGGTACCAAAATAAATACTTAAAATATAAGAATAAATAAGTATTTTGCAAGTAATAAAATATAGTCAATTTAAACTGCAGTCTTGAAAATGTAAATGTCTTTTACTACTGAAGCATGGCGTACGTAATACCTTTGTCTCACATTGCAGTAAACATTTCATTGTTTTAATGAAGACATTCATGGTTTTTTGAACAAAACATTTTTATATGTATAATTCCTAACTTCTGAAATAATTTTATTGTAGCTTCCTTATCATCAGATAACTGCGAAATGGTGAAATCTATATCAGTATCAGTAATAAATATTTTCTATTCAAAAAATAACAAATTAAAAAGTTTTGCGAGATTATGATGGAATAAAATAAATCCCATCATTAAAAATTCCTGCATAAAAATATTCACGTTCAATAATTAGCAAATGTTAACGTGTGGCACGGTTTTCAATAAAAATCGTTTGCACGATTAGGGCTGAAATAAATGGCGCGATACCATACATTTTGGCATGGTATCGCGGCGAAAATTAGAACGAAAAAGTACCACAGTTTTGTTTTGTTTTTTTAGTTTTAGTTTTTGAGGCGTTTGAATTTTTTTTTTTTTCTAATTGACGAAGTTGTTTTTATTTAACTAAAAGAATTGGTTAAAAAAGTATTCAATTTGAATTTTTTCCCTTGCTATAGTAACAAAATGAAAAGAATGAGTTTTTAGAATTTATCACTTGAAAAATTCAGGTTTTGGCGCCAAAGATAGTGCCAAATTAGAAAAATATGAAATATCTCTCGAACTATTGGGCTTAAAAGAATTTAGTTAGTACCATTCGATTCAGCATACAAAAAAAACACCAAAATATGTTATCAGTTGAAAAATAACTATAAAATCAGATTTTTAAGGAATTTTTTTAAAGTTCGTTCTCTTTTTTACCCCCCTAGGGGTGGAATTTTGGAAAATCCTTTCTTAGCGGCACTCTATATCATAAGAAGTATTTTTACCCCGATTTTCAAGATTTTAGGTTCAGTAGTTTTGGCTGCGCGTTGATTAATACAAAATCCAGACTTTCTTTTATATATATAGACTAGCCGCCTTCGCCCGCTACGCTGGTCGGTTTTTCTAAGGAAATCTTGAATGAAACAAAATACATCTGTGAATTTGATCATGCGTTTTAAAGCAATATGGACATTTACCTGGTGTATCCAACCGAATTGCTGAAAGCAATGTGAATGTCATTGCACTATTATATCTTTTATTGAGTCATACAAAATTTGGACTGTTAAGGACCAATTTCTTTAGTTGATCTGTTAGTGTAAGATTCGGTAAAGAACAATAGAACAATATGTAATATACTAAAAGCGTTCATGAAAAATTATCAATGCAAGTCTCATCAGAATCTGTTAATTGGACTTATTTGAAAGGCTGATCGTTCATAATAATTGGGTTCGTCCGATTTTATAACTTTCATCTATAATTCTACAATCAAGCAACCTGACAACCAAGCAACAGCAAATAATATGTGCTTTATACTGAAACATTCACTGAAAAATTAACTAACCGATCAAGTTGATTCAAAATCCACATAGCAGAATCGTTTAAACTGGAAAATATACCGAAACCTTCAATAAAAATGATCTAATTAACAGTTTAAATCCAATAAAAATTCATTCAGTGGAACCTTTAAAAAAAGCAAATATTTCAAAATTGGGTTCATCTGATTTAGAACTTTCCTCATAATTATTTAACTAAGCAACGTAGAACGTTATGTTTTATACTAACATCTTTTCTGAAAAATTATCTAACTAACAATGTAAATCCTGTCAAAATCTATTCAGCAGAACTCAAGATATAAGCGGCCGGAATGAAATTTCTCTTTGCATTATATATATTGAGATAGTTAAATATAACTTTCATAATCATTTTATCTTGATTATAGAACTCTCTGGGAGGTAGGGGTAGGTATATATTGCATCACTTCTGAATTTTTTAAGGAACTCAGCTCAAATTCCATAACTATAGCATATATACTCTCTAGTATACCCTATCTCTTTAGCGTATATCTTCCAATTTTCTTTGCTGTACCACTGAGAACTTTTTCCGCATAGCTCCGTAACTAAACAACACATAATATGATAAATATTGAAAAAATCCCTGAAATATTATCTAACTTACTGTGCATTTAATTAGTTGACTTGGAATCTTTCATAATCGAGTTCACCTAATTTTAGAACTCCCGTAGCAACTTAGAATGATGGTTTTTACATTAAACCATTTATAAACCAAATTTACTATTTAACAATGTAAGTTCTACAAAATTCTGTTCAGTAGAAACTGAGTTATAGTCATATTTACAATATTTATTGCTCATTAAACCTTTATTCTTTACATTTGAAATAAAATCAGTAACTGTTTTGGTATTTCCCTGTTATGCCAACACCATTGTCACCAAGCGTAATAGTTGGCACAAAAAGGAAATGATACATTTGAAAATAATAATAATAATTTTGTTGATAAAAAAATGAGCATTTAAAAAATATAACTTTTGAAAATTACAAACCTTACTTTGACCTACCATTTTTTTTTTAAATCAATAAAAATAATGGTACTACTTGAATGGTACTATAAAAATAATGGTTATCCCGTCGACCAAAAATCTATTGCCAAACTATAGGATTAAATGCCAATAATGGTTGATCGTAAATGAAACATTCACTTGACTTTAAGCAAGTTACACGTATTTACGTCATCGGGTGATTTTTATTTCAACGTTTTAAATGTATTTTTATTAATGTTATATTAATTTTTTGTTCTTTCGTTATTTAAAATAAAAATTATGTCAAATTGTATAATTTGGCGAGTGGTTTGGCGATTTATATAATTTGGCGAAATTGGTCGACGGGTACCAAAATATATACTTAAATATAAGAATAAATAAATATTTTGCAAGTAATAAAATATAGTCAATTTAAACTGCAGTCTTGAAATTGTAAATGTCTTTTACTACTGAAGAATGGCGTACGTAATACGTATGTGTATGTCTCACATTGCAGTAAACATTTCATTCTTTCAATGAAGACATTCATGGTTTTTTGAACAAAATATTTTTATATCTATAATTCCTAACTTCTGAAATAATTTTATTGTAGTTTCCTCATCGTCAGATAACTGCGAAATGGTAAAATCTATATCACTATCAGTAATAAATATTTTCTATTAAAAAAAATAACAAATTAAAAAGTTTTGCGAGATTATGATGGAATAAAATAAATTCCATTATTAAAAATTCCTGCATAAAAATATTCACGTTCAATAATTAGCAAATATTAATGTGTGGCACGGTTTGCAATAAAAATCGTTTGCACGATTAGGGTTGAAAAAAATGGCGCCATACCATACATTTTGGCATGGTATCGCGACGAAAATTGGAACGAAAAGTACCACAGTTTTTTTCTAAATTTAGTTTTAGTTTTTGAGACGTTTGAATTTTTTTTTTTCTAATTGAAGAAGTTGTTTTTATTTAACCAAAAGGATTGGTTAAAAAATCGTTTAATTTGAATTTTTTCCATTGCTATAGTAACAGAATGAAAAGAATGAGTTTTTAGAAATTATCACTTGAAAAATTCAGGTTTTGGCGCCAAAGATATTGCCAAATTAAAAAATATGAAATATCTCTCGAACTATTGGGCTTAAAAGAATTTAGTTAGTACCATTTGATTCAGCATACAAAAATACACCAAAATATGGTATCAGTTGAAAAATAACTATAAAATCAGATTTTTAAGGATTTTTTTTTAAGTTTGTTCTCTTTTTTACCCCCCTTAGGGGTGGAATTTTGGAAAATCTTTTCTTAGCGGCACTCTATATCATAAGAAGTATTTTTACCCCGATTTTCAAGATTTTAGGTTCAGCAGTTTTGGCTGCGCGTTGATTAATACAAAATCCAGATTTTCTTTTATATATACACTGTAAAAAAAAATCTGCAATCTTACAAAACTAGTTTTTGTAAAACTACAGAAATCTGTATGTTTACTAGAATTGTATCTGTAACCGGGTAAAATATTTACCACTCGCATAGTACAAATACATGAAATATCTTAGTCGCACCTGTCAGCCAATGAGAAAGGACTTCATTGATGACGTAATGACTGTTCACGCAGCCACAGAGGTGTTCAAGGCATCCATCTTGATTATGATTTCAAATTAGGATGCAAGTAAATATTTCTTCTTTATGAGTTAAATTTTGTTATATTTCCATTCCTTTAATTATAAAATTGTTTCTGAAAATTATGTTTCTACATTGTTCAAGGACAATAGAAAGTATTTCATTTTGTATTCTGTAAACTGAAATATTGTTTTTGTGTCAAACAAAGTTCTTTTTCTTATTTTTGTAAAAGGTGTCCCATTCCTCCATACTCTCTCCTATGCTTTTAACTCTGAATATTGGGCACTTCTCTATCTATACACACGTATCATGGGTTTGGGTATGTGTTTTAAAACTATCAGAAATATTATACATGTGTTTGCGTGTATATGAAAAATGAAATGTTGGTAATATTTTTCCTATTCCTAGAGAAGAAAAAATCGTTCTTAACTGTGCCTTAAATAAAAAGAATTTATCACATTTTTTATATACTTTTTATTTCTTAACCTTTAACTGATGTTACCGGTCTCTCAAACCGCTGCTTTTTATAGTTTTGCAATTTTTTATATACTTGCAATTTTCAGTTTAACTACAAACACTACCGAAATTTTGTTCCGTTGTGAACTTTAGTACCATCACCAGACACTTTTGAATAGGTGAATTTTAATTATAACAGTCCTGTACAAAAAGTTTAGTACAAAAACACCATCCTATGAGTTAATCGTGCCTTTTATTCATCTTTCAATAAAGCGGTCTCACAGACAACTTCACGCTAGTTGACTTCACACTAGTGGTGACAATTTCTGTGACATCAGTTAAAGGTTAAGGAGTAAATTTAATAATAACTCATTCATATTGAAATATGTATTTATTTTATCTGAAAAATTGTTCTGCTCAAACTTTTTGTGAAATTCTTAGACTTGGAAAAAACCTAAATATAAACATTTGCATTTTAATTTTACGTGAGTTTCTGAGCGATAAAATGCCGAGTTTTTACTTTCTCATGCAAAGAGAGAGATATAGGGTAGGTAGGGATAAAGATACGAGCGGGGCAAAAATACGCACCGGCTGATTTCATATGAAGTTACATTTCGGCTCTCTTGGCCAATAGGTGGCAGTTTTGTTTCAAGTGTACTAGTCATTTGTTTAAACCTTTGATAAAAGTAGCAATTTGTGCTAAGAAAATGAGGTAAGTTTAAATTTTCGAATTTTGATCAAATATTTTTAAAATTTCACTTTATTCTTTAGCTAACAGTACCTGGAATTTTTACAAATCCAAAATTTTAGTGGAGATCGAAAGATTTTTAGCTTCTAAATGCCGCAGTTTACCTCGATCACATTTGTTTATACTTTATGCGTAGCCGGTTAAGCAAAATACTGCAGAATAGGGTAAAAGTACGCATCCTTCTTGGGACAAAGATACGCACATGTTTAAGATACGGGACTTTGCCCTATCGTTTTAGCTAGATGCAAAGCTTTCCACAATTTCTAAATTTGTATTATATAAAATATAATAGCTACTTAACTAATATAAGTTAGTAAACTACATTTTCCTTTTTCTAGTTAAGTTTTTTTTTTAAATATAGAACGTAGGTATCTACCTACGTACTTTTAAAAATCAATATTGTTTCATGAATCGCTTTTGTTTTAAACATTAATCCTTAACTCCTGTTAACGGTCTCACCGACCGCTGCAATATTCAGTTTTCACAGTTTAACTTGCAACTTTCAATTTAAGTAGTTATGTTAGTTTAATTTTGATTCGTTTGGTAAATTAGAAGTATAGTTGAAGACTTCTGAATGCGGTAAATTTTACTATAATAGCCCTTTGCATAAAGTTTAGCGCAGAAACCGCCTCTTATGAGTCAGTCAACCATTTTATTCAATCAACGATTAAGCGGTCTCGGAGACCGTTTACAGTATTTATGACACAATTTTTATCACAACAGTTAGAGGTTAACTGCTATTTGCGATCTCGCAGACCGCTGGTTTTTTTTCATGGTCTAGTTTAGAATTTTCAGTTTAAATACTATCGAAATTTACTAATACTTTTACATTACTCATTCATTTTAGTTTAGTGAAAATGAGGCAAAATCCGGCCATAATGGGGCAAAAATGCGCACTGCGTATCTTTGCCTCATCACTGCGTACTTTTAGTCCAACCATTGGGGCAAAGATACGCACAGCAATGTTTTTGTTTTTTTTTAATTACAATTTCTCACGGAATTATAACTTGACAGAATGTCGTTACATAGTGGAACGTGCCTAAGGTTTTAATACAACATTTTAATCAGTCGTCATATAAGTTTAGATCAATGTGTTCATTAAAAATCAAAATTAATGATAAGTGCGTAACTTTAGCCCCCACCTATCGTACATCCCTTAGGTGTGTCATGTGATTGTTGTGAGCCATGTGGACAACTTGTCACCAAGCGCCATTGAGATCAACCATGATGGTGAATATCGATGGCGCTTTTTAACAAGCTGTCCTCACTTCAAATACTTGTGGGCATGATACCCACATATGTTTGGCTATTAAAGTATATACATTTGTCCATTTTCTTACATAAAGGCTCGTTTACACGGAGCTAGTTTACTAGCTACAAGCCGGCGAGAAAAGAAGCGAGCAAGTCAGCTAGCGAGATAGTGGTCGTTTACACACGAACTTGTTTACTCGCTCAGTAGCCAACTCGCTATTGCATCACTTTCTGCGTTCTAAAGCTTTCTTTTATGTTATTTTCTGTAAACAGTGTTTGTTTTTATATTAAGTGCAGAGTTTTCCTGCTTTTTTTTTCTTTTGTGTGTGTATTCGTGGAAAAATGAAGTGGAACGCAAATGATATTGCTGATTTTTTAAATGTATACCAAGAGTACACTGTGTTATGGAACATAAAACACACAGATTACTGCAATACGAAATTAAAAGATGAAATTTGAATTTTATATTCCAATGCTCATTTATAAAATTTCATTAATTTTTAAGGTTTTAAGACCCGTGTCCATTATTGTAACGCTTCATTTGTCTATTTTCAGTAATGGACACCCCATGAAATCACTGTTAACTAGTTTGTTGTGGCCATCACAAAACTCTTCTATATAAATCATGTCAATTAAATCTTTTAAATAGTACAAGAAATTACATCAATTTAGCACCATTTCATATCTGAATTTGAAGTTTGATGAAAATTCGTGCATTACTTCTTGAGATAGAGCTGTAGGGGAAATTCTGAAAAATGCAGCATAGCAGCGCCACCTGTTGGGCGATTTACACCAAAAACTAATCAGCACCAATTTATATTAGGGACTACTTGAATATAAATTTCTATTAAATTCCGTGCATTAGTTCTTGAGATAGAGCGCCCACAAAATTTGTGTCACATACAGACATTTTGTGAAAACATGTTTTTCGGAATCCCTGACCTCTAAAACGTGTAAATCCGTCGAAAACCGAAAGTCGAAATTTTTACGAATCCAATACTTTCTTCTTGTAAAGATAGAAGAAAGTAAAAATGCAATTTCAATGATGTTTAATAGAGCATAAAATCTTTTAACTGAAAATCTAATTAATCACATTTAATTTTTAAATTGCACTTAATGGAATATTAACTGTGAAAAATAGTGGAAAATATACGAATCTATGCACTGATACAAAACTTTTTTTTCAGATTTTTTTTTTTCCAATTATTGCCCTTTAAATACCCTGTACAGTCTCAATAATTTGATAACTGCAATTCCCCGACATTAGTATTTTAAAATATCTACCTAAAATAATTATAACATTCACCCTGTGATAATTATGGTAGTTATTTCAAACAGTGAATAATTCTCAAAAATATTTTATTTATTGGTATCCTATTTGTTAATTTTGTTCGAAAAAATCTATTTTGTTTCATTCACGCCGGCACCTCCAGTCGACATTGTTTACATACGCAGAACCACGAAACCACTGAATACTCGCAGCGATTTCACTAGCAACACCGTTTACACACAGCTAGTTTACTAGCCAGGTAGCTAACACGCCAGCGAGTAGCGAGAAAAGTAGCCGAGCTTTCAACTTTCTTCCCACTCGCTGAGCTGCCAGATAGTTCGCTAGTAAACGTGTTTACACGGGGCGAGTTTACTAGCAGCTAGTGAATTCGCCGGCTTGTAGCTAGTAAACTCGCTCCGTGTAAACGACGCTTAAAACATAAATTGTTATTAGAGATGTAATTGTAGATTACATTTCATAATATCGATAAAACACGATTTCCTTTCCTTTTATTTCGGGTTCGGGTTGAAATAAGTCTAGGTTGAGTTGCAGGTTGCCGAAAATTATTTTGGCTGATTCTGGTCAGGTTGCGGATCGAGGAAATATTTTTGAAGGGTTCGGATCGAGTTGCGGGTTGACTTACGTATAATATTCGGTTTTGTGTCTTTTGCAACTTGACCCGTGCAGGACTACTCTGTAGTCGGGAAATTTTCAATATATCAGGATTCGTACGGTCCTTAAAAGTACTTGCATTTTTCAAAAAGGATTTTTTTTGTGCTTGAAAGTGCTTATTTTCATACAAAATTTTTTAGGTCTTTAAAAGTACTTTACTGTCATATTATTTCTTAATCGGTGGTGGAACTCTTCTGCATTTCTTTTCATTTCTTATTTAAAAAATAAAGATAAAACCTCCATTGCTAACCTTTCTTCTGAAATTTCACCTCCCCTTTTTACTCCCTTCTCCACAATACCAAAGTTTAAACTGTTTAAAACATTTTTTTATCCTTTAACTGATGTTACCGGTCTCACAGACCACTGCTTTTTTTTCAATTTTCACAGTTTAACTTGCAAATTTCAGTTTCTCTACAAACACTACTGAAATTTTGTTTCGTTTGAAACTTTAGTACTAACACCAGAGACTTTTGAATAGGTGAAATTTAATTATAACACTCCTGTACATAAAGTTTAGTACAAAAACAACATCCTATGAGTTTATCGCGGCTTTTATTCATCTTTCGTTGGAGCGGTCTCACAGACCGCTTCACACTAGTTATGTGACAATTTTTTTGACATCAGTTACATGTTTAAAAAAAAATTGCTCTACTGTATTTGTTACTTTAAGTGAATAAATAATCAGTCCAAAATTCCATTAACTATTCATTCCATCATATCCATTTCATTAAAATTTTATCTGAATTTCACCTTCAAAATTTCGTTTCCCCGTTTTCTTCACCTCTCACAGTAATAATACTTAAAATTTCAAAACTCTTTAAAACTGCTTAAATTAATATATATATATATATATATATATATATATATATATTAATTAATATATATATATATATATATATATATATATATGTATATAATATATATATATATATATAATCTGTTCTGTGTCATTTTATTGTCACAATAAATAATCAAGATTTTTCTTCCCACTCGAAATTGGCATCCCCCCCCCCCCCCCGAAAAAAAAACTTAGAGCGCATAGAATTTTAAAGTCTTTAAAACTCTTTATAGACCAGTGGTAGGGGAGGGAAAAAGGGCCGCATTTGGAATTAATTAGGGGAAGCTGGAAATTGTTTTAATCCCTTTAAGTCTAGAATGAATGTACTAAGTTTTCCCCCTCTTACTAGGTGAATGGTTAAGATATGTACAGATTTATAGGCAAAAAACACATTTTTATTAATTACCATAACAATATCTAAAAAAAACTAACTGTATTAAAAACACGAGGTGGAACCCGTCGAATTTCGACGAAAGAAAATGTTTACTAAGGAACTGTTGCATCAAATTTATAATACATCGACAACAATAATTACAATAAAAAATCAATCTTACACTTGTTAATTTAACTCTCCAAAGACATATTTTAACCTAAGATTAACAAAATACTTTTTTCATAAACTTCAACTGTTAAAATTATTGGAAAATTAAACTTTATTCATATACGTCATCAGTAACATATAATCAAGGTAAGTAATTTTGATTAAGTTATCAATTGATGCTTGGTATTACAAAACACGACCTCCACGGACATTTTCTCCCGACCTCCCTGGACATTTTCCCTTCGAATGAGGACTATTTATTTTTGTCGTTTGGCAACAGAAATTTTTTGTTTTGTAGATCGAACGAAAGAACGATTTTGAGATGTGGGTTTTTTTCCCCATCAAACATATTTTTAACGAATTCGAGATTAATTCATCGTATGTATATAATGTAAATATTTTTTTTGTATAAGTGAGCCATATAAATAATCTAAAATGAAAGAGATGTTTCTTCATTTCCGACTACTTGATGTGAATTATTTTTAACTGCCGAATCTATCCTGGAAAGAATAAGTTCTGATTCTAAAGAAGGCGGCCTACCTTGGATCGGTAAGTATTTTTTACTTACCTTTATAGATTTATATCATATGTTTTATTGTGTATCTGATATTTACTGGCGCCCGTAACAGCGACTGCCTAAAATATTTGAGTCAGAATAAGAATTTCGTTGAATTAGAATCTTTATTGAAGTGCTTTGTTTATATACGATAATTGCAACCATTTTTGTTTTTGATAAATTTTATTAGTTATAATATTGATTTAAGAGAATGGATGCAGTTAATAAAACAAAACGCACTACTGTTAGGTCTCAAACTACGAAATTAATTAATAGAATAGAAGCGGCAATTTCAGAAAATAGTGCCGATGAAGATACATTAGAACAGTTTCTCGCTGAGTTAGATTTGAAAGAAAAAGAGCTTAATTATCTAGATACTGAAATTCAAAAATCTAGTAAATTAGATGAATTACAAGCTGAAGTTTTGAAATGTGATGAGTATAATTCGAATTTGGTAATTTGGAAAACGAAAGTAAAAAGGGCTAAATTGAAATTAGAAACTAAATCTAATTCGAATGTTTCTACTACAACAATAAACAAATCCGACGAAACAGTTGTAATTCGGGGGTTAGAATCCATTCGCATAAATTTACCCAAGCTAATAATTGAAAAATTTGACGGCGATCCGTCGGATTGGCAAAGATTTTGGGACCAATTCGAATCTACAATTCATAAAAATGCAGAATTGTCTGAAGTAGAAAAATTCAATTATTTAAAGTCATATCTGACTTCAAATGCTGCTAACTGTATAAAAGGTTATAGTTTAACTAATAGTAACTATTTATCTGCAATAGAAACTCTAAAAGAACGTTTCGGTAAGAAACAATTGGTAATTAGCTCACACCTTCATAAACTTTTATCACTTAATTCAGTAAAGAAATCCAGTGACGTTTATGCACTCCGCAAATTGCTGGACACTTGCCAGACCGAAATCTGAAATCTCTCGGATTGGAGATTGAAAATTATTCAGCGTTACTCTCTCCCATTCTAATTAAATTATTACCTTCTGACATAATGTTACAAATAACAAAAAAATGTGGTAACGATGAAGAATTAAAAGTTACGGAAATAATTGATTATTTGAAAATGGAAGTTATTTCCCGAGAAAGAACTGCTTTTTTAATTTCTAATCAAGAGTCTTCGAACGCAGACATTACGTCTGGGAGGCCAGTGCGCGACAAGCAGTCGCCGAAAATAATTCCTTCAGCATCTGGCTTAATAAATGAAACGGTATCATTTTCTAAACAAAGTAAATGCCCGGAATGTAAAGAAAAACATTTTTTGATCGAATGTGAGTTATTTAAAAATAAATCATTACAGGATAAAAAGGAAACTTTAAAGCAGTACGGTTACTGTTTTGTTTGTCTCAAAAATGCAGGGCACATAGCAAAATATTGTAAAAAATTTGTTAAATGCAGCAATTGTTTTAAACGGCATTATAAAATTTTATGTCCCGAAAAAGAAAATGCCAGATCACAAGAAAATAATGAAAGCACGACATTATCAAATAAAACTTGTAATCGCGCAGTATTAATGCAGACTTTAACTGTCCGTTTAGAATCAAAGGATCAAGATAAACACTTGTTAGTACGCTGTTTGATAGACACAGGTAGTCAACGTTCTTATCTGAGTAAAGATATTATTAATCGAATGGGATACGAAGCAATAGGAGAAGAAAAAATGATTCACGGTCTTTTTGGTGGTATTCAAGAAACACACTTTCATAAGCGATATAAAATATATTTAAGTAATTTAGAAGATACTTTTAAATGTAATTTTGATATCTATGATCAAGACAAAATATGTACTGAGGTTCCAAAAATAAAAAATGGGCCTTGGATAAAGGAAGCTAAAAAATATGGGATAAAATTTACAGATTACGATGCATATACAGGGAAGCAAAAAGTCACAAACGCACAAGAAATAAGTTTACTTATCGGAGCAGATATTTATGGAAAGTTATTAACGGGGAAAATTAAATCCTTGGATAGTAATTTAACTGCTATACAGACCAAATTGGGGTGGACATTGATGGGTAAAACTAATGAAAAAGATACAAACGATTCCACAAAAGTTGTTTTATCCTTACATGTAAATGAAGCAAAACTCACAGATTTATGGCGATTAGACACTTTAGGAATTCTTGATCCAGGTGACAAAGGGTCTAGTTTAGAACTCGAACAAGCCGTAAAAGAACATTTCAACAAAAATATTCATATAAATAATGAAGGACGTTATCAGGTTAGTCTTCCATGGATTGTTGGTCACCCCCCTCTCCCCAGTGCTCGGAAAATTGCAGAACGTAGATTAAAAAACTGCGTAGATTCATTAAAGAAATCCGGCAATTTAGCTGCCTATGAAGCAGTATTTAATGAGTGGCTTCAAGAGGGCATTATTGAGGAAGTCGAATCAACTCCAGGAACGGAAGCTGAATTTTTTCTGCCACACAGAGCAGTAATAAAAGAAAATTCCACTACCCGAATACGCCCTGTTTTTGATGGGTCCGCTAGGGAAAAAGGCTCACCCTCTATTAACGATTGTTTGTTGAAAGGCCCCAATTTAGTAGAACTTATCCCTTCATTGATAAATCGGTTCCGATTGAAGAAAATTGGTGTAATATCAGACATAAGAAAAGCCTTTTTACAGATTTGCTTAAATGAAAATGACAGAGCATTTTTAAAATTTTTATGGTGGAAGGAGGGAAATTCTGAAGAAACGAAAATTTTCCAACATCGAAGAGTTGTTTTCGGGCTTACATGCAGTCCCTATTTATTGGGAGCAACTTTGCAACACCACTTAAAAAAGTCACCTCCCTCTATGCAGGAAACAGCTTCTAAACTTTCAGAATCCTTTTATATTGACAATTGTGTCACTAGTGTTGACAATGAAAAGCAACTCAATAATTTTATAACAGAGTCAAAATACATTCTCAGCCAAGCTAAATTTGACCTCAGAGGTTGGGAACACAGTTACTCTAACTCCTCAATGAAACCAGATTTTTCCTTAGAAAACAAAATTGTCCCAGTTTTAGGCCTACGATGGCTGTTGCCCTCAGATGTTCTTTCCATAGATGTAAGGGAAATTAATAAAGATGATGAACTTATCACTAAAAGGAAAATATTGTCGGAAGTTCATAAAATTTTTGACCCCATCGGTTATACCTGTCCAGTAACTCTTTTCCCCAAAATACTTCTACAAGATTTGTGGAAAAAGAAAATAACTTGGGATTCTGAATTACCAACTCCGATTGCCCAAAAATTTCAGAAATGGAAAAATCAATTGAGCTCACTTAAAGATATTGCTATACCTAGATGTTTAATAAGCGACCCAGATAACATCGGTGATTTAAGTTTGCATGTATTCTGTGACGCGAGCAAGGTAGCTTATGCTACATGCATATATTTACGAAATGAGAACGAAAAATCAACATCATGTCAACTGATCCAAGCACGATGCAGAGTAGCACCGCTAAAATGTGTTACCATCCCCAGACTTGAACTCCTCGCATGTACGATTGGTGCACGATTATCTAAAGGGGTTAAGTCCGACTTAAAATTAGAAAATCTTCCAACTTTTTTCTGGACAGATTCTAGTAATGCGCTGTACTGGATAAAAAGAAGTGAAAACTGGGCTCCATTCGTATACAATCGTGTTAAATAAATTCGATCTCTTAGTAATCCAGAAAATTGGCACTATGTGCCTGGAACTCTTAATCCAGCCGATCTACCTTCCCGAGGATGTTCCGCGGAATCCCTTAAACAATCCCTCTGGTGGGAGGGACCTGATTGGTTGAAAAAACCTCAAGAATTTTGGCCAAAAAGTAGTTTGAATCCCGATTTTGAAATAATTAACTCTGAAAAAAGAAAGACAGTTGTCAGTGCAGTAAATATCTCTCAAACTCCAATTGAGTTATATGAAAATACATCTTCATATTTGAAAATGATAAGTTACTGCCTGGATGTATAGATTTTTTGGAAATATCAGAAAGACACCGAATGAGCGAAATTTAGAGAAAATTTTAACATCTGAGGAAATAAATCACGCAGAACACGTCGTATTGAAATATGCTCAGAGATATTTATTAAGTGAATCTAAACCATGTTATACCTCTTTACAGACTTTTACTGATGAGGAAGGTCTAATTCGAGTAAAAACACGAATTTCTATGCGAAAAGATTTCCATTCTTTCCGGTATCCGATAGTTCTGCCTTTCGATCATAATATTACCTATTCGCTCATAAGAAGAAAACATATTGAACTTTTTCATGCAGGGATACAAATTGTAATGTCAGTTTTGCGCGAACAATTTTGGGTATTAAGATGCAGGCGTACAGTTCGAAAAATTATAAAAAGTTGCATAACATGTAGACGATTCACTGCCTCACCTGCTGAGACACCTACTGCCCCTCTCCCTGAAGAACGAGTCAAAGATGCTTCAATTTTTGAAAGTGTTGGTCTCGATTTATGCGGACCGTTATTTTTAAGAAATGGCTCGAAAGTTTGGATAGTTCTTTTTACGTGCGCCATATTTCGCGCAATTCATCTTGAATTGGTATCTTCACTTTCAACGGAAAATCTTCTATTAGCTATGAGAAGATTTATCTCAAGAAGAGGGAGACCCTCTATTATTATTTCTGATAACGGAAGAAATCTAGTGAAAGCATCATCAGAATTGAAGTCTATAAATTTTGAACGCTTGCAAAATTTTGCTATTGAACGAAAAATACAGTGGAAATTTAATCCACCTTCAGCTCCCTGGTGGGGAGGTTTTTTTGAACGCATGATAGGAATGTTAAAAGGTATTTTACGAAGAGTGCTTGGAAAGGCCAGCCTAAATTATGAAGAATTATACACCGTGTTATGTGACGCGGAAAGTGTAATCAATTCTAGACCGCTGACATATATCGCAGATGATGATGATCTTGACCCTCTTACCCCTGCGATGTTCTTGCAAGATATCAAAGATTCGAGAGTTCCTGAATTTGACATAATTGATTCAACAAAAATGAAAAGAAGATTTGCTTATCAGCAAAGAATCCGAGAAGATCTTAGAAAACGCTTTAGAATAGAATACCTGGGGCAACTTCGAGAAAATGCGGGTAGAAATAGGGAAACTGAGTTAAAAAAAGACGATATTGTCTTAATTGGGGACGATAATTCAAAACGTATTAATTGGCCTTTGGGAAAAATTGAAGAACTATATCCCGGCAAAGACGGAAAATTCCGGGTAGCCAAAGTTAAAACCAAAACGGGTTCTTTTTTGAGACCCCTTAAAAGACTATATCCTCTTGAAATCAATAATGAACTAATGCCTCCTTTTTTAGTAGACAGAATTCCTGCTTCTATAGACGACGATTCTGTTCCTGCTCCTGTGCCAGAGTCTTCAGATCCTGTCTCTGTAGTTGAACCTTTGGATAGCGTCTCTGTTCCTGCTCCTGAGCCCGAGTCATCAGATCCTGTCTCTGTAGCTGAACCTTTGGATAGCGTTCCTGCTCCACTGCCAGTGTCTTCAGATTCCCCTTCTGTAGTTGATCCTCTGGATATCACTCCTGCTCCTGTGCACCAGTCTTCCATACCTGAGGATGGCAATCGACGATCTCGAGCTGGTAGAAAACTGAAACAGCCGCAACGACTAAATTTATGAAGTTTTGAGTTTCACTATACTGAACCTCAAAGGTGGGAGGATATTACAAAACACGACCTCCACGGACATTTTCTCCCGACCTCCCTGGACATTTTCCCTTCGAATGAGGACTATTTATTTTTGTCGTTTGGCAACAGAAATTTTTTGTTTTGTAGATCGAACGAAAGAACGATTTTGAGATGTGGGTTTTTTTCCCCATCAAACATGTTTTTAACGAATTCGAGATTAATTCATCGTATGTATATAATGTAAATATTTTTTTTGTATAAGTGAGCCATATAAATAATCTAAAATGAAAGAGATGTTTCTTCATTTCCGACTACTTGATGTGAATTATTTTTAACTGCCGAATCTATCCTGGAAAGAATAAGTTCTGATTCTAAAGAAGGCGGCCTACCTTGGATCGGTAAGTATTTTTTACTTACCTTTATAGATTTATATCATTATGTTTTATTGTGTATCTGATACTTGGTATTACGGAATGAAAAAATCAGCAAAAAGGATTTCACCTTGACATAATCATAGAATCCCCCCCCCCCTTTAAATCTAAACAAATCAAGTCATTTTCAACGTTTCACATCAATATTAACCATTTAAAAACATTTTAACGCGCAATAGGTTATTGATAAATATATTTTCAAGCTTTAAGTCACGTTTGTCAACTATTACAACTTGCCATGTTAAAATTCCCACTCGTGATTTGAGGTCTTATAACAATCTCTGTACCTGCGCGTAAAAATTCCAGAAATTTATAACTTTTAGACGTATTCATGGGGAAATATCTTGTTTTATCAAATAAAATTATCGGTTTCTTTTAAATATGACGTCATTTTCAGTCGCTGAAATATTTTGCCTATTGTCTCAAACTCAAAGTCAGCGAAATGAAAAAATAGTGAAATATAACAGCATCATCAGGGAAATTGTGTCTTTTTTAAAGCGTAACGTCATTTTCTGTTCAAATTTTTAAAAAATATATTTTTAATTGTAATGAGAAAATGGCATCAGTAAGAATATGATCAATAAAGATAACTAAACCACTTTTAATAGAAATGAAGTACTTCAGTTGCCACGATTAGAAAATTGGTATTAAAAACTATAAAAAAATTAATATCTCAAAAATAAAATGAGGTACAGCTTTCAAACAAATTGCATTTAAATGTGCATTTTTTTCTGCATACGACGGTGTAAACATTTAAAACGTGGTATGTTTAGAAGTTTAAAATTTTGCAGTAGCGAAAATTGCAAAACCAAATTTTTATTTCAAATTTCAAAGTGTTGCCATTCGCAGAATGACGTATGCGTTACGCACAGATATGTTTGTCCTTTATAATATAGATTGTCAATACAGATGTTGTAGAGTTTAAAATTCTGATTGAAATGTGTACTTAATATTTTTGTTGAATTTGTACAATTATATTGCAAAGTTTTGCCTAATTCGTTAATCAAGTGATTGAAGCCAGACAAGACGAGATTATCAGTTCACCCTGTTTCTAATTTATAGGGGAGATGGGGGCACATGTGTACAGGGTCAGATGTGAACATCGCAATTTTTCAATGGTTATGGTAAGTTTTTTTTTTATTTGAAAAAAATTACTAAAGATGGCAACACCTGTAGACATACGGTAAACATTTTTTGAAGCTTTTTGACCTCTTATTTGTCCTCTGTAGCCCACTGTTTTTAGATCTCAAAAGTAAAATCTTTGTTCCCAGTTCATAAGCGTTTAACTTTATTTATTTATTCATTTATTTGAATTTGAGTGTTTTAACATGCACTATGAATACTAATAAATATTTTTAATACAGTTCTTTTTCTTCTAAATTTGAGAAATGTTAATAATTTATCAATTTAACAGAAGCAGCAATGTGGGGCACTTGTGAACAGACAAGTTGGGGCAGATATGAACAGTACTTAAGTGCCCCAATAATCATTCTGTGATTCTGTTCCTTTCAGTTAACTTAATGATAAATAATGTCAGTTCAATTACCTATGATTTTCCTGAAATAGAAGATATTTTCCTCACACAAAGTTGATTTTGCATTGAAACTTCATCAAACACATCTTTCAGCAAATACATAAAGAGCAACAAGCTCGTTTACATTCAATTGTACTTTAAATATATTCAATGTTTTTTAAAATCCAATAAGTGTTATATATTATTTTACTAAACAGTTTACAACAATATTTTTTATGCATTGTTAATACAAAAGTATTACCCTGAACAACTTTGCAAATTTTTGTATTACATTTGTTCTAAACTTGCAATGATGGCTTACTTCCATATCTAAAACAGTTATGTATATGACGCTTTGAATGGAGATACATATGAGTAATATTTTAAGTAAGTAAAATTTTTAAACTGATAACTATCGTAAAATCCCTATTGTAACCCCTCCCTCTTTCAAAAGGAAAAGAAGTTAGGGGAGGGGGGGGGGTTATAGTCGAGATTTTTTTTTAAATCATTAAAAACCCATTCTTTATCTATAATTTACAAGTAAATAAGGCAAATAAAGCAGTGGGAATCTTTCGTATTTCGGCAGATTTAAGATAAATAGTATGTAAACGCCCCCTCCCCCAAAATTTCCCCAAACAAAAACCCCTAAGCAAAATTTAAGTTTTAATTTCTTTTTTAAAATTGCTTCTTTATTTTTTTATTTTATTTCAGCAAGACTAAATGAATCATCTAAGCCTCCACTCCACCCCCAAAATCTACTTATTTTCATTTTATAATCTTTTGCTTAAACATATCGCCCAGAAACTAGAGAAATATATATATATATATATACATACTTTTTTATGGCGAATTTCACAGGCAATTAACTAATCATTACGATGACAAATGAATAACAGAATAAAAAGCATGTCAAAGGATATTTTTCTTTAAGTTCACATGTGTCCCACGTGTGTTCACAACTACCCCGCTGATGGGGCACATGTGAACAATTTTTCGAATTTATAAAACTATTAAAAAATGTAAGAACTATACAGGTGATTTTTAAAAAATTACCATGTATAAAAGAAAGTTCTATTTACTATATTGAGTAGGTTTTGTTTATAGAAATTAGTCCAGTCTTGAGAAAAACCTATATTTATGCGAACTGTTCACATGTGCCCCCATCTCCCCTATATATATTTTAATTTATTGAGGTACTATTTGAGGATTTTAATTATTTTAGGCTTTATTTTGGATATTTTCAGAGTTATGGCTTAAACTCTTGATTACGGATTATAGCCCAGTGGTAGGAAATGGAAAAAAAGGCCGAATTCGGAATTAAATACGGGAAAGCTGGAAATTGTTTTAATCCCTTCGACATAGGTCAGAAATAAACGTACTAAGTTTTCCCGCCCTACTAGGTGGGGCTTTGTCGCTACGAACAAATAGATAACTTAAAAAGTGCATTATTTCATGATTTTTAGCATATTTCAAAAATGATTTGTAAATTATGGGAAATATTGTTTATGATCTCTGATATTGTATTTGAATTATGCGTAGTACTTAATTTGACATATATAGCGAATAACAGTGCGTATGAAACACATTTAAGGAGGTCGAAAATAGTGGGGAGGAGCGAGGGAACAAATGAGTGTGCAGGATTCTTGTCGCTAGAGGAATTATAGGTCAACCAATAGCACGATTTTAAACTTCGATATTTAACGAAAAGAACTAAGATGGTTTTAATAAAAATTACTTTCGACTAGTATACGAGCATCTTAAGTTACATTCATAAAATTTTAAAACCTTCGGAATATTGAAAAAAAAGTACTATAAGCTTTACGGGTTTTTTTAAACTAAGGTTTAAGGTTCACGATATCAGTTGAGAAATGGCATGTAAAACGGCTGTCAATTATGTACCTCTTTCTCGATAACTACTAAATTATAATCCTCAAAATATACAAAATAAAGCATTAACATATTTACAGAAACATCGCGAGGGCCTCAACAACTTAAAGAAAATGCATGTATGTAATAAACGGAGGCAGGGCGGATTGTTAACTCTGTCTCTCTCTTGATTAGCGGTTAAGACAAAATTTAGAAATAGAATTGCGACCTTAATGTTCAGCAAAAATATTAATATGGGTACTCATTTTATTTCAGAATTTCAAGTTCTACGACATTTGTATTGACAATGTTTTTGAAAGAATTGTTCTGAGATATTGTTAAGATAATTTTAAAAAAGTGTTTTTCGACTATAAATATGTACATATTTTCTAATGTTCACCTAGTACGTGGGATAAAACTTAGTACTTTCATTTTAGACCTAAACGGAAGGGATTAAAACAATTCCCAGTTTCCCACCCACATAATTGTGAGTTACATCCCCCGATCGCGGGTCTTTGAAATAGAATTGTGACAATGTTCAACAAAAATATTAAATGTAGTTCTCATTTTACTCTGAATTTTAAGCTGACGACGAGCTGAACACGGAAATTGCAAAACCTAAATTTCATTCCAGATTTCAAAGTGCTGCCATTTGCAAAATGACGTCAGCGTTACGCACAGATATATTTGTTTTTTATACTATAGATATAGATTTTATTTTCATATCAAAATCTTGGTAGGTTTTTTTTTCTTTTCAAACTAATTTTTTTCACGCTTAAATCCATTTATATCTGAATCAAATGAATACTCGATAATTTCAAAGCTACTGTATAACATCGTGTATTTTAAAATAATATATACGTAATGTGAGTCGTACAGTAAAATGTGCAGTAAAACAGAAAAGTGACTTCGGACAATGAATTTTTTTAAAGTTTAATTTTGTATTTTTACTTTCTTCTATCTTCAATAGAAGAAAGTATTGTAATCGAAATTTTTTTCGACTTCCGGTTTTCGACGGATTTGCATGTTTTAGGGGTCAGAGATTCCAAAAAACATGTTTATAGAAAATGTCTGTCTGTCTGTGTGTCCGTCTGTCCGTCTGTCCGTCCGTCCGTCTGTCCGTCCGTCCGTCTGTCCGTCCGTCCGTCTGTCCGTCTGTCCGTCTGTCTGTCGCCATTGTACCATCAAAAAGTGTATGAAGTTATGTATAGAATTAAACCAAAATTTTACTATAAGTCTTTGGCTATGGCAAGCAGGTCCTCCCGGAATTTGGAAAAAATTCGCCGGTAGGGGGCGCTGATATAACAATTTTTGTGCGATTTTGAATATTGTACCATCGAAAAGTGTATGAAGTTATGCATAGAATTGAACCAAATTTTTATTTTAAGTTTTTGGCTATGGCAAGCAGGTCCTCCCGGAATTTGGAAAACATTCGCCGGTAGGGGGCGCTGATATAATAATTTTTGTGCGATTTTGAATATTGTACCATCGAAAAGTGTATGAAGTTATGCATAGAATTGAACCAAATTTTTATTTTAAGTTTTTGGCTATGGCAAGTAGGTCCTCCCTGAATTTGGAAATAATTCGCCGGTATGGGGCGCTGTAATAGCGATTTTTGTGCGATTTTGAATATTGTACCGTCCAAAAGTGTATGAAGTTATGCATAGAATTAAACCAAATTTTTATTTTAAGTTTTTGGCTATGGCAAGCAGGTCCTCCCTGAATTTGGAGAAAATTCGCCAGTAGGGGGCGCTGTAATAGCGATTTTTGTGCGATTTTTAATATTGTACCGTCCAAAAGTGTATGAAGTTATGCATAGAATTAAACCAAATTTTTATTTTAAGTTTTTGGATACGGCAAGCAGGTCCTCCATGAATTTGCAAAAAATTCGCCGTTAGGGGGCGCTGTAATAGCGATTTTTGTGCGATTTTGAATATTGCACCATCGAAAAGTGTATGAAGTTATGCATAGAATTGAACCAAAAAAAAATTTTAAGTTCTTGGCTATGGCAAGGAGATCCTCCCTTAATTTGTAAAAAAATCGCTCGTAGAGGGCGCTGTAATAGCGACTTTTGTACAATTTTTGTGCCATTTTGAATATTGTACCGCCGAAAAGTATATGAAGTTATGCATAGAATTGAACCAAATTTTATGTGTTTATTTTTGGTCATGTCACGAAGGTCCTCCCTGAATTTGGAAAAATTCAGCCGGAAGGGGGCACTATAATTGCGATGTGTGTACCATTTTCATTATTGTACCATTGAAAAGTGTATGAAGTTATCCATATAATTGAACCAAATTTTTTGTGCATGTTTCTGGCTATGGCAAACAAGTCCTCCCTGAACTTGAAAAAATTCCGAAAGAAAGGGGCGCTATAATTCCGATCTCTCTGCCATTTTCATTATTGTACCATCGAACAGCGTATAAAATTATGCATACAATTGAACCAAAATGTTTGTGATTGTTTTTGGCTTTGGTCAACAGGTTCTCCTTGAATTTGGAAATATTGTGCGGTAAAGGGGCTCCGTGCTAGCGATTTTTGTATACTTTTCTTGATTTTTCGTAGTTCTATTGTGCATCGGCGGCTCATGCAGCGGCGGGAACACGCTTCCTGCTATGCCGGCTATTCGCAAACAGCTAATAACGACAGAATAAGGAAAAATTAATAATTTTAACAAATATCATGATATAGATTAACTCGTTTTTAGCCCGTTTAATTGACTTGAGCAGAAATTTAAGATGAAAATCAAAGTTGGTATAGTATTGAACTAATAATATTGAAGTATTAACATGTGTAACTAAGTTTTGAAATATTAGGATGCATAAGATAGAAGAAAGTTTTGGGATTGGCACATCCAACTAGTTTTAAATGTATTGCAGTATTTCAAACAGAATTGAAAGTATATGCTTTTCGGTATTGTTATTATTATTTGGTATTAATATTCTGCATAATTTGATTTTTGGAGTCTTGTGTGTAATTTTGAAATATGCCTGGAAAGGGAGGTGGGGGAGGGACAAGGTTCTTCCAGTATTTTAAATTCTTAAAGTTTGCCGTTATCATCCAAACTCTTTGAAATTTTTAGATGTTAAAAACACAATGTTTTCGTAGCCCGAGTGAAAAAAAATTAATATTTAGTGGGAAAAAGGCTGGTAAGATTTTTACCACGATGTAGGGGAGACCGGGGGAATGGCGACACCTTAAGGGAATTTAAATTTTTTCTCCTCGAAAAAATGTTTATTTTTTAATAGTAAAAATTCTAAAGCTGAATCATGATCTTTAGTATCTGTATAAATTTAACCGTAATCATAACTGTAAAGTAAGCATACATAAAAAAATATTTTTTAAACCTCTGCACAGTGGCGGGATTACCCAGGACACTGGGGTAATGTCGCCACTGTACCGGGGTAATGCCGCCACTCTTTAATGACCTAGTACATGCATCAACTGGATACTAGGAAACACAAAACCTACTGAAAATAGTTAGAAAGCAATTTAATTGAGCAGGATAATGGTTAAGCTTGCAATTTACTTCATATTGGAAAAGTCACTCTGCTGAATCGGCTCCACTACATTAAAATGAGGCCATTTCTCACCCGATTAGCATGGCGGCGGCACTACCCCGAGAGTACAATATGCCGGAAATACCAGAACAAAGCCGAAAGAAGAACCGAACTTGTTCAACACACTGCATCAAAATGTCAGCGAATGCATGTAGATTACGGGTCATATTATCTTAAATACCTAATGTTACAATAAAAGGTGCTTATCTCTACTCATTTGAAGCTCCAAAATAATAAGCAACTAGATGAAAACTACATTTTTCACTAGAACAAACGAACGACGTACAGCAAAGTCACTCTCACTTTAGGCACTGTTCATATTGTTGGCCGCTATAGTGCAGGCACATTCACTATCTCAAACTGCCCTTAGTTTTTAAACTAGGTGGGGTGGCGGCATAACCCGGGTTGGCGGCATTCCCCCGGTCTCCCCTAACTGAGGTTTTTGCTAATTTTCACGAAGTTTTTACACATTTTATTTAGTAAAAAATATTTATATTTGTCCGAATGTTTCGAAATTTTCGTAAGTAAATGTAAATATGGCCTGTTGAGTTGCTCTAAAAAAGATTGTGTTAAAATACGGACGTTTAGTTAGTTTTATGGTAGAAAAAATATAGTCTTTGTGAGGGGCGAAGTGACCTACGCTCACCAATGTATTTCAAAGAGTTAAAACTCATGTTTTTAAAAATCAATTGCATCATCAGTTAGAAGATTTTAACTTTTAGAGCATATATATATATTTGCCGATACTTCTAAAATATCATCCTGGAATAAATTGCTACAAGTTTTCGGAAAACCTTTTTTCATCTTTTTTTCAAAAGTTTAACTGCTAGGTGGGGAGAATATCGTAAATTTAATATCGGAATGTATCAACGTGTTAATATTGGTGATATATCGCGATAACTACCGTAATGTGTATGCGAATAGAAAAATTGCTTATTTTAAAAGATAAATGGCATGTTACCAAAAATTTTAGTAGAAACAGATGTAGAAAGGATCTAATAAATGTTTCATGTTATTTTCTTCTACAGCATCCTTTAAATAAATATATATATAGGGAAGGTGGGGCAAAATTGGGTACCATATAAGTTTGTTAGTCTCAAATGCTGTGAAATGGGAAAACAAACTTTGAAGACTGTTTTTAATGTAAAATGAATCCTTGGCTATAATAAAACATTCTTTTCAAACAATATATATAATTGTTTATTTAAAAAAGTAGCTTTTTTCAAAAGTATGCAAAAAAACGATTTTACCTCGCTGGTTGGGTAAAACTGGGTATCCACTTAAAACTACTGGAAAACTCATTTTGGTCTAAAAGGTCTTGCTTAATATAGTAAAAAATACATTTTTATTATTTTTAACAAAACGAAATTGCACAGGTGTTCTTCCATGTGTAAAAAAAATAATTCGTTGGAAAATTTTCTACCTTGTATAGGCCTGCTTACTTTACACTGTACGTTTTAAGAGTTTTCTTTTAGCTTCAAAAATCACAGATGAATTTGTCATCATATTCTTCTGCAATACTACATGCTTCGTGTGCCTATCCGTGGCATTTCAAACATCGTATTTGGATTTAGAATTTGAGTAAAGTTCATAGCAAAACATACAGGTTTCATTATCCTCTTCTTCTGAAGATGTTTCCTCAATCTTTTTTGGTTTCTTCTTTTTTTTTTTTTTTTTTTTTTTTTTTGAGAAACTTCTTTTTTCGTCTTGCAGTTTGGATTTTTTCTCCTTAATATCTGTTTCGACCTGTAATTTATAGGGAGAAGAAATCAAAATAAGTTTTTCCTTTTCTTTTCTCAATTCTAAAGCCTTCCTTAGAAGGGGATAATAACATTTTAGGCGAAATTGGAAATACATATTGCTGGGCTATATAGTCTGAAGATGTCGAATGGATAATTTTACTAATGTATTTTGTAGATGTAAAATTTTGAATGAGTGATGACGTCTGTGACTGTGATGTTAACTGCTGCATCTGGAAGCAGCTCGACGTGAAAGACGCTGGATGTTGTCAACTCGTTTATTTTCGGAAGGTTGAGCTCCATTATCCTGTGATGTTTCAGAAATATTTATTTCTGCAGCTATGTAAACCTGTGGCTGCATAGACCTAGGTGTGTTATCATGACTTTCATGAGTTTCTCTCTCACTTCCGAAGGAGCGAAAAGATGGTCTGGAAAAACATTGTTGTAGGGAAAACTCCCTGTTTTCTCGAACCTTCTGATTGCAGTATTTACAATTGCTGCTCTCGAAAATGCAGTTTTAAATAATTTTCCAATTTAGTAAATTGTTACAGATCGCGTAGAGTTGGAACATAACCACTTCTTCACCTCTTGTTCTTAGTATGAGCTCAGAGATGCATGAATGACACATCAAGGGGTTGAAATCGATGCGTTGCGTAAGGAAAGAATCGTATATAAATACATTGCTTTCTCTTACTAGATTAACAGGATTCTTTTATATGAATTGAACACCTGTTAAGGATTTAAAGAACGGGCTTTTCAGGACAAGGATTGGAAAAATCTATACATTTTTAAACCAAATAAAATAAAGACCTAATTTCGTAATCCATCCACGCCTATTATATACAGCAAATGAGTCTGGGAAAGTTTCATTCATCAAGAGGTTTTTTTCTTGCCTGTTTAATATTTGATAAAAAAAATCCTGTTATAGATTATATATCCTAGTTATATAGGATTGAGATTTTATGGATTATTTGTCAATTTGGGCAGATTATTTTATTTAGAGAAACAAGTCACGAAATATATTTGCATTTTAAGTGAACCTATGACGCAAGTTATTACACCTCAGATTAGAAAGTTATTAAAATGTAATAAGCATAATATAAAATTATGCCTTAATTAGTACCATTATTTTGTTCATTAATAATTGCAAATTATTTAATTTCATAAATGTAAGTTAAAAATTAGACCCACTTTTTAATATAAAACAAAATCAAAATTAGTTTTTTTCATTATAACTAGATAGATTTAGAATTATATTATAACTTAACAGCATTAAGAATGCAATTTAAAATTCCATGCTAATTTATTAACTATACTAAAAAACATTCTATGAGTGTCGGACAAAATCGGGAATACCCAGTTTTGACCCACTCTTAAGTACCCGGTTTTACCCCATCATGACAGAGTTTAAAATATGGCGTCACTATTCTTAATCCTATAAGCAAAAGATCAGTAAAAATTTTAAAATATTATCAGGAAAGGAAAAAATTAGATGTAGTACTCAGGAATATTTAATATGCTGAAAAATCGTGGTTATACGCGTAAAATCTAGAATCAAATAAAACAATTTTTTAAGAGTAATTGAATCTAATTCCTTCACACTAAAAACAAGTTGGAAATTGCTCGTCAAACGTGGCAAATGAGGTGCGTTCGTACTATAACTAGTTTTATAATTATTTTTTGCACCCCATATTGTACTGAATGTATAATTTTTGGCACTTCATAAAGCGCATAGTCTGATACATCATTAAAATGCACTTCCAATAATTTTTTCCCATTCCCCGTAATGTAACGGAACACTTTTGACTGTCCCTGTAATTAAACTATACATCCGATTTTCCTAAAATTTGAAATAGCTCAACAAAATTTTGCAACAATTATATATTTAAAATTTCAGACCATTCGGAAGGCTGTAATATCATTAAAATGCACTTGCAATAATTTTTCCCATTGGTCGTAATGTAAAGAAAAACTTTTGACTGTCCCTGTAATTAAACTATACATCCGATTTTCCTAAAATTTGAAAGGGCTCGACAAAATTTTGCAACAGTTATATCTTTAAAATTTCAGATCATTCGGAAGGCCCTAATATCATTAAAATGCACTTGCAATAATTTTTCCCATTGGCCGTAATGTAAAGAAAAACTTTTGACTTTCCCTGTAATTAAACTATACATCCGATTTTCATAAAATTTGAAATGGCTCGACAAAATTTTGCAACAATCATATATTTAAAATTTCAGACCATTCGGTTGGGTAGTTTTTGCTCTGTTACATGCGGGCAGACGGACGGACTGAACGACGACTATAGGTGCTACGTATTTATATAATTACGAACGCACCTAAAAACGCACACAGTAACGTTTCAATCAGCTATAAATGTCATAATGGTTACCGACAAGTAATTCCTCGTGTTGGCTGATAGACAGAAGTACAACTGAAGAAGGGATCTGCGCTACCCGTCTTAACACACCTACCCTGTTTTTTACAACTCGCCCATATATATATATATATACATACAAAATAAAAATATTTTTTTAAACAAGAACGTAAAATAATCAAGCTTCAACGACAGATTATAATTTTCCAACACATTCAGAATTATGTAAAAAAAAAAAAAATCAACGTTTAATAAAGTTAAATATGATGGCTAAGTAAGCAAATTGCAAAACACGTAACACATTTGAAAATTAAAGTTCAGCAATTATTATCAGTCATCAGAAAAATATCCGAATTCCTTTGTGCAACGCTATATATGATCTATAGATTTGAATATATACCAAATAGTATGCTAAACATTAGTTCATTTAAGAAACGCATTTTCACAGCTGAAAATTCCCCTTCAACATATTTCGTCAATAAATGGAAATGTATACATCTTTTTTGCAGCCTTGTATATGATTTACAGATTTTATACATACGAAGTAACTAAATTAGTTAAATTAAAAAAACTCGTACCACAACATATAACGAACTTCCAGCAATTATTGCTTATTTATACAGTACTATAAGCGAATCCTTTTGTTTCAACCCATGAATAAACGATTAAATTAATGCTATACTCATCATGTTCTATAGTAAGCATCTTTTTGTACATTTCAGTGATGTGTATCAATTTCTATGTTTGAAATAGTGTAATATCATTCAATTTACTACAAATGATTTTTCCCTACAGACCATTGAAATAGACCATAAAAAATCATTGATGAAAATCGTAATTTTTCTAAAAAAAAAATCAGTTGATTAAAATAATGATTTAATCGTTGATTAAAATCGTTAACACCCTATTGCAGCCAAATGGCAAGCATTAGTTTTTGTTAATCACGATTGATTGACGATTTTTTTCCCTCAACCAACTGACGCTTTTTGCAATATTTTTCCACATTTGATTTAAGAATTTCACAATATTTTCCTTCTACTTAACAAATGGAGAATTTTGCAGCTTTTTCTTACAAACTTTCTTTGCAGTTATCCAAAATTTTCAGCCTAATAAAATATAAAATTATAACTAAAAATTAAATAAACAGCACATAAAGAAAAACTATAAAATTATTAATTTAGATATTTTAATTCCAATATTTCAATTGACTAAGGTTTAATGCAGTTTTATTTATTTTTTAAAATAAAATTCTGTGATTTGTGTTTGGTTGCCGTTTTCTCTGAGACGGGAAAATTTAAGTTTACCTGTGACCCTGTAAGAGAGAGGGGGGGGGGGGGGGTACTGTTCCTGCTGACCACTAAAATTTTCAAATTAGTGGTCCGAATGAATTTTTGGTGTTCTCGGACCAGCGGACCACCAATCCAATGATTTCGAACACTGATTGATTTTTTAAATGCTGAAGATTTCCTTGTAAAAGAGATTTGAATTGATATACTGTTTAATTTTTTGATTAATTCCCCTGTGTGAAATTTGATTATTGTTATGTCTGCACAAGAAATATTTTATGTCTTAAAATATTTACTCTTTCATTTAAAATAGGTGGATAACTTAACCTGATGCTTGGATCTATTCCTGACTTGAAATCCTGATTCAGAACATACTAAGCTTCAAGAATTCTTTATATTTGATGACCTGAATAGTCAGAGAGGGTGCAGCACCCTCCTAAAACTGTCTGAGAGAAACTCTATGTAAAATGATATTATATTACAGTAAATATTAGTCTGACATACTATACATATAATTTAATGATTATATAATTTGTATTTTCAATAAATGGAGCGGCATACCGCAAACCAACTTAAATGTGTTGCTATTTAATTAGTGTCTGTAACCATTTCTTTTTCAGCTATTGCAAGGCTGCTGCTGGTGAATATTTTCCTTTTCTACGAGTACTGTTAAAAAATAAATAAATCGTCGTCATAGATTATCATTTAGGAATACTGAAAAAATACTTATATATGTAAGAATAATTAGTCGCTTGGTGGCGACACTGCTGTTATTAAATTAACCCTTCAAAGTAAACATTTAATATACTATAGAAATACATTGTGTATTTTAAAAAAGCTTTAAAGTTTAAAGTAATATTTTGTATTAGCTGATATTAGAGGTTAAATGGATTCTGCTACTTATAGCTGCCTTTTTAATGCTGATTATTTCAGTATTTACGCATATACTTTGATTATGTATTCGTAATGTTTGTGCTTTATTTATTCAAATGTGTTATATTCATTATTGAATGTTAAACAGAAACAAATACTAAACTTTTTTTTGTTGTTGTTTTATATTCAAATCAATCAATTTTGCATAATTGAGCTGTGTTGCAATATAAATTTTAAAAATATTTCTATTTTATTTTTTGATTTCTGAAAAGAAGGTAAAAATTTGAAAACTGTATAATATGAAAATTTCAGCATCTATAGATTCACAACAATTAAAGAAAAAAAAATCATGAAAGTAGCAGCTAAGTGCATTATGCAAAAAACCTTTTCAAACTCGTGCAAAAATTAATATTGGTTGAAGAAATTTATTCAGCTATTGTTTAAATTAAAACAATAATAAAAACAGGGTATGTATTTAAATCTAAAAATTTTTTTTTTCTTTGTGAATAAGCAAACACTAAATGGACAATAAGTGTAACTGAGTGCGAAGAAATATTCGAAAATGTAAAAGGACAGAATGGTAATATTTGTGGTGAAAAAAAT
Source organism: Maratus speciosus (assembly GCA_963932465.1). Classification (NCBI taxonomy): domain Eukaryota; kingdom Metazoa; phylum Arthropoda; class Arachnida; order Araneae; family Salticidae; genus Maratus; species Maratus speciosus. Next base: position 468,921,590 of record OZ010798.1, read on the forward strand.
GCAATTATTTTGTGAAATTAGATCAAATTGGTTTACATTTTTTTTAAAATATATTTCAAAGACAATAGAATCAATAATTAAAACTTAAATAATTTTCGGTTTAATGAAAACAAAAAAAAGTAAGCTTTCCTACTGCAAGATAATCTCGCATAATCTGAAATTTGGTTTATTACACCATAAAATGGTAAATTTAAAACCAAAGTGAGGGGGAAAAAGAAAGCTACAATCCGGTGTAACCATTCCACATATAGATGCGAGAAAATCCTGAACCGTGATTCAAACTTTTAGCAAAAAATTGGAATAGAGAAAACCTTGAATTATGATTTAACCTTTCACCAGAAAATTGGATTTAAAAACAATCCTGATTCGTGGTCAAAACCTTTTACCAGAAAAATTGATTAAAAAAAACTAAATTATGGTTCAAACTGTTACCAGAAAATTGGATTTAAAAAGAAAAACCTGATTTATGGTTAAACCTTTTATCAGAAAATTGGATTAAAAAAAAATCCTGATTTATGGTTCAACCTTTCACCAGAAAATTGGATTTATAAAAAACCTGAATCATTGTTTAATATTTCACTAATATAATGGTATTTGAGAAAGCACCAATAAACTAATAAACTGGTAAAACTTATCGCCAATATCTTGGTTGCAGCTAAATTTCAGCGACTTTTCACCATTTTCTTGGTGAAACATCACACTTTATTTTTAACAGTGTATCGATAACATTTAAAAAAAAAAATTTAGGCATACTTTATAAACTTAGTAATGATACTTTACATTCATTATTGTTTCTATTCGCTTTTTTAATTTAACAGATAACCGTAAGATCTGATTCTGCTTATCTGCTTATTTACTGCTGTTGTTATAATGCTAATTTAATATGGAAATGATTTTGTACCTATTTGAATATCTACAGTGAAGCTTCAGTCAGTTTTTTAATGCATAACATACAAATATTTCTGGCAATTGCTGTGGTATTACTGAAAAACACGTCAGGCCATATTACTTATTTTGATCGAAGAATTTTGACTTTACTGCAAATCTCTTGCACGGTTACAAAAAACTTGCTGGCGAGAATACAAAAACTGTTTTAGATACAACACTAAAAAATCATTGGTAATTTTTCTGACGATACTTTAATAAAGTTACCAAACATTTTTTGCTAAAGTATATGTAAAGTTTTGGGTGCAATACTAAAAAAATTCATAGTAAATGTACTATGAAATCCTTCGCAAATTTACAAAAAAATTTCATAGTCAATGTACTAAAAATTCCTTTGTAAGTGTACTAAAAAATCATTAGAAAATTCACAAAGTATTTTTTAGGAAACTACGTAAAAAATCGTTAGTACCTTGACTAAATAATCCTAAGTAAATTTACGAAAAATTCTTTAGTAAACTCCCTAAAAAATCGTTAGTAAGTTTACTGAACAATATTTAGTAAACTTACAAGGAATTCTTTGGAAAACTCTCTAAAAAATCCTTAGTACGTTTACTAAACTATCTTTGGAAAAATTACCACAAATTCTTTAGTAAACTCCCTAAAAAATCGCTAGTAAGTTTACTAAGAAATATTTAGTAAATTTACACAAACTAATTAGAGAAACTCCCTTGAAAAACCGTTAGAAATTTACAGAACAATATTTAGTAAATTAAAAAAAAAATTTTAGAAAACGCCCTAAAAATGGATAGTACGTTTACAACATATTCACCGATAAATTTACTAAAACTTATTTAGTAAACTCCCTAAACAAGCATTAGTAACCTCACTAAACAATATTTAGTAAATTTACAATAGTTTTTTGGGGAAACTCCCTAAAAAATCACTAGTACGCTTACTAAGCAATATTTAGTAACACTTACTGAAGAAACTTCTGTAATTTTACATGATTATCTTATGTTGTGATTACATAAAAAGTTCTAGGCATCCCAGTTTCCTACAAAATTATTAGTAACCTTACAATTTTTTTTTTACAGTGTACTAGGGGATCGTACCCTGGCTTTCCGGGTTAAAGAATACAGGTGAAAACATTTTTTTTTCAATTGAAAACTAATAATTTTTTTAGCTGCAATAATTTTTTTAGATTGCCCACTTACATTAAAAAAAGCATTTTTCATATGAAAAAAAGTCCTTCCGGCCAGTGCCGGGAGGAAGAGGTAGCTTTCATAATCCTTATTTAAAAAAAGCCAAATTATATCATTCAAACACACGAAGCTCAATTTAGTGGAAACCGAATATAGGAGATTCAATACTAATTTTTATCAATATAATGAATGAGAATTTCGCGAAATTAGTCAGCTTTATCCAAGCTGCTTTTCTTTGAAGTAACATATATTTGGCTGCCAAATTCGGCAATTTCTTAAAGTGCCTGTCATTTTAAGACAACATGGTGGATGAGGCTAAGCAGTGAACTCGGTCGAGACCTTAGTAATTGCTGTGCACATGCTCACTCACATCGGAATCGGTTAATATATAGGAGTGCTGTCGCATGCAAAAAATCAGATTTTTCAAAATGTCATCCACAATAGAAATTGAAACTGCTATATCTGAGCCATTTTTTAAGGTAAAGACAAACAAAAAATGCTCCTGAATCCTTATATCAAGGTCAAATACTTAAGAAAGAAACCCTTTTCAATTTCTAATTTTTTTGCACCTCACTTTAAATATATATATATATATATTAATTTAATGGTCGCCATTTTGAAACAAGATGGCTGATGAATCTGGCCAGCGAACTTGGTCGAGGTGTTGATGTATACTATCCACATGCCTTCTTACATCGAAATAGGCGAATACGTGTGTTATCGCGTGACAAATACAAGATCGTTTCAAAATGTTAGCCATGCTAGAAATTCAAAGCAATCAACCATTTTTTAAGATATAAACAAAAGAACAAATTTTCAGAAACAAAAACTGCTCCGGAATCTTTGTATCAAGGTCAAACACATAAAAAAATCTTTTTCATTTTCCAATTGTTTAATACCTCATTTTGAATTTTAAATTTAATTTTTTTTAAATGGCAACCCTTTTGAAACAAGATGGCGAATGAAGCTGGCCAACGAACTCGGTCGAGACATTGGTATGTACTATGTACAGACCAAGTTACATCCAAATAGGTTCATAATTACGCCTGTTGTCGCGTGACAAAAATCAGGTCGTTTTAAAATGTCAGCCACAAGATAAATTCAAAATGCTATTACTCAGCCATTTTTATTAGATATAGACGAAAGAAAAACTGTTCCGGAATCTTTGTATTAAGGTAAAACACATACAAAAAAAAATCTTTTTCACTTTCCAATTTTTTTGGTATCTCATTTAAATTTTTTAATTTTTTAATTTTTTTAATGGCCGCCATTTTGAAACAAGATGGCGGATGAAGCCGGCCGACGAACTCGGTCGAGATATTTGTATGTACTATGTACACACCAAGGTACATCCAAGTCGGTTCATAAATACGCCTGTTATTACGTGAGAAAAATCAGGACGTTTCAAAATGTCAGCCACGCTAGAAATTCAAAATGCTATAACTCAGCCGTTTCTTAAGATATAGACGAAACAAAAACTGCTCCCGAATCTTTTTATCAAGGTCAAACACATAAAAAGAAAATATTTTTTCAATTTTTAATTTTTCGGTACCACATTTCAAATTTAAATTTTTCTTAAAAATTTAAATGGCCACCATTTTTAAACAAGATGGCAGATGAAGCTGACCAACGAACCCGATCGAGACATTGGTATGTACTATGTATAAACGAAGTTACATCCAAATCGGTTCATAAATACGCCTTTTATCGCGTGACAAAATTCAGGACGTTTCAAAATGTCAGCCACGCTAGAAATTCAAAATGCTATAACTCAGCCATTTTTTAAGATATAGACAAAACAAAAACTGCTCCGAAATCTTTGTATAAAGGTCAAATACATAAGAAAAAATATTTTTCCATTTTCAATTTTTTGGTACCACATTTCAATTTTTAAATTTTTAAAAATATTTTAAATGGCCGCCATTTTGAAACAAAATGGCGGATGAAGCTGGCCAACGAACTCGGTCGAGAGATTGGTATGTACTATGTACACACTGAATTACATCCAAATCGGTTCATAAATACGCCTTTTATCGCGTGACAAAATTCAGGACGTTTCAAAATGTCAGCCACGCTAGAAATTCAAAATGCTATAACTCAGCCATTTTTTAAGATATAGACGAAACAAAAATTGCTTCGGAATCTTTGTATAAAGGTCAAATACATAAGAAAAAAATATTTTTCCATTTTTAATTTTTTGGTACCACATTTCAAGTTTTAAAATTTTTTTAAAATGTTAAATGGCCGCCATTTTGAAACAAAATGGCGGATGAAGCTGGCCAACGAACTCGGTCGAGACATTGGTATGTACTATGTACACACCAAATTTCATCGAAATCGGTTCATAATTACGGGAGTTACAGTGTGACATAGGTCAGATATATATATATATACAGTGGACTCTCTCTATTCTGAACACGCATGGGACCGACCAAAAATGTTCAGATTATGGGGGTGTTCATTATAGAGGGAGACTGCGAAATAAATGCATTACTACTACAACGATTGAGTTTATAGACTGTATAAAATGCCAATTACCGAGATGGACGTGCTGAATTTAGATTTGGCGGCTAGTGCAATGTCAAACTGAATACAGTCGAACCTGTGACCTACCGTCTCTTTTTTTAATTAAAAAAGTTTTACAAAACATACATATATACAATATATTACTTAAAAACAAAATCTGTACGTTATTTAACAAAGTGAGTAATTTTAGTTTGTTTTTGCACTGTGCGTGCTTGTGCAGTGTACATGTTAGCCAGTTGTTTAACCCCTTAATTCTCGTTCCCGTGATATTCGCGGGCTGCGTCTTTTATTCAGATTGTTTCATTCCTACCAGTTTTATAAAATAGTGCAATTGGCTTTATTATGGTATCATTTTACCTGTCATTAAATAAGGTGAATATTTCTTTTTCAAAAAACTGGTGCCAATAAGCAATTTGATTTTTTAAACCGCAATTTAATGCGACCGTTAAGGGGTTAAAAAGTGGAAAGACTCGGGTGATGTTCAGTTACATAGTTCAACAGGTCTTAAATCCCTTGCCCATATTGCTTGAAGGTAAGCGTACTTCTAGTTTCATCGGTCTATTCTGACTTTACGTTTTCTTCACTATCCTCTTCCGCTTCAACGATGTTGTTATCGCAAACTGGAAGGCTTCCGTCGGCTCCAAGATAAACTCCAGGTTCAATTTCAGTATAGACCATTTGGAGAATTGACCCCAAGTCACTCACACCTGTTGCTTCTTATTCCTCTATAAGAATTGCTCATTCTCACATTGGAATCCAGGTTTGTAGAAGCAGCTTTGGAATGCGTAGGAAGTTACTTCATTCCAAGTTGTTGATATCCAATGGATATCATCCATAACGTTGACCTTCTTCGTTAGTTTGGTTGCCTTCAAAAAATGGATTCGGTAATGAGCTTTAAAGGTCTTGATTACTCCTTTATCCAGTTGTTGGATTATAAAAGTACAATTCGGTGGTCAGGAACTTCAGACTCACGTTGCTCTGCTGCATGTTTGTGTGTGATCTGGCATTATCCACAAAAAGAAGAATTTTTCTCTTTCTCTCTTCATCATCTCGTTACTACCCTCCAATCATTGTGAGAAATTTGTGAATGTCATCATGGCTGTTCAATTTAATTTACACAGGAAATGATCACAGGCAATGATGCGATTTTCACATTTTAGAAACATCGTGGTTTTTCACTTTTTCCGATCACAAGTGGTAAGAGCTTCTCACAAATAAAACTGGCACTGAGCATCACGACAAGTCTTTCTTTTGACATTTTTCAGCCCACACCTTTCTCGCTTGCTTCTGTTAGGGTTTTATTTGGAAGACCGGTTTCGTTGGCATTGAAAATGTTAAACGCGTCGAAATCCTTCAATATATTCTGAAGATTTCTTTCCATTCCTTCACAGTGTCGATATTTACGTCTGCAGCTTCACCAGTGATTATTTTGAATTCGATGTTATACCGATTTTTGAAGCGAGTCAACCATCCTTCTTATGCCTTGAATTCCATTATTTTCTCCTTTTCTGTAAAATTAAGAGCAATCTTCGGAACAGATGTCATATTCGCCCCATATTGGCGCGATTTTTTTCGGTTGCCAATTTGGCGAAAACATCAACAGCATAAACAACATAATCCGGGTTACCACATGAAGCCCTTTGGCGCAAGTTAAGTACCCGTTGCCTATATGATTTTGGCGACAGAAAAAAATCGCGCCAATATGGGACGAATATGACATCTGTACCCAATCTTCTTTAGCAGGGGTCTCGTACAAGAAGATTCTTCATTCTTATTTGGCAATAAAACTTCAGACGCGATTGTTTATGTTCTTGTTTCCCATTTTCTTTTTGAAAATTCCACAGTTTGAGGAAATTTCATTTGATTTGTTCAAAAGCGATTAGAATTTTTTTCTCTTTCTTGCTCATGTTGTTGACTTAACCTACTGAAATTCCAAACTCACATGCAATTTTCCTTTGACTTGCGTTTGATTTTAATTTTTGAACAACTTCGTATTTCTCCTAAAGCTTCAGTTCTTTCCGTTTTTCTACTTATTTTTAATATAGCTGCATAAGTGCAATGCTTCTTACCCTGCAACTGTAGAGAAACGGCGAACAAAAATTTACCATTGCCGAGCAAAAGGAAGAAAGAAACAGTAGCGATAGTCCCATGGAGGTGTGCGGAAAAGAAACCATAATCCTTTTTTAGCCACTCCCTCTAATACCTGTTGACTTTTATCTGTCACTGGGGGCGGGGCCTTTCTGTTGCATAATCTTTCTATTTTTATCTCGGCTCCGGAGAGGGGGACTCTCCTGACATGGTTTTTACATTATTATTATTATTTTTTTTTTTTTGTATCCCTTTGCATAAAAATTGATTGTTTTGTTCATTTTATTTATCTGATTAACATGATTTACTTTTTGTGAAATGGAAACAGTTTTATATCTGGACTTTTTTGTTTATTAAAAATATAAGAATGTTCTATCTAGTTTAGATGTAGAACACGTAAAGGCATATCTGTTTGAAAAATATTCTTTCATTTTTTTTTTCTTTTTTTGTTATAACATATGTTTTGTTAACTTAAGATTTTATCTCAATTATTCAAACAAATTACAGCATTGAGCAGATACTTAAAATCTGGCAATGATTCTGTCTGTTTATTTTTAAATCGAGTTTATTGAAATTTTTATTCTTCTGCAACAATTCCCAGAATTTTTAATTACAAACACACGTTCAGTTTACAGAGAGGCGGAGTAGAATGCGGATCAAAAGTAGCGTTCATAATAGCGAGGTGTTCACATTAGAGAGTGTTCAGAATATAGAGAGTTCATCTTATGTTAAATCTATGGAGTTTCGCCGGGGCCGTCGGAATGTGTTCATAATACCGAGGTGTTCACATTAAAGAGTGTTCGGATAGAGAGAGTCCACTGTATATATATATATATATATATATATATATATATATATCAATTTTGAACGGAGGGTGGTTTCGGGGTCTGGGGGTCATGATCGATGAAAATATACCAAAATTTTTTGAAATCGCTTTCCTCCGAACGGCTGCAATAGGTAGCTTTTTTGTAAAGAAAGCTACCTAATACGAATTATACAATCAAATAAATTTTTGAAATTTACCAAAAGCGATATTTTCTAATTGGCCGCATGCTAGGTGTTATTTGACCAAGATTTTGACGGCATCCTTTTATATTCTGATAATTTCAGAGCTTATACATGTCTGTTAAATTTGTGTTTTATTTATGTTATTTTATTTATTTATTCATAGGGAAGCTTTTTTTAATGGATATTAGCCATAAGAAAATGATGAACTCTTTATTTTGTAGATGCAAACGGATTAATCTTTCGTAATCGAGCTCCGCGCGATATAGATAAATTAGAAAATATTTCATGCTTTAAAATTGTTTTTAAAGCCATAGACAGTCAGTAAACTGAGATGAACTATGCAAACAAATTCCATTTGGAAAAAAAAAAAAAAATCCTATTTCATGATCTAAAAATTTAAATTTTACGATTACAAATATGTTAGATTTGTGTTTTTTCAATATTATTCTTTTATTTGTTTATAAAAGAAGTATTAATTTCGTTAATTTGTCTTTCACAAATATGTTAGATTGGTGGGTTTTTTTAATATTATTCTTTTATTGTTTATAAAGGAGGTATTAATTTCGTTATGCAAAAATAGTCAGAAACAAATGCTGAACAATGCTTGTTGCTTTATGTGCAAAATGTTTATTATTATTATGTTTTGAAACCGGCACGTGATAAGATAAACTTTAAATCATGCTTAAAAATTATTTTAGAAAATATAATACATCAGTCAATTAAGGTACAGTTTTTAAACAAATTGCATTTGAAAGTAAATTTTTTCCCTATGCGACGAAAATTGAAAATGTACGATGGTCAGAAGATTAAAAAATTGCAGTAGCAAAAATTTTAAGACCGAAATTTGATCGTGAAATGTTGCCATTCGCAAAATGACATCAGCGTTACGCACAGATACGTTTGTTTTTTATAATATAGATACTTAATCAGTAAAATATAATAAAAATAAGTTATTAGAATGTGGTTATCAATTGAGGCTCTTATGCTTGGTATTCCAGAATGAAAAATAGCAATTTTCACTTTCTCAAAATTTGCATACGCACTTCTCATATCAATATTCGTCATTTTAAAAAAAATTTGTATTTTGTTTGATCATTTAAAAATCATTTTAACTCAAAACTTGAAGTCACGATTGTCAGCAACATCTTTTATGTGAACAGAGACGCACTCTTTACTTGAGATTCCAATCTCAGTTCCGGAAAGTAAAAAGTTCCGCAATTTATGTGTTTTAGACGCATTTGTGTTAAAAAGTATAGTTTTATCTAAGAAAATGACCCTTTTCTTTTCAATATGACTTCATTTTCACTTAAATAAGCACTTCGCCTAGTGTCTGAAACTTAGTATCAGTACACATGCAGAAGGAGAAACAGTATAGAAAATTTATGAGGATAAATGCATGTTTTCAAAAGCATGTCATTTTCCGTTATTATGCCTGTAATATTATGCTCCTAATGGGATTTTGCGCCCCTAAACCCTATACAACAATTTTTATCAGAAAATAGCATGAATCTCTCTATTCTAAAAAAAAGTAACTACCGCTGTCACCGCCACCGCCGCCGCCGCCGGTTTTGATTTTTTTGTGATCGGAGGTCTTTCTTCGTTAATATTAAGCAAAATACTGCATACAAAAATATGAAAATCGGTGGAATTATAGAAAAATGTTTGATAAACACGCTGATGCAGACAGTTTTCAAATCGAAGAAATATTTAAAGAGACATTTAATGCTAAAGTTGAACAAAATTGTTCCATTAAAAAAGTTTTATAGGAGCAAAAACTGTACATCGGAATTTAATCATTTTTAGATCATTTTATGCGTCAGAATTTCCCGGTGTGCAGACTGCACTCAGTTTATTAATTTGACTCATTTTTTGAGGTTTTATTTCTATTTTAAATTCAAATTTTCAGCATTTCGAGAGATATTTTTTTGCACATTTTAGAAATTGGTATTAATTTAAACTGTTGCCAACTGTATAAACAGCGCAAATAATAATATTTGCTTCAAATTAAAAATTTATTTTACACGTGACTATTATAAACAAGAAAATATAAAAAGCAGGAACTCATTGAAAATTATCATAAAAACCATATTACACGTGAATTTTAAAAGTGAAAGAATGTTGTAAAATAATACATTCATTAACATGCGTTAGAAGTCTTAAATAGGAGAAATTACGTCACATTTACGTCACATTACGTAAAATGAACAAAAAATAATATTGCAAAACAGTTTAAATTTAAAAATTGCGCGAGACATTTATGTAATATTTTAAGATGATATTTTCAACTATTTTTATTAGGATAGCGCAAATAATATTTCATTTCTAACAAAATTATCTTCACGTGAATAGTAAAAGGAAAAAAGAAGTTTAGTGAAAATTGCGTCAGATTAAAAACGATACATTTAAAGTGTCATTAAAAAAAACTTTCTTTTCGCTTTGCTAAAAAATACCGAGAGGCAAAGACTCTGTTTATTTAATTCATTTTATATTAGCTTATTTTGAAATGTCAACTGATTTTATTTAATCAAAGACGGAAACAGCCATTGTATCATTTAACAGTCGCTGATTTGGCTTTAAAATTCCCCAATCAAAGAGAAATGAATAGAAACCCGTTTATAGATCGCCACTGTTTTTAAACTTATAATTCAATCTTCCGAAATATATTTTAAGCCGATCAAATTAGCGTGCTTTTAGAGTCTGCGGTGTCTGAACGGGGGTTGACGAGCGTAGCTCGTAGGGGGCAGCGCCCCCTAGTAAAGATAAAAATACCTCATTATTTCTCTCTTGTCTGCAATAATGAAAGCTATCTAATTTTCACCATTTTGAAGAAATTTCATAAAATGCTTTTAAAATTAAAATATAAAAGTGGGGATATTTAAAAAAAACAGCTAGTGCGATCACATCTATAAATGAACAGTTTTCAGTTTTAAAAAAATATTAGTAAAATTGGGTCAACAGAAAGATCAGGGAAGATGACTAAAAAACGCACTTGTGTTTTGAATATATAGATTATATAAAATTATGAAAAATTAAATTAAGCAAATTATGTTATTTTGATAAAATTATAGTAGAATGTCCTAAAGAATAACATTAAAATTTTATTGTTCGAGAGAGTTTTGAACAAAAATTTCAGGAACATGATATTATTTTAAACCTCGAATTATTTGTTTGCTTGTCTAACTCGGCGAAGCAAATCCATCCAGGCGAGAATCATCAATTTCTGTAATATAAATCGCTATTATTTGTATGTCACCTTTCAATTATAAAGACACTCTAAATTTTTGTAAAACATTGCGTTTTATCAGTGTGTGATATTGATTACATTTTTTTCAAAAGTGAAGCATTTTCACCTGTGAAGAATTTCAAAGCAGCTGGGCTGTGAAAATGACGCACTTCTACAAAACATAATTCAGGTTTAAGAATTAAAATACATGCTTTTTTATAAAGTGGCATCATTTGCATACGCTAAAGCAATGACATCATTATCACGGAATAACAGACAATATTCCTGACATAGCCCATATTTTAATTTCAACTTTTTTTTCAGGTTGTATGAGAAAATGGCAACAAAGTTATTAAAAGAAACATATCTCCTATTTTCGACTATTTTCAGTTTACTTTCAATAGAAATGAAGTGCTTTTGTTGCCACGATTACAAAAAAGGTATTAAAAACTACAAAAAAATTAATATCTCAAAAATAAATTGAGATACAGCTTTCAAACAAATTGCATGTAAAAGAGCATTTTTTTCCTTATACGACGGTGTAAAAATTTAAAATGTGCGATGTTTAGAAGTTTAAAAATTTGCAGTAGAGAAAATTGCAAAACCAAAATTTTATTTCAAATTTCAAAGTGTTGCCATTCGCAAAATGACGTATGCGTTACGCACAGATATGTTTGTCCTTTATAATATAGATAGATAGATAGATAAAAGAATAATATTGTAAAAACACAAATCTAACCTATTTGTAATCGTAGAATTTAAATTTTTAGATCACCAAATAGGATTTTTTTTTTTTTTTTTTTTTTTTTTTTTTTTATGTAATTTGTTTGCAAAGTTCATATTAGTTTACTGATTGTCTATGGTTTCAAAAACAATTTTAAAGCATGAAATATTTTTTAATTTATCTATATCGTGCGGACCTCGATTACGAAAGATTAATCCGTTTACCCTTAAAACAAAACAAAGAGTTCATCATTTTCTTACGGCTAATATCCATTTAAAAAAAACTTCCCTATGAATAAATAAATAAAATAATATAAATAAAACACAAATTTAACAGACATGTATAAGCTGTGAAATTATCAGAATATAAAAGGATGCCATAAGTAGCAAAATCTTGATCAAATAACTCTTAGCATGCGGCTAATAAGAAAATATCGCTCTTGATAAATTTCAAAAATTTATTTGATTGTATAATTCGTATTTTCCATATGAAAAATGCTTTTTTAATGTAAGTGGGCAATCTACAAAATTTATTGCATATAAAAAAAATAATTAGTTTTCAATTAAAATAATTTTCAACTATAACCCGGGGAGCCCGGGTACGATCCCCTAGTAGTTTATATAAAATCCAAGTCTCTATGTGTCCCTCACAGTTCCGGTAGGACCGCCTCATTGTAATGAGTAATTGTTGAAAATTACTAATGCAGATGCAGGGTTACCACAGTAGCACCAAATGTTGACCAACTTGGCGAGATGTCGCCAAATTTGGCGACAAAATGAGTTGTCATATATGAAGCCAACTTGGCGATAACTAGCTAATTTGGCGAAATCCCATTTAAAACCACCAATATCTCATTACCGAGGTCATTGCAATTTAATTTAAACTCCGCGCTTTTTTTTTTTTTTTTTTTTTTTTTTTCAAAATCTGTGGGTGAGAATTTAAAGTGTAATGTATGAAAATGTGCATCTTTACATCTTCATCCCGATGCTACTAACAACATAACAGACAATAGACGGCGCTGTACTGTCCGAGCTCCTAACTACTCGATTTTAATGCGCTTTAGGTACTTTTCCAGTATATGGGCCTTGGCGAGATAGAGAAAAGGAATTTTGGCAACATATTTTCTAAGTAATTTTTCAATAGTTATACAATTTATTTAATATAAAAAAGCCATTTAACTATTTTTGTATACAAACAGAAGTAAATTGTATATAAAAAACAACAATAATATAGATATAAATCAAATGTTTATAGATTATATAAATAACCTTAAAAGTTCATTAATTTTGTTTTCATAGCTGCTTATATCATTTGGCAAAAAATCTCACTTCTGGAGCCCAAATTATGACAAACTTTAAAAAAGGCCCCTATACTGGAAAAGTACCATGCTTTATATAGTCGGATACAAAAGTTAAATTCTCGGTACTTTTCCACTTTAGGGACTCTTTTGGCGAAGAAGGAAAATTGGCAACATATTTTCTGGCAACCTATTCGCTGTTTCATTTTCATACACACACACATTTTTTTTTCAATATTTACACAATTTATTTAGCATAAAGAAGCCACATATCTAATTTTATAATATAGACATGACCTGTAATCCGCAAAAAGCCTCAAATCCGCACAACACTTGGAACCAAGCTGTGCGGATTAGTGATCTTCTACTGTATTACAGTTTTTCGTAAATGAGTTTCGTTTTTAAAATTTGTTGTTTTCATCTATCACTGCGGAACAAGCGAGAAAAACTCATATTCTTGCACATGTGTTGTATATATCTTTATATTTCATATTCCGTCATTTTTGACGGGCTATCTTTCTAGTTTATTTATAATCGTAATTTTCCTTGTTTTGAATAACAAGTTCTTTCCATAATTGCTTTTGTGAATCATGTTGATAGATGCCTTTCATTTGGAGATTACAATTCGTAATATCTGTCAACATAAGGCGATTAATATTCAAAATTGGTGGTAGCTAAAGTCTGGAATTTTTTTTTTTTTTTTTTTTTTTTTTTTTTTTGTCATTTATGTAGTACTTGGAGAACCTAAGAAGTTGTTAGGAAAAACAGTTCGTGAATCGGACCATTTTTAAGGGAGCTAAAACAGTGGGCACAAAAGGGTCCAACTTATAGTTGAGAACTGGGCCTTAAGGCTCTTGTCCACACCGGCGAAGACACTCATGAGCTAATGCTAATCCTATGGGGAGAGTGTGGTAATTTTACCACATTTCATTTTTTTTCCTTCTTTTGGTCGCTTAAGTCATTTTAATTCATTTTCTTTTTTTTCCCTTTCCTTTTTGAAGGGAAAACTTCTTTAGGCGTGTTGAGCTTTTTTTGAGATGGAGAAAAACCACTGATTTGGAGACACTGTTACGTAACCGACATGTTAGCATTTTGGCACATAGACACTAGCGCGCCAAGCGGTGAATGACAGGAACTTTTCCCTCTTCAGCTCAATCCGCAAAAGAAGAACGAAGCTAAAACTCACTTTTTCTCCCGGCGTTCACACAGGAACACACACACACACATTATCAGTTTTCGAAAACTTCTTTAGGCGCGTTGAGCTTTTTTTGAGATGGAGAAAAACCACTGATTTGGAGACACTGTTACGTAACCGACATGCTAGCATTTTGGCACATAGACACTAACGCGCCAAGCGTAATATAATTGTGGTATTGTATTCATTAATAAAAATACTTTTGGATAGTATTGAATTGGAGTATGGATTTCAATATTTGGATAGTATTGAATTGTAATGGTTGCCGTTTATATTTCACCGGATAAATCTTTAAATGCAATACAAGAAGTTTTGTACGAAAATTTGTTTATTTATATGTACATGCATAATTTAATAATATAATTTAATATAATAATATATATTACAAATTATTAATGTTTATTTATATGTAATTTATAGTTAAATTATATTACTATGAAAATTGTATTATAATTTTGGTAGTAATAGTTTATAATAATGAATAAAAAAACACTACATTTAAAAGTATTTCCTGCACAATAAAACATTTCCTGAAGATTAAAAAAACACACACGTAATTGTTGAAGTTTTCACTTCTATTGGCACTCCCGGAGTGCCACTGTTTTTTTTCTGTACCCCTTGTTACTTTGTTTCCCTGCTAGCACAGTCATCGTTGTTTTTATTTATTTAATCATTTTTCTACGTTTTTTTTTTTTTTTATTTAGCCGATGGCTTCAAACATTTTTTCATTTCGGTTGTTTCAATTTTGTCTTTACATGACGTCACCGGATTCTGGTATCAAATCAGATTTAAAATATTTTTGTCAATTTAATTTAAATTACTTTTTTTTCTCCTGCTGGCATCCTTTTATCTCTTGTTGGCATCCCGATATTTTGCAATCTTCGCAGCCTGTTGGTTTCTATCATGTGTACTAATGAGTTTGGTACGTGCACGTGTGGGTGAGCTCTGCGCTTTCAAGTGGGGGGGCGTAAACCAACGTGGCGGCTGGTGTACTATTCTTGTGTGTTTTCCTTTTCTACTTTCTGCAGTGGTGTGATAACGCTGGTGTATTTTAGTTATTATATTTGTGTCTGCAACTGGGGTAAGCGTATTTAGTTATATTTTTGTTTTGAATTTAGGGCTGTAATAGGAGTTCTTCCCCGGTTTTGTTTGTGTTGTGTAGTGTAGCAGGTGTCTACCTACAGTTATGAGTAATACTATTGTTAAAGTGATTCCTGACTCAGGGCCAGAATTTATTAATGCAGTAATAAATGATGTTGCTATCTCGAGCTCAGAAATGCAGAATTTTATATTAAATAATGTTTCTGAGCCAGGTTCCGGAAATGAGGGTGTGAATATGGATATGACTGAAGCGGTAGATGGTGGTTCTCAATTTGTTGAAAATAACCCTTTATTTGCTCGTTCCTCTGCTGCTGTTGAAGAATTGTTGATAAAGGCAGCTGGTAATGGAGGCAGGAACTTTAACATATTTTTAACTAGCACAGAGTCAGCTGCAATCCCTAAACGTAACCCTCGGGATGTTCAAATCGAAATACTGTCAAAAGTACAGATTTCTGAGAAAATTGACAATGTGAAATTCACTCGAGCTGGATGTTTAATTATTTCTACCAAGGACGTTTCGTGTGCCAGAAATATTTGTAAAATATCTTCTTTTCTTGGTGTTCAGGTTTCTTCCAGAGTGCTATGGGAAAATATCTCTAACAGATTCTTATTGTTCAATATCCCAGTCGATATTCCACTAGCAGATATCGCTCAGGAGATAGAGGAATCAAACACTATACACATCTTAGAAGTGCGTCGTTTTATGAAGAAGGACAGCAAAAATGAAACATTCCCGGTGTTTTTTACAACTTTGGGTATTTCCCTCCCACCTGAAATTAAAACATGGTTTTCCGTCCAGCGCATACGGCAATTTATTGACCGGCCACGCCAATGTTCAAAATGCTTTAACCATAATACTACTCGTTGCAATTCAGAACAACTGTGTGCTACCTGTGGTATTCACCATGATGGTCCATGTACTTCCCCTCTTTCGTGTGCCAACTGCGGTGCGGAGCACAGATCGGATTTTAATCAGTGTCCGGTTCGACTTAAAGAAGTCGAGCTTCTACGATTTAAATGCCAGAACTTCTTGTCTTTCATAGATGCTCGCCGACAATTCTCTCCTAAATCTGAAGTTAAGTCCTATGCCAAAATAGCTAGTGTCCAGAAAACAGAGGTGGATGAATTTCAAAAAATCATTGAAGTCCGCACCAACGCCATGCTGAAAATTATAGTTGAACTTTTTACCAAACAATCAGAGAAAGTGATTGAAGCTATCACGGATATGAGCAACATGCTCGTAAATTGCATGGCAAAGTGGAACGATTTCTCACCCGAAAGACGAAAAAAACACAATCATGGCAGTGGCTCTCAGATGAGGTAGCGTTTGCCTTTTGGACTGTTTTCTTTTATTGTTTTGTTGCTGGCGATTGCAAGTTGCATTTTGCGGGGAAAAAAATGTTTTTGGGGGGTTTATTGTGTACTTTTCTGTTAGTCATTGCTAGGGGCAGTCGCCTTAGTTGGTTTTGGTGTTTGTACTTTATAGTACAGCTATTTTTCGTTTTGTGACCCTATGGGTATTAAAATTGTACAGTGGAATTGCCGTAGTATATTGAACAAAGACCCCTGGCTCAAGTGTCCTCTGTTCGCCTCTGCGGATATTTTGGTTCTCCAAGAGACTTTTTTATCTTCAGACAAGTCCCTGGTTATCCCGGGTAAAGTTGTGTATCGTTTGGATAGGGTGGACCGCCCGGGTGGTGGTCTTGCCATTGCGGTGAACTTCGCGTGGTCTTCTCAGCAGCTGAACCTCGCAAACTACAATTGGTCGAATGAAGTGATGGGTATTCAGGTTTTCTTGAACTCGGGGCAGCTCAATATTGTTAATATTTATTCCTCGTCGGGTCTGGTGGTGTCTGACCTTGATGAAATCTGTCGCTCCTTGTCTGGTGGTTCTTTTATTTTGGGCGACTTTAATCTTCACCATTCGATGTGGGGTTCCCCGGTGTCGTCCCGGGCCAGTGAGCACTTTGTTGACTGGATCTCGGACAGTCCATTTTGTTTAATGAATACTACTGAGCACACGCACATGGCCCCCAATGGCTCCTCGTCTCTTATAGATTTGTCGATCTGTTCTCCGGACCTTTATGTTAGTTCCACGCTGTCTGTGGATGAGGATTTGTATGATAGTGATCATTTCCCGATTGCTATCTCGGTTGGCATTCGGTCGCCGCCTCTTCCTAGTTACACTCTTTATAACTGGTCGCTGATCTGCCGTGAAATCAATAACAACCTTCACTCTCTTTCTGAAATTGATTATGATGCCTTCCAGTCGATGGTCCATAGTGCTATGTCTAAGTTCAGCTTTGTTCGTCCTGGTCCGACGAAGTCCCTCCCGGTCTGGTGGTCTACCAGGTGTAGTAACCTCAGCAAGCAGAAGAAGTTTTTGTTGAAGAGGGCCCGTCTACTGGTCTCAAGCGATTATTGGATTAAGTACAAGAGGATTTCGACTAAGCTTCGTCAGGTTGTCAAAGAGTCGAAGCGGCGGTTCTGGGATAGGATGTGCAGCGATGCAGGGGACCCTCGTCTCCTGTATAAAGTCTTTCAAAAAATTAAAAATCGCTCGAGTTCCCCCGCTAGCTCCCATTTTCTCCTACAGGGGGCTGGCTCGTCTGGTGCAGATGCGGTATCTCAGGCTGAAATCTTCCGACCACTTCAGTGCGGACTGCGATCATGAGCCAATTCCTCTCACATATGGGGAAGAAGGCAGCTCCTCTCTCAACGGCCTTTTCACGTTACCGGAATTGAAAGATGCCATCCATCGCACAAAAACCTCCACTCCTGGGGAAGACAAGATTAGTGCTGCGCTTTTTAAAGGCTTAGATGATCTTGCGCTTGAACGTCTGCTGCAGCTCTTCAACGAAAGTTGGACCTCTGATGACATTCCGTCGAGTTGGACTTCAGCTGTGATTCTGCCGATACTTAAACCTGGGAAACCAAAGATACATGCCTCCTCGTATCGCCCTATTGCCTTGACTTCGGTCATGTGCAAAATCTGCGAGAGGATGATCTCAAAGCGGATTACTCGCCTCCTCCTCGAAAATAAGATCCTTCATAGTAGACATCTGGGTTTCCAACCATTTCGTGATAGCCATACGGCGCTGACGATGCTGCATCTCGATATTCAACAGGCTAGGAGGGAGAAGAAGTATATCTTGGGGGTTGCTCTTGACCTTCAGGCAGCATACGATTCAGTCTATACCGACGGGTTAATTTACAAGTGTGCTCAAATCGGTATATCTGGCCGAATGCTTCGCTGGATCCACCGCTTTTTATCCGACAGATCCATTAAAGTAGCTTGGAGAGGTGTCACTTCGTCTACCCGGATCATTCGTAGGGGGGTTCCTCAAGGGGCAGTGTTAAGCCTTACTCTGTTTACAATCTTTATGGCGGACTTTTTTGAAGTTTTGGAGGGCCTCGGCATCAAATTTTTAATCTATGCAGATGACATCTTTGTGTACTGTGATTGTGCCTCTTTGGAGTCCTGCTGGACTAAATTGCAAGAAGCCTTAAGGCTGATCATGCAGTGGTGTAACTACTGGAAGTTATCTATAAGACCGGATAAGTGTCAGGCTATCAACCTATCGAGAAGATTAGGGGATTGCGATTCTCATTTCAGTGTCAATGGAGGAATCATCGAGTGGTGCTCAGAAATTAAGTTTCTTGGGTTCTATGTGGCTCAACGGGGTGGCTTCCGTAAACATGCTGAATACCTCAGGAAGAAACTGTTCTCAAGAATAAACATTTTAAAGTCTTTGGCTCAGAAAAGGTATGGTGCAAGGTCATTCCACCTGCTCACCTTGGTTTCTGCTTCCATTCGTAGTATCATGGAGTACGGTGCTGCTGTCCTTAATTTAGCCTGTCCTTCCTTTTTCCAAAAACTGGAGGTTCTTCAGACGAGCGCCCTTAGGGTGGCGTTCGGCCTGCCGAAGTGGACCCCTAACCTAGTATTAAGAAAACACGCTGATGCTTTCCCTATTATCGACAGGATTGGTATTTTGGCTTTTGGATTCTGGATCAAGCACCTGGCCTTGGGTAGTTGGTCTCCTCTGTGCGAGGCACGGGATGCGAGTGTGGCATCGATCCCTTCTAATATCTCTTGTGTTTCTGATACTTTTAATGAGTTGAATTGCCGTCCAGATCACCTTCTGTGCTTTCAAATCCCTCTGCCTATGAATGTGAATGCGATTCATATTGTTACTTCGGGTCTTTCTTTTCAGAGTAAGAATATGGCTGCTCCCATGTTGGCTCCCTTGTTTTCGGAATTTATCGAGAATTTCTCTGGCTCTTGGGAAATTATTGCCACTGATGCATCTAAGACAACTTCGATCACTGGGATAGCAGGCTGTTCGGCTATTGGTCATTTTGGGTACCGGGTTTCCCAGGTGAATTCGATTTTCACTGCGGAGGCTCTTGCTGTTGGCATGGCGATCGATGAGTTAGTCTCTTTGTCTCGTCCGGTCTTGATTCTCTCGGACAGCTTGTCTGTCCTCTCTGCTCTTCAGTCGATCTCTGTTAAGTCTCCTAAGGTCATCATCTGGCTGCATAATAAAATCATTAGGGTTTCGTCTCTCTCTCCTTCTATTCATCTGTACTGGGTTCCGGGTCACCGGGGGATCCCCCTTAATGAAAAGGCTGACTTTCTTGCAAGGAGTGTAAGTGATTCTGACATTTTGATTGATTGGATCGCTCCGGAGGATTTAATCTATGCCTATAAGATGAAGGTCAAGTTGCGTTTTGGTCAGATGTATGAGTCTGGTAAATATTTCTCGTCGCACGGGGACATTCCTAATGTTAAGCGTACTCATGGTTGGGCCGGCAATAGGAGGGATGATGTTTTGATTACTCGGCTCCTCTGTAGAATGTTGATAACTCCTGCGATGTTAGCTCGTTTCAAGCTTCTTTCTGACGGTAGCTGCCGTACGTGTGGTGTGTCTGACTCCTTGGAGCACGTTTTATTTTTTTTGCCCTAGGTATCGGTCTCAGCGCAGCCGATGTTGGGATAATGCTGTATTGAATAGCGAGTGCTTTAAGTCTTTTGTGTGTTTTATAAAAAAGTTTGGTGCCTGTCATGGGTTCCGTGCTTCTACTCTGAACTTTCTTCATAGTATTGATCGGCTCTAGTGGTGTGCTGTTCCGCTTTCTCTTGATTCATGTGCTTATTTTCTCCACTGCTCGTGTTACAGTTTTCATCTGTGGTTGGATTTTTGGATCATTCGGGATAAAAGCCTTGCTGCTATAGATCCCAAAGCTCACCCAACTCAAACTCGCAGCCTGTTACACCCTTGTGTTCGGCGTCGTTCGCATTCTGTTTGGCGAATTATTCGTTCTCCGGCAACACTTTTCCCTCGCCAAGTGACAGTTACATTTTTTTTCCTTTCATGGTTTGTTCGAACAGATTCGTATAGAAGTCGTTGAAGGTGTTCTGCTGAAGTCTTTGTACATTATGGAGTGTGATGTCTTTATATGCCGGTAGTTTGTTGTTTTAAGTGTTCGTGGGATCAAGATAATTGATAGTGATGTATCTCTGTATGTATAGCACAGATTGAGTTGTATAAGATTCAGAGGCGTAGCTACAGATATTTTTTCGGGGGGGAGAATTCGAAAATTTCCCAACTTGAAACAAATTCTTCCAACTTTCAACTAAAGCGTGTATAATACGTGTACCACAATGTGTATAATAATGATAATGAAAATTATGCATAAAAAATTCCTTTCCAAAGTAAAATTTTGAAACTGGAAACATAAAAATTCTAATAATTGGTTTGTTTAATAAAAAATAAACATGCAGGTCCTGAACACGATTAGACTGTTTTTAGAAAATTTTGTGTCTGTGTGTATGTGACACAAATTTTGTGGTTGCTCTATCTCAAGAACTAATGCACGGAATTTAATAAAACTTTAGATTCAGTTATATCTTGATAAGAATTAATGCTGATTAGTTTTTGGTGTAAATCGCCCGAAAGGTGGCGCTGCTAAGCTGCATTTTTCACGATTTACATGATTTTAGCAATAGTTATCTCTCAAAAACTGTTGCACGGAAGTTGATCAAACTTCATATTCTGTTAAACATTGGCATAATTTGGTGCTTATTAGAATTTTGTGTATATTATATAACAGGTGGCACTGCTGTGCAGCATTTTTCATGATTTTCGCGTTAGCTATATCTTAAAAACTAATGCGCGGAATTTAGTCAAACTTCATATTCGGTTGCACTTCTGGGCTTGGGTGTTTACTGTCCAAAGGTATCACTTTTGTGTTCTTTGGGTTTGGAATTTTGGTTGCATCTAACAGGGTGTGTGCCGAAATTCAATGATTTGTTTGAAAAATGCGAGGCTTCTATCTCCTTTTTAAATGAACACAATTAAACGAATCTATACCTTTAGAATTCATTATTATGGGCATAGAATTATTATTTAATTTTAGCATTGTGGTTACAAATTTTGAAGTATTAACATATATGGGATAGAATAAAGTTTTGGGATTGGCACATCCGAATTGTTTTCATTTAACATTAATTCTTCTTGTCTTCAAAGAAGCCAACTTGATAATAACATCATCCAGTTTAATAAAATCTATTATTTGACTTTCACATTTTAAAAGCATTAGGCTGTCAAGCCTGTCATCCCTCATTGTAGTTTGTAATATATATTTTTTAAAATTTTTATTTGACTAAAGATTCTTTCATCAGATGCAACGCCATAAAGATAAGCTTCTATGAATGTTAAGATATGAGTATACAGTTTGACGGCATGACCCAAATAGTCTTTGAATTTCATGGCATGAGTAAAAGGTTTGTTTAAAGCTGCTATCAGATTCACCAACTTTTCGAGCAATTTTTGAGCCAACTCTTGATTTCCTCCAACTTTTCGTGAAATATTGTCTCAACACCAGTGTGATAGCAAACAGCAATATCCCGAACTTTTTATCCACAGCTCTAAAAAAGTATGCGCTAGCCGCGCCTTTTCCCCCCAACTTTTAACATTTCAGCCAATCAGAGATAAGCGATTGATACGAATAGGCGATAAATATTAACGGCTGGTACTAGTAGTACTGGTTTTCCTCCAATTTTAGCAACTACAACCTTTTCTCCCTTTGAACGAGAAAAAGTTGGGTTTAAAATCGGCTGAAAAGTTGGTGAATTGGATAGCAGCTAGTTAGTTAGGATTTGGTTTATTTCTATTTGACTCTGCAAGTCATGTTCTCTGCAAGTCATGTTCTGCAAGCCGTTTCTCATATACAGGTGGAAACATTATTAACTTTTCTAAGTTAGTGATACTCAAATTTGCCTTGCACAATTGAAATTTAAATATGAAATGTATTGGTGTAATATTCTCCTGATATAGGGAACATTGTCATTTAAGATCATTACCAAATTGCCGAAATTTTTTTGTATTTCTTATAATTATTTCCTGTAAAACTTATGTGTATCAATGTTCATGGCTGTGCTATTATTTTTATCTATTCTCTTTGGCGAAATCGTTTTCCTACCGCGCTTTCGGAAGTCAGCTTCTTCAGTCATATCCTAATATTCATAATTGTTTGTGAACTTGTCTATAAAGAAACCTTTATTTCTTCAAAATTTGATTCAAGTGCAACGTGTCAGCGTTACCGTGCATGTCGATTTTTTCTTCAGATGATGGACTGCTTTCATAGTCATATTTCTTTCCAAATTCAAATCGTCCTTTTTTTACCTTTATCATGCTCGAATGGATTTTTAGATGCTCCAAAATCTTCCACGAAAACACTTTTCCTATTATGAAGGGTTCTTTCGTTCTGATATTTATAGTTATTTTTTAGAACAGCTTTAAAAACACAACACTGGACTTTTGGTTTAAAATTTCACAAACACCCATAAATATAAACGAACAGGACTATTTCACACACACACAAATAAAAGTAAAATGTGACAAATTTATCAGAACCAACGATTTCTTATATTCACATTTGCTCATATAACGCCCTTTTCTTGACTGCCAAGGGTTAACTAATTTTTGTGGCAAAAAATCACGAGAATGAGTAAAATATTGTCCAAAAATCGGGAAATTAGTTAAAAAATTATTGCAATTTGTGAAAACTTATCAAATCTTCTTGCCTAGCTGTGTTTCAAGTAGGTGACTATATTCCTTTCTGTTGTCCTACATGTGATCTCCAATTTTCAAAAGAACATGCAATCCCTTTGGATTAAAATAGCTGGATTCTGTTTTAGGAGGAGAAGGTGAGGTAGGTTGAAATTTTTGAGAAAGGAACAAAGTTTTTGAGGAAATAAAGGAACTGGATAGTCAGCTATTGTTGGACAGGAGTAGAGAAATTTAGGTCTAGTACATGTATAATATTTTTGTATAACTGAAAAACACAATGATAGATTGAGTCCGACTGATTTCTTTTTGTATTTCTTTTGATAATTTAACTTGTTTACTGTTACAGTACTCAGAAACATAATCACCAAAACAATAAAAATTTCGTAATTTTTTTACTATTACTTTTAAAAAAGAAATTGTCATAAAAATCTTGAATTTCCCAACTCTAAGCTCAAATTTCCCAACTTCACATATATTGGGGGGGGAGGCTCCCCCCCCATACCCCCCCATGGCGACGCCCCTGGTCTCATAAACCGTTTGTATATACGCCTCATCATACTCTTCAGACTCAAGAACTAAATGCCTCAATTGCGTACGATTTTCGCTCCCTGTACTCACAAGTTCTGACTCGTCGACCAGTTGAATGAGATTTTCTTTCTTTCCTTTACCAAGGAAAGCCATATTTATTTATTTCTTTCTTTTATACCCTAAAAAATTTCCTTATATAAAAGGTAATATACTACTCCAATAATATATATATATATATATATAAATATAATATTTTAAAATACAATATAAAACCACAATGAAATATAAAAATAATACAATAACAATATGTAAAATGCCGACTCACTCCCACGTCTTAAACGCACTTCCACTTATGTTATTCATTAAAATTTTAGATTTACATAAAAGTCAGCAATTTAAAAATTAAAAAAAATTCACCAAAATTGAATTATACCAAAAGTTTTTTTAGAATTTTCTTCTATCTATACAACAAAATCAGCGACAATTAACTCCAGAATTTCTAAATTGTGACTTACTCCTTTTTTTACTTTCTTCTATCTTCAATAGAAGAAAGTATTGTAATTGAAATTTTTTTCGACTTCCGGTTTTCGACGGATTTACATGTTTTAGGGGTCAGAGATCCCAAAAAACATGTTTATAGAAAATGTCTGTCTCTCCGTGTGTCCGTCTGTCTGTCGCCATTGTACCATCAAAAAGTGTATGAAGTTATGCATAGAATTGAACCAAATTTTTATTTTAAGTTTTTGGCTATAGCAAGCAGATCCTTCCTGAATTTGGAAAAAATTCGCCGGTAGGGGGCGCTGTAATAGCTATTTTTGTGCGATTTTGAATATTGTACCATCCAAAAGTATATGAAGTTATGCATAGAATTGAACCAAATTTTTATTTTAAGTTTTTTGGATATGGCAGGTAGGTCCTCTTTGAATTTGGAAAAAATCGCCGGTAGGGGGCGCTGTAACAGCGTTTTTTGTGCGATTTTGAATATTGTACCATCCAAAAGTGTATGAAGTTACGCATAGAATTGAAATAAATTTTTATTTTAAGTTTTTGGCTTCGGCAAACAGATCCTCCCTGAATTAGGAAAAAATTCGCCGGTAGGAGGCGCTGTAACAGCAATTTTTGTGCGATTTTGAATATTGTACGATCCAAAAGTGTATGAAGTTATGCATAGAATTGAACCAAATTTTTATTTTAAGTTTATGGCTATGACAAGCAGGTCTTCCCTGAATTTGGATAAAATTCGCCGCTAGGGGGCTCTGTAACAGTGATTTTGCATATTGTACCATCGAAAAGTGTATGAAGTTATGCATAGAATTGAACTAAATTTTTATTTTAAGTTCTTGGCTATGGCAAGCAGGTTCTTCCTTAATTTGGAAAAAAATTAGCCGGTAGGGGGCACTTTAATAGCGATTTTTGTGCCATTTTGAATATTGTACCATCGAAAAGTGTATGAAGTTTTGCATAGAATTGAGCCAAATTTTTTGTGTTTCTTTTTGGTCATGGCATGAAGGTCCTCCCTGAATTTGGAAAAATTCCGCTGGAAGGGGGCACTATAATTACGATGTCTGTACCATTTTCTTTATTGTACAATCGAAAAGTGTATAAAATTATGCATACAATTGAACCAAATTTTTTGTGCATGTTTTTGGCTTAGGCCAACATGTCCTCCTTGAATTTGGAAATATCGCGCGGTAAAGGGGCCCTGTGATAGCGATTTTTGTATACTTTTCTTGATTTTTCGTAGTTCTATTGTCCATCGTCGGCTCGTGCAAAGGCGGGAACTCACTTCCTGCTAAGCCGGCTATTCGCAAACATCTGATAACAACAGAATAAGGAAAAACTATTAATTTTAATAAATATCATGATATAGATTAAATCGTTTTTAGTTCATTTAATTGACTGAAGGAGGAATTTGAGATGAAAATCAAAGTTGGTATAGTAATGAACTAATAATATTGAAGTATTAACATGTGTAACTAGTTTTTGAAATACACTGCTCAAAACAATTAAAGGATATTTGAAGTTTTATATAAAATAAAGATATAAACGAAATTTTTTTTGCCAAAAATAGAAGAAGAGCAAATGCAAACAAATGCAAATGCAAACAAATGCAAATTTTTCTCGTTTTCAAACTGTGGAGTATGCAAATTTTGAGTTCGACGTCAAAAACGTCGCTTCAGCGGCAGCGAATGAAATATGACTTTCAACTGGATAAAAGAGAATGAAGACAAGGATGATCAGCATTCAGTGATTGCTTTGTTTCGATGAGTACGATGTCTCAGCGAAGTCATTTGACAGATTCAGGAACTTTGAGAATTGTTGGTAGGTTAGAAGGGGGCCAAATACTCAAGCCGAAGTAGCGCAAGCCATTGGAGTGTCACAAAGTGTCATTTCCAGGATCTGGAACCGTTTTTTGGAGAGTGGATGTGCAGGCCGAAGACCAGGGCAAGGTCGTAGACGGGCAACAACGCCCAATGAAGATCGGTATTTAGCGTTAACAGCTCAGAGACACCGAACCATGAACGCTACTCTTCTCCAACAACACCTTCGCTCGGCTACAGGCACCACGATTTCAACTCAGACTGTCCGAAACCGGCTCCATGCTGTAGGTCTGTATGCTCGCCGACCGATGGTATGTGTTAGATTAACATCAAGGCATCGTCGCGACCGCAGGGAGTGGGCAACCGAGCATGTCAACTGGAGGAGAAATGAATGGAGCAATATTCTGTTTTCTGACGAGTCCCGTTTTTCTGTGCATCCGGATAATAGGCGTATTTTCATCTGGAGGAACCGTGGCAGTAGGAATAATCCTGCGTTCGTGCACGAAAGTGTCAGATTTGGCGGTGGAGGAGTGTTGGTGTATGGTGGCATCTCCATTGACGGGCGCACTGACCTCTACATCATTCGAGATGGAGCTCTGACTGGTCGCCGATATAGGGATGAGATCCTCAGACCTATTGTAGTCCATTACGCTGCAGCAATCGGAGATAACTTCATTTTAATGGACGATAATTGCAGGCCACATCGTGCAAACCTGGTGGAGGATTTCCTTTTCGAGGAAGGAATCGTTCGAATGGAATGGCCAGCGTGTTCTCCAGACATGAATCCAATCGAGCACGTTTGGGACGCTCTAGGAAGACGAGTTTCTGGCCGCCAACAACCCCCACAAACTCTCCAAGAACTGGAAAGAGCTCTTCTGGAAGAGTGGGGCAGAATACCCCAACTCGTCATTTATAGCCTCATTGAGTCCATGCCTCAAAGGTGTTCAACGTTGCTGGCCGCCCGTGGAAACCATACCCCCTACTGAAAATGATTTTCTTTGAAGAAAACACCTTTTCTTATTCTTTTTTTCTCATATGCACAAATTGTGTTTTTTTCCTTTAGTACACAAATGCGCAATAAAATGCATTTTTTCTGCCAAACATGTGTAATTTATTCTCATATAACCTACTATGTCTGTCGACCATGTATCAATCAGCTAAACAGTTTACCAGATACAAAATCCACCTAAAACTGCAATATCCTTTAATTGTTTTGAGCAGTGTATTAAGATGTATAAGATAGAAGAAAGTTTTGGGATTGGCACATCCAACTAGGTTTTAGATGCAGCAGACAATATTTTTGGCGCTTCTACTTCAGCCTAAGCGGCTCACTAAACACAATATATCCACGGGCACAGATGCACACTCACTTTTTTTATGTTAGCCTTTTAGCTAATCATCTCACACGGCGCGAACCACTCAACACTATCTTCGACCCAAAACGGGCCCACTCACATTCACAATTTTCTTCTATCCAAACAGATCCGCTGCTAAAACAATCACAATTTTCTTTCAGGCTTGGCTCCCTAATAATCACAGAATTCACTTCTTTTTTCCCGATCTTCCGCACTCCTTTCATTACCAAACAGCTGGGTCGGGGTAACTCTCTTTCCTTTCCGCAAGACGATCACAGACGCCCGCGAGACTTTGTTCTTCAGGGGTGGGTAGAAAGAAGGACAACATTCTTCCTCTTTTTCCAACGCTGGACAAGGATTTCGCCAGCACTCCTTTTCTTCCAAAACAGAAAACCAGGTGACACCAGGCTTTCTCTTCTTTCCTCTTTTTTTCTTTTTCGTAAACTCTTGGCTTGCTTCAACGGCGATAAACTTCTTCACTCGTTCCTTTTCTTGAAAAAACAATCTTCACTCGAAAAACCAATTGTTCTTTCCGTGGGTAAAAAAAAATCCAGCTAATAATTAAGCTAACTTAAGTTCAGTTCGCGTGTCCGTGTGTGTGCCCTTTTAAAAAAGCTTTCGATCGGACCAGGGCCGGATTTACCCTTTAAACCATTCCGTGCAAAAGTAAAAAATTGCGCCCCTACATAATAAGCATACATAGTAGGCATTAAAAAAGGGTATATGGTCTTTTTTACTTTTTTTAGCGAACGTCCCAAAAAAATGTGCCTCAAACTCAGTAATTGACACAAATATTTATAATAACTTTTCACTTAAAATACTCTACTTCATTTTAAAAAAATAGTTAATAGGAGTCAAATTCAGGCGAATTTTTTTTTATTTTTTTTATTTTTTTAACGAAATTTTAGTTCAGACAGTTCTTTAATTAATGCAGAAACATCTAAACTGTTACTGAGTTCATACTCAATTCCTAAAATAGCGTGATCTGACAATCCTGTTTGAGATGACGTTGTTCGAAAATAGCTCTTGATTATTTTTAGTTTGGAAAACTACGTGTCAGTCATTGGAAGAGTTCGTAAAATTCTTAGAGAATGCTCAAGTTTGGAGCAAAATTCATTTTTGTTATCAATTTCAAAACTTCTAAAGGTGATAATTTTTTTTCCGATTGAGAATTTCATCACAAAGTTCAAGGCTGTTTATGTCCGATGATTCTCCATCTGTTAAAATGTTTCCCAAATCTTTGTAGTTGGCCAAAATTACAGAACAACACACATATTTTAGTTCACATATATGATATAGAAAACAGGAGTAATTGTTGTGATGTCACAGCTGAGAAAATCTTTGTTCTGAAGTATTGATTACAGTGTCAACAAGGCGGTAAAAGAATTCAATTTTGTATTTTTCCTGTGTATCGATTCCGGGTTCATCCTGATTTTCATTATCAAATTGTCTTTTTCATTGATGAATTCGATGTCTCGGTATTGATTCAAAATTTTTATCTGCGTTTATTTCGGATGCCATTTCGCCAGCATCGACAAGGATGGTATTAAAGTGATTGTCCGATCTCAAATTCCTAAAAAAAAAAGAAAAAAAAAGATTGGAACTTTCCAAACGTTTTATTGCTAATGCAGTATCGTAATTTTCCCACTTCATGAGTTTACTATAGGATTGATATGATTTAAAACCTCATACCATATCACGACAGAACAAAGAAATTTGATTGCGTAAATAGCCCAGATGCTTCATCTCTATCTATAATTTTGTCTTCGTAAATGCCAAGCAATGCATCATATATTTGACTGATTTGATACCTCAGCGGCTTTAGAGCATGAATTCGACTTTCCCACCTGATGTCGCTGAGAGGTTTTAAGGTTAATTTCTTCAACGTGCTTCAAAAGAATGACCCATCTGAAAGGCGATGAATTAAGAAATAAGTAAAATTTTTGGACAATAAAGAAGTTCGCTCCTTCTAATGATGGCCCCACCAGTGGCCGAGAGGTTCTGCTCTCGAAGCTGGTAGACGGGAGGTGCTGGGTTCGATCCCAATTGCGCCCTTCGGCCTAATCGTTCGGGGTTTTCGTGGTTTTCTTCGAGCCTTGGTTTTCCAAGCGTAAATACGGGTTAGGTTCCCTTAGAAAGACCCCCACGGAGGGCACTCCCCCCTTAGGGCCTATATCCCACGTGTTGATAATTGG
Organism: Maratus speciosus; assembly: GCA_963932465.1. NCBI lineage: Eukaryota > Metazoa > Arthropoda > Arachnida > Araneae > Salticidae > Maratus > Maratus speciosus. The sequence goes on from OZ010798.1 coordinate 468,951,316, forward strand.
CCGTCATAAACACAATCAACCAACCAACCTGCTAATGATGATTCGGCTATATCATTTACTACTAGGGTAAGGGAGTGGCAACCACGTGGCATAAAAAAGCACGTGGGTTGATGTTTGTCATTACTTGCACTTCCGTCCTTCTCAGTTCATATTCGTCCTTTATCATATTCTTGGCCTTTCATGTTTGCCAAAGGCAATCCCATATTTTCTAGCTCTCGAAGTAAGATATTGAAAAGCTGTTGACTTATTGATCTTTCAGTCGGAAAAAAGCCCAAAAATGTTCACAAATGTTGATGTCTTCTTGTTCAATCGACAAATACTTCATAACAAAGGTCATTTGTTCTGTTTTACTCAATTCAGGCGTGCAATCTAATATAATTGAGTAATATTTTTGATTTTTCCACTTGATTTTTTCTAATGTGTGCTTTTTGCAATTATATACAATTAGAATGAATAACCTAATTTTACCCAAGTATGTGATTAATTTATGTTGCTTGTTCATAGCCCTCTTTACATGCTCCTGTATGACAGGATCAAATTCAGCTAATAGTTGGAATAGCTTTAAAAAGATTCCACTATCATGTTCATACAAATTTTCGTTGCCACCTCTAAATGCCAAGCAGCTTTAATGGACTTGGACTTTGGACTTGGAAGAGATATGGAGAGGAGTACCAGGAATCAGCGACTCCGCACCTCCGGTAGTAACCTGTGGTAGAAACATTCAAACCATAGCCAATGTCCAGAACATCTAGAAACGCGTAAAGGAAAAGCTCCCCAATATAAATATATTTAAAAAAAAAAAAAAAAAAAAAAGGCTATTTAAAGGCACCAAACAAAAAGATATAAAAATACAAAAATAAAAGTTAATGAAGTTAAAAAGGATTAATAGAAGATATTTAAAAGCAATAATTACAAATAAGAATAAAAACAAAATTTACAAGAAGTTAAGTAGTGAGCAACCAGGGAAAAATAACCCTATCAAAGCGACAGTAGTGGCCTAACCAGGGTCGATATTCTCAGGGAGATGAAGAGTGGCACGAGGTCTACGCCCTCGGGCCCGTTCATCATATACAGAAATATTATGGGAAATAGGATTAGGAATGTCAGGAATGCTATTGAAAAATTTTGTAGCTTGATTTTTGATGACAGATCTGATCGGTGGAACTTTGACGTCATGGTGGATTGTAGTATTTCTCTTGTACCAAGATGCACGGACGATACCACGAAGAGTCTTATTTTGAAGGATCTGAATTTTTTGAAGGTTTGTTTTAGCAGCAGAACCCCAGATCTGGGCACAGTAGAGAAGTATGGGGCGAAGAACTGTCTTATATAACAGTATTTTATTGCCCATACTCATCGCATCACTATACAGGAGATGGGCAAGATCGCGCTTAGCTTTATAGAACTTATGGATGCTATATTCGATGTGCTTACGCCAAGTAAGAGTACTGTCCAGGAAAACCCCAAGGTATTTAACTTCCCGTCCAAAGCTGACAAAGGAGCCATTAAGGTTGAGTGGAGGAGGGGTAGAACGCTTGCGAGTGAAGATGACTGCCTGTGATTTAGTAGGGTTAATTTTGATACGCCATTTAGTAAAGAATGATTCCAATTTGAGAATGTGTTGCTGTAGATACTCGTGCATGGTAAGGCAGTCCTTGTCACGAGCCATCACAGTGGTGTCGTCCGCATAAATGGCCAATAACGTATGTGGAGATGTAGGAATATCAGAAATGTAGGCTTTATAAAGCCGGGGCCCCAACTTAGAGCCTTGCGGCACACCCGCGTTAACCGGGCGAGGTGTAGAGAGGATATTGGCATAGCGGACGCAGAATGTTCTGCCGCGAAGGTACTTAAGAGTAAAGCGAACATGCGCCGTAGGGACTTTTAACTTTAATAATTTGTAAATCAGGCCAGGGTGCCAAACTGTGTCAAAAGCCTTCGCGACATCAATAAACAGTGAACCAACATACTCAGAGTTCTCGAGTCCATCAAAAATGAACTCAACCACTCTGAGCAATTGGTGTGCGGTAGAGTGTTTAGGCCTGAAGCCAAATTGTTCAGGGATATCGGGGAGGAAATTTTGAAGGCGTGTAAGAAAAATATGCTCAGTCAACTTACCAAGAACAGGAAGCAAACTAATGGGTCTGTAGCTTTTGGCCAGAGAAGGGTCTTCTCCAGGTTTCTTAATAGGGACAATAACAGCTTTTTTCCAGTCATTAGGAAAGTAATAGAATTTGAAAAGAGCATTGATCAAATTGGCTAGATAATCAGCATACTGAACGGGGAGATTTTTGATGGCCGAATTAGAAATTCCATCATGCCCAGGGGCCTTTCTATTAGGAAGATTTTTGATCACCGCAATGACTTCCTCAGGGGTGGTCGGTTCAATTGATCTGACAGGCTCATGGGCCAAGAATCTGCCAACAACTTGGTCAACCCGATCTATAGTGTCTGCATTTGAGACATCACTATGCGGTTGAAATTGACCTTCATATTGATCAGCAAGTACCTCCACTTTTTCAGCGTCGAGGCATTTATGTCAAGTATCCGTTAGGAGAGGGGGGATAGGAGTAAAAGGTTTCCTGACTCTTTTCAGATAATTCCAAAGAGAGTTATCCGTAGGAGTCAGGGAGATAATAAAATCCGTCCATTTTTCACTCTTGAAATTTTTGATATCACGTTTAATGATGGCGTTTAGCCGATTCATTTCAGTGCGGATACTGGGGTCCCTACTGGCTTGCCACTGTCGACGCAAACGATTCCTATTATTAATTTTGATTTTAATTTCTTGAGGGAGGGTCTGAAAATTTTGAGGAGCCTGGTGGCATTTAGATGCTTCAAGGGAATTTTGAATTAATTTGGTAAGATTTGCGACAGCCAATTCAATATCCTCGACGGAATTGAGTTCATCGAAGGGGGGAGGAGAATCATTGATTTCAGTGGTAAAATTACGCCAATTGTAAACATAAGGAGAGATTAAGGAAGGTAGTGAGGGATTACAATCAATGTTAATTTGAATTGGGAGGTGATCCGATGCGAGAGCCGAAATAGGGGTGATGGTATAGGGGTAAGGGATATTATTAAGCAGAGCCAGATCAATAGTCGTGCCGTTTCCCAAAGGGCCAAAGCGAGTGGGGGAGGTGGGAGCAGCAATTTCAATACCATTACTGATGCAGTAATTATGGAGGGTTTCCCCTAAACGGTCCATATTACTGTTTGGGCACCAACTGGGATGATGAGAATTGAAGTCGCCAGCAAGAATGACATTGTTATCTAGCCGGAAAAGATTGTTAAGGTCAGAAGGGAGATCCGAATGATTCGAAACCCGGAGATAGATGGAGGATACTACAAAAGAATTTCGTTGATCAAGATAAATTTTTACATTAGTGTTTTCTAAACGATTAAGAGAAAGGGAAGGGATATGAGCATGAGTGACCCTTCTACTCACGAATATAGCAGTCCCGCCATATGGTTGACGTCCATAATGTTTGACGCGTGAACTACACGTTAACACTAGAACGCCCGGAAGGATTCGAATTGACTCCGACCAAATGATTAAGTGTCAATTAGAGCCAGAAATTTTTTCTTAAAATAAGTTAAATTTAACCCACGCAGAAATACGTTAAATAAATCAGTTAAATAATTGTAAATAAAAATTCTGGTGTGAAATACTTTTGTGAAGCCTGGGTAAAATTTCCGGGCGTTCTAATGTTAAAAAACGTCGTTCGAATGCTGGGTTTCTGCATTCCAAAATTTCTGAGAGATAATATCTATTGTTTGCGAAGTTTTTAAACGAATACTCAATTCAAACCAGGAATTTAGGGCTTCAAAATTTTTATTTGTAGCTTCATGAATTGTGACAATTTGTGCTTTATGCCGCCAATCTCTATAGCCATCTTTGCTAAAGAGGAATTTGTAGTCGTTGCAAAAATTTTGAAGTAGAAGCAGAAAACTGAGTCTTTAGCTGCAAAATACACCAACCAATTTCTGTGAAATTTCGCTCGGCTTTTTAGAATACTTGTATAGTTGTTTCAGGTGAACCTACGTCCGCTGATATCAGTAGGAAGATCAAAGTTGTGCAATGGGGACGCTGGACCTGCTTTCGAAGACACTTTCTAAATCAGAAATATAAAGGGCACCCAAATGAAAAGTGGACAATCTATATTATAAAGGACAAACATATCTGTGCGTAACGCATACGTCATTCTGCGAATGGCAACACTCTGAAATTTGAAATGAAATTTCGGGTTTGCAATTTTCGCTACTGCAAATTTTTTAACTTCTAAACATCGCACAGTTTCAATTTTTGCACCGTAATATAGGGGAGAAATGTACTTTTAAATGCAATTTGTTTGATAGCTTTATCTCGATTTATTTTTGAGATATTAATTTTTTTATAGTTTTTAGTACCAATTTTGTAATTGTGGTAACTGAAATACACCATTTCTAAAAGTAAAGGGAAAATAGTCATTGTGTATTTATTTTTATTGATTATATCATTATTGATGCCATTTTCACATTACATATAAAAGTAACTTTTTTTATATAATTATTGAACATCAAATGACGTCAGCCATAAAAAAAAACTCGCATTCTTCTTCATAAATCAGTTACATTTCAATATTTTTACACTAGGACTCCCCTCAGAGGGATTAGTCTGAGCGATATTACTGAGAACATAGATTTAATAATAACATGTGGAAGCAAAGAAAATGAGATGTTATCTTTAATTGTCCATTTACTGCGAAAAATTTAAATGATGAAAATAAACGAATTGTAGAATTACAAAATCTTATATATAAATTCGTATACACTGTTTAAAAAAATGGGAAATCAAACCATTCAAGAGAGCCATGCATGGATATAAAATTGATAGTACGCAATATATTAAAAGTAAAATAGAAAATGAAACACTAATTTACTTATATCGGAATTTTAACTGTATAAAATGATGTCAAGAGCATAATCAGACGCTCCGCACCAATTTGAGTAACTTTAAATGACAAATATATGATGTTTAAAAAGAATGGACTATACTTTATATGGTGTGTGCTCCCCCGGAATAGTTAATATTGTACAATATCTGTTTTCCACGGATGCAATGAGGTTGTCGAAAACATTTAAGGAATTCTCTTCTCAAAATCTAATATAGTATCAATGTACCGAATACATCAAAAGTGGCATGCAGTGCTTCGTTAGAGTGTGTTTTAGATATGCTCGATCGGATTTAAATGATGAGTGTATGCTGGCCACTACATACGCTGTATTGTTTTGTTTTCAAACATATTCTGCACAAGTTGAGCTGTATTTAGCATGTATTAAATAAAAGAAATCGGCAATGATTACACCATAAAGCATGACACAAGATCTGAATATATCGTCTGCATAACTTTTGAGCTGTCAAAGTGTCCTTTGAAGTAATTTACAAATCCATACATATTTATTCAGCAAATCATGCAAGCTAACATACGCCAATATGAACCCGATTACAAAATTTCACCAGAATAAGTTAATATATAAAAAATCTACTAATGATAATTAATTGAGAATATGACCTTATGATAAAATGTCTAGAAAAAATGAATCGGATAAAAAATTCATATCACATTTAAAACGGCACTTCCCTCTGTTAGTGGCCTTGGCGAGAGAGAGAAAAGTCTAGAGAAGGAACACTTTAACAAGTACTTTCGGGCAACCTACTCACTGTTTCATACAGGTCTTTATTCAATATTTACACAATTTATTTAATCCTAGGTGGGTATCTATCAGTTTTGTTGCATTTAAATCGCATGTTTTGCGGAGGAAATGCAGCATTATGAAATGTACCTAATAATTCCAAATTAATGGTAATTGAGATCGCTTTCCGTTAATTTCATCTTTTTAAATTTTAAATTTTTTAGAAACCATTCATAGAGACAATTGTATATTATAAAACTAACCCGAAGCAAAATTTCAAGATTTTAGGCTCAGCAGTAACAGAGAAATAGAAAATTTTTGAAAGTTTTTTTGTTTCTGCACTGTTTTATATAGCGACATTTTTAGAAATTGTTCTATTGCGAGAATTTACGTCATGATAAAAACAGCCATGTCAATTTTCATGTTTATATTCCTAATAGTTCCATATTCTTCGTTACTTAGATCATCTTTAGATCTTTTTCCGTTTTGTTTAGTCTTTCTATTTTTTAGAATTCGTTCTACAACGAGCATTTACATCTTATTAATTACTACCATGCCAAAGTTCTAGTTTCTAACCCCAACAGTATCCCAAAAATTTCAGTATTCCAAATAAATCATAGTTTAAAACCTTTCTAGAAATTTTTAAGTTTATCCGTCAAATTGAACCTTTTAGAGAGCATTCATTACGAGTATTCACATCTTAAAAGTAACTACCGCACCAAATTTGAAGTTTCTAACCCAATCAATATCGCAGAAATCACAATTTTAGAACTTTTTTGCTCCTGCAGCGATGTAGGTTCTTGCACTGACATAAAATAGTCTTTTTTTCGGAGCAGAGATGGCCACCAACATTTTTTTAAGTTGTCTATGTAGTTTGAGATAACACCTCACAAACGTACAAACATTAATAATATTATATACTTTATAATATTATAACGCTTTATAATATTAGCATTAGATGTACAGATACAAAAGCCATTTATCTGTTACAAACTAAAGTGCCGGCGTTGCCCAGAATTTGAAGGATGTTTGATCTGAAAAATCAATTTCAAAATTTAACATACAACACAAAACAAACATTAAAAAAAGCAGTCGAAATCTTGTTGAATGAATCATATGAAAACGCTATATAAAAATGTATAAATGTATATAACAGACGCAAAAGAATACAGCTATAAATGAACTTATTTCAATTTATAATTGGAGCAATAATGTTAAAATACGCCAATATTTCCCTAATCGGGTTTTTATCATGCTTCAATACATTTTTCACACTCATATGACGCTATACTATATGCACCATGTCCTTTATATTTCCAACATGACGTAATATTTTCCTCTTTCACGTGGAAACCTTGAAATAGAAAAGTTATGAAGTTATATTCACTTTCATTTAAATTCGTCAAACCATTTATTTCATTTTCATATTTCACGTGAATATCTTGCAATAGAAAAGGTATGACGTAATATTCACCTTTTTTTTAAATTCGGCAAACTATTTATTTCATTTTCATTTTTCATGTGGAAATCTTGCAGTAGAAAATTAATTTTGTAGTAATAATTTTATTGTGTTTTTTAATTGTTGGCAACTGCTATAACGAAAAATGTTTAAATTTGATAAGAAATTGCTGTTAAATTGGTGGTTTTTTATTAATTAAAAATTAACTATAAGTTATTTCGATTCCGGATTACTTTAGTTGTCTCGGCCATGTTTTAATACACATGTACGTATCTCTTCACAATTTTGGCTTCCAAAATGTGGATTTTTTATAGAATTACAAACAGACAGATAGACAAGTTTTCATTTTTATATATCTCTCTATTCTATAAAGAATAACTAACGCTGTCACCGCCGCCGCCGGTTTTGAATTTTTTGTGACCGGAGGTCTTTCTTCGTTAATATTAAGAAAACTATTGAATACAAATATATGAAAATCGGTGGTATTATAGCGAAATGTTTGATCAACACACCAATGCATACAGTTTTCAAATCGAAGAATTATTTAAAGAGATATTTAATGCTAAAGTTGGACAAAATCGTTCCATTAAAAAAAAATTATAAGAGCAAAAGCTATACATGGGAATTTAATCATTTTTAGATTATTTTATTCAATAGAAGATCCCGGTCTGCAGATTTCATTAATTTTTTTAATTTGACTCATTTATTTCTATTTTAAATTCAAATATTCAGCATTTTGACAGATATTTTTTACATATTTTAGAAAATGGTATTAATTTAAACTATTGCCAACTGTATAAACAGCGCAAACAATAATGTTTGCTTCAAATAAAAAAAAAATTATTTACACGTTACTATTATAAACAGAAAAAAACCTTCAAATTGGAATTAAATAATTAGGTATAAAAAACAGGCACATATTGGAAATTACGCCATAAAAACTATATTTACATGTGAATTTTAAAAGAGAAAGGATATTGTAAAATAAATTCATTAACATGCGTTAGAATCTGAAATAGAACAAATTACGTCACATTACACTTATTATGCAAAATGAACAAAAAATTGTATTGCAAAACAGTTTAAATTTAAAAATTGCGCGAGACAAAATATTATAGGTTAAATATCAGATTTTTTCAACATTTTATTATTTGTCGTTTGATGTGAGGTGTTCAGCTATAAGTATGCAAATTTTTGTTTCCAACATAATTAGGGGCTGAGTTAGAAAAATTGCTTTAAATACACAAGTTAGAGCTCAGAGGGTTAAATATTAGACTTTTTTAAAATTTTATTATTTGCTGTTTGATGTGAGGTGTTCAGCTATAAGTATGCAAAATTTCATGTCTCCAACTTAATTAGGGGCTGAGTTAGAAAAATTGCTTAAAATACACAAGTTAGAGCCCAGAGGGTTAAATAATAGACTTTTTCAAAATTTTATTATTTGCTGTTTGATGTGAGGTGTTCAGCTATAAGTATGCAAAATGGCAAAATTTCATGTCTCCAACTTAATTAGGGGCTGAGTTAGAAAAATTGCTTAAAATACACAAGTTAGAGCCTAGAGGGTTAAATATTAAACCTTTTTCAAAATTTTATTATTTGTCGTTTGATGTGAGGTGTTCAGCTATAAGTATGCAAAATTTCATGTCTCCAACTTAATTAGGGGTTGAGTTAGAAAAATTGCTTAAAATACAGAAGTTAGTGACTGGAGGGTTAAATATGACTTTTTCAAAATTTTATGATTTATCGTGTTATCGCAAGTGTTCAGCTATAAGTATGCAAACTTTCAAGTCTCCAACTTAGTTAGGGGATGAGTTAGAAAAATTGCTTAAAATACATAAGTTAGAGCCCAGAGGTTTAAATATCAGACATTTTTCAAAATTTTATTATTTGTCGTTTGATGTGAGGATTTCAGCTATAAGTATGCGAAATTTCATGTCTCCAACTTAATTAGGGGCTGAGTTAGAAAAATTGCTTAAAATACACAAGTTAGAGCCCAGAGGGTTAAATATTAGACTTTTTCAAAATTTTATTATTTGCCGTTTGATGTGTGGTGTTCAGCTATAAGTATGCAAATTTTCAAGTCTCCGACATATATAGTTTCTGAGAACGGGCTCTATGACAGACGGACAAACAGACAGACAAAGGAGTGAGACAGGTAGGGTTTCGTTAGATGAACGAAACTCTAAAAACATGCTGCGGATGACTGTAACAACATCCTAAAATTACATTACCATCAGCGATCTACCAATCCCGAATTTAGTTTATAATCGTTTCATATATTCTTATTCTTTTGTGCGGCCCTGTAAAATAATTATCAATATTATATACAGTAAAACCTCTGAATAGCGGACACCCCGAGAATGCAGAATTTGTCCTCTATTTAGAGGTGACCGCTACTGAGAGTAAAACATATACAGTTATTTAAGAGTTGGTAATCGAAAAAATGTCCGCTAAATAGAGGTATCCGCTAATCGGGTGTGTCCGCTATGGAGGTTTTACCATTAAAACTTCTGAATAGCGAACACCTCGGGAGGGCAGAATTTGTCCTCTATTTGGAGGTGTCCGCTACTGAGAGTAAAAAATGTACAGTTATTTAAGGGTTGGTAATCGAAAAAATGCCCGCTAAATAGAGGTGTCCACTAATCGGGTGTGTCCGTTATGGAGGTTTTACTGCATAATAATATCATCCTTTACAAGAAAATTGCATGCTGTATGATACACAGACAGACATCCAGAGAAAGATAACCTCCCAGATCAATAAACACTCATGTCTTTTGTTTTAATCATCCACAATTGTATGTCATACAACATGCCAGATTTTATACAACAGGCTAAAAACGGTCACCGTGGTACGGAATACTGTATTATTTGTTTGCCCACCAAAACTGGTTGCCACGGGTTGTTGCAAGGTTTGTGATCACGTGGTTGAAACTGATCTATTCAATATTACTGCGTGCGTATTTTTTTTTATTTGCACCATGTGTTCAAAGCAGTTGTCTACGAAAACATCAACCGGTGAAAGTGACGCACACCAAATTTCTGTGACGTATGCAGATAAACTGTGCTTTTTAAAGAGTTTTTTCTATATAATTTTTAAACGGTTTGGAACTTATTTTTTTATAGTAGGTGCATTCAGTAGGCGACCCTCTTAGGTACCTTCTGGTGCAATCAGAAACGAAATCCGACAAATATTTTTTGAGTTATGCTTGACGAAAGGTTTTTATTAGGCTTTTTAGACAGGGCGTTAATATCCATCGTAGTAGTAAAGTGTCCAGACAGTAATATTTCGCTGAGTATTAGCCTTCGCTTCGCTCAGACAATTACGCTGATACTGAGTTTGAGACGCTAGGCAAAATGATTCAGTGAGTAAAAATAATGTCATATTTAAAACAAAACGATCATTTGCTTTGATAAAACTAAATGTTTGACCAATACTAAATGGACAGTAACTATGACAACTAAAGGCAAATTTCTGAATTTTTTATTCGCAGGTACTGAGATTAGAACTTAAAGTTTGTGAGAATGTTCACATGCAAAGTTGTATCGGACAAACGGGACTTTAAGTTTGGAAATACATTCATTAATAATCTATTGCGCGTTAAAATACTTTTAAATTGTGAACTTGAGTTATGCGTATGTAAATTTTGAGAATGTGAAAATAACGTAAGTTTAGATAGATTTTATGGGGGAAAATTTTATGATGTGACAAAGCAAAATCCTTTTTACTGATTTTTCATCCCGTATAAACAAACGTAAGAGCCTCAATCGATAACTACATGATAATTATTCATGTTGATTACGTATTCTAATACAGTTTAATTTGTCAATAATTTAAGCAGTTGAGGTTTGTGGAAATAAAATTTTAGTAATTTTAGGTTAAAAAGATTATTTGTTTTAAGAGTTAGGTGACCAATGTAAGATGAATTTTTTATTGAAATTATTTTTGTAGGTTTATCATAAATTTGATCTAACAGTTTCTTTCTAAACATTTTAGTTCGTCGAATTTCGACGGGCTCCAACTCGTTTTGATAACGTCGCTACGTTAGCTCTTCACTTTTCAATTGAGCAAATTATGCCTTATTCAGGCAATAATCCTGGATCAGAATTCAAAACCGAACCGACAGGACAATTCTCATCTGTCTCCACCTGCAAGTGCGATGAATTTTCTACCTCGTTCGCTTCATCCTTTTCGTCTTCTTGCTGCTCAACATGATCAGACAGTATCTACAGATATATAAGTCTACATCATACATCTACAGAGCAGTCTTCAGAAGACTGCCTTTTGTCTCATTTGTTTTGGCAATTTTGCGCCCCTCGATTTCTTTACTCCATGCCGGGGCACAGACTGCCGGAGTGTTAGTCCGGCCCTGATCCATCAAAAGTATCGAGGACTAGACTTAGACATCGAACTCAGAAGAACTAGCGTTCATTTTTAAACTTTTTTTATTCACGCTAGGACAACACAACACAATACACATAAAAAAATCACAGACCATATAAAAACTTAAAGTCTGAACTTAAATTCTGTCGGAGCTTGCTCGCCCCTCGCTGGTCGGCCCAAAAGCGACCGTCCTCTGTCGCTACAAAAACGCATATCTCACGGGACCCTCTTCGATTTTTCAGTCCAATTTAATTGGTGACCACGTGGGAGTCTGATTCATCTTATTAAAAAAGTTTATTTCTCCAAGTGCCAGTCAGCAATTCTCACCGAGAATTATTTACATCATTAAATCAGTTTACAACTTTACATCTGGATTTCCTGAAGGCATTGACAGACGGTTTATAGTTTAGGCATCTGAAGGGCCCAATTAAAAGTGTTTATTAAGTTACGTGGTCATCTGGTTTTTGCATGAGTTCAGATGAAACGTCACACTGCCGTTAAAAGCGTTGAATTTATTTTTTTTTTTTTGGGGGGGGGGGGGGACGAACGCCCCCTCCCTGGATACGCGCCTCGTGGAATCTCCTCCTGGCGCTAAATATGTGTTTTTTTCGCGGCCCTTTGACAAAATTCGTGTTTTTTCAGCGATACTTTGGCGAAATTCGCGTATTTTTTCGCGATCCTTTGACGAAATTCGCATTTTTCCGAAGTTTCTTGACGAAATTTGCGTTTTATTCGGTATCGCTTGAGGAAATTAAACTTTTTCGCGATTCTTTCGCAAAATTTGCGTTTTTTACGCGATCGTTTAGCGAAATTCGCGTGTGTTTTTGGCGTAATTTGTGTGTTTTTCTACGACTTTTTGACAAAATTTGCTTTTTTCTGCGAACCTTTGACAAAATTTGTTTTTTTTCGCGGTCCTTTGACGAAATGAGCGTTTTCCCCGCGATTTTTTGCGAAATTCGATTTTTTCCGCGATTCTTTGACGAAATTTGGCGTTTTTTGCGCGATCCTGTGACGAAATTCGTGATTCTTTGACGAATTTGACGATTTTTTCTGCGAACGATTGACGAAATTAATTTTTTTTCTGCGACCATTTGTTGGAATTCGCGATAAGCGGTGGATTTATATGTTTTTTTTTGCTCCCCCCCCCCCCCCCCCAAGCAGTGGACCCGCGCCTAGAGCATGGAAAATCGAAGCCTATTTTCTGGTTTGCCATGTTAAGTTTCATAAATGTTAAATGTCCCAGTCTGAACGGAATAGAAGAGAAAATCCTTCCAGAACTCTATATTGTTTACTTGGGATTATAGATATTCTTTCAGGGGAAAAAAAGGCCTGAATTCCATACTGGCCCTGTATTTTACAGCTATCAAAATCAAAGAGAAAGCATCAATGTAGTTATAGTAGCAAATTATTCCTACCTCTGCAGTCACGCAATTGAATAACAATAATCTTATGATATTTTGTTGCCACCTAAAAGAAATACGTTTACAATGAACTGTGATTAATGAGTATTTTTACATTTGTTATGAATCAAATAAAATTGTGCGTAAAAACCAGCATCGACCAATAATCCTTTCCACAACCTCTATGACCAATGAAATCAAAGAATGCTTAATCGCGCTTGTTGTATCCAATATGGCGGGTAAGCTTGTTGTTACGATACATGGCAAAGTTTCAATTATGAATTTTATACAATGTACTTTATAGTGTCACTTGTAAATAAGATTAACCTATGTCGTTTACAGATATATTTATAACAGAAGAATACACGGATAAGGCGGAAGATCTTCCAGAAGGTAAGGCCACTATCATTATACTGGTGAATAATGGTTCTTAGAAGAAGCAACGTAGATTCAATTCAGTAGATCTAAGAGATCGTTTAGGCTTAACGTAGTGAATTAAACGCTTTTATGTAACTACCGCTGATATCAAAGTTATCTGCTGTCGTCAGAAATTTCTATTTATCAGATTTATCTTTTGCGTACTTCTGACAGTAGTTTTTAATGTCCGTGAATATTTAATTTTAATGGTGTACTGCTTTGTCACAAACAAAAGATCGTGCGAGTTTATTTTTGTATGATCGTTTTTAAAACTAAATATAATTCTGAAGAAAATTTAAAATTTATGTACGTAATCTTGTGTTATCGTAATTCAATGTTTAGTGTAGCTTTATATGCTGAGCGTAACTTTTACAATGGCGCCCGGTACTGAAAAATAATGCTTTATGCTATTTTAATGCTAGTTAAAAGATATACATTTTATCATTAAAAAGTAATAGTGTGTTTGTGAGTCCATTTTTTTTTAATTCTACGTTGATCGCTTTAATGATTTCCAGGATGTTATCTGTCCATAAATAAACGTAATAATTATAATTTTATTTTTGCTCACCTTTTCCATTTTTGCTATCACAAATTACTTTTTATTAATATGACGTTTATTTTAAAATTTTTTAGTCTTTTTCTATGCTTGAAAAAAAAAAAAAAAAAATTACTGTAAGTCTTTTTTGTTTACATTGTTGTTAATCCGATGTCATTTTCTGATTTAAAAAATGCTAAATAATTGAAAGATATATTCAATGATTTTGCTGTTATTTGAGAATTTAAAGCTGTTTTCTCTGTTGTTTGCTTCAGTTATTTTTAAAGTGTATACTGTAAAACTAAATAACTCCCCCAATTTTGGTAATTTTTTTTTCTTTTTTTGGCCTATAAAAAAATATTTGATCAAAATAAATAGTTTTGTTTTAGAGCTTTTATTTATAAATATAAAATTGATAATATTTATAGACTACTTACTGGTGTGCATTTTTGCTTTATAAAATTTAAAAGTTTTACTGTAAGTGCATTAAAATTACATAGTACTACCTTTATTTAAATGTATTTGTAGTTGAAACATCTACTATAATACAGGCATATAATTTCAAGAAAATAATAATGAAAGAATTTCATTAAATATGATGTTATTTTCTTAAACAAATGGTTGTTATATATTGTATTTCATGTTTCGTTAGTGTATTACAGCTATGTCTTATAGCTAAGTGTTTTAATTATTTTTTACTTAGTGGTAACATTTTCTATATTTTTATTATGTAGGAAATGAAGTATAGCAATTGTTTTTAGTCGGTTCTTTCACTTGAAAGCATCTAGAAAATGACGTCATGTAATTATTGTAGATCTAGTTTACATGAATGAAAATGTAAGTTTCCATTTAAATGTAATGCTATATGAAGTAAAATTTTACTAAATGTTGCGCCATGTGGTGGAATGTTTTGCATTTATTTCCCGTACTGTCAGGGAAATTATTTATTTTTCTATTACACACACCAAGGCAAGCACATATTCTCATTTATAAAGCTCTGAGGAATTTGGTTTCATAAAAGTAATGCCATTTGCTTCTGATTGACTTTTTAACAATACATTGGTACAAATGCAGGCACAGATGTCATATATATGGACCAGGGTACCTAATTTGCGCCAAAATGGCGTTATTTTGCCCGACATGGTAACTCTACTATTGTTGTTTATTTATTAATAAATTGTCTATTTACTTTTATTTTCATTTTTTAAATTATAGGGTAGATGTGCCAGTAATGGCCATGGACACCCTTAAGGAATTTCTTTAAAAATTATTTTTTTATTAATAGTTATAATAGTTATTAATAGTTTATTATATTCCATTTTTTTTTCAATATTATATTAATCTATCAACAATATTTAACCATTCTTATAGCCTCATTTCCCCATATGAATAGAAATTTAATTCTAAATAACAGAAACATATCAAAAGCCCAGTAGTGGACACCCTCTGTTCCAGTAATGGACACCCAATAAAAAGTAATAAATATAATTGTTTTTATGACTATTTAGAACCAGAATTTAATGAATACATACTAATGAAACAAAATAGTTATTTTTAAATAAATTTAACAATTAGGATACCAGTAATTAATAAAATATTTATGATAATCATTTACTGTTTGCATCAATTATTGTAATTATCACAAGATCAATGTTTTAATTATTTTAGATGGATAGTTTAAAATACTGAATATCAGACAATTACAGCTATCAAATTATTGAAACATTGGTGGATTTAAAAAGTAAAAAAAAAAAAAAAAATTGGAATATTAATGTTTAGTTTTGTGTCACTATTTTTAACAATCTTCCAGAGATTACTTGATATATCATTTATAATAATTAATATTACAAACATGAAAGAAATGATATTGTGAGTTGAATATTTTAAATACTAAATAAAATAATTTCAAAATAAAACTGTAGAACTGATGTTTGAGGCCACTGATCTGCAGATTTACTAGTTTCATGAATATTACCTATAACTTTCATTAATAGTATTACTTTTTTTTTTTTTTTTTAAATAAGGAAACATTTAAGACAGAAAATGGATTTTTAATAGCTTCTGTAACTTAATTGTTTTTATTTAAATGGAGAGGGATTAAGCCCTATGAGCCCCTCTTTGACTGCGCTCTTAAACAGCATTTTCTGCTTCCTGGCTGGTTTGATTGCCAGATTATAAAATATGTGAGGCATATATAATATACTAAATAAAAAAATAATAATAAATAAAATATCGAAATTTTATTAATCACATAAAGTAACTTAAAAGCAGCTATTTATAAAAGTTTTGGTGTTATTACATTTTGGTAAGTATAATTTAAAAATTAAATTGGATTATTTAGGTTTGCAGTTAAGCCAAAGTATTTTATGCACTATAAACATTACTAAAATTGCATTTTTAGCAATGTCTACATGGGGTGTCCATTACTGGAAAATGACTAATTAACCATCCCAGTAATGGATACCCCCTCTTAAAACCTTAAAAAGAAATGAAATTTTGTAAATAGCCATTAGTATATAAAATTCAAAGTTTTCTATTACTACTCAATCAAAAACATTCAAATTTTGCAAATAAATAAATAATATATAAATTAATTAAACGAAGAGGTTACTTCATTAAGATTTTCACAAAAAGAAAACAGCAAAACTTTGAAACATTATTTTCTGCTTCCTGATTGGTTTGATTAAAAGTGTCAACAATAACATAGTTTTATAAAACATACAAGGGGGAATTATAAAAAAAATAATTAAAGCTAAATATTTATTAGTTATTTTTTTATGAACCAAAAACATCAAGGGGTGTCCATTACTGGCACATCTACCCTATAAGTTGTTTTGTTCTATAGTTATTAATTGAACTTTTTTTATTTGTTGTTATTTTGTTTTTAAAACAATAGTAAATAATTTATGTAACTATTATTCGAAAATGAGCTTTTTGCCAAATTGGTGCAAAAAAAAATGTGCCAAATCCGTTACGTATATATGACACAGGGTTGTAATTTTAACCGGTCAAAATTGATTTTGACCAGGACACTGGATAAAAGTGGTTTTAACCGTCCAAAAGTGGTCAGAAATGGTCAAAACTGTTAAAAATGGTCTTAATTTTAATAATTTTTTCTTTGCAATTAAAAGTAACTTAATAAGTAATAAAAGTAACAGGCAGTTAAAAAAAATAATACACTGATAAGCAGGGACCCGGAGCTGGAGCTGGAGCCCGGAGCCGGAGCGCTCCGGAGCTGTGTTTTCCCTGGAGCTGGAGCCGGAGCTGGAGCTCTAAATTTTCCCCAGCTCCAGGGCTCCTTTAGTTTTTAATATTCTTTTAAATCTTTTTTTTTTTCAGTCTTTTAAATTTCTAGGCTTAAAATATTTTAATTACAGTAGAAGATCTTTATAACGCGATTATATATAACGCAATTCTCCATATAACGCACAACTTCTCAGATGTAAACAATGAATTTTGCAGGTAAGAAGCACCTGAAATCCCACATCGTAAAAATTGCTACTCTCTAGAAAACTACATTTGATACATTAATTCAACTTTATCTCCTTAATTCAAAACATTTTAATGAAAAAAAATTGCTATTATTACAATAAATACTATATTTTTGGAAATGAGTAATATAATGAATGATTGGGTCCAGGTATAGTTGGACCATGTTTATAAAATAAACAATATAAAATGATCATATAATGCAAAAATTTATAATTTGGATAATTCCTGGTGACAAGAAGTGCAGTATAAAGATACTCTAATGTATTTTGGTATGTTTCAGATTTATATGGTCGTGTTTTTAAGGTAAATTTAATGATGTGTGAAATGTGATCCATATAATGCAAAATTCTATATAACGCACAACCTTGCATTTTTAGGTTTGCGTTATAAAGATCTTCTATTGTACATCATTATTCGGTATTTTAATTATATCATTTTTTAGGTTTTTACTATTATTATTAGAGAAGGAAACCTTCTCGAAACATGGTAACACTACTTTACTTCTACTTTCTACTTGAACTAAGTGACAACACTATTCGAAAACAAATATGGCCGCCTGTTTGCATGTGTAGTTGTACGATTTTGGCTGTTTGAAAAGTGTAGAAGAAATTTAAGATTTTTCTGTTTAAAATTCCACCAAACTTTCTATTTTAAAAGCAAAAGCTAAAAGATGTCATACTTTCTGAACAAGCATTTGAAGTTTGATGAGAAGAAAAATGCATTTTGTCAGATCTTTAATGAAGGTAGAAAGTATTTGTGAGCAAAAAATTAAATGTGTAAATTAAAATCTGCAACTCAAAAGTGCGAAGTCGGAGCCGAGTTGGAGCCGGAGCCGGAGCTGGAGCCACAGTATTTTCTCTAGGAGCGGAGCTGGAGCTGGAGCATCAAAAATTGTTCGGCTCCGGGTCACTGCTGATAAGTTAAGGAAGCTCATTAGTAAAATATGCTTATGCAATAAAATAAGAAATTTAGATCCATAATTGCCCTATCATTGTTAATTGTGTATCAACAGGGAAAAAATCATTCTTCCTTTCAGCTGTTGATACAGGGCATCTAAAAAAACTGCCCAGTATTGTTTAAAACTAGCAGCTGATACTAAAGAAGAGGTAGAAAACAAGTTTGCTTGTAAAGTAAGAAGTTTTGTAAGTGACAATGAAAACAAGATGAAACGCATGAGAGAAGATTTTCAAAATGCATATAGAGACGAACTGTTTATTTCTTATGGATGAGCTGCACATTACTTGAACCTTGTAGGACAAGATATTATAAACACAAACAAAGTTAATTCAATAATGAAGCATGTTATTGAAATGAAAAATTGCAGATGAGCATGAAGATAATATTGATGATAACATCGTTAAAATCATTAACAGTGCATACAAAGAAGTAAAACATTTATAAAATCAACTTAAGCCTATTTCCCTTGCTTTAGATAAACTTAAAAAAGAAGATGGTACTATATCTGATGTATGCAATGAATGGTTAAGATTGCTAAAAGAAAAAGATCTTGAAACTTATTCTAAAATGATACAGTCTCGATTTAATGAAAATGCTACCCCAGTTCATTTTCTGGCTCATATGCTGAATCCTGTCTACATGAGTAAAAGTATTGATGAAGAGAAGCAAAAAATAGCAAAGCAGTGGTTACACGATAATATTGATCCTATCTTTTTGCCTCTTGTGATTGTATTTCAAGCAAAATCCTCACCATATCCAAAATCCTATTTTTCTGAAAGTGTAAAAGATAAAATTGGGCCTCATGCCTGGTGAGCAGCAATGAAGAATGTTAAAGGCATTGATATAAAATTTGTTGAATTCCCATTACATCTAATGAACTGGTGCGCCAGCTCATCATCAAATGAAAGATACATTTGTGTTGTATCTTGGTGTAATGTTATTTATGTTATGACTTTTTAAATTTGGTATTTGCTGGTGTTATGTTACTTATATTATGACATTTTTAACAAATGCTAACTTAGTTTTTAACATATGCTAGTAAAACATATTTGATTAGTAGTAAATAAATTGAATAGGCAATTTCGGTGGTCAAAATGGTCAAAATTGATTTTGACCAGGACGGTTAAAACCGGTTTAAACCACTGGTTAAAACCACCATGGTTAAAAACGAGACAACCCTGATATGACATCTGTGCCCAAATGTACAGATCTGTTACTGTGATTGTCATTTTTTTAGGGTTTTAGAATTTCATTTTTTACTCTGAAAGAAAAATAACAAAGCCGTGTTGTTTTGCTGCTATTTTAATGTAAATAGTTTTATATCTGAAGCATGACTATATCCTCTGAAATTGATAATGTTGTTTAATTTCAGCTCCATCACAGTCTCCTGAAGAAGCTGAAGAAATTGAAAAAATTGAGGGAACTCAGACATGTCTTGGTATGTTGTATTTGTTTATTTACTGCAATTATACAGATTATAAAAATTTTATTTCTTACAGCTGGAATTTATCTCTATAGGTAATTATATGTTTCAATTAAACCTTCTGTTGTTAAAAAATATTCTTTAAGTATCTGTGGCCAGAATTTAATTTTTGTGATCAGTTCTTTTGTTCATTTGGTTGATTACTATATATTTATTTGAATTTTTTACACACTTTTATATATCATAATGTAAAAAACACTAAGCGTACATGAAAGGTATTTCAAATTAAATAACACTTTATGACATGACAAACACATCTATAAAAAAATAAAAAAAAAATTATAACTTGATGATGTAACAAGCATGTGTAACGTGTTTAATATCAAGTGAAAGTGACATTTACGATCACATTTAATCTGATATTTTTTTGGTCTACCAGATCATCAAGTAGTACCTAATAAAGTTAGAATTTTAAAAAGGTCAGACTATACCAAAAACTAGGTTTTCAATAGAGAAGTAATGAAAAGAAAATATAGATTTTAAGCGATTGGTTATTTTTTTATTGACTTATTGCACACTAGTTTGCATATTTTATCGGTGGTTAGATAGTATTGTATTATCTTTATAGTGTTATTAATGGGCAATCTAAAAAATATATGTTAAATATGAAAAATCTATTACATTAGGAGAAATTTTTTTTTTACCACCTTATAACTGGGAAATCCTGGTTAGATCCCCTAGTTTTCTTAAAAGATTTAATTTATGTTTTTGAATTTTTCGTGAAAGTTTATACAGTAGACTCCCTCAAATACACACTGCTTGGGACTGGAGGTTGTGCAGATTTTAGAATTTTGTGGATTTCTTGCCACTGTATTGTAAGTATTCATTACAATTTCGATTGCATTATTACACTCAAAACATAATTTGAGTGTAATAATGCAATCGAAATTGTAATGAATACTTACAATACAGTGGAATATTAAAATAAGTAAAGTAATAAAAATTAAGATAATTTAAAAAAGGATTAACTTATTAAAAGTAAAGGTTAAGTAAATAATTAATAATGTATGATTAAATATGCACCATAAAGATACATTTTTCTTGAACTTTACTGTGCAACTTGCCTCATAAAGGTACCTTACTAATTCACATCAAAATCATAAAATAAACAAGTTTTATTTCAGGTTTAGCCAGACTTAATAACAAAAAAGCTTGATTAATACAGAAACATATTTGGTAAAAAGATTGTGATTACCAAAGATATCAGCAATATCTTGAATTTTTTCAGAAATAAATTTATACTTGCTTCGTGGAAAAACACGAGTTCAGTCATATTTATTAATGAGAATTACATTTAAAATACGTACAAAATGATATAAAAATAATAGTCTGTAATTTTGACCTTGCATCTGAACTGAAAGTTTCATTGTTTCCATCTGTGATGTGTGGATTTTTAGTGGGGTGAGTTAGCTCAAAATTATACCAAAATATTTCACATCTGGCAACCAATGTGCCACTTTGGATTCATATAGTGCATGGATAGACTAGTCCAAAAAGCCCGGGACACAAATTTTCCTGGCCCTCTAGCGGCGATGATGACATAATCAATATGGCCGTCAAAATTTTGAGAAGTGCTTCTACATTTCTCTATGGAACTCGGGTTAATATTTTGATATTAACCTATATTTTTAGTGATTATTAATCCAGAGAAAACACGCTTTCCAACGGTATATTTGACATCATTGTTTATGTTCATAATACCACAAATATTTATAAATTAATTAAAAGAAAAAAAAATCAAAACATTTTGCTAAATAACTTGGAATTTGTTGCATGTAGCTGAAAACGTGTCGCATATCTTTTGTTCGTCAGAAAATTACCTTTTGGACGGTATATATGACTTCTATTTTATCACAAATATTTTCTGAAAATTTGCCAAAACAATGTAGTGTTGCACAGAGAGTCATTATGGCAACAATGTACAGTCGTGGAAAAAAAAAAAGTAAACACCCCTACTAACTCCAACAAATTATCGTAGACGAAAGTTACTGGTACTGGACAATTGGAAATAAAGTCTACTTTTAAATGATGTATATAAAATTTGCTTAGGGGGCCATCTGCATATTAAAACGAATTCAAATTTCATTTTTTTCAATGGCAATACACAAATTTAACGAGATATTTCAAATCTTCGGTTCAAACTATGCCTAGAAATGAAATTTCAAGTCATTTGAATGATAAGTTTTCAGGGTTGGCAAGGTTTTTCCCACCCCCGGTAAATACCATGGTAAAAACCGGTATTTACCGTCCTGGGAAATACTATGTTTTTCCCACATGGGAAAAACTGATTATTAAAAACATAAATATAAATTCAAAACAAACTTTAAAAATGTCAAAAATGAGTTCTAAGTAAATAGCTTGAAAGGTTAAAAAAAAAAAAGTAAGATCTGCAAAAACAGACAATGGAGTGCATTTATTTAAATATTTATACACCACACATATTTCCGAACGTTTACCAATCATAATCGTATTCATATTCTTCGTTTGTCCCTTCCACATTGGATTTTAGCATCATATAACAAAATACTAATTTAGAGGCTTTTTGTAAACCGGGTTTATTTCTAATCTTGTTTTGGATGAAAGAAAAATTAGAAAAAATACACTCCAGAGATTCTGATGATGCAGGACATCCCTGAAGATGTTCCATTAATTGGAGAAATCCTTCATCTATCCCAGTTTTACTTAAGGGGACGGTGGAGTTTAAAATCCTTAAAAATATTTTTTTTTTTTTTTTTTTGTAAATTTCAACTTAAATGTTATTCAAGGGTACATTATATACATTATAACATGCATTTATCACAAAAAAATTAAAAAAAAAAATTATTTTTGAGAAAAAAATGGAATTTTACGCGTCGTGTTAGAAATCTTCGAAATGCCCCATGCGTCTTCCATATCAATGAAAATCCCCAATATTTTTTATAAAAGTTTGGTTTATATATAGAAATAAAATAGAGCATCGAATTTTACATATTTGAATTTAAAGGTTAAAAAAAAAAAAGTTGAAAAAAATTGAAATTTTTTCAAAAAATTTTCAAAATTTCAAATTTTTTCAATTTTTTTTTTATTTTTTGTAAATTTCATCTTAAATATTATTCAAGGGTACATTATATGCATTATGGAATGCATTTATCACAAAAAAAGATTTTTAAAAATTTTATTTTTTACAAAAAATGGAATTTTACGCGTCGTCTTAGAAATCTTCGAAGTGCCCCCTGCGCGTTCCATATCAATGAAAATCCCCAATATTTTTTATAAAAGTTTGATATATATATAGAAATAAAATAGAGCATCGAATTTTATATATTTGAATTTAAAGGTTAAAAAAAAATTTTTTTTTGAAAAATTTTGAAATTTTTTCGAAAAATTTTTGAAATTTTGAATTTTTTTTTTTTTTAACCTTTAAATTCAAATATATAAAATTCGATGCTTGATTTTATTTATATATATATAAACCAAACTTTTATAAAAAATATTGGGGATTTTCATTGATATTGAAGACGCATGGGGCATTTCGAAGATTTCTAAGACGACGCGTAAAATTCCATTTTTTTCTCAAAAATAAATATTTTTTTTAATTTTTTTGTGATAAATGCATGCCATAATGTATATAATGTACCCTTGAATAATATTTAAGTTGAAATTTACAAAAATAAAAAAAAAAATATTTTTAAGGATTTTAAGCTCCACCGTCCCCTTAAATTCTTCCACCACAGTGCAGGTGAAATAGTGTTTGTAATGTCTTCGGAAAAGGTGCATCTTCTCACTTGAATTGTATTGTGTATTGTAAGTACTTTGGATTTAAAGTCTGTAAATATTCACCTTAATATTTCAGATTCATCAGGTGTGCCAAAAAATGGACAGGGGGTCATTGCTTTATCAAAGTTAGATTTCACTTTGCTGAAATGTGGATCGAGTTCTTTATTTTGAAGAAGCTCTAGGTAAATTTCACAAGCAACAGCAATATTGGCATTATTATCGAGTTGCAACTTCGTAAGGGCTTTTGGAACTGGTTCCATTTGGTTGTACATATTTTTTCCTTCTTTATACAGAGATTATTTACTAAGCACTTAATGTTTTTATCAATTTCATCTTCGTGATTATCTTCAAAGATAAAAAGTCCTGTTAGTAGTAAAAGTTTTTAACCCTTAACCGGAATCGCTAAATTATTCCACATTACTGGAATCTTGGGTTCAAATGGACCCTTTAATTAAAATCCAAGTTATTTTCCCTTTTAAGTTTCCCATTTAAGTGGTATTTTCATATATGAAAATACCACTTAAATGGGTTATAAGTGCATTGAAAAAAGTTCCATGTACTATATAAATCAACTTTTATTCATATATATCTTGAAATTATACATTGTCGTTGTCCGGTCAAAATGGACCCACGATTCCGGTTAAGGGTTAAACAAGCTATTTGTGAGTTCCACCTGGAATTTGTGGTTTAACTGAATTGGCATACTCTTTCAATAAACTCCCACGGTTATGGTGATTTCTAAAAAAAATTCTGATTTTTGGCAACATTAGCCATAACAGAATCAGTTGTCACATTCTTGCCAAGAATATTTAAATGCGATGCAGATCCGTGTGTAACTGGTATAATATCTTCCGTTTCAAGATTCTGCCTCATTGTAAGCATTTTCTGTTATCCGAACCGAAACTTTTTACAGTGCATCCATATGTAGCTGCTGCTGCAATTTTTCCCCCACGAGCAAGATTTGTACAATACTCTCTTGTTTTCTTATTTTTCCTGAAATCTATTGCAGAAAGAAGCATACTTTTTCCATTACAAAATATGGAATTGGCTATAGCAGGATCATTATGGACATTACTCCATCCAACTTGCATGAGAGTAACAGTTCTCTCAGCTATTTTCTCTACAGCAGATTCTTGAATTTCTGCTTTATGCAATAATTCTTATTTATTTATATTCCTTTCCTACAAAATAATTTTAAACCAAGGAAAATTTGTAATAACTAAATATTTCTATCTTTAATTTTACACATCAGATTCAGAAAGCCAGAATATTTCTTACATATTGTCATTTGGAAGTTTTTCCTGGTATTTACCAGTTTTTCCCGGTATTTACCAGTTTTTCCCTGTGGGATGAGAAAAACAAGTTTTGGACGGGAAAAAGCCAACCCTGTAAGTTTTTGAATTATAGACAGTCAAAATTTAGTGCTTCTAATGTTAAATTACATTTTCATATTTTTATTTGTATCTCCTAAAATTATGCTCCTAATGTGCTAATTTTTTGTGTAGCAATAATACTAATATACCCAAACATAAATGCGTTGAATTTGCAATTTTTATAAATTTATGATATGAATTATGAATCATGAAATTATTAGTTGAAAAAAATTATGAATTGAAACCTACAATTTTTTTGATGGATTTAGATTTATTAAGAAATACGCTTGTTCTAAAGCAATTAATTTCTCGGAAACTTATCGTACGAATTGCATAAAAAATTGCTTTTAGGCTAATTGAAGGGTGTAGAGTTCATTTATGCTGTCAGAATTGTGTACTGCTATTGAAAAAAACAAAGTTATGGTTCGTTTTAATATGTAGATGGCCCCGTAAGCAAGCTTTATATGCATCATTTAAAAGTAGACTTAATTTCCAATCGTTCGGTACCAGTAACTCTCTTCTACGATAATTTGTTGAGGAGTTAGTAGGGATGTTTACTTTTTTTTTTTCCACGACTATACCTAATTTATATGGGATCCGAAAATTAATACAGTGCCTTTATAATTGTTTAAGTAGCAAATGTTATTGTTGTAAATTTTTATGTATATGTAAATATATTCTAGGGTTTATTAGGGCTATGAAACTTTCATTTACGTTTTAAAATCAATCACATGAGGTATACTTAATAGGCATAACTGTAAGATAAGTTTCAGACATTTATAAGTACAAGAATGAGAAACAAAAGAATGTACAATACAATATTTACTTATCACCAGGGGTGTAGCGGAGGGTATACGGGGGTATACGCCGTGTACCTTCTGGATTTTTTTAAGAAACTCCGTATACCCTCTGTTTGCGTATACCCTATCTATGAACGTTCATGATGTCAGCGTATACCCTCTGCCTATCCCGTATACTCTCTGCTTTTTTTACGACTACAACACTGCTTATCACTGTCTGAACACTGCCCTTCACATACACAAAGTTTCATACATTTTATTTCCTTTTTAAAGATTTATGATGTGCATCGCTTGCGGCAAGTACAGGAAGTAAGTTCTTTAAAGTGCTTTGACATCTCTGGAATTGTTATCCACAAATGTTGGTATGATCCTCCTGAATTTATTATCCATCCTCACTTAATTGGTGAAGGTATTGTGTAATGTGCAATGAGGCTGTTGTTCCAAATTCTTGCTTGGAGAGTAGCTTGTTTGATGTGTTGTGTCAAAGCATCTCCTGTAGGAGGTATGTTTTCGATGACTTGATTCTTGCAACTCCAAAAAAAATTCAGCAATTCCTATGTGTCAACGAAAACAAGACCCAATTTTTCCAGTTGCTAGCTAAGAAAATGGTGGGGGACGGACGAGTATCCAGGAAAACATGTTGTCTGTACTTATAATGACCAAGTCCACGCATCAACATATATGGATGTATCAAGCATTTCTCCCGTCACAAACGAAGAAGCAGATGGCTGTCTACTTCTCCATGTTAAGCATGCAGTAGAAAGTGGGCATACTCGCATCTTAATACGAACTGTGGACTCTGATGTAGTGGTTATTTCAATATCACTGTTCCCACAAATACAAGATATTAATGAACTATGGATTGAGTACGGTTGTGGGAAATACAGGAAATTCATTCTAATTCATGCGATCTATGCTAAACTTTCACCGGAAATTTACAAAAATTTGTTGGCTTTTCATTCTGTAACTGGTTGTGACACAGTTTCTATAGGTCAAAATTGGGAAATTTCATTAGCGGCCACTGGCCGGTAGGACTAATTTTTTAAGTGGCCACTTTCTTTAAACTAGCGGCCACTTTTTTATTTCAAAATGCTAAACAATAAAATTTCCATAAGTATTAATCTAAAACTGAGTAGCCTAAATAAATATGTTAATATAAATATATTGGAACCAAAAAAAGTAGAATCCTTGATGAAATGCAAGAAAATTTTATTATCTCCTTATAAAAAAGTGGCCAGAAGGTGGCCGCTGATAGACAATTTTTCACTAGCCACTTTTTTTATTTACTGGCCCTGTGGCCGGTGGCTAGTGCTAATTTTGACCTTTAACAGTTTCCACATTTTGTGGCATTGGCAAGA
The DNA here is from genome assembly GCA_963932465.1 of Maratus speciosus. Lineage (NCBI taxonomy): Eukaryota > Metazoa > Arthropoda > Arachnida > Araneae > Salticidae > Maratus > Maratus speciosus. The sequence goes on from OZ010798.1 coordinate 468,978,403, forward strand.
AGACAGCTTGGAAGGTCTGGATGTCATTTCGTGAAACTGATTGTGTATGGTATCAGCTCTGTACAGGCACCTCTGATATTGACGATGAATGTCATGATCTGTTACAGCGATTTGTTGTACTACTTTATGATCAATCATCAGATCTTCAGAGCATCAATGATTGCAGACGAGTGTTATTTACAAGAAAGAATCGAGCCATCGAAAACATACCTCTTACAGCAGATGCTTTGACACAACACATCAAACAAGCTACTCTCCAAGCAAGAATTTGGAACAACAGCCTCATTGCACATTACGCAATACCTTCACCAATTAAGTGGGGATAATTAATAAATTCAGGAGGATCATACCAACATTTGTGGATAACAATTCCAGAGATGTCAAGGCACTCTAAAGAACTTACCTCCTGTACTTGCCACAAGCGATGCACATCTTGTAAATGTATTAAAATGGAAATAAAATGTATGAAACTTTGTGTATGTGAAGGGCAGTGTTCAGACAGTGATAAGTAAATATTGTATTGTACATCATGGTTCGTACGCTTTGGAAAAAGTAGAAAAAGTGCTGGAAAAAAAAGTATTCATTTTCAAGGAATGAAAAGTGCTGGAAAATATCGCGAACTTCGACAAATTGTTGCCGAAAATTATCAATTTCAACAATCATTCGCATTAAAAAAATCGGTAATTTCGCCAAAGGATCGTTTTAAAAATGCGAATTTCGTCTAAAGATTGCGAAAAAAAACGCGTATTTCGTCAAAGACTAGAGAAATAACCCGAATTTCGACAAGAAATCTCGAATAAAGCGCAAATTTCGTCAGAGGATCGCGGAAAACACGCGAATTGCATTAAGAGATCACGAAAATACGCGTGTTTTCATCAAAGGATCGCGCAAAAAACGCAAATTTCGACAAAGGATCGTGAAAAAAACACAAATTTCGACAAAAGATCGCAAAAAATTGCGAATTTCTTCAAAGGATCACGTAGGGGTGATTTTGTTCCGAATTTTCCTAAAATTTACAAAAATCGGTCACCAATCCGAAAATTCGGCCATAAAAAATCGCGAATTTCGACAAACGGTCGCCAAAAAAAAATAAATATTGCCAATCGTTTTCAGGAAAACGCAGATTTCACTAAAGGAGCGCGGAAAAAACGCAAATTTCGTCTTAAGAAACGGGGAAAAAACTGTAGATTTCGTGGAAAGATCGCAAAAAAACCCGAAGAATTTCGTCAGAAAATCGCGAAAAAAAAACGAAAATTTCGTCAAAAGATCACGAAAAACCGAAAATTTCGTCAAAAAATCGCGAATAACTGAAAATTCCGTCAAAATATCGCGAGAAAACGGCATATTTCGTGGAAAGGTCGCGAGAAAACGGCATATTTCGTCAAAAGATCGCGAGAAAACGGCAAATTTCGTCTCAAGATCGCAAAAAAACGCGAATTCCGTCAAAGGGCTGCAGAAAAAACATAGTTAGTGTCGGGAGTGGATTTCCCCCCTTTCATCCTCTGCTGTAATTTTTTAGAAAATTTGAGGTAAATTTCAGAATTTTTTTTTACTCAGTATCACCCCTAGGATCGCAGAAATAAGCAAATTTCTTCAAAGAAACGCGAAAAAACACAAAATTCGTCAAAGGATCGCAGAAAAAGTGCGAATTGCATTTAAAGATTGGAGAAAAAACTCTTAATTTCTTCAAAGGATCGCGCAAAAAGGGAAATTTCATCGAAAGGTTACGAAAAAAGACTAAATTTGTCAAAGGGCCACGAAAAACACGCATAACCAGTGCCGGGAGGGGATTTACCTCTTCTGCTATCTGCTTTCAGAAAATTTGCTGTGAATTTTAGAATTTTTTAAACTGAGAATCACCCTTGAAAATTTCCTCAACTATACGTTGAAAAAAAATCACGAATTTCTTCAATCTGTCATTGAACAAAAATTGCAAATTTTAACAATCCGCCGGGGAAAAATACCACAAAATTCGTCCATTGGTCATTGATAAAAAAAGTGCAAATTTCGTCAATTTGTCGAAAAAATCGCAAATTTCGTCAGTTTGATGCCGATTTCATATATTTGCCCCCCCCCCCCCCCCAAAAAAAAAAACGCTCCTTCCTAACATAGTCAATCAGTCATTAAAAAAAAATCGGTCATTTATAAAAATCACAAATGTTGTCAATCAGTTAAAACTTCACCGAATTATATTAATTCCAAATTTTTCACTGTGTAACTGATAAAAAATTTTTATTTCCTTTTTATAAATCCACTTAAAAAAAATCTTTTGTATTTAAAAAGTAAAAGTAAATTATCTAACCTTTATTTCAATTATTTTTGTATGGATAAGCACAAATGCTGTTAGGTTTGAGAATTCAGAGAATATTTATAGAAAAGTATATTGTTCACAACTTCAGAAATGCTAATATATGACTCCTGATGAGTGTTCAGAATTCCTAAAATTTAACTGGTTTACTCCTGTTTTCTGCTCTTGTAGTGATACATACCTTTTATTTATTTATTTCTAAAATATTTTTTTGCACATAAAGAAAAGAAAATCAAGCTCTTGTGTCTTAACTTTTTATTATATATGAAATTTCTTCCCATGGTACCTTAATAAGTTAAAACATGTTATTCTTTAAAAATTCTCTAATTTCTTGAAAATGCCTGTTATAAAAATGAAAAGATTTCTTTGAAATAGATAATCAATGGGGTGACTATTTTCCTTATGTGTTATTCTACGCCCAGGGGCGTAAATCCTGGGGGGGGGTACGGGGGGGTGCAACACCCCCCCTACGAAAAAATCAGTCGGAAAATTTCCCGTTCGATCGGAAAAAGTACGTTTAGTCGGAAAAAAAATGGTATTAACTTATAAAAGCTTATAAATTGGAAAAATGAAAAAATCAGTCGGAAAAATTCCCGTTCGATCGGAAAAAAGTAAGTTTAGTCGAAAAAAAAAATGGCATTGACGTATAAAAACTTAAGGATTGGAGAAATGTTTCTGTAGTTTTTAATTAGTAAATAAGAAAAACAAGTTAGAGCGAAGAAAACCTATAAAATTTTATTCTTAGTCGGATTTTTTTCCCTTGTAGTTTTTAATTAGAAAATTAGAAAAAACAATTTAGAACGAAGAAAACCTATATAAATTTATACTTAGTCGGAAATATTACGGATTTATTTTTGTGATTAAAACTATACAGAAAAACTTTGACTTGTCAAATATTGTGAACTCGAAAACCTCGATATGAAGAAACAAAATATTTGTATACATATTCCAGCAATGTTAATATTATTTGTAACCTTGATATTTTGATCGAAAACTTTGATATTCCGAACTTTTTTCTGTTCCCTTTGACTTCGAGATCCAGCTGCATTTATTTATAGTCGGAAAGTTTTTAGTTTAGTCTAGAAATTTTAAGACATACTGATTGAAGTGAAGAAACTTCTAATTTTTTTTTTTTTATCTAACTTTAAATTTAGTTAGAAACGTGTATCACGGAATTTAGGTGATATGCGATGAAAATTCAAAACTGAATTGCAAATATTTAGTACTTTACCCTATCAAAATCTGGATATTTTCCACTCTACACGAATTTTACCTTTAATCGAAAATAATTATGGTTTTATTTTTTCTACTAATTTTGTGTTTTCTTTTTATTTTATTTAAAAAAGATGTTAATTTTTTTTTTACGTAATTTTAGATTGATTTAAAAATGTGTTTCAAGAAATTTATATGATACCGGATGAAATTGAAAACACCCAAATACTTTAAATTTTTATCTCGAAATAATCTGGATATTTTACAATCTATACGAGTTAACTTTTATCAGAAATAATACTTTCATTTTCTTTTTCCTTTCTCAATTGTATTCGATTTTTTTATATATATATTATTATTATTACTAAATTTTGTTTGGTTTGAAAAAACAGGGGTGACAACTAATTTTTACTCTGTTTTAAAGTATGTCGTTAGAAAGAATTAAGAAATCCCGTATTTTTGGAACATTTTTGTCTTTAAAATATATCCTCAAGCAAACAGATTTCAATTTTACTTAGAAAGAAACAATTTTAACCGATTACTTACGAAATTATTAAATTTTATAGATGAAATTCACAGGATAATTATGACTTCGCGTGTCGTATTGAGATAGTCAAATAATTTTAAAGCGCTGATGTCGATTCTTTTCGAATTATTAATAAATTTATCTAAAAATTAGGGGAGAAAGTCTATGATTAATATGTATAGGAAAATGCGGATTGGAATCAAAAACTGCTTTGTTACATAGCGATATATCTTGTTACTAAACGTACAAAATTTGATTAAATTTTATTGAAGTACTAAGAAATGGTTATAAGTTTTGTTCATTCGAAAATTTTCAATCTTTTAAATTTTGACTTTTTTCATGTTGTAGACGTACACTGGCAACAGGATTCCTTATGCTTAATTCAGAATTTGAATTTCTATCCGGAGTGGAGTCTATGTGAATAAATATGCCATACACAGAAAAAATAAAATGCATTAAGCCCTTTATTGGTAAAAAAAACGGACATCGAGTCCCCAGCTCTTCAATAATCCAGTTTCATCAAATTTTGTACATTTAGAAACAAGACATATCACTATCAAACAAAGAAGTTTGGAGTAGAGGTCTGCACGGGCCGACATTTCCAGGCCCGGGCCCGGACCGATACAAAAATTAAAAGTTCAGCCCGAGCCCCGCCGGGCCCGGCCCGAGTGAACTTCTACAAAACATTGATTTTTACGTCGAATTAGTTAAAAATTTGTCTCGTACGAGGAGTTCTGACCAAAAATATTTATCTTAACTTTTTTTTTATGTTTATAATCTTTATTTTTATAGAAGTGCAGCAGGCTGCGATATTTATTTGTTTAATGAATCTCTATTTCTTGTATCTCGATACGCTCAGTCATAATTATCTTGAGACTTTCATCTATTATCTATAAAGTTTAATTCGTAAAATATTTACGATATCCTTTCTTCGTTTTTATCACATATGCTAAACTTTTGGAGATGAGTATATATATATATATATATATATATAGATAGTATATATATATATATAGATAGTATATATACATATAGATAGATAGATAGATAGATAGATAGATATATTAATTAGTCGGCATTTTGTTGGCAATGATACTCGGAAATTTTTCTTGTTGGAGTCGGAAATTTATGAGTCTACACCCCCCTAAGCGACCAAGGTGGTTTACGCCCCTGTCTACGCCATTTTTATGTATGTATCTAAACAGTCCTTGAATAGTGCTGGAATAGTGCTTGAAAAGTGCTTGAATTTTATTTGTTCTCGAGTGTATAAACCATGTACATTCTTTTGTTTCTCATTCTTGTACCTATAAATGTCTGAAACTTATTTTACAGTTATGCCTATTAAGTGTACCTCATGTCATTGATTTTAAAACGAAATGAAAGTTTCATAGCCCTAAAAAACCCTAGAATATATTTACATATGCATAAAAATTTACAATAATAACATTTGCTACTTAAACAGTTATAAAGCCACTGTATTAATTTTCGGATCCCATATAAATTAGGTACATTGTTGCCATAATGACTTTCTGCGCAACGCTACATTGTTTTGGCAAATTTTCAGAAAATATTTGTGATAAAATAGAAGTCATATATACCGTCCGAAAGGTAATTTTCTGACGAACAAAAGATATGCGACACGTTTTCAGCTACATGCAACAAATTCCAAGTTATTTAGCAAAATGTTTTGATTTTTTTTTAAAATTAATTTATAAATATTTGTGGTATTATGAATATAAACAATGATGTCAAATATACCGTTGGAAAGCGCGTTTTCTCCGGATTAATAATCACTAAAAATATAGGTTAATATCGAAATATTAACCCGAGTTCTATAGAGAAATGTAGAAGCACTTCTCAAAACTTTAGCGGCCATATTGATTACGTCATCATCGCCGCTACAGGGTCAGGAAAATTTGTGTCCCGGGCTTTTTAGACTCATCTATCCATATACTATCTGAATCTGAAGTGGCACATTGGTTGCCAGATGTGAAGTTTTTTTTAGCTATCTCACCCTACTATTTAGGCAGGGGTCTGTCCAGACTTTTCTCACAGGGTCCTGTTTTTGTGAAATTGTGAAGTTTTTCTTATTTTTGTGAAAATTCTAGTCATAATTTTGTGAATTTTAAATTATCGATGTCTTCATGTTCTATCCTTCATATATAAAAAGCTAAGTAATATGCTTTTTTGTGAGTTCAACTGCTTACTTACAGGCCAGATTTTATTTTTAAATGACTAAATTTGTGTAAAGTTCAATTTGAAGGTGAAAAAATTCTATGAAAGGTCTATTTAAGAGACAAATAATTTTGTGAAGGGTCCTGTTTTGGGATAAAATGTTTTGTGAAGGGTCCTGTTTGGGGATAAAAAATTTTGTGAAGGGTCCTGTTTTAAGATAAATTATTTTGTGAAGGGTCCTTTAAAGGACCTAAAAATTTCCTAAACATATCCCTGATTTAGGTGTTTGCAGATTTTAGGGACTCAACTGCATTTTTTCTGAAATTCTTAAACTGATATTTCTATTGATGGAAGTCATGATTAATTTGTGCCTAGAAATATTATTATTATTTATACTGTTTTATATTTTAAGCACAGTTCAGAAATAATATATATTTTTTAAACTATATTGAATTTTAAAGAAAAATTTATAATTTTTTTGTATAACTTAAATAATAATATATTTCATGTTGAATCTCCCAAATGCATTTATGATTTAGTAATTCCAATAGCATATTTTCCAAAGAGTAATAAAATATTAAAACAGCAACGTTCATATGTGGGTCATTTTCAAAAAGTTTGCCAAAACAGCATTTAAAAAAATTAAAATTCAAAATTGTTTAAAATTAAATTTATTGTTAATACACAGGCTTAAAAATAATTAATCTTTTAGAATATAATAATATTCGAGCTTAATTTTTTGTGTCATTAAAGATATTTAACTTTGAAAATGAATCTCTGGGCTCCAATGTCATGAGTGTTACCGGGCAAAATAATTGAATTTCTTAGTTAAATAAAAATGATTATTTCTATAAAATGAAAATTTTCAATTACATATGGGTCCTTTAACAAGGATACATACAAAATGAGCAAATATAATTAATTTTTTTTTTTTTTTTAATTACTGTGTACATTTTCATGAGCATTACTTTTTGTTTTTTTTCAACTGAACATTGTTGTAATGAAATAAAAAAAAGTAAATTTAGAGGATAATTTTGCTGTTAAAATATGTTATTTGAAGTATTCTCTTAATTCCTATAAAAGTTATGATAAAAAATATTTTTAAATGGTAAAAATTTAAAACATTTCATGAAGTAACACTCATGACAAATGGTAACACTCTTGATAAAAAGCGTTGTTTTTTAATACACATGTATTGGAAATGGAAAATGATAATAGATTTTATTGCCTTACATAACAATTTGTGGACTAGGTAAAGTTATTATAACATGTTTATATTCCACATATGAGATAGCCTCTTTCATTAGCCCAAACATTTGGCACTTTTTATCAGTTACCCTGAAAAACACAACTTTCAACTCTCCAACATATCAACAAGATGTTTTGTTTCTATTAAACTAACACATAAGTACCTGGTACACTTCCAGGTTCAGACCCACTAAATTCTGAACTATTCTCAATATCAAAAGAAGTCAAAGAATCATTGTGAGATTTACTGCTATAAATAGGTCTTTTTTTCTCTTTAGATCTTGAATGTTTTTAACCTCTTTAATAAGTGAGATTTTTCTTATTGTTTCAAAGCATTTACAAAATTTTCCTTCTGCCCATTTGTTTTCTTCACAAAAGCAGGAAAAATTACGATAAAAGACTTCCTCATGTTTCACTGTTATAATTTGATGGATAGAATGAGTGTATGGAACAGTTCGAAGACTAGATGATATTTGTTGTAAATAATGAACAATTTTTTCCTCTGGTACGAAAAATAATTTCACTTTTAAATTATTGCTTTGTAGTGCATCAAATAAAGTTTCAGCATCAGGTATATTGATACCATGTGCGACAATCTGATCAGCTAATCTTTTTAAAGTTGCACAAATGACCCCTTTCCATGTTTTTTTTTGCCTATACTGCTGACTCAATGTCCCATCTGGGGGCTTGCTGCACCCTTCCTGCCATTTGATTTACAAAATAGCACCCTCCTTGCCCCTCATCCAAAAAAATCAGCACCCTTCTTGCCTCTTTTCCAAAAAATTAGCTCTTACTCCTTTTTTTTTGTATTAAAAAAATTACTTGCATAGTAAAAACTTCCTCATTGTTGACTTGAAAAGAATCCCCTGAATTTAAATATTAAAAGTGGCTTTAAATAAAACAGAAAAAATGCCAATTCCCCCCCCCCCCCCCCAAAAAAAAAAAAAAAAAAAAAACGTTAGAATCTAAAAAGTGTCTTTAGAAAAAAAAAAGTGCCCTAAGAATAACAATGTCCTCTTAAGTATCAAAAAAGTGTCTTTTTTCAACAAGCAGAACCCTGCCTCTGTATAACACGTTCACGCCGGCACGGTAGGCCACACTCGACTGTTTCAGAGCTGTCAAGTCTCCGACTTTTTGCACACCACTGTTATTTTAGAGAAAATGTTGTTCCTTTAAATCGCCCAATTGTTCTAATTAAATAAAACAACATTTTCTATATTAAAATACTGGTATCCAAAAAGCCAGAGACTTGCAGCTCTGAGACAGTCAAGTGTGACCCACCACGCCGGCGTGAACGACGTTAAACCTTGGGTAAACTCTGCTAAAATAACAAAGATTATGCAGATCTTAAATGCTCTGTTCATTTTGTGTGCATTCATGCTAAATTTCTCTAAAAAAATCATTAATTACTCATTTTGTCATGAGTGTTACCAGTAGGTCATGAGTGTTACCTTTTATAAAGTAACACTCATGACATTATTATACTTCAATGTCTTTATTCTATAATAATAATTAAAAAATTTTTTCGGCAAAATAAATAACCATTTTATATCATCAATTCAAAATTTAAAAAATAACATTTTAGCCTTAATTACTTTATTAAAGTAAGGTAACACTCATGATGATGAATAAAAATACTCACCTTCCATAAAGCTTTGTTGTAAAATATCACCCTTACCAATTTTCAAATCTTCACAAAATTACACTTAAGTAACATTCTACGAATCTGGACAAGTGAAAACACACTAGATATGTACTAATGAGTAGCTCCACATATATGTAAATAATCAAAATTAAAATAGGTAACACTCATGATGCAGTTCTGGGGACAGACCTTTACTGTTTCATATTGTCATCAGATAGTAAAAACATTTTTTTTTTTTAAATTATAGATTTGTTTATTGCATATACAATAGGTTGCATTCATATTTTCAAACAAATAATGGAGATTTAATTTAAAAAAATTAAGTTTTTGGCTGAGCAAACAAGCTAGGGACAGTCAAAAAACCACTTTTCCAGACAAGATTTGTTATTTTTTTAGCATTGAAATTCATCAGACATTTAAAATAAATGGCACATTGTACAGCAAACAGTACATAAGTTAGGATATTAATGTCTTTTTGTCTAAATAATTAAACAAATATAAAAAAATAAGCACCAAAGTCCAGGGACGGGGTTTTGGCAAATTTTTTGAAAATGACCCATGTACATTTTTACCGGTTGTGTAAATTTTTTATGTCCACTGGAAAGATAATACAGTAATTTAGTGAGAATTGTTCCAATTTGTTGAAGTATAATTTTCTAAAACAACTCAAATCAGAAGTAAGTAATAACAGATGTGATTTTTGTTTATTGTTAAATACACACATATGCTTACTTATGTATGTTTGTTTATATTGTATGCGATTAAAAAAGTAAAATTATTTTATAAATTACTAATATCAAAAATCTGTCGTGATGTTTGTTTGATTTTTATTTGTGTTTGTAACTAATAAGATTTTCTTAATAGTTTTTTTGGTACTTTTTGGTTAGCAGGGCGCCAATGTTATATAATACATACATATATATGCATAGCATTTATATAGGGGAGAGGGGGGTGTACCTTTGAACTGGGGCACCTTTGAACACTGTAAATATTTTCCTTGAAATAAATTATATTTTTTAAATTATATACGACAGCACAGTACTACTGCTTCAATGCAACAAGAATACAAAGCTTTACTATTTTGCATGCACACTACTGTCTAAGCAATGTATATTTTGCTTTCTTGAATCTAAACTTAACAAAATTAAGTTGTAAGCATCTTGTTGATAATCTTGTATCCCTAAAATTATAATTTGCTATTTAATACCTAAATAAAGATGTTAACTTTAACTTATAAAGTTTGTTTTATTAAAATTCTCAAACCTAATTGAGTAAATAGTTATACAGTATAGGATCAGTTATCCAGAAAGCTTGGGACCTGAGACATTCTGGATAAGGGGTTTTTCCATAATTCGGAACACTTTACTATAAATGTTAGGAATAGTACTATAAAATAACGGTATGAAATGTATAAAATATGAATAATATATGAAAATGCATAGTTATAAATTAGTTAATTTAATAACTTATTTACACACACAAACAGCACCGTGTGAATGGGGCGGTCGCCCCAGGCGCGGAAAAGAGGGGGTGCCAAATTTTGACTATCACCTTTAATTTTATTTATTTTGGCCGACGATTGTTTACCGGGAAATTTTTTTCTCTCTTTGTCTATTTTTTTTTTTTTTTTTTTTTTTGTAAAAATAATATATGTAAATAAATATTTCTTTTTTTTTTTTTTTCTAATGAAAGTGTGTACATATTTTGTTTCAAAGTTATTGCATCATCTCCTACCCCCACATCCCAAAACATATTTCGGATTAAGAACTACTTCCTTTTTAAAACTTGTTTTATATCTTTGCAAGCCTCTTTTGCTAACCTTATATTCTCTGAATCTGGATTTTCTTTCTGTTCTTATGAGAAAACCAACACTCTCAAAATTGCATGTGGTTTCCTTCCTGGAATCCAAAAGGTTTGCAAACTTTAATATTGTGTTAATATTGTGTTTTTATATACTTTTTACCATATTCATTTCTTGGATCCCTTTTGCCAAAATATTGTGGGGAGGGACGTTTGCCCGAATCTCCATAGGCTATGACGTCCATGCACATAATGGTGGAGTACTATTTGCTAATATATTTATCTACTGTCTAAGAATTTTTTCAGAAAGGTATCGCTGTTTTACTTAGGAAGTGTGATGTTTATTAATTTTTCTTTATTCGATATTCACTGCGCTGGTGATTATTATATCCCTCACGCAGATTATCGACCGTAACCAAACACAAAACAATCAATCAAACATTAAAATAAATAAGAAAACATCAAGGGAAATACATGGCAAAGAACGCCAAACTATACCCTTTCCTGTAAGATGTTTATGGATGAAACTCAAAAATTCGGTGGCCAACAGGGAGCGGAAATATTTTATGTAAAATAGCCTTGTTTATGTTTTAGTATTTTTAGTTCCATGAAGTACAGTTGCTCTATTGTTTGGTAACAGTATGTGGCAGAGAATTATTGGTCGATGGATATCGCTATTCAAATCGTACAAACACGAAGAATTTTCCCTCTTACCTCACATTTGATTTTAATGTAACTGTGACTTTCTTAGCAGAACGTTCTAATTCATTTATAAATATAATTTTCTTATTGGATCTACAGCTTTTCTTGGATTATATTAGTAAGTTCACATTTACTTTTCATTAGGTTCTTTGAATTTGGTGATTTTATAATATATTTTTGTGATGTCTTATTGCAGTGGTTCTCAAACTTTTGCACTTTGCGCCACCCCCCTCTTCCCACCTTTACATCATCTACGGAAGTCGTTCCCCCTCCGACCCACAGCGATTATGAATTTTACCTGTTTGTGGAAGGATTTTTCTTCCGTTTGTGTAAGGAAATAATTTATTACAGGGGTGATTGTGTTCCGGGTGTAGCCCGGATTTCCGGGTTTTTTGGTCGATCCTTCCGGGTTTATGGGATCGTTAAGTTTAGTGGAAAATTTGGACATTAAAAAATATCGTGAATTTCGACAAATTGTTGACGAAAAAAATCAATTCCTCAATCGTTCGCTGAAAAAAATCGACAATTTCGTCAAAGGATTGCGGGGAAAAAAGCTAATTTCGTCAAAGAATCTCAAAACAAACAAAAGTTTCGTCAAAAGATCGCGAAATAAAGCGCAAATTTCGCAAAGGATCGCGATAAAACTAAGAATTTCATCAAAACATAGCGGGAAAAACTCGATTTTCGTCAAAAGATCACGGGAAAACGGATATATCGTCAAAGAAATGCGGGAAAATAGATAGATCGTCAAAGGAACGCGAAAAATGGATATCGTCAAAGGATCGCTGGAAAAACGCAAATTTCGTTAAAAGATCCAGAATTGCGGCAAAAATGCGATTTTCGTCAAAAGATTGCGGGGAAAATGCGATTTTCGTCAAAGGATCGCGGGAGAAATGGAAATATCGCTAGAAAAACGCAAACTTCGTTAAAGGATCGCAGAAAAAATGAATTTCTTTAAAGAATCGCGAAAAAACTGCAACTTTCACCAAACGATAGCGGCAAAAACGCGAATTTTGTCAAAGAATCTCGAAATATAACAAATTTCGTCTAATGATCTCGAAATAAAACAAATTTCTTCTAATAATCGCGAAATAAACGCAAATTTCGTCAAAGGATCGCAAAAAAAGTGCAAAATTTGCAAAGGGTCGCGAAAAAAAAAAAACAAGATTTTTCGTCAAAAGATCGCGGAAAAACGGAATTGTCGCCAAAGGATCGCGGAATAAACACAAATTTCATTAAAGGATCGCGAAAAAAATACAATTTCTTCAAAGAATCGCGGAAAAAACACTAATTTCACAGAAAGATTGTGGGAAAAAACGAGATTTTCGTCAAAGAATCGCTAGAAAAACGGAAATATCGTCAAAGGATCGCAGAAAAACGCAAATTTTGTTAAAGGATCACAGGGGGGAAAAAACATGAATTTCTTTAAAGAATCGCGAAAAAACGCAAATTTCGCCGAAAAATCGCGGAAAAAATGTGAATTTCGTGAAAAGATCGCAGAAAAAACACGTAATTAGAACCAGGAGTGATTCTCTCCCCACTCTCTTTGCTGTAACCTTTCAGAAAAGTTGCTGTGAATTTCAGATACATTATTTTTTACTCAGAATCACCCCTAGTGTTATCCATCTTAATCTCAGTACAAAAATGTCCAGAATTGCATATCTATATCTGTAATGTGTAATACCCAAGAAGAAAGCAGAAAAAAAAAAAAAATGACCTTGTGTAAGAGTAAAGCTAAAAAAAAAAAATTCTATTTTTTTTTTTTTTTTTTTCTTATATTTAGCCACTTAGAAGTAAAATTGGATTGGTTTTGACATTTTTTTACTGTTTTCAAATAACTGGGTATGACTTGCATTAAATCTACTAAGAGATCCCACCCTTAACACATAATTTGTACTTGTTTCATGAGTACTTAGAATAAATTCATTTACTGAGAATTCGAACTTTGCATATTTAACAAGATAAATTGCACTCTCCATTTGATGAAGTCATTTAGCTTTCAGTGAAAGTAACATAAGTTTACCAAATTATGTTTTTCTGCAATTGTATATTTCAAACAATAGCAGAAATATGTCATTTGATTGTCATGCTGTTGCAACATCAGTTGTTATGTAAATTGATATCTGTGTTGAATTCAAACACTTTTCTCCAGGAGGGATTTCTGTGGCTCTGGGGGGGATATTGCACTTTTTGGCCATCAAAAACACAGAATCTCAAGTCTTCCCGGGGGGGGGGGGGGGAGAATCTCACTGCTCTGGAGGGTAATGTCCCCCCCCCCCCGGGCCACCCCCTGAATTCAACACTGATTGATATTGGTATATTTTGCATCGATAATTTTCAGGGTTTTTTACTCTGAGTCACAATCACCCCTGTTATTAGAAGATAAAATATAAATTTCATCAGAAATTTCGTCCCGACCCCGAATTTTGTTTTCTGGCTACGTCACTGCGCATGAGCCATAGTATAATATGTTAGAACTCTTCAGAAACAGATAAAACGTATCATAAATAAGCTTAATTGTTTTTCAAAAACACTTAATGTCTGCAATAAGTAAAATTGTTTACATCATCCATCCATCCATCCATCCTGTTACGAAAATAGAATATTTTTTCCTGTTTCATCTTTTGAACTGTCAATCAAATGTTATAAACACTTACATTATAAAGCTGCAATATTGACATTATAAAGAACTATATCAATAATTTAGTAACTTTAAATTAAAATAAGTATTTCATTAATGAACATAACGTTGAATTTATTTATATATTTCATCAAGTCTAAATAATGTTTTGTATTATTATCTTTAGTATCTGTAGATGTTTTAACCCAGAATGGAGCAAAAAATGAATGCTCCATTGTATCTTTAGATATACAAAAATTAATTTAAAACCAAAGGTGGTGCAAGATTTCTGTGATACAAATAATGAGAAAAATACTCTTTTTAATAAACACCTTTACAAGCGCTTTACAGGTTAAATCACAATGGATAATTCATGCACATAATAAACGGATAAATCTCTAAGTTTACGTGGATAAGCAGAAAATTACCGCAGTCGATCCTGAAGAAGATGGGAAGCTGATTTCCATTACCTTTATTATTTGATTTAAATGTGATTATTTTTATATCACATAGTCTCCCTTTAAAATTATCACTAACATAATAATATGGAAAATGGTTTGCAGCCCTAAATGCGTTTGATAACTCTCAACAACTCTGAGAAACTGTTCAAGGGTAGTTAGATTTAGCTGGTTAATGTCAAATAAAATAAATCATCATATTTAGCAAGTTTTAAGATTTAAAAAATACTTTAACTTTTAATCTAGTTTTGTAATATCTCTAAATTATCCTATCTATTTTTTGCTTTTAGTGATCGTCTCCTTAAATTATAGTAAGCACCCATAAAAAGAACATGGCAAAAAAATCTGGGGCTTGTCTTTGTAAATTAAGAAAACTACGAGAAGAAGAAAGAAAAGTTCTCGCAAAAGCTTGGCAAAAAGGGGTAAATAACGGCCCAAACTCAAATCCTACATATACTTCTCCAACTTCAAAAGAAAAGAAACAAAACAAAACTTTACTCTCTGAGATTGAAATCGTAGTCTCTAAAACTGAAAAAACTGTTCAGCAACAGGATAATGATAATGCATTAGAAATTGTCAAAGAAGAGTGGCTACTTAAACCAAATATTACTGCAGCTGTCACAAAAAATACCGCTGGTTTTCTGAGAGATCAGTGAAGTGAAACCAAAGACAAATTGCAAACGTACTCTAATCCAGTTACATGGGTGTATCCTTATAGTCATTCGGTCATTATTTGCTTGTTCAATAAAAGTCCAGTACAGGGTTGATTGCAAGAAATCTGCGAATGCAGAAAAACGAAAATTTTCCAAGATATGGTTCAAGAAACTATACCCCTAATGTTGAAATAATTAGACGTGATTAGATTATGTACAGCTAAATTAAGGGATCACTATTTTGTTTTCTCTGTTCATTATTATGTACTTTTCATGATCGCCCTCCAAAATGAGCCAATTTTGGAGGCTAATCTGCACACTCCAGACTATGCCTTTTCCAAGAGGAAAAAAAAAATCCTAAAATTCCCGAACTTGAATATTCTCTGGAACAAAGGAATGCATACATTCGTTGGAAGTAACTTGAGAGAGAGGTGGGTAAAATAAAATCATGTAATCGACAACGAATTTGAAAAGAGCATAGAAAGTGAGAAAAATACATGTTGAAATATATTATAAATAGCAATAAACGTTATCCTTCGTTGTGCTGAGACTGAGAACAATTTGGTATTAAGAAGCTAGTCAAATGAGATAAATAAAAGAAATTGCGTAATTTTTTTCGCAAACTATTAATTTTTAAAAATGGCAAAGAAATAAGCATCGAGAGCGCAACACAGCCAGAAAGACACATATCTTAATTTTCGAATAATATGCAGAATGAAGTTATTAACTTTCTTGCCAATGAATTAAGAAAAATTATTGTATAGAAAATATCCATAAAGCAAAGTATTTTTCAATTTCACTCGATTGCACTCCAGATGCATCTCTAAAGAACAAATGATGCCAATTATAAGGAACGTGAAGATGACCGAAAGTGGAAATTATTCAATCGAGGAAAGGTTTCTTGACTTCGTTGACTCAAAACACAAAACAAGAGAACGATTAGCGCAACAAATTTTAGATAAACTAATGGTCAACAACGCGACATTCACAACTCTAGAACTCAGTGCTATGATAGGGTTTAAATAATATTCCTCCCAAATAAAAGGCAAGTGCAAGCTCGAATCACCGAAATAAATAAATTCGCTTATTTTTTTTCCATCTTCTGCACACCCTATAAACTTAGGTGGAGTTCATGCTTCTAGTGCAAGTCCGAAAATGATGACATTTTTCGGAACTGTACAGAATTTGTTTTTTTATCCTCGTCTCTTGCATGGTATATACTGTTATATACTTTGACACTGATTGTATATACAGTAGCCTCCCTCTTAACCGGCCTATACGGGACCGGGGATTAGCCGGTTAAGCGAAAACCGGTTAAACCGGAGAAGTTAAAAAAATTAAATAAGTAACTGCATATTTAATTAATTAAATGCATAGGATGCATTTAGTTTTTTAATTTGTGTAGTTTTTAAAATGTACGTATTTTCTATATTTTGTGAAATGAATACTAGTTGTAATTAACTGAAATGAAATAAAAATTATCACTAATAACAAATAATGAAATTTTTTTAATACAAATTAAATTGTTGAAAATCTTGTCACATACCTTTATAAGAAGTTGAAATTGTTCTACATTACATAAATTTATGTTAATTAACCATAAAGAAATAAGAACCGACATTTTCATTTCTGAATTTCGCCTTATGTTGGGAAAAAAGGCGGCTGGTTAAAGCGGAGTTCCGGTTAAAAGGAGGCCGGTTAAGAGGAAGGCTACTGTACTTATACACTGATTGCACATACTTATATTGATATACACCGATGGTATATACTTATGTCCCACAGTTCAAACTGTTCAACAAATGTTGTACAGTTCAAAGGAGGAAGGGGGGGGGGGTGCCAAATTTAAACTTTGCCCCGGCACAATTTTTATCTTCATACGGCCCTGCACACACACACAAAAAAAAAACCTAAATTACAATTCAAATTAGCATATAAGAAGAGAGCAGAATCCTTTTTAGCTCACAGGCTATCAAAGCCTGAGAGCTAATGTGCCCGCCCGTTCTGTATGTATGTATGTATGTATGTATGTATGTACGTACGTATGTACGTAACGCGATAACTCTTGATAGAAACATCCGATTTGCTTCAAAATTTTTTCCTAGGTTCATTGTGATAAGGCGCTTCCCTGATTAGTTTTGCGAGTTCATTGGTTAAGGATAAAGGGGGGAAAACGGGGTTAGTCCACCCCCCCCCCCCTTAATTCAGAAAAATGGGTTTTTCATGCAGAATCATTCGATTTGCTCCGAATTTGGTATACCGGTTTATTATGTTAAGGAACATCCATGATTAGTTTTGGGGGTTCATTAGTTAAGGATAAAGGGGGAAAAACGGGGTTAGTCCAACCCCACCCCTTAATTCAGAAAAATGGGTTTTTCATGCAGAATCATTCGATTTGCTCCGAATTTGGTATACCGGTTTATTATATTAAGGAACTTCCCTGATTAGTTTTGGGAGTTCATTGGTTAAGGATAAAGGTGGAAAAACGGGATTAGTCCACTCCCCCTTAATTCAGATAAATGGGTTTTTCATGCAGAATGATTCGATTTGCTCCGAATTTGGTATACAGGTTTATTATGTTAAGGAACTTCCCTGATCAGTTTTGGGAGATCATTGGATAAGGATAAAGGGGAAAAACGGGGTTAGTCCACCCCCCTTAATTCAGATAAATGTGTTATTCATGCAGAATGATTCAATTTACTCCGAATTTGGTATACCGGTTTATTATGTTAAGGAACTTCCCTGATCAGTTTTGGGAGTTCATTGGTTAAGGATAAAGGGGAGAAAACGGGGTTAGTCCACCCCCCTTAATTCAGATAAATGTGTTTTTCATGCAGAATGATTCGATTTGCTCCGAATTTGGTATACCGGTTTATTATGTTAAGGAACTTCCATGATTAGATTTGGGGGTTCATTGGTTAAGGCTAAAGGGGGAAAAGGGAAGTTAGTCCGCCCCTCTTAATTTAGATAAATGGGTTTTTCATGCAGAATGTTTCGATTTGCCCCGAAGTTGGTATACCGGTTTATTATGTTAAGGAGCTTCCCTGATTCGTTTTGGCGATTCTTTGGTTAAGGATAAAGGGGGGCTAGTCCACCCCCTTAATTTAGATAAATGGTTTTTTTTGCAAGATTATTCGATTTGCTCCAAATTTGGTATACCGGTTTATTATGATAAGGAGCTTCCCTGATTAGATTTGGAGGTTCACTTGTTGAGTATAAAGGGGGTAAAGGGGGGTTAGTCCACCCCCTTAATTCAGATAAATGGGTATTTCATGCAGAATTATTCGATTTGCTCCGAATTTGGTATACCGGTTTATTATGTTAAGGAACTTCCCTGATTAGTTTTGGGAGTTCATTGGTTAAAGATAAAGAGGAAAAAACGGGGTTAGTCCACACCCCTTAATTCAGATAAATTGGTTTTTCATGCAGAATCATTCGATTTGCTCAGAATTTGGTATACCGGTTTATTACGTTAAGGAACTTCCCTGATTAGTTTTGGGGGTTCATTGGTTAAGGATAAAGGGGGAAAAGGGAGGTTAGACCGCCCCTCTTAATTTTGATAAATGGGTTTTTCATGCAGAATGATTCGATTTGCTCCGAAGTTGGTATACCGGTTTATTATGTTAAGGAACTTCCCTGATTAGTTTTGGGGGTTCATTGGTTAAGGATAAAGTGGGGAAAGGGGGTTAGTCCACCCCCTTAATTCAGATAAATGGGGTTTTCACGCAGAATCATTCGATTTGCTCCGAATTTGGTATACAGGTTTATTATGTTAATGAACTTCCCTGATTAGTTTTGGGAGTTCATTGGTTAAGAATAAAGGGGGGAAACGGGGTTCGTTCACCCCTTTTAATTCAGATAATTGGGTTTTTCATGCAGAAGGATTCGATTTGTTCCGAATTTGGTATACCGGTTTATTATGTTAAGGAACTTCCCTGATTAGTTTTGGGGGTTCATTAGTTAAGAATAAAGGGGGGAAAGGGGGCTAGTCCACCCCTTTTAATTCAGATAAATGGGTTTTTCATGCAGAATGATTCGATTTGCTCCGAAGTTGGCATACCGGTTTATTATATTAAGGAAGTTCCTTGATTAGTTTTGGGGGTTTATTGGTTAAAGATAAAGGGGGAAGGGGGGCTAGGCCACCCCCCTTAATTTATATAAACGGGTTTTTCATGCAGAATTATTCGCTTTGCTCCAAATTTGGTATACCGGTTTATTATGTTAAGGAGCTTCCCTGATTCATTTTGGCGATTCATTGGTTAAATATAAAGGGGGCTAGTCCACCCCCTTAATTTAGATAAATTTTTTTTGCAGGATTATTCGATTTGCTCCAAATTTGGTATACCGGTTTATTATGATAAGGGGCTTCCCTGATGAGATTTGGAGGTTCACTGGTTAAGTATAAAGGGGGAAACGGGGGCTAATTCCCCTTCACTTATATTTTGAGGGGCATTATTCTTTAAAATAAGTGTATAATATACAATTAGTGTGAATAGCCTGTGAGCTCAATGCCATCAGTTTAGCTGGGCACTTTTCTTTTTTATTATTAAGATTGGTTGCTTATAGTGTGTCTTTTGCACTAACCGCTTCTGTATACTGCCATGATTTGCTGTTTGTGAAAGTAGCTTGTTTGTTGCTTCCACAAATCAGTTGTTCAATTGAAAAACATTAATAGCTCATTTGAAATCCTTTTACCACCTCATTCTGCTTGCCATCATCTTCACTTCCATTAGAAATATTCCATGGCATTATGTCACAAATCTCGCTGCCAGTCATCTGATCACATACAGGAATATCATCATCAGCAATTAGACAATCTTCTACTGGTTTTGATCCAACAATTGAGCTTCTGAACATGAAAGTTCTTTAGCTTAGTCCAGCAGATCTGTAATAATTTCTTACTCTTTTTAAATTTTAAAGTCTTCAACTTCATGACATTCACACCATTAAAAAATATTGCAGGTTTTTACATTTTTGAAAGGAAAAATTATTTTTCAATTATCATTTTGCATTCTGGATTTCGGAGCATTCTGGATACGGGGTTTCCGGATATCGAGTCCCATACTGAAATGTTAAACTCCATGTGATTGGGGTCCATTGAACGGAAAAGTTCAATTACAACTATGAAGTAAAGAGTTATAGATGTATCTAAATATTATTAATTGTTGAAATTTTTTTAAAATATGATAATTAAGAGATTAATTGTTATTATATTTAATATGAAAGTAGTACTGATGTAGGGCTTCAACTACAGGCAAATTCAGGCCACACAACAATAATTCATGATTTAGTAGATTTGTCTAACAAACCCTATGCTGTTTCATTTACATTGGTAAACATTATTTCTAAATTTCACAAAACAGGGTTTTATCCATTTACTATAACAATTTATATGTAAATGATTAATTTTAATTCAATTTCATGCAAAAAGAACTCTTCATTATGTTGGTCAGATTAAATTTAAATTGCTTAATGTCAGGTTTCTGTGTAAAAAAGAACATACAATATATTTTCCGGAGGCATCGGATATCAGTTTGGTGGATTTTAAAGATATTACATAAAAAAGTTGCCACGATTAAACATAATTGGAGAGATCCTCCGTTCTGTCTCAACAATGTGCTTTGATGGATACAAATTTGGTTAAATAATAAAAAAAGATAGTAATTTCAGTTAAATGTAATTGTGTAATTTTATTCTTATAATTTTATATTTTTAAAAGACATGCAATTTTTAATAAAAACTGTCAATATTTTCATATTTTGTTTATTTGTTCAAAGGTACCCCTACATGGGACATGTTTGAACAGAAAACATTCAGCTTTTTAAAGCTTCACACCATATTTAATTTATCTGAAAAACTGTAATTTTTTATTTCATATGATGCAGAATTGCATTCTTTCTCTCATGAAATATTTAAAATTCAATAAATATAATTAAAGTAAGAAATATGTGGATTTTTTAAAAAAATGTTCAAAAGTACCCCCTTTCCCCTATATATATATATATACCGGGTGTCCCAAAAAGGACTGACTGATTTTAAAATTCAATAACTTGTAAACGGTGACAGATATTTAAAAAATTCTTGCAGGAGGGTTTTGCATAAGGTCAAAAGTTTTTTTACAGTGATTTTCAATTTTAGTTCGAATTACAAGCAATAGATGGCGCCGTAAGCAATAGTTGCTAAATACAGGCTCGATTTTTGGTCCTTTATCTTGTTCCATGTGGAAAAAGGAGATGGAAATGTATTATCCGGGCCACGAAGTACCAAAAATCGAGCCTGAATTTAGTGTATATTGATCGCAGCGCCGTCTATTGTTTGTAATTCGAACTAAAATTGAAAATCACTGTAAAAAAACTTTTGACCTTATGCAAAACCCTCCTGCAAGAATTTTTTAAATATCTGTCACCGTTTACAAGTTATTGAATTTTAAAATCAGTCAGTCCTTTTTGGGACACCCGGTATATATACTAGTGTAATTATCCACCGTCCATTAAGGTGTCCTTAAAAATTGTCTTTTTCACTTAAAATTTGAAAAACTGATAAAAAAAAAATAATTGACAATATGAAAGCGTTTAGAAAAGCAAAGTTCGGCTAGTTTATGTTCTAATAAACGCACAATTAGCATTTACAATATTTCTGGGTAAACCAGGTTTTCCGGCTAATATACTATAACAAAATTAAGATTTCTTAATAAAACAAAAATTTAATAAATATGCAATAAAAGTGCGTAATTAAAACAGTCTGCTGCAACTATTGATTTTTGTTTGCTCCCCTAATTTTTTTGAGCAGTATATTTTCGATACTGCCGAACTCTGTTGTAATGTTTCTAAAAGGAAATTTTTGTTTGAATTTAACTTCATAGCAACAATGGAGGATTTAATGTATAACAAGTTTTTTCCCCCTAAAAGTTAGTTCATCTTTCGTAAATAAAGACCGGAGAAATTATCTTTTGTAGATAAAGGATGGAAAAATTCTATATTCTCTTTTCAAACTTTCCAGTTCTGAACTTGAGGACTGTCTGTTTTGTTTACGTAACTCAGTTACTAAAGAAGTCAGTTTCTTCTGCATATGAGTTTTCATTAGAAATATAAAATTTAATTTTCTAACAAGTCAGATGCTGACATGTTTCTTTGATTTTTATACATGCAAATAGCATGTATATGCTTGCACATGTTCCAATTTATTGATGAATCATGGCACATAAAGACAAATTTGTGTATACAAGATTTACATTCTGTGCATGTTAAACAGCAACTACAAGTAATTGCACTTTCCTCAATATAATAATTTTACTATTAATATAATCCTTAGTATAGTTCTTTTACTTTTTGCATAAAAAATATGTAAGTGTATATATTATTTCACTTCAATTTGAGTTTCAGCAAAAAATAGGGTAGAGGTAGAATTAATAAAGGAATCCCATCATATGACTGTAAGATCCATAGAGCATATTTCTCCATAGTTTCTCGTAAAAATTTAACTGTAAATTCTGCAGAAATTAAATCAATGACTTAGCTTATGTAATATTGTTTATCAAAGTAAGCTACATAATAATGTTCCTTCAATAAGTTAAGCATAAGTCATGAGTAACTGAAATCATTTTTTGCCTGGTTTATTTCTACTTTGAAATATAAAGAATTTTGTATGGTACACAAACAGACTCAAAGTAGAAAGAGATTTTACATTCTTTTGGAGCTTAAAGTACTACAGGGTACATCAAATGTTTTATTAATTTTGTAAATCTCAAACTTTTAACTTCAACTGCATTAATTGCATTTGACATTGCCACCTAAAAATATCAGAGTTAGAGATTAATTCCTGGGCTTGTTTTTGATGTAAATACAAGATTAAAGTTTCTATTTTCTAAAGCATGGAAATGTTCTCTCTCTCTTTTTTTTTTTTTTTTAATATAAGACTTGCTTGTTGTTGTTGGGTCCTGAAATATTTATTTCATATACACCACTACCTATTTATAATATGAATTGTTAATTATTCTGATTGTCTTTTGATGTTGAAAGCAAAATCCAATAATACATATTTAGCCCTCTGCGTGAATCACGGATTAGCATGCAAAAGCTCCCTCTGATAAATTAAAATATATATAACACCAAAATAATGATTTAAGGCATTAAATTTATATGCCCCTATCCTTATAAAGACAATCAGGATAATTAATCGACCCAGTTGTTCCTATGAGAACCCGACATATCATAATATTGCCACAAAAGGATTTATAAATATTTTATATGAAATACCCATTTAAAATTAGACTAAATTAAACTTGTACATGACTTTAATTCAAAGGAAATTATTTTAATGAGGGTGGTAATTAATTAATAAATATGAATTGTCAAGCTCTCATCAGACTTTAAAACCGTATGAAATCTTCCTTTACCTTATGAATTGCGTTGTATTTGTTATAAAACTGTTATTATTATTATTTTATTTATCCATGTTAACAAATAATAGCTAACACATTAAATTAACAATCCCTCTATTTAATTAAGAAAAATTTACTGTAACTCGATATATTTATTAATCATTTAACTAACTGAAAAGGATAATCAAGTCAATGAAATTAATTCAATTAAACAAAATATACTTAGTTTATTGAAGGAAATTAATGCATCAATCAAAAATATTACTTCAATTTGAAATAAACATTAATACTTAAAACATAGCAGCATAATACAAGACATTACAACTTTAGTACAATTTCGCAAAGATTTACACTTATCTACCCACATATGGTTAATAATTTATAACTTTGTTATATATATTTTTTAATTAATATGTATAATATTAAAGCAAATAAAAATTTCCTTGACAGATATTAACCTTCGCCAAAAATCTGAACATAAATATAATTACTTTAACTATTATTCACATTATTGTTAAATCATTTAAATATATTTCTTCATATAAATAGAACATTAAATTTAAATTTCACTCACCGATCTCTCCAAGATAAACTGCTGAATAGTCCACAATAGGTTTTATTAGGAAACCACAGTTATTTTAAAACATTAAACTGTTTAAAGTTCACAATAGTCTCTCCAAAGATCACCTTATTAGTTCACCATCCCTATTTTCTGTATATAGACACGTAGCACTGTAGTAATCTTCACAGCTTTAGCAGGGGCACGCGTGAATAGCGCCGACCACTCTGGAATTCGTCAAACATCCCAGGCGACGAGAGCTGACTAGACGGAGTCCTGACTCAAAAGCGTCATCTATACTAATTTTAACAGGGGTGCGCGTACATAGCTTCGATCACTCTGGAATTCGTTAAATATCCCGGGCGATGTGACCAGACGGAGTCCTGACTCAGAAGCGTCATCTATACTAATTTTAACAGGGACGCGCGTACATAGCTTCGACCACTCTGGAATTCGTTAAACATCCCGGGCGACGCGAGCTGACCAGACGGAGTCCTGACTCAAAAGCGTCATCTATACTAATTTTAGCTCGACCACTCTGGAATTCATCAAATATCTCGGACGACACTCTGCTCTCTTGTAGCACCAGTATAGCTCCTGTATATTAAAACAGGGTTCCTACTCATCAGGGGATTATGGGATTCCTGGGATAATCAGGGGATAAATTTTGGCCCTAAAAAATCAGGGGAATCTCAGGGGATAGTGCAAAAAATTCCCCAAACCTGGGAAAACCTGGCAAAATGATTGGTTACTCTGGGAAATTGAGGGCAATTGCTGTTGTTTGCCTGTTTTGTGTGTGTAGTCTTAATGAAATCAAACTAAGGCCTTTCTTCTAACATTGTGATATTAAATTAGCTACTCCTTTTTACAGATTAGATATAACATATGTTATATTTAATCTGCTCTACTTCTAACGTCTGGCGACATCCATTCAGTCACTAGACATGCCTTCTAACATCGTGCGGTTTGAAAACTGTTAAAGAAGAACTTAAAAAAAATAAAGAACATTTTAAAATTGATATTGACACTTGAGCCTTCATATTATTAGTAATGTTTTTCAAAGAGGTAATAAAATCCCTAAGTGGAAATTAAATTCTTACAGCAATCTACCAAGTTTAAGGAGAGCCCCACAAGGCTTGCAGACTTCATCTCTGTTGTACACAAATTAATGCTTTTCCTTTAAAGTTCTGTTCATATTGTTTATATAGGTAATATATAAACTGTATTTTTGAGATTATCTAGTTTGTATCTTTTTTTAAAGGAGAGGAGGGCGAGGGGTCGTGATACTGGTTTAAAAAATGTCATTGATTGTTGACATGGAAAAATTATGCATCCCTGAAAATGCATCAGGGGATTCTCAGGAAATTTTTTCTTGGAAAATGAGTATGAACCCTGTAAAAATTTTCTGGTTCTCGACGAGTTTCACAAAAGGGGAACAAGTTAGAGAAGGGTGCCATCTCTGGAGTTGATGGGACAGGAAAAACTCATCTCCTACTGTCCGTTCCATTTAGGGATTCCCATTCCTCTTGAGAGATGAATCTCCTCTGCATCCAGCAAATTCAGGCGGTGGCTAATAAAAGTATTCAGCCCATACAGCTGTTGTTTCTATCTCGCATCTTAGGACTGTAGAACTGACTAACCTTTTGAAAACTACTTAACATCCCGAACTCTAGATCTCATCTCTCCACTCACTCTTATTTTCTTATATTTCTACATTTTTTTAAAAAAAGGGGGAGGGGTACCTAACCCTTACACCCGCATCAAATCATAG
The DNA here is from genome assembly GCA_963932465.1 of Maratus speciosus. Lineage (NCBI taxonomy): Eukaryota > Metazoa > Arthropoda > Arachnida > Araneae > Salticidae > Maratus > Maratus speciosus. Next base: position 469,004,457 of record OZ010798.1, read on the forward strand.
GTCTTCTCTTGTCCCATTCGCCGATATTTTTTTTTTCCTCTGCCCCCTGATGTAAAACACCTAATTTAAATATTAAAGTAATGCTATGCTGGACCGGGGCTTCCTATTTTCGGAAAATAATATCTGTAACAGATATCCCTGCGGATTTTACAATGTCAAATCTTATCCCGCTCCTGTCAACATTATAGCTGTCCAGGTTAAAGGTAATGTCAAGAACGTGAAATTTATTTTGTAAAGGGTGAGAGGTTTCCCTTTCTGCTGAGATAAAACTTTCTCTTGACCGTACCAAAACATCTGCAGATTCAATTATCGCATACCCCAAATGAGGGGATATTGCAAGCAAAATAACCCCATATCTGCGATCTCTCTGCGGAAAACCTCCGAGCGGCAAACAAGAAAGCTCTCAATTACACTTGACTAGTATTACTTAGACATAATTCTGTAAAGTAAGGTTAATTTTGTTCCCACGTTAGCATTTAACTCTTATTACCTATATAATTACTCTTAATTTCAATTAATTTGCATTTATTTTAGCTTTAAATGTTACTGCTTTACCAAATTATATGTAAATATATCCCTATCATTAATGGACTGTAACAGAAAACAGTATTATATTTTTAAATATTAAACCCTTTAAAACAAAACATGACAAAACATGCAAAAAAAAAAAAAAAAAAAAAAAAAAAAAGACATGCCATCGCCATGACACATGAAATTTAATGGATGACAATTGTTGGTATGCTGATTACAGGGCCATTGCTATGAGTAATAATTGTGAATGTTTGTGGGCGGGGGAAACCTTAAAATTGCTATGGCAATTATCAATGCTTACCAACTGTGTCTATTTAACTTGAAAAAGTGTATTACAGTAAAACATCTGTAAAAACGGACAGTGTCTTAACGTTAACTGCTGTGACAAAAACTGTCGCATAATTACTGTGAGACCGCTTAATGTAAAGATGAATAAAAGGCTACATTAACTCATAAAAGGCTATTTCTGTGCTAAGCTTTATGTACAGGACTGTTATGCTCAATATTCACCTATTCAGAAGTTTCTAGAATCTGAAAGAAACAAAATTTAACCAGTATCTATAGTTAAGCTAAAATTACAAGTTGAACTATGATAATTGAAAAAAGCAGCAGTCTCTCAGGCCACTAATAGCTCTTAAGGGTAAATGTAAAATTTTAGGGTTCTGTAGAAGGAATACCATAAAATTACACCAAGTACTAAGATGGAAAACTGTTTTAAATGGGATTGCTAGTGATTCCAATTTCATAGGTTTTACTGCATTTATTAAAAAAAAAAAGTTTCACCATGTTTCCCACAAGTCTAAAGAAAAGTATTAGGGATGGGCATTATTTAACGTATTAGGATAAATAACAATGTTATTCTTTTACAGTTTATTATTCAGTAACATATTATCAGAAAGTCCCTGTTAAATTTGGAACGCATTATCAGCAAAGTAATTAAAAAAAAGGATTTTTTTTTTTTAGAAGTACATATTTATATGATAATAAAAATAAAGTGTCCGAAATTTGTTTTCTATATTAATAAAAAAAAAAAAAGCCTAAAAACTGTGTGCCTCTGAAAACTCAAAGCTAAAATGATTAATCATAAATAACCGAAGCCAGACAAAAATATATCTTTCCAAGTGTTATTTAAATTGCTCTAAGTACTTTCATTGTCTTGAGGATGAAGGCTAGAGAAACCACAGACCTTGTTGGCTAAAAAGCATATCTTACAAGCAACCAATCACCGCAGACTACCCATTTTCTTCAGAGTCTTATTTCCTTTTATACACGCAAAGGGTAAATGGAGTTCTTCTCATATAAACATATCAAATGATTATTTTTAAGCTTAGAATAAATATAGATAATAGAAGTTCTTTGTAATTTTTTATCTGCTCGACTTTTCAGCAGTTAATTTAACTTTTGTTTCTTTTGAAACATTTTAGTACAACAGTGTTTTAAATTAAAAATAACACTGATGATTATATAAACTGAAAGGATAATATTGTTTCAGTGAACGACATTCGATTAAAAATTATTTTCGTGTTCTGTGGGAGGAATGAAAGATCTGTGTTTTGTGCAACATAATAATGCATTGGATTATTATTATGGGAATGAAATGATTTCATCTAGTGTTGGAAGGATTGAATTAAAAGAGATTTACGGAGTTGGCTGCTGAAGGTGTAATTTGTTTTATCGCGCTGAAGACAATCTTTGACCAGCATCGGCATGGGTTGGCAGGTTTCTTTGAATTTGAGTATTTAAAAGGGATATCTCTATGTACTCCTGAAGTTTGAGGAGGTGAAGGGGTGGGGAGGAGGTTCTGGCGCTAGAATTTTTGTTTGTTGGTCAATTGTTTATTATTATTATTTTGTCACTGTTGCATTTTTAGAAGATGAGAGCTGGAAAACATTTTCTATTTTACTGAAAAAAAAGAAAGAAAATAGCATTGTATAATTTGTGAGGGCACTTAATTTTAATACAATTGTAATTAATTTTAGAAAGGTATTTGTACGTACGAAATTTGTTTGGATGAATTGCATTTGATTAAAAGTGTATAAATAATATTTTCGTGTTCTTGTGGGATTAGCATTGAATATGCTTTAATAGATATGGTTGCAATGAAGTCAATATTCAAGTCAAGGCTGCAATGAAGTGAAGATCAAATTTATCTCTTTTACAATACGTGTTGTTAAAATTGTGTTTGTTTTTATGCAGGACATTTCTTTTTATCATTTACAAAAGGTTAAATTCTGAACCGTTAGTTTTAGGGGCATAGTTCCAATTGTAAAAATGTTTCAAATTTTGTTCTAGATCATATAAAAATCAACTTACGTTAAAATACTTACTTTTTGAACAGTTAAGAAATTGCAAATTTTATTTAGAAAAAAATCCCCCCTATTATAACAAGTAAAACAGCAAAAATTTATTCTTCTATAGGCAAACCGTACTGGGTTATGATACTTAGAATTTACGAATTTTCAATGTTTAAGTCACTATAAATGGAAAGAGTGCCCAAAAACGCTGAAAATGCTTGATTGGCAAAGTATTATACCTAGGTAAGCTTTTGTTTTGCAAAAATTAAGTTTTTAATCACAGATTTTGATTCATCTCAATAGAAAACAGCATTTATAATTGTGTCAAAAAATTATTTCAAACATTTTGTTTGAAGGGCCTTCTAATTAAACCATCCGTCGACCGCATACACGGCGATTAGTTATATGTTATAAAAATAACAGATTGTTGGAACCTGTTACCTGTACAAGTGTGGAACGATGTAACCTGTTAACCAAAAGTAACTATATTTCCCATCTCTAAAAAGTATGTTACTTTGGTTAAAAGATGGGGTTCCACCTGAGACCCACCCCCTTTAGTAAGGCCTTTGACGGATTGATATTTTTGAAGGTATCTACCTCAAGTGCGTCACTTGAGGTAGATAATGGAGGAAGAGCTGGCTGGTGATGAGCTTGGCATTTCCAGGAATAGGCTGAGGTACCTCCCATTCCCCAACCATGGTGGGACTCTAGGTCTGAAGTCAGGCTCCTGTAGCCATGGTAAGTTTGGGTTTCTCACAGCAGTTAAGGACGTTGTAAAAGATATTGGACTTTCGCCACTTGAGGTGGATAATGATAAGGAAGAGCTGGCTGGTGATGAACTTGGCATTTCCGGGAATAGGCTGAGGCACCTCCCATTCCCCAACAATGGTGGGACCCTAGGCCTGAACTCAGGGCCCTGTAGCCACAGTAAATTTGGGCTTCTCACAGCAGTTGAAGGACCTGGTAAAAGATATTATGAAAAGTATGAACTTTTGCCATTTGAGGTAGATGATGATGATGATGATGAGGAAGTGCTGGCTGGTGATGAGCTTGGCATTTCCGGGAATTTACATTTATGCATTTTTCAAAATATATTTCATTGGACTTTAATGTATTCAATGTAATATTAATTGCCACATCCTTTTGATCAATTTTATTTATGTACCTTTCATCATGAGTGTAAAGTTTATTCACAACAAGATAATTAAATAATATCACAGATATAGCAAATTGATTAGGGTATTTAAAACCTTCCCAATCTAGATTTTTTATTAAACTACATTTTTTGTCAAGGTTGACAGCATTATGCAATATAAGATTTTATTACAGTGATCGCATTTTGTTTTTTAAATAACCAACTTAATAGGTCAAAACAGGAAGATACGCAAATGAATTTAACCCACGAGGACTCGCGACGTGCCTGAATGACCCAGAACGCATATGGTTTTTACAATTGTCACCACTAATTTTTATATGTAATCTTCAGCATATTTTGTCGCAGAATTTGTAATAATTGTCTCTGACTAAATAAGGTGACTATTATTATTTGTATTTATTGGCAACAAAGTAAAAACCATTTATACCCTGGGTATGTGCGCATTCTCCTGGGTCAAAAATACTTCATCTGAAAAAGTCATAGGTTGATTTTTGTGACTTAAATTATCTAGATTCACGTCAAAAGATGACATATCAAAATCTTTATATGCTACTGTATTGCAATTTATAGTGAGCTGCAATTTAACAGAAGACTGAAGTCTCAATTTTTCTTCACACTCTAAAAAGCTGTCTTATAGAAATTTTAGCCAACCATCTTTATTTGCCAAATCTAGCTACAAGGCTGTAAGTTTGAATTTTCCCTGTTAGTATATATTTCATATTTAATTCCTATACACAATAATCTTCAAATTTTAACATACTATATACTTCTGTATAAGTGACGTATATGTTTCTCTAGAAAGTGTCCCTGCAGAACAATTCATTTACTCCCAGGCGTCAAAAGTCAATGCAGAAGCTTATCTAAAATTTTATATTTTTCATTGAGTTTATGGAAAGAAATGGCATAATTTCACATCTTTGATGTATGCGTTTAACAGTTGTTTTTACATTAAATATGTCATTATTTTCATATAATTTCAACAAAATTAACTCTTTTTAAAGTTAGTGATGCTATGACCAGGACCAAGTTTTCATAAATGTTCTACAATACACTTATTAAAAATTTTTAAGACAAGATTTTCACTCTGTCTTTCTAAATTAGACGGGAAGATACATTTCGATGTCAATCCAACTGAATATTTACATATTTTATAATTTCCACTGTTATGTAATTGTTTTAATGCATGAAATGTGGCTGTGTTAAATTGTGGACGATTGGAAAATCGAAATTAGGATAATGAAAACATTTACCAGGATTTTGATTTAACCAATTATTTCTAATATTTTTAATTAAATGCACTAAAATATATTATGTTAAACAATGGTCTTTCATTACCTGAGTCAAGATAAACATATGATGACCTTTGAGGGCATGTCATAAACAGGTTTGTCATGTCGTGTGCATACTTCAATACATTTTGTTTTTAACTTTTTAGTTCTTTTTATTTATTTTACTTTATGTTAATAAATGTTGTTTGTTTTAAATCTTGGGTTATTCTTATTGAACACATTCTGCATTTTTCTTACAGCTTGAAAGCAGTGCTGCAGTTTGCTTATATTCATTTAGTTTTTAATAAACTTTAGATATTTAATTTTCATAAGCAGTTACAAACTAGGATCCAGCCTTTGTGTTTCCACATGCTGTGTTAGGATATACTCAGCTATTTCATTTTCCTATTTTGGATTACCTTTTGGCATTCCAATATAACAATAAAATTCAAATGTATTTGGATAAAAAAATATTAATCATGGAGATTCTGAACTCTTTTGTCCAATTCACATTATAAATAAAGACAAATTTATAAATTACTACTAACGTAGTATATTTCTACTTCCCCTACATCCACATTTTTACAAATAGTCATCATCATCACAAATAATCACTGAAAATATTTTTTTTAATAACACTTTGAAATTGTATTTTATCGTTTAACCCCACCCCCCTTCCTCCCCACTTCCAATTTTTTTTAATATGTATATTGATTAATAAATAAGTATCTCGGGTTGAATCCCAACAGTCTAATCCCCTAAGCTTCTGTCCTCCTGATGCAAAGCTATAAATCAAAAATTATTTATTTTATTTTTCGTATAAATATTAATTTTTTACTTTTAAAGTATGGGATATGTTTTTTTCTTCTTCTTTTTTTTTTTTTAAGTTTAAATTTACATACACCTGTATATAGAAAAGGAAAATATAAGTAATGTGTAACTTAAAAATAAGTTACAAAATGCCAGGATATTATTTCAGGGGGGGCGGAGGGGGGGGGGTCTAATCCCCTAAGCTTCTGTCCTCCTGATGCAAAGCTATAAATCAAAAATTATTAATTTTACTTTTCGTATAAATATTAATTTTTTTACTTTTAAAATATTGAATATGTTTTTAAATTTACATATACCTGTATATAGAAAAGGAAAATATAAGTAATGTGTAATTTAAAAATAAGTTGCAAAATAATAAGCCTAAAATATTTAAATTGATTGCTTTTTTAAAAGAAAGTCAGTTTTATCAATTTTTTGCAGGAAAAAAAAGGATATTTTTAAAAATACCATATCATTGTTTTCCGTGAATCACTTTATATGAGAAATAAATTAAAATTCCTTACATGTCGCAAAGAATATTTAATATGATTGCAACTTAATACTTGAAATAATCTCAAGTGACACTTGGCGATTAATTTTGGTGGTGTAATGCGATGTGCCTTGCACTGATTTGTGAGGAAGAAATGTCTACCACTGATCAATTATCAGGACTTTTAACCTTGAGAAGCAATCGCGGGATTCTTGTTTCTTGTCAACCAATGGGAGAATGGATCCCTTTCCCCTTCTTGATTCTCTTCCTGGGAGACTGGTAAGATTGATGGATTCGCCCCGCCCAGCGTTACACTGCATTTTATTATATAGAGATTAATTTCAATTATTGTATAAAAATATGTATTGTACTTCTAATTAGAGGTTTAATTTTAATTGCTTTATAGCTATATTGCTTAGTAATCATTCAAAAATTTAACTTTAGATCTAAATATTCAATAACAATAACAAGATCTAAATATTCAATAAAATAAATTTTAAGTTTTAACTATCACATTTATTATTTATTTTAATTTCTTTTACACCTTGATTGCATTTAAAATGTCTTAGTGGTTTTCTGATGAAGGTCAAGCCAAGATTTATCAAGATGCTATAACATACATTTATTAAAACTTTAAAACAAATTGAATATTCAACATAAATATTGTGTCATGCTGCTGGCAACATTTTCAAACCCTAGCATGTCCACAGCCTGAAGCATAAAAGGAAAGAAGTCAGGAGGTGCGTTTTTCTGATGAATATAATAGGCAAAATGTATTAAAGTCTAAACCTATTACCTAATTCATTAATTAACATTAAGAAGAGCCTAATAAAATATTAAACACACAAGTGAAAGCTACGGCTGAGTGTAGCTCATAATCAATACATGAATACTAGAAGCATGAGAGATTCTGTAAAATATGAATACTTTAAAAGTGAGTAAAATAACTATTAGATGTAAGCCAGCTTATTTTATTTAAAACACTTGCTCACAGACTTGGATAATAAATGACTTCAAACATTTATAATTCGTCTTCAAAGATTAACATTTTTAGGATAATAAATGTAAAAGAAACACATTCAATAATAATGACGCAATGTTCTTTCACTGAACCACGTCTTAAACGGTCGAAAGATCACAGCCTCGGGAAGATCCAACAGTATCCTCTTCGTAAAGCGAACAGACAAAACAAAAATCTGCCAGAAGTCATTCATAAAAGCAAACCACAATGCAGTTACTCCTCCCGTACGAGTATAATGGAACCGATCCTTCTATCACTGAAAACACGTCAAACCGCACAAACAGTTTATCACAGTAGAGAAAAGTTCTGCAAACGGCCAAGTCTTGTACTCAGGAATTAGACGGTTCATCTAAACGTCGATATAGAGATCTGGCAACTAACATTGATGTTTACAGTGATAAACAACTTAAAAGATAAAACACTATTTCATATTCGTCAAATGATAGAAGAGGCAAACAAACTTTAATATATTTAATGAGAACTGACTTTAAATGAGCGGCAACATTTTCCAGGAATGTTGTTACAATTCGTAACAAACAAACAAAAAAAAAAAACGAAACTACGAAGCTACTGCTACATGGTGAAGCTCCGGTATATAAATGATTCACCGGATTGAAAAGCCTCCTATCACACCTCACGAGACACACCTACCAAATCCAGCAACACAATTGGCCAGTAAGTCATCACGTCGATTCACGTAAGTGAAGACGTCACTAACACAAGCTGATCACGCCATCTGGCGATGATCAGAGCAATTAAATTACGTCATACATGGAGTGTGTCCGGCAAGAGTGTGGTGGAAATGAAAAACAGATGCCGGGAAAATATAAAGATTTGTAAAAAGTAAATAAGGAAGAAGATTAACTTTGAGTGATAACAAGTAATGAAAAAGGTCTATTTAAGAGGTAAGTAAACTATTGTTTTTAATAAAGAAAGTGCTTTTAATAAAAGTAAAAGTTATATTTGATATTGTATGAAATGTAAATAAAGCAGAACGATCTTTTATTAAAACATAATTATTGGAATGAATGAAGATGAATGAAAGGATGAAGTTAATGGAATGTAAATGAAGTTAATAATTATATAGCTGTGAATAGGTTATGTTTTAAAGGGTATAAACATGCTTGACATGTGCACCAGTAAGTACACTAACTATGCAAGGTAGTAGATGGAAAAGACATGTACAGGAACAAGAACTAAGAGTATACCTATCAGTTTGTTTATAGCAGCGTGTCATGCGTATTAAGCCTATTTTGGAAAATGACGGTGGTGTTATGAGAGATATTTTGTGCAGAGGCTTCAAGAAAGCAGATGTCTGTTAAGGTATGTTGATAATTTTATGTATATTTTGTTGCTTTAAGAGTTTTTTACATTTTGAGATTGCTACAAAACGAAAACTGCTGAATTTTGAGAATGCTATACCGCGAAAAATGCTGAATTCGGCGATGTTTTTTTTTTTTTGTTTTTTTTTTTCGGTAAATGTGTGCGAAGCGCTCACACAACTATTGCTGATTGCCACTTTAGGGAGTTTCGTTTTTTATGTATATTTTGCTGCTTTAAGGGTTTTTTACGTTTTGAGATTGCTGCAAAACAAGAACTGCTGAATTTTGAGAATGCTATCCCGCGAGAAATGCTGAATTTGGCGGTGTTTTTTTTTCTCGGTAAATTGTGCGTGAAGCGCTCATACAAGGATTACTGATTGCCAGTTTAGCGAATTTTGTTTATTATTTGCATTTTATTTTCATTAACCCAAAACATACGTATAAACCGGTGCTTGGCGACGTTTACTACTTGGCAGAAGAGGGGTTTTCACATCAAGAAGAATTCCAAGATGACGGCCGGGGGGAACTTATGACATCTGTTCCATTTAACATAGAAAAGCCTATGGAGATCATAACTTTTTCATTTTTTCTTCCCACCTTTTTGTCCCTGATGCCACTCATTTTTTATTCTTTACTAATTCTAATGATATTATAAATTTAAAATGTAAAAATGTTTGCCTGACGTCAGGGTCAAAACGAATGGTAAAATGCCTTTGCATATGGGTGAATTATAATCCAGAGAGAAACATGGGCCAATTTTATTTTACATTATTCAAATATTTTTCTTAATTCCAAATTTCTCTTTTTTCATTGAGAATCAACGGACATTTTTCATAGAAAATGTAACATTTTTTCTTCATTGTTGCAAAAATTTCAAAAGCCGTAATAATAATTTATTTCTTTTTAGTTGAAATGTTTCCACGTGAAACATTAAATTGAACTAGTTTTTTTTTTTCAAGAATTAAAAAGGTGAATATGGCGTCGTAGCGGAAATAAAAAAGATCAGAATAAGTTTTTGCTTTTGTCAAGTTTATGCTTTAGTAAAAAGTTTCAAAGGGATGGCTATTTTTACGCAGGTAGCGAACTTAGTGAGGAATTACATAACTTACATTTTAAAATGTATTTTTTTCCGAGATGAGAACTATTTATACCCCAATATAAAATTAGGAAATAATTTTCTGATGTGTTTACATCACCCCTTGGGAGAGAATAAGGTAACAAAATTTAAGTAAAACTTTTTTTATTTTTCACTGTATCACAGCTATAATATTGTTAAATATTAGCAGTAACGATTCAACACAATTTATTTTTTCATTCATAGTGTTCCTGAGTGGGAAATAGGGTATCTAAATTTAAGTGAAGTTAATTTTTTATGTTTTGATTATAGATTTTTTATGTTCAGATTGGAAGTTTTTGTCCAAACTACAGCAACCTGCATTACTACAGTGGTGAAATATTTTGAATTATACATTGGTAAACTGCATCACACATTGTGATGCAATACCGTAATGATGATACCCTCTATTAATTTTGGAATGAGTTCATCTGAATGCAGTAGTTATTAAAAAACTTGACATATTAAACAAAAACCTAATTTGAAGAACAAATTAAAAAAAAAAAAAAAAAAAAAAATTATTTCCTACATTGTTTAAACCCGAGAAGGGACAGATATTAAGATACTATTTCATATTTGATGTTAAATTTTTGTTACAAATTAGTTAAGCTAATTGAAAATTAAAAAATAAAAATAAAACTCATATAACATGATACTTAAAACACCCTAAAAAATTAGATTCCGTTAAAAGGAAATCGAAATAAATCTGACCTTTTTTTTAAAGTTTTGTATTTTGCATGCATCTTATCATTTTATGTACAATTGTCATAAACAAAGTACAAAATCTGCAATACAAATATTTTCAATTAAAAATGGAAGAAGTCTAAGATTTATTTCTATTTCATTTAAACGGAATCTAATTTTTAGGGTGTTTTAAGTATCATGTTGTATGAGTTTTACAGTCGACGCTCGTTTTTACGAACTCGTAGGGAACACCCAAATATTTCGTAAAATAGAAAAACACTAAAAATGATATGAATACGTATATTATTTATGTCTATTTTTATCAAACTGACCCCTCTTCATAGATGAAGCAGTATTTCAAGATTATTTATTATTTAATAAATTTATACCTGTATTTTTAAATATACAAGAAATAAATGCAAATTTATGCACTAAAAATAATTTTAGCACACATACGTTACTATGCTCTGAAAATATTACATATGAAAACACAAACTGTATTAGCACTTAGTAGATGAAAATACATCGATGAAAAAATAGATAAATTAGGAATGGAAATAATCACGTATCTTTTTTTTTAAAAATCACATTTTGAAAAATATGTTTCCAATTTATCAATGGAAACCTTTACTACGTTTACCTTTCACAGTTATTGTTCCCTTCAAAAAAGTTCCTTAGTCCTGACACCACTACTGGAAATTTTTGCTATACCCCCCTCCCTCCGAAATAGATTGGGGAAAACAGCACATTCTTGGAATGCACTTGATGTCTCATTGTATCTGTATAGAGTTTAACTGACATTGGCGCTGCATTCCAATACTTAAAAAAAATTCAGAAGTACGAGACTGAGTTTGCAAAAAAGAGATTTTCATAATCTGTAGTTCGTAAATAGGAGCGTATTCGGGACCACTCTATAGTTCGTAAAATCGCAAGTGTTCGGGGAAAAAGAGGTTCGTAAAAACGAGAGTCTACTGTATTTTTATTTTTTAATCTTCAATTGGCTTAACTAATTTGTTACAAAAGTTTAACATTAAATGTAGAACTAATTGAATGAAATAGTATCTTAATATCTGTCCCTTCTCGGGCTTAAACAATGTAGGAAATAATTTTTTTTTTTTTTTTTTAATTTGTTCTTCAAATTAGGTTTTTGTTTAATGCAATTATTGAACAGCATTTAATGCATTTCCTTACCTATAAGGAGGTTACCATAGAAGGAAAAAGTTCCGTCGCCAAATACCGCCAACTTGGCAGTATGTCGCCAAATTTGGCGACCAAAATGAGTCTTCAAAAGTGACGCCAACTTAGCGATATCTCTAATATTTCGTCAAATTGCCATAGATTTCCATTGTAAACCAGTATGGATTACTTGCTGACAGAAAATCAAAAAGTTGAGATATTTTAATGCAACAAAAACTAATATTAACTTAAGGGATTATATTAATTCGATTTTTCCACATTAGGAAAAAGAATACGGTTTCTTTCTTTTAACCCAATATAGTAAATTTTGTTCTCTTTTCAAAAAAGTTGTATCCGGAATTCATACAGCGATTTATGAATTTTTAGCAAATTTTTTATGCAATTATTGAACAGCATGTAATGCATCTCCATACCTATAAGGGGGGTTAACTGTAGGGGGGATCCAGTTTTGCCGCCAAATAACGCAAAGTTTGTTGCCAACTTGGTGATATATCGCCAAATTTGGTGACCAAAATTAGTCGTCAAAAGTGACACCAACTTGGCGATATCTCTAATATTTCACCAAATTCCCATAGACTTCCACTGTAAAACAATAGGGTTTACTTGCTTACAGAAAATCAACAAATTGAGATATTTTAATGCAACAAAAACTAATATTAACTTAAGGGATTATATTAATTATATTTAAGGGAGTCCAAGTAAATTAATTATGAATAAAAGTATCATGATCTAATGCTTAGCCTGATTTCCAAAACAAATTTTAAGAAAGCCCACAGGTCAAAGGAATTAGATTTGAAACTTTTATCCAATTATAGTAAATTTTGACTTTCGTGATTTTTGAACTTTTTGCGACTTTTAATGCGATTTTTACGTTTCTTCGCGCTCTGCTGCAATTTTTTGACATTCCATTTTTGACCTAAAGTACATTCTGCCCTCATTTCAATAAAGTTTATTCGTATTTCGTATAGCAATTTTCGAATTTTTCAGGAATTTTGTATGTGGATTTTTGTATTTTAGCGATTTGCTACTATTTTTCCACATTAGTGAAAGGAATCAACTTGCAATTTTCAAACACAATATATAATTTTTTCTCTTTTCAAAATTGAAAAGCAATTTAAAATTTTTTGCGATATCTTATTGTGATTTTCAGAGCTTTTTCGTAATTCCTGCTGTTTTTTTACGTATCCGGGCAATGCCGGGCAAGTTCGCTAGTAAGTAAATAAAAAGAAAAAAAAGATAGGAATTGCATAGCCTAGAACTTTTTAAGTTTGATAGATATTGTTAATTGAAAGAATATATTTTGTAAATATGAATGATCTTCTATATAACATGTATAATAATCACTTATAAACAGATTAAGTTAAATAATCCTATAACAAGTGATAAAATATCTTTATTTAGATCAGTGGTTCCTAACCTTTTATTGACCACGCCCCACCGAAGCATCTGTAAAATCACGATGTCCCCCCTACCCCCACCTCCTCACACACATATTCTGAAATTTATATCTCTTATTATTTAAAAAATGAACTCTATTTACCTGAAGGGAACCTAACACAGTTTTAACGATAACTATTCATTTCACCAGGGGTGCAGAAAATGTTTCTACTCTCAACATTTCCCCCAATCCACATGAAAATTTCCCCAAAATTTTACTGTATGTTATAGGTAAATGCTGTATTACCGTATGTATGGAAAATTTATTTGTCCAATATTTCTCAACTTATGAGCGAGTATATATGGCAGGGGTGATTCGAAGTGAAAAAATTTTTTTGAAATTCACAGCAAATTTTCTGAAAGGTTACAGCAGAGTGGGGAAAGGGGGGGAAATCCACTCCCAGCACTATGGTTTTTTTTGTGGCCCTTTGATGAAATTCGCGTTTTTTCGCGATCTTCTGACAAAAATTACGTTTTTTAGCGATCTTTTAACGAAAATTGTGGTTATTTCGCGATCTTTTGACTAGTTTTGCGGCTATTTTGCCTTCCTTTTGACGAAATTCACGATTCTTTGACGAAATTCGCGGTTGTTTTCCATCTTTTGATGGAATTCGTGACTCTTTTGCGAGCTTTTGACGAAATTTGCGGGGTTTTTTTCCCGTTTCTTTGACAAAATTCGCGGTTATTTCACCAAGTTTTGACGAAAATTGCGGTTATTTCGCCCCTTTTGCCGAAATTCGCGGTTGTTTCGCGATCTTTTGCCGAAATGTTTGGTTCTTTTGACGAAATTTGTAGTTCTTTCGCGATCTTTTAAAGATACTTGCGGTTCTTTCGATATCTTTTAACGAAACTTGCGGTTCTTTCGCGATCTTTTGACGAAATTTGCGGTTTTTTTTTAGCGATCTTTTGACGAAATTTGCGGTTATTTCGCGATCTTTTGGCTAGTTTTTCATTATTTTGCCTTCCTTTTGACGAAATTCACGGTTATTCCGCCCTCTTTTGACGAAATTCAAGATTCTTTGAGAAAAATCTCGGTTATTTCGTCCCTTTTGCCGAAATTTGTGGTTCTTTTGCGATCTTTTGACGAAATTTGTGGTTCTTTTGCGATCTTTTGACGAAATTTACGGTTTTTTCGCGTTGACGAAATGTGCGTTTATTTCGCGAATTTTCGACAAAATTTGAGTTCATTTCGCGATCTTTTGACGAAATCTGTGGTTATTTTGCGATCTTTTGTCGAAATTTGCTGTTTTTTTCGCGTTCCTTTGACGAAATTCGCGGTTGTTTCGTGATCGTTTGACGAAATGTGCGTTTATTTCGCGATCTTTTGAAAAAAATTGTGTTCATTTCACGCTTTTTTGACGAAACTTACGGTTTTTTCGCGATCTTTTAACGGCATATGTGTTTATTTCGCGATCTTTTGACAAAATTTGTGTTCATTTCACGGTCTTTTGACGTAACTTGCGGTTCTTTTGCGATCTTTTGACGAAATTTGCGGTTCTTTTGCGATCTTTTGACGAAATTTGCGGTTCTTTTGCGATCTTTTGACGAAATTTGCGGTTCTTTTGCGATCTTTTGACAAAATTTGCGTTCATTTCGCGCTTTAGTGTTGTATTGGTTTAGATTCAGTGCTAACATTTTCTGTGATTTATAGCAAAAAGAAAGCGGTTCCTGAAAAAATTCTTGATCTTGATTTAAAATTTATGGAAAATGACATCATTTCAACTAATCATTGTAGATTTAATTTCAATAAAATTTCAAATTTTCCAAATAAAATTTTAGTAACTACTACCTCATTTGGATGTATTTTTTTGCATTTTCCCCCGTATTGTGGGAGATGTTTTATACTTCTGTTACGCGCGCCAAAGAAAACATGTATTTTAATTTTAAAAGTTAAAAAAATTACTACAATGTGTCAAAAGAACATCCTTTTTCTGAATTTAAATTTTGCGAGTTCCAAAATTAAAACTAAAAATGTGAGTTTTTTCATAAACGCCAAGTTAAGGCTGTTCTCAAATCCAACGGAGCTATTTTCTGACATATTTTTTATTAATTTTTGTTCAGAAACGCATGAAATTGACAGGAGTTCTTATTTAGAAACTATGTTATCGAAAGATAGTTTCCATATGTTGGTAAAGGTATAAGATCTTTCAGTTGGTATTTTGAACTGAATTTCGGACGCAACAGTATAATAAAGGATAAAAACCGGCCGACACGCAACCACAATTGCTCATAACTCGATAAGTAATTTATTTATGAAAAAAAGGAAAAACTCATTTGAATTCCAAATCGCTTTAATAGTCAGGCCTACAAATTTTAAGACTTTGATACATTTTCTGACTCATTAAACTTAAAGTTTCACGTTGTTGAGCAGGGAACTGGATAAGCACCTTAAGCATTATTGCAGGTTAGTATTTTGTAATCAAGCTGCATGCCAGATAGTCGCTTAAAACATAAGTCATTCTATATTCTTTTAAACAAAGGTGCATGCATAATAGGTGTCAGGCACACTCATTAAAATAAGAATACCCTAGCGCACAGCCCCATTACTGAAGATAAACACGTCAATATACTTGGATATAAAAATAGTTCTGCATTTTTCATTCAGCCAATAAGACTAATCCTTCATAATTGGGTTCACATGATTATATAACTTTCCCCTATAATTCTATGACTAAGCAATGGAAAAATGTGTTACACACTAAAATATTCCCTAAAAAACTAATAGTGCAAGTCACATGGAAATCCATTCAGAAGAATTAAAATTATATGCACCCGGAACGAAATTCCCATTTGAATTTTATATACTTATCAGGTTATTTTGAGTAGTTTGATTTGATATCTGTTAAATTCATGTTTTACTTTATTTTATTTTTGACGTTTTGATTTCGTTTGCCAATTTAGTTATTGAATATTACGCGAAAGCAAACAAATTCTGAATTATTTACAATGTTTTTGAACAATTGAGTTAATCTTTTGTATTTGGGTTGCAAGCATTTTTAAAAAATATGTATGCTTAAAAAATGTTTTAAAACCCATAAAAAATTTGTAAATTGAGATAAACAATACAAACAAATATTACTGAAAGTACTTTTATTTTCTATAATACGTTGGAACAATCGAATATACAATGTTTAGACGTTAAACTGCTTTAAAAGGGAAATTTATTGTTGTTAGGTTGTCGCCACCGAACATATGATACCAGCGTTACTCATAGACATGTCTTTTCTTTATACTATTGCATTAAGTGTAAACAGGTTCATCTTTCGTAATCGGGTTACACTCAACTTTAAAAATATCCATGCTTAAAAATTACTTTAAAATCCATTAAAATCAGAAAACTGAGGTACAATTTTTAAACAAATTTCATTTGAAAGAACTTTTTTCTATTCGACATTGTAAAAAATAAAATTGTGTGATGTTTAAAATTTAGAAAAATTGTAGTAAAGGCACAGGGGCACAATTTATGGGCACTGACATAGTGTTTTTACTTTATAATGTAGATTATAATACCATACAAACGAGAATTTCACTAAGTGCTGCGCAATTTGGGGGAATTTTTTTTTTTTTCTGTATTGTCAGGAAATTAACATATTTTTCTCTTACACCCGCCAAAAAAAAACATGCATTCTGTTATTAAAGCTCAGGGATTTTACTATGGTTCCAAGACAATAACGCCATGTTTTTTTATTGTCTTTATAACGATTTGTGGATGGGAATGCACAAATTTCAGTTATTGTGATTGCCGTATTATTTCGTTTTAATTTATTTTACCTGGAAGGCTCCTTATAATTGACACGAGCGACGTCGGGTAGTTCTGCTAGTAATTTATAAGGTTCATAAGCTTTTTGCAATTCGGGTTGCTGGGATTTTCCCAAACAAGTTTGACCCCAAGTACGTATCAGATGAAAAGAAATACAAATTTGAATATGAATGACAATACAATCAGTTTACTGCATGAGAAATAAAATGGTAAGAAGTGTCATAATAGATATCATTTCTTTAAGAAACATTTTTTCTTTTTTCGAAATTTGGAAAATATTATCAACTTTTCGCTTTTCAGACATACAATAACATATGCATCATATTTGTGATAGTTTATGCACACCTACATGTTACATGTTTGTTGATTGGAAGGTATCCACTATTCAAAGAGGTATAAGCGTACAAATATTAAAGTGTTAGGAATTGAAAAAGTGTTCACTAAATAGAGATGTCCGTTTTTCGAGAGTGCACATTTAGGAGATCTTACTGTATATAAATTTTTAACCTGAAAAATATTTTGGACATTCTTTTGAATCATCTGGTCAACCAGAACCCGACCAGCAAAAGTTAAGACCCAACCTGAACCCGAAACAATGAAAGTCAATACGACCCGTTAGGAAAAAGTAAGTCATCCCAACTCGAACCCGACCCGCAACAAAAATATATTGCCAACCCGACCTGAACCGATGGTCGAATCGGGTGTGGATAAAATTGGATAATCCGACCTGATGCAGGACTCTAGTAGATGTTTGCATGGGCCTAAATTTCCAGGCCCGAGAATGCCGGAATATCCCGGTGATTTGAAGAGCTTTTTCTCTTATTTTAAGAAATTTTTTTCTTTTGACTGAAAAATTTTAGAAAATCTTGTGCTTAGGTTCATGATTTTTACTTATTTTTAGATAAAAGGGATTTATAAATTCCGTTTCTAAAACGTAAAAATACTAGGCAGTAGAGCTGCCGGAACACCCATGTAAATTGACGATCATGCTGGTTTATGTGTGAGTATTTCAGGTAGTTACTTGTTTTCTGTATTTTGAGGGGAAATGGGCAAATCAAAGCGCAATTTTTCATGTTTAAATGAAATATAATCAAGGGAAAAAATTGTTCAATTCACAGATTATTTTAAGGATCAATTCACGGATTATTACTGCAGAGTCCTGCGTGGTTTGGGTTATACCCAGTGGTGGGATTCAGCCGGTTCACACTGGTTTGGTAGAACCGGTTGTTAATTTGTGTTGAGTTCGGCGAACCGGTTGTTAAAGTGATACTTGAAATGCGAAAATTGCATTTACATTAATTTGCTTTCTTTAAATGTTTATCTGCACAACATTGTTTTCTAGGCATAACTCTATGACGAGTCCTGATTAATTTCTGTTAATAAAATAATATTTCATTTGGAACAATAGTATATTTTTTCTTCATCAATCCTGTAAGAGAAACTTCAACATAAAAAAACGAAATTTTGAAGAATTTTGGTAACTAAATTGACAGCCCTAGGCTAATTCTAGTTATATGGCAAGATTATTAAAAATTACACTAACTACTTATCTATACTAATAAAAGAAAGTTTTGCTCTGTCTGTGTGTCTCTGTGTGTACGATGGCTAGCAAAATCTACGGTATGTACGAGACTGAAAATTTTTGTGAGTCTAGCTCAAAATGTCTCCTGATGCTCCCGAGACAGAATTTTAAAATTCTAATAATTAGTAGAGTTAATAATTAAAAATCGCAACTCACTCACATTAAAATTTAACTCTGTCCTTGTGAGAAAAAAAAAAACTGGCGTACACACAGAAGTCTTATTTACACATCAGTTGAAAATGAAGAACGAAAAGAAGAAATTTCAGGGTATTTTTTCATTATTTATTAACTTACATCGGCCAAACCGCTTGGTAAAGTTAAAAATGAAAGATATAGGCTGAAAGATCTACGTCTCAAATGCCACAATCAATTAAAAATATATCGCAGTTAACCTTTTGAAAAACAATTTTCAAAAAGGGTCGTTTTTCCAAAAACTTTTTCTCCCTTATTGCAAAGCCCCTCCAGGCGCAATTTTGGAGGTACTGACAAACCAAAAATATGTTCTTAAAGTGAATCCCTCTTCTAATCGGTGGTGCAATTGGTTTAAAACAAATATGAATTGTAACCCTTTCAAATACACCGGTAAACGCAGGTCACTTCGCGCCTCACGAAGACGATATTTTTCTACGCTAAAAATAACTAAACGACCGTATTCTTTT
This sequence comes from Maratus speciosus, assembly GCA_963932465.1. Classification (NCBI taxonomy): domain Eukaryota; kingdom Metazoa; phylum Arthropoda; class Arachnida; order Araneae; family Salticidae; genus Maratus; species Maratus speciosus. Next base: position 469,023,782 of record OZ010798.1, read on the forward strand.
TAGAGCATCTCAATAAATAGACCCGATTTACACCACCTACAAAAATTCTGAAACGTTCGAACGGGCCGAAATATTTCTTACAAAATAAAATGTGTGAAAATTTCGACGAAATCACAGCAAAAATCTGAGTGTTTCATTGGGGTTTCGCTCCTTCAGGGCGAAATTTTAGAGGTACTGACAAACCAATAATATGTTCGTAAATCTGAAACCACCTTCTTATTTATGGGACATTCGGTTTTAAAAAATAGGAATTTTAACCCTTACAAATACACCGGCAAATACAGGTCATTTCGCGCCTCATGGAGACGATATTTTTCTATGCTAAAAATAATTAAACGACCGTATTTGAACACAAACTTTTAAAGAGTATCTCAAATTGAGATTTTCAATAGATCAGATTTACATCATCTACAAAAATTCTGAAACATTTGGACGGGTAGAAATATTTTTTACAAAATAAAATGTGTGAAATTTCGACGAAATCAGTGAAAACTTGAGCGTTTCTTCGCAGTTTTTCTTGCTTTCGGTACCAAATAGCATATACTTTCAATTCAATATTTTTCATTTAAAAATATAAATTCAGATAAAATAGATTTAAAGATATAAAATCATACAAATTTCCGGTTAATTTAAGGGTCATTCTTCACGGGTCCGGTTATTCGAATAAACGGTACTTTGCTTTGGGCATGGAATGTTCCCTGTTATCTCTGATGTATAGCTAATATACTTCCAACTGCACATTTTTTTTATATTGTTCATATCTTAGAAGTTATTTAAATGAAAGAAGTTATTTTTGTAAATGTAACAAATTCAAAATTTTGATAAGTTCCTCGAGTCCTATAAGTTATATTTAGAAAAATATTTTTCTAGCTCTAACAAATGAAAAGACATTGTATGACCTAAACTTGCCGAATCATGATACTTTGTATTTTACGAATTTCCAGCGTTGTCTGGCCTGGTTTTTTTGCACTAAGAAATGGTAAAAAATCCTAAAATTTCTAAATGTCATAACTTGAGAAGTTTTGGTCGTGTAAAAATTTGTCTCACTTGCTATAGCTTGGATATTTTTCTAAGTATGTTATATACAACTTTAGGTCATGAATATGGGCTAATTCTTAAACTTACATTTCTGCTATTTTTATATTATATTGTTTTCAGGGCTTATTTTGCGCCGGAGCCCACCGGAGCTTAGCTCCGGTATTTCTCTGGTTTTAGTAAATATTTGAATATTGGTCGGAATTCACAGGAGCTCATAAATATAGGGCTCCGGTAGCGCTTCCGAAAAACCGAAGCCTAAATTCCCCTTTCCTTTCCTTCCCATCTCCAAAGTTTTGCATTCTTTTTTTATCAAAACACTTATAAGGAGATGTTTCAACTCAATTTTTATATCAGTATTTGGACTTAGGCTGGCTCAAGCTCAATCTGAATTACATTCAAAATTTTATTTATTCATGTATAGGGAAAAAATCCTCCTTCAAAATTACGTGTTCTATTTTATTTCAAATCATTTTAATGCTATTTTGGTCATAATAAAGGGAAACAGGAATCGTGCTTTTCTATTCCATTTGCAAATTTATGTCTGGTATTGATGGCGGCGATGTGTTGATTCAGCACCAATCAAGAGACTGAACAATGAATTTGCTTAAAGTTCAATTTTCTTTTTGTGACATTACGATAATTTTTATTTGGCTGGTATATTTTATTTTTTGACTTAGATATTGAACCTGAAAAGAATATTTTCTGTTTTTAGTCAGTGGGCATCAGTTTGAGGTTTTAAGTGTTCTATTGTGTACGTGTATAAAAGTCACGTAAGTGATTTTTCTGTTTATTTTGTAACATGAACGAAGTCCATGCTAAGGCTGTGCTCTGCAGATTTACGAAGTTTACTTTCATTTGTAAGTAGATATAATTGCCATGTATTGTTATTCTGATAGAGAGCAATAGAGCAGTGTTACTTCTTTTTCTATAAAAGCATAGAATCTTTCCCATAACAATGTCAAAATTTTCATTTAATCTGATTTTCAGGAACTCACCACGAAAGATTGTTAGGCGGAAGGAACCGATTGTAGTTTAAGGTAAGCATATTCTATAGGAAATTGAAAAACGCTGTCCCACTCTTCAGCATATAAATATTAATTTCAGTAAATTTTATTAATTTCTTTATAAAAATGCACAGCTGCGAACTATTCCTTTTTATGTTAACACTATATCTGAATCATAATCCTTATCATATTTATTCGCAGAATTATTCAATTAATTAACTTTAAAGTCAGACAAAGATTTCTATTCGGAAGGAATGATAACTAAAACAGTAATAATTGACAACTAAGTATATGCAGATAGATATATTTAAAATTTTTATTTTGCTAAAGAAAAAAATGCTTTAATTTTTTACAAATAATGTATGAAATGTAAATATGCAGATTGGAATGATGAGGGGAAGCACGCTACGGCTGTTAGTATTGCAGAATATTAGGACTCTGGTACTTTTTTTGTTAGAAATTAAGCCCTGATTGTTTTAATGCATTTTCTGATAGAAATAATGATCAGGGTTTCATGATTGCCGAATATTTATTAACGTCCTTTTATAGTGTAACATGTTTCAAGATTTTTTTCACTGTACCAAAGGATCAAAGTTTTTTTAAACAAAGTTCTTAGAATATTGGAAAGTGTTTCATAATCTATGTGTGATGCTTCATTTTTCTTTCATTTTTGTACATCAAAAATCATTCGGGCAGCGAACCGGTTGTTAAATTATTTGAATCCCACCAGTGGTTATACCCGACCTCATCAATTATATTGTTTATGTAGAAAAAACAATATATCTGTATATGTACCCGTTGCTACTCAAATAATATAGTTTTTCATTTTAAAATATATTGAGAAATCGGGTAGAATCGAACCCATCCGCCAGAAAAATATTAAAGTGAATCCAACTCGAAAAATAGAAGCCCCTCTCAACCGTCGCGGCGAGCGGCCCCTATTCGTCCGCAGCCCTTTATTCTTCCACTTATTCCAACTCTTTTGCGGAAGCAAGGTTCGTAGGTCAACAGCCACGTCCCGAGTGAAAGACACTCTAACGAAAGCCAATTTGAGAAAAAAAGAAAAATCAAAAATTGAAACCAGACAAATTTAAAAGAGAAATTACACAAATTAAAGACACCGAAAAGCGGGAAGGGAGGGCTCGGGGCGATGAAGCTACCGAACGATTCCCAGCTACTTCGATCTCTTTATTAGTCTCGGTCGGCGATTGGGGGTGGGCGGATGGGTCAACCGCTGCGGCTAGCAGCCTCTCTTAGTCCGCAGCCCTTTATTCCTCCACTTATTCCGACTCTTTTGCGGAAGCTAGGTTCTTAGGTCCCCAGCCACGTCCCGAGTAAAAGACACTCTAGCGAAAGCCAGGTTGAAAAAAGAGCCCCTCTGAAAAAGTATTCTCGCCGGATCAGACTCAAACCACCAGCCGGGTTGGGTTTAGTTTGCCCAACACGATGCGGGACTCTACCCGAAACGCGACATGAGCCAGATAAAAATTTTCATCCACCACATTTCGACCTGAACCCGAAATACTCGAATCTCAATCAAACCCCAATCCTAAATGCAGTGATGGAACAGCTGCGCCAAATCGATAGTGCTGCGCATTTCTGCGCCAAAACGATCATATTTCAACAAAATTGCGCCCAACTGCGCCAATTCGATGGTAATTTTTGAGCCAAATCGATCATTTTCCACCCGTATTTCGCCAAAAGATTGCGAAAAACATGCGAATTTGGTCAAAAGATCGCGAAAAACACGTGATGTTTGTCTAATGATCACGAAAAAAACCGTGAATTTTAACAAAGGATCGCTAATTTCGTCAAAAAACGAACAAACCGCGGTCGAAAGATCGCGAAAAAAGCGTCATTCCGTTAAAAGATTGCGAATAAAACGCAGATTTTGTCAGAAGATCGCGAAAAACACGTAAATATTGTCGAAAGATCGTGAAAAACACGCGAATTTTGTCAAAAGAACGCGAATTTCGCCAAAGGATAGCGAGAAAAACGTGAATTTCGCCAAAGGATAGCGAGAAAAACGTGAATTTCGCCAAAGGATAGCGAGAAAAACGTGAATTTTGTCAAAGGATCGCGAGAAAAACATGAATTTTGTCAAAGGATCTCCAATTTCGTCAAAACACGGTCAAAAGATCGTGAAAAAACGCTAATTTATATAAAAGATAGAGAAAAAACACGTAAATTTCATCGAAAGATCGCGAAAAACACCAAATTTTCGTCAAAAGATCGCGAAAAACACCCCAATTTCGTCAAAAGATCGTGAAAAAACGATAGTTTATTTAAAAGATAGAGAAAAAACCCATAAATTATATCAAAAGGTCTGAAATTTCGTCAAAAGATCGCGAAAAACACGAAATTTTCGTCGAAAGATCGCAAAAAACACGCGAATTTCGTCAAATGATCGCAAAAAAACTTGAATTTTGTCAAATGAGCACTAACTTCGTCAAAAAGAGAGCAAAACGCGGTCAAAAGATCGTTAAAAAACGCCACTATAGTTAAAATATCGCGAAAAAAACACAAAAATTCATTAAAAGGTCGCAAAAAACACGTGAATTTCGTCAAAAGATCGCTAATTTTGTCAAAAAACGAACAAAACGGGGTCAAAAGATTGTGAAAAAATGCGAATTTTGTTAAAAGATCGCGGGAAAAACACAAATTTCATCTAAAGGTTGCAAAAAATGCAAATTTTGTCAAAAGATAGCGAAAAACAAGCTGATTTCAACAAAGGGTCCGAATAACACGCGAAAAATACACGAATTATGTCAAAAGATTGCGAACAATATGCAAATTTGATCAAAATATCGCGGAAAAAAAACGCAAATTTTATCAAAAGGTCACAAAAAAACTCAAATTTCGTCAAAAGATTTCGAAAAACACTCTAATTTAGTCAAAAGATTTCGAAAAACACTCTAATTTCGTCAAAAGATAGCGAAAAACAAGCTGATTTCAACAAAGGGTTCGAATAACACACGAAAAATACACGAATTTTGTCAAAAGATTGCGAACAATACACAAATTTGGTCAAAAGATTGTGAAAAACATGCAAATTTCGTCAAAGGATTGCGAAAAAACGCGAATTTCATCAAAGAGTCGGGGGAAAAACGTGAATTGCGGAAAAAACACGAATTGTATCAAAGAATACCAAAATGGCATTTTGATGCTTTAAAATAGTTACTATCTGCTCCAAAATGAGCCGTTTTGTTGCTCCAAAATAGTTATTTTCTGCTCCAAAGTGGCTTTTTGCTGATCCAAAATAGTTATTTTCTGCTCCAAAATGTGTGTTTTTGCTGCTCCAAAATGGCTTTTTGCTGCTCCAAAATGAGGTCCATGCTGTTCCATCACTGTAAATGATGAAAAGAAAAAAATACTTGTATATATATCTATATTGTAATGCAACTATGTAAAAAGTAGTCTACAATTATACTTCTAATATCAATTTTAACTTTTAAGAGAAAAATTCAATATACATATATTCGTTAATATTCAAATATATGTTTTTCTTCTTAAAATGAATTTTGTAAATTTTTTTGACAGACCGATTCATCTCGAATCAAGAACCGTAAGTGTCATCACCCAACCCGAACCTGAAACAACTAAAGTTAACCCAATTCGAATTCGACACGCCACGGCAAAAGATCAGGTCCAACTCGATTCGGTCCAGACCACTAGTCGGGTCAGGTGCAATTTGCCCGACCCGATGCAGCACTCTATTTGCCATCCAACTCGACCCCGACAAAATAATTTTCGCCCTCTGTATTCTTAACCGAACCCGAAATACTTCAAACTTCAAACTAAGCCGACCGTAAATCCACAATGAGTGAAAATTGATCCACAATGTAATGTTATTTATAAAAAAAATAGCATATGATCATAATTTCAGTATAAATTTTACCTTTTATATTGCAAAACAAACATGTAAAGAGTCATCCATGTAACAAATATGTAGATTTTTATCTGAAGGAATTTGGACTTTTATTCTTTTCGAAAAATTGGGTTCACCTAAATCCAACCTTCGAGAATCACAATTCAATCTAGAAAGCGACTCATACCCGGAAGAATTTGTTTAGTCGTCTTACAAAGAAAAAAAATGAGCCCCAACCCGACCGGGTAAAGATGAAAATAAGGAGTTTTGCTTAGTGGCCACTGGCCGGTAAGTTGATATTTTTTAGTAGCCAGTTACTGGCTAGTGAGAATAATTTCTTTAGTCGCCTGCCAGTAAGTACATTTATGTCACTGAATATTTAATTTTAAAATATATAAGTTTAGAGTAAATAAGTAATTTATGTAATAAATAAAAATATTTTAATTCATATTGTTTTGAATAAACTTAAGATACTAATTTCCAATCTATTTTAAATTAAGTTACCAGCAAAGTTATATGTAACATGCTTATATAGCTAACTACATAAGTCCACCCGGGATGCCGCGGACGCGCTATAGTGCGTAAATTACGCGAAAAATCGGAGACGGCACGCAAAAAAATAGAATTAAAAAATCGCGTAAAAAAGCCGATTTTCGTCAAAGAATCGCGAAAAAAGCGCAAATCTCATCAAAATATGCAAAAACAGCGATTTTCGTAAAAGGACCTCGAAAAAATAGCGTATTTCGTCAAAGGATCACGAAAAAAAAAGTATTTCGTCAAAAAATCGCAAATTTCATCAAAATATTGCGAAAAAACGTGATTTTCGTAAAAGGGCAGCGACAAATTAGCGTATTTCGTTAAAAGATCGCGAAAAAATAGCGAATTTCGTCAAAAAATCGCGAAAAAAGCCGAATTTTGTCAAAGGATCACGAAAAAAAGCGCAAATTTCATCAAAATATCGCGGAAAAAACCGATTTTCGTCAAAGGATCGCGAAAAAATAGCGTATTTCGTCAAAGGATCCCCCAAAAATAGCGAATGTCGTGAAAAAATAGCGTAAAAAAGCCGATTTTCGCCAAAGGATCGCGAAAAAAGCACAAATTTCATCAAAATATGGCGGAAAAAACGCTATTTTCGTAAAAGGGCTGAAACAAAATAGTGTATTTCGTCAAAAGATCGCGAAAAAAATAGGAAATTTCGTCGAAAAATCGCGGAATAAAGCCGAATTTTGTCAAAGTATCGCAGAAAAAACACGATTTTCGTGACAGGCTCGCGAAAAAATAGCGAATTTCAACGAAAGGATCGCGGAAAAACGCGAATTTCGTCAAAGTGACGCGGGAAATAACGTGAATTTAGTCAAAGCACCAAAAAAGATGTGCAAACTAAACTCATGGTTCGTACACTTTGGAAAAAGTAGAAAAAGTGCTGGAAAAAAAAGTATTCATTTTCAAGGAATGAAAAGTGCTGGAAAAAAAAGTATTCATTTTCAAGGAATGAAAAGTGCTGGAAAATATCGCGAATTTCGACAAATTGTTGCCGAAAAATATCAATTTCAACAATCATTCGCATTAAAACAATCGGTAATTTCGCCAAAGGATCGCTTTAAAAATGCGAATTAAGTCTAAAGATCTCGAAAAAAACGCATATTTCGTCAAAAACTAGAGAAATAACCAAATTTCGACAAGAAATCTCGAATAAAGCGCAAATTTTGTCAGTGGATCGCGGAAAACACGCGAATTACATTAAGAGATCGCGAAAATACGCGTGTTTTCATCAAAGGATCGCGCAAAAAACGCAAATTTCGACAAAGGTCGTGAAAAAAACACAAATTTCGACAAAAGATCGCAAAAAATTGCGAATTTCTTCAAAGGATCACGTAGGGGTGATTTTGTTCCGAATTTTCATAAAATTTAAAACATTTATTTCCGAAAATTTACGAAAATCGGTCACCAATCCGAAAATTCGGCCATAAAAAATCGCGAATTTCGACAAACGGTCGCCAAGAAAAATAAATTTTGCCAATCGTTTTCAGAAAAACGCAGATTTCGCCAAAGGAGCGTGGAAAAAACGCAAATTTCGTCTAAGAAACGCGGGAAAAACTGTAAATTACGTGGAAAGATCGCAAAAAACCCGAAGAATTTTGCCAGAAGATCGCGAAAAACCCGAAAATTTCGTCAAAAAATCGCGAACAATCGAAAAATTCGTCAATATATCGCGAGAAAACGGCATATTTCGTCAAAAGATCGCGAGAAAACGGCGAATTTCGTCGAAAGATCGCGAAAAAACGCGAATTCCGTCAAAGGGCTGCAGAAAAAACACATAGTTAGTGTCGGGAGTGGATTTCCCCTTTCACCCTCTGCTGTAATTGTTCAGAAAATTTGAGGTAAATTTCAGAATTTTTTTTTTACTCAGTATCACCCCTAGGATCGCAGAAATAACGCAAATTTCTTCAAAGGAACGCGAAAAAAACACAAAATTCGTCAAAGGATCGCACAAAAAAGGGAAATTTCATCGAAAGGTTACGAAAAAAGACTAAATTTGCCAAAGGGCCACAAAAAACATGCATAGCCAGTGCCGGGAGGGGATTTACCCTTCTGCTATCTGCTGTAGTCTTTCAGAAAATTTGCTGTGAATTTTAGAATTTTTTAAAGTGAGAACTACCCTTGAAAATTTCGTCAACTATACGTTGAAAAAAAATCACGAATTTCTTCAATCTGTCATTGAACAAAAATTGCAATTTTAACAATCCGCCGGGGAAAAATACCACAAAATACGTCCATTGGTCATCGATAAAAAATGCAAATTTCGTCAATTTGTCGAAAAAATCGCAAAATTCGTCATTTTGATGCCGATTTCATATATCCCCCCCCCCCCCAAAAAAAAACAAAAAAAAAAAACGCTCCTTCCTAACATAGTCAATCAGTCATAAAAAAAAATTGGTCATTTATAAAAATCACGAATGTTGTCAATCAGTTAAAACTTCACCGAATTATATTAATTCCAAATTTTTCACTGTGTAACTGATAAAAAAATTTTATTTCCTTTTTATAAATCCACTTAAAAAAAATCTTTTGTATTTAAAAAGTAAAAGTAAATTATCTAACCTTTATTTCAATTATTTTTGTATGGATAAGCACAAATGCTGTAAGGTTTGAGAATTCAGAGAATATTTATAAAAAAGTATATTGTTCACAACTTCAGAAATGCTTATATATGACTCCTGATGAGTGTTCAGAATTCCTAAAATTTAACTGGTTTACTCTTGTTTTCTGCTCTTGTAGTGATACCATACCTTTTATTTATTTATTTCTAAAATATTTTTTTGCACATAAAGAAAAGAAAATCAAGCTCTTGTGTTTTGTCTTTTTATTATATATGAAATTTCTTCCTGTGGTACCTTAATAAGTTAAAACATGTTATTTTTTAAAAATTCTCTAATAATTTCTTGAAAATGCCTGTTATAAAAATAAAAAGATTTGATAAGATTTCTTTGAAATAGATAATCAATGGGGTGGCTATTTTCCTTATGTGTTATTCAACGCCATTTTAATGTATGTATCTAAACAGTCCTTGAATAGTGCTGGAATAGTGCTTGAAAAGTGCTTGAATTTTATTTGTTCTTGAGTGTATGAACCATGAGTAAGGTTAGTTGGGGAAACTGGGCCATGATTTTACTATGTGACTCGAGCTTTTGACAATTCAGCTTCAAAAAGCTAATGTTCATTTAAATTAAAGTCTGAACTTCTGTAAATGTGTTCAGTTAGGTTCCCTCTATCAGAAAGAAATGCTCAAAATTACATTTTAATATTTAAAAATATGCATATTTCATCTTTCTTTCCTGATGGGTCCAGTTGCCCCATAAAAATGGGGTAAGTGGGCCAGAAGTGTCTATGTTCCACACGCGTTTATTTTTTTTTTTTCATATGGGATACCAGGTCTTGTTTGAAAAAGTGTAAACAACTTTAAAAAATTTAAACCAGGCAGATTATGTAAATTATATATCAACTAAAGAGCATTGTAAGGGAAACCTTTGCTGTCAATGTGTCTAAAAAAAGCACTAAAAGGGAAAATATTAGATTTATTTATACTAAAAACATAAAAATTAAGTAAGTACTCATGCACTTTAGTATAGGTAATAAGTATAAAAGTCATATGGGTATTTTAAGGAAAAAAATAGCAAGGTAAATCTATGAACAAACGGGTACGTACGTACTTAAGTACTTTATCTGTATCCAGGGGTCGCATTATATAGGGAAAATTTTATTTTTCCTATCAGAACCCTTAATGAGTTACCTTCATGATTATTTTACTTAAAATATTCTAAAGAAAGGTGCGATGAAGATATTACTTTCAAAATAGTTGTAGGAACAATAAAAGTTTCCCTATAGAATGCGACCCCTGTGCATCGTACAATTTCAAGGTTTGGCTATCTCGTTTTCAGGGGTAAGGTACTTTCATTCGTAAAATGTTGAAATAATTTAATGACACCAGTAATTACAAGAGAATCTATTTGTAAACAAGTAAAGTATATTTTCGTATGCTTAGTAACAGGGGCGTAGCTACCGTGGAGCAGTTGGAGCAGACTGCTCCAGGCGCACGAATCCTAAGGGCGCAAAATTAGAAAAAGATAATAAAAGAAATAAAGATTTCTTAAAATATTTGCATATTTTTTTCATTATTAATCAGACATTATAGATGAATCTTGTTACAATCAGCGTATTCCTATGATATTTTACCTTGTGCTTAACCTCAACTATTTCGATTTAAAAAACGAAAGAAATGACTTCTATTCAGGAAGTTTTAATTCATATTGCAGCCTCAAGTAACTTTTGCAGCACTGTTTCAGCATGCCTGAATTTTTTCTGGAACTTTTCTGGAGACGCCTGTTGAAGATTTTCAGATCTTAAAGTAATCAAAACTTATTTAACAGGGTTCTCATCGGTCACTTTACTGGCTACCACTATTTCCAAAAAATAATCTTTCTGGTACATTTCTACTAAAAATGTTTTAGAAATTTATCATGATGATTACAATGTGAAAATAATGGTAACCAAAGAATTCACCGCTGAGAAACCTATATGTACGATGTAACAATAGCAATTTACGATAATTATTTTACGATTTGGAAAAAAATAGCCTAAATTATTGACCATTTTACAGACGAAATCCACGAAAACGAAAATTTTGAAGGGCTTTTTTTGTTTGTTTGTTTTGTGGAAACTAAATATGCATGAATACAGATTACAAAACAATAATAAGAGTTTAGATTTAAACATATTCCACATAAGACAGCGGCGACAAAATTTAGACGGAAGGGGGGTGAGGGGAAGTAACAACTTAAATTTTGTGAGTATTGTTTTCGAGATTTTGAAAATATTGCAAATGTTAAATGCAGAATCGATAAACTTCAAAAAGAGAGAAAAAGTTAACTACCAAATTCAGTGTTCCTTAGAGCCTGATTATAGCCTATGCAAAATTACACCATGCTTTGTTGTAACAGTATTTTTCCGCATTAAACCTTATTTAATCGCAGAATTTTAGGATTAAATAAGGCAGACTGGCCCACTGGGTAACCGATCTGCGGGTCGGTGCGCTCTAAACCAGGTAAAGCTGTTCCCTCCCTCAGGTGAAGCTAATAGTTTTAAAATTTGTTATAAGCATCAGATCTGAAAAGTCTTAAATTATTTAATAATTTTTTTAAAAAAATCACTTTTTAAAGCAAATTTTATTAATGATTTTTATTTCTCTTTGCAAGGCAGACAAATTCATTTTTTTTTCTTGAAAGTTTCTTTGCTTCAGAGGACAATTTAAATCTTTTAAAACCTAACGTATATATTCTGTAATTTTCTCTGTGACCAATAGCGACATGGTCTGCACTAAGAATTTTTAGTCTGTCTGGTACCAAAGAACGCGGCCTCTCTTTAAATATATATATATGTATTTTATTTAGTTTTTTGTAAAATCATTTATCAAGTATTTGTTTGAAATGTGTAGGCTTCGTGTATTCATACAATGCTGTGATTGTAATTTCCCTATATAAATGTGTATTATATTGATTTTTGCGCTTGATGTGCAAAAGTATTTATAAAGAATATTTTCGGCAAAGAAAATGTAATTTAAACATTCTTTTTTGTTAAAAATTACATTTTAATATGAAAACAGGACTGTTTCAATATTGTCTATAAATGTGATAATCAGAACGGCGGTCAGGTATTTTGTAAATACGTTAGAACAGGACTGTTTTTTTTTTTTAATTTTTAAACCGATTTTTCACGGAGTCATTGAGCTCGTATTTCAGACAAAATCGTGTTAAAAATATGACATTTTTTTTTTCTTTTCGTTGACTGGTTTTTCTGCTTTCGTCGGTAAATTCCGTTTAAAACGCCAACTTTGACAAAGTTTCTGTAAGATCTATTGTGTTTACAAAAAATCAGGAAAACGCCTTTCGATTACAAAGTTTCTTAATAACAACACATGCCAGTTCTTGAACAAGAATTAATTAAAAAGGTGTGTCATAAAATGGCCCCCTTGGATTTAAGAACAGCCTTAAGAAATAAAATCATACAAAATTCAGGTTCATTTAAGAATATTATCACGGGACCGGGCAACACCTGGTGAGTCAGCTAGTCTATACTTATAAAAGAAAGTTTCGCTCTATGTGTGGTGGCTAGTGAAATATACTGCACGTAGAAATCTGAAAATTTGGGTGAGGGTAGTCCAAGACAGGTACTCATACAACTGGAGCTCAGATTTTTTTTTTTTTTTTTTATGACCGGCGTCCGTATAGCACCTTTCAGTTAGTATGTCCTGAATTGCTCAGAACTTGCCCCCTTTTTATCCGATCGTCTTCGTTTTGGGGGCCCTTTTCCCATTTAATTATTCTCCCTTTCTACATTCCAGTTAAAACACTGGATCCCCTGAAATTTTTGTGCGTCATGCATTTTTCACACACTAATATTGTCAACCTCTCAATGCATAACTTTAAAATTGAGACTTGGACTCCTCTCCCTGGGCCAGCAGCCTCATATTTTTATTGGGAACCTAGTGTCCTTTTTAAGAATTTCCCCCTTTTTTTTTTCGCGTTTCTTTAAGATTTATTCGAATGATTAACCCTTTGGACTCCGGAGTCTCTTACACAAATTTTATTCAGTCGGCACCACTTTTTTAAAAGAAGTTTCCTTCAAGTACACAATTTCAAAAATGCTCTGATTAAATAAGGCAAATTTTATTTTCCTTTGTTACTGGTGCCATAAAACAAGTTTTGCAAAGAAAAATAATGTCGCCGCAGCGGCAACAACGGAGTGCAAAGTGTTAATACATACCCTATGCTTAATTTCGACTTATGGAGATCTAAAGCGCTAAGTACTAGAACCTTTTAACATGGTTTCATCTTAGGGTACTGCTCTCAACTATCACTTGGCCCCTTTTGGACCTCCTATTATATCTCCCTTAAAAATGGTCTGATTCACTAACTTTTTTTGTAACAACTAGGGGGCTCTGCCCCCTACGAGCTACGCTCGTCAACCCCCGTTTAGACACCGCGGACTTTAAAAGTACGCTAATTTGATCAGCTTTAAAAAGATTTCGGAAGATTGAATTATAATTTAAAAAACAGTGCCGATCGCCCTATAAACGGATTTCTATTCATTTCTCTTTGATTGGGGAATTTTAAGGCCAAATCCACTGCGGTACTGCTTGATTATCCCGTCGACCAATTTCGCCAAATTATATAAATCGCCAAATCACTCGCCAAGTTATACAAATTGACATAATTTTTATTTTAAATAACGAAAGAACAAATAAATTAGCGCAACATTAATAAAAATACAAATAAAACGTTGAAATAAAAATAACTTGATGACGTAGACACGTGTAACTTGCTTAAAGTCAAGTTAATGTGACATTTACGATCAACCATTATTGGCATTTAATCTTATAGTTTGGCGAATGATAGATTTTTGGTCGACGGGATAATTAAGTAGTACCAAAGATACAATCGCTGTATTTGTCTTTGATTAAGTAAAATAAGTTAAACATTTCAAAATAAGCTAATATAAAAGGAATTCAGTAAACAGAGTCTTTGTCTCCCGGTATTTTTTAACAAATTGAAAAGAAATTTCTTTTAAATAAGACATTTTAAATTATTCGTTTTTAATCTGACGTAATTTTGACCAAACTATTCTTTCTCTTTTTAATATTCACGTGAAAATACTTTTGTTAGAAATTAAATATTATTTGCGCTTTCCTAACAAAAATAGTTGAAAAGTATCCACTCAAAATATCAAATAAATGTCTAGCGCAATTTCTAAATTTAAACTGTTTTGCAATATTATTTTGTGTTCATTTTATGTAATAACCGTAATGTGACGTAAATATGACGTAATTTCTCCTGTTTAAGACTTCTAACGCATGTTAATGAATTTATTATTTTACAATTTCCTCCCTCTCTTAAAATTCACGTGTAAATATTGTTTTTATGACGTAATTTTTAATAAGTTCCTGCTTTTTGTACATAATTATTTAATTCTAATTCCAAATGTTTTTTCTGTTTATAATAGTCACGTGTAAATAAATTTTTAATTTATTTACAGGTATAAATATTTTTTTGTATTTGAAGGAAACATTATTGCTTGCGCTGTTTATACAGTTGGCAACAGTTTAAATTAATATCACTTTCTAAAATATGTAAAAAATATCTCTAGAAATGCTGAAAATTGGAATTTAAAATAGAAATAAAACCTCAAAAAATGAGTCAAATTAAAAAAAGAAATACAGTCTGCACACCGGGAACTTCAAACGTATAAAATGATCTAAAAATGATTAAATTCCCATGAATAGTTTTTGCCCCTATAAAACTATTTTAGTGGAACGATTTTGTCCAACTTTATCATTAAATATCTCTTAAAATAACTCTTTGATTTGAAAACTGTCTGCATCAGCGTGTTTATCAAACATTTCTGTATAATACTACCGATTTTCATATTTTTGTATGCATTATTTTTCTTAATATTAACGAAGAAAGACCTCTGGTCACGAGAAATTCAAAACCGGCGGCGGAGGTGGTGACAGCGGTAGTTACTTTTTTTTAGAATAGAGAGATATCTTAGGAAATTCAGCTACTACATGAACAACATTAAAATTTTTTAGACTTCAGCTACCACCAAATTTGAATATTAATCTCCTTCTTGGAGCCCTTGCCCAGCTACATTCCAGTTGAGATCCTGGGGCTTGGTACAAGGTCACCTGAAGTTTTTGCGCCCTAAATTGTTAATAAATTGCCCCCTTTTAATCCGACCCTCGCTTTTGGGGTCTTTTTCCATTGAGTTTTTTTTTTTTTCATTTCTACATTTCAGTTCAGACACTGGCCACCTAGGGTAACTTTTTCTGCGCCATGCATTTTTCAACCACTAATTGTGTCACATTCTCATTGCATAACTTCAAAATTGAGTCTTGGACTTCTCTCCCCGAGCCAACACCTTCATATTTTTATTGGGATTCTAGGGCTCTTTTTTTAAGCATTTCTTTGAAAAAAATTTCTAATGATTAATACTTATACCCTATACTTAATTTTGACTGATTGAAAATGTAAAGCGCTAAGTACTAGGACCTTTTATCATGTTTTCATCTTAGGCCTTGCTCTCAATTGTCAGTAGGCTCCTTTTGGTCCTCCTATAAAAATAGTCCGATTCACTAGGATTTTTTCCCTAACAATTTCTTAGGTCCTCCAGCTACTACATGAATTACAAAAAAATTACTCACACTTCAGCTACCACCAATTTTGAATATTAATCGCCTTCTCAGGGTCCTTGGTGCAGTTTCTTAAAAAATTGTCCGATAGTCTTGCAATTTCCTTTAGCATAGTTATAGGATCCTCCAACTACCTTATAAACCACTAAAAAATTTCTTTTACTCCAGCTACAACTTTTTTCGAATATTAATCTTCTTTTACGGCATCAACTTACGTTTACTCACTACAGCAGTGAATTAAAATTCGTGCTATTGTTAAAGGTAAGTGGTTAACTTTAAAGGGGATGGATTTCATTCGTAAATTAAATATCACGTTAATGTTAAAGGCAATTCGTTAAATTTACAGGAGGTGGGGGTAAGAAGCACCTTCTACTGCTTCGGGGTACATTCTTTCCTCGGGTTATAGGGGGCCGATGTCAACGGGAATTGGTTCATCCAACCTAGATTACGATTCAGCTACTTTCTGAATTATGAAAGTTTGTCTTAGACTTCAATTACCAATTTTCGAACATTAATGGTGCATTCTTTTCTTGGGTTCAATGTGCCTGATTTCAACGGATAATTAAACTTAGCTTACTATTCATCTTCTGTTACCACCATTTTCGAACATTAACGGCGCATTCTTTTCTCAGTTTTTATGGGCTCTATTTCACTGGAAATTGGTCCATTAAACTTAGCTTACGATTGTTTTAAAGATTCAACCGCCAGGATTAGCTTTCTTATCTCGGGTTCTATGGGCCCGATTACTACGGGGTTTACTCATTCAACTTGGTTTTCGATTGTCTCTGGTGCGTTCGAAACACTCCTGGCATACACTGCCTTTGGTAGCGGGGACCCAGGCCACAGGTTCGTTCAGAAAGAGGTTTGTTGGGAACGCACTAGACCACTCCTAAAACCAGGTTCATTTGAACTATATTATGAAAATATAAAATCATACAAACCTGAGTTTTGTTTACATTATTATAACGGGCCCGGGCAACGCTGGGCGGGTCAGTTAGTTACATATATATATGTATATATGTGTGTGTGTGTGTGTGTAGCTTCAAAACAAAATTACGCAGAACTTTTTTGAGAGACAAGAGGGCGCACAAACTTTACTTGCTCCAGGGCGCTGAATATGTACATGGTTCGTACACTTTGGAAAAAGTAGAAAAAGTGCTGGAAAAAAAAGTATTCATTTTCAAGGAATGAAAAGTGCTGGAAAAAAAAGTATTCATTTTCAAGGAATGAAAAGTGCTGGAAAATATCGCGAATTTCGACAAATTGTTGCCGAAAAATATCAATTTCAACAATCATTCGCATTAAAACAATCGGTAATTTCGCCAAAGGATCGCTTTAAAAATGCGAATTAAGTCTAAAGATCTCGAAAAAAACGCGTATTTCGTCAAAAACTAGAGAAATAACCAAATTTCGACAAGAAATCTCGAATAAAGCGCAAATTTTGTCAGTGGATCGCGGAAAACACGCGAATTGCATTAAGAGATCGCGAAAATACGCGTTTTCATCAAAGGATCGCGCAAAAAACGCAAATTTCGACAAAAGATCGCAAAAAATTGCGAATTTCTTCAAAGGATCACGTAGGGGTGATTTTGTTCCGAATTTTCATAAAATTTAAAACATTTATTTCCGAAAATTTACGAAAATCGGTCACCAATCCGAAAATTCGGCCATAAAAAATCGCGAATTTCGACAAACGGTCGCCAAGAAAAATAAATTTTGCCAATCGTTTTCAGAAAAACGCAGATTTCGCCAAAGGAGCGTGGAAAAAGCGCAAATTTCGTCTAAGAAACGCGGGAAAAACTGTAAATTACGTGGAAAGATCGCAAAAAACCCGAAGAATTTTGTCAGAAGATCGCGAAAAACCCGAAAATTTCGTTAAAAGATCGCGAAAAACCGAAAATTTCGTCAAAAAATCGCGAACAATCGAAAAATTCGTCAATATATCGCGAGAAAACGGCATATTTCGTCAAAAGATCGCGAGAAAACGGCAAATTTCGTCGAAAGATCGCGAAAAAACGCGAATTCCGTCAAATGGCTGCAGAAAAAACACATAGTTAGTGTCGGGAGTGGATTTCCCCTTTCACCCTCTGCTGTAATTGTTCAGAAAATTTGAGGTAAATTTCAGAATTTTTTTTTTTACTCAGTATCACCCCTAGGATCGCAGAAATAACGCAAATTTCTTCAAAGGAACGCGAAAAAAACACAAAATTCGTCAAAGGATCGCACAAAAAAGGGAAATTTCATCGAAAGGTTACGAAAAAAGACTAAATTTGCCAAAGGGCCACAAAAAACATGCATAGCCAGTGCCGGGAGGGGATTTACCCTTCTGCTATCTGCTGTAGTCTTTCAGAAAATTTGCTGTGAATTTTAGAATTTTTTAAAGTGAGAATTACCCTTGAAAATTTCGTCAACTATACGTTGAAAAAAAATCACGAATTTCTTCAATCTGTCATTGAACAAAAATTGCAATTTTAACAATCCGCCGGGGAAAAATACCACAAAATACGTCCATTGGTCATCGATAAAAAATGCAAATTTCGTCAATTTGTCGAAAAAATCGCAAAATTCGTCATTTTGATGCCGATTTCATATATTCCCCCCCCCCCCCCCCCCCAAAAAAAAAAAAAAAAAACGAAAAAAAAAACGCTCCTTCCTAACATAGTCAATCAGTCATAAAAAAAAATTGGTCATTTATAAAAATCACGAATGTTGTCAATCAGTTAAAACTTCACCGAATTATATTAATTCCAAATTTTTCACTGTGTAACTGATAAAAAAATTTTATTTCCTTTTTATGAATCCACTTAAAAAAAATCTTTTGTATTTAAAAAGTAAAAGTAAATTATCTAACCTTTATTTCAATTATTTTTGTATGGATAAGCACAAATGCTGTAAGGTTTGAGAATTCAGAGAATATTTATAAAAAAGTATATTGTTCACAACTTCAGAAATGCTTATATATGACTCCTGATGAGTGTTCAGAATTCCTAAAATTTAACTGGTTTACTCTTGTTTTCTGCTCTTGTAGTGATACCATACCTTTTATTTATTTATTTCTAAAATATTTTTTTGCACATAAAGAAAAGAAAATCAAGCTCTTGTGTCTTGTCTTTTTATTATATATGAAATTTCTTCCCGTGGTACCTTAATAAGTTAAAACATGTTATTTTTTAAAAATTCTCTAATAATTTCTTGAAAATGCCTGTTATAAAAATAAAAAGATTTGATAAGATTTCTTTGAAATAGATAATCAATGGGGTGGCTATTTTCCTTATGTGTTATTCAACGCCATTTTAATGTATGTATCTAAACAGTCCTTGAATAGTGCTGGAATAGTGCTTGAAAAGTGCTTGAATTTTATTTGTTCTTGAGTGTATGAACCATGTAAACTTATAGGTAGAAAATTCATAAAATGGGTTTAATTTTTTTTTTGAGATTCTTAAAAATACATCATGATTTCAGTGTACTTTGATAATGTATTCAGTAGGTGAAACAGTGAAAAATCCCCCCCCCCCCCCCTCCTCCTTCTTACTGCATTGAAATGTCTCCCGCCTTCAGAACATTTAAGATTTGATGCTTACTAGTGATTTAGATGTAAATTTCCCTTCCAAGGAAAATGTCTGATTCCAACACAGATCTATGCTGACAAATAATTCAATGGGAAGTATAATGAAAGCACCCATGCATTCAACAAAAAGTACACCTTTACTTAACATAAGTATTCTTTTTTTCAGCAAAAATATCTTTTTCAATAAACCCGTCTTGCCCCATTTTAAAAGAAATGCGAACATTAGGGACACTTGTTAGTGGAACTTGGTATCTTCTGCTCTCAAATAAACATTATTTTACAATTAAAATTGTATCTTGCATTTTTACTTTTAAAAAAGTAAAGAAAATTTCTCTTAATATTTTTATAAAAATATCTTATTTGAGTGCAAATAATACTGGTTTTAATTCATTATTTAATTATTGTTAAAACAAAATTAATGCATTTTATTTATCTTTTCCAAATAAACAAGTTTCATTTATTCCTTTAAAATATAAATTATTATTGATGGGGACCCGCTTTTGTAAAAAAAGGACCCAGGTTTTTTCAAGTACAGCGGCATCACTGGTCCACTATACTTAGGTACTTATGTTTGTGTTTCTTCCGCGATCCTTTGCTAAAATGTGCGGTTTTTTTCGCTATCTTTTGACAAAATTCGCACTTTTTCGTAATTTTTTTTATGAAATTCGCGTTCGTTTTCGCGATACTTCGGCGAAATTCTCTTTTTTACGCGATTCTTTGACAAAATTCGGGTTTTTTCTGCGATCTATTGGCGAAATTCGTGTTTTTTTCGCGATCTATGACGATATTTGCGTGTTTTTCGCGATCTATTGACGATATTTGCGTGTTTTTCGGGATCTATTGACGATATTTGCGTTTTTTTTCGCGATCTATTGACGATATTTGTGTTTTTTTCGCGATCTATTGACAATATTTGCATTTTTTGGCGATCTATTGACGATATTTGCATTTTTTTCGCGATCTATTGACGATATTTGTGTTTTTTCGTGATCCACTGATGATATTTGCGTTCTTTCGCGATCCATATACGATGTTTGGGTTTTTTCCTCGATCCTTCGACGAAATTTACGTTTTCTTCCGTAATCTTTTGACGAAATGTGCGTTTTACGTGATCTTTTGACAAAATTCTCGTTTTTCTCGTGATTCTTTGACGAAATTCGCATTTGTTTTTCGCGATCTATTCACGATATTTGCGTTTTTTTTTTTTTTTTGCGATCCATTCACGATATCTGCGGTTTATCCGCGATCACTTGACGAAATTTGGGTTTCTGAGCGATTCTTTGACAAAATTAGCTTTTTCGCGATCTATTGACGATATTTGTGTATTTTCGCGTTTCCGCGATTCTTTGACGAAATCCCTTTGGAAAATCCTGCATTTGGCCGGTACTTTCCATATTTTTAGTCACCAGTTTTTCACGTTTAGTCGGCGACTGGCGAGTGCTTATTTTCATCTTTACGACCGGGCCGAAATTAAAGTCAAAATATTTTCCCCGACGACATTGAATTTTGACCCCAATGGGTGGGGCAGGTATGCCCAACGGGGGGGCATATGCCCTCCCGGACCCCCCTCTGGCGCCGCCCTTGTTTCTCACCAAATAGTGGTGGTGGGGGATTTCTAAATATGTGGAAGGAAAGAAAATACATATATATGTTTTTTTGCAGTTTGGGTGTTTTAACCTCTAAATTACATGTATATTTTATGATTAAATCGAGATTAAAAAAGTAAAAACAGTTTAAAAATATATATATACTGCATGCATTGGAAGGAAAGGGGGGGGGGGCAATGAAAAGGAATGAAAACATTTTTGGGTAGGAGGGTGTGAAATAATTTAGGTGGTTATTTAAATATTTTTTTTGGCAAAATAACAAATCAAGCAGAAAATTATTTTTTTTTTTTTACAGATTTTAAACTGCATGAGATCCAAGGAGGTAGGGGTTGGATCATGCTATAAGGGTCAGGAGGCACAGGGAGAGAAACAGATGTTTTAGGAGAAGGGAATAATTTAGCTGATAGATTATTTATTGTAACTATAGTGTATTTGTATTGCATATTAAGAAATTTAAAATTAAAGAGCTTTATAGGTAAAAATATGTATTTTTTGGTACAAAGGGGGGAGTAGTACTTTTGGGGGGAGGCTTAGATGATTAATTAAATATTGTTGCAGTAAAATACAAAATAAAGAAGTGCATTTGAAAAAAAAAGTAAAGTTTTTAAATTTTGCTTAGAGATTTTTTGTTGAAACTTCAAGGTCTGTTTTGTCTTAAGAGTATTTTATTCCTGTAATATTCTGTCATATTTTGCTACTTGTTTTACAGCAGCTTAGCTGTACGTTTGAGAGATTTACTTGTTTGTAAAAGAATATTTAGTACTTGGGTATCCTTGGTAGCATGATGTCCAGAGGACTGATTTCTAATCGACGTAAATAAAGGAACTCTAAAGTCGTAACATTATATCATATCTTATGACACCCTGAAATTGTTTAATTCTAGTGATACATTATTGTCTAGATTAATTAATTTATCAATTATCTGGGGTATAAATGTAGATGACTACATACCATAGTCTTTGGGGTTGCATTTGGTAGAGTGCAAAAATACATAAATGCTCAGTAAATACTTTTTGCATGATTTTTTTTTTTTCCCCCATCAGTTTGTTTGCTCATTATAATTTAACAATTTGTATGATAGATGAAAGGACAGAGACTGTGGATGAAGCTGAAAACGGGTCCGACATGACACTGAAACAAGGGGAACCAGAAGTTGACCAGTTTACAATTGATGGTTTACTGGTTAATCCGGATGACCTGTTACCACCAGTTGTGAAGCTTGAAAAGTATGTGGACAGTGACATCACTTTTAACAGGTAGGCACTTTCTGATGTGCTTCATCATCAGTGTTACATTTTGTTTGTCTGTGTGTAACTACTGTTAGTAACTGAATACTGTCATTTATGATTATATAAAGCTGTACTTTCTAGGGGTTTGGAAAAAATATGTACATATTTAAAGCTCTAGATATTAATGCTTGTACCTTTTTAGAATGAAGTTGTAGTTATTACATTAATAAAACTAAACTAAACCTGTTGTGCTACCATCCGTTTAGGATCTTGGCTTACAGTACCCAGCCCTGTTTTCTTGATGATGGGGCCCTGAGGTGCTATGCAGCATAAGTCCCAGCCATGTAGTCAGTCTAACACAGGAGCCTCAGTGTTTAGTTTCTAAGCAAGCTTACAAGGAAGGTCTCCTTACTGGGCATACTCAGAATATTTTGAAAAAAAAAATACAAATTAAACTACTTATACGTGGTGGAATCACAGTAAAAACTCTATTTAAAAAAAAAAAAAAAAAAAAAAAAAAAAAAAAAAACTTATATTTATTTGGCGAGCAGTACTTTTCCTCGCCAAAAGCAAACGATTTTAATGCACCTGAAAATTGTTTGTTAATGGATTTTTAGAATGCGTATAAAAAGTATTTAATGAATTTAAACATATCAAAGAATTCATTGTTTCGATAGCAACAAAATTGAATCGACTCGACAGTGCTCAATTGGATTTAATTTTGAGATATGGAAACAATTTTAATTTATTTTAATTTTGTTTTAATTCATAAAATTTGATATTTAGCTTTCATTGTAAATATATATACAGTCGGACCTCGTTATCCCGATACCCGGTTTTCACGTCAGTTTTTCAAAGTCCCGATTTTCCGTATATGATTTTAATGTAAATAAACTCCGGATTTTACGTCGTTGTATAATGTTCAACTCCGGATATCCCGACGGTTTAGGAAAATATTCCATTTTTCATAATCCATCTTATACGCACGGAAATTCGGTAAGAAATGTCTTAGCCAAACTTTTCACAAAAGTGTCTAAAATACCCATTGAGACAAATCAGAAATTTTACATCAGTCCTTTATTTGAATTAGTGAACCCAAACTCTATGAATGACCCACTTAAGCTCCAGATAGACGTATCAGTCTACTCGCAGTCTTTTTGTTCTGGTCAGGTCACGCTTTCTTTTGGTTACAAGGCATTTTTCATCCAACTAAAACTGAAGCATTGCATTGCATTGAAACGAGTAGCAATTATCTAACATCCATTTCTGAAACAAAGAATATTGATTACGATTCATTGTATAATATTGAAAAAAGAATTGTAGGAGACGCCCATCTAGTGATAAACAAACCTTAATTCATTAATATTTCATGTAACAATAAAAAAAAACAAGTCACCATAAATCTGATTTTTATTCTTTTTGTTTTTGTGTTTATTTTGTTTAATAATAATGATTTATTGCTTAAATCTGCAAGACCAGTTATGAATTTCAAATGGTGTTAAATTACTTAAAAATACAGCTTTTTGTAAACATTTTTTTCCAACTTCAATTACCATGACACCCCGCTTATGACGACACTTTGTTCTGGTCCTTAGAGTGTCGGCATAACGAGGTTCGACTGTATATACATGACAAAACTATAGTTAAATCAAACTAAAACTGACAAAACTAAAGTTATTTACATTAAATTTATTTAAACAAGTTCAATATGAAACATTTTTATCTTAAAGAGTATTCGACATAAAAAAGCATTTTTCGAAATTTCATTTCATCGCCAACCGTTGATAAATCGCCAAATAAACGAAATTTTCATTATTTTTTTTACGAACGTTCTATCGAGGTTCCGCCAAAAAAAAAAAATTACAAACATATATAGCCACATGAGAAGAACACTTTTTTTTTTTTCAGATTTCTTTTAATTTTTTCATATTTTTCTGAATATGCCCATATGGAGACCTGCCTTGTTAGTAGTAAATTTATTAATCTCGAAAAGATGAAAAGTTGAGTGAACCTTGCTTAGTTTGCAGCGTGGAATCGAACTGGGGACATGTAGTGTAGTAGACAGGTGTGCTGACCCTTTGTGCGACTGGCCTTATTACGTTAATAAATTAACTTTTTGTATGTGATGTTTATAATCTACCTCATAAAATAACTCCAAAACAAATTACTTATTTAGGCTCCATAATTTTATTTCAAAAATAGCTTTTTAGTGCTATAAATTAATAGTTTTCTTAATAAAGCATTTGTGTGATTCTTCAAAGGCAGTCTTGTGTTCTCCTGTTCTGGGAGTCTGAACCAATGCCTTTCTTTCTGGTGTGGCTTTAATTGGTGTCATTTTGAATATTTTTTGTTAATAAATTTTTAACAATAAAAATCTGCACTTTTCTGTTAGCTGGGCACTGTTTGCCAAAATCTCGCCAAATCTTTCTGCAGTAATCTCTAAAATGTACAAAATTCCTTATAATCCCAATCACAAACTGATGTACGAGTGCTATGCACCCATTAAACTAGGTGGGGGGCAGAGGCGTCATGAGGGGGGTTATGGGGGGAGCCCCTCCCTTCCCCAATGTATGTGAACTTGGAAAAGTTGAGCTTAGAGTTGGGAAATTATAGATTTTTGAAACCCTTTTTCTTTTTTTTAAATAAAAAGTAAAAGAATTTTTTGTTGTTTTGCTAACTACCTTTCTGAGTTCTGTAATAGTAAAATTGTTAAATTTCAAAAGAAATACAAGAAGCAGCAAGACTCAATTGCTCATCACGTTTCTCTGTGCTACGAAAATATCATGCATCTACCAGACCCGAAATTCTCTACTGTTGTCCATCAATAGTGTCTCTAATACATTTCCTCCAAAACTTTGTCCCTTTCTCAAAAATCTAAAAATATGAGGCTATTTTCATATGAAGTACGATCATGACTCGTACACAATTGAAGACAAAAACCTTCATTAAATGAACCAATAATTATAATTTTTATATTTTTGTTTCTGCATTTTTCTTTGAAAGGAATTTTTGGCATATAAGTATAACACACACATTGAACATATCATTTTAGTTGGAAAATAGAGCAATATGTTTCACGTTGGAAAATTTTTGATTTATTATAAGTTTGGAAAATTTTGAACTCTCTCTCCCCCCAAATTTTTTTTTTGTAGCTACGCCCCTGGGGGGGGGGGGGGGGGGGAATGAAAATCACTGGATGGTGCATGAAATTCGTTGTGCTTCAGTCTCTAAAATTTATGAAATGAAATTCCTTAAAACCCCAATCACAATCAGATGTATGAACGCTACATGCCCATTAAACCAAAAAAATTAAACATCACTGGATGCATGAAATTTGTTTTTCAGCAGTCTCTAAAATACATGAAATTTGTTGAAATCAATATAATATATCTAAATGCGTTCCAATATCCACCACAATAACATAAAAGTATCCTAATTTTATATGTCCAGTATTTCAAAGAATTTATTTCATAATGAAAGTATGAAACAGTAACTGACGTTATTGAAGGTCCCAAAATATATTGACAGATATATTTAAGTAAAACTTGACATAAACTACAAAGAATTTATTTCATAATGAAAGTATCAAACAGTGACTCACATTATTGAAGATCCCAAAATCCATCATATCTTCACTCCAACCATAAATAAACCTAAAACACTTTTAAAAACTCAATCGACTTCATCAAAAGCCCATCGTATACTATCAACAAAATACAACTCCATTCTTACGAAACACCTTATCATGCAAAATATTTTTCTTTCGAAAACTATTTACAGCTTCTTGATCTGTTTTTGGCAAATCCCAAATTTTCATCATTGCAAAATGCAGCACAAAGACACAACAACCTTTGAATTATGACGCATGAACTGTACGTCGGGAAATCCAATACTTGGCAAATTATCACTGGTGTCCATCTAACAGAATAGAACCTATCTTTAAGAATAATCCTTTGAGAACCTACACTCATCAACATACGACATTCAAAAACTAATATTAAGCTAATAGAAGCGTCTTCTTCAAATTTCTTGTTCCATTTCAATGTTTTTGATTCTGTTTGTATAGGATACCTGAGGTCAATGTCTAATGTGTGATAGTTTTGTACTTTTTTGATTTCTGTTGCAATTTAATTTCGTACACTTTCAATTTCAAAACTGGTGAGGTCACCAGCTGAGAGTGAAACGGTATCGGGAATAGACAAGAAAAAAAATCATGCATAAATGTGAATTAGATTATGAAACATTCTCCAACACTTTCAGAATACTGTAACAAAACTTTGTTTAATAAGGTGAAAGCTGATGTCAATTTGTAAAATGCACAATACATTTGAAAGCCAAATTTCAGCAGTTACCATGATTCTTTTATGCAGTCCTGTATATGATCTATATTTGCATATATACTATACATTTTCTTCAATAAGCAGGAATGTGCTAAAATTCCGTTGTGCAGTTCTGTATAAAAAAATTAGTAAAATTTAAAACTCATTCCACAATTTAAAACTTTCTTCCAGGAATTATTGCTCATAAATGGTACTGTAACAGGATTCAATCACTTTTCAACTATGTTGGAAACTTAAAAAAATCTACAAAACTGTCACATTACTTTGTTCTCAGAAAAGTAGTGTATGCAGGCGAATAAAAAAAAAGGGGGGGGGGGGTTACAAGCAGCAGCATTTAAAAATAATTATTGTGGATGGACTTTTTTTTCTCCAGTGTGGAGACAAATAGCGCTACTTGTCTTATAGTGGTTGTGCGAGTAGGTAGTGTAAGTTCACAAGAATGTCAGATCAATTGAAATGCCAAGATATTTAGAAAAGTGATCTCTCTTGGAGGTGCGAGCCGTGATTTATTTCTTATGGGCAAAGAATGTGTCTGCATCTGAAATTTACAGTAAAATTGTGTAAATTTATGGTGAGGAAGCAATGAGCAGACAACATATACCGAAATGGGTCTCGCACTTTACTCTTCCAAAAGTTCAAGTGGAAAGTCTTGAACCACACCGCATATAGACCAGATTTGGCACCAGGTGACTATTTCCTTTTTCCAAAATAGAAGGAACACTTACCTGGAATAAGGTTTTCTTCAGACAGCGATGTAAAAACAGCTGCTAAGAACTGGCTCAATGGGCTGGGACGTGATTTCTATGAAACCGGGTTAATAAAAGTTGGCCCTGTGTTCAGATAAATGCCTAAATAGATTGGTGATTATGTCTAAAAGTGATCGGCAAGTATGCCTAATAATTTCCTTTTATATTTTCTGTCTAGTGTTAGTAAATAATTTTTTATTAACCTTGTAACCATTTTTTTGGATTGATCCTCGTATATTACAAATAACTTCAGTTTCCATGCATGATGCATAGCAGCATTAAAAGTGTAGGGAATAATAATTTTACGATATTTAAGTTTGGAATGTTGTGGTTTATTAACCTTTTCTCTCTTCTCCAGCTTTTTTAAAAAATGCATATAACTTTGGGAGATTTAAATCACTAATATAAGTGTACAAGTAGTGTTATTTTCATGGAACTGTTATGCATTTTTTTCTTCTGCATTTTGAAATGGAGGGAAGAACAACCCTTATTCAATTGTAAAAATTCCCTTTTACCCATTTCTTATTAGACTTTTTCCTGTTTCTCCATGAGTTTTCCATTTTATATCATGAATTGTGCTTCATAGAAAATCTCTCTAATTTGCATTCTCCACTGCTGTCAACTGTGTCAAAATAAAAACTGTAATTGTATTGTCTAAATTTTTGAATGTAATATTTTTTTATAAATGTCTAAGTTTAAAAACTTTTTGTTTTTACTGTCTGTGTGTAGTGTAAAATCATGTAATAGTAATATTTAAATTTCATTTGTAAGTTGTGTTGTGTAAAAAAAAATTCCAAAATGCAATTAAGGCAATATTATTAATTATTCAGTGGTATTTGGTAGTTGAAAATACTCTGATTTTTTACTTGCACATTTCCTGATTTTTGGATTCAGTTTGTTTTGAATTGTTTTAACACTTTGGCTGCTACCTCATTTTTCAAAATCCGTCTTCAAATGCCACCTACTTTCTTTCGATGTATGTAGTTTGTGATTATATAAACAATCAAAAACAAATGAAATTACTCATTAATTTTTAAATTAATGATTTTAAAGTACTTACATCAAACGGTGAGAAGTTTTGTTCAAACCAACCTTATAGCACAAAAGGGTAGGCGATAATGAGTACCACCCTAAAATAGAAAAAGCATAGGCATGTGCCTGTGGTGGGGAAATTCCCTGGAAATATGATGCATTCTGAAGGGTGTTCGGACCCGCCACACAGGAATAAGATCTTTAACTCTGAACATGCTTCACTCCTAGCGGCTAAAGTGTTATGGGATTATTTTTCAGTATCACTACAAATATTTGCTATCATTAATTTCAAACTGTTACAGAATAGGTTTTTTTTCAATGTTAGGGAAAGAAAGTTCTTTAAAACAGTATGAGATATTGGGGGGGGGGGAGGGGGGGGGATTACAAAGTTCTAGAGTAACCTTGATTTAGAGTGAATTGGTGTCTTTTGTTTTACAGGTAAAAATAACTAACTTTGTTAGAAGCTTTGAAATGTAATTTTTTTACATCCAATCCCTTGCTTAAATATGCCACTGATTGCATGCAGATCTTGTACTATTTTTGAGATAGGAATGATAACTCCTTAATATGTCATTAAAGGTGCTGCAATGTCCTTCATCATCAACACATACTCATTTTACTATACCTAGACTTCATTTTCATGGCTGTAACTAACTTGGTTCTCGAGCTATTCGAGACAAAACAGAATCAAGTTAACAAACTGTATAAACAGTAAAACTTGTAATGTGGATGAGGTAGAAACTTGTCTAATTTGAACTAATTTCATAATAAATATGTGATATATTGTTTTTTGCATTAAACTGAGTGTGTCTGATTTAGAAAATTAAACCATTCCTCAAAAGCCATGTCCAGCCATGCATAGGTACAGATTTTCCCAAAAAATCCAGTTACCACATTGTGAGCAAACACAAAAACAATGGTGTTTATACTCGTATGGGGGGGGGGGGGAGAGAGAGATAAACAAATGCTCAGATATTCTAAGTGAAAAATAATTTATTTAATATATACACATGTACAATAAAACACAGGCTAATTACTTCAAATTTGAATCTTAATTTAGAATGTACAGTAGAACCTCTTTTATCTGAAACTCTTGGTTAACCAAAATAGATTTTTAAAGTTTTTTTTACTATTACATTCTTTGTGTGCAAAATCCATTTTGAATTTAAACTATCATATTCCTTGTGTGCAAGCGGTCCTTACAAAACCACGAGTACATATAAATATTTTCGATCTCCTTTCTTAGAATTCCTTTGAATTTAACTTGAGCTCCTGTAAGCTCCGAAGTGGAACGAAGAAAATGAACAAATTAGCAAGTCTGAAGCTTTTGAATGTTTTGCAAAAGGTTTGGCTTGGCTGGAACAGCAGTAATACTGCTGCTACTGGTGAACTAATACTATTTAAAAACTTCGTGATATAATTTCAAAGCAAAGGCAACCGAAACTGCGACAAACAAAACATTGTTTCAAACCCTTGTGAAAATGTAAAAGGTACTTAATTTAAAATTTAAAATTCAGGTAATTTATTCTTGTTTCTATTTTGCTATTGCTTTACCTTTATTAAACACTTGTTACCATAATAAGAAATAGCGCATATATTTCTCCTTAATCTTAAAATGGAACCATTCTCGATTATCCGAAAGAGGGTTGGTCCCATTTACTTCGGATAATCGAGGTTCTACTGTATTAGCTAAGCAATCATTATAGTGAGGAATATTAGGAAAAACATTTCTTATTTTGATTTAATCATATAAAAGTACATAATCAGGGTGTCTACAGAATCTGGAAATCAGGGAATCATGGAAAAATCAGGGAGGTTTATCAATCTGGAAATATCAGGGAAAAGTCAGGGAACTTAGTAAAAATACGCAAAAATCAGGGAAATTTGTCTGTGTGTGAAAATATTTGCACTTTCACCTCTCCAACAAGACTGTTTCGTCTATTTTATATACCATATTTTTTTCGCATTCTTTCCCAATATTTAAAAAAAAGATGCACATAGTATGAGTTTTTGATATTTAACGTAAATTAAGGTGATCCGATGTCCTCATTTTCTGTGAATAGCGCTTATATTGAAGGCAATTTATCCATTTTTGAAAATTTTAAAATATACGTTAGCATAACCTCACCAGGCGGTCAGCTTAATCCAATTAGCTGTCCCATCAGATGTAGATATGTCTTAAGATTGAATATTGTTCAGAAAATGAGGAGCTTTTCTGGTCACCGTATATCCATTGACCACTATATGAAGTTGTTGATCTGAATTTTGAGTTTGGATTTATAAAACTGTCAACCAATACTTTATGAATATTGGGCAATTTTTATGTATTCTCTTGTTTTTTCTTCCAAATAAGATATTAGCAAGCTGGATTAGATAAGTGTGTTATTTGAGGAAGAAGCATACATGAAAAAATACCGTATGTTTATTATTGTTAATATTAAAAATCAGGGAAGTCTGATAAAGATAGTCAGTGAAATCATGGAAAAATCAGGGAACATTTTTTTGCAATTTCTGTAGACACCCTGATAATAAAAAAAAATTGTGAATGTGTGAGATTATTTTGCACTATAAAAATCAAAATACACTTCAAACATTTGTTTTTCTATAAGAAAAATTATTAACAGTATTGTGAGTTATACACCAAAAGTTAGTGACCACAGCAAACCATTTAGTTTTGCCCTGCGGTGACTGGCGACCATGAATCTGCACTTATACCATAGTCGTGCAAAAAGTATTAATTCCCTATCGAAATCGACTATTCTGCTATCTTCTAACTTAATTGAAAAATGAATAAAATCATGATGAATAAGGAAACAGATACTACCAGCCAGAAAAGGGATTTTTCAATGGATTTTGAAGGAAGTATGTGGCTGCAAAATTGAACCCGGACATAGTTCTTTTGCATTCAAACCCTGAAATGTGCACTTTTCTCTAGAATCAATAATTCTTAACTGTGTGTAGATTATTAGTACACAATACATTTATTCAGCTTGTTTTTATATTTGTAACAGTCCAAAAACTGCTAACATCCAAGCAGTGCTCACTACTGTCACACCAACTGCAAAAATCTGAATACCGAAGTAGAATATCTGGGACTTTTGCTTATTATGACTTTGTATTTTCATGATTAAAGTATTGATGAAAAACATTAATATGCAATTCATGTCTTGTATTCTTTAACTCGAGTTAAAGTTTAAACATTTCTTTAAAAAATAATTTTAAGCAGCTTATTAAGGCAGTTCTCAAATTCCCTGCTAAACCACAACCAATACAAAACTTTCTGACCCATTTTTAAACGTAAAGGCATAAAATTATCAGGGCTTACTATTGAAGCGATTTGGGATGAAATTGTGTTTTCCGTTTTTTGGTAAAGAAATTACCTATTGAGTTATAAGCAGTTTTGGTCACATGACGGTCATTTTTTTTTTTTTTTTTTTCCCCTTTCTCTTGCTGTCATGTCCGGATATTTGTTTCAAAATGCCAACTTTGACAATGGTTTTTGAAACATCTGTTGTGTATACCAAAAAATGAAAAACATCTTTCGATTACATAGTTTCTGAATAACACCTGCCAATTTCATGTGTTTCCAAACAGAAATGCATTAAAAAATGTGTCTGAAAGTAGGCCTTTGGATTTGAGAACAGCTTTAATGAATCTTTCTTTTCTGATTTTCTCTGAGTGAAGTAATTGTCTATCTTCAAATGATAAAATGAAGATAATTTAAGCAAAGCGAAAAGATACAAGAAATAATGATGCGATTTCACATAGCTACAACACTCTAAAAAATAACAGTGTAATATGGCATTGTGTAGAATTAGACTTAGGGATGGGAGGTTCAAAGGAGCCTAGCACTGTGACCAGAGGTCTATGGTGTTCTATAAGGATAATAGGTAAACAACGGGCATCACTGCAAGAATGTGGTCTGTGATTATCTATAAAAGGTATGTACTAAAATTACTATAATGTACAATAAAGCGCTGGTTATCCGAACAAGTCTGGACCGACCCTAGTTCGGATAAGCAAAAGTTCAGACAATTTAAGGGATGTTTCTGACTATGCTAAAAGCTTCACACGTTATCTAAGCTTAGGACTGGCAGCACCCGTTAGCGCTGGCATGTTTATTTATTTATTTATTTATTTGTGTGTGTGTGTGTGTGTGTGTGTGTGTGTGTGTGTGTGTGTGTTGTTTACATTTTTATCATTAATTTTTCTCTCTCTTTTTTTTTTAAATCATTATCTGAATTACAGAGCATTACTAATTTAAGGAAAAAAGCTTTTGATGGATGCTTGAAGACAAAATACTTTTTCTCAACGAAGACATTCTTTTCAATGCTGCCATGTCTCTATCTTCTTAAATACGTTAGTTGAATAGGATCAGTGTTCTTCTGCTGTTCGAGCCATTCCATAGCTGTTTCCAGACATTCAAAGGCTTCATTATGTGATAGACCTGGGTTATTTTCTGAGCATTCGTTTCAATTTCATTTTCATCATGGATCTAATCCACAATCTCATTATCATTTAAAATAGGATGTCCAGGGTCATGTACTTCACTATTTACTCACTCGTTAATTTCATGTTGTTCATAGCTTAGGATGCTTCCCATCTCCTTTATTGTTTTTACATTCCTTATTTTCTGATTCACTATCAGTTTTTTCAGTACTTCTTAGTTATCCCATCGACCAATTTCGCCAAATTATATAAATCGCCAAATTATATAAATCGCCAAATTATACACACTGACATAATTTATATTTTAAATAACGAAAGAACAAATAAATTAGTAAAAAAATAAAACGTCAAATTAATGGTTTTATTGGCCATTTATTGGCATTTAATCTTACAATTAATTAATGGCAAACCATTATTGGCATTTAATCTTACAATTTGGCGACAGTAATTTGGTCGACGGGATAACTAAGTACCATTTTTTCCTTATTTAAAGTTTTATTCCAAACCAATAGATAATTGGGGAGAAATAATAGGTTGTTCAGATAACTGGAAGTTCGGTAAGGAAGAAAAAAAATTGCAAAGAAATAGGTTGTTTGGATAATTGAAAGTTCGGTTAATTGGAGTTCAGCTAATCAGCACTCTACTGTACTGCTGTTTCAATTACTGTAATGTACTGCTATTTCAGTTAATCTAATAATATATTATAAGGTAAGAAAACTAATTTCTTCAGACTTGTAAGTATCATATATCATTTGTATAATATGGAAATGTGTCCAATTTTAAAAATATTTGTTTCTTGCGATTCCGTTTTGAACAAGTTTTACTGTGGTACATACATGTTTTCATGCAGTAAAATAGAACCAAATTTCTGTTTCTAAAGTCATTGGCAGTGAAAATTGGAAACCCATACTTTAGTATTCACTATTGGCATTGATGTTGAGTATTTTCACAAAAGGCTATTGATTTTAAAAGTACAGTTTAATTTAAATGTTATTGCACTTACATGTAAATAACTTTTTTATGCTGGCTTTCATATGAGGTAATTTAAATATATTGTAATTAAAATTTTCTCAATCACACCCTGTAAATTTGCTGCTTTATTTTTAATGTCATGCACTTTCTTTCAATTAAAATTTTACGGAATGTTTTTCAACATAGGTTATTTCACATTGAAAATATTTTATTTCTATAATATTTTATGTATGTATTTATATCTGTTTTTCTTAATATCTATTTAATTGCTCTCCAGATTCGTTATTTTAACATGGTTGTTTCTTTTATTTAAAAAAGTAATAATTCAATTATTCGACTTATATATTCTTGGATTCTAGCTGTTTTAGTGACAAAATAGACATCCTGAGAGCTATTTCTTATTTAATATCCTATTTGAATTCAATAAGGTTTTTCTTTTATATGTCGATTTTCTTTGGTTCTGACATTTTTTTAACTCAATACTATATATAATAAACAACGTTAAGATTATCATTTATGTTGGATTTTCATTTCACTCCCTTTTATATGTTGCTGTAAAAATGCCTTGTATGCTTGAAAATTTTATTGCTTGTTTCATTTCCAAAATTTGTGATACTGTAATTTCCGGCCTATAATCCGCGGCGTCACATAATCTGCATATGCAATTTACCGGAAAAAAGTTAGCCGATAATCCGCATCATTGGCGAATCGAATTTAATCAAATATAATTTTATTGAATCGAATATTGGATTCATCAATATTAAATTCATGGCCTGTTGCTTTGTTTCCTATCTTTTCTGTATTTTCTACAACTTTTAGTTTGAATTCTGCATTATAACTCATACATTTTTTGCAAAGCATGTGTACAAAGATGCACTGACGCTATCAATAAAAAAATAGCAATGGTGACAAAAGCCCTTACTGTTCAAAAATACTCTTATTTCTTTCTTGCGTAAACTTGCTCGTTACAGAGCATGCACATAATGAGTACTAAGCACAGGCTGCCAGACAGTCAGATTAAGCGATTGTATGGTGCTGCCATCTATTAGAAAAGTAGCAAACCAAATTAATAACATGCTAAAAAGTTTTTTTTTTTCACTTGTGAAAAAAAAAATCAGATAATCCATGGTAGCCGATTACCTGCATCGCAAAAAAAAAAAAAATACTTTTTTGGCAGATTATAGACCGGAAATTATGGTAATTTTTAATATCTAGTAAACACTAGGACATAATTAAAAATCTTCCAACTATGTATGCCTCTAAAGGGCAAGCTCAGCAATCCCATTGATTTTGAAGCTGTCAATTCGTAAAAAAAAAAAAAAAAAAATTATGCTACAGGGAAGCAATTTCAATCATTCTTTTCTCTTTTTTTTTCTTTTTAAAATTCAAAATATTTCATTTAACATTTAATATTTTGTGGGAAAATGTGATCAAATTTAGGCTAAAAGGGATTTCTCTCAACAATTCAAATGCATTTTTTTCTTTTCTGTTGAAAAATTTTAAAAAGAAGTATAACAATGTATGGCCAAGTTCAAACACATGCTTTTTGAATGTATTTATTTAATTTAAATCTTTAATTATTTTATTTTTAACATGGAGATTACTTTCTGAATAGATTATTAGAGATAGTCTTTTCCATATAACATTTTATTTATTTTTTTTTCCTATTTCATGTACCTATTTTGTGCTATTTTTACATTTTCACACTTTGACTTAAGTCTTTATACAAAATGCACATTTTCTCCTCTTTTCATTAAACTTTGTTTGGAATTACAACTTTATGATTAAAATACTGTTTGCCATATTAACAATTTCTGGGTGCAAAGCCTACAGGGCCTTGTAGTAATTGGCATACTAACAAATTGTCCATATGAAGAAGGGCAAAGCCTGGGTGTATGCTGCTGAAAATATTCATCCCCAGTCCCTATCCTCATTAATAGGTTTGTTTCGGCTAGTAAGTTTCTTCTCTCTTTTTTTTTTTTTCATGTTATCTTACAAGCTATATGGTATAGTGTAAAGCAAAAAACAATGTAGAATAGTTTTGCCAAAAATAAGCTTTTAATTCCTAACTATATTGCTGCCCGAACAAAAATTAAGTTTGTTATTGTTTGCATTGAGCAATTTCTTTGTAGTTTTACTTGTGAACAGGGCTTAAACTACCCTTGTGTTTTTCCACATGCCTTTTCTTCCTTCGGCTTCAAAGAAAAAGCTACAATGTTAAATTAATTGTCTGTCAGGTTCTAACATTTCTTGTGAAGAATACTTGAATTTTTATGCCAATTTTATCTATGCTGAAAGTACATCAGTTATCATATCTGTGCCCAACACTTACAAAACTGACAGTCAAGGCTTTCTGTTTCTTGTCTGATGCTGTTACATGCTTAATTTAGATCCAATACCTGTAAAACATATGGTTTTAACGACTAAAGTTTTGTAATCAGGTTTCCAGCAAAAGTTTGTTTAGCAAAAGTTGTTGGCAACGATCTAGCTTCAAGTGTATAAGAGCAGTTATTGTACCTGGACATCTCAGGTATTTTCACAACAATGCATAAAAGAAAAATAATCAAACCTATTAAAACAAAGGCACATTTTAACATGTTACTCATTGAATGCTTAAGAATAGTAAATTGGTGTACAGCAGTTAGCAAATTATAAAAGAGAAACATTAGAGATAAATACATGTTTCCCTTGCTTTATGCAGCTTCCATTAGTGTGGTTATTTTTTTTTTTAGACAATCCTTCGATTTGTTGTAGCAAATAATGGAATCCCATTTTGGCCTGCAAATTGGTGTCGAATTCTTAGAAAAATAAAACAAAAATGGGTACTTTTTGGTTAGCCGGGCGCCAGTCTTATTCATTATATACATATGTGTATACGTATATATATATATGTATATATAACACTGGCGCCCAGTTAACTGAAAAGTACCCAAAAATGTTATCGATAGCAAAAGTCTTTGTTGTGCGGAATCAAAAATAAATTTTCCTTTTCTAGGTTTCTTAATTGTCACTTATTAAATTAGTACACACCTTAATGTTAATAGATGTTCATGGAAATTAGATATTTTATTAAGTTTTGAAATTAAGCTGTAATATTAAACTATAATGCATTAAAAACAATATTATAGTACATTATTATATTGTTTGTTGTGTTTTAAGAAAGTTGGCTGTTGATCTATTGTAAATTTTTTGTTATTGTGGTAATATCGCAAGAACAATTATCCATACTAGTCGAGGGAAACGTGTATTAAAAAAGACATATTTTGATTATTAATGTCTCTGTCTGTTTCTAGTCTGTTTTCTGCTACTCAAACTTCTGTAGCCATAAAATGTTATTACTATTTTTCAACTCCTTCAAAATGTAGTTTATAATACTGGCTGTTCAAAAATGATTATGCCTTTTTCTGTTTTGCCTAGATCAGTGGTTCCCAACGTGGGGCGTACGCCCCACCAGGAGGCAATTTGACCTTCTAGGGGGGACAATTCAAAATTTCTTACTTACTCATTCACTATAAGTTTCTTTTGTCTTTTTGGGGATAAGTTGTGTTGTAGGCTAAAAAAATATGGAATACAAGCAAAATTTAATAAATCAGTTTTTTATTGAATTTTTAAAATATTCTGTATCAAAATTTTAAAATAGATTTAACACCAGAATAATTATGCGAATAATTTTCAAAAATATTTTGATATCTTTTAAAGTATTAAAACCCACTATAATTTTTCTGGTGGTGAATTTTAAAATTTTTCGTAACGTTTTCCATTATTTATTAAATGCGTTTTCTACTTCTATTCGCTAATACAATTATCGATATTGGGAAAAGAAAAACAGAGAGAATGTGTTATGCGAAATAATGGCTACTTAATTTGATAAAGATGCGAATATTAAAATACTTCTTGTGTATTGTGTTATCCATATAAAGAAAAGTCAGTGTCCAATGCTTTTCCGCCAACTTTTAATAAGCTACAAGAATTCATTATAAAATGTATGAATTTTTCAGTTTTAACGTTAAATGTAAGTGTTTATTTAAGTTACTTGGGAAGATAAAAATGCAGACCGTGTAACACTTTTCTTTAACATTTAGTTAAATTGAAAAAGTACAACATAACTCGTTTTGGCATGTAGGCAAAAATGTATAATCTCATTGCATTTATAAAATTATGTTAAAAACACATTTGTGGTAGAAGATTCACCTCTTTGATAAGTTAAAAAATATGAAATGAATAGATTTTATTAAGGCTCTATTACACTTCCACCATGTGAATAGAGTTCATGTTTAAAAAATGAGACATAATTTGCATATTAGGGTGGGGGAGGGGGGACCATAGTGACTTTACGGAGGCTTTGGTGGGGCGTGGCCAATAGAAGGTTGGGAACCACTGGCCTAGATTGAACTTCTCTAGAAACTCCATTTTAAAAATTTGACATTTTAATTTTTGATATTTTCTAATCTCAGTTTTCTGTTACTCAAAGCTCTTCAGTATCTTTTCAGTGTGCATACAATAGATTCCAGATATTTGGGGCAGCTGTTTAATTGGGATCAATAGTCAAGAACTGAAAAATTATTGTTTATATGTTTGTATCTGATACTTAGAACAGCCACTTCATACAAAAAATCCTACTTGAACCAATGTGTCCCAGTACCAGAACTTGCTGTACTTAATTATGATATCTGCTAATTTTTAAGTCTCAATATGTTAAAGTTAAGTTTTGTTCTGCAGACATTGTAAAAATATAAAATATGAATAGTTAAAGAAAGCTGATGCAATTACACTTTGAGATGCATTTTTTTTTTTTTTTCGTATGTTCGTGTCATTGTTTTTTAAAAAATGCGTAAACGAATAATTGCTATTCATTTACTGTCCCATCCACCATTTACAATAAACCAAATCTGTCGCAAAGCAGTATGATTTAATGCCATTAATACAAAAGTAGGCCATTATATTAATATGCTGTCATTAATGTAAGTAAGAGATACAGCCATGATTTAGTAGAGGAACTCCATACCTTTTGGATTTTTGAAAAGAACTCTATATTCTTTGTTTCTCAAATAAAACTATAGTGTATTATACTGTCTGAGTGCACTCTCATATACTTTTTTTTTTTTTTTTTTTTTTTTTTTTTAAAAAAAAAAACAACTACAGTATTCAGGACTGTAACATATAAAAGACATACTATATAAAAAAAAAAAGTACATAAATATTATGTGAATCCTTCAAATTATTGTTTAAAATAAACAATTAAATTCCATTGTTTGGTAACGTCGTTGGAAATAAACAGCTACCAATTAATATAATTAGTGTTTTACATTCTTGAAAATAAATGAGATTTTTAACAAAAAATCATTCAGGAACGAAACCCATTGCCATTTTATTGTTATGTATTTGCTTAAAATGTTAAATTGTTTTTAAATCGTAAAACAAATTTAAATGTGATTCACACTATTAAAATTTGTTGCAAATTGTTTTTCTCTACATATAAAGTAGTAATAGTTAATATTTTTGCTTTATGTGCATTGATTAGATACTACGGAAACCAAATTTTAAATTGTCAGTTTTGTTTCACTGAATATTCTGCAATGTAACCAACCGACTGTGAAGTTTAAAATATTTCAATTTCTGGTTTTTGTAATCGCATGCCTGACTAGCAGGAAAAAAAATTAGCTAAATAACTGAGTGAATTGAATGCTTTGTGTGGAAATTTGCTAAAGTTAAAATGACATGTTTCAATGTTGATATATCATTTTTTAATTTAATTGTACATAATTTTTTAACAACTGTTTAATATCAATGCTACTTCATTTTATCAAAAAATTACATTTGCTCTTTTCTTTTTATCAGTATTAAACACAATAAGAAGACATTTTCTCATGAAATAGTCAGGGATTGAACCTGGCATAATTTGGGGCCTATTTAGGGCCGCCTTCCCAAAATTTGTTTTAATCAAACAGCTCCCTTTACAAAATTCCTCTTAACCCTTTTTTTGAAATATTTTCAAGAATAATGAGATTCATCAACAAAAAATACTGTACAATTCTTATAAGAACAATGTTGATAAATGTAGTGGGATCCTATCTGTAGTAGAGAGGCATTTTGTAGTTGCAAATTTTTCGTATGACATTTTTTTAGTAGGATAAAAGCGACACCTAGGTAAAGGGTTGAGAAAATAACCCCATTAAAAAATATTGAGCTTCATCTGTTTCACTGTGATTTCTAAATAGGATTGAGCTAATTATTTTGTATGAAAGGGCAAACTTTGCTTATTAAAAGACAAATTAAATAAATTTTAGATTAAATTTTTTTAAATGGTTCTTTAAAGGATATAAAAAGTTAATTAAATAAGAAAGTTTATTATGGTGCAATGCTAATTTTGGTAATGAAATAAAAGTTGGCAATTATTTTTTGGTCAATTTTAGACAAGTAAAGAAAGTGATAATCCAGTTTTCTACTGAACTAGTTCCCCCCTTCTTAAAGTGAGCACTACTTTTGATTCCACCTTGTTAGGATTGCCTATTACTATTCACATGTATATTTTTTGTAAGAAAGCTCACCTTTCTGTTATATGGACATACTCTTCTATTTGACAGATTATACAAAAAATTTTCTATGACAATGAGTGATAAAAAAATATTTATGAAATTTTCCATTTAGAACTAAGCTTTACTTATAAGTTGATTCATTGAAATATTCAAAATAAAATTGTTTTATATGCTTATTTTATCTTGATTCTTAATTTAACACGTAAATTTGGTGATTAGGATGTCTCTCTTCTGTCAACAAAATGTTGCCAAAAAGATGTGAATCAAGATAACTGATAAATACTGTATTCTCTGATGACAGATCCAATACTGAGTTCCTCA
The DNA here is from genome assembly GCA_963932465.1 of Maratus speciosus. NCBI lineage: Eukaryota > Metazoa > Arthropoda > Arachnida > Araneae > Salticidae > Maratus > Maratus speciosus. Next base: position 469,064,237 of record OZ010798.1, read on the forward strand.
TAAAATAGATCATTTGCTGTGGAATCTCAAATACTATTGTATAGTACCATGTTTTCCTTCAAATGGTAGAAAATTGAACGATTTTTCTTCACAGAACTCTCTTATCTTTTTGTAAAACTTCTGCATGGAATATAATTTGACAATTACACTTCTTAACCCTCTGACAGTCTTGTAAAAGGGCAAAATTGTAATGTTGATTTCTATTTCTCTGCCTCTGCATTTTGTTTTAACCCCTTGAAGGGTGGTGATGGTGCCGCTATGGCATCACATAATTTTAATCCCTAATTGCCATATTGCCACCCAAATTTTTTAATCAAAATTTAATTGTATTAAGAACGCGAAAATATACTTTTACTTGTTTACAAATAAATTTTCTTGTAAATACTGGTGTCACTCAATTATTTCAACATTTTACGAATACAAGTACCTTGCCCTTGAAAGGGTTAAATGCTAAAGAAATATGATTCTTTCAACATTATATAAAAAATGCAAATGTAATCCTTGGGAGTATTAATCATTGTTTAATGTATTAAAAATCCATTAAATCAACAGAACTATATTATTTTTAAATATTGCTGATATTGCCGCAAAACCTGGAGCTTAATGAATATATTATCACGGGCTTGTCAGTGAAAGGGTTAATCATTCAGTAATGGTTTACTGAATGGCAGTTAATGGTAACTTTGTTTAGGTTTTGTTTAATTATAAACAGTATGCTAATAGTAAATGAATAATTTAGTTAACATTTGCTAAAGGTAAATGCTGACTTTGACTGATTGTTTTAAGCATTTTTATTATTTAGCATATTAGACAATAATTTTATTTTCTGTTTTCATTTTTTTTTTAAATGTTTGTTAAAAACAAAATGTTCAAATTAAATTTCTTTTACAACAGGTAATTGCTACTTCTCAAAAATTCTAATCAACAAAATCTTAAATTAATTATGAATTCTTTCTTTTTCTTCCATTATTGTTGAATGAGTTTTATTAATTTATTTTCATTATAATTTCTGTTTAAGTAATCAGATAAGTAGAAAAGATTATTAACTAAATACTGAAATACCTATGAAAATTATTCCTGCAGTCTCTCCTCAACAAAATCTGTTTTAAGACTTTTTTAAATGCAGATTTAAATTTATATCTGGTCTCTTAATGTACTGCCTATTCTGGAAAATAACACACATTTTCACCAGGATATTAATTTAAATTTAGAAGTGCACATTATATGTCAGAGAGATAGACTCGAGATTTTAACATTAATGAATGTTATATAATAAATACATCGTTAGTATTTGCTGATTTTGGTTCTTTATGTCCCTACTTGCTATTTTTCTTATGAATATTCTTTATTGTATTTTGATGCTACGTATCTCATTAAAGTTTCTTTTTGAAGAATGAGGAGGACATAACATACTGGAAAAGTGAAAAATATAGTCTCAAATTTTAGGTACACATAATACATGTTGCACATAATAAATTTTTAGAAATATTTTTTGATAATGTATCATGCAAAACATTTTGTCTCTAACCAAAGCTATTTTTTTGCATTATTAACAGTTGCAAATTTATCTACAAAACATTTAGCTGCATTCAAATTTCAAATATACAGTGACCTCTCACTTATACGACTTTCAAGGGACCGTAGAAAAAAGTCGTATAACTGAGAGAGTCGTATAAGTGAGAGACCGCCTTATAATACAAGTTTCAAACTTTATAAGCATTAATTATTTTACCTATACTAAAAACGATAAGTGTTGAGTACTAAGAACATATTTAAAATAAAAAATTAAACATAACATATTAAACATATAAAAATTAAACATAAAATATGTTTAAAAAGTTCACAAAATTGTTCATTTACCACTATGTTTATTTTAAAAATTTACAGATCAGATTTTCTCAAAAAATGAAGTGATATTAGTTTGTTTCTTCCGTAGATGGAAATAGAAAATGTCTTTCTCTAAGTCTAATAAAGCTTTTAAGCTAGTTTGGGAATAATCATTTTGATGGACATAATTCTTTAATTTATTTAAAGCGGTACTTGCTTTCGAAAAATTTACAACAGCAGGAACATTGCTCTCATCTAGGTCATCCTCCTTGCTCACGTCTTCATTATTAATATCCTCAAAGATTTCTTCAGCAGTTCTCAGTTCTGACAGAAGACGTTTATCATCACATTCTACATAATCTTTGAAATTAATACCGTCGTCCATAAACATTTTATTCGAGTCTTCGTTATTAAAGGATTCCATACGCTCTCAATATCAGGTTCATTCGTTGAACTAGCAGTTTGGTCTTGTGAGAAAACTGAATTTCCTAAAACAAATTTTAAAATTTAATTTGGTGCAGAAACGGCAGATCTTTTACATCGGGATGTGATGGACATTGATCCATTAGAAGTAAAACCTTTCTTTGTTGTTTTTGAAATTTATCATCCATCTCTTTTAAAAAATCAATGGAAATCTCTGATGTCATCCATGCTTTTTTTAAATTTCTGTAGCCACATGGCAATTATTTTTTATTCTTAAAGTATCGAGATTTTCTTGATTTTCCTATTACTAAAGGTTCTATTTTTTCTGAACCATCACTATTTGTGCAAAAAAGGATAGTTAATCTTTCTTTACTTTTTCTGCCCCCTTGACATGGTTCTTCTTTGTATGATAATGTCTTATCTGGCATCAGCTTGAAAAACAGTCCGTTTCATCACAGTTAAAAATGTCTTTAGATCCCTTAATCCAGTAGATTTTGCAACTATTGTCTAATATCATTTCCATTAACACATGCGCTATCTCCTGTGATGCGGCGATGCAAAAGTCGATGTCTTTTTTTATCTTCTCGAATCACCACAAGACGCTGAAAAATTCTCGACTCCATACTTCTCAGTAAGAGTGCGAGCCTTTTCTTTTAAAATCACATCATCTATCGGTAAATTTGAAGCTCTCATTTGGTTAAACCACGCGATTAATGCTGATGTCAATTTTTAAAATCTGCCACATTATATCCTGGATCTCTTTGAATCGACTTTTTTAGATGCATTTATAATGACATTTTTATTTTTCAGAATTTCTTTTAGTGTCGATTCTGGCAGATTGAAGAAGCTAATGCCTTCTTTGATTGTAGTAAATTTTTATCATATTCCTTAATGGTTTCAACTTTTAATTGTATGCTTAATGCTTTACGTTTTGACATTTTCAGTTTAGGTATCGACATGCAGCAAACTGAAAAAATTACAGCGAAATGAATAACCTTTCACGCGTCTAGTACGGAAGCTTGTAGCAATTTGCGACGTACGCGTTTTTTCTCCTTCGCTGTGCGGGCTGTACGCGCATAGGTCTTTTGGCATGATAATAGCTTGGGATGTGCTTCCGATATGTTCTCGCTTTAGTATTTTTTTCTAGTGATGTTCAAGAACTGCCATTTTCGATTTGTTAAGTTTAAAATAAAAGTCTATTTTTCTTAAAACAAACTCATTCCTAAAAGACGACGCATTCCTTAAAGCTGTTAAAATTTTCCAGGAAAATGCATTTTGCAAAAACCCTTATTTCTCCACCAGTGCCATACAGAGACGTGATCTGCAGGTAGTCATTTGTCTTTTGTTAAATAGCAGACACAAGAGAATTCCATACAATCACCCTCCTGCCATAGATTTCATCGTTAATAACAAACGAAGGTAGATAAGAAATGTTATTCATTATTCATAAACACTTTAACACTAATGAAAGGATAAATGTAAGAAAACGTGAATGATTTATACTTTAAAGATTATAAAAATTAATTCTAGAGTGAGAAATGTAAAATCGCCTGAACCGTTTAAAGCGTCGTATAAGTGAGAGAAGCAGTCGTATAACTGAGAGAAGTTTAACATTATTTCCCATAAAGCGTGGACGGGACCGAGAGAATTCGGCGTATAACTGAGAGAGTCGTATAACTGAGAGTCGTATAAGTGAGAGGTCACTGTAATGCCCAGTAGCAGAAAATTCTCCAGATGTCTGCGACAAATACTTCAGGGGCAAAAAATAATCTGCAGGTAAAATATTTTTTACAATTGAAGCGTTAATTAATCAAACAATCACTTACCACTAGCGTTTTTAGGCATTTTATAAATTTTTATTAACAATAATCTTAACTTTTTGTATTAAGTAATAATAAAGAGCTAAACATAATATGAAGCAAAATAAAGGTTCGATGAAAAATAATCTTCAAAAGAGAAAAGAAAATCTGCGACGCTCGTCTCCCGTCTCGAACTTTCTGCTATCGGGCTGTAATGTACTTGCAATATTTTAAGGCCTGTACTCAGCCAGACGGCAAATCTTCCCATCTAATGTTAAACCTATAAGCTTGGAATGCATCCATATTTTTCAAATTTCTCCTCATGAAATTAAAGCTTTTACTTTCTTTTTCTCTATGCTGTTCTTCAAGGATCTTTCTTTTTTTTATTGGATATTTATTTTTATTTTTTTATTAAATATACAGTCGGACCTCGATTTAACAAAGTCGCTAAATCCCGAAAAAAAGTTCGTTATAAGGAAAATTCGTTAAATAGAGATTCATCTTTTAAAATACTTTAAGCTACATAAAACAGATTTTTTAAATTAATAAACACTATGTATTATTAAAGAAACTAATTAATCACACTTTTAAAAATAAATTATATGTGTTTTATTTATTTATTCCATCAAAAAGAAACCTGCAAAGAAAACAAGAATAAAACAAAACATTGTATTTTTGCACATTGTATCTTCAGTTTTAAGAAGAAAATAATTTTATATTAAAATTAATGAATTTATTGACATTATCATATTTATTAAGTAATATTATGTATACTTATAATATATTATAACTAATTTTAAGCATACATTAATTACTACATGTGTCCTTAAGGTTAATGGCTAAAAAAGTCTGTTAATTCTGTCCAAATTTTCAGTTTGAAAAAATCTTCTCTCATAATACGTCTGGCATGTATGCAATACACCAAAAATTACCTATAGGCGTATTTTCTTCAAACTGTAATTCATGTCGTATGGATGAAAGGAGGATATTGAAAGTTTTCACTTTCTGGGTGAAATGCAAAAAATGAGAGATTTTGTTGCTCTTGTTGTGAGTTAGGTGCCTGGTAAAATCAGTTCATGGTTATTGATCATCATAAAATGTCTTAAAGGAAAGGGTAAGTTCTAAATGTCCAAAAATATTTTGAAAAATAGGGAGTAAAAAAAATTAGATTGCAAGAAAAAGTTTGTTAAATAGAGAATGTACTTCGCTGTTTGGAGGTTATTTTACGAAGAAATTCTCAAAATTTCCTTGGTTCCAAGGAAAAGTTCACAAAATAGAGGTTCATTAAATAGAGGTCCGACTGTAGTTTTATTTCAAGCGTTAACTTAAAATCTTGTTTACAACTTATCTGCTTTATTTAAATTTTAAGATGCTTGTTTAGATTTTACTTAAATTGTATAATGTATTTGGTACAATTTAAATTAAAGAGATTGTGTCTGTTTAAATAAAGTGTATAGATTTTCTATTTTTGATAAATGCATTTCACACTTTGAAAGACTTTTCTTTTGTTTCCCGAAATTCACTTTTTATCTTAGAATGGTATTATACATCTGTAAAGATGAAAGTTGTTCTTAAAATAGTTTTTTAGTGAGAATTTAATTTTTTTAAAAATATCTGCAGCATAGTCATTCAGTATTCCCAGTTCCATTTTCCTGCCAATAAGAAATGTTTGAAGTCATTTGCAGTTGGAGCCTACATAATCTTTTATGAATTATCATGTGTTATTCAATTATTGATAATTTAAACAAAAATAGAGATTATATAAATATGTTATGTCATTTCAAAAATTAAATTCTGTAATACACAGAGGTGTGGAATTTTCAGAAAACTTTCCAGCCAAGGATTTATTTTACCAGCCAGCAACATGCATACAGTTGAAAATGATTATGACTGCAAAAATAGTTCATTACTATTACTACAATGCATTTTTGTAATTTATATATATATATATATATATATATATAATTAAGAAATATATACAAGAGGGTTTAGGATAGAATTTAGTACCATGTTTACATCACAGAAATTTGGAAAGTTGAAAAATATAGCTAATTAGTAAAAATAAAATAATTTTTTTGTCATATCTCTATAATTTGCAGTTTTCAAAGATTACTTAGAAATTCACTTACCAGTGGCGAGTAAAATGATGTATTTCCCCACTCCTGATAAGACAGTATACATATATGCGTGTCATATATAATATTGCATAGCAATATGGAAGAAGTCAAAAGGGTTTTTTCTTGCACTTGTCTCTCAAGATTTGAGTGTTGGTGCCTTTTAGTGACATGTATATTAGTAATCAAAATGAAGTTAATTTCTTTCATTCACTATGTATTTTCACATTTTCAGAAGCTAAAAACCTAGTTGTTACTCATAGAATAAATTTTTGCCTTATTGTATATTCTTAATACCATATTGTTTGATATATAACTGATCTGCTCAATACATTATGATATAATATGTCAATGGACACAGTATTTACTTAAATTCACAAGTTTTATACTTTGTAAGTGTAAAGACAGTTTAGAAGTCAAGTATGATTAAAAACTTTGACTTAGGTAAGTAGTAAAAATTGTCCTTGTTTTATTTATTTATTATTTCAACAGTGTAATATATATTGGACCATACAAGATGCTTTTCCAACTGAAAAAATGTATTTTTTAAACTCAAAAATTACTAGAATAAGTAATTCATCAGAATTTCAGAACATCATTCTCACACTGTGTATTATTTAACGCTTCTAATTTTCAAGACCTTCCAAGAATTTTGTATGTTGCTAAATATATATATATTATTAAAAAATAAATAAAATGTGGATTGTAGGATGTTGAATATTATGCAATGTGAGTTTAAAAAGCAATCACTTTAAGATTTGATGTTGAGGCTCTTGATCTGCAGATTTACTAGTATAGTAACTCATTTACTGTTAAATATTATAAAGGGTATTTATATTGGGCAAAAGTTGTAATTATTTCAAAGGTGCACCAAAAATTATGATGAAAAACATTATGAAAAAATGTCATTTCTAATTCCTTTACTAACACAAACAAAATGATCTGTCAGAGCTAAAGAAGGCTGAAATAATTTATTTTGATTTGTAATAGGATTCTTATAAACTTATTTTACATTAACTTTTAAAAAAGTATCTAAGCTTGACTCCACTTTTTTAAATTTCTGCTGCATTTTTTATTATAACCCTTTTTCCTTCAGGAGGCATATTTTCTTTGTAAGAACTAAATTTATCTGATGACATGAGACCATTTTCATGATGTCCTTGCATATTCTTATAAAGAGTGTATAAATAGAGAGATAAACTTCCAAATAATGCAACTTTATAACACTAAATCTCAAGCTATAATGTGAAATCATGTTATGAAATGTTTGATATTTCTGTTAATTATTCAAATTTTGGTACAAGTCGACTTAAATTTTTACAATACACCTGAAGTTCTCTCACTCCATGCCAGTTGAGAACCATTATTTAAAATGTTTATCGCATGCACCGATTGAAGAAAAAAAGTGCTCCTGACCGCAATGTCACCTGTGTCGTCAAGGCTTTGGTTGATAAAGAAGCTTATTTGGAAAACTTACACTAGGATTTTCTCTTCTCCACATTTCAGACAAGACAGTTAATGCCCTTACTTTCTTTAATAATTCAAAAGATTTATTTCATTTTTTTTTTTTTTTTTTTAAATAGATTCTTGAAAGTCTTCCATAATCAGGGGTATAAAATAAAAGATTCGATGGATGAGGTATCAAGTAGATATTGGTTAATAAAAAACAAACTTCTCAATTTTGGCAAAATGGGTACTTAATTAAATAAATAAATATATATATATATATATATAACCATTATATAATAACAAATCATCATTGATTTCGTATTACTAAAATTAAATAATAAATTCAGCTACAATTCATAACACTGACATTATACAAAATAAAGATTGAACCTTTAACTAGTAATACAGAATCAAACACAATATCACTAATTCACTAGCATATTGCGGACGATAAATCCATATAAACACATGAAAAACCACTAAATTTTGATAAAATATCCTATTAAAGACAAAAGTTACAAATAACCTGCTAAATAATGTTGAACCACAAAAAGACGTATCATAGACAAACAATACATTAAATGGATGAATGAAGCCAGAAGCTTATATAGTATTTCACTTTTTCAAGGGTACATAAAATATATATATAAGCAAAAAACATAGTCGATTTCTGTAATGGAATCCAGCAATAAGCTAAAAATTGAATTCCATTATGTACCCTATCGACTATACACCAATAATTATAAAACCACCATGCCAAATAAATTGAATTAAGAAAAATTATTAATCAATGCATTATCCGCATCTATGAGCAACATTAAAAAATGAAACAATTTAAATCAAAGACATACCCAGCGAGAAAACTGCATGACAATATTGACCATAACTCAAAAATTTAATCAATTTTATCACAGCAAAAATCTTATCCAATAACTGGCACAGTCAGAAACGAAGCCCCACGGTTGCCGCTTAATATATTCACCTTCTTGAAATATAACAATTATAATTAATAAATTTAGTCCATATAATAATTATTTTTACTTGCTATTTTAATGATCTTGGTTTAAATTATAACTAAAAATACATTAAGAAGTATTTGTTTAAAATTAAACAATTAATAATTAAGAGACATTATCAAATATCATAGATGATGGCAACAATATTATATTAGAACTAAATAAATAATTATTAAATTACTAAATAAATAATTAATAATTATTGCCATCTAGCGTTACTACATAAAAATTAAGAATGTCTGTATATGAATAAATTCACGTCAAAATCGGTAGTTATATTATATAGTGCTGCCATCTATTGTATATTACCAAATATAACAGTAGAAAAATTGTAGAAAAAATGCTTATTTAAAATATTGCTAATATCTGAACCTATAAAATTACTTTAAGACTGTACAACAGGATCATTCTAAAACAGCACAACTTAATATAAATAATAATCATTTAACATCTTTAATATAATGTGTTATAATTATTTTTTATGTTTTATTATTTATGTAAAATTAAGTAAATTAATAATAATTTCAAATAAGTTACTATAATAATAATTTAAAAGTTTGTTTATATTAATCACTTAATATAATTAATGTTGCTTTGCTGTTTTTTTTTTTTTTTTTTTTGGGGGGGGGGGGGTGGAGGGTGGTATATATCTACAGATAACATTTCTACAAACATATAAATACATATATCATAACCTGTATTAGCGTCCAATCATTACCAAGGGAAATATATTGAGGTAAATCTATAGTAGTGACTTAAATTGAAGTAAATTAATTTAATTTAAATATTTTTATACAGTACTAAGAACAGCAACCTCATAAGGACCAAAATAAACATAGAAACTAGTAAATTCAACATACACTCCCCCCCCCTTTTTTTTTTTGTAATAAATTTATATTAAATCATCATTTGCGTATAAATTATCCAGACAACACCGCACTCCTCCATAATTTAACATCTACCCACCCAGCCAACCTATTTAAAAAAAAATTTTATATTTTGTATTTTTAATTTTTAGTTTTTTGTAATTTTTTATATTTTTTTTTTGATACGCAAAATGTGAATAGTAACATACAAGAAATCTCCCTACTATACATTGTTTAGATCATGTTAATTGTAGATTAAGGAAAATATGAATTTCTTAGGAAAACCATGATTTAATGCATCAAATATTAATTGTTTAATGTTTTTATTCATAAGATGTGATGAACATAAACTTTTGATTCTATATAAATGATTAATAAGTATATTACGGTAAACTGAAATATGTAGACAGGATTTAAAATGAGTAAATGTATTAACTTTGAATTGAAAGCCTTTAGGTTTGTCATAAAGATCAGTAATTTGTTTTGTGCGATTATGATTTTTAGATCTAAAAAGTTAATAGTATTATTTGTTAAAAGGTTTTCTGTCAATTCTAAATTAGTTGGATAATCAACTGGAAATTGAGCAATATTTGATTGTTTAGTTTCAATTAATATAATGTCATCAATATAGCGATACATTAGTATGTTATCGTTACTAAAATTACGTTCATATTGATATAAATGTAAATCAGACATCAAACTGAATGTAGATCTGCCTTGTGGAATTCCTTCTATTTGTAGATAAATAATATTATCTTGTAAGATATTGTATATTATAAAATTAGTTAGTGCAAAAATATTTTATATACATATATGTAGGAGGAATTAATTTATTTTTATATGTTTTAAAATTGTATTAATTATATTATGCAGATATCTCAAGATTTATATTATTAAATAGATCTTTGAAGTCATATGTACGTTTTTTTTTTACACATTTAATGTCTTTAAGATATATGTATAATATATCGCTATACATATTCCGAATAAACCTTATTGAAAAGAGGACAAAATTTATTGGTGATGATTTTGGATTTCCTTTTGTGAGTGGCTGAAATCCGACGGCGAACTTAAAAAATTGAGGGAAAATGCGCAAATTGTTTTGTTTAATTAAAAAAAATCTGAGCCTCAGGTGCATTTGGACTTGTCTTCGTCTATCTGGAATCAAATTTGATGTGCAATAGATTTCCATACCGATTGTGTACATAATCACACTCATACAAACATCTTTCTTTTATTAGTATAAAGATAGAAAACCCAACTGCGATAATCGGCACATGATATTACATCAATTACTTCAAATTGAATGTAAACAAAACAAAAGTACAAATAATTTTCTCTATGTATAATCAAATTATTTCAAAATTTTTGAATCTTACTATTTCCCGTTTTATTTTTTTAATCTATTTTTTAACATTTTATTATAATTGCCGATGAAGTAATAACTTCAATATGTGCTTTTTAATAGAATATCCATTTGTAAGCAGTTTAGAGATTTGTTGAATTCTAGTTTATTCGAGGAAGCATATTCTGTATTACTATAATAGCCTATGACAGCTGAGGAGGAATACAAGCATTTTGATGCTATGTGTATTACAGGGTTCGCACAGACTCCTTAGACTCCTTGGAAACTCCTTAGAAATGAAAACATTCCCAAGTAGTACTTAGAACTACTTAGATAAGCAAACCACTACTTAGAAACTCCTTATATTCTATTGCGGCTTCGGACGCAAGCGATATTGCTGCCTAGGGAAAAAAAAATTGTGAATGAAAAACGCACGGTAAATCCTTTATGCACGTCATTCATCTGAAGCACAACATTGATTGGGTAGGGTAATCTTAATAGCAGGGCTCCCACTAGGTCCGTTTTTCAATTATTAGGTCCGTAAAGTCCGTTTTTCGACACTGTTAGCCGACCTCTTTTTTAAATTTTATCGATGTTTGGCATTTAGCCAAGAATCTATGAAAAATCGCGTTTTTCGCAAATATGTTCCAAAAAAATACCGTCAAATTTCGTCAATCGATCGCGGAAAAAATTCGTAAATTTGGTCAAAGGATCGTGAAAAACGCGAATTTCTCCAACAGATCGCGGAAAAACTCGGATTTCTTAAAAAAGACGCGAATTTCTTAAAAGACAGCGAAAAAACGCTAATTTACTCAAAGGATCACGAAAAAATGCGAATTTCGTTAAAGATCGAGAAAAAAAGCAGATTTCCTCAAAAGATCGCATAAAACGCGAATTATCTCAAAGAATCACAAAAAAATGCAAATTTCCTAAAAAAAATCTCGAAAGACACGCGAATTTCCTCAAAGGACCACGAAAAACACACGGTTTCCATCAAAAGATCGCAAAAAAAACGTTAGTTTCGTCAAACGATCGAAATAAAACGCGAATTCCATTAGATGATCGCGAAAAAGCGCGAATTTCCCCAGAAGATCGCGAAAAAACGCGAATTTTTCCAGAAGATCGCGATTTTTGTCAAAGGATCACGAAAAACACGCAAATTTCGTCAAAGGATCGCGAAAAACACGCAGTTTCCATCAAAAGATCGCGAAAAAAAAGTCAGATTCGTTAAACAATCGAAATAAAACGCGAAATCCATTAAAAGATCGCGAAAAAAATGCGAATTCTCAAAATTTCACCTTCAAAGAAAGCGATTACCGCTGTTCTAAAAGAATAAATTCAAAACTTGTTATCTTTTTTCTTGTATGTTGCATTTAGCATTTTTTTTTTTTTGCCTTTTAAAATTTTCTTTAAGATGTATCATGCATGCGATATACATAAGTGTTTGGGGTTTGACTAATCTCCATTTATATGACCTAGGTGTGATTCTAGTCCGAATTTTTAGAAAATTTAAAAAAACCGGTCACCTATCCGAAAATTCGGACATATGGTGGCCGAAAAAAAAAAAAAATTTGTAAACCGTTTGCAGAAAAATCGCCAATTTAGCCAAAGGATCGCGGGGAAAACGCAAATTTCGTCAAAGAATCCCGAAAAACCCCGCAAAGTTCGTCAAAAGATTGCTAAAAAACCTACAAATTTCATCAAAAGATCGCGAAAAACTTACAAATTTCGTCAAAAGATTGCTAGAAACCCACAAATTTCGTCGAAAGATCGCGAAAAACTCCACAAATTTCATCAAAAGATCGCGAAAACCCAAAAATTTCGCCGAAAGATCGCGGAAAAACGGCAAATTTCGTCAAAACATCGCGAAAAAGCGGCAAATTTCGTCACAAAAGATCGCGAAAAATCGACAAATTTCGTCAAAAGATCGCGAAAAAAACTACAAATTTCGTCAAAAGATCGCGAAAAATGCGAATTTCCTCAAAGAGCCATGGAGAAAATGCATAGCTAGTGTCGGAGTAGAATCTCTCTCTACCCCCCCCCCTCCCCCCTCCTCTTTGATGTAACTTTTCAGAAGATTTGCTGTGAATTTCAGAAATTTTTTTTTTTTACTCAGAATCACCCCTGTGACCTGACCATTGGTCACTGTATAAAAAAAACAGATAGTCAATTTTGTATTTAAACTTACGAAATCAATAAGCAATATATTGTGAATACTGTACAATTTTAGCACTCACAATTAGATTCTAATAGAGTAAAATTTGTTTTTGAAATGTTTTTCTCTCCAAATTGGGCATTAAAAATTGGAGTGTGCATACCACATAACGATGCAGCACATAAAAACATCATCATAAAAAAAAAAAAAAAAAAAGGCAAATCCTTAAAATTTTTTGGACTCCTTGGATTTTTTGGGTACTCCTTGGATTTTTTCTTCCCAACTCTGTATGAACCCTGGTATTAAAATCCATCCCATTGTTTTCGTTTTATCTCGGCGTAAAGAATGTTGTTATATTACCCACAGTCAAAAAGATGTCCTATTTTCTGCGAGCAGTCTGGTAAAAGCCCATGACGCAGATCTTTTTTGTTTTTTCAAGGTGTAAATTGAGAAGCAAAGCTGAAATGCCTGCAAATCTCAATATTTAAAGGCCAGTTACAAAACTGTATAATTTCAGTAAACTGTAACTTTAAAACTTCATTGGAAAATAGTTTTTTACTATTAAATGAAATTGAAAATTTCTTAATTTTCTATTTCCTGCCATTGCTGATCGAAACTCAACCTGAAACCTATTCGAATACGAAAACTTTTAACCCAATCTGAATGCCTGCCGGTCGGATGCTGTTAAAATCGGGTTACCTGACAGATGCAGAATTCTATTACAAGTTACATCCAGTTGTTGTGGTTAAATAGCTGCTGTGTTTATGACCGCTTATTTTACCGCTACTTCTTAGAATCGGCCGACAATCTCTGCTCTCGGAATTATGAATGGAAACGAAGTTGACGACTACGATCATTATTACCCGTATGTTAGAGGAGGTGGAAAAGAGCAGGTGTATAATCTTGTGCATGTCTTTTAGATAAACAGTATTCGCCATGATGTTTTTGCGATTGCTAATTCCCCCCCCCCCCCCTATCTGATATTACCATTCCTTCAGGATCTTTATTTATTTTATTTTTTACGCGGATTTCCGTCGCACGAATTCGTTAATGCGTTGTTTGGTATTATTGAAGTTCAAATTGAAATGTGGACGTGAAATAACCCCCACATTACCCCACAATTTTTTTTGCTTTATCTTGCTTTTAAAAGTAAGTGAGTAAGTAAATATTTAAAGAGTCGTGAGTCTGAAAACCTTTACTACTATTTACGAAAACTATTTACAAATAAACTGCTAGTCGTTGACGAAAGATAAATTAGGAACTTCTTCAAATCTCAACTGTGATGCAGCAATTGAGTCATCGGCAACAAACTTGTTTAAGCAATTTAAAAATTATCAAGGATAAAATATTAAAATTAATCTTTTATTTAAAAAAGTTTTAGTTAAAAAAAAATAAATTGCATAGGACAGGCAGTAGATGCTTTCTTTCTTTTCGGAATTCTTTTGTTAAGTGAAGCGATTTATATCGTAGCATTAAAATACCAGATTTTAAGTATTCTTTCCGTGTTACAAAATGTAAAACTATTTTGTGAAACATGCAATACTTTTTATATAAAACTCACCTGAGTAATATATATTCTATGCAAATGATATCTCTATTTCCTTTTCAGAATTTTTTGCTTTGTCAACCATGCGAATATATCTAACACAATTGTTTTCGTTTAGTAATCATTCCCTTCCCTCTCATGGGTTTATTTTATTCTTCATTGAGACGCGATTTATTGGTTCATTTATTTATTTATTTTGTATGGTTGTATTTGCGAAGTGCTATAAAAAAAAAGGGTGCAAAATTTTATGACATAAGTTGCAAATCCCTGGGAGCAACTTATTCTTCTGGTCGATTTTTTCCGAAAATTCGAAAAATTTAAGTATTTGATTACGAAAACTTTAAAAAACGGTCATCAGTCCGAAAATTCCGACATAAAAAATATCGCGAATTTCGACATGGTCGCCGAAAAAAATAAATTTCGTCAATCGTTCGCAGAAAAAAAATCGCCAATTTCGTCAAAAGATCGCGAAAAAACACAAAATTCGTCAAAGGATCGCGGAAAAACGTGAATTTCGCCTATAACGATCATGCAACTCGAAATTTTATTCAGATGAAATGCACCTATTAAAAATATTATAAATGCATATTTAACCATAACAAAATAGTAAATGCTTATTTTACCATAACAAAAATTTTTATGGGTTATTTAATTGTAGCAAAATTACTAAAGTTAGTTTAATTATTGCAAAATAATTGAAGTTTATTTAAATGTCCTATATTTTTGGTGTGATATATGTTCCTGCTTCTTTGATAGAAGTTCATGGGTTTTCGGCTCCAGTTACATTGCAGCAAAGTGAACAGCCATTTTCATTTCGAGATAGAAGCCGGTTTTAGTTGCTGTGATAGATGGAAATGTCTTTTCGCAGAAATATGTTGCTGGAAACTGAATCATATTTTCATTCCTTCATCTCTCACCCATAAATTTTCTTAAATATACGAATCTATTATTTTTGTTTTATTATTTATAAAACGTAATAAATGCAAATAAATGAACAAGCTTTTCTACAGATCACTGGCGGATCACGGACCAGTCAATTAGCATTTTTGAAAATTTTGTTTATGGCTGTGATGCATTTTTACTTGGATTTCATCTTCTAATGAGGACATACAATTCGTTTGTATCTTCGCTCCCCCCCCTCCCCCCTCATACGCACACACACCTACGCATAACTTATGAACGTAGGCTCCGATTTTGATAATTTTTTTGTAGGAAAAGCAGGACTCGAAATGTACCGGAGCGATCCGGTTCGTGAAATTGTGACAAATATTGTTTCGGATCGTGAAAGTATGGAAAATATTGTTCCGGCTCGTGGAATTATTAAAAAATATTATTCATACATATAGCTTACTATGCTCTCTGTGACCTTTTTTTTTTTTCCCCCTTGAATACATTTTTTTAAATTGGTTTTTCTATGGTTAAATATAAATTTACTATACAGTTAAGTACTGATTATTCGAGTTAATAGGGTCCAATCTCACCTCGGATAAGGAAAAAAAAACGCGTATAAACCGGATTTACACAAATCGTCACCAACTAAGGAGATGAAATACAGTATAACTTCAAAAATCCGGCATCATCGGGACCGAGACTATGCCGGATTTTTGAATGAATATCAAAAATAGTACTATATTCTTAATGGTGCCTTTAGCCATAATTTAATTCATTATTAAGTGTTAATTATGTAAAAAAAAAAAAAAAAAAAAAAAAAAAAAGAGAAAATTAAATATAAAAAAACTTACTTTAATTGATATTTTCTATGTTACAGAAGAAAAAACAATAAAGAGTGAAATTATTTATTCTCGTGTAATTTCGGAAACATCGATGTCAATTTTGTTTCTTTCAATTTTCTTGGCCGTTCATTGACAAGTTTTTCTTGTATTTTATACAAATGAAGAATGTCTATTCCGGAAATACAGTTTTGTTTCTCTAAAGAAGATATTAATTATCCAGTCAAATTTATGCATTTTTCTAGTGATACCTTTTCTTCTGCCGGTTGTTCATCCACGTCTTCTGAACTACTACTACCGTTATCGGCACTTCTATTTAGCACAGCATCAGCGATCTCTCTGTCCGTTAAATTGTTCGTTATTATTGCATTTTCGTCAATGCATGGCCAATAATCTATATCCTTTTTTTCAACACTTAATGCATTTTCAGATGTTGCGTGTTCAGTCTGCTCATAAATGGCGGCCTTTTCACGGGAAATGTGAAAGCCTGAAAATTCTTCCTCATCATCGATGTCGCCGTTTTCGAAAATTTGTGCCATGCATTCGCCAAAGTCTTTGATGTTGGAAAAAAGTCAAATAATCTTTTTTTGCATTTTTACTTTCGACTTGAAGTTTTTAATTCATAAGCAATTGCTATTTTTCTTCTTCCATAGCTTGAAAGTGTAGAAGAAGAAGGAAGGGAAAAGATAGTTTTGATGCCGGAGTTTTGAAGTTGCCGAATTATTTGTGAACAGCGGATTTTTGAAGTCATACTGTATAAATTTTCATTTAATTCAATCATTTTTATGGTACTAGTAACATTTCTTTGATGTGCATTTCCGTTACTTTTAAGGAATACCGGGAATGAAATTGTTTTTATTCGAACTTGTACCTTTTGGAATGGATCATTTTCTCCTGATGGACTGATGGCTTCCATTATTATGAAAGAGCAGTCGTAAAAAGTTAGAACTCTGATTTTCTGGTCAGAATGGAGAAGAAAATTATGCCCCCCCCCACACACACACATTTTGAACAGAAAATCAGAGTTCTCTTTTACGACTGCTCTTTCATCTTCACCTAACACTTCATTTATAATGTCTGTTTCATAATAATGGAGGCTATCAGTCCATCAGAATAAAATAACTCAGTTAAAGCGGAAACTCGGTTAAGCGGGACTCGTGTAATCGGGACTTTATTGCCCCCCCCCCCCCCCCCCCCCCCCCCCACCCACTTCAGAAAAAAAAAAAAAGTCTACAATTTTGAAATAGCTTTCCTGTTCGTGGATTTTTCCTTTTCAGCCCCGAGGAAAGGGCTCTTTTTTTGTGGTGGTCCCATTTCAAATTCATCAGTTACAATTGTATATTTTTCTCGGATTTTCTGTGCTATAACTTTCGTAAAAATTGGTCAGTCGCAGCAGTGCTGCCAGTTTAATTTCCGTGAATTGAAGAAAGTATTTCTGAGAGTGCCAGAGTTCGCACAGACTCCTTAGACTCCTTGGAAACTCCTTAGAAATGAAAACGTTCCCAAGTAGTACTTAGAACTACTTAGATAAGCAAACCACTACTTAGACACTCCTTATATTCTATTGCGGCTTCGGACGCAAGCGATAATTGCTGCCGAGAAAGAAAAAAATTGTGATTGAAAAACGCATGGTAAATTGCACGTCATTCATCTGAAGCACAACGTTGATTGGGTAGGGTAATGTTAATAGCAGGGCTCCCACTAGGTCCGTTTTTCAATTATTAGGTCCGTAAAGTCCGTTTTTGACACTGTTAGCCGACTTTTATTTTAAATTTTATCGATGTTTGGCATTTAGCCAAGAATCTCGGAAAAATCGCGTTTTTCGGAAATATGTTCCAAAAAATACCGTCAATCGATCGCGGAAAAAATTCTTAAATTTTGTCAAAGGATCGTGAAAAAACGCGAATTTCTTAAAAGACAGCGAAAAAACGCGAATTTGCACATAGGATCACGAAAAAACACGAATTCCGTTAAAGATCGAGAAAAAAAGCAGATTTCCTCAAAAGATCGCATAAAACGCAAATTTCCTCAAAAAATCTGGAAAAACACACGGTTTTCATCAAAAGATCGCGAAAACGTTCGTTTCGTCAAACGATCGAAATAAAACGCGAATTCCATTAGAAGATCGCGAAAAACGCGAATTTCCCTAAAAGATCGCGAAAAACACGCGAATTTCCTCTAAGGAACGCGAAAACCACGCGAATTTCATCAAAGAATCGCGAAAACCACGCGAATTTCGTCAAAGGATCGCGAAATACACGCAAATTTCGTCAAAGGATCATGAAAAACACGCGGTTTCCACCAAAAGATCGCGAAAAAAACGTCAGATTCGTTAAACAATCGAAATAAAACGCGAATTCCATTAAAAGATCGCGAAAAAAGCGAATTTTTCCAGAAGGTCTCGAAAAACGAATTTCTCTCAGAAAATCGCGAAAGAAACGCGATTTCCCCCAGAAGATCGCGAAAACAACGCAAATTTCATCATAAGATCGCGAAAAAAATGCGAATTCGTCAAAATTTCACCTTCAAAGAAAGCGATTACCGCTGTTCTAAAAGAATAAATTCAAAACTTGTTATATTTTTTCTTGTATGTTACATTTAGCATTCTTTTTTGCCTTTTAAAATTTTCTTTAAGATGTATCATGTATGTGATATACATAATAAGTGTTTGGGGTTTCACTAATCTCTATTTACATGACCTAGGGGTGATTCTAATCCGAATTTTCCGAAAATGTAAGGCATTCATTTCTGAAAATTTTAAAAAATCGGGCACCAATCCAAAAATTCGGACATATGGTCGCCGAAAAAAAAATATTTGTCCATCGTTTACAGAAAAATCGCCAATTTCGTCAAATCGCGAAAAGACGCAAATTTCGTCAAATAATCGCGAAAATCCCTGACAATTTCGTCAAAAGATCGCGAAAAAATCCAGAAATTTCGTCAAAAGATCGCGAAAAAATCCAGAAATTTCGTCAAAAGATCGCGAAAAAATCCAGAAATTTCGTCAAAAGATCGCGAAAAAATCCAGAAATTTCGTCAAAAGATCGCGAAAAAATCCAGAAATTTCGTCAAAAGATCGCGAAAAAATCCAGAAATTTCGTCAAAAGATCGCGAAAAAAACCCATAAATTTCGTCAAAAGATCGCGAAAACCCAAAATTTTTGTCGAAAGATCGCGAAAAAACGGCAAATTTCGTAAAAAGATCGCGAAAAATCGACAAATTTCGTAAAAAGATCGTGAAAGAAACACAAATTTCGTCAAAAGCTCGCAAAACCCCCCACAAATTTTGTCAAAAGATCACGAAAAAACGCGAATTTCGTCAAAGAATCACGGAGTAAACGCATAGCTTAGTGTCGGGAGTTGATTTCCCCCTCCCCCCCCCTCTCTTGTGTAACTTTACAGAAAATTTGCTGTGAATTTCAGAATTTTTTTTTTTTTTTACTCAGAATCACCCCAGTAGATTGTCGATTTTATATTTAAACTTACGAAATCATTAAGCAATATATTGTGAATACTGTGCAATTTCAGCACTAACAATTAGATTCTGATAGAGTAAAATTTGTTTTTGAAATGTTTTTCTCTCCAAATTGGGTATTAAAAATTGGAGTGTGCATACCACATAACGATGCAGCACAAAACAACATCGACAACCAAAAAAAAAAATGGCAAATCCTTAAAATTTTTTGGAGTCCTTGGATTTTTTGGGTACTCCTTGGATTTTTTCTTCCCAACTCTGTATGAACCCCGGAGTGCATTTATCCATTTTGGGGAGAAAAAAAAAAAAGGCCCATTTAAAGAAACCATTGTTGTAGTGAAGTGATTGCTGCCTTTTGGATTGGGATTATGAAAGACGCCTTGTTAGTCATTCACTATTCATTTGTTGAAAAAAAAAAAGTTGTAATATTTATTGTTTGTATTGATCATGGAAAAGGAAACATCCTTATAATTTAACCATGCTTAAATAGAAAGGTGTGAAAATTATTAGAATAATTGTGAAATTTACAGTAAAATCTTGTTATGTTATTTAAAAAATATTGATACATTTAAAAGTTACTGTGCATGCCCTTGTTTTTTATTAAAGATTCGATACACGACATGCTTTGTATGAATTTTTGGCAATTAATTTGTTTGTATTTCATTGTCATGACGCCAAATTTGGATGAGTTTTTCTATCAGACCATTCTTGTTTTTGCATGCACATCACAAACAATAAAATTTCTGTGATGTTGCATCAGAAATGCAACATCACAAACAAGAATGGTCTGATAAAGACTCATCCAAATTTGGCACCATGACAATGAAATACAAATTAATTGGCAAAAACTCATACAAAGCATGCCAAGACGTGTGTCGAATCTTTAATAAAAAACAAGGGGATGCACACTAACTTTTAAATGTATCAATATTTTTAAAATAATATAACAAGATTGTATTGTAAATTTCACAATTATTCTAATAATTTGCGACTCTCTCATAGCCCAGTACCAGAAAATTCTCCAAGTGTCTGCAACAGATACTTCTGGGGCAGAAAATAATCTGCAGGTGAAATATCTTACAATTGAAGCGTTAATCAAACGATCATTTACTTTTGATGTTATTATGCATTTTATTAATTTTACTAATAATAATCTTAAGTTTTTGTATTAAGTAATAAAGAGCGAAACATAATATAAAGTGAAATAAAGTTTCAATAGAAAAATAATCTGCAAACGAGGGAAAAAAATCTGCGACGCCTGTCTCCCGTCTCGAACTTTCTGCTACCGGGCCTCATAGAAACAAAATTGTAATTGGGAAAATATATAAACATTTTATTAGTAAAATTTAATCAAAACATTTCGTGATGCGAAGTAAATTTGGTAATAGGTACTAACATAAAAACATTACTACACTATCTATGGAATTCGCGTATCATTAAAATAAAAACATCTAAATGTGATTTTTTAAACAGAAAGGCTTAAGAAAACCTTTTAGTAAGCAGTAGTTTCGTGCTCAAAATCAGCGACGTTTTCAAAAGCAGTAACGGTAAAATAAACTATTTTCGGGAGGGGGAAAAAAAAAAGGTAAATAAACATCACAAGATATCAGGCATCATGAAGGCAGGAGAATTAATAAAAATGAACATCTGTAAACGTGATTTATTTTGTTTTTAAATTTATAAAAATATCTTGCGCTTTTACAGATTAATTTTTAAATAATTTATCCATCAAGATTTTATTTCCCATCCATTATCCATGAGTCAATGGAAATTTATAGGTTGCAATGTTTCAGCCTCCCTTCCGTTACCGAGAATTTAAAGCCAGATGCCTCATAAATTTAAAAATAAGATAAAATAAATCACGTTTACAGGTGATCATTTTTATTAAATTATTAAAGCAAGCTTCTCCTTTCATGATGCCCGATATCTTGTAATGTTTATTTATCGGGTTCATATTTCTTTTCCCTTCTCTTTTTTCGAAAATAGTTTATTTTATCATTACTGATCTTGAAATTGTCACCATTTGTACATACGAAACTGGTAAGTCTGTTTATTAAAAAGTTTAAGCTTTTATATGAATAACTTGTAGCACATGTTTTTTATTTTAACATGTTAAACAATTGTTGATAACCAATTAAACAATTTTTTTTTTAAAGCAACGAAGAAACAACACATTGCTTAATTAATTACGATGCTGTGCGAAATTTGAAAGGCATTAATTAGTTTGAGAGGGAATTCAGTAAACGCTTAAAAATCCTAGTTATTAATATGTAATAATAGATTAATGCACTTTGATTTTATTGATTATCCCGATTTTGAGGGGATTCTAGACCTGTCCCGCGCAGTGGATACGTGGTACGCCAAAAGGGCCGATTTTTTTCATAATTCATAAATTCCTTTAAATTGCTTTTAGCACCATGCAATTCATTAGTCTACATCGTTTGGAACTCAATACAGTAAAACCACTAAAGACAGAACCTATCTATGCCGGAATTTTTTTATAATTCTTTCCAAGGCAATACCTTACAAATATGCCTGTCTAAAACGAAATTTTATGAGACTCCTAGCGATTTTTTCACTTTTACTGGACTTTTTTTTGTTACTGTGTAAATAGAAGCTGTTTGTAACGGAAATCTATTTCCTACGATAGAAATACTGTACAATTATACCTGCCAAATTGGAAATTTGTTTATCCCAAGCGATTTCGTTTGTACGTTTTTTTTTTTTTTTTTAAGTAAAATTTGCGCGTAATTGGGAGGCACAGGAGGATAATTCCAATTTGAACATGTTTCGTCTTAGCAGGTAAAATTTTATGGTCACTATTTACCCGTATCTTTTATCGGAAAGGAGACCATGTTAGGCGCTCTTTCCAATTATTCACCCGAGCGGGTGCCTCGTGCACCTCATCTTTGTTCCGGCTCTGATTTAACTTCTATTAAACATATTTCCAAGAACTGCTCCTAAGGTAATTTTCAAACACTGTATTAGGATGTTTGGTAAATAGAATTACGGTGATATTTGTACCGTCTTTAATAATTCTTAGCATTTTAAAATTTGTAATAAATAATTTCGACAAGCAACTTAATTTTAAACCAATTAGATATATAATCGCATATGTAATATTCGAATTCTCCCTTTTTTTAAGATATTACATTAAAGATGGCAAACATAAATTTCATTAACTGCAAGAATGTGGAAACAATCCACATCCGGTATTACATCCGCTTTTGCGGCATGATAAACGTCCTAAGCGGGAACTGCTTTTTATTTTGAGTCAGGCTTTATTTATTTTTCATCTTTGGTGAAAAGTTGAGAATATCAAAAATGATACGTCAGAATAAATCTTCCGTATAATATTTAGATATACCCTCTTCTAAAGTTCTTCTAGAGTTGAAAGTTCTTTTGGAAATTAAACGTACAATTTCTCTAGGGAAAGAATTGTGGTTGACCAGCGAAACATTTTTGGAAGAAATCTAAGTTCGTATGTTTTTTTCTTTTCCTTCTGTTATTCTGTTCGTTTTTCGATACTGCTTTAGTTTTTTTTTTTTTTTTCCCCTCCCCTCCCCTGTTTTCAACACTTTTTAACATGTTTGCAAATTATTCGAGATCTTTGGTTTATTTGTCAGTCATATATTTTTATAAGAATAAAATATAATATTCACTATTGTAAAAATTAGCAAGGATATGTTCTGAAAGAATCCAGGTTCTTAAGAAAAAGAAAACCCTGACATTTTTTTTAAATCTTAAGACAGAAGGACCTTCACAAAATTTCTCATTTTGAAACAAGACCCTCACTTGAATTTTTTTTTTTTTTTTGTCTTAAACAGGGTTCGGCGGTTATATATCATGACATACAGAGTTAGTAAATTTTATGATATTTTCGAAAATATAAAAAAAACTAGGTGGCTCAGTCCCCTACTCGCTAACGCCCGCCAACCCCATTTAATTTTATTACTACAATTGTTGCCAAAAGGCAAGCTACAAATTCAGCCTTTTTTTTTTAGCGCTACGTAAGAGAAATATATATATATATATAGATATCCGATATTTTGATATATACCGTTATTTTCGATATGTATCCGATATTTTCAAAATAGTGAACTTACTACTGATAGGAAATATTTTCAAGCATAATATGGATTAGAAACTAAAATATATTGCACTTAACATGAAAACTTAATAAAACAGTATTCCAATATTCTAAAAATGCATTGTTCTTTTCCTTACTTTTTCACTTAGATTTAAAAAAAAAAAAAAGATCAAGTAAGTATCAAGAAATTTTATGTATTATAAAACAATTATTTTAAATACAAAATATGTAGTTTAATTGGCAATTTTAACATTAAATGTTTTTCTAACGAAACTGTAAATAGCTGATTCTCAAATGAGACTTTTATCTTTCAATGGCTGTTCTGAATTAATTATATCTCGCATAATTATTAGTTCTAAATTTAAAAATAAAAGCTTCAAATATAAAGCTTGGAGAATATATTTCTTTTCTTTGAGTAAAAAGTGTCTGCCTGAGACAAAAGTTCTTTAAATACAGAAAGACGGAGTCAGTAACACATGCAAATTTCATTTACACTTGTTTTGACCGAAAATATCAAATTTATGAAAATATCAAACATCTTGATATTTTGAAAATAAATATCGTATATATATCCATTGATATATATCAATGAACCTTCAGGAAGTACATCTGATATTTATTTTATTATCAAACTTTATATTATTCAATATCAGGTTCGATATTTTTATATATTTCATCTTTATTTTTAAAACATCATTGGCTATATTTTTGATATTGTCAATCTTAACAAGTATACTTTTTTCTAAGAATTTTGGAAAAATGTGAGCTAATCGTACTCGCAATCTCGTTTTCTATTATTAGATTCAAGTATTCAAGTATCGTAATCTAAACACTATTTTCACTATTCACGTTGTAATGTCTATTTTGTAATGAAACATTTTGCGACAGAGGGCGCTGATTTCAGAGTAAAATTTCGTTTTCCGGAACACTATCGCTATTTTTGTGATGAAATCTTGTAATAAAAGATTTTAAATGAAGAAGTCATTGCTATTTGGCTGAATTCTTTCATTGTCTCATTTAGCAGATTTTGGTTATTGTCTGTCTAAACAGTATTACAATTGTAAAAGCTGCATTGTACGAATGGTTCATAACAACTCTTATTTTTATTAACCTTTGGATATAAATAGAGTAAATACATTTTTTTTTTACTAGTTGAATGAATTTCGTATGGTTAAAAAGTTATTACCGGCTTTCACTTAGCAAATATGGTTTATCATTTAGCTATTTAGAGTATAGTGTTTTGTTTGTTCATTTTAGTTGTACATTAATATCATTTAGTTTCCCCCCTCCCCCTTCCTTTCCTTCCACTAAGTTGCTTGAGTTGAAACTTGATTTTAGGTTAAAAGTAAAACGATAAGTTTGCAGCAGTTAAACATTCTGGAAAATAAAAGTACAGTAGAGCGCCGATTATCCGAACAAGTCGGGACCGACCCTAGTTCGGATAAATGGACAGACAGTTTAAGGGATGTTCCTGACTATACTAAAACTTTCACGCTTTATCCAGACTTAGGACTGGCAGCACCAGTTAGTGCTAGCGTGTTTAAAAACTGTTTTTACCCGACTGCCAAGAAATGTTGTGTTTCACGCGTATCTGGGTATGTCGATTTCTTTATAACATCGAAACATCCCAACGGCTGGATGGATGTTAATGAATGAGGTCTCTATCGATTCGTCTTTAACCGTCCGATGATTATAGGCTAGGTTTTGTTTTCATAAATTCAAAATGGCGGTAGATACGAAAAAACATTTCACGCACCCTATTGAGTGGTATATCATTGGAAAGGTCTTTCAAAATGAAGACGATGTTTCATGACTATTTTACAGTTAGAAGCTCCGTTTAAATATTATACAACCTGAAAGTTGTGTAGGTAGGATCTCTAGCTTTACTGCAACTCTAACCATCATAGACATATCTAGAGGCCTCATCAAAACAGTGTTTATAAATAGGAACTAAAAATTAAACACAACTTAAAAGTCATCAATACAAGTAAATAAAAAAAAATAGGGAAGTAATATAAAAAATAGTTTCACATTGATGAGAATTAGTTCGCTTTTTACGCAGTCGGGTTTTTTGGATTTTTTAAATTTAATTTTTACTTGTTTGTTTACATTTCTATCATTTAAAATGCTCTTTTTCTCTTTTTATCATTTTCTAAACTCCAGAGATTATAATTTAAGCAAAAAAGCTTTCGGTTGTTCGGGATGGCCATTTTTTTTTTTTTTTCTTTTTACGATTTCTCTTTCGTCTTGACCTAACCCTTCTTTTATAATGGCTGTTTCATAATGATGAAAGCCACCAGTCTATCAGAAGAAAATGATCTATTCCAAAGATATAAGTTAGATTGAAAAAACTATTTAATACTTTGAGCAGAAAGAAGAGGCCACACCTGCAATTTTCATGACACTTATAGAATCATATAGCTGTCAATTTACGGTTTTGTTACCTCTAATATTTAATACAAATTTTTGCCATATTTAATCGTTGGCAATTGTTAGATTTCGGCGATTGAATTAGGCAAAATTTACTGGTAAGCTTTAGTGGTAATAAAAAAATCTTAGCTATGCAGCAGCGTAATACTGCAGCAATAAATAAATAAACTTCAGCAAAATTGACATTCAACAAACAGAACACCGTCAAGCGCTTTTTCAAATAAACAATTTCATTCGTCGTTTTTCTTAAAAGTAACGGAAATGTAGATCAAAGAGATGTTACTACTCGTAGTACCATAAAAATGAATAAATTGAGTGGGAATTTATATTTCATCTCCTTAGTTGTTGCCGATTTGTGTAAATCCGGTTTATCCGAGCTTTTTGCCTATCCTAGGTGAGCTCCCAGTAGCAGAAACTTTCTCGAAGTGTTTGCGACATATACTTCAGGGGCAAAAAATAATCTGCAGGTGAAAATATTTTTACAACTGAAGCGTTAATTAATCAAACAATCACTTACCTGTAGTGTTTTTAAGCATTTTATAAATTTTTATTAATAATAATCTTAACTTTTTGTATCCAGTAATAAAGAGCTAAACATAATATGAAGCAAAATAAAGGTTCGATGAAAAAGAATCTGCAAAAGAGAAAAGAAAATCTGCGACGCCTGTCTCCCGTTTCGAACTTTCTGTTACTGGGGGTGAGCTTGGTCCATATTAACTCTGATAATCGGTATCGGGACTCTACTGGTTAAGCGATTTCTTGAATGTATCAGAAAGTAGCCAATTCGGACTCTTCGTTTAAACAATCGTGCTTTTTTACTCCGTCCAATTTTACCATTTCTAATTGAGTTCGGCTAACTACTGCGATTAAAAGCAGTATCCCCCTCCTTGGAATTCAGCTAAAGAGATCATTTGTGGTCTTAATGGGACAGATGCCAAACCAAATGTTTCGCCTCATTCTTAAGAAAGACAATGATCGTCTCGTAGATTTGTGGGCGAGTTACAAAGTGAACTTCTTAAAATCTCGGCATTGCTATCTGGCGTAGAAGAAAGGAAAATAATCTACAAGCTAATTTCGCTGGTAAGTCTGATTTTCTACCATGATTTTCTACCTGCAAAAACTTACATCCCACAAATAAAGGGGGAGAGTACGTTTCACTATTATGATTTAAGGAAAATGCACCTGTAGGGGACCACTAATTTTTTTTTAAGTTTAAAGACAAGCCCACAATGCATTTATGAAAAACGACTGAAAGAAAACTGATTGACTAATATCTTTAAATGTTAACTTTCTAACTGTTTAGATTTTTTTTTTCTCCCCTGGCAGTGCAGTTATTTTCTAGAATGTCTTCAAAAGCAGATTTTTTTTTTTTTTTTTTTTTGGCAGATTCTTAACGATTTCATTAAGGGAAGTTTTTTTTTTAAAAACATTGTTTCTTTAAATGTTGTTTTATTTTGAATTAAACTGCTGTTTATATACTCTATTACATTGTCAATAATTTGTCAGATAAGCCGAAAACTTAAATTCATGCATCAGAAATTTACTGTGCCCACTAAGGAGCACACAGAAAGGTAGCATTTTTTATTTTTCATTTTTTCCGAAGAATAATATTTTGAAACTTTGAATGTTTATCCTGATACACGAAGGTTAGGACTAGGCAAAAAATATTTATATATCCATTGAAATTCACTAACACTTTGAGCTATATCATTGCAATTATGTAATATAAATTATACTTTCAGTTATTTTCAAAAGGTTTCAGTTCTTCATTTTGTAAAAAAAAAAAAAAAAAAAAAACCAGAACGTTACTTTTGGAATTTTCGACCATTGCTTTATGTTATTTTTAAGGGCTCAAATCCAAAAGGGCAACTTTATGACATGAGTTTTAATTTATTTTTGTTCGGAAATGCATGAAACTAGCAGTTGTTGTTCACAAACTATATAATCAAGCTGCTTTCACCCGCCCGAACGCAATAGATCTTTCTGAAAATAGTGTCAAAGTGGGCATTTTGAACCGAATTTCCGCGCGAAAGGAGAAAAACCACTCAAAAAAAGGATGAAAAACGTGTTTGTCACGTGATTAAAATCGCTTATAACTCTATAGGTAATTTATTGATTTAAAAAAAAATGGAAAACACAGTTCGATTCCAAATCGCTTCGATAGTCAGGCTTTCCAATTTTATATCGTTCCGTTAAAAAATGAATTTGTAAATGCGTCAAAACGTTTTGCACTTGTGGAGCAGAGCAGTTGAGAATAGCTTAAAATTGTCTTACACAGGGTGTTTTGACATTTTTTTTCCTCATATTAATATTCTGCATTTTAAAGATATTGGGCCCTGGCTGCAGCAGTTCCAAAATCCTTCCCCTCCCTGTATTTTGTTCCGTTGGCGCCTCTCAAGTCCAGTAAGAGTGGTTTTGCTTATCCCTGCCAAACAGGCCGCCAAATGGTGTCGCGTTCCGTCGATCCTTTCGCCAACATCTCTGACCTGATCACGTGCTCTCGTCCCGCATCCCTGGGAAGCGGGAGTGCGGTAAGCAAGGTTCTCTCGTCACACGGCAAACAAATCAATGGATGATGATGCTCTCTCGAAAAAAGGCAATGGACTCCTGCAATACTTTTACTACTTATACTACGACTACGCGCGCTCTCCATGCAATCAGTGCGCTGGAGTAAGATGCGTACTAGCGAGTGTTTGTGGCTCTCTCTTTCGACCGCGTACGCAGTTTTTTTAATTATTATTTTGAGCAGATGCAATTTCGTAAATATTTTCCAGATAACATCTATTTTACAGATTTTGTTTTGCATCAGTTCTGCACAGAAATGGAGAGAAACTGTTATTTTAAGGTGCAGCACCACTTTGACTGGTCCAAAATTTGCTTCCTTCCCCCCCCCCGTTCTTGTCGTTTAATCCGCAAGCTACGTCGTCAATACTTTTGTGCATTGTGATCAAACTTCAGGAATTACTCTTTATACATATAAAAATAAGTAAATTTAAAAAAATGAATAAAATAAATCATTTTTATTAGTTAGAAATCGATATCGAAGATTAAAGGGCAATTTTGGAGCTATAGAAGTATAGCGCACTACAGCAAGTAAACTGTAACGAAAGCTTTAGGCACGTTTTTAACACTTTCCAAAAAAGTTGAAAAGTGTTTGACTTCGGTTTGACTGGCCGTCTGTCCTCGCTCTAACTCCCATAAATATACTCGGATCGTTCCGAAATTTTTGGATATTAGTAAGCTCTACCATAGCACGAACCCTATTTCAAATGAAGTTTGTAGCATGTTTAGTTCATTTACAGGGACAATCAAAAGTTTTCCGTTACATACGGCCTATGGGAAAAAATCGTTTAAAATGATTTTTAATGTTGTTACATGCTTTCAAATATAATAAAATCGATATGCATTTATCAAGTGCACTAAAATATGCATTCTGTAGAATATGCGGTGCTAAGAAGAGTTATTTTTAATTTACAGGGCCACACAAAAGAATTCCGTTTCATAATGATATAGGAGTGGAGAGAGTTTTTTCCGGATTATGTTAAATTATTTCATGTATAATAAAATTGATATACTTAGCTGAGGTTTACTATAACTTATTTCATGTATAATACGAAGTGCATAGGATTTACAGGACACACAAAAGATTTCAGATACTGTATTGTATCCGAATTACTGTACATTAGTGGTGATTGCTGGAAATGCATTTTTAATTATGATATGCGCTTTTATGTTTCACTATATTTATGCATACTATATAAATGCTATAATTCATATACAGGGTTACACAAAAGATTTCGTAATGGTTACTGGGTATGCTTGCAAATTGCTTAAAGGTGGGTTTTAAATGAGTTGTGCATTTTTACGCTGAGCTGAATTTAGTTTACTAAAAAATGTTTGTAGAACATAGATAAAATGATATACAGGGTCACGCAAAGAATTGGATACATGGCCGTCTATAAATGATAATTTCTGGGAGTGTGATTCCAGTAGTTTTATAAGAGTGTTTTAGTTTGAATTAAATTTTAGCTAAATAGTGGCGTATAATAAAGGTACTAGGTAAACTACAAGGTTGTACAAAAATATTCAAGTGTATTTCTACCTATTAGTATAAATTGCTGTAAGAGAAAATTCAGCATTCTGTTATGCATTTTCTTGCTAAACTAAATGTTCCCATTATATGGTATACATATCAACTAACAAATCAAATACAGGGCTGTTCAAAAGAATTGGAATACATATTTGAATTTGGCTGTGGACGGTAACTGCTGAAATCCGTTTTTAAATGTTTTATGCGTTTTCTAAAATGTTTATTTAGTTATCTTATTTCCCTAAATAATGAAGTTTAAAACATTAAGGAAGTGCTGGAAAGGCTTTCATAATCTATCCTTAACGCTTGATTTTTCCTTTCTTGTTGGGTGATAATTTCTGGAAATATAATTTCAGTAGTTTTAAGAGTGTTTTACTTTGAATTAAACTTTAGCTAAATAGTGGCGTGTAATAAAGGTACTAGGTAAACTACAGGCTTGTACAAAAGTATACAAGTATGCTTCCATCTACTAGTATACATTGCTGAACGAGAAATTTCAGCCTGTTATGTGTTTTCTTGCTAAACTGAATTTCCCCATTATTCTATAGCATATATTTCAACCTACAGATCCAATACAGGGCTGTTCAAAAGAATTTGAATACATATTTGCTACGAACGGTAACTGCTGAAATCAGTTTTCAAATGTTTTATGCGGTTTCTAAAATGGTTACTTAGTTCTCTTATATACCTTATTTTTTAAATAACGAAGTTTTGTTAAAGCATTTAGGAAGTGTTGGAAAGTGTTTCTTAAAGCATGGATTTTCTTACTTGTTTTATTTTCCTTTTTTTTTTTTTTTTTTTTTTTAGAATGTTATTTTCAACATCCATGTAGATACTCTAGCTCCGCCAATTTTCAATCAACTTGATCTTTTTCAAAAATACGCGTCATATACTTTTCTGAATGCTGGACAGATTTTGTTCTGTTTCTACCCGAAACGATGCAGGAACTGACTATTGAATATTGTTCCAGCACTGAAACAGCTATATATTTCAGTAACTTTTGGACTAATAAAACTATTTTTTCCTCATTGTTCTTGGGGTCAAATTTACAATGAGTTCTCCTGTCTGCAGCTTGACCTTTCTTTCTTCTCCCCCCCCCCCCCTTCCCGAACCGCTCTTTTCAATCACCTGTCAAACCTCTACTTTTTAATATGCCAATTACAAAATATTTACAGTTTTCTACTTTTATATATGTATAATAATGTAATGTTAATGAATTTTTATTTTTGGGGAAAATCTATTTTTTTATTATATCGAATCGTTGGTATTTTCCATTTGAAAAAATATATACTATAAAATATGCTTAAAATACTGAATTTAAATTTCCCCCACCCCCTCTATGTTCAGTGTCCTACATGAAAACATTACTAGAACAATGTAATCTGTAAGGTAATTAAACGCTACTTCTCTCATTACAAATGGAAGTTTATATACAAAATTTCATTAATGGTACCCAATAACGGAAGTGGCAAAGCTGATAATTTAATGTGATATAGTATCCTTGGGAAAAAAGCATTTCTTTTTTTTTTTAACCATACACGCAATTTTTCATATAATCAAGATATTGCTCTACCTCCAATAATTAACCTAATAATTTAAACTGATTTTATAAATTAGTAGTTTAATTCTTTTTGTAAAATATTAACAAGAATTGTTATGGCAATTCCTTTAAAACAATCTAAATAAATGTATTGGAAACCTAACTGTAAATAGAAAGGTTTTTTAAGCTGCAAATTTTTTATATAAAAAGAGAAATGGTTGAGAAAATAACGTTAAAAATTATCTGGCTTGTAAATGTGATCGAGCAAAGTATATTATATGAAAAGTAAATTCTACTTTTTATTAATAATGGATCAAATAAATTTTATATTACATTTTCTTTGATGGTACTTAAAAGTATAGTCGGCGCATTAAGGGTTAAGGTTTACAGAGCATCAAGAAGATAATGCATTATATAAATTACGTCTCAATTAAGAACGTTTTCTTTAACACTGATTGGTTCGTTTTTAATCATTTATATCTGGCTTAAAAAAGGGTGCTTCTAAGTTTTTGGGAAGGGGAACTTAAATATGCAGTAAAAATACGCCGTTAGAAGTGAACTTTTAAATGTTAGGCTCAATTACCACCCACCTCCCCAAATTATCTTCAGTCATTTAAGGTGTTACATTTTTTCCCCTCAAAAATTGCATTTTTAAACTTGATCGACCCTGTCTACTTAGAGCGGTAATTCCGTCGTTTAAGTAATATCTAAATTTCTATGTTTTTAAAGCATCTTTCTGCCTCTGTAACTTCGAACAACTTCCCTGCCTTTAGCAATAAGTTCTTGTTAAAACATCTAAATTGAACGGATTAAAACTTGAAAATTTTACTTTACAAATTAAACTTATTTTAAAACGCAAATTTAAGGACTTTCAGATGTAAAATAGTTCATTGTTAAAACAGTCATTTGAAGCTTACAACTCTCACGACACGAATCGAACTTTTAAACAGTGTGTAAGCTGAGAGTGTAAACTGTAATTTATCCATAAAATATACAGATTACTTATTTTAAAATAAATAACTAAGGAGTTAAATGAACACCTAATTCTTACAAAACAATTGAGCATCTGTCAGAAATGACTGTTAACGCTGCGTATCTTTTATCGTCAATTTTTGAAACCTACTTCTATTTCTTCGCCAATAGGGTTACATTTGACGATGGAAATCCTGTATATTATTCCCCTGCCCCCCTTAAACTGCTTTCCTAGTGATATTTAGCAACTAATTGTTTGCACACATTATATCTGAATATGAATAATACTTTATGTATTTTTTCCAAAAATTTTTGTGGGTTCGCGTTCAAAGACCTTTTATGACTCAATGTGAATTTAGTGATTCAACAGTAGAGTTGAGCACTTTCTTGGAATACAGGGTTCGTGGTTAAGTAAACAATTCCACTGAATGTTGGATGAAACTTATAAGATTTATTTATTTCTTTTTTTAGTTTTGTGGTGGTAGTGGGGGGGGGGGGGGGGGGGGTAAATTTCTTTTTATAACGTAAGTGTAAAATAAAAATTATCAATTATCGGGAATAAAAAAGTTTATTATTTTCTAAGAAAATATACCTGCAAGAAAAGCTTTTACATGTGAAAATCAATTTCTCCAATTTTTCAAAAAATTTTTACCATGTTTCTGGAAATTTTACATCTCTAATTAGGATTTGGTTTTACCTTACAAATAAGCTATTTAAAATACTTTTTTTTTTCTTCTTTTACCCAAGAGTTTTTTAAAGCATGTGAAGTGCAAATCTGATAGTTGAAAATCTCTGTATTTATCTGTGATTCTTATGGCATTGCAAGACTTTACTGTTTCTGCTTAGTATAAATGTTATTTTATTAAGACCTTGATATCGAATACTGTTATGAATGACTGGAAAGTACAGCTTCTTCAGTTTTTGAAATGGCAAATCTGCTTTGTGATTGATTTTGAGATTTGACAAAGTATGCTTATGCCATTCCACCGGCACTTCCATAAGTCATTAGAAAGGACTCGGAGCTATTCCAGAATTCATTCATTGGTTTATTATTTTGTTTTTGTTTTTTTCGTTGGAGCAGTCAGTTTTTTTTTTGTTGTTGTTGTTGTTTTGTTTGCTTACGTTATTCGTTTTCTCCCTTATATATTAATCTTACTACACACCACGATTTTTTATTTCCGTACGAAAACAATGTGTTTTAATTTATGATCTACATCGTATGAGGGAAAGTAAATATTTTAATATATATTTTTTTATTTTTGCTTTCTACTATGCATTATCACCAGGACACCTATTAAGTACTTCGGACGGTACTTTTCCTGGGACACCCTCTCCCCTCCAAACATTACTACACTGTTTCAAAAAAAAAAAAAGCGAAATTACAGGAAATGTACTGGTAATCCATCTTGAGATATGTGAAATTACAGATTCTTTTGTTAAATAACAGAAATTATTCGGTAATATTCCAGTAGTCTCTGTAAATTTATTTATTTTTAATAATAATTAACAATTTAATTCATTTTTCGAAATTATTGAATTTTATGGAGAATAATTCTAATTTTCCGAGCGGATTTTAATTATTCTACATTTAATTTTTACAAGATTTATTTTTAGCCGGCCCACGGTTTGATCACGAGTCCTCCGGGTTGGATACGAACATCTTATTTAAAAGTAAAGTCATAAAATTGAACTATTGATGTTATTTAGAATCGAAATGAGTTTACCATTTTTTGATAAATAAATTACATATCGAGTTATAAGCAATTTGGGTCTCGTGACGACCAGTTTTCCTCCTTTCTCGTCGTGTTGTGTGCGGAAATTCGGTTCAGAACGTCCACTTTGACAGTATTGTCTGAAAGATCTTCTGCCTTTACCAAAAAATGGAAGTCTCTCGATTATGTAACATAGTCTTTGAATAAGTACGCCTGCCAATTTCACGCGTTTCCTTAAAAAATGTGTCAGAAAGTAGCTACTTTAGATTTAAGCCTTAAAAATTCCTTTAAAAGTCTAGTAATATTCAATTTCTTCATATTAAATTTAAAGTGTTATTATATATAATATATATATACATATGTATTTACGACTTCTGAAAACTTTGACGTTTCATAAAATGGTTGCAAAGATCGAGTAAAAAGTGTTAAAACTTTTCAATTAAGGTTAAATTAAAGATGCTTCCTCTCACCCCCCCCCCCTTTTTTTTGGGGGGGGGGTGGTCCGAGCCTGACGCTTTGAAAACCGAGACCGAAAAATTTTGTCGACAGAGCCCAGGTCCGATACTAAAAAGTATGTTGTAGAAAATTGTTAATAACATTTAAAAAATGTTTCAAGATTAATTTTCATGTGCCTGTTTTTTTTTTTCTTTTTTAAAATTAGCACATTTGTTATTTACTGCCCACCACTGCTAGAAGTGTACAAACCTCACGATTTTTATTCTTTTAAAATGTCATTGTACAACTATAGCAGGAAGCATGAGTTCTGTTTTCCAGTCTAGAAAAGTTTTCGAACATAAAGCTTATGATGAAGAAGATATTTCCCGTCCTTTTTTAATATATATATATATATATTACTTGGGTTGACCGCGAAAAACTTCAGAATATTTCTATAAAATTTCAATTTTCTTTTTAATGATTTTTAAAGTATTGCAAAACATTTTAGAAGACTTTCTGAAAACAGTCTTGTTTCCGAAATAGCAACTTTTTTACCTCTTTATCTAATTTCTAAATAAAGTTTTTCCTTTTAGTCTGAGGACCGGAAAATCAACCCTAGTAAAATGTATAGAAATGCATTCATTCTTTATGTGATAATTTTGAAACACAAAAACCGCCGAAACTTAAATTTCGCATCAAAATCTTCAGAACTGAAATAGTTTTCATTTAATATGAAAATTTGATTTTTTGATGCGCACATTTTTAACCACCAGGGTTGACACTTTTCGCAAGATTAGCATTCAAAACGAATAATTAAACGCTCTAAGTTATTGACTAGTACATTCGACACATGTTAACGAAGGTTTAAATGTCCATTCATAAGCTTATTCATGTCGGTTTAGGTAGCAGTGGTTAGATACATAATGGTGTATAACAAATCTGACTTTCAAATTGCATTTTATCAAAAATTGTGGTTAATTCTAAAACACTATTGTAATATCATTGTAAATGGCATTTTTAACTAATGTATATATAATTTTTTGATAGTTCTTTCTTCCTTCCAAGTCTTGTACCAATAGTCTGTGTATCATCGTGAGATTGTTTCTTCTTTATGTTTGGGAAAATACCATCGTCCTAACTATATCTCGTTTGTGCGCTCGAAATAAGAAGTTGGCTGCAATAATGTTTGCCATCAAACATTTTTTTCGCGAACAAAAAAGCCTGATCCTAAGGAACAGTAAATCGATTTCTATTTTGTGACGGGAAGAAAATAACCAACCCCCTAGCCTTTATACCTTGGAAACAAATCTAGAAAAAAGAGAGTATTCCGTTTTCACTTCTCTACTTATTATACAGCTCCCATTTCGTTCTCTCTGTTCCAACATTTTGTTTATATTCACCAACCGCGTAAATGTAAACAAAGTTTATTCCCTAAGGCCATTTTTTGGGGTCAGTTCTGGGATCTTGCCAGCGCATTTGGCCAGCGCCTATCTTATCTTTTAATTCCTTCTCAAACCTGCAGTTTTATTTATTTTTTTTTTTATTTTTCTTTCTTCCCCTACGCACGTACCACTTTTTTTAGTTCAATGTACAGTGAAAACAAGTTATTGTGAATAATTGCATGGGACAACACGCTCAATACATACGTTTGTTTGTTAATATATATTTTGATCATTGTTGAATTAAGAGCAAGGGTCACTGTTTTTATTTATTTATTTATTTTTTTTTTTACCCGGGTTCCTAATTTCAGTAAAATAAAATTTTGTAACGAAAGGTCGAATCTAAACCAAGAAGCATTTATCTAATTTCCCTTTTTGATGAGCTGGTTTTGTTTGTAAAGAAAATGGATTGATAGCATTGATTTTTCGATTACTCGATATTTTTTCTCTAAAATATTTTGATTGTTTTAGTCGGGGTGGGGTGTAAGTGATTTTAAACAAATGATAAAAATCAGTGATTAAAATCACGATTTGAATCACATGATTTTTTTTTTTTTTTAATCATTGATTCTAATTTTTTAAAAATCAATTTTGTGTATTGTTTGAACATTTTTCGTATATTTTTTTCTAAGGTTTATTAAATTCAAATATAAATAGGAAAGTAAGAAGACTGTGTTATTACATATTTCAGATCTCACTCACATAATTCAACATTTCTACTTCCTATATAAATCATTTGCTTTTATCTTGGAAAATCTTCTATTGTCAAAATTTGGAGCCTATTTAGGACCCCTTCGCAAAAATCCATTTAATAATACAAGCGCCTTCACAAAATTCCTTTCAATGAAACAGGACCCTTCACAAAATTCCTTTCAACAAAACAGGCCCCTTTACAAAATTCCATTCCATAAAAACATACTTTTCATTGATTATTTTTATTAAAATATTTAATACTTAAACAAAATAAGCTCACCAGAAAGAAAAACTTTAGCTGACGGATTTAAAGAAGTTATTATTAATAAACGTTTGTTTCGAATATGAGAAACTGTACTTCATATTTCGTGACAAAATGTTATTTTTCACAATAAAAATAATAAATTTCACAAAAATAACTTTTGTTTTTCACAAAACGGTTCCAAGAAAAAAAAAAAAAAAAAAAAAAAAAACCTGTATCAACCCCTCATATATTAACTCTGTGTATTATATTACTCTTATCTTGCCACCGTGGTAGTATACTTACCATTACCTTGTAAACTATTATTGATTAACAATACAATCCTATTTCTAGTTTATACTAGTTTATTTAAAACTTAATGATAACAAAATAATAGTTTATAACTAAATATATATATAACTATTTAAAACTAAATAATAGTTCATCTACGTATCCATCGTTTATATGGAGTTCCTTTACCTGCGGATTATTCTGTTGGGCTGTCTACATGGCAGACCAGATGTTATTATCAATAAGGCTATCTGAGCGAAATAGGCTGGCTGGTTGTCCGCCCAGCTAGCTTAAACGGTAAAGCATTGGCCTTGTAAGCCGCGGATCTGGGTTCGATTCCCAGCCTCGGCATTTTTTCGCTCAGTTGGAAATATTCAATTCGTATAAAACTTAATAGTTTGAGCAATTTACATATGACTCCCACTTCAGCCATGGTAGGTGCATGGAACATCCACATAACAACAGCAAGCACATTTAGAGGAATTTTGTTTGATAAAAAATGTCTAGAATCTTTAAATTCCTTGGAGTGGTATAAAGAAGCAACAAAACTGCAGGGATATAGAGGAGAGGATGATATCCACTTTTGGACTTGTACAGAGTAAATTGCGAAACCAATTAGGTGTATGAAAGGAAGCTAAATTAGTCTTTATATTTTAGTCTTTATATTTAAATCTTTAAATAAAACAAATTAAATGAATGTTTAAATATTCTGATGGTGTGGATAATTAATCATATATTGCAGATTAAAATAATTATTTTCATTTTTGATTTTTAGTTTGAAGTCACTTTGTTATTGGTTGTTTTATCTTTTGTTTAACTTTTTGCCGTTAAATTATTAAAAATTATTTTACTGACATTAATTAGCAATGTTTATTTCCAATGTATGCCATAATTAACAATAGTATAGAATAGTGATGCAACGAATAATGGTTTGGCCGAATAATCGAATACCAATTGATCGACTTCGTTATGGCCGAATATTCGGCTTGTTCGGCTGCCGAATAATGAACTCATTTTTGTCTAAAAACAAAATATATTATGCACTATATGTACAATCCTTGCTATTTCACAATTGAAGTCTATTATTTTCTTTAAAAAAATTATTTTTGTGCAATTTTAATTATTTAAAGCATTATTTTATTCTTAAAAAATATTTGGCTATGTTCAGCATAAAAGTACATCAAAAATATACCCCCCCCCCCCCCCCCCGAAAAAAAAAAAAAAAAAAAAAAAAGCTAAAGTTCCTGATCAGTTACTGTCTATAGTTATATTTTAGTAAACATTATGTATGTTGTTGTTACATTTTAAAATAATGACAATTTTAAGTACTAGAAAACAAATTTCAACTTTCAGAAGAAAGAAAATAAAAAGTGAGAAATCTTAAGAAAAAATACTGATAGACTGGAATATCCTCTAAAATGGTGGAAAGAAACAAGTGTAGACTTTATAAAGCTCAAAATTAACAAAATACTTTTTTTTTCTTTTTTTGACTATGAAAGCAGACAGCCAAGGACTTTTAAGAAGTGTTTCGTGAATGTTTCCAGATTTAGAGGAAGGAAATATCTGTAAGGGGAAAAAAAAATATTGACTATGTAGTATCTTAGGTACTATATTGTTATAATTGATATTATATATGTTGTTGCTGACACTTTAAAATAATCGCAAAATTTTAAAAGTACTAGACAACACAAATTTCAAGTTTCAGATAAAAGAAAATACTGATGTAAAACATATACATACCAATAAAAAAAAATTTAGTACTTGCGATTCTTTTATTATTTAATAAGAATTAGCAGTAACACTTAAAACTAGTATGTTGTGGCCATCACAAAACTTTCTTCTATATAAATCACGTCAATTAAATCATTTAAATAGTACAAGAAATTACATGAATTTAGCACCAATTCATATCAAAGTATATCTGAATTTGAAGTTTGATGAAAATTCGTGCATTAGTTCTTAAGATAGAGCTACAGCGGGAATTCTGAAAAATGTAGCATAGCAGCGCCACCTGTTGAACGATTTACACTAAAAATAAACAGCACTAAATGATATCAAGGTATACCTGAATCTGAAGTTTGTTGAAAATCTAAGCGTTAGTTCTTGAGATAAAGCTATTGCGGAAATCGCAAAAAATACAGCATAGCAGCGCCACCTGTTGAGCGATTTACACCAAAAATTAAACAGCACTAATTTACACGTCAATTCATGTCAAGGACTAACTAAATCTGAAGTTTGATGAAAATCCGTGCAATAGTTCTTGAGATACAGTTCTTGCGAAAATCGTGAAAATGCAGCACAGCAGCGCCACCTGTTGGGCGATTTACACCAAAAATTAAACAGCACTAACTTATATCAAGGACTAACGAAATCTGAAGTTTGATGAAAATTCGTGCATTTTTTCTTGAGTTAGAGCTATTGCGATAATCATGAATAATGCAGCATAGCAGCGCCACCTGTTGGGCGATTTTCACAAAAAAGTAATCAGCACCAAACTATATCCTGGACTAACTGAATCTGAAGTTTTATGAAAATCCGTGCAGTAGTTCTTGAGATATAGCTATTGCAGAAATCGTGAAAAATGCCGCATAGCAGCGCCACCTGTTGGGCGATTTTCACCAAAAACTAATCAGGTCTAGTTTATATCAAGGTTTAACTAAATAATAAGTTTTGTGAAATTCTGTGCATTAGTTCTTGAGATAGAGCGCCCACAAAATTTTTGTCACATACAGACTCACAGACGGAGTGACAGACAGACTCACAGACAGACATTTTCTAAAAACCATCAAATCGTGTTCTGGGCATTCTAAAACGTGTAAATCCGTCGAAAACCGAGAGTCGAAAATTTTCACGAATCCAATACTTTCTTCTTGTAAAGATAGAAGAAAGTAAAAATTACTTAAATTATATTTAACTTTTAAGGGCATTTTACTCAAAAAAGAAAAACCTAGTTATTGCAGCATATACGACTTAAATATTTATATTATTTATAGGTCTAATTAAAGATATCATTGAAAGAAAGATTTTTTTTTACATAAAAGAGATAAATATTAAATTTCCCATTAGGCTTTAAAAAAAAAAAAAAGAATTTTCTTGTATTGCTCTATTAGGAAAATTTTGAATAGATTAACTTTAAATTTAATAGATTGCATTAGCTTATTACAGATACTTTTTGTACTTGTTGATACAGCGTAAAACTTTTAACATGATTGATAAATTACTGTCTTATATAAAAACGAATAGATAAAATCTATTCAGGGTATGAAAGTTAAGGGGGAGAAAATGTGTTAATTTCAAATAGAATTTTCATTATACATGATGAAAATAAATTGTCAAATTAAAAAGTTTTATTGTGTAAATATAAAAACATTTCTCACAGTAGGTATTATTCGGCCTTCGCCAAATAATGGACTTGATATTCGGCCGGCCGAATATCGTTGCATCTCTAGTATAGAATATAACTTTAAATCTAGCGTTTACATAGTTGTTTATATCACACACAATTTAAAAAGAAAATCATTATTAAAATCGAAAAAAATCAGATTTAAATAAATAAATAAAAATTATTATTTTAAAGCATGTTTTTTGTACACCCTGATTTTAATAGTTTACAATCTATATTTAGTTCCTGTACTCGAGAGAACTTTTTTGTCTCGGTCGACTTCTGATGAGTTTCTTTTGAAAGTATCTTCCCATCTAATTTTGATTTATACAAAAAAAAAAAAAAAAAAAAGAAAGAAAACTGCTTCTACAGCAATAAATGATAACGTTTGTATAACATGTAAGGGATACAAAGACATTCGCAAACTAGTGTTAAACCAATGCAAGCGTTCTTTTGAAATTATTCGTTTGCATTTCAATAGTTTTAAATAATTTTTTTTTTTTTTTTTTCAAATCATAAACGGGTATTTTCGTAATTTTTTTTTTTTTTAATATTTTGATTGCAGTTTTTGCTTGCATGGTAGTTTTTCTTTCTGGGGGCACTTCGGAACAGCTTTCAAAACCAAGTGTCATTGGGGGGGGGGGGGGGGAGATCTGAAAC
The DNA here is from genome assembly GCA_963932465.1 of Maratus speciosus. Classification (NCBI taxonomy): domain Eukaryota; kingdom Metazoa; phylum Arthropoda; class Arachnida; order Araneae; family Salticidae; genus Maratus; species Maratus speciosus. The sequence continues at coordinate 469,105,956 of OZ010798.1, forward strand.
AAAACATATGTCTCTGCTTACGTAGTCTTGGATTATGAGACTGATCACGCTTCCAAATAAATGCCTTGGATAATCAGAGTTTTACTATGTTCGACGATTATTGTAGTTGAATCAGAACTTTAAAATCCTTGAAATTACTGATGACAAACCAAGGAAATGCTCTGTATATTGTAAATTATATGCCTTGCAAGATCAAGCTATCAGAATCAACTACAGTGTTAATGAATATGTGCTGATATTAAATAGCCAGTGTGTTATAGAAGGGTTTTTTCATCGATTTTTTAAGTCATTCTGGCTGTTCCTTAGTTCGGTGCAAAAAATAAGGATAAATTGTGACGGGGATGTGATGAGGGTTGTGAATAAGGAAAATCCTAAATACTACAAAAATACTGTGCTTTTATAATGCATGTCCATATTTATATTTTTTACTTAACGCGTAAAAAAATGTGTAGTAGTCATTGAAAATAATATAAGCTTAACAATAGATTTTTGAATGCATAATGGAAGGTGCCAGATTTTTTAAAAATATTTCTATGTTTAACAAGTATTTTTTCAAATTTAAAATTAAGGCGGCGAGTAAAATAACAGTAAAAAAATCAATTTATACATTTGACATGTTATTGTATGTTTATGTATAATATTTATGTGTTGTGATAATTTTGTGTCAGGATTATAAACATGACTGTATATGCGAGTACCCACCCCTCTCCTATCTTTTTATGTTCCCCCCTCCTCCCAAAATGTGAGAATTGTCACTGGTTGTGTTCACTTTACATCCAAAATTTCAAAAAGTGAAGAAAATTATTTTGGAATGTGATGTCAATAGATAACAACAGTAGGCCCTAGTGCAACGATTTAGTGTTGCACAGGGTGTTCGTTTCTTGTTAAAATTTAAGAATAAATTGTTACTTAGTGTTATTTTCACGTTCGTTCTTAAAATACCAATTAACGTATTATTGTTAACACAAACTACAATTATCACTTCATTAATATGCTTTACCACTCACCATTTCGTAAAATTCTATCACTTTGACCTTGATCGTGTGTCGTTCGCCCCGAAGGTCACACAAAAATTCTCTTTCCTTATTCCTCTCCCCCCTCTCTCCCCTGTGCGGAATGAATTCCATATCCTTAATCCTGCTGCGCAGCTGGAAGGGGGCGGAAACGTTCAGTTTCACCAGATGGCCAACTTCATCCAGATTGGCGGATCTGAAATTGATTGACGGGACATTTCTGCTTTCCCATTCGTCGGATCCGTGGTAGGCATCTCCCTGCATTTGCTAATTGCCTCTGAATTCTCGGAAGCTGGGCGTGAGGAATGCCAGGGGCCACATTCCGTAGTGTTTTTTAGCGGACAAAGCTCGTTTGGATTGCTGATGCTCGCGGGCTGTTTTTTTTTTTTTTAAACCCTCAACATTGCTTCCAGTGAACTTATTTAATTTAAATACTTAGTTAATAACTGTTGTTCTTTTTTTCTTCATCTTTCCGATGACACGCTTTGTAATAAAACTTCGGAAAGTTCGTTGACAGCTCGGTATCAAGGATTTTTAATTTTAATTTGTCCCTCCCTGTTATCATAGTTCCCAAGAGATTCTGCATCACGCATGTTTGTTACAGTGAAATGATTTTATTTTATCAACATTAGTGTTCATACGTTTATATATATATATCTTATATTAATTAGGAAAAACTACTTGCCATGTGGCATATTGGACTAGGATTTAAGAAGAAAAAAAAAAAAAAAGAAAAAGAAAAAAAAGTAATTTAACAAATTACAACGACCATTTGGAAAATGATTTTTTCAAAGTCTAAAATTTAAGACAAAAAATAGCACGGGGTTGATCATACATTACGTAAGCCATGAATTAAACATTAATAGTGTTATTACACGTAAAAAAAAAACAAGCGACAGAAATCGCCTGCTACTCGTACGTATTATCCAAGCAATTCATTGGCTGTTCGGGAAAAGGCTTTTCCATCGTCAGATTTCCAAAAAATCTGACGGCCTTTTTTAAATGAAATTTATTTCTTAAACTTCTAAACATCCCACATTATGACTTTTTATATCGTCGTATAGAGAAAAAAATGTACTGTTAAGTGCAATTTGTTTGAAAGCTGTATCTCAATTTGTTTCTGAGTTATTAATTTATTTTGTAGTTTTTATTACTTTTTTGTCATAGTGGCAACACCTGTTGTCCATCTCTGTTGAAAATAAAGGGAAATATATATTACTGTACAGATCAATCAGAAAACGAATAAAATGATGATTAAACCAATAAAAACCTTCAGATATGCTTTTGATTTCCTACCCTGACGAAAGCAATAACCATTTTTCCAAAAGATTAAAAAAAAGTTTTAACTAACGGAATCTTTTCAAAATGAATATAAATTACTTGTAAATAGAGTGAGCATTTCATTATGCGGATATCTTATTTTTTAAATTGAAATATATCATTACCCACACCCCACCCTCTTAAAAGAAAGAAAAAAAAAAGTTGAAAACTTCTATTTTGACTATCGAAATTTTTATATTGCATTATTAAGAGTTTAGATTCTTATGATAAATTGTACCTATCAAATAATTAGTAAAATCAGGAATTTAAGTAGAAAATTGGAGATGAGGTGCATATTTAAAAAAAAAAAACATATGTCCTTCAGGATGCATAATTTTTACATTGAAAGAATGCAAAAGAGATATATTTTCATATTATATACATTGAATATCACATATCCCTAAAAGGAGTATCGGCATTTGTAAAAAGAATTTAATTTTTTGTGTACAAAGATTTCAGACCTAGAGACAACACCGATTTTATTTATTTATTTATTTTTTTAATGTGAATTTTAATTTATTATTACAACAGCCTTTTCAGCCATAAAAATTTAAATAATTGTGACTGTTTACTTTTTAAAGTAATGTCTCCGAACTTTTGTAAGGATAAAAAGGCAGTATTATTATTTTAAGCAGTTTTAGAATATAATGATGTTTTAATCCCAACATTAAATAAGGTGTGTGTGTGTGTGGGGGGGGGGGGGGTTACTTTACAAAAGTCTATATGTAGTTTTTCTTTGTAATTTACTTACTAAGACATAAAATTATCTCTCCCCTAAGTTTTTATCTTTTCATTAGGATATTTTTTTTCCCTTCCCCAAATCCGCCAAACAAAATCGTGGATTATTATGTCGCTTGTCAAGTTGAAAACCACAGGCAGCATAGAATTTGGTGTTTTAGTATCTCTTGATTGAGTTCAAGGTCAGTCTGCGGTTATCTTTTATGTTAAACTTAATAAATATTATAAATCCTATCCTTTCAATTTTCAACGATACATAAGCATAGGCAATGACTATTGCAATGATTGCTTAAACTTTTATAATTTATTTTCTCTTCCCCCCGCACACAAGCTCTAGTTTTAATTACAGAACTTTTTCAACGTATAGCACCCGAAATTTTCCCCAGAAAAAAATTTATCCAATTAACTCTCCCCTAAATTAGCTGTAAAGTCCTTCAAAAAATTACCTTCATCAAAAAAGTTATTTTTAATGGATCGAATGGAAATGAGACGTGTGGTCAAAATAAAAAAAGAAAAAAAAAAACACTCAAATTTTCATGAAAATTGTCCAAACTTACCAGTATCTTTTCAATAATTTCTTCCTAATTTCAAAAGCATGTATTGTTAATGAAGTAGTAGAGCTGTTGTCGTAATTTTCTTTATATTTTATTTTACAACCTAAACTAAGTTGTAAATCTCAAGCGATATTATTAATCTGAGCTGGATTGGTCAATTCAGACGTTATTGTATAAGAAATGCCTATTTTGACAAATCATAATTTGGTCCTGTTTATTTTTGTGAACAGCCTCTTTTACAGGTTTACAAATTTCAATCATTCTTAACCCTTTCCTTGTATTTAATTCTGCTTTTTTCCATCCCAAACTCTAGCAACCGTTTCGTTCTCAAATGTATCTTGCAATTTCAGCAAATCATCTGTCTTTTTAGCAAATATCCCAGTCCCACTTAGACAGCCCTTATATCCTTAATAGCAGTTGTAATTTCTTTGATTTTACATCCTCTTTGTTTGAAAACTAGACGGTCTTGTTTTACACTTTTGAAATCGCATTTTTGCTATTATTGCTTTTAGAGCTTTTCCTCTTTTACATTCATTTTATATTTACTCGTTAACCTTCGTAAGGCTGTTCTTAACTGCTCTGCTTAACAAGCGAAAACGTTTTGACACATTTACGAACTCATTTTTCAACGGAAAGGTATGAAATTGGAAAGCCTGACCATGGAAGCGATTTGGAATCGAACTGTGTTTTCCATTTTTGGATCAATCAATTACCTATATGAGTTATAAGCGTTTTTGATCACGTGACAAACACGTTTTTCGCCCGCTCTTTGAGTGTTCTTTCTTCCTTCGCGCGGAAATTCGTTTCAAAACGCCCACTTTGACACTATTTTCTGAAAGATCTATTGCGTTTGCAAAAGAAATTGAAAAAGCAGCTCAATTACATAGTTTCTAAACAACAACACCAGCTAGTTTCATGCATTTTGGAACAAAAGTAAAATAAAACTTACATCAGAAAGTTGCCCTTTTGGATTTGAGAACACCCTTAATTCCTTCTTAATTGGTTGTAATTAATTTTTTAGAAATTCAACTGTTCCTGTAAATTATTTTCTCTCCTGTACTATCTTCTCCATATCTATCAGGGTTCGTAAATATCATGACATTTTCGAAAATATCAAAAATATCCTAGATTACTTTCTTCTATCTTCAATAGAAGAAATTATTGTAATCGAAATTTTTTTCGACTTTCGGTTTTCGACGGATTTGCATGTTTTAGGGGTCAGAGATTCCAAAAAACATGTTTATAGAAAATGTCTGTGTGTCCGTCTGTCTGTCGCCATTGTACCATCAAAAAGTGTATGAAGTTATGTATAGAATTAAACCAAAATTTTATTATAAGCTTTTGGATATGGCAAGCAGGTCCTCCATGAATTTGCAAAAAATTCGCCGTTAGGGGGCGCTGTAATAGCGATTTTTGTGCGATTTTGAATATTGCACCATCGAAAAGTGTATGAAGTTATGCATAGAATTGAACTAAAAAAAATTTTAAGTTCTTGGCTATGGCAAGGAGGTCCTCCCTTAATTTGTAAAAAAAATCGCTCGTAGAGGGCGCTGTAATAGCGATTTTTGTACAATTTTTGTGCCATTTTGAATATTGTACCGCCGAAAAGTGTATGAAGTTATGCATAGAATTGAACCAAATTTTATGTGTTTATTTTTGGTCATGTCACGAAGGTCCTCCCTGAATTTGGAAAAATTCTGCCGGAAGGGGGCACTATAATTGCGATGTCTGTACCATTTTCATTATTGTACCATCGAAAAGTGTATGAAGTTATCCATATAATTGAACCAAAATTTTTGTGCATGTTTCTGGCTATGACAAACAAGTCCTCCGTGAACTTGAAAAAATTCCGAAAGAAGGGGGCGCTATAATTCCGATCTCTGTGCCATTTTCATTGTTGTACCATCGAACAGCGTATAAAATTATGCATACAATTGAACCAAAATGTTTGTGCTTGTTTTTGGCTTTGGCCAACAAGTTCTCCTTGAATTTGGAAATATTGCGCGGTAAAGGGGCTCCGTGCTAGCGATTTTTGTATACTTTTCTTGATTTTTCGTAGTTCTATTGTGCAGCGGCGGGAACTCGCTTCCTGCTATGCCGGCTATTCGCAAACAGCTGATAACGACAGAATAAGGAAAAATTAATAATTTTAACAAATATCATGATATAGATTAACTCGTTTTTAGTCCGTTTAATTGACTTGAGCAGAAATTTAAGATGAAAATCAAAGTTGGTATAGTATTGAACTAATAATATTGAAGTATTAACATGTGTAACTAGGTTTTGAAATATTAAGATGTATAAGATAGAAGAAAGTTTTGGGATTGGCACATCCAACTAGTTTTTATTATGTCCGATTCTTTCAAAATGACCAACTTACTGTTGATAAATATTTTCAAGCGTAATATAAATGAGAAACTAAAATATGTTGCATTGAACATGAAAGCTGAATAAAACAATATTCTAAAAATGCATTTTATTTTTCATTTAAAACAAAATCTGCTAATTAAAAACGGGAACAATTTCCTTTATACACACACACACACAAAAAAAAAAAGGATTCATATTAAGTATTATATCTTATAAAACAAAATTTTAAATGAAAAATAATTTTCTTTTTAATTGAAAAATTAACATAAAAGTGATCTTGTCTTCTTTTTTATTAGCTCATTTTTTTAAATTCAACTAAAACCAAAAAAGTGTTCTTTTTAAATGAAGATATAGTCAGGAGGGGTAATTATGACCACTTTTTACATTTTCAACTTTGTTATTTTTTTGCTTATCTCTATTTTGAAAAGTGCTGTTTTTAGTACATAGGAAGTAATTTTGATCCTTTAAGAACACATTTTAAAAGTTTTAATTCTCATAGCTGTTTTTCTTTTAAAGTTAAAAGGGTGGTTATAATTACCCCACCAAAAACTCACAATCACATAAGTTTGGGGTAATTAAGACCACTAGTGGGGAAATTATGACCACTATATCTTCTCTTTATACTTGTCAATACACATTTGTTTGGAGTAATTATGACCACTTTGAACTCCAAAGTAACAAATCCGTTTATCAAAAATTTTATAGATTTAGTTTCAAATTGCTATTTGGATCTCAAAAAGGCTTCAGACTAGTAATAAAGAATACCTAAGATGATATATACATTATGAGGTTAATATCTAAGCTTGAAACAAAATTTTACCATCACAGTTTTCTCCAATATGACGGCGGTCATAATTACCCCCACCTGACCCTATATGTAACCGATCATCTAAATTAGACAATTTAACTTTTAATGGCTGTTCTGAATTCATTTATGTCCCACGTAATTGTTAGTTCTACATTTAAAAATAAAAACTTCAAGCATAGAGCTTGGGAAAAGATATTTGATTTCTTTGGATGAAAAAGTCACTGACAGAAACAACAGTTCTTTATGATCAGCTTTGTAGTATATAATGTACACAACAACAGTCAATAACAATTGAGAATTTCATTTACTCTTATTTTGACTGAAAATATCAAAAATATCTTGCACAGTGATATTTTGAAAATAAATATCGGATATATATCCATTGATATCAACAAACCCTGATACCTATATATTACAGTATTTACTCTGACCGATATTTATGCAATGTGTCCAATGGCTAATTTTTAAACCGTTAGGCGTAGATATATAGTTCCAATTATAAAAATGTTTTTAATGTAATAAAGAAGTATTTTAAAAGCGATTTGGGTCAGTAAAAACATCTGTGAAATTTAAATTTTTATACAGTCACTCGGCTCTATAAGTTATATTATATAAGCTGTTTAATGTTGAAGCATCTCTTTGCTACGTAATAGGGGTCATTCACAAATTTACTAGAAATATAAATAGATATATTAAATATTATAGTCAGATATATTAAAAAAAGTTGAGTAAAATTAACATTAAAATATAAATTTGAAATCTATTTTAATTGTGATATATTAAAGGGAAATATACAACTTGTACTAAAAATATAAGTTAACCCGGGAGAACTCGCTAGTGAGAATTTCTCTCACGGTGCCCAATTGCTTTTCTTTTACTTTACATTCGCTTAATATCATTTTTTTTGCTTGGCTTAGTACCTTTACTCACAAATATGTAAAATAATTGAAATAGCATTTTTAAATTTTAATTAAAATGAAAAATGGTTTAAATAAGAGTCTTAAAAAAAGTACGACGGCGAGAGAAAGTTTCATGCAGCGAATCCTTCCGGTTTAAAAAAATAACGAATTTTTTTTTTTTTTTTTTAAATGAAAGGATGAAAAGCAACATTCACAACTCTTTACAAAATGATAGATATTCTAAAATGCTATTAGATTATCTAATCTAAAACTTAATTAATAAAAATACAGTAAATTCTGTCAAAGGCGGACTCTGTGTAAGCCGGAAATCTATCTACCGCGGAAAATTTTTCAAGTCCCGGCGAACCCATAGAAAATAACATTAATTCTTGCTGCATAAGCCGGAATCTGCCTAACGCGGAAACGGAAAGGGTTTTAAGGTCCCACCGAAGCCAAAATTTTGCATAAGGCGGAAAAAAGGATATTTTAAAAATGAAAGGCGTTTATGAAACTTTAAAGCTGATATATATACGTCAAATACTCAATGTCGAGCACAAAAATTAAATTCAGTAATACTTTTAAAATGTTAATTCAAATGAACAGAAACTATCTAAATTTTAAAGAATTCTTACTTATGCCATTTTTTTTTCCTGTATAAATATGCATTTAAAAGTTATTATTACTAGTAGAATGCACATTTATGGAAATTTGTATTGTCTAAAGTACAATATATTATGCTTTAAGGTTGTACTCAAATTCAAAGTGATAGCCTTCTGCCTCATTCCCGAAGTTATTATAATTTTTTTGTGTGTAAACTTCAAATTTGTAGATATTATAGCAGTACTAAGAAATTGAATAGCGTTTCTCATTTATTTATAAAGACAAAAGATCATCTTCCAGAATTTCAGTTTTCAACAGGTTTTCGAGACAAGACAATGAATAATATCGTCATCTGCGAGCAATTCATTATAACTCAAGATCCAATTTCTTTATCGAAAACATAAAACGCTTTTTCGATTGACGTATGCTTCATTCGAATAAATCACGCTCTTTTGCATAAGCCGGAATATTGTCTACCGCGGAAAATTTTTTCAGTCCCGACCGATTCCGCCTTAGACAGAGTTTACTGTAAAAAAAAAAAAAAACTTGATTATCTGATCTAAAACTTAATTAATAAAAATTAATGTTCTCTTAAAACTTGCTCGAAGTGACTTCCTTCGGCTACAATGCTGAGAAATGTACACGCGAAATAAATCCTTCTAATACTTTAAGCACTTTGTGCACAATCCCTTGAAGCAGGGCCCAACTCATATGTTTTAAGATGCAGAAAAAAGTCATGCAATTCAGCGTTTCATAACTCGGTCAGTTTTAGAGTTAGATGAATGGGACTTTTTACTTGTCAGTGTAATAGGAAATTTTTACTAAATATCATCTACAGGGATATGTTTAGGAAAATTTTAGGTCCTTTAAAGGACCCTTCACAAAATAATTTATCCCCAAACAGGACCCTTCACAAAATTATTTATCCCCAAACAGGACCCTTCACAAAATTATTTATCCCCAAACAGGACCCTTCACAAAATTATTTATCCCCAAACAGGACCCTTCAAAAAATTATTTATCTCCAAACAGGACCCCTTACAAAACATTTTATCCCAAAACGGGACCCTTCACAAAATTATTTGTCTCTTAGATAGACCTTTCACAGAATTTTTTTCACTTTCAAATTGAACTTTTCACAAATTTAGTCATTTAAAAATAAAATCTGGCATGTAAGTAAACAGTTGAACTCACCAAAGAGCATATTACTTAGCTTTTTATACATGAAGGATAGAACATGAAGACATAGATAATTTAAAATTCACAAAATTATGACTAGAATTTTCACAAAAATAAGAAAAACTTCACAATTTCACAAAAACAGGACCCTGTGAGAAAAGTCTGGACAGACCCCTGATCTATAGGACTGGGGGACCTAAAATTTAAATTTCGTAAATTTTTCAGAAATGTTTTTATTGATCAAAGCGACTTTTAAACAGGGTTCCTACGCGACTGGAAAACAGGGAATTGACGGGAAAAGTGACTAGTGCTAAAAAAAATCAGGGAAATTTTTTTTTCTAAAACCTGGAAAAGTCAGGTTTTTTTTTTTTTTTCTTCTTTTTTTTTTTTTTTTTCTTCTTTTAATATATATAATGCTCTATCATGTGTCAAGATTCTCCGGAGTTCCAAGGTAGGTCCGTCTGCAAAAAGTTCCGATATTTCACTTGCAAGTAGAATTTTTGCTATATTCACATTTTTAACATAAAGCTATACAAATTTGTCGTCAACTTTGCAATACTTCTGCCAAAAAAAAAAAAAAAAATGTTGAGGTGTGTTAAAGTGGTTAGGATGAGATATCATGAATATTTAAATAAGAAAAAGAACGAAAATTATGAAGCAAGCAAAGAAAGAAACAGAAAAAAGAAAAGCTGTAGCTGAAATTAAAATGTTAAAAGACAAAAAATTGAAACTTGCACAACAAACTTCTTTTGAAACAACACTAAAATATAGCATAAAACTGTTTTTAATATTTATCACTTTTTATATCTACCCTATCTATCTATATTATAAAGGACAAACATATCTGTGCGTAACGCATACGTCATTTTGCGAATGGCAACACTTTGAAATTTGAAATAAAATTTTGGTTTTGCATTTTCTCTACTGCAAATTTTTAAACTTCTATGCATCACACATTTTAACTTTTTACACCGTCGTATAAGGAAAAAAATTCTCTTTTAAATACTATTTGTTTGAAAGCTGTATCTCAATTTGTTGAGATATTAATTTTTTTGTAGTTTTTAATACAAATTTTGTAATTGTGGCAACTGAAGTATTCCATTTATATTGAAAGTAAAGGGAAAATATTCATGGTTTATTATTTTTATTCATTATATCCTTATTGATGCCATTTTCACATTACAAATAAAAGTAACTTTTTTTATAATTTTTGAACAGAAAATGATGTCAGATATTAAATAAAACACGCATTCTTCTTCATAAATCAGCTACATTTTAATATTTTTACATTACGCTGATAAATGAGTTTGAGGCGCTCGGCAAAATGATTCATTGAGTAAAAATGATATATTTAAAACAAAACGATTTTTTTTTTTTTTTTTTTTTTTTTATAAAACTAAATATATGACCAATACTATAAATAGCGAATACTATGACAACTAAAGTCAAATTTCTGAATTTTTTTTCGCGGGTACTAAGATTAGAACTTAAGGTTTGTGCGAATGTTCACATGAAAAGTTGTATCGGACAAACGTGACTTTAACTTTGGAAATGCATTCATTAATAATCTATTCTTTTGCGCGTTAAAATACTTTCAAATTGTGAATTTGAGTGGTGCGTATGTAAATTACGAGAATGTGAAAATAACGTACAGTTTAGATTTTATGGAGGAAAATTTTATGATGTGACAAAGCGAAATCCTTTTTACTGATTTTTCATCCCGTAAAAACAAACATAAGAGCTCCATCGATAACTCCATCATAATTACTCATCTTGATTACGTAATCTAATACAGTTTAATTTTTCAATAATTTAAGCAGTTGAAGTTTGTAGAAATAATATTTTGGTAATTTTGGGTTTAAAATATTATTTGTTTTAAGAGTTAGACAACCAATGTAAGATGATTTTTTTGTTGTAATTATTTTTGTAGGTTTATTATAATTTCGATCTGACAGTTCCTTTCAAACATTTTAGTACGTCGAATTTCGACGGGTTGCAACTCGTATACATAAAATCCTAATGAAACGAATATATGAAACGCCTGAAATGTATCGATTCTTTGAATCGACCGATTAAACAACTGATTTTGTTTCACGGCGATTTCTCGTAACATATGGAATACTTTGCGATGAAATTAACACCAAAAATCCGTGTTGATCCACAGATCTCAAAACTGGTATTAGAATTTTAAAATTCGAATTAGTTTTCAAAATATTAATTTTTTTCTAATTTTAAATACATTTTTTCTAATGATGGCAACTCAAATTTTAATCACAACAGAAATTTTTTTTTTCAGAATTCAGAAAAGGTTACTATTTTAAATTAATTTGGCGACAGTTGGGCCTCCTTTAAATCTATGCTAAGAACAATGCTTTTTTTGTATTTCGTTATCATTTTATTAAATACAAAACATTCATTTAAAAATGAGGCATTTAAATTGATGGCTTTCACTTCTTTAAAAAAAAAAAAAAAAAAACGAAAAGAAAAATATTAGATACATGTCATATACGCACCGGGGTACCTAATTGGCGCCAAAATGACGTTATTTTGCCTGACATGGTAACCCGACTATTGTTGCTTATTTATTAATAAATGTTTATTTTCTTTTTATTTACAAAAAAGGTTATAAATTATTTTGTTCTATAGTAATTAATTATTTTTTTTTTTGCTATTTCCTTTTGAAAATAATAGAAAATAATTAAATACGGTACAATGTAGTAGTTATTCCGTCACCCAATTTCGCAAATTATATAAATCGCCAAACCACTCGCCAAATTGTACAGATTGACAAAATTTTTATTTTAAATAACGAAAGAACAAATAAATTAGTATAACATTAATAAATATAAAAATAAAACGTCAAAATAAATTCTCTTGATGACGTAAGCACGTGTAACTTGCTAAAAGTCAAGTGAATGTGACATTTACGATCAAGCATTATTGACATTTAATCTTATAGTTCGCGATAGATTTTTTTGTCGACGGGATAACTAAGTAGTACCAAAAATACATATGTAACTGGTATTCAAAAACAAGGCTTTCGCCAAATTTTCGTAAAAAAAAAAAAAAAAAATTATGCCACAAACATGCGGTGCGTATATGACATCTGGCGAAATATTAAATTATGTAACAAACCATGACATTTAATTTCAACTTCAAATCAATGTTTTAATTTACCACTCGAACAATAAAAAAAATGCTAACTGGCGAGTTGAAAAAAAGATATTGGCGAGATTTGCACCCGGCTTTTTTTTCTTTCGGCACAGATGTCATATACGGCCCCATATTGGCGCGATTTTTTTCTGACGCCAATGTCATATACGCAACGGGTACTTAACTGGCGCCAAAGTATCGTTATTTTGCTTGATATGGTAAGCCGGATGTTGTTGTTTATGCTGTTGATGCGTTCCCCAAATTGGCTTTGGAAAAAAATCGCGCCAATATGGGGGGCGTATATGACATTTGTTCCAAACTTTCATATGAAAGGCGAAGGGATCAGATCGTATTTGTTTGTGGCATTTGATGACTTGAACTATTATAATATAGATGAAATGATGGGGATAGAATTAGGGGGTTATAATATCAATTTAATAACCATTAATCTAAATTCACACAATCACAAAGTTGAGGGCTTTTTAAAAACAGGTGAATAATATGCAAATAAATCCTCAAAAATTTTATTGTAAAGGATTCAAGTTAAATTCTTATGGAAATTTCTCACTTTCTTGGCCACACTGTCGTGAAGGCATTTTGCAAACTCAGATGAAAATAACATTTATTTTATGAGGAAATCAGCATAGATGTTGTCATTTATTGGTTTGCTTTTAAAGCAAAATACATTCAGCAATTAAGAAATGAAGTCAAAATGTAAAAGAAAAAAAATAGTTTAGTTTTTATGAGGAAAGATAAGAGGTCCACATACGTATAGGTCAAAATTAATATTTTTACCTACCGGCCACCGGCCAGTACTCTGATTTTTTTCACTGGCCAGTTTTTTTAAACACTGGCCAGTAACAAAGTTATGTGCGCACCACACAAAATTGTGTTTTTTGTAATTTACTAATATATATATTACTTACCATTCGATATGATTACACTCAACAGAAACATTTTATTTTTACTGTTAATTGCAATGAAATAAATTCACAGGAAATTTTCAGAAAGGTTACAGCAGAGGGGGATCCCTTCCCCCACGGCACTAAGTAATATGCATTCTTCTACGACCATTTAACGAATTTCGCGGGGGTTTTTCGCGATCTTTTGACGAAATTCACGTTTTTTCGTGACCTTTTGCGAAATCTGCGTTTTTTTCGATCTTTTCACGAAATCTGCGTTTTTTTTTTTTTTTTTTTTTTTTTTTTTTGTAATCTTTTAACGAAAATTGTGGGTTTTTTTTCGCCATTCTTTGAAAATATTTGCATTTTTTTCGAGATTTTTTGACGAAATTTGCGTTTTTAGGCGATCTTTTGACGACATTTGCGTTTTTTCCGCGATCTTTTGATGAAATTTATGTTTTTTCCTCAATCTTTTCGTGAAATTTGCGATTTTTCCAAGATCTTTTGACGAACTTTGCATTTTTTCCGAGAACTTTTCACGAAATTTACGTTTTTTCCGCCATCTTGTCACGAAAGTTGCGTTTTTTCCGCCATCTTGTCACGAAAGTTGCGCTTTCCCCGCGAACTTGTCACGAAAGTTGCGTTTGTTCCGCGATCTTTTCACGAAAGTTGCGTTTTTATGCGATCTTTTCCCGAAATTTGCGTTTTTTCCGCGATACTTTGAAGAATTTTGTGATTCTTTTTCGCGATTCTTTGACGAAATTTGCGTTTTTTTTCCACGACCGTTTGACGAAAGTTGCGTTTTTTTCGAGATCTGTTCACTAAATTTGCGTTTTTTCCGCGATCTTTTCACGAAATTTGCGTTTTTTCCCGCGATCTTGTCACGAAAGTTGCGTTTTATCCGCGATTTTTTCAAGAATTTTCCGTTTTATCCGCGATCTTTTCACGAAAGTTGCGTTTTTCCGCGATACTTTGAAGAATTTTGTGATTCTTTTTCGCGATTCTTTGGCGAAATTTGCGTTTTTCCCGCGATCTTTTCACGAAATTTGTGTTTTCAGCGATCTTTTGTCGAAATTTGCGTTTTTTCCACGATCTTGTCACGAAAGTTGCGTTTTCTCAGCGATCTTTTCACGAAATTTGCGCTTTTCCAGCGATCTTTTCATGAAATTCGCGTTTTATCCGCGATCTTTTCACGAAATTTGCATTTTTCACTATCTGTTCACGAAATTTGCGTTTTTTCCGCGATTCTTTGACGAAATTTGTTTTTTTTTCTGCGATTTTTTGACGAAATTCTTGTTTTTTCGCGATCCTTTGACGGAATTGGTAATTTTTTTCTGCGAACGATTCACGAAATTGATTTTTTTTGGCGACCATATCGAAATTAGCGACATTTTTTTTATGTCCGAATTTTCGGACTGATGACTTTTTTTTTTTTTGGAACCGAATGCCTTAAATTTTCGGAAAATTCGAGACAGAATCACCCCTGCTACTTTCTTTTCTTACGTTCGAGATAATCGCCGATCTGGACGCCATAAATTCCGAACGAATTTCACCCCTTTCCTCCTTGGCATCGACTTTTCAACCATCGCGTTTGACGAGTGGTGCCCATTGAGTTTGGCGAGTGAGGACAATAAAGTTAATCGCCACGTTTTAAGTGTTACTCGACGCCTGGCGAGTGCTAATTTTGTGCTATACACATACGTGGACCCAGGTAGTGAAGAGGATAAGATGATACTGAAACTGAACTTAAAAAAGTACACTGTCAGAAAAACTCGTCAATATACACCAAATTATTCCTCATTTTTTACAAATATTTTCAGTACTCCTAGAAATCATGCTGTATCCTTGAATTCTCCCTGAACGTCTAAAAAAGAGGGAGAAATTCCGTTCATTCCTAACACGCATGCGTATTAGGTCCATTAATCATAAATCCGAATTTATTTTTAAAATGGAAAACCAAAAATTCTGTAAAATAAGATTTCTAATTTAATTAAAGAAGACATTTTTCGAATTTCAAAATAAATAACAATTACTTTTCTCATTCAGTCAGTCGCAATTTATTTTTTAAAGTTGGATATTAAATAAAGTTGAATTTAGAAAGTTGTTTATAAATAACTATTTGCATTTAAAATATACTTTAAATAAACACATCTAAAAGATATTTTAATTAAGGAAATGGAAAAAAAAATCGATATTACTTAAAAATCTTATCAAATAAAAATATAATATTCGTCTTTTTTTTTCTAGCAATCTGCCTAAAACTATTTAAAATTCATATTTTTATACTATATTAATACTAAAGTATAAAAACTCCAGCCACAATCCAAAATTAAAAGCTTTAAGGAAATTTATTAAGATATACCCATCTGATACAAACATATTTACTTCAAAGCGTTTCGCTGCTGTACAATTATAGCTCCGTGCTAGCGCATTCGTCTCGTAACGCTGAGATGGCTGGTTCGAATCCGACGTCTTCAGCTTTTGCTTTTTCCCAACTTTCAACTTTCTTCAATTGATGGATACCATCAAATTGATATGTTAACTCCTGTAACAGAGGGGGGAAAAAACGGATATTCGTAAATTCACGGAAATATGCTGGCAGTACTGCCAGTAGAACTTCCGTGAATTGAAGATAGTTTTTTTTGAGAGTGTAATAAAAATTCAGTATGCTATGTCAGATGTGGGCAAAAAATCCTATCCAATGATACCTCATTTATCTTTGTAATAGTCTATTAGTCTTATCTATTAGTTGAGAAAAATGTGTGTTGCCAAGATAAATAATATATGTGTTAAAAGTACAAAAGCAGATTTTACTATAATAGACCGATTATCAAATGCAGTGCGTAACATCATCTGCAGCCTTGAATTCTTCTAGTTCGTGAAGTTGAGAATTCCTTATTTTCTCTTACTACTGGGCGTAGAACGTGACGTAATTGGAGTGCAGGGAGGCCTCAGAAGAGGAACCTTCTCCCCCTCTGTTAGCTGAAGCCATACTAGCTTTTAGAAGTGGCATTTCAATGAATGCTTCTTTAGGACCGGAAACAGAATTTACTGGGCCTGTTACACCTTGCTTTTGCTATTTCTTTAACCCTCTTACGATTGGCTAACGGAAATTTTCGAGGTTTTATTATTATTCCATTCAAATTCTGGCTACCAAAGAAAGTTCTGACTCGATCCAAGCTTTCCACAATCTTACCCCGTTTGTGGTTCCTAATCATTGGTGATCTTAACCTTGAACCTTGTACTACAGTTAACTCTGTGGGAATAAATTGGAAGTCAACTTTGAAATTTTAAAACTGATGGAAAGAAATTTCTTTGTTTTCTGTTTCGTTTCAGAACGCAATGAATAAATAAATGAGTATAAAAGTAAAAATATTTTTTAACACACTTTTATAAGTATTCTATGCGCTCCCAATTTTTTTAATTGCAATGAAAGTTTTTTCCGAAAAATTTCCTTTACAAAACATTAATATGGCGTGGGCCAACGACCTCTATTATGAAAAATTCCTGTTTTTATTTTTTACACTTGGTAGAAAGCGCGATAAAGTCATTTTATAAAGATTTTGCACTCTTTCTTTTTTTTAAGATAGGTAAAAAACAGGAAAGAAATAACGCGACGTTATTTAAATTATCTTTTTAGAATTTCTAAATTGATTTTTCAACGTATATTAACGTATATCCATATTAAATTATTAATTGATAAAAACGTTTTATTATTTTTTTTATATATTGATTTTTGATGTATAATTTTCTACATTTTAACCTTTAAAATGTTTATTGTTACCGTTTCACCGTGTTTTGGCCTATTTTGCCGAGCGTCTATGTGCGTATCATTCAATCTATTGTTGTTCATGGTATCTACTGAATCTGGAAATCAGGGAATCCATGGAAAAATCAAGGAGGTTTATCAATCTGGAAAAGTCAGGGAAATTTGTCTATTTGCATTTTCACCTTGCCAACAAGACTGATTCGTCGTCTATTTTATATACCACATGCATATTTCCACATGCTGATTAGTCTTTACCGATATTTTTAAAAAGATGAACGTGGTATGAGTTTTTGATATTTAACACGAATTAAGGCGATCTAATGTCCTCATTTTCTGTGAACAGCGCTTATGTGTAAGGCAATTTACCCCTTTTTGAGAATTTTAAATCAAATGATACATTAGCATAACCTGACTAGGTGGCCAGCTTAATCCAATTAGCTATCCCGTCAGTTGTAGATATGTCTTAGAATTAAACATTTTTCAGAAAATAAAAAAAAAAAAAAAAAAAAATCTGATCACCCTATATCCATTGGCCACTATATGAAGTTGTTGGACTCAATTTCGAGTTCGGATTTATAAAACTGTCAACCCATACTTAATGAATATTAAAGAATTTTTAGGTTTTTTCTCTCAAATGAGATATTAGCTAGCCCGATAAGTGTGTTATACGGAAAAACAGCATACATAAAAAATACCGTATGTGTATTGTTAGTAATAAAATCAGGGAAGCCTGATAAAGGTAGTCGGGGAAATCAAGGAACTTTTTTTACAATTTCTGTAGACATAGACACCCTGTTGTTTGAATTCGTATACGCACTACAATAGGATGTTGAGCGATTTATCTGCTGTGGCGGGCTAACGGAAAAATGTCTTAAAATGAATGTATCAATTCATAATTAAGTTGTAAAGCTATTAAAATGTTGTATTGTCAACGGAAGCGCACCTTTTTACGTAATTTTTATAATTCTAGCCTATCAGCATAAGAGTTAAAAATAGATTGCAAAATTTCAACTTTACGTACAAAAACCAGGTTGAGTTAAATAAAATAAGTAAAAGTAGTTTTGTAATACACCCTTAGAAGCATTCCATGTAAGACCCTCAGCTTTTATCGAAAAATAGAAAAGTCTATTCGATTTCATAGCTTCTGAATACTTCAAATTTATGAGTTTACGAATAAAAGTGAATATGACCCGTTTTAACTTGGGAACTGACTTAATGATAGCACACAGTTACGAGTGTATCTACAGGGATCTGTTTAGGAAGAAATTAGGATCTTTAAAGGACCCTTCACAAAATTTTTCATTTCAAAACAGGACCCTTCACAAAATTTTTCATTTCAAAACAGCACCCTTCACAACATTTTCCATTTCAAAATGGCACCCTTCACAAAAATTTTCATTTCAAAACAGCACCCTTCACAAAAATTTTCATTTCAAAACAGCACCCTTCACAAATTTTTCACCTCAAAACAGGACCTTTCACAAAACTTCTCACCTTAAAAAAGGACCCTTCACAAAATTCTTTGTCTTAAAAATGGGCCTTTTACAAAAATTTTCCAGCTCTAAATTAAACTTTTCACAAATTTAATCATTTAAAAGTAAAATCTGACCTGTCACTATTACATATATAAAGAAAATATATGTATTTTACATACATATATCTTCTTAAGAATAAATAAAAAAGGATCTGCGTATAACGTTCATTTCAAATTCATAAAATTAGGACCAGGTTTTTCACAAATATAAAAAAGCTCTTCAAAATTTCACAAAAATAGGACCCTGAGAGAAAAGTCTGGACAGACCCCTAATCTAAATTCTCTTGTTTGGGTCTATAAAAGAATTATACAGTAAATCCTAGTATATGTAGGGATCGCGGAAAAAGTTCCGTTTTAGGTGGGTTTTACCTTAATAAATAAAATTGTATGCCGTTCCTTTCCATCAGGGATATTATTTTTTGTATAAGTCGGGATGTCTTAATATTCAAGCTCTGTTTTCAAATGTTTTACTGCACTTACCACGAAAGTATAGTCTTCTACACATTTAAGGGGTGAGGTACCCTTTGAACTAACAGAAGACATGAAAAAGTGACATGTAAGAATTGCAGTCACTCAACTGATTGATTTTTAATTATAAAAATTAAAACGCATATTAAGGGAAGACAAGAGTGGGAGAAATCCTATGGGAAATACACTACATGGCCAAAGGTGACCGGTCACTTGCAATTTTAGACGTTTTGTCAAATATCTAGAAAAATATATGAGGTTTTTTATAAAAACAGCCCCAAATTTCGCCAAGATTTTTGCTTATAATTTGTAGAGTTCTTAATATAAAAAAAAGTTCTCTTCAGAAAATATGACAAACAACATTGTACACAATACCCTGCAATCAGAGAGAATGAAAAAATAATAAAAATTGTATGAAAAATGAGCAGGTTTACTAAATAATGATTCACTGCGCATGCTCGAACGTAATCAAAATATAATTTGCATAATGTGTTAGCTAAATGTATAGAGCAACTTTTGTGAAAGTCTCAAAAACATAGCTTGAAAATTCTGAAAATAGAAAAAACTCGAAATCCGTTGTTCCCAAAAAGAAGCAAAAAGATGAGGGGTTGTATCAAATATCTGTTTAGTGCCAAGATAGCGTACACAATATTGCACGTACTACTATATTTGGATACAACCCCTCATCTTTTTGCTTCCTTTTGGGAACAACGGATTTCGAGCTTATTCTATTGAGGATAATTTTTAGAATTTTCAAGCTATAATTTTTTGAGACTTTTACAAAAGTTGCTCTATACATTTAGCTAACACATTATGTACATCATATTTTAATCGCATTCGCGCATGCGCAGTGAAAAATATTTTAGTAAACCTGTTCATTGTTCATCCAATTTTTATTATTTTTTAATTCTGATTGCAGAGTATTGTGTACAATGTTGTTCATCATATTTTCTGAAGAGAACTTTTTTTTTATATTAAGAACTCTACAAATTATAAGCAAAAATCTTGGCGAAATTTGGGGTTGTTTTTATAAAAACCTAAATTTCTCTTCGAGTATATATGCTATCCTCATAAAAATGAACACAGTATATTACAATAAGCCACTTATTAATGATCTCGAGTTTGAACGCTTTTGCTACATCAGTTTTTTCAGGGTTATCCAGAAGATATTCGTTCTTTTTCAATTTGTTGACGGTCCCCTATGGGGTTTCGGGAAAAAATCTTCGCGGAAATATATGACTTATAGTATACTGTTTACACACCTGCAGTTTCATGTTAATTCCTCATGTAGTTTTCTAGATATTTGACGAAACGTCTAAAATCGCAAGTAAACGGTCACCTTTGGCCATATAGTGTATGCGAGCTTTAAGGGGGTAATTCTATTTTTTTTTTTTTTAATTATTATTATTATTTATAGAGATTTTGTTATGAATTTTTTTTTCTGAAATTTGTTTTAATATAAGAATATTGCATGTAAAAAAAAAAAAAAAAAAAAAAAAAAAAAAAACTGAAATATTTCAAATATATATATATTTTTTAACATATTTAATTATTGATATCTCTGTAAGTACTTACTCGATTTGCAAAATTTTTACACTTTTGTGTACAGAGAATGTCTCATTTTAATTTATCTTCAGGATTTCTTAAAATATTGATTATGAATTTTATAAGAAAACAATTTGAGTAAAAAAGGGAAGTTTCTTTATGAGTGAGTTTTGTATTAGCATATTTTCACAATTATCACTCAAAATTAAAAATCCTGAAGACGATTTGTTGGAAATATAGCATAAAATCTCTGTTGAAAATTTCATGCATATATCTTGCAAGGAACTTTAGATATATTCTTAAAGTAGACAAATCGTGAAAAAATTCATTCTGAGATAAATGAAGTTAAAGACAGACTTCTCAAGGCAAAAGGTGTTATTAGAGATCTGCTCGGGCCGGGCCTGGCGTAACTTTTTTTTCTGTACAGAACCGGGCCTGGTTTCATTCCTAGTCTTGGCCCAAAATTTTCAGTCCTAGTTTTGAGCCAGCCCGTATGGGAATCATTGTCTCAGCGTGACCTGGTCCATTTAAAGGTCTGTTAAATTAGGCCTGGCCCAAATATTTTTGCAAAAAATGAATACATTTTTAAATCGTCATTATTCTACACTTAAACATTAAAATTTATTATTTTTAAAGAATAGTAGATTTCTACGCATATTAAAATATAGCTAAACTAAAATACAGTAAAATGTGTGAAAAGGAACCTACCTATGACGGAACCCTGTTTTAAACTGAAAAATGTGTTGATCCATGCAAAATGAATATTCTAATTAAACAAAAACATAATTTGAAGAACAAATTAAAAAAACAAAATTTATTTCCTACATTGTTTAAGCCCGAGAAGGGACAGATATTAAGTTATTTCATTCAATTAGTTCTATATTTAATGTTAAATTTTTGTAACAAATTAGTTAAGCCAATTGAAGATTAGAAAATAAAAATAAAATTCTTACAATATGATACTTAAAACACCCTAAAAATTAGATTCAGTTCAAATGAAATCGAAATAAATCTTAGACATTTTTTTAATTTTTGTATTTTGCATGCGTCATATCATTTTATGCACAATTGTGATAAACATAATACAAAATCTGCAATACAAATATTTTCAATTAAAAATGGAAGGTGTCTAAGATTTATTTCGATTTCATTTGAACGTAATCTCTTTTTTAGGGTGTTTTAAGTATCATATTGTATGAATTTTATTTTTATTTTTTAATCTTCAATTGGTTTAACTAATTTGTTACAAAAATTTAACATTCAATGTAGAACTAATTGAATGAAATAACTTAATATCTGTCCCTACTCGGGCTTAAACAATGTAGGAAATAAATTTTGTTTTTTTAATTTGTTCTTCAAATTATGTTTTTGTTTAATATGGTCAAGTTTTCAATAACTACTGCACTGAGACGAACGCATTTCAAAATTAATAGAGTATCATCATCAGGCTTTGATGTATGCGGTATTGCATCACAATGTGGTATGCAGTTTACCAATGTGTAATTCAAAATGTTTCACCACTGTAGTAAAGCAGGTTGCGGTAGTTTGGACAAAAACTTCCAATCTGAACACAAAAAATCTATAATCAAATCATAAAAAATTAACTTCACTGAAATTTAGATACCCTATTTCCCACTCAGGAACGCTATGAATGTAAATGTAAATTGTGTTGAATCCTTACTGCTAATATTTAACAATATTATAGCTGTGATACAGTAAAAAATTAAAAAAAAAGTAAAAGTTTTACTTAAATTTTTAAACCTTATTCTCTCCCAAGGGGTGATGTAAACACATCAGAAAATTATTACCTAAGTTTAACTTGCGGTATAAATAGTTCTCATCTCGGAAAAAAAAAAATACATTTTAAAATTTAAGTTATGTTCGCTACCTGCGTAAAAATAGCCTATCCATTAGAAACTTTTTACTAAAATATAAACTTGATCAAAGCAAAAACTTATTCTGAAAATATCCTTTTTATTTCCACTATGACGCCATATTCACTTTTTTAATTTTTGAAAAAAGAAAAAAAAAAAACTATCTCAATTTAATATTTCACGGGAAAATCTTTCACCTAAAGAGAAATAAATTATTATACGACTTTTGAAATTTTTGCAACAATGAAGTAAAAATGTTACATTTTCTATGAAAAAATGTCCGTTGATTTTCAGTGAAAAAAGCGAAAATTGGAATTATTAAGAAAAATAATTGAATAATGTAAACAAAAATTGGCCCATGTTTCTCTCTGGGTTATAATTCACCTATATGCAAAGGCATTTTACCATTCGTTTTGACCCTGACGTCAGGCAAACGTTTTTACACTTTAAATTTATAATATCATTAGAATTAGTAAAGAATAAAAAATGAGTGGCATCAGGGACAAAAAGGTGGGAAGAAAAAATGAAAAAGTTATGATCTCCATAGGCTTTTCCATGTTAAATTAACATTGAGAAGTGACCCTGGAAATAAATAAGTAAGAAAAGAATATATAATACATTTACACTCGCTAAAAAGGTAACTTGTCTATAACGCATATTTTTTTCTTTTCTATGTAATTGAGTGTTAGAAGATTTTACTGTATAGCATTTTTCAGATTTTTAACACTTCTATACATGGAATATGGATTAACAATATTAATTATAACTGAAACATTTACAAACAAGAAATAGACATTCATTAAAAAAATAAATATCGCAACCTGCGGCACATCTATAAAAATGAAGATTATAAACATGGAAAAAAAGATAAATATTTTTGGTCAGAACTCCTTGTACGAGACAAATTTTTAACCCATTCGACGTAAAAGTCAATGTTTTGTCGAAATTCACTCGGGCCGGGCCGGGCTCGGGCTGAGATTTTAACTTTTTTCCGGGCCGGTCCGAACTTTTAATTTTTTTTTCGGGCCGGGTCTGAAAATGTCGGCTCGCGCAGACCTCTAGGTGTTATATCTCTGGATCTAATGAAGATAAAAGCATGCGGTTTGCGACATTTAACGCTAAAAACTCAGTATTTTTTTAAGCCAATAATAATAATAATAAACTAGCAAATTTTTTTAGAATTTTTAGCCCCGGACCCGCTGAAGATCCGTTTCCTCGGAAACTACTCGGCCTGTTTCGATGAAATTTGGAATAGCGCCAGTACTATTTCCGTTTTTTTACGGGGATTTTTACCCATAAATTACAGAAAATTTTCCGTTTTTCTGAGCATAATCACTGGATTATGCTCAGATAGTTTTTTTTTTTCTGCGACTAAAACTTTTTATTTTAGAGCATTGGCAATTTTTCTATTTTTCTTCTTTCTTTTTCTGAAATCAATTAAAAATTTTTAAACTGTCTGCTATATAGGATTTTATATTTATACTCTACCACCCATAAATGTTTTATTGAAATAGCTCGTGTGCTTTAGGAGTTAATGGGATTTTCCACAGCTTAACTTCTACCAAAAAAAGTACCGGAGCCCTAAAACAGGGTGTCTACAGAATCAGGGAATCGTGGAAAAATCAGGGAAATGTCAGGAAACTTTGTAAAAATACTGGAAAATCAAGGAAATTTGTTTATATTGCGAAAATATTTGCATTTTCACATTGCCAACGAGTCTGATTAATCTATTTCTGCTCTCGAAGCTGGTAGACGGGAAGTGCTGGGTTCAAACCCAATCGCGCCCGTCGGCCTAACCGTTTCGGAGTTTTCGTGGTTTTCTTCGAAGCCTTGGATTTCCATGCGTTAATACGGGTTAGGTTCCCTTAGAAAGACCCCCACGGAGGGCACTCCCCCAGGGCCTATATCCCTCGCGTTGATAATCGGCCGTCAAAAATCAACTCAATCAATCAACTGATTAATCTATTTTATGTACCATATTTTTTCACATGCTGATTAATCTTTCCCAATATTTTTAAATAGATGCGCATGGTATGAGTTTTTGATATTTAACGTAAATTAAGGCGATGAGATGTCCTGATTTTCTGTACATAGCACTTATATTGAAGGCAATTTACACATTTTTAAAAATTTTAAATGATACATTAGCGTAACCTGACCAGGTGCCCAGCTTAATCCAATTAGTTATCCCGTCAGATTTAGATAAGTCTTAGAATTGAATATTTTTCAGAAAATGAGGAAACTGAGGATGTTGGACTAATGAAGTTAGTTGAGTTCGGGGTTTATAAAACTGTTAACCAATACTTAATGAATATAGGCATTTTTTATGTTTTTCTCTTGTTTTTTCTCCCAAATGAGATATTAGCAAGCTGGATAAGTGTGTTACACGAGGAATCGGCATACATGAAAAAATACCGTATGTGTATTGTTAATAATGGAAATCAGGGAAGTCTGATAAAAATAGTCAGGGAAATCAAGGAACTTTTTTTTTAGAATTTCTGTAGACACCCTGTAAAATTCTGCATTACTAAAACCGTAGCGACTCCCCCGCCTTCACTCAGATCAGCATTATATTATTTGCAAAATTTAAAGCATCTTTTTTTCTTTGGTAAAATATATGTACTTGCACATACTTAACTGTCCTCTTTTTAATTTATCACTTCTTCCGAATAGAAATCGTTGCCTAATTTTAATGTTAATTAATCGCAACATTCTGCAATTAAATAATGTAAGAAGCAGGATTAGGAAATAAAATTAACACAAAGATTCGATGCTTTTATAGAAAAAAGCGAAACACTGCTCAGTTGCTTTCAATCAGAATAAAAAACAATACATAGCAATTATATCTACTTACAAATGAAAGTGACTTCGTAAATGAACAAAGCAGAGCCTTGGCATGGGCAGCGTTCATGATGAAAAATAAATAGAAAAATCACTAAATTTTTCATACTCGTACACAATAGAAGGCTAAAAATCTCAAACAAACAAAACCTCAAACTGATGCTCCTTGAATAAAAACAAAATAAAATGTTCTTTTCAGGTTAGATATCTAAATAAAAAAATGATCCAATTAAAAAATATCCTACTGTCACAAAATAAAGTCGAACTAGAGGTCTGCACGGGCCGGAATTTCCAGGCCCGGGCCCGGCCCGGCCCGAAGGAAAGCTATTTTGGCCCGGCCCGGCCCGGCGGATGTAAAAATTGAAAGTTCGGCCCGAGCCCGGCCCGTACAAAAATCAGTGAAAACAGGCCCGGCCCGACTAAATGTCTACAAAAAATTCCGTTTTTTCTCGACATACAATTAAGATTCTTTTAATGAATACTACATGCATATTTATGGGAACATTTTACAGTATATTTTAAATTACTATGTGTTCGCAAAATAGAAAACACACAATAGTAAACGTTAACGATTACTTACAGTGTTTTAGTCAACGTCTCTACAGACGTTTCAAAATTTAAGTAAGGGTTCATTAAAAGATTATTGTAGTTTAGAATAAAGGGTTAAAAAACATGATAACTTTTGAAGCTTATAATAAAAGGTAGATTTGTGAAAATATTTCTGTCATTTTTAAGGCTTTTCTCAAATCCAAAGGAGCTACATTTTGATACATTTATGAATTCATTTCTTTTCGGAAACGCATGAGATTGGCAGGTATTCTTATTCAGAAACCATGTAAATGCCGTTTTTTTTTTAGATAAAAGTAATATATCTTTCAGAAAATACTGCCAAAGTTAGCGTTTTGAATCGAATTTCCGGAAGCGATAGCACAGGAAAGGAGAAAACGTACAGTCACGTGACAAGAGTCTCTGTTATCTCTGTACGTAATTTATGAAAAATGGAAACGCTATTTGATCCCAATTGCTTTCAATACTCAGCCTGTCAATTTTATGCCTTTATAGTTAAAAATGAGTCAGAAAATGTGTCTGAGAGTTTCGCATTGTTGAGCAGTAAATATGAGAACCACCTTAAGGTACATTTCCAAAGATACTGTTAACAGAAGTTCATTATCGCTATTAATACTTTTACAAAACATAATGCCTGTCCTACACATCCTGAGAACGATTAAGACCAGTTCCGTCCCGGCACAAGTCTGCCGAAAAAAATTAAACCCGGGATCAGGCATCATGTAACTGTACGATGCCGATCTCTACGATGGACATGTTACATTTCTGTATTGATGTTGTTAAACTCGCATCGGCTCGTAACGCACATTTATACTTTTCGAAAAAGTCATATTCATTGGAAATGACCTCGTATTTTATCTGCTCCTCTCAAATTCTTATATCGGGCCGATAGGCCCGATTAATTTTTTTTATCGGCCGGGCCCGGCCCTTCAGGCCCGTTCAATTTTTTTGCCGGCCCGGCCCGTTTATTTTGTCTGTCGGCCCGGCCCGGCCCGTTGAAAAAATTGTCCTAATTCTGCCGGCCCGGCCCGTTTGAAAATTCTCCTCCATTCCGCCGGCCCGGCCCGCGGGCCGGGCCGGGTACGGGCCTCGGGCCAAGCCCGGGCCCGTGCAGACCTCTAAGTCGAACTGAAGGGTAATTTAGTCATCGGTTTTTTGGAAGCGCTGTTGCACTGGTCTCCGGAGCCCTGTATTTGGGAGCTCCGGTGAATTCCGACCAATATTTAGATATTAATCGAAAACAGAGAAGTACGGAAGCTGAGCTCCGGTAGGCTCCAGCGCAAATTAAGCCCTGGGATTTTCAGCTGAAAAGTACAATTTTTCGGAGACCAAAAAATCTTCGACACTTCTTTCTAACTTGTGTGAAGTTCTTGCACAGTTTTATCAAACACATGAATTAAAGTGTATATAAACACTTGGGTAAAATTTAGTTACATATAATAAATGATTATAAAATGTTAAAGTAAAATTAATGTGAGTGGGCGTGACATCCCAATCGTGTCTTCCCTTAAGAAACATTTTTTTTTCTTTTTTTTTTTTATCAATTGAAAGTTCTCAAAGTATAGACCTATATAAAGTTTTAAATTTATTTTTTATAGATAAAACAATTTTTACGAAAGAATTATTCTTGCATGCATTGCGCGTGTGATTTTTCACACTTGAACGGGTAAAACAAACCAAGATTTAAAAAAAAAAAAAAAAAAAAAAAAAAAATGAGTACAGATATAGTGTGTTTTCAAAGTGACCTACAATGTAGGAAAGGGGGGGGGGGGAACTTAGTCCCGAGAAGAAAAAAAAATGTAAAGAAATATCAAGTGCTTTTTTTAATACAAAAGCTGTCGTGAATTCAAAACTTCTTACTTGAGAAACACAATAATAGGTCATTTTGTGCCTGTATATGTTTAATATATCCAGTGAAAATTTCGTGAAATTCTATTCAACCGTTTTTCAGAAATTGTGCGCGCAATGATCAAAATCGCCGTTTTGAGAAAATTGACTTTAAAGATTAAATCGCCACTTGATCATGAAGAAAAATTTCAAAGTGTTTCAGACATAACATCTCTTCTAATGCAAATTTTTGAATGTTTTTTTTTAATGTATCGAAAGAATCATATTTAATTATAAGCTATTAAAAAAAAAAAATCGATTTTTGAACATTTTAAAAGGTACCCGACCCCTTAATATTACTTTACATTTCTAAGTTTCTGCATCTTACCATAAATTTTCTTCCTCCAAATTTCTAATTATTTTATATTTTTTAAGTCGATGACTTATTTGTTTCGTAAATTCCATGTTATGTTTTTCCTTTCGATCGTTCGAAGTTGGTGTTAAGTATGCTTAACGTAAGTACTTCTTATGATCACTCGTCTTGAATTATCTTATCAGAAGGAAAGTGTGCTTGAGTTTGGCTGCGAAAACTGTCAAAAAATGCAGTTATACTTTCGATTAAGGGTGCTTCGTGATCCAAAATTATAATTTTTATTTATATTGCTCAGTTTCCCCCCTTGAAATGTGTGTTTGCCTATAATAGATAGATATAAATTCCTTTTCTTGTGTAAAATCTGTAAGAAATGTTTTTTATATAAATAAAATTTGATACCCCCCAACAATGTGTGTGTGTGTGTATATATTTGATACTTAAAATATATATATATATATATATATATATATATATATATATTTTAAGCTTTTTAAAACAATACTTTTTGTTAGTACAGGGTTCCTACGGGTCCTGGAAACGGGGAAAAGTCGGGGAATTCGAAAATTTAGGCAAAAGGTCAGGGATTTTTTTTAATATTTGAAGTGGTCAGGGAATTTTTGATGTACTACTTTCCATCAGTATCTCGGTTATCATCGTAAATGAAGAAATTATGAATTAATTATTCACCCAATTTAAAATTTGTACATTAAAATTTATGTAAATTGTATGACAATAGTATAATATGAAAAATAATTAAAAATTGGAAATTCATACAGCACATACTTTTTTTTTAGCATTTAACTAGATTAAAGTTGCCCATGGAGGTTTTTAAAACAATATAGAAGCCGAATTTTTATTGAGAAAGGTCAGGGAAAATTTTGAAAAACATCAGGGAAAGTCGGGGATTTTTTTTTTTTAACCAGAATTGTGTAGGAACCCTATTGTAAAATCTTTTTTAATAAAAATTCGGTATTTAAAATATGTTTTTAAAAGCTTTTATAAGCAATGCTTTTTGCTAGTAAAATCTCTATTAAAAAAAAAAAAAAAAAAAAAAAAAAAAAAAATCCACCACTGTCGCTGCCGTAAAGGAATATTTGTAACCAGGGGATCATTCTCGACTATTTATATTAAGAAATCCATTGCGTATTAAAATAGGAAAATTTTAATAAGCAAATAAAATCAAAAGACGAAATGCAATATTCCACCTCGATTCAATCACAAAATACACAATATGAACTTTACTCACTGTTTTACTTAAAAGGCGACAAAAATACTAATAAAATAGATGTTGCAAGTTAAAAAAATATACGTTTTATTTAAAATTGCTTCCCTGCAATTCCCGCGGCTAGCGTCAGATAATATTTTTATTATTGATTGCTGTTTTTGTTGTATTTGTATGAATGGAACGGAAATTAATAATAAAAATATTCTCTGACGATGGCCGCGGGAATTACAGGCTGAAAGTACTGAGCAATTTTAAATAAAACGTATATTTTTTAACTTGCAACATCTATTTTATTAGTATTTTTGTCTCCTTTTAAGTAAAACAGTGAGCTTTTTAAAGTTCATATTGTGTATTTTGTTCTATGCATAGCAATTTAACCATATTTCGCAGCCACATAGTTGACGAGCTTGCACAGCGCTAATATATCCTTTCAAATAATAATTAAAAGCATTAAACAGGTAGCTTTAATTTTCGATTTTTCTTTTTTTTAAAAACCGATTACCATATTTTAAAGCAATTATATTTTCTTTCAATTGAAAACTACATCTACAAGTTAACATCCAAAAGAAAAAGAAAATGTTGATGAAAAATACGTCATTTGTAAAACGATAAATTTTAAGCTCCATATTATTTACTTAGCTATTTTATACAAGCTGATTTTCAAATGTTTAATTGATCTTATTAATCAATCATGAAAATAGTCGCGACAGCAGTTGATTCGGCCTTAAGAACCGAAAAATTCCTCAGTCGCAGAGAAATGAATGGCAACGCAATTATAGAATATCGCCACTGGTTATCTACCCTATATATATAAAATCCCAATGAAACGAATATATGAAACGCCTGAAATGTATCGATTCTTTGAATCGACCGATTAAACAACTGATTTTGTTTCACGGCGATTTCTCCTAAAATATGGAATACTTTGCGATGAAATTAACACCAAAAATCCGTGTTGATCCACAGATCTCAAAACTGGTATTAGAATTTTTAAATTCGAATTAGATTTCGAAATATTAATTTTTTTCTAATTTTAAATACATTTTTTCTAATGATGGCAACTCAAATTTTAATCATAACAGAATTTTTTTTTTTTTTTCATGATTCAGAAAAGGTTACTATTTTATATTAATTTGGCGAGAGTTGGGCCTCCTTTAAATATATGCTAAGAACAATGCTTTTTTTGTATTTCGTTATCATTTTATTAAATACAAAACTTTCATTTAAAAATGAAACATTTAAATTGATGGCTTTCACTTCTAAAAAAAAAAAAAAAAACGAAAAGAAAAATATTAGACACAGATGTCATATACGCACCGGGGTACCTAATTGGCGCACAAATGGCATTGTTTTGATAAACGTGGTAACCCGACTATTGTTGTTTATTTAATAATAAATGTATATTTACTTTTATTTCTTTTTTAAATTTATATAAATTATTTTGTTCTATAGTAATTATTTTTTTGCTATTTCCTTTTGAAAATAATAGAAAATAATTAAAAAATACGGTACAATGTAGTAGTTATTACGTCACCCAATTTCGCAAATTATATAAATCGCCAAACCACTCGCCAAATTGTACAGATTGACAAAATTTTTATTTTAAATAACGAAAGAACAAATAAATTAGTATAACATTAATAAATATAAAAATAAAACGTCAAAATAAATTCACTTGATGACGTAAACACGTGTAACTTGCTAAAAGTCAAGTGAATGTGACATTTACGATCAAGCATTATTGACATTTAATCTTATAGTTCGCGATAGATTTTTTGTCGACGGGATAACTAAGTAGTGCCAAAAATACATATGTAACTGGTATTCGAAAACGAGGCTTTCGCCAAATTTTCGTTAAAAAAAAAAAAAAAAAATGTCAAACATGCGGTGCGTATATGACATCTGGCGAAATATTAAATTATGTAACAAACCATGACATTTAATTTCAACTTCAAATCAATGTTTTAATTTACCACTCGAACAATAAAAAAAATGCTAACTGGCGAGTTGAAAAAAAAGATATTGGCGAGATTTGCACCCGGCTTTTTTTTTTCTTTCGGCACAGATGTCATATACGGCCCCATATTGGCGCGATTTTTTTCTGACGCCAATGTCATATACGTAACGGGTACTTAACTAGCGCCAAAGTATTGTTATTTTGCTTGATATGGTAAGCCGGATGTTGTTGTTTATGCTGTTGATGCGTTCCCCAAATTGGCGTTGGAAAAAAAAATCGCGCCAATATATATGACATTTGTTCCAAACTTTCATATGAAAGGCGAAGGGATCAGATCGTATTTGTTTATGGCATTTGATGACTTGAACTATTATAATATAGATGAAATGATGGGGATAGAATAATATTTGGCGACTTATCACCTGTACCTGGATAACATTAAAGTATCAAAATGGCACCTAGAGTATAAAAAGCAAAGTGTTCCGCCCGGAACTGTTGATGATAGTCACATGATTTAGGCTATTTTTATAGAGATTGTTTTAAAATATCGGTTGACAAAGACTGAATGCTTAATTCATTTTATTTTAGCTTCTTTTCAAATGTTTAACTGATCCTCTTTAATCAAAAACGAAAACAACCATTGGATGTCTTAACAGCAACTGATTCTCCGTTAAATTTTTGCAATCAAAGGGAATTGAATGGAAACCCGTTTACAGGGAGATCTGCACAGCTTTTTTAGTATAATTTAATCTTCTCTAATATTTTTAAAACCCATTAGATTTTTCGATTTTCAGATTCTGCGGTGTCGGAACGGGGGTTAGCGAGCGTAGCTTGCAGGGGGCAGAGCCTCCTAGTTTAATTATAAGTCATTCTTCTGTAATCTTTTTAAAACAGAAAATTAGCGTATTGTTAGAACTTGCTGTGTCTGAACGTGTGTTGGCGAGCGTAGCTCGTCGGGCCAGGCACCACCCCTCCCCCCACCTAGTCATGTTCAAATTAATAATAATAGTAATAATAATAAAATGTAAGCAATGTGTAACTGTGAAACACAATACAAATTTCTGTAGCTTAATATTTATCTTTTATCTAATTGTCGTAGAGTCCCGATTAACCAAGTTATTTTCTTCAGATGGACTTGACGGATTCCATTATTATGAAACAGCCATTATAAATTAAGTGCTAGGTGAAGATGGAAGAGCAGCCGTAAAATGTTAGAACTCTGATTTTCTGGTCAGAATGGGGGGGGGGGGTCCCTTCCACAGGTACAAGTTCCATTGAAAAAAACTCTTTAAGAGGCTACTTCAGTCAAATGAAAAAACATATTCGCTAATGGTAATCCTATGGAAGAAATTTATAAAGATATCTCGGTTGCATTTCAATATTTTTAAATGATTTCTTTTGCATTGAATAGTTGAGATCGATCTGTATGCAGACCGTTTTTTACTTTTTTGATTTTGACTGCAGATATTTTTTATGAGGATGCTTTTACTTTCGAAACCGGTTCCGAAAATGAAAGTGTTCTCATAAGAAATACCTGTAAACAAAATCGAAAAAGTAAACAACGGCCTTTATACAGATCAATCTCAACTATTCAATGCAAAAGAAATTATTTAAAAATATTGAAATGCGACCGAGATATCTTTATAAATTTCTTCCATAGGATTAGCATTAGCGAACGGATCTTTTCCTTTGACTGAAGTAGCCTCTTAATACTTTGAGCAGAAAGAAGAGGCTACACCTGCAATTTTCATGATAGTAATAGAATCACAAAGCTGCCAATTTGTACGGTTTTGTTACCTGTAAAATTTAATACACATTTTTGCCCTATTTAATCGTTGACAATTGTTAGATTTCGGCGATTGAATTAGGCAAAATTTACTGGTAAGTTTTAGGGGTAAGAAAAAAAACTGCATCAAAATTGACATTCAACAAACAAAAAACTATCAAGGGCTTTTTCAAATAAACAATTTCATTCCCCGTTTTTCTTAAAAGTAACGGAAATGCATAAAAAAAATGTT
Organism: Maratus speciosus; assembly: GCA_963932465.1. Classification (NCBI taxonomy): domain Eukaryota; kingdom Metazoa; phylum Arthropoda; class Arachnida; order Araneae; family Salticidae; genus Maratus; species Maratus speciosus. The sequence continues at coordinate 469,139,490 of OZ010798.1, forward strand.
GCTATAGGGTCATTCCATGTCAAATCAACCAGTGACTCAACGTAACCATTTCAGATTTCAATGAAACTCTCAGGAATCATTCTCCCTAATGATATAAATGAGAATATATTTTTATAATTTTTTTATCGCATTAAATTTTTGTACAATTAATTATTTAAATTTTGAAAAATCGTTATTTTTGGGGTTGCATAAATTCTTCAATTTTGAATTTCTCAAGTTCTATCAGGCATACAGAATTTTGTGACCCCTCATCTTAAAGAGGAATTTATAAGGTTTAATTTGATACCCAAGTTGACTATACTCAGTTTAAAAAAATTAATTTAAAAATTTTTGAAAATTTAAAATTTAAAAATTTTTTAGATAGTGTTTTTTAAAATTTTTGAAAAAAAAATGTATGTTTGTTGTAATATTATAAGCTAAAATTTCTGAAAATTTTAGAGTGGGATCTCAATGGGATCAAGGGGTATGAAATAAAAACTTGAAAATTACCTTTCAAATAACAATCTAATTCTAGCTATTTTGTTATGTATGTATTATTTGAGTGGTAATTTTCAATTTTTATTTCATAACTCTTGATCCCATTGAGATCCCACTCTAAAAATTTCAGAAATTTTAGCTTATAATATTACAACAAACATACATTTTTTTTTTCAAAAATTTTAAAAAACACTATCTAAAAAATTAACTGAGCATAGTCAACTTGGGTAGCAAATTAAAACTTATAAAATTGTCTTTAAAATGAGGGGTCATAAAATTCTGTATGCCTGATAGAACTTGAGAAATTCAAAATTGAAAAATTTATGCAACCCAAAAAATGATGATTTTTCAATATTTTAATTAATTGTATGAAAATTTAACGCGATAAAAAAATTATAAAAATGTATTCTCATTTATATCAGCAGAGAGAATGATCGCTGACAGTTTCATTGAAATCTGAAATGGTCAGGTTGAAAATTGAAATTTTTTGGTTGATTTGACATGGAATGACCCTATAGTACGATAAAAATGAATGAATGAATGAAGTGAAAATTTGTATTTCATCTTCTTAGTTGGTGAAGATTTGTCTAAATCCAGTTTATCCGAATTTGTTTGCTTATCCGAGGTGTGCTTGGTCCATATTAACTCGGGACTGTAGTGTATTTTCATGCTGTTAAAATCTCGAGTATTATTTAAGTTTGGTCTTTTCTTCCCCTCGAGATTTTTGTGTCGCATATGATCTTTCTAAAATTTATTCGGAACCCGCTATATTAAAAATACAATGGGTGGAATTTCTGGAGAAGGAAAGGGTGTAGGAAACAGGAAGAAATAAAATTTTTGTAAGTCATATTGTAGGGTTCGTCAGTATAGTTCGGTATAGCGAGCTTTTATGGTATGTAGGAATGGTATGTACACGGAAATTGTGAGGCCCGGTACAGAAATGGGATTGGTTCTCTACAAATTGCATTTATGGCGGTTCGCTCTGCATACCTTGCATATGCATATAAATCGGCGAATATACGAAATCGGCGCCACGCGCTTTTTCAGCGTAAGACGGGGTATAACTGTACGCCTTTTACCTCCCTCCGGTGCACGTCCCTGTATGTATGTTGTCAAATTGACTTTTTTTCTCTCTCTCTCTCTCTCTTTTTTAAAGAATTTCTTACAAGTGGTTAATTTATTAATAAACTAATGTCGGTTAAAAAAAAAAAGTTTGAATGAAAGACTGAATTTGTGCTGAGTCATTCAATGTGGAGGGTTGTTATTGTCAACTATAAGTCTGATCACAATAAGCTGCGCGTTAATATTCCTGTGTCTATCCCCGAGGTTCGGCATCTTATCAGAAGCAAAGTGCGCTCCAATCTGGCTCCTCGCTCACCAGGGTCGTTGCTTGAGAGAGGTATGCGGAGAATGCGTGATTTGTTTGACTGGCAAATCTTATGGGTTAACCTCGTTTTCTAAGCCACTGGCTTCTTCTTTTCTCTCTCTCTCTCTCGCTCAAGTTTCTTTGTTCGCCCGCTCCTTAACTCATGCTCCTTCGGAGCAGTGTACAGTTGCAGCATCGATTGGGAGCGGTTTTACCTATTTTGGGGATTATTTTGAACATTCTGGCTGCCCTCTTCTTTTTTACCACGCCGAATTATGCGTTGTAATTTCAAATAAAATTACGCATTTCACTCTGGAAAGGGTCTCTTAAGAAAGCATGGCAGTGTGAACCTATTAAAATCACTGTTTGTTAATTTTTTAAAAAAAGTTCTCAGCATATTGGAACCTGTGCGGCACCATTTAAATGATGATAAAGAAAACTAGTGTGTTGTAGCCGTCGTAAAACTTTCTCCTATATCAGTGGGAGGCCATGGCGCCCTTTCGAAAAGGTATCCTGTTACTAGCTTTTTTCAAAAATAAAAATCCATATAAAAAAATGTTTTCTTAAAAATTATTTTCATTTTAATATTATTACGAGTCTGAATTCGACGAATGAAGATAAAAGAACTGTTAGATTGAAGCTATAAAAAAACTTACAAAAATAATTACAATAAATAATCAATCTTATTGGCTGGCCTAACTCATGAAACAAATATTATTTATAGTTTAACTTAAACTTTTCAAATATTATTGAAAAATTAAACTTTATTCCTTTAAGGGGATAGGATACCTTTGAACACGTCGAAAAAGTAAAAAAATATCACTATGTTCCAAGCATCGAAACTTGTGTAATAATTCAAAAATAAAAATCAAACTTCATTTAAATATAAAGCTCATATTTAAATTTATATTTAAAAATATTTATATACTTGTAAATTCATAAATAAATATTGAAATGATAAGTTTAAAAATATATGATAATAAGAGAAAAAAATCTCGCGCGCATGATAAAATCTGAAAATATGCATATAAAGAGGAAATTTTGGTGAAAATAAATACATAATAGAGTTACCTTTATACTAAAACCAGAATATTTGTAAAAAATATTGACTAAATTAAAAAAATAACAAAAAGTTAAAAATTTTCATTTTTTGAAAATTACTTTCAAAGTACAAAAACAGAAAAAAAAATAAAATTTTACATTTTTCTGGTTTTAAGTTGTAGATAATACATAAATGAATATGTGGTAAAAAATTCTTTTGATTGTCATGCATAGTTTTTTAGTAACACTGCGCGCAGTATCAAAATTCATCGTTTTGAATAAACGCAACGCAAAGTTTAATGATCCTATGTAGTCTTAATATGTAGCCATAATAAAACTGCCATTAATTAGTAAACTAATGGGAATTTTTTAATGCGGTTTTTTGCATAAATTTCAGAAATGATTACGGAATCAAAATATGTATTAAAAGAAATTCGAAAATTTTGATGGTTTAAAGGTATCCTACCCCCTCAAGTAATCAATAACACGTAATTCAGATAATAAATTATGAAGTTATTAATTGAAGCTTTGATCGCTTGTGTATTACGCAAGAAAAAATCATCAAAAATTGCTCCATTGTGCATCGATGCCAATATCTCCGGAAATTCCGGAGTTTCTCCGGAAATGCAGGATAAAATACGGAAGTACGGTAATGAGGTAGAAAATACGGAAATTTGAGGCAAGAAAATCGCGAATTTCTTCGACCGATCGATCGCGGCAAAAAATCACGAATTTCGTCAATCGGTCGTTGAAGTATATCGCGAAAATTGGCTATTAGTCGATAAAACCGCGAATTTCTACAATCGCTCGCGGCAGAAAATCACAAATTTTGCCAACCGATCGTTGAAAAAAGTTGCAACTTTTGTCAATCAGTCGCTGCAAATAATCGTGAAATTCATCAATAGGTCGTTGATAAAAATCGCAAATTTTTTGAATTCTGCAAAAAACTCTAATTTCGGCTGTCAGGCGCGGCAAAATATCGCGAATTGCGTTAATCAGGTGAGGAAAAAATATCCTGAAATCCGGTAATCAGCCAATGATAAAAATGGCGAATTTTGTCAATCACTTACTGCACTGCAAAAAAAAATCACGAATTCCGTTAGTCATTCGCGGCAAAAAATGGCTGTTTTCGTCAGTCAGTAGCGGCAAAAAATGGCTGTTTTCGTCAGTCAGTCGCGACAAAAAATCGCTGTTTTCGTCAGTCAGTCGCGGCAAAAAATCGCTGTTTCGAAAATATAAAACCTGCGGTTCCGAAAATTAATAGAATTGGTCATCAATCCAAATATTCGGACATAAAAAATAGCGCGAATTTCGACAATAATCAATTCCGTAAAAATAATCAATTTCGTCAATCGTTCGTAAAAAAATCACCAATTTCGCCGAAGGATCGCAGGAAAAACTCTAATTTCGTCAAATGATCACGAAAGAAATCACCGCAAATTTCGTCAAATGATCGCGAAAAAAATCCCCGCAAATTTCGTCAAAAGATCGCAAAAAACCCTGCAAATTTCGTCCAAAGATCGCAAAAACCCCCTCAAATTTTGTCAAAAAGATTGCGAAAACAGCAAATTTCGTCAAAAATATAACGAATAACGCAAATTTCGTCAAAGGATCGCGAAAGAACACTAATTTTATCAACATATAGTTAGTGTCGGGAGTGGATGTCCCCCTCACCCCTCTGCTGTAACCTTTCAGAAAATTTGCTGTGAATTTCAGAATTTTTTTTTTACTCAGAATCACCCCTGGTCAGTGAATCGCGGCAAAAAATTGCGATTTTCGTCTGTCGGTCGCAGCAAAACATACCGGTTTTCGTCTGTCAGTCGCGACAAAACATCTCGATTTTCGTCTGCTAACCGCGGCAGAACATCTCGATTTTCGTCTGCTAGTCGCGGTAAAACATCGCGATTTTCGTCCGTCAGTCGCGGTAAAACATCGCGATTTTCGTCCGTCAGTCGCGGCAAAACATCGCGATTTTCGTCCGTCAGTCGCGGTAAAACATCGCGATTTTCGTCCGTCAGTTGCGACGAAAAATCGCGATTTTCGTCGGTGAATCTCGGCGAAAAATCGCGAATTTTGTTAATTGGTCGCGGAAAAAATCACTTTATTTTTTTGTAGGGGAAAAAATAGTCATGTAATTTCACACAGTTATATCAATCGTGGATTTTTTCCTCTTTAGGGATAAAAAAAATATTCCATTTTTATAAATTTACTATAAAAAATTATTAATACATTAAAAGCAAAAGTAAATTAAGTAACCTTTATTTAAATTATGTTTGTGTTGACAAATGCGAAAGCTGGAAGAGGACTGAGAATATTTGTAAAAAATAGAGCTCGTAAAAAACAAAAACTATGTGCAACTCCTGAAATGACTCCTGAAGAGTGTCCAAAACTCCTGAAATTTAACTGTTTTACTCCTGATACAGTCTTTACAGTGTTGGCGTCTATGCATTGTGACACTGTCGTATTTTTTTCTAAAAATTATGTTATTTTCACCGTCGCAAAATTTATAGGCGTACTTTTTATAAACTTTAAAAACATCTTAACGTGCAACTGTTTATCAATAAATGTGTTTCCAAACTTGATGTCACTTTTACCAGTTACAATTTTGCATCTGAACATTCGCACCCTTGACTTGATGTTCTAGTCTCAGTGCCAGCGAAATCCAGAAATTTATTATTTTCGACACAATCGTCATAAATATTTAGTTTTATCAAAGAAAATACTCATATCCTTTTACTATGAGGTCATTTTAGCTCAATGAAGCACTCTTGAAATTAACGTCTCAATTTCAGTATCACCGGAATGTAAAAGATATTGAAATGTAATAGCTTTATGAGTAATAATAAACTAATAATAATAATAAAAGTTATTTTTTATCGCAATGAGAAAGGCAACCGTAATGATATAGTAATTCCGATTGTTTCACTTTTATCTGTAACAATAGAAGTAACCCAGTTGCCACCACTTATTATGGACTAACTGAATGTAAAGTTTTATGAAAATCCGTGCATTAGTTCTTGAAATAGAGATATTGCGGAAATCGTGAAAAATGCAGTATAGCAGCGCCACCTGTTGTCCGATTGACACCAAAAAGTAATCAGCACCAGTTTATATATGAAGGTCTAACTGAATGTAAAGTTTTGTGAAATTCCGTGCATTAGTTCTTGAGACAGAGCGGCCACAAAATTTTTGTCATATACAGACTCACAGAGTGACAAGAACAAGACAGACATTTTCTAAAAACCATCAGATCGTGTTCAGACCTTCTAAAACGTATAAATCCATCGAAAACCGGAAGTCGAAATTTTTCACGGATCCAATACTTTCTTCTTGTTAACATAAAAGAAAGTAATAAAAGAGGGATTATTTTTTTTTAATATCAAGTGAAGGCACATATACAATTAAACTGCTTTCATTAAAAAGAAAAAAAAATCGGCTCAGGAAAAAGCTCAGGCTAAATAACTAAAAAAAAAAAAAAAACCCTTGTTTTTTTAAATATACAGATTATAGGCATGATTAAGGTTTCTGGTTCCTTAGACATAAAATTTTTTTGAGTAGGTGTCCCCCTCAGAAAAATGTAATTCTAAATTAACTGCGAGTTATATATATATATATATATTTTTTTTTTTTGCTAACGATTTTTGCATCGATCTTCTGAATCACAGGGTCTCTGTGGCTACCGCTTATGAGATCATATGTGCATCGTATAAGACGTGTGTGCATCAGTACCACTGCTACAGTGAGATAATAAGATTAAAATTACGATTTAAAATTTTAAAAAAAAAAGCATTGAATTAAATCAATGTTGAAATTTTATTCTTATGTATACACTCTCATAAATATTTCCTTCAATTCACTGAAATATTCCTGACAGCACTGCTACCTGAATATTTCCGTGAATAGAAGAAAATCCCTTTCTTTTTTTTCTCTGTGACAAGAGAGAAAATATCCGCCATTTGAAGAAACTTTCGTATATACAGTACAGCCCCGATTATCCGCGGAATTGGGTGGCAAGGGCACCGCGGTTAAAAAAAATCGCGTATAACCCGAAAAAGACAGAAAATGGGATGCAAGCTCGAAAAAAAAGAAAATTCAACATGAAAACTAGGTTTTAGTGTACAAAAAACATAATAAAATGTTTAAAATACATACTTATGCACAGTACAGCCGAAACCTTTGCTTTACGTCAAAATCACTAAAATAAAGAACAGTAAAAAAGAAACAGTGCCATACATACTGTACAAAAAGTTTGAGTTACACCTTTTTAAAAAAAATCAGTCACTTGTTTTTGCCTCTTGCTTTAGAAAAACACCTTTTCTATCTCAAAAATGAAGCTGTTCTTGATATGCTCCCCTGGAATTTATCATAATATTCTTAGTTAATTGTTAAATATTTTAATTGCTGTGCTTACGTTTAGTTAATAAAATCAAGAAAAGACATCAAGACAGATATTTTAAACATGGCAACCTAGTCTAGAAATATTCTTCTATTACTTTCGAATACATGAATTTTTCTGTTTATATTTATTAGTAGGGCTTACTGTATTTTCCTTGCTTAAATTTAAAAATTTGACTTAAAATTTGGCTTAAATTTAAAAAGAGAAAAATATTTCGCTTCGCGGGTAAACCGCACCGCGGATAATCGGGGCTCTACTGTATATATATATGTTATTTTCCGTAATTTCAACACATGAGGTTTTTTTTTTTTTCTTTTTTTTTCTTTTTTTCTTTCTTTCTTTTTTCTTTTTTTTTTTTTAAACTTTTTTTCTCTTGGCTGACCTTGGTGTTGAACCTGGGACCGACAGATTCGAACCCCAGTATCTTAACCAACAAGCAAACGATCGCTGCTAGAGGTTGAGTTTAAAATGAAGATAGGAGTTTTGTTCTATTGGTAGCTTGGGCTAGGCATGATAAAGTTTTTGTTCAGAAAAGTTCGCAAATTTAAACTTAATTGCGGGGTCGGGGAATTCGTCGTTATGAGATAATGATTAGGGTTTTTACGGGTGTAATAGGTAGGCTTTAAAAATGTAAATTAGATATATTTTAATAAAATATAATTTGATTGTTAGATGTATATGAGTATTATATATATTTTTTTTAAATCTAGAAGTGTTTGATTTTATTTTAATAAAATCGATTTTTTAAGTTAATTATTGAACTACTATATATTTTTTAAATGTGCTCGTTTAGAATCAGGGGTCTGTCCAGACTTTTCTCACAGGGTCCTGTTTTTGTGAAATTGTGAAGTTTTTTATTTTATTTTTGTGAAAATTCTAGTCATAATTTTGTGAATTTTAAATTATCGATGTCTTCATATTCTATCTATCATTCATATATAAAAAGCTAAGTAATATGCTTTTTGGTGAGTTAAACTGCTTACGTACAGGCCAGATTTTATTTTTAAATGACTAAATTTGTGAAAAGTTCAATTTGAAGGTGAAAAAATTCTGTGAAAGGTCTATTTAAGCGACAAATAATTTTGTGAAGGGTCCTGTTTTGGGATAAAATGTTTTGTGAAGGGTCCTGTTTTGGGATAAAAAATTTTGTGAAGGGTCCTTTAAAGGACCTAAAATTTTCCTAAACATATCCCTGAGAATGCATTTTAAATGCGAATATTTTTTTTTTTTATTAGTCACAATATTTTTTATTAGTAATCAAGAAAAATTTACATATTTCCTAAAAAAAATTAATAGATAAAAAATTTCAAATCCCTTTTTTTTTCTGAATTAAAATTTCTGAAGTAATTATGAAATGTTATGTTTTCTTTTCTTTTTTTCAGATTTTTTATTTTTTTTACGTTTTAATAATTGCGAATAATTTTAAATGAATGAGAAAATTGCTACTTTATTAAATTCGAAAGCATTATTTTTGCTTTGTTTTTAAATAAATTATAAATTTTAATTTATTGAAATTTTGGGTTTTTCATTTTTAAAAAATAAATTCGAACTTTAGTATTAATAGAGCCAATATGCGTGCCTGCAAGGAATAAACGGAAAAATTTCCTCTTTTCCAGACTTTCAGAAATAATCAAAGAAAAAAGCGTGACTCTACGAGTACGGAAATTAAACATTATTCGTCATTTTTAAACAAATAAAGACGAGTTTATCTGACAATGTAGTATGGGATATTAGTCCAGGCAATAGGGAATTTTACCTAGCAAAATTAATGGTAGTTCTGGAAATCGGCTTACTTTGTTTTTTGGGTCGCTGAATCCGAATTTGTAACTTCCCACCAAAATTTTCCCCGGCACCCCCCCCCCACCCCCAAATATTGGTAAAATACCCCCCAAAAAGGTTTTTATTAAAAAAATCTATTGTTTTAGGGTAGAAGTTTAGTATCTAGAAATTCAGAAAGTAGACAAAATTTGCAACAAATTAGATATATGACATTATGACTTAGGATGAAGGGGAAGGGGGGAATCTGCCTCGGAACATGCGTGCGGTGATGCGTGGGCTAAGTTACGCAATTCCACTTAACCACTCACACGTTTACATTCGCCCTCCCATCTCCCCTCCGAACTTTCCTTATAAGATTTACTTCAAGTTTTTTGTGTCGCTGAATCCGAATTTTTAAATTACCCCCAAAATCCCCCCACCCCGAAACCCCTCCAAAATAGTTGTTATTAACATAAATTTCTTATTGTTTTAGGGTAAAAGCATTACGAAATTCAGAAACTAGACAAAACTTGCAACAAATAGGATATATGACATTATGACATGGGATAAACGAGGAGACAGGGGGCTGCCTCGGAACATTCCCTGCGCGCTTTTCTCAAAAACCAAATTTTTTCAAAAAATCAATTTTTTGGGAGGGTTGCCGGGTGAAATTTTGGTTGGAAGTTACAAATTCGGATTGAGCAACCCAAAAACATAAAGTGAGTTGAAATCCAGAACTAATATTTTTTCAGGTAAAATCCCCTATTGCCTGAACTTCATAACTTAGTGCACGTAGCGCCGCAGTGCATGTTCAGAAGCAGGCCTCCCCCTCCCCGTTCATCCTATGTCATAATGTCATATATCCTATTTGTTGCAAATTTTGTCTAGTTTCTGAATTTCGTAATGCTTTTCCCCTAAAACAATAAGAAATTTAAGTTAAAAACAACTATTTGGGGAGGGGGGAGTTAAAAATTCGGATTCAGCGATTAAAAAAACTTAAAGTAAACCTTATAGAGATAGTTCGGAGGGGAGATAAGAGGGCGAATGTAAACGTGTGAGTGGTTAAGTGGAATTGCGCAACTTAGTCCACGCATCACAGCGCGCATGTTCCGAGGCAGATCCCCCCTTCATCCTAAGTCATAATGTCATATATCTAATTTGTTGCAAATTTTGTCTACTTTCTGAATTTCTAGATACTTTTTCCCTAAAACAATAAAACAATTGATTTTTTTAATAAAAACCTTTTTTGGGGGGCATTTTACCAATATTTTTTTTTTTTTTGGGGGGGGGGGGGGTTGCCGGGGAAAATTTTGGTGGAAAGTTACAAATTCGGATTCAGCGACCCAAAAAACATATAGTATGCCTTTGTCCAGAACTACCATGAATTTTGCTAGGTAGAGCCCCTATACGGTCTCTATTGCCTGGACTACATGTAGTTTCGTCTTGATTTACTACGGAACAACACTTTCAAAATTGGTGTATACTACTCGAGCGCTGCCAGTTTTCAATCAGTCAATTTGATTTTTACGAAAATTAATCGTCACATATTTTTATGCTGTGATACAATTTTTTTTTTTTTTTTAAATACATTTCGCTAAAAAATCATATTTTTTAAAACGGCTAACCATTTTATTATCTTTTTTTTGGACAGAAATAAAAAAATAAAAATAAAAATCTCGATGTTTCAAATTATATCTACGTTAAGTCGTGTCCACCGCGTTTTTCGAAGAGCGCTCATGAGCTGTCATGCCGCATCATTATCAACACAACAAAAAATGAAAAATAGTTTTATATTTTAATATATGTGTGATAATTTAGTATAAATTGATTTTTATGTAACTTTGCATTTTCTTAAATAATAATAATAAAAAAACCCGAAAAAGCTTTAAATTCCACGGAGTCTTAGTGGTTTTACCCTAAGCCACTTCAACGTTTGCCCCGAGATAAGTCGGGGGTAAAAGCACTGTTTCTATATACCTGCTGCCAATGAAGTGGTTAATAATTAATGCCCCTCAAGTATGGTCAAGTTCAAGTATGAAAGTTTTATCTAAATGCGTGCGCGAAAAGTTTTGCCGTAGCAATAACCGTAGTAGATTTCTCGTGAATGACTTTTTTTATTTGTTCCTCGCTAATCACTAGTATTGATTCATTGGATGAAACGCGTACGTCATGCGAAATTAACTCCAAGACTTGTGGAAAGCAAAGCATGTTAGTGAAAAATAAGAATAGTATTTGGAAGGAGGGGGGGGGGGGGTAGTTGAGATGGCACGCGCCATCTGCTTTCAGAAACAGCAGCTGAAAATTCATTCGAAGACGAGGGGGTTTATAATAAAAAATAAATAAAAGGGGGGGGGGGAGCAGGGTTATTTTGGTTTTATTTTATTTTAGCCTTTTCTCTCTTCAGGTGTGTTTTGCAACCACGTGGCTTGCCATACGCACATCTGCATGCAAACTTTGTGAAGCGTGCCCATGCTTTTTTTTATTCTTTACTTCTTTCATGAGAGGGGTGGAAAGTCGGGGAATTGTAAAGAGCCTTCATCTTCATAGTGCTGTTTTGGAAGGATTATTTCTGCATTTCCACTATTTTTTTTTTTTTTTAAGGAGGTACTACTAACAGCAGCTGCCTTGACTGGAAAAGTTTCTCTTTGGGACTGATAATGGATAACTTGAAACTACTTACTTCCGCGATTGTGCCCGAATGATTATTGGGAATGACATGATAGGTTAGCAGCAAATGCTTATGCACATGCGACATGGTTTTTAAGTTGTAATTTTCGATTCCTTCATTACTACATTTTCATGTATGTTCCTTAAAGATCTCTCTCACTTATATGATGATCTCGCACTTTAATTATTTCGCATGCTTGAACTTGACCCTATGTGGGAAATCTACTATAATTTAACATTTCTATTTGTATTCAAAAAATGAAAATCAAGGTTTCATTTCACATTCCTGATTTTTGACGCATTTCTTATTTTTTTCTCACTTATTTTTCAATATTCTATTATTTTGACCTCAAATGTACTCTATTCATGGGATGAAAACTGCAATGCAGGTTTACTTTTTAGTGTGATAGATCCAATAGTACTTTGTAATAAAACTGCTCTCAGAATACACACCTAATTTCGTCACTGCAATTCATGTTTTTTCCCTTCAATAATTTTTGTTGAATTACGTGTGTGAATGTAACGGAATTTGGCGTGTGCACCGATATTATATGTATTATGGGGGGAGGGGGTGACAAAATATTCAATTAAGATAGATGGACATGGATTATATTTCCAAAATTAGCTTACCATCCTGCCCCATAGGAAAAAGAATAAAATTCAAACATACATTAATATTTTAATTTAATCTATGCAATATATAAAGAAGACTATATTAAATATTTCTCACATTAAAAATTAAACAAGTAAGAAAAATCATGCGTTAAGCATAGATTATGAAACACTTTCCAACACTTCCTGAATGCTTTAACAAAACTTCGTTATTTAGGGAAATAAGGTATGTAACTGAACTAAGTAAACATTTTAGAAAACACATAAAACATTTGAAAAACTGATTTCAGCAGTTACCGTCCATAGCAAATATGTATTCCAATTCTTTTGAACAGCCCTGTATTCAATCTGTAGGTTGATATATATACTATATAATGGAGAAATTTAGTTTAGCAAGAAAATACATAACAGGTTGAAATTTCTCTTTCAGCAATTTATACTAATAGATTTAAACATACTTGTATACTTTTGTAAAACTCTGCAGTTAACCTAATACCTTTATTACACGCCACTATTTAGCTAAAGTTTAATTCAAAGTAAAACACTCTTAAAACTACCGGAATCACATTTCCAGAAATTATCATTTATAGACGGCCATGTATCCAATTCTTTGCGTGACCCTGTATGTCATTTTATGTATGTTTTACAAACATTTCTTAGTAAACCAGATGCGGTTCAGCGTAAAAATGCCTAACTCATTTAAAAATCACCTTTAAACAATTTGCAATCATACCCAGTAACCATTACGAATTCTTTTGAGTAGCCCTGTATATCAATAACAGCATTTATACACGCCATATACAATGCATAAATATAGTGAAACATAAAAGCACATAACATAATTAAAAATGCATTTCCAGCAATCATCGCTCCTTTACAGTACTTCGGGTACAATATAGTATCTGAAATCTTTTGTATTTTTTTGTGTGAATCCCTGTAAATGCTCTGCATTTCGTATTATCCATGAAATAAGTTATAGTAAACCTTAGCAACGTATATCTATTTCATTATACATGTAACAGTTTAACATAATTAAAATACGCCGGAAAAAAATTCCCTTCACTTCTATGTCATTATGTAAAGGAATTCTTTTGTGCGGCCCTGTAAATGAATAATAACTATTTTTTGGGCCGCATATTGTACAGAAAATGCATATTTTAGTCAACTTGATAAATGCATATCAATTTATTATGCTTGAAAGCATGTAACATCATTAAAAATCATTTTAAACGATTTTTCCCTATAGGCCGTAATGTAACGGAAAACTTTTGATTGTCCCTGTAAATGAACTAAACATGCTACAAACTTCATTTGCAATAGGGTTCGTGCTATGGTAGAGGACACTAACATCCAAAAATTTCAGAACGATCCGAGTATATTTACGGGAGTTAGAGCGCGTACAGACGGACAGACAAACCGAAGTCATAAACACTTTTCAACTTTGTTGGAAAGTGTTAAAAAGGAAGTCATAAAAAATTTTGCGACATAAATCGGTATAAACGGAGTAGTTTCAAATCCGTTACCGCACAGTTTTTTAATGATGTTTTAGTATTATCATTTTTTCACTATTTTATTGTTATTTTTCTTTAAATTCAGTAACTTACATGAATATATATCGTTATTATTAGAGAAAGTTCTTGTATAAATTTCGTATGTCGTAAAAACTGGGGGCTATAAATGTCTCATTTCAATTTAATTATAAGTATTTATAAGTATCATGTTCTGAAATTTTAGGCATAAGTCACTTCAAAGTACCGTATTTTATGGAAGAAACGCCGCACTCCTCAAAGTGGCCTGAATAAGCTTAAACATATCGTAATCGCCGCACCCATTGTAAACGCCGCATCCATCGGAACGCTAATTTTGTCGACAGCGTCACATTGACCTAACTTTAATCAAAGTTTTCTGAGCAGTGTAGAGGATGCCTCGTTTTTAATATCTCAGGATGTCTGAAGTTTTATTTAAAATATTTAAATCCGATTTTAAATATTTTTATGAATTTTTAAATTAAGGAAACTCAGTTGGTATTTTAAAAAAATCGTAAACGCCGCACTTTGAAAAAAATTAAGTTTTAAACTCGTAAACGCCGCGGCGTTTCTTCCGTAAAATACGGTAAGTTTATTTTTGAAGCTTTAATAAAATTTAAAGGTGGGTATTTTCAGTAATTTTTTAATTGTAACGGACTTGACAATATGCCTTACAAGGCAAAAATGGCCCATATAAACATTTCCAAGTGCATGTTCTATGAATAATTTTAGATTTGATAATGTGTTTAAATGTTTATTTTTAATTATCTTGTATTGAAAAACGTAAAACAAACAAACTTGGATATAAATTTTTTTATTTAAAATAAAAACTGAAAAATGTCAACTGCGATATAGTTATATGAAAAATAGCATTTATGGTAGTAAAAAGAAATGACATTTTAAAATTATGCCATAGTACATTGTACAATTTAATCATCTTCACTAATTGGTATTATTGATATAATTTTATATAGTTCCCATGTTAACCCTTTATCTACTGATGGTACTTTTAAGTACCATTAAAATAACTTATTATAAAATTCATTTAATACATCGATTAGTAGTAATAGAGTTTAGAATGAGTTATAGGTGCATTACTTTACCTTGTTCCAAAAGCATCATTGGTTTCACAAAAAAAAATAAATAAATAAAAAAAAAATAAAAGGATGATTTCTTTTTGCTATTGCACCTTTTCAGCTTTCTTGGCATTGGGGGCATGTGTTCTCATATTTTAACATATGTGTGTGTTTTCATTTTAATATATTTTAATTTTATTTTCATATACTTTTTTTTTCCTTCCAAATTTGCTTATTACCCTTCTACTCCGTGTACTTTTGTTTTGATTATACTCTTCTGTGATTGGCTGATGTCTTCTGCTTTCTTATTGGCTGTTGATTTCTAATTTCCGATTGGCTGTTTCTTCAGTTTGTTTCCCTTCCCTTATCTCTCATTTCAGTCTTGCTGCTGCTTTCTTAGTATAAGCACGTCTTCTTTGCGCCTGACGAAGAAAGACTCAGATCTTTCGAAAGTCCTAGCACATTTAAAATTTTTGATGGTGTTTTAAGAAGATCTTTTATTTCTTATTGATTCACACCAGTTTCAACTTATTTTCTTTCATTAGGCAGTGTGTATACATTGTATAGATCGTATACAGGGCTACACGAAAGAATTAGCACACATTACTACGTTGCTGAACATAATGTTTTTCTGAGTTATATACCGTATTTACCCGTGCATAACGCGCACCCCGTACTTTACAAGAAAAAAGGGCGAATTTTTCTTATCTCGTATATAACGCGCACCATAAATTTGACATGCAAGTGAATGCCAAATTTATTTCCAACGTTAATAAAATTAGTGTTTAAATAATGTTACTATCGCTGTTGTATAAAAATGTGCAAGGAGTGAAATAAAGTTGCAGCAATACTTCTATTAAGTAAAACTTTTCCAGTTTTAATTTCTTCTTTGAATATATTTCTTGATTCATATGTATATCCTGTGATTACATCGAGCAGTAAAAAATATTCCATGTATAACGCGCGCCTACGGTTATTGCCCTAAATTTTCGGAAAAAAGTGCGCGTTATACACTAGTAAATACGGTATATATATAAAAAAAAAAAAAGCAACTTAAATATATCCCGTTTCCTTCTTGTAAAAAAGTAAAATTCTTAATATTTCGTTAGTGTTGGAGTTTCATAATCTATTCCAGATGAATGATTTTTTGTTCTTGTTATGTATGTACAAATTTTGTAAATGTAAAGTATTCGGTTCGAAAGTTAAGAAAGAAAGCTGACTGAGTTAATACTATGTCGATTTATCTCCTTTTTTTTTGGGGGGGGGGGGGGGGGGGAGTTACAGTAAGGAAAGAAATATTTTTAAAGCTAGTATGTGATTTTTTCCCCCTTCCTGCAAATTATGCACCATTTTCTGCGAAATGTGTTTGTTCTCTCTATCATTTAAATAACGGTAAATCCGATCTTTGTTGTCACCTATATCGGAGATCTCTGTTCTTAAACTGGATCTTCTTTCGTTTTACATAATTGATGCTTATACAATGCCCCCTCTAAAAGAATGATCCGCCGAAGAAGTATACGCCGGTCGCAGTGACACATTTTATTGTTGCACTCCGTTTTCCGTTTGAGACAAGTCTGGTTTTTTCCTCGCACTGCCTTCGATCTGGCAGTATAGGGAGTCTAGCCTCATGGCAGACGCTTGCTCTCTCTGGTTGTTAGGAATTCATGCAAACCTTAAATGTGAATGAACCCCCGGTATGTCATTGAGCCCCCCCCCCCCCCCCCCCCCCTCTCATCATCCGAAGCCCTCCAACTTCATTTTGTTATTTTAATTAATTTAGGATTGTTTGTGATAATTTTCGATCGAACGGGTTTCATTTTAAGCTATTTTAAATCATTTTCCTGTACATGAAGAAATTTGTAGTAACCGTAGTTTGTAATGTTGTGGAAAATAATATTCCTGCATTTTGTAATAGACGCGGTTTACAGGTTTCATGCAGGCTCCTTAGACTACTTAGAAACTCCTTAGAAATGAAAAAGTTCTCAAGGAGTACTTAAACAATTAAAATACTCCTTAAATGATGCTGAAGCAAAATTTAGCTTTGATCAGTGATTTCAATGAAGTATATAAGAGTATAGTAAGTAGAAACTTATGTTTTACATGATGAATAATACTGCTTGTATTAGCTTTTTTCTGAAGCTTGTATGGTACGAAAAATATTAATCTTTAAAGGAACTAAAATAAAAATACCCTTTTTTTATCGTGTCTTTTTTCCCTTTAAAATTTACTTTTAAAATCAAATTGCTCGGGATCTGTATATATGACCATCACTGCATAAAATAGTTTGGTAATTTTGGACTCAAATTTATGAAACCAGTAAGCAATATGTTTTCAGGGTTCCTACGGGTTAGGGAAAAGTCAGGGAATTTGAAAATTTAGGCAAAAAAGTAAGGGAAAATTTTAAATATTTGAAGTGGTCAGGGAAAAGTCAGAGAATTTTTGATGTACTGCTTTCTGTCAGAATCTCAATTATCGTCGTAAATGAAGAAATTTTTAATTAATTATTTATCCAATCTAAAATTTTTATATAAAATTTATGCAAATTATATAGCAATACCATAATATGGAAAATAACTAAAAATAGGAAATTCATACAGCTTGTATCTTTTTTTAGCGTTTATCTAAATTAAAATTGTCCATTGCGGAGGGTTTTACAACAATATATAAGCTGAACTTTTTCTGAGAAAGGCCAGGGAAATTTTTGAAAAAGGTCAGGGAATTTTTTTACCAGAATTGTGTAGGAACCCTGGTTTTGAATACGGTGCGATGTTAACACTAGCTATTAAATTTTAACGGGGAAAAAAAGGTTTTTTTTAAATCAGGTATTAAACGCTGCACTCTATGTAATTTCAATTGGCTTCTCACGGACATCCGTCCTCCCCACTTCATCGTTCCCTTATGTGAGAAAATAGCGATAAGTCAGCCAAATGCAGGGTTACCATAGTTACTGACCTTGAGAAGTCAATTAAATTTAAAAATAGAGTATGTGGGTTGGTGTCTTACATGAAGTTATGGCATACATGAAAAATATGGCCAAGCCCTTTAAAATTCTTGCACTCCTTAGAATTTTTCTTGACTCCTAGGATTTTTTCTTCTCAAGTCTGTATGGACTTTGTGTTTAAATGTTATAAAGCTTTTCAAGTCAAACCTGGTTACTCTCTGACACGTTCACGAAGTCCTTTCCTTTAGTTAATTAAAGGTTCCTGTAATCCTTCTTTTGAATACCATACCACTATTTCGAAGCAATAAGCTTTGTACTAGATTTCTATTACAAATCAGACACAAATATTGTTTGGAAATAGTTGTATTCATAAAGGGGACCAGTGGGAATCCTGTCGTTAATTCATAAAATTTGCAGCTATTCATATTCAGTTGTCAAGAAATTGAATAGCATTTATTAATTTTCTATAAAAGCGAAGCGTCTTCCAAAAAATATTTAGTTCGGCAGTTTGAAGGCAATTATCCCGGTGCAACATTCCGAAAAAGGCTTATATAACAGCAGTTGATTCAATCAGGCCCTGATCATGACTAATCGAGGCCCTGGGCAATGATAAATTAGGGGGGCCCATTCGAATCGTTGCAACATTATTCACATAGAACTGATGGTCAGTTACATGTGTAATGCATAAAGAATATTTTCGCACCTTGGATTTTAAATAGAACAACACATTCTTAGAGTCGTCCATTCTAAATTAAGTACCTTAATTAATAAAAATACTCTTTTTTCTTAGTACAGAGCAAAACTCTTTTATGTAACTTTAGAAACTTGTTTACTTTAAGATGAATTTAATAACTTCAACTTATGGAAGAATGTTGAATACTCTAACATGCAAATATGTGTTAGTCAAGTTACTTTCTTTTACATCTTTCGAAGTTGTACTACACACAACATAATATCAAATAAAATACATTCACAAGTCAAAAGTGTTTTTCAATAAATCTAAAGATGACAATTTTGGGTTTTGTTTTCATATTTAACTCTAAATTAAAAGAAAAAAGCTGGAATATGGAAGAAAATTATCTCATGACAATTAGAACCGATTATTTTCAGCCACTAAAGTTTAGATATGATTTAATTTCATTGCTAATACAATCTATTAAAATCAAAATATTATTTCTTATTTAAAAGTGGTTGAGGTCTGTGACTTCAAAATTAAATTTGTTTTTCAGAAAATTTAGTAGAATCTTTTAAAGATGAAATGTGTCTGTATTCGGAAATTTTCAGGGCTGGAATTGGGGGAAAAAAGTAAATATTTTATAAATGAATATATGGATTTGGGGGCCCCTGGGCAAAGTCCCGATTTGCCCATTCGATAATAAGGGCCTGGATTCAATCGCATTTATGGAGGTTAAAAACCAAACTCTATTAGACACTAGAAAATTTAAATTTTGTGTGTGTGCGTGGAGAAGGGTGTGTGTGTTTGGTATGTCATTCGGCAAAAGCTCCACCCTCATTTTCCTTTTTTAGGTCCGTTCGTAATTATATAAATACGTAGCACCTAGTGTCGTCGCTCGGTCCGTCTTGTCCGCATATAACAGCGCAAAAACTACCCAACCGAATGGTCTGAAATTTCAAATATATAACTGTTGCAAAATGTTGTCGAGTCCTTTCAAATTTTATGAAAATCGGACGTATAGTATAATGACAGGGACAGTCAAAAGTTTCCGTTCCAGGACGGCCCATAGGAAAAAAAAAATGATTTCAAGTGCATTTTAATGAGGTGACAGCCTTTCGAACAGAATGAAAGGGATAGGCACTTAGGAAGTGCACTACTAAAATATACATTCAGTACACTATGCGGTGCAGAAAATATTTCTAAAACCAGTTATGGTATGAACGCACCTCATTTGCCACGTTTGACGCGCAAATGATTTCACACTTGTTCAGTTTGATTTCAGACTTGTAACATTTAAATTTCTTTACTATTGTGATAATTTTCAATCAAATGAGTTTCGTTTCAGTTAATCATTTTCCTGCACATGGAGAAATGTAGTTGAGGCTACTTCAGTCACGCGAAAAGACCCGTTCGCTAATGCTAATCCTATGGAAGAAATTTACAAAGGTATCTCGTTTGAATTTCAATATTTTTAAACGTTTTTTCTCTCAATGGATAGCTGAGATCGATCTGTACAAAGGCCGTTTTTTACTTTTTCGATTTTTTTTTTTTTTTTTTTTTTTTTTTAACAGGTATTTTTAATGAAGACACTTTCATTTTCGGAACCGGTTTCGAAAATGAAAGCATCCTCATAAAAAATAAAATAAAATCTACAATCAAAATTAAAAAGTATAAAAGCCTTTGTACAGGTCGACCTCGCCTATCCAATGAAAAAAAAAAAATTTAAAATTTTTTGAAATGCAAGCGAGATGTCTTTGTAAATTTCTTCCATAGGATTAGCATTAGCGAGCGGATCTTTTCGCGTGACTGAAATAGCCCCTTAATAACAGAACCAGTGGCGCAGCAATTCAAAATTTATGTAGGCGGGGGGTGAGTGTATCAAGCAACAAGCAGTCATTTTCAAATAAATTGAAAAATTGCAATTATCTATAATAATAGTAACTTATCATTAAAAGTAACTAGTATTAATGCAATTTTTACAAAATAAACACATTCTTCTTATTACTTTTGGATAGTGTATTTAAAATAATTATTTGTGTAGAGTGGTTATAAATTACTGAGACAATGGGGAGGGGAAAAGGGCTGCGTCCTCTCATAGAATAAGTTTTTACGGTAAACAAAGTAATCAGTGCACGTTATCGACTTTAATATTTGAAATTTTACTTGCAGTTATTCTAACATAAAGGAAGTGAAACGATGAGTTCATTTAAGAGGCAGTAATAATTGTTCCCATAAATAAATCTAATATATAAAAATGAAAATTTGTGTTTGTGTCTAATTCTACACAAATCCACAGTTCGGAAGCCAGAATTGTGAAATGCTACGTACATGTGTATTAAAACACGGTCGATGCAACTAAAGCAATCCGGAATCGAAATAATTTATAGCTAATTTTTAATATACAACAAACCACTAATGTAACAGCAATTTCCAATCAAATTTAAACATTTTTTGTTATAGCATTTGCCAAAAACTAAAAATCCACACCACAACAGTTACATTTCTGTTGCAAGATTTCCACGTGAAAAATGAAATAAATAGTTTGGACGAATTTTAAAAGAAAAGTGAATATTACGTCATATTGGAAATGTAACGGACATCAGTAGGTGAATATATAAAGTCCCGTGAGTTTGAAAAAACGTATTGAAACATGATAAAAACTCGATTATGGAAATTTTGGTATTTTTTAACATTTTGAGGTTCTCTGAATTTGTTTTCGCCAATTTTAAATCTGTTATTCCATATATATCGGTGTGTATGCGTGTAATTATTTTAATAACAAAATATTCGGAAACAACTTTTCATCAAAAGTAATCTCGGTCTCAATACAGATCGCAGATTACAAATTATATGTTAGATTGCTTCAGTGATGAATGGGAATAAGCTCATTTGTAGCTGTGTTCTTTCGAGTTTGTTATATAAATTTTATTTTTATATTGGGTTTTCATTTGATTCATGTTTATAACACTTCGACTGCTTTATTGTTTGTTTTATACTGTATGTTTAATTTTGAAATTGATTTTTCAAAACAAACATTTTTAAAATTCCGTTCAACGCCGGGTACTTTAGCTAGTTTTAAATAAATAAAAAGCTGAATTTTTTTATTTATTTATTTCGCAAGAATATTTAAGAGAAAAATTTCATATCTTTTTTTTTTGGGGGGGGGGGGTAATGAAATTATAATCGGTCATTGCTAGACTGTGTAGAATTCAAAGAAGCCTCCTCTATTTTGTTGAATTTGCTGCCGATAGCGCAATTCTGTATTTCAACACCAACATTTGAGTGAGACGCACTATTAGATGCGGTCTGCGTTGTTTACGGTTCTCTAAAATGTGCTATTCTCCGATTCTGTTCACAGGAATGCTCCCTATCTTTTTATAGCAGCGTAATCAGATGGAGACGCATTGTAAAGCGCGTTTTAATTGCCGTTACACTTATTTTCCGAAAACTTAGCTAGTCTAATGAGACAGGAGGTTTCTTGGGTGCTATTTAAAGAGACAGAGCTTTTGATTTTTTCGGATAGCTTAGACTTGTTTTACTTGTAATTAATTATTTTATTTATCTTTCTGAATAGTATTTATTGTATGCCAGCGCCCCTCCCTCTCCTATTTATGTGGAGCGATGGGTGCTAAAACCCCGCCTGCGGCTTACTTGAACACTCCCCCTCCAAAACGAGCGTGGGGATATGTTTTTCAGGGTGGTTTCTGCCTCACAGTCCGACACCGGCAAAAAAAGGAAGCTAAATTTCAGTGAAGTCTTGATCCTGTGTCTGGTGTCACTCAGTATATAGTCCTGGGATATTATAACGATTGTGTTCTAGGTCCAGGATTTCCTTTTACCATTATATAGTGCATAAGATTCTCGTGTTCCGGTAATACAACGGATTGTTTTATTTTTTTATTTATTTATTTATTTATTTTTCCGTTTTTGTTTTGAAAACCAATTTTCCGACAGCATAAATATTATGATACAGTGATATTTTTAACACCTCTGCGCGCGCATTTCACTCTTTAAAAATAAAAATACGCCTTTATCAATTAAACCCTTCCTTTTATCACACCTTTAAGTACAATAGTTTTAATTTTTTATCCGGAGGAAGCCATTGACTGATTCTTCCATCTTACAAAAGATTATAAGGGGATTCCATTTTCTATGATTCGTATGAAGTTCTGATATTAACTCTAATATATATATTAAAAATGTAATTCAGTAGAGTCCCGATTATCCGAGTTTCCGCATTAACCGAGTTTCCATTATTATTGGGGGGGGGGGGGGGGGTTATGATGGCCATTTTTTTTGGCATTCTGACCAGAAAATCAGAGTTCTAACTTTTTACGGCTGTTCTTTCATCTCCACTAACACTTCATTTATAATGGATGTTTCATAACAATTGAGTCCATCAGAAGATAAATGATCCATTCCAAAGGTATAAAGTTCGATTGAAAAAACTTTAATACATTGAGCAGAAAAAAAGAGGCTACACCTGCAATTTTCATGACACTAATAGAATCCCATAGTTGCCAATTTGTACGATTTTTGTTACCTCTAAAATTGAATACAAATTTTTGCCCTATTTAATCGTTGACAATTGTTAGATTTCTAGTGGTGAGAAAAATCTTAGAAATTGATAGCTATGCAGTAGTATAATACTGCAGCAAAATTGACATTCAACAAACAAAACACCGTCAAGGGCTTTTTCAAATAGACAATTTCATTCCCCGTTTTTCTTAAAAGTAACGGAAATGTATATCAAAGAAATGTTACTAGCACCATAAAAATGAATGAATTAAGTGAAAATTTATATTTTATCTGTTGAGTTGGTGACGATTTGTGTAAATCCGGTTTATCCGAGATGAGCTTGGTCCATATTAACTCAGATAATCGAGACTCTGTTGTATTGTAATTTTAGATTTAACTTTGCTCAAAGTATTTAAGAGTAAGAATTGTGATTCACCTTCCTTCCCCCATCCAAAGAAAAACGTGCGTAAAAACTAAAATACTTTTAAACCATTTTAGCTAAACTCAAAAAAAAAAAAAAAAAAAAACACGTTTACCCTTGCTTTTGTTTCATTCAGTTTTTTCTAGTTTTAATTTCATACTTGATCATTCATTGTATTGCTTATCCCGGTTAATCGTAAAAAAGCTAAATTTCCAGGAATGCCGTCTTTTAGCCTGGATAAAAAAAAAAAAAAAAAAAAACCTGCTGCCTTTTTTATTTTTAACCACATAAAAAAAAGTTTTTTAAAGTTAGTTTACAGCAGCTAATTCATATTAAATTTGGATTAATTTATTTTTAATATACTTATATTTTCTACTTACAAAATTGTAAATTTCTATTAAATTTGTCAAATAACTGCTAGAAGGCAACTGTGAAGGCATTATGTCTGAAAAAGAAAAATATAAATATTGAAAAGAATATAAATTATACTACAAAGTGGTGTTTTAAAATTCTGTACTACGTAGCTCAACATATACTACACATTTTAAAGATTATATTTAATTAAACAATGACAAAATGCAACGCATCAAAATGGAAACATTCTTACATGTACATATGGAAAGATTAAGTCTTAGAATGAACAATGTTGAAAGAGAAATTAGGAAGGATATAATACTTGAAGAGAGTTTTGCACATAAGTGTATAAAATAATGAGATCAATTTCTCCAAATAAAATTTCTTCAATTAAAATTTTGATAAGCTTGTTGCTGTTTAAAAGAGTGCACATTCATGCATAAATTCGTGTATATGCTATTCATAATACTGTTTTTAATAGTGAGAAATTGTGTTTTTATTATATGACTTTATGTATAATTTTAAATGTTTATGAGAAATAAATAATAATAATAAAAAAAGCAATTTAACAAATTACAACGACCATTTGGAAAATGATTTTTTCAAAGACTAAAATTTAAGACATAAAAAATCGCACGGAGTTGATCATACATTACGTACGCCATGAATTAAACATTAATATTCCTGGACCCATCATGAACAAATAAGAAATTTCAGTTTTACAATTTTCGGTACGGTAAATTTAACTTCTACGGAGCTGGTCATATATTGCGTACGCCACGGATTAAACATTAATATTTCCTGGACCCATTTTAAATGAAATTTCATTTTTAAACTTCTAAACCTCCCACAATATTACTTTTTACACCGTCGTATGGAGAGAAAAAAAAAATGTACTTTTAAATGCAATTTGTTTGAAAGCTGTATCTCAATTTGTTTCTGAGTTATTTTTTTTTTTTTTTTTTTTTTTTGTAGTTTTTATTACTTTTTTTGTTATAGTGGCAACACAAGTATCCATCTGTTGAAATTAAAGGGAAATACAGATTACTGTATAGACCCATCAGAAAACGAATAAAATGCGGGATTAGACTAATAAAACGTTTCAGATATGTTTTTGATTTCCTACCCTGACCGAAGACAATAACCATTTTTCCAAATGGTTAATAAGACTTGTATATTAATAGCTCTTAAAATTAGCTAAGTAATAAAACATGTAACTATGTAATAATTGTCCTTTGGCCAAAAAGGAAAGAAAAAAAAAAAAAAGCCCGTTAAAACTAATAAAAGCGACCGCGGGCGTGGCTTTTTAAAAATTTTAGCTGACTTTTTTGCAACCCTGGAAATTTCCAATAAATTTTTAAAATTTCTTGGGCTTAAATACAACCCTGAATGCCTGGGCTTACTCAATTTTCAATTGCTTGATACATATCTAAATGAACTGCATAATTAATAACATCTAAAAGCTGCTTTTAGTGCAAAATATACTATGCTCGTTTTACTTTTATATCACTCTACAGCCAAATCTTTTAAATATTAAACGCATACTTTATGAAGTTGTTTATTTAATGCGATATTCACGAAATATTTTTATATTTATTGAATATCTATATATGTAATTGTTTACATCTATTTAAATTAGGGAAAAAAACATTTTTGAAAAGTTAATACGTTACAAAAATGCATCAACCTTTTTAAATTCGTAAGTTAAATTTAAAAAATGTTTTAATTCTTCTTTAAATTTAATTTTTTAACATAATTAAAATCTGTGAAGACGGAATCGCTAGAGACCGTAAAAAAAATTCTGTTGCATCCATCGGAACCATAAGCGTTTCCCTATAACAGGTACGGCGAACCTATGGCACGTGTGCCACTTTTGGCACGCGAAAGAATAATTTTGGCACGGCATTGCTTGTGGCTCTAAATCAAAATATATTGAGATTACATAACATCGCGAGCGCGACTGATGTTTTCTAAATTTGATTAAATGGAAATTGAAAAATTTTTAGTTGCGGGATATTATATTCCGATCTAATTAATTATGTTCTCAAAAAGTTTCAAACAAAGGCAATATTTAAAAACTATCGACAAGAATTAATTATTAGACATTACTAAATTTTGATGGTAAAGTTCTGGCTATTCAAAGAAACTGCAGTTTGCTATTTTAACAGTTTCTCTGAATATCTATAATGAATAATAACAAAATTCAAACTGAAAGCACTTATTAGATAAATCCAGTTCATTCTGCATTAAAATTAACCTGATATTAAGATGCAACAAAATAAATCAAATTATATCACGTTAACTTGTTTTTATTAATTTCAAAATTTATTTGTTTCCATAATTGTTATAGTGTAATACCTACATGCATGTTCCTCATATTTGTGAAATCTTAATAAAAAATTTTAAGTAATTTTAATCCCTTATTTTTTTCGTATACTACATTTGTTTTTGTTTTTTTGGTTGGCACGTTATAGTCATGTAAAATATTTTTTGATCAAATTTGGCACGCGACGAAAAAAAAGAAAGGTTCGCCAACCCTGCCCTATAAGATAAAATTCCGATATAGACCGATTTCTTTTCACTGATTTTACTGTACAATAAAATCTTCCTAAAGCGACCACGTTCCGTTCCAATAAAAATGGGTCGCTCCGAGAGGTGGTCTCTTAATGGAGGTCATGTTTAAATCCAGATTTTAATTTTTGAAAAAAAGGTAACAATTAATTTTTCTTTATTTTTCACATTAGGAAAAAATATGAAAATTTAAGTATCGAAGCAAAAGTTAATTACTGCAGAGTTAAAAAAAAAACAAGTGGGTAAGTGTGATCACAGATCGCACAGAGGGTTTCGTTTAATATTCCTTTCAAAACACTTTATCTTTTTGAAAAATCTATTACTTCCACATTTCGCAACCAGCGGGCGCACTCGATTCTAAACAAACATCTATCCGAACGAAATCCCGTTTTACATACTATCCGCAGATATATTAGTGGAGGGGATTGGGCCCATAGCACCTGAGATCAGTAGGCGCACCTGGCGGTAAAAAATGGAACTAAAATATGTAAGGCTATGGTGCACAATATGAAAGAAGGGTCAAAGGGGTGTCGGCAAAAGTTGCAAAATTTCTCCCCTGGTTAAAAGGGCGGATGTTAGACAAATTACTTAAAATACACAAGCTAGAGCCCGGAGAGGTAAATAATATAAGACTTTTTGAAGATTTTATGATTTGTCGTGTGCGTCTGAGGTATTCAGCTATACGTATGCAAAATTTCATGTCTCCAACTTAATTAGCGGCTCTCTTAGAAAGAATTGCTTCAAATACACATGTGGTAGCTCAAAGGGTTAAACGTAAGACATTTTCAAGATTTTATGATTTGTCGCTTGGCCTCAGGTGTTCTGCTATAAGTATGCAAAATTTAAAATGTCCAATTTAATTAGGGGCTCAGTTAGAAAGAATTGCTTAAAATACACGAGCTGGAGTTGAAAGGGTTAAACATAAAACTTTTTCAAAATTTATTATTTGACGTGTAATCTGGGATGTTGAGCTATAAGTATGCAAAATTTCACGCCTCCAACCTAAATAGGGGCTCACTTAGAAATAATTGTTTAAAATACACATGTGGGAGCCCAAAGGGTTAAACGTGCGACATTTTCAAAATTTTATGATTTGTCGTTTGATGTGAGGTGTTCAGCTATAAGAATGCAAAATTTCACGCTTCCAACTTAATTAGAGGCTCACTTAGAAATAATTGTTTAAAATACACATGCAGGAGCCCAAAGGGTTAAATGTACGACTTTTTCAAAATTTTATCATTTGTCGTATGATGTGTGGTGTTCAGCTATAAGTATGCAGAATTTCACGCCTCAAAACTAATTAGGAGCTCACCTTAGAAAGAACTGTTTAAAATACACATGTGGGAGCCCAAAGGGTTAAATGTACGACTTTTTCCAAAATTTTATCACTTGTTGTTTGATGTGAGGTGTCCAGCTATAAGTACCCGAAATTTCATGTCTCCAACATAATTAGGGGCTCACTTAGAAAGAATTGTTTAAAATACACATGTGGGAGTTACCGACATTTATTCTTCTGCGAGTTAAACCGATTAATTAAATAATAATTAATATTTCAGCTTGTAATTAAGATAGGACTTAGAAATAGGTATCAATAAAATCAGCGAGAAATTTGACATCGGGATGCCATAAAATTTAATCAAAAAATTTAATATTTAAAAGTTAAAATTCCGTATTAAAATATGCTATTAAGAAAAACCGCAGCGTCGTCATGTCTACCTGCTTTGAAATCTTTTGAATTAAAATCTTTTTTCTTTGTCTTTCCAATTAAAGAAAATAAATTTTTATCGATCGATTTTTAGTGGATATTTTAACTTATACACATCGCAGAAATGTGAACTTTATACCAAATGAAAGTAGATTTTTTTCTGCGTCTGTCTATTCCATTTACAAATTTCTGGGACCAATATTTTCTGATATGCGATTTCGATTTATAATGCCCACTTCATTTTTCGGCTTAATTTCCTCCGTGGTAACCATGCATCGGCTGATTTTACTGGCAACCCTTAGGAGAAACACGGATGATTTGGAGAAAGTTCATTTGAATCTGCGTTAAAAAGGTGGATTGGTTAATTTTAGAAGTTAATTAGCCCGTAATTCAGTTAATTACCAACTTTTTCAAAATTTTATGATTTGTTGTTTAATGTGGGGTGTTCAGCTATAAGTACCCAAAATTTCAAATCTCTAACATGTATAGTTTCTGAGAACGGGCTCTGTGACGGACAGACAGACAAAGGAGTGAGACGAATAGGGTTTCGTCAGATGAACGAAACCCTAAAAATGAATACATTGACCTTTGGTTTGATTTTACGGTTTTATCTTTTATAACTTTTATTTCCAAGTCCTTTCGAAGTTCAGTCAATAAATGCAACTTTTTTGGACGGGAATAAATAATGACGATTTCATTAATTTATCTATTTCTTTGAGACAGACCTTTCCTGAAAAAAATAGAGCAGGGAGTTCATGGACCGTCATTCATAATGTGTCATCAGAGTTAAATTCATTGCCTAAAAAGGCACAAAGGGGAATAATAATAATAAATCTAAACTTACTTTAGAAGTTTGATAAATAATGCGCTGGAATTATATCTCTAATAAAACTTTCTTCAAGCGATCAGGAAAAAACGGAATTTGTTTCATTTTCTTCAAACAAATAGGTCTCTGAGGGAGTTCAACTGGCATGTTCTCTGAATGGATGTAAAATGAGTATGAAATGCCTATGGGAATAAATTTCGTTCCATGAAAAAATGGCCGTTCAGGGAGGTGGTCGCTTAATGGAGGGAGGTTTCACTGTTCAAAGGACTCTCTGCTTAGAAGGGGGAAAAATGTAAAATTATTTTATTTGTTATATCACCCCTTTGACATCCTTTAAGGCTTTTTCAAGAATTTTCAGAAATGCAAAGTAACATTAGTAAAATCCATTTACACTTAATTATTATATTAAAGAAGAAAACTAATCTTTTGTTAACATTGGGTGCAGGACCTTCAGCCTCCGGGCTGATTTCAGTCTTGAGGAGGTTTTTGACTAAAAGCTAATTCTACTTAACGTATTTAAATAATGGTCATTTTACAAGCTAAAACTTTTAACAACTTTCTTTTATGGGAAACGACCATGTTTAGCTATAATGTAATCAAATAGGAATCTTCTAGCACATCTCCATGGGATGATAACTAATCAAAAAGGTTTTCAGCTTGGATGGATCAAGCAGTAATCATAATTATTCGTTGTAGAACAGAGAACAATGCGACAAAAGAAAAACAAGAACGAACAAGCGTGCATCACTCATAAATTATGAATCACTTTCTATCACTAACAGAATATTAAGATTTTTTTAACCCTTCATGTAATAAAATGATATCCAAATAAGCAATTTATAAGACACATAATCAGTCAAAATTCATTTTCAGTAATTGCTGTGCACATCCGGTAATGTGTGCAAATTCTTACGTGTAGCGATCTGTAGAATTAATACACACAGCACAATATACTCAAAATTATATCGGTTTAAAAAAGCATACCGCATCGGAAGACGCAATCCCAGCAATTATGGATTGTGCTGCAGTCCGCTACTTTCTTAAAATTCAGATTGCTTGATTGTCACAACATTTTTAAAATAGTAATATTCGCCTGCGAAATCAAGGAGCAATATGTTATGTAAAATATATATATATATGGCAAGAAGTTTGATTTTTTTAAGTAACAGACTGACAACATTAATTATCGTTCTTAGTCAATCATGTTAACGGATTCTTTTGTGTGTCTACAAGTGAACGGGAAATTGTAAGCACTCCATAACCTATACAAAATATCTTGTAACACATATTAGTGGTTCTTTTAAATTTCATGTTTGAAGTATCATAACATCATTAAAATGCACAGCAAACGATTTCTCCCCATAGATCATATTGTAAAGGAATTATTTTGTGTGTACCTATAAACGTATAAATGCTACTTATTCTATACTCCTGACCAGAGATCAATAGATATATATCATGATATATATCCGATATTTCCTGACCAGAGATCAATAGATATATAACATGATATATATCCGATATTTCTTTTCAAAATATCATGATTTTTTATATTTTCATATACTTGAACTTGATATTTATTTTCAAAATATCGTGTATGATATTTTTCATCAAAACAAGTGTAAATGAATTTTTTCAACTGTTATTGATTGTGTTGTTCTGTAGATATTTTCATAGCTTTATGTTTGAGGCTGATTTTTAAACGTAGACCATTTACTTAGAACGCTTAATGAAAGATAAACTGTCTGATTTAGATAATTTATTTACAGCTTTATCTTTTCTGGTTTTAATTTTGTTCAGTTTAAACTGTAGAATACCTAAGCTGTAGAACAGCTTAGGGGATAAATAAGCAGAGAAGCTTACATTTATGTCCAAATTTTTCAATAAAAATAAATTTTCGTATTAATTTTTTTTTTTAAATAAAACATAAAATTTTCTTAACTTGATACTCAAATTCGTATAATCTGTTTTCGTGAGCGTAAAATGCAAATTGTCTTTTCAATTTTGTTACATAGTAATTGAAAAAAAAAAAAAAAAAAAAAAAAGAAAGAATTTAGAATATGGTCTTATAGCTTTCATGCTAAGTGCAAATGTGTTTCAATTTCTTATTTATATTGAGTCTGAAAATATTTATAATCATCGATAAGTTGACTATTTTGAAAATAACGAACCCTGCTCTTGAGAAAGCATGTTGTAGTCTATCTCAGTGATGGATATCAATCACATTTATTTGAAATATCGTAACATCAATAAAATGCACGGCAAGCCATTCCTCCCCCCCCCCCCCCCCCCCGGTAGACCACAATGTAACAGAAATCTTATGTGTGTGCCTGTAAACGAATTATAAATGATAAACTTTTCATTTTCAATACCGAACATTCTGTAGTCTTTAATAACTTTAAGGGGACTTCGGACCTGCATTTAACAAAAAATCGACCCATAAATCGAAAATTATTTATATGCATATTGTTGTTCTCCAGTTTGTTCTGAGCTATTTGCAAAAAATCACATCCTGATGCGATTATCTTTAGTAAAGTTACAAACGTTTCAATTTTGTACACAATTTTTCTGCCCTTTAATATACTTCAGATCTGTTTTTCAACGTTTTTAGATTTTTGAAATGCTCCATTCTTCTTAATTTTTGATCAGAATTTATGAAATTGATAAGGAAGAAGCCTGATATTGCGTACAAAGAAACTGTGTATGCATTTTAAAATTGGACTTCATTGAGATAATTGAATTAGATTTTAACTTATTAAAAGAAAAAAAAAATGATGAAAATCGATATGGAATATAAATTTTTTAAAAAAATCTTAAAATTATAGTAAGATTGGAAATTTCTTTTAAGGTGTACTTATGAAATTTTGTGGAATTATTACATTTCACCATATCTCTATGATGAAAAAAAAAGAAATTAACGTCCACCATCCCCTTAATGGTTTTTATTCTGTAGTCCTGGGAATACATGGTCCTTTCATCTTTAGTGAAATGGCACCGATTCAATTTAAAATGTCAATTTTCAACTAAAAATTTCGTTTATTAAAGTTACACAGAAAGCTGATGTTTTAATATATGAAAAAGATCGTACGGTTTTCACTAAACAATATGTAACGATTGATTTTTAAAAGACTTCATGCTGGTTGATTTAAAATTGGCGGAGTTCCAAAGATTTTGAAAATGTTATTCTGAAAAAACGCGTTTAAAGTTTTCATTGCTGTTCACTCGCCGTGGCGCTTCTACTTCTGTAGCTCCAAAAGCTTGAAATCACTTTTTTTTTGGTAACCGACTTAAAGGAAAAGAAGGAGGAGGAGGAGGTTCTCAATTCGACGCGTATGTATTTTTATTTATTATATTTTTTAATGGATGTTCACCGATTATTCCGAAACTACGCAACCGATTCCTGTGATTTATTTTTTTAATTGAAAGAGGATACTCTCGAATTAGTCTCATTTAAATTATATCAAAATGGGTGCAGTACTCTTTTAGAAATACAACAGAATAAATAAACATCTTTTAAAATATTTCAATTTCAATGACTTTCATTAAGTGGGGTAGCGCTATCTGTTTGGCGAGGAAGTTGCTATCCGGCAATTCCCCCCACTTCACCATCTTTATACGGTTTTGTTTCTACGATTGTTGTTGGGAAAACCAAAAACCAATGTTTTAGTCGTTAAAGACTTTTGTGACGTAAACAATCAGTAAAAAAAAAAAAAAAAAAAAAAAAAAAAAAAAAAAAAAAAAAAAATTGCAATGTGTTTAATATTGCCCAAGTGTAGGGCTGTTCGCTAATACATGGTGGACCGAAAGTCGCTGGCAAATTTTTTAAATTTAATATAAAACAAATAATTGAAATCTTGGATTTGGAAAAATTGGGAGGAGGGATTGATTAAAAAGTTTATTTTTAATCGATTTCTAAGTAATAAAATATGATTTTCATGTGCATGAAGATTTAAGTAATTTAAGCGACAAAAAATAAATAAAAAGTAAAGAAATCGCAATGTTTAACCCATCAGGTTATTCCTTAATATGACTTACCTTCTTTTGAACAAAACAAGCAATTGATAATATTTTCCAGTTCTGTAAATCGAGGGGTGAAAAAAGATAAAATAAAAGAGAGAGAGAGAGAGAGAGAAAGAAATCTGAATTTTGAAACAAAGTTGTGTTGTCCGTTAATGCAAGTTTTTGTTAAAACCTCGTTTCATATTGCATATCTTTATGAGCGTGCAGAATCGAGAAGCTGTAGAAATCTTTTAGCTTACTAGTTTACTTACCATTTCAAGGAATTACCTTTTTTTGCAGTACCAAAAAAGTATCGATTTTTCTCAGGAAAGAAGCTTTGCGGTTTTTTCTTTTCAGAGAGATGACATGAAATGCTAGACTTATATTGTAATACCCCATTGATAAATCACTGGTAATTAGTTTTAAGTGTTTTTGTTTTATTTATAATTCGGCGATTAGTTTCCCTTTTATGGTGTATAGTTTTTTAATGTGCGATAGAATTCATTCTTAGATTAGAGATATTCAACGAAAAATTTTCACTTAACTCAATTTACTATATTCATTTCATATAATATTTCGTTTTAAGCTTTTAAATTTTTATTCCTATGATGTAAATTTTTTGTCAAACTTTTGTTATCAACAGATTTTGAGTCGAATATTTGAGAATGTGTTCGGTTATTATTACAGGGCTGTAATATTTGCAGCTAAAATACTGCTAAAGGCAATTATCAGTATCATGGTATTTTAGCCGGAAATCCATTAATAGCGACTATTTTGGAGCAGAGAGAAAAAAAAGAGACTGCCAGCTCTATTTTTCTTAAGGCTGTTTTCAACTGTTCTGCTCAACAATCGCAAAACGTTTTGACACATTTACAAATTCATTTTTTAGAAGAAAGATATCAATGGAAGGCCTGACTATGGAAGCGATTTGGAATCGAACTGTGTTTTCCACTTTTGATAAATAAATTGCCCATTGAGTTATAAGCGATTTTGATCACGTGGCAAAGACTTTTCACCCTTCCTTGAGTGGTTATTCTTTCGCGCGGAAATTGATTCAAAACACCCACTTTGGCACTATTTTCTGAAAGATCTATTGCGTTTGCAGAAAAACGAAAAAAAAAAAAAAAAAAAAAAAAAAACCTATTACATAGTTTCTGAACAACAGCACCTGCTAGTTTCATGCATTTCCGGGGGGAAAAAAATTAAAACTCATGTCATAAAGTTGCCCTTTTGGATTTGAGAACAGCCTTAACACTTTCCAACAAAGTTAAAAAATGTTTATGAATTTGGTCTGTCTGTCCACGCACTAACTCACGTAAATATTCTGAGATTTTCATGCAGTTGAAAAATGTTAATGGTCCTTAACATGGCATGTTTGGTATTGAATATGAAGTGTATTAGCAATAATAATAGTCCATTTACAGAGGCACTCAAAAGAAATCCATTGCATTGAGGTATGGGGGGGGGGGGGGTCGTTTGGAGATAATTTTAATGACATGACGCTATTTCAAATATATTGAAACGCATATAAATTACTGAATTTCACTACCAGATGATTTCGATAGAATATGTCTTTCACTTACTGGGAAAGACAAACGCACACACATAACACACCAAAATTAGGCATATTATAACTTACTAAACGGGTAAGTTTTGCTACGTTATTGTGAATGTGTTGGAAAGTGTTTCATAATCTATACTTGACGTATGATTTTTTGTTTCTTCTTTTTTTTTTTTTCACTCTTTTATTTATCTCAACCTGGTGTTTGTATGTAAAGAAGACAGACCTTTAAAATCGATTTTTAAACCACTTCTTGATTTACTAGAATTAGATAAATTTTGTACAAAGGTGTGTTTCCGACGTCAATACAAAATTTTAATATTTATATCTTAATTGTAAGGCATTTTCCAATGAATCCGCAGCAGGTAATCCATCACCCAATAGTCTCTGCAACGCATACAATTGTATGGGAGTTGAATAAAACAACGGATTTGATGATGCGCCCCTAAACGCTCACTAAAACGGGTCAACGCACTGTGAAACTGTAGCAATAAAACATTTTCAATCCTTAAAAGTACTACTGAGCGAGCATAATTCTAAAAACCATAACTTCTGTTCTAATGAGAATTTCAAGGAAACAATTATATCAATGTTCAGAAAAGGTAGGGATTTAACATATAGAAAAAAATAATTTCGAAAAAGTTTAAGCTTTAAGAGTCCTGAGACCCCTTAACCCATTTTAGGCCAAACATAGAAATTTTATAAAATGTGGTATCATTTTCATTGAAATATGCTTAAATTACATTAAGACAAAAAAAAAAAAAAAAAAAAAAAGTTTCGTGCAAGAAAAATAATATTTTATTTGAGAAATAAAATGCATTCGGTCAGTGGTGCGCTAACGCTCCATTAAATTTTAAATTAATAGTTTTTTATTATTTTTACGACATTTGTTTTATTATTATTTTATTTACAGAACTTGCAACTTTAATCCATTATAAAAACAGATGATTAATCTCAAGTGGAATAATTATACATTTTCAAAAAGTCGAATTCGTCAATAACCGTTTAAATTTTAAAAGACTAGCGTATTTTGAAAATTTCTCAACAGAAAGTGTTTACTCCAGTTGAATTACTGATATTTTATAGATGTCTCCAGAAGCCTTAAAAATAGCAGAAAAATGAAATTAGTGAAATATTCGTCACAGTGTTAATAAAAAAAAATATTTATTGAAATGGTGTGTTTACGCACCTTTGGCCGAAAATGGGCTAAGTAGACTGGATTGTTTGGCCCAAACCTCAGGGTAAGCTTTGCTTCTTTCTTATAAATGCTAATTAATGTATTGTAAATTTGGGTATTTTTTTGTTTTTTGTCTTTGTTTCTTCTAGTTTCTTCCACCGTCCTGTAAGAAAGTAATTTTTTCCTGGAGGAATCTAATCCAACTTTAGGAAGATACGTTTGAATTAATTTAAAGCTATTTTAATGTTAAATGTTGCGAGTGCTGTTCAAGAATCCGTAAAGTAGTATATAAATATAAAAAGTTTAAATTACTCAAGACGGGAGTGTATTACTCTTGATTATTAAAAAAGCGAGTAGGTGGCTACATTTGTAGTAGCTACGTTTGTTGCGTACACCCATCCGGTGTAGATTGTAACTTCTATTCTTTAAAACGAGAATGTGAACTTTTCTTTTTCCTTTCTTCTTCTCTCTTTTCTAAGTCATGTTAAAGAAAAGAAATTCAGAAAATTGTTGCGCAAGTTTTAAAAGATGATCATCGCCTTATAGTTTAGTATGCCGCAAATTAGAAAGTTGAATTGGAAACGGTATTTCCGGGATAGTGTACTATCTGTCGTTGTCAACGTCATATCATAAGCTACAATTTTTGACTTAAATGAGATTTTATTTTTCGATCTTACCCCCTTTTTAACACTATTTACCGGTGTCAAATGATACCTTTTAAAAGACTTCGATTTATAGTTTTTCATATAAATCATTTTTAATACATTGAAAACTTTTTTTATGCTTATTACATTAAAAAACTACCAGTAAAATAAACATAAATAGAAACTTTAAATGGTGTCCATTGGCACCGGTAGAAATTGTATTAAATCGTAAGTTGTGAACTTGAAATACACAATCAATAGTAAAACGGTTCGCTTATGTAACTAAATAATTACATAACGTAAAAAGTTTATTGAAATAGCAAGTTTGTACTTTTTGCTGCTGAAGATAATTTGTCTAGGTGAAAAAAAAAAAAAAAAAAAAAAAAAAAAAAAAAAAAAAAACTTCCAGTAGGCATATGCATCGAAAAAATGTAACAAAATTAATGTAATTATTTTATGTTTTCCTTTCAATTATTTATACTCTAGGTACTTTTTTATCTTTTAGCAGATATTTATATTGGATTCCAACTTTATGTGCATTGCATAGCATTAATAGCAGATGCCCACTGCGCGCAGGATTTCTAATTACTGTAACATAAAATATATCTTAAAATTTTCAGAAGTCACGAGTATTATAATAATTTCCAATAGAATGAAACAAAACCTTCTTTTTCAGGGTTTCTCAAAGTATGGGTGTTCCAGATCTAGTAAACGATGCTTTTGTTCTGAATGCTATCAGGGTTTCAGTCATCACACAATTTTCTCAGTCCATGACGAAACGAAAAAAATTAGCGAAAAAATGTTACCAAATGTACTTTTGTACAATTTTATTGTTGAAACGAAAATAGTAAATGTACATTTTGAATTGATTGAGTGGTATAAGTTACTAGAGAGAATGCCACATAGCAGATTTCTATACGGCCAAATTAATGGGTCAGTTCGCCTTCAACCGGTCAAAAATGCTAGAAAACTGATTCAATTTCTATACCTTTTCACAAACTAACTAATGAAGCAAATTCAATGAAATTTTTTGGATTGTTAAGTATTATACAATATTACTTGTCAGAATAAACAAAACAGATTGATGAAAAATATTTCAATGAATTAAAAAAAACTTAAGTAACCTACCGTGTCTTTTTTTGTTTGTTTATTCTTTTCCGTAATTACTATATATCACTGCGCGCATGATTTCTCAAAAACTGTTAGATAATGGATTGAAATTTTTTGAGTGCATTAATATTATACTTCAGCATAAAAGAACTAAAAATCTTAGAATTATCTTAAATAAAAATTTTATTTTTTAAAAAATACGCGAGAAATTTTACAGATTTTCTTTTTTTTTTTATTATTATTAATTATAAATATTATAAAAGAAGATAATTAAAAGATTTTAGTTTATTATGTTAAGCGAAGTGTTATCTTTAAATTAAAATCTTTTCTTTAATGCGTGTAAATTAAAATAAGCGCGCAGTGTTATAGTAATTGCGAAAACAAACAAAAAAGTAGGTTACTTAAGTTTTCCTAATTAAATATTTTTCATTAAACTGTTTTGTTTATTGTAAACAACTCAAAATACTATATAAACAACACTATACTTAACAACACAAAAAATTTCATTGAATTTGCTGTATTAGTTCATTTGTGAAAACGTATGGAAATTGAATAAGTATTCTAGCATTTTTGACCGGTTGAAGACGAACTGTCTCCTCCGTTCCCAAACAAAGACAAGAAAATCTAGTAAATAGAAAAATAACCCAATTTAAAGTGAACTTTACAATAGCGCAGTAATTAAAAAAAAAAAAAATGATAATTATGTATATTTTTTCATTTCATTAGTCTGAGTATTAATGCTTCATTTTTGGCGATATCTATGACGCATTAAGATGCTACTTCAGTCACGCGAAGACACTCGAAAGCTCTGTGGGAGCTTTCTTTTAAAATATCTTGTTTGCATTTCAAATTTTAATGTTAAAGTGTTTTTTGACGCATGTTTTTTCTCTAAAAAAATTCCAAGATTTTACTTATTTTTATAAATAAAATATTAGATTCAGAATGTATGAAAGTTTCAGATCTTTTTATTCAGTGACTGTGAAATTTGTCTCTGCTCAGTCCTATAATTTATACCCTGAAGACCTTGAATTATTATAAATGTATTCATTCTTCTAATATATACATTCTGTGAAATGGAAAAGCGCAGAAATATAAATTTAGTATCCAAATGATCAGCAGTCCTAAACAACAAAAGGCGTAGCGAAAAATCGGTGACTAATTACGTCAGTTTGACGAAATAATTTTTTTCAGTTTTATGAAGAAAAATTTACGCTTATGACGACATTTTGCATCGGTGAAAGCTTTTCGCTGGTTTGTGTGTTAAATAATACAGCATTTATTAATAAAACATATATATTTGATTTTTTTCCCCCACGCTTTACATGTGAGCTGATTGCTTACACATTGGGAGGAAAGAAAAAAAAAATAAATAAATGATTTTTCATGAATATTTTTCCTTGGAAAATGACTGTGAAATTAGCCTATGCTCAGTACTATAATTTACATCCTGAAGCCATATATATATATATATATATATATATATATATTAAATGGAAAAGCGCAGAAATATAAATTTGGTATCCAAATAATCAGGAGCCCTAAACACCAAAAGGCGCAACGAAAAACCAGTTATTAACTACGCCATTTTGACGAAATAATTTTTTTCAGTTTTATTTAGAAAAAATGTACGTTTATGACGACATTTATCATAAGTGAAAGCTTTCCGTTGGCTTGTGTGTTCTTTACTAATAAAAAAAAATTCAATTTGATTTTTATTTTATGCATTACATGTGTGCTGATTGCTTAAACATTGGGTTATAAAATAACAACTAGTAAATAAGTTCATGAATATTTTTCCTTGGAAACTTATTTTGTATTGTTATTATTTTTTTATATTGAAATTGTATTTCAGCTTAACTTGTTATTTTATTTAGAGAAGTAATTGAAATATTTATTTTTCCGTTGTATTATGTTTTAGCTATCATTTAATATTGTACACAAAATAAGAAAATATTAGATGTAAAGTATTTGAACAGTCGGCCATTCCCATTGTAGTAATCCAGGGGCATCCTTGGTTTGGGGATCAGAGAATTCCTGTCAGTAACCATACTTTATAATTCATTTGGCGTTTGCGCCCGCGAGGCGCCATTTTTTCTTGTTTAGGGGGAAAAGATTAGAATACTTGGTATTTAGGGGTTGGTTGTCTGCTAAAAATGTTTCTGGAAACATCCCCCATTTTGACCGCCTATATAGTTTTTCATGTCGGAACTCAAGTTCGTTGACTGCGTTCTTCCCGCGCTTTTCTTGGAAATGTTTGAAGTCCCGCCATCTTCCCCAAGTTCAAAGGTCGCAATGTGCCCTTGGGTTAACCTTCGATTGCCTATCGCCCCTCGTTCCCCACTAGAAAGAACCCTGGCTTTTCTTAGCTTTTTTCTTTTTTCCCCCTCTCTCTATTTTTCCCTTCTCCCCCTTTCTCATTTTCACCAAAAAAGATGTTTTCCTCACCATTCTGACATTCCTAGCATTCATGTTATAATCATTTAATGAATGTTTATGTGCATGGTGAATTCACATCAAAAGCACTATAGCTGTTAGTAGTAAATCGGTGATTCCAACTTTTAATATTTTTTCCATACACTTTTATACATCTTTTCTATAATTTATTTATTAACGCTTTTTTTTTGGTTTAAAAAAATGTTTATGGAAAAAAAAAAAAAAGAAGTTTCAGTTCTCCATTTTGAAAAATCTTCAGAAGGGCTGGGTGCAGATTTAAATCATTAACTGTCGTAATATTTACTTAAGGCATATTTGCAACTTTTGCATTTTAAGGATGCTACTCACTCAGCTTCCGAATTCCCCTCACTAATGTTTAAGTCTATGGGCATGATGCATTCGTATATTTAAAATATCTCCCCAGGAAATCTATCTTTTTTTTCGCTGTACTTCTTGAAAGATCTCTCTCAATCCTTTTTTTTTCTTAGTTCTCAAAATATTTCTAAAATATAGACTTAATGTTATATGAAATATAAAATTAATTTATATAAAATTATATAAATTTATATAAAATCTTACTCACAATTCGTCATATTTTAACACGCAAAATATTAAATTAAGCATAGATTCTAGAAAGGGTTTGAGAACTAAGAAAGAAATCATCCATAAGAAAAACATCTTTTAAGAAGAATAGGAAGAAAGAAGGAATTAAAACCATTAATTTCCTAAGGAGATATTTTAAATATACGAATGCATTCTACGCCCATAGACTTAGCATTAGTGAGGGGAATTGGGTAGCTGAGTGACTTAGGCCTTAAGTGTAAAATTTACACTTTTTGATCATTTTTTACTTTCTTCTATCTTTACAAGAAGAAAGTATTGGTTTCGTGAAAATTTTCGACTTCCGGTTTTCGACGGATTTACACGTTTTAGAATGCCCAGAACACGATTTGATGGTTTTTAGAAAATGTCTGTCTGTGAGTCTGTCTGTCACTCTGTCTGTGAGTATGTATGTGACAAAAATTTTGTGGGCGCTCTATCTCAAGAACTAATGCACAGAATTTCACAAAACTTATTATTTAGTTATACCCTGATATAAACTAGACCTGATTAGTTTTTGGTGAAAATCGCCCAACAGGTGGCGCTGCTATGCGGCATTTTGCACGATTTCTGCAATAGCTATATCTCAATAACTACTGCACGGATTTTCATAAAACTTCAGATTCAGTTAGTCCAGGATATAGTTTGGTGCTGATTACTTTTTTGTGAAAATCGCCCAACAGGTGGCGCTGCTATGCTGCATTATTCATGATTATCGCAATAGCTCTAACTCAAGAAAAAATGCACGAATTTTCTTCAAACTTCAGATTTCGTTAGTCCTTGATATAAATTAGTGCTGTTTAATTTTTGGTGTAAATCGCCCAACAGGTGGCGCTGCTGTGCTGCATTTTCACGATTTTCGCAAGAGCTGTATCTCAAGAACTATTGCATGGATTTTCATCAAACTTCAGATTTAGTTAGTCCTTGACATGAATTGACGTGTAAATTAGTGTTGTTTAATTTTTGGTGTAAATCGCTCAACAGGTGGCGCTGCTGTGCTGTATTTTTTGCGATTTCCGCAATAGCTTTATCTCAAGAACTAACGCTTAGATATTCAACAAACTTCAGATTCAGGTATACCTTGATATCATTTAGTGCTGTTTATTTTTAGTGTAAATCGCTCAACAGGTGGCGCTGCTATGCTACATTTTTCAGAATTCCCGCTGTAGCTCTATCTCAAGAACTAATGCACGAATTTTCATCAAACTTCAAATTCAGATATACTTTGATATGAATTGGTGCTAAATTCATGTAATTTCTTGTACTATTTAAATGATTTAATTGATGTGATTTATATAGAAGAAAGTTTTGTGATGGCCACAACATACTAGTTTTTTTTACAATGTTACACTACGATACATATTTTTACACTTTGTTTCCAAGTTCCACTTTTCTTCCCTTAAATTGCGAATTACTTTCTAACAACTTTTAATTACTGCCTCAATAATATAATTCGTCCCCCCCCCCCCCAATCACAAAAGTACTAGAAAATATAAATTTCAACTTTTAGATAAAAGAAAATAAGAAATCTTAAGAAAATTCACTGATAGAAAGGAATATCCTCTAAAATGGTGGAGATAAATAAGTCACTGTAGACTTAATAAAGGTCACAATTAACAAAAAAGAGTTTTTTGCTATGCCAACAGCACCATTAAGAAGTGAATGATTTCAGATTTAGAAGAAGGAAATATCTGTAAGGAAAATAAATTTCTAAATATTGACTATGTAATATCGTAGATACTGTATTGTTACAATTTAATAGATATTGTGTATGTTGTTGCTGTTGCATTTTAAATAATCACAAAATTTTAAAAGTACTAGCAAAAGCCATGCTTTGTTTGGATTTGCGAAGCATTTTAATAAGATAATGTTTGAAAGTAACAATATTTTTTATATTATTTTTGTATCTTTATTAAGCAAAAACGTTATTGTATGTTTTGGCCCATTTTAATTTTTTATTTATGATATAACGAATTTAACAATTTTATGTGTTTACTATTCTTTTGTTGCCACTTTACAAAAATAAATAAATAAATAAATAAAAAAAATCATACTAAAGTTCTTTTAAAATGCCTAAGTATCGTCTGCGTAAATGATTTCGCATAATAAGAATAAATTGTGTATTGGAATTCTTAACACTGAAAAATACTTTTATAATTGAATATAAATAATTGAATTTTCGCAAATTTTAATTCATTAAAAATATGCTATAATTTTCATAAAAAAAGGTATTTTAAAAATTTCATAAAAGAAATCGTGAAACTATTTAATTAATAATGATTCTATCTATAATGACTAACTCCATGATTTATTTTTTCTTCTGAAAATACACGTGCTTCATTTTTTCTTTGCAAAAATGCGTCCGTAATGGGAAAACATGTAAAATAAATTCATTAAAATAATAAATTTTTTAAGGTTATTCTGTAAAAAAAAAAAATATTGTGCAAATCTACAGATCATAATTTATTTTTGTGTTTAATTTCAAGTCAAAATACTGAATAGTTTTTTTTTTTTTTTTTTTAAGTGTACGACAAAGTGTAATTTGTGTAGCCTAGTAGAGGGAAAAAAAATCATAATAACGGAAGCCATCAGTCCATCAGAAGAAAATAACTCGGTGAAAGCGGAAACTCGGTTAGGCGGGACTCGGATAATCGGGACTCTACTGAATATGTCATTTTAAAAATGATCTTTAGAATATTTTTGTTGATGTTCAGAGGGACCTCCCCCTTGTATCCGCCACTGTAGATTACGTAGTTCAGTATTACATATTTTAAATTTTTAAATAAGTCGTCTATTATAAAATTAGTAAAATTCCGTTTGTAAATATGCTTTGTGGAAGAGGGGGGGGGGGGAGCAAAATCCACGTTTGCCCGGGTGCAAAAAAGGCTAGTTTCGGCCCTGATTCAGATGATCGATTGCCGCACTCATTGGTAAAAATCTTCACATTTGCCATCTGCGATTTTATTGCTCATTTCATCTGATAAAAACTTTCTAAAGAATTAAAGTTGGTATGCCGACTTCCTAGAAAATGTAAATAACTCATTTTAATTACATTTTTCGTTGAATTAGAAAAAAGTTTCGGCGATTACTGGTGTTTTCGAAATACCACGGCCTCCTATTCTCCAAAAACGTGCATGAGTAAGAGTATTCCGAGAATATATGTATTTTTTTTTTCTTCTAAAATAGGAAATAATTTTTCTAATTTTAGCATATTCCGTTTCGTTATTGCTTGTTTTAAATTAAGGTGATGTAAACTTGTTTTAAATTAGCGAAACAGCACCGAA
The DNA here is from genome assembly GCA_963932465.1 of Maratus speciosus. NCBI lineage: Eukaryota > Metazoa > Arthropoda > Arachnida > Araneae > Salticidae > Maratus > Maratus speciosus. Next base: position 469,183,229 of record OZ010798.1, read on the forward strand.
AACTGGCGATATGAAGCAATTAAAATAATAAAACTTTGTAAAAAATCACCATAAAATTAAAACAAAACACAGGACGCGTTTCGAGCTAAAAACATAACAGCTCGTCATCAGCTAATTTAGCTGTGTTTTGTTTTAATTTTATGGTGATTTTTTACAAAGTTTTATTATTTTAATTGTTTTAAATTAAGCTAAAATAAAACCTTCCTCAAGTTTTTGTTAGTGTATTTTAGATTATAATAATTCTTTTATCTAACTGAACTAGGTTTTTGTATTCAAAGATAGAATTTCGCAATTGATTTTCCATTTACTATGCATTTATTATACGTTTTATTTAATAAATATAAATACTTAATAATTATAGACTAAGACTCTCCCCTTTCAAACGAAGTAACGTATTTGAATGAATGAACAGCAGTTAATAAAAATACTCCCTGACGATGGCCGTGGGTTTGCAAGCCGAAAGTACTAGGAAATTTAAATAAAATGTATATTTTTAACTTGTAACATCTATATTATTATTATTATCTTAAAACGGTGAACGTTTAAAGTTCACATTGTATATTTTGAGAAAATATGTTAGCAGGATTCGTTGATATATATATATATATATATATATATTTCGTCGTTAGCGCGAACGCTCAGGGGGGACATTTCTTTGTTCGTGTTAAAAGTAGTTAATGTTATCCGAACTTAAATACATTGCATAGAATTGGATGGGGTAATCGAAAAACAGTTCGTGCTAAAAATAATTCGCATTAAGCTTAATCGTGTTAACGAGCTTTGACTGTATATATCATGATATATATTCGATATTTATTTTTTAAATATCAAGATTTTGATGTTTTTATATACTTGATACTTATTTTAAAAATATCAAGATGTTTGATATTTTGTTTATTTGATATTTGTTTTCACAATATCACTGTGCAAGACATTTTTTATATTTTCAGTCAAAACAAGTGTAAATGAAATTTTCAACTGTTATTTAACTGTGTCAATCTGTAGATCAAGAAGTTTGAAGCTTTTATTTTTAAACGTAGATCTAATAATTATGCGAGACAATTAATTCAGAGCAGCCATTGAAAGATAAACTGTCTAATTTAGATAATCAGTTACATACAGCTTCATTAGAAAAGAATATTTTCTGATTTTGGTATAGCTGAGTCTAAACTGTACAACATGTTAGGGAATAAAACATTACATTTATGTTAAAATCTTCAATTTAAAAAAATGTTTTGTGTTTAAAATTTTGTTTTATAAATTTCTGATCTCTTGATACTTGATACTGAATCTTATTTTTTTTTAAATTAAGATGGACCCTATTCTTCCTTTCGGTTCGAGGCTATAAAAATCGCCATTTTACCAGTTGTGATGTCACACGAATATTGTTCATTGTACTTACCGAATGCAGACGATTACAGAAAATTTCGTTTACAACTAAAAGAATATGTACTTGAAAATTTACTTGTAGATTTAAAGATATGAATTTCAAAATAGAAATCCGACTTACAGAGCTAACGTTTAGGCCCTTGACTGTCAGATTTAGGAATTAGAAACCAAATCAATATTTATAATACTTCTTTATATACTGTTTTTTCCGCCTTTCTTTTTATCAGAGATCTATTATCAAATATTAAAGACAGAAATAATAGTTTTTAACTCTTTCCAGCGTAGTTGAAAAGTGTTTACGAATTTGGTTTGTATGGTTTGATTGCCATGTAATTGACATACGTTATTGAGATTTATCATGGCATGTTCGGTATTGAATATGAAATGTGTAGCATTTATAGTTCGTTTATTGGCATTAAAAAGAATTACATTATGGTTTCTGGAGAAACATCGAGACGTGCGCTTTGTTATGCGATTTAAGTTGCGGTATGCGTTTTTAAATTTACCTAATTTGTTTCATATTACTTGGTGTGTATAGATTCTATATATCATCTATAGAGTTACACAAAATAATTAAGTTTATTAACGGAATTCCTGAAAGAGAATTTTCAAGTATGTTATGCTTCCTAACTGAAATAAATTTTAGCATACTATGCATTATATATATACAAATCTATAGATCATGCACAGGGCTTCACAAAAGAATTTGAACACCCATTTTACGTCTATGGACGCTAATTGCCGAAATGGGGTTTTCAAATGTGTTTTGCTGATTACACTATGTGCAAATTACTTAAAAGATGAAAAAATATTTAAAAAGTCAATTTTTAGATCCAGAAAACATTGGGAAAGTAAAAATATGGATATAGACTTTGACTCAGTTTAGAATCATAAAACGCGTAATATTCAACTCCCCCCATATCCACAATTTTATTTTCCCAATGTTTTCCGGATCTAAAAATTGACTTTCACTCCTTTTGACACCCAACTGCGTGAAATTTAAAAATAAGACGCTTGTATTTTTGTATTCTCTGACGAAGGCTATGTATGTATATAGTTGAAAGTACTAAGGATATTAAAGTAGTTTAACACCTTTTTAAATATTTTTTCATCGTTTAAGTAATTTGCACACAGTTTAACTTTTTAAAAATGAATTTAGCATTCTATTTATTTGTTTTGCGGTTTTTTTTTGAGGGGGGCATTATTTTTCACTTATTTAAGCTGCGAGGTTTGTTACAGTATTTTGAATATGTTCGAAAGTGTTTCATAATGTATGCTTGACGGATGATTCTTCTTTCTTGTTGTAACTATTCTTGTGTGAAAAATTGTCTCCCTTTGAATAAGAACCCATGCCTTTTCTACGTCCCTGACGTAAGTTGGTGAAAGCAGGGATCTTTGTAGTTTCTTTGCTGATTGATATTATTGTGTTATTTGCCGAAACTCTCCATCCTACAATTATCTGAATTTCGAGTTGCGTCTTTCTTCATTTCCTATGCGGCTTCCAGATAAAATACAGTGCTTAGAGTTTTATGTCTTGGGACTCTCTTGTTGTACTCAGAGATAAAGTTATTTTGTGGCCTCTTGCTTAACAGTCTCCGGCCTTATCAGATTTACGGCTTGAGGACCGACCCAGATAAGGACGCGTTTACTTTGGCGCGATAAAAACGATGGAATTTTTGAAAAATTATCAACTACTCCGAGTAAAGTACGGAACGTACTCACGACTACGGCCGCGGAAACCTCTGGGATTAGCGTGAATGAGACATGGTGGACTATTTCTTTCCCCCCTATCCATGGGTGCAAGACCCCTAGTCTCGAGACTGGTTTTTGGCTGATACTAAATTCTTCTTTATGTACTTAAGTAATAGCAATTTTAATATCAAGATTTTTTAATTTTTTCTTTTTATTGTAAGAGATCAATTTTTAGCCGTAATCAGTGTTTAGGAAGAAACTGGGTCCTTTAAAGGACTCTTCAAAATTTTTCATCTCAAAACAGGGCCCTTCACAAAATTTTTCATCTCAAAAAGGACACGTGACAAAACTTTTCACTTTATAAAAAGGACCCTTCACAAAATTCTTTGTTTTTAAAAATAGGCCTTTTACAAAAATTTTTCCAGCTCTAAGTTAAACCTTTCACAAATTTAATCATTTAAAAATAAAATGTGGCCTGTCACTTTTACATATATAAAGAAAATATATGTATTTTACATACATATATCTTCTTAAAAATATATACAAAAGAACCCGAGTATAACGTTCATTTCAAATTCACGAAATTAGGACTAGATTTTTCACAAAATGTAAAAAAAAGCTCTCCACAATTTCACAAAAACAGGACCCTGAGAGAAAAGTCTGGACAGACTGCTGATAATGCAAGAGATAGAAATCTTATAGCCCATTTCCATTTAGTTTTTCCTAATACTCAAAAAAAGTTTTCAGTTTTGATTTGGATGGGCTTCTTGCATCCATGCCCCCACCCCATCCTTCCCTGAATTTTTCGCCCAGAAAAACAACTCAATTACGAAATCAAACTCATTCCTATAAATGTCCATATTCAGTTACTATAGATAAACACGGATGGATACATTTGATTGAAAATTCGGTGACAAAACAGGGTTCGAAAAATGAGTCTCCGTTGCAACTGAAAGACCTGACACGCATGGACACTGATGTCAGTGTATTCCTTATGCACTGTAAAAAAATGCAAATGCTTCTTAATCTAGAAAATAGAATATAATTTCGAACGAAAATATACAGTGCCAAAAGTCCTTCCGCTTTTTTGTACCACAAAAATGTAATAGAAAATTTTGCCTCATTTAATCGGCATATTACGGTGATTTAAAAAGGTAAAATTTACTATAAAATTTTTGAGCGTAAAAGTTGGCAGCTATGTAGTAGTCCAAGTGACTTCATCGCAAGTTTTCAGCCACAATCCCCATTGTATAAAGTTACACAGAAAGGCAAGAATTTTTTATATATATTAAATGAAAACGTAGGATAGAAAAATATTGACTATTAATTTTCAAAAAGATGAAAGTTGACTGACTGTAAATATTGGTTAAGGTAGAGTGTCCACCGTTTATTAGAGGGCTGTTCAAAAGAGAGAAAGAAAGAAAAAGAACTTATTTATTTCTTTTTTCTCGCTGTGGCATGCTCTACTTGTATAGCTCCCAAATTGATCTTTCAATTTCACTATGTATTTCTAACTAATATAGTATGATTTTCGTGTGTATAAGCTTTGGCGAGGGGATCAAAATCTTCAAAGGCAAAAGTGGTGTTATTGTTAATGCGTTAATTTTCTTTCCTTTCCATTTTGGATTAAAGTTCACAGGATGAAAATTATAGTGTTTCGAGTTGACTTCAAATTAATCTTTTCAGGTCTCTAAACTTACCGATTGTTTTTGATAAATAGTCATCAATGCGTTGACGTCACACCATATGCTGAAAATTACTCCTGTTATAAGACGATACGATGAAATACGTGTAGGTAAAAAACAACTCTGTCATTAACTAACAGATACTTTGAAATATTCGATTTTCCGTACTCTATAATGGAAATCTTTCTGCAAGTTATAAAAGGGTCATTCCATGTCAAATCAACCAGTGACTCAACCTGACCATTTCAGATTTCAATGAAACTCTCAGGAATCATCCTCCCTGATGATATAAATGAGAATATATTTTTATAATTTTTTTTATCGCATTAAATTTTCATACAATTAATTATTTAAATTTTGAAAAATCATCATTTTTTGGGTTACATAATTTTTTCAATTTTGAATTTCTCAAGTTCTATCAGGCATACAGAATTTTATGACCCCTCATTTTAAAGAGAAATTTATAAGGTTTAATTTGATACCCAAGTCAACTATGCTCAGTTAAAAAAATAAAAATAATTTTTTTTTAAAAAATTTTAAACAAAAAATTCAGATAGTGTTTTTTAAAAATTTTGAAAAAAATGTATGTTTGTTGTAATATTATAATCTTAAATTCCACTCAATGGGATCAAGAGTTATGAAATAAAAACTGAAAATTACCATTCAAATAACAATCTAATTCTAGCTATTTTGTTATTTATGTATTATTTGAATGGTAATTTTCAGTTTTTATTTCATAACTCTTGATCCCATTGAGATCCCACTCTAAAAATTTCAGAAATTTTAGCTTATAATATTACAACAAACATAATTTTTTTTCAAAAATTTTAAAAAACACTATCTGAAATTTTTTTTATTTTAAAATTAAAAATTTTTTTTTTTTTTTTTTAACACTGAGCATAGTCAACTTGGGTATCAAATTAAAACTTATAAAATTCTCTTTAAAATGAGGGGTCATAAAATTCTGCATGCCTGATAGAACTTGAGAAATTCAAAATTGAAAAATTTATGCAACGCAAAAAATGATGATTTTTCAAAATTTAAATAATTAATTGTATGAAAATTTAACTCAATAAAAAAATTATAAAAATGTATTCTCATTTATATCACAGGAGAGAATGATCCCTGACAGTTTCATTGAAATCTGAAATGGTCAGGTTGAAAATTGAAATTTTTTGGTTGATTTGACATGGAATGACCCAAAAGTATTTTTAGCGACGAAGGCGCATCCCACACTGCGACGACAAGCGACATGAAGCCGAAACATGTAGCGCAAAAACCGGTCGAAACAAAGAACGAAGTTGTTTTAAACCAGTTTTTCCAGCGAATTTAAGCGACATGTCTTATGTGTCGCCTGTGTGGGATGCTCCGAAGTCTTTATTTCATTCACTACGGACTTATCTGTCGCCGTCAAAAATTCGTAATCCACTTTTGAACGGATGCCAAAAATCTAGTTCAATTACATAAGCTTTATAGGATCAAAAACTATGTGTAGCTATTTAATCTTTTTTTGAAGGCATACACCTGATTACATTGTGGTGTGCAGTATTCAATACTTCTAATTGTCTACTTTAATTTTTACCAATTTTTTTTTAATTAAAAATTTCATTATTTGATCAGAGATTTAATTCAAGCTTTGAAATATCCTGTTTTTATCCGCTGTTGCCCAGGTAACATTTTCCCAAATACTTTTCATTTGAAAAATGTATTTAAACGTGGATAAATACGTGTAATAGCTAAAAGCCGCTAATCTGATATTATGTGTTTAATAAATGTATACTAAATTATTGTTTTGTATTTCTTAGTTTGTTTTTATATTATTTACCATTTTAAACAATGTTGTGTATTTAATAGATGCATATTAAATAACTGTTTTGAACGCGATTGGGTGTTGACAAATGATTAACACGATTTGCAATTAACAACCGTTTTTGGCGATCTTATCTTCCTGCCGCGGATAATAGATAAGTGCCATGAAAACGTTTTTTCTAGGCGTTATAAAAGTCCAGGAGGCAGCGGCATTTTTACGTAAGCATTTTATACAAGCTGATTTTAAAATGTGTGATAGATGAGATAGATCTTAATCAAAATAATAAAAACTTTATATAAATCTCCATACAGGCATGAAAAAAGTTCCTCCTAAAGGAGGAATCCCACCTTTTTAAAAGCAAATTTGGATATGCTTTGGACTGATGCAAAAATGCAAAGAAAATATTAGAAGCTTTTTTTTTTTTTTTTTTTTTTTTTTTTTGGTGGTGTGTGTGTGTGTGTGTGGGGGGGGGGGGTGGTTAGAAAACTTAAACATTTTGTCTACTCAAGTCCTTGGAGTTTGTTTCTGAATTGCTGTACTATCAAATCAAAGGAGAGCTTTTATTATAAGCATCTGAAAGTCATGTAAATTTAAGTTCTTCAACTAGGGAAAGGAAGTTTCCATAAGGTTCTTTTGGAACAGAACATTTTATTCTATTTATAAAACACTTCTGGTTAATTTCAGTGGTGCATTTTTGGAAATGTATTTCTGGAGTAATTTGGCGTGCTTATATTTAGCATTGATTTTTTTAAAGTAAAGTTTTAAACAATCATTCAATACATTTATTTTGAAAAATTAATCTCTGTACTTCACACAAATTCATCAGATACATTTGGATGGATTTATACTTTTAGCAAACTGTTTAAAATTTTCTTTTTTGATTTAATGAACTTGTACATTTATTGTTATTTTTTTTTTCTTGTAATATACTTTCTAAGTTACAAAAAGAAAATAACAATCATATGTACAGTTATAATTCATTTTATTGTATGAATAACTGTTAAAATATTTCTAAATTATACAAGTTACCTTATTGTATAGCTGGAAAACATTTCCACTTTTTTTCCCATTTCCCACACTCATGCCTCACCATAAAATCAAAGCAATTCGCAGGACGCGATTCGAGCCTTGTCCCCTTACGGACACTGTTTTTAGTAGCTGGTGATGGGCTGTTATATTTTCCAGCTCAAAACGTGTCATGTGAATTGCTTTTATTTTATGGTGATTTATATAAAGTTTTATTATTTTAATTGTGATTTATCACCAGTTTTTGGCGCTGTTTCAACTGAGATAGATCATACTTAATCAAGAAAACCGCCGCTAGCTCTTGGGACTTTGGAACCGAAAAATACCCAATCAAGGACAACCCGATTGCCAAAGATCGGTACTGGTCGTGATACATAATATCAATTTTCCGTAATCGTGCAATCTTTAAAACCGATCAAATTACTGTGCTATTTAGAGTCCCATGGTGTTGTACCTCGTAGGAGGCAGAACCCCGTAGTTTTTTTTTTTAATTATCCCAGCAACAAGCATTTATTTGCAATAACAATGTAAGGCACCTACTGGCAAAGTTACCGCAATTGACAATCGCTTGCCCATCGTATACTGCTTCCTCATATCAACTGATGCATTCAAAATCTTAGCACCTATTTTTTTTTTCTCTTCATTTATTGAAAGATTATTTTTATAGGGAAATAGAAAAATGTTCGATTCTGTAGAATCTTATTAAGATCCACAAATTTGTTATTTTTAAATGGAAATTAATGTGCCAAAGCTATGAATTTCTGTCAAACTCCGAGGGGTGTTTTTGTATAGGTGGGGATGTGGGTTTCATTTGTAAAAAACTGCATCACTGCGTTTAACGGCAAACTTCCAATGATATGGCATGTTTGACTGCTATCCGAATCAGTCCGAGGAATCCATCTAATTCTCTTTCCCTTGTTGCGACTCCCCTTTCTTCGGTTGGTGACCACAGAATGGTTGGAAAAGAATGGCCAGATGACATTTTTGTTTTCGTAGGAGAGAGAGCACTTTATCCTTTTGCGTTTTCGTCGGGTAAAGCAAATAAACGGACCTGTGATTCATGTGTGGCTGTAGGAAACTTGTGTGGTTGGTCATAATTTTTGACCCCGATATTTTGTTGCCTCCCCTGCTCATTCATTGCCTCTTGGCGTTATTATTTTTTTTTTAATTAATTTGATACCTGAATATATCTTGGCACAAGGTAGTATAAGTACGTCCCCAATAGGATCCCCCACATCCAAATTAAGAGGTTGAGACTGCCCATGTGTTAGAATCGCGAAAAGTTCAATGTGGCCGATACAAAATATTAACCAAGCCATCCTTCTGAACTGAGAATATTCAATCAGCGAAACGAAAGTACAACTATTAAAGTATCTTTTTTTCCCCGCCTAAAAGTTGTAACTCTATATAAAATTTGTTTAGTTCCTATGTATTAAATTTTGTTACATTTTAAAAATACGAAGTATTTAAATGCATTGGGCGAAGTTAATCTCTGTTAACTCTTGACCAGTAAATGACAGTGCTGTAAAGGGAGTGATTGAAGATTTGTCACCCAAGTAGTGGTTGCATGCTTTAAATTTGATCTTTTATTTTCTCCTTCATCCGGGTGTGTGTGAAACAACTTGCAGTCCAGAGGTTAAGATCAAACTGGAGCTGGAAAAAACTTTTCTTCCCCCTCCCCCCTCTAAACTAATGTGGGTCAACGGCCGCATGCGTTTCGCTGTAATGAGGCCGAAGTATGTTAATGATTCTCTTGCCATCTTTCTCTCTCCTACATAGCGGCCGCTGAGCGTTTCCTCTTTCCCATCTCTTATATCTGCCCACTCCCTCCGTTCCCTATTGCTTCGACTACGGGACCGGTTAATGGACGAGGCGCCCGTGAATGGACCCTCCTTCTCGTAGAGCTGTGTTCGGAGTTCTGAATGGGTGAGCGAGGAATTGGCGGGAACATGCTGGTTGGTGGATTTACTATTTGGCGGGATTTGCCGTTTCCCTTTTCTCTGCGTGCTTCCTTTTCCTTCACAGCCAGCGGTGGTGACGGAACTAGTGAGATCGGTGTACCAGCGTTTGTGCATGGTGGACATTTAGTGAAATTGTGCTTGCGTTGTAGTAATCGTTGGTGTAGTAACCGACTCATTCGGTGTGTGGAAGATGCTCATGCGTGTGACGTATTCGCGAACATCATCTTTTGAAATCAGTGGCCTGATCATGTGGAGTTATTAGCTGACTACTATATTTTTTTTTTTGGATAATAGTGACGTGAGAGTATTTGCATGTGATCTAACTAACTGTGGATGCTCTGTTATGAAACTTCATCCTTCGTTATTTCTTGACCGTCAACAAGAAAAAATGGAATATTCAAAAACTCATTGTGAAGATGTGAACTTTACACTGAGGGCATCACTTAACCCTACTATAAGCTATCGCATTTGTTTAGAAGAACATCCTGCCCATCCCAACAAATATTTTTCATCTTAAGTTGTTTCGAATTCCCTTCGCACTTTTCACACAAAAAACGATAAAAATTAACCAGTTCCTTTAAATTAAGGCTCCCATTTTTTATACTGAATTTACAAGACTTGTTGCTTTCTGCCTAGCATCAAATGGTATAGGAGCAGTACAAGATCCAATAATAGTAGGCTTGAATGGGCCCTCTAAAGAAATCTGATTCATCCCAAGAATTGCCTAGGATTAGTAGGAAAATTTCTTCCTGTTAGATGCGGCTGCTATTCGAAATTCATCCTCTAATTATTGCTTTCGTGTTATTTTTCCAAAGAAAAAATCCCTCCCTACTGTTGATACTAAATCTTTACGATTTGAATTGTCACAGAACCTTTAAAATTATTGATATTCTGCAAATTGTTTTTTGGCTAAAAACTGTACGCTGTCCTTCTATGGAATCTTTATACACGATAAGGACAAATTAGTTTGATAATATTGAGCCTTGTTGCCTACCGTACTTTCAACATTTACTTTTACTGGGGAAAAAAAAAAAAAAGCTTATGAGAGATTCATTTAGAGATTAAATCAAGAATTATCATTAGATTTCGTAGTTTTAATGAGTATCAGGTTAATTAGGGCTTCAGGACACGTTTTTTTTTTTTCCCTGACTATTTTTGAGCAGTGAAACTTCATTATCACTGAAATATTAATACATATATGTGGGTGTGAGAGAGAAAGAGATTTCGTAAAGCCGCTATCAGATTCACCGACTTTTCGAGCAACCAACTTTACAGCCGATTTTAACCACAACTTTTTTCAGTTGAAAGGGAGAAAAAGGTTACAATTGTCTTTGCTAAAGTTGGAGGAAAACCCGGGGAAACCAGTACTACTAGTACCAGCCGTCAATATTTATCGCATTTTCGTATCAATCGCTTATCTCTGATTCGCTGAAATGTTGAAAGGTGGGAGGAAAAGTTGCGGCTAGGACAGACTTTTTTGAGATGCGGATAAAAAGTTGGGGATATTGCTGTTTGCTATCACACTGGGTGTCGAGACAACATTTCGCGAAAAGTTGGAGGAAATCAAGAGTTGGCTCAAAAATTGCTCGAAAAGTTGGTGAATCTGATAGCGGCTTAAGACTGACTTGTTGGGAGTGTAAGATTAAACTTAAGAAGCCCCAACCTGTGAAAACTAGGAATTGGCCAGATTAAACTGAAGAATAGCAAGAGTGAGACTTCGGTCGATTTGATTAGAAGGGACCGTTGTGGACCACATGTCCAGTGAGTCACATGTACCGGATATACGCGTTTATCCCCGTTCTTAATTATCATTTCCTCTGTCCTCTAAGGAACCCGAGTGCTCAGGAAGTTGGTCGTTTTTAAACCATTCCACTCTTCCCAGCATCTTCCATGACTCACGCCCCATTCATAATGTATCTTCCTCCTAGAGAAGCCCTCCCACCCTGCTGCTCTGCTAGCTTCCAGGCGGCGCCACCCTCCCTTGCCTCCTCTTGGCATGGTGCCAAAGAGAGGGAGGGCGGTCGAATACCCGAAATGGGGACCTCGAAATTTTGGATAACCCCAAGGACGCCCAAAGGAAAAGTGATGCCCTCTCCTGGTATTTTTTTTTCCAGGAACTGCATCCGGTTTTCTTAGATGCTAAACTTATCACATCTGGTAAGTTCATTTTAAATCTTATGAGTGACATCTTTTCTTGTTTTTATTTGTGCCTTCCACCGAATATTTTATGCAAACACAAACGTACGGGTTTCTCGTCAAGTGCAATAGTTTGTTTAAAAGGAGAGGGGGAGGGGCGGTATCTTTTCAAAAGAAAAAAAAATCTTTTCGCTAACAATGTTTTGAAAAACTTTGACTTGCTGAAAAGCAAATTTATAGTTAAAAACAACTCTTTTCATACTTATTTATTTATTTATTTTTTTAACAAATATTAAGGATATAATTTTAGCAAAATCACCAATTTGCATGTTACCGGCCCTTTGGTATTGTAGTTTTTAACTCTCCTCACCCCCATTTTAGCAGCCCTTTTTGTATTGCATATTTTACCGGTTTTTTGTTTTTTAATTACTATTATTATTAACTTATGTGAAATATTTTGTTTATTATAGTTTTTTATTGATGCAACATTTCCTCATATGGTTATATAAAGAGTAAATATATTATCTACTTTTCTTTTCTGTGACTTATAAAAAAATTGGTAGCTGTATTATATAAAGTGAAAATATTCTTTTAAAGCTAATCTTAATATTTCTTTTTAATGCAAGCCTCATGAGGTCATCTTTCATTTTTTATTTGTGCCTTTCTCGAAAATATGTAAGATACAGCTGAAAATAAATATTCGCCAATAGGCGATTAAGAATTTTGCCAGGCTAATTGTCCTTAACAAAAAAAATCGTTTACCAAATAATTTTTTTCATTATTAAATTAAATAAAAACAATTTAAAGTAATTTCTATACATTGTTTTTTCAGTTTTCAAATAACATACTTATGTATTTTGGCCTATCAATGGAAACATTAACACTGTCCAGTAGATGGCTACTCAATGAAAAGTAACTATCGGTCAGATGCTAGCGACTTTAAAAAAAAAAAAAAAAAAAAAAAAAAAATGCTTTTTCAATTTTCAAATGCTTCTTATATGTGTTTGACCTTTTAATTGAAATATTCACACTGTCCAGTAAGGTGGCTACTCAATCAAAAGTGCCCCCCCCCCCCCCCCCCCAAAAAAAAAAAAAAAAAAAAAAATCAAATGCTTCTTATGTATGTTTGGCATAACAATGGAAATATTCAGTGTCCAGTAGCTGGCTACATAATCAAAAGTAACTATGGTCACACACTGGCGACCAAAAATTCCTATTTTTTGCTTAAATATAAGTACATATACAGTAGCCTCCCTCTTAACTGGAACTCCACTTTAACTGGCCGATTTCATCAGTGTTGAATTTAGTGTATGGCCCCGTCGGGGGGGGGGGGGGGGGGCATTCCAGGAACAATCAGATGTCCCCCAGGAAGATTTGAGATTTTGTTTTTAATGGTCATAAGTGCAATCTCCCCACACTCTGAACTCTATAATGTCTGATCTTTCTGAAAACTGTAGTAGAGTCCAGCTCCTTATCTCCTGACCCATTGTTGATTCCCCTCATTCTTTTGTGAATAAACTGCAGATGGGTCCAGTACAAAAGATCTTCCAAGAAAACTGGAGATGTGGGCAAAATATGCAGATAGGTCCAGCAGACTTGTATAAAACCAAAAACTTTCTGTGCATGCAAATATTGGGTCAAAAACTTTCTGCAAATTAATTTAATGTTTAATAAAAAAAAAATGTGTTATTATTTTGACGATATTAATTAAAGAATAATTATTTTAGTTAAAAAAACAATAAAGCTAAAAATCCATGATAAGAAAAGGTGAATTCTTATCAATTATTTTGTCAGTGCAGTTAGAAGCATTTTCTTTCCCCAATATCAGGCAAAATTCAGGGATGACGGCCTCGGGAACTCAGCTTGTGCTTTCGAGTTGAAGTGCAATCCCAAATGGAAGGAGGCAAAATTGAGAAAGGAGAACGTCTGTTCTAAATGGATACGTGTTGGCCTTCACCAGTGTTGAATTTAGTGTATGGCTCGGGGAGGGGGGGGGGGGATTCCAGGAACAATCAGATATCCCCCAGGAAGATTTGAGATTTTGTGTTTTTAATGGTCATAAGTGCAATCTCCCCACACTCGGAACTCTATAATGTCTGATCTTTCTGAAAACTGTTTTATAAAAACATTTAAAAAGCTTGAGGAATACGAACAGATCACCGTAGAAGATGTCCCGGTAGCAGAAAGTTCGAGACGTGAGACGGGCGTCGCAGATTTTGTTTTTCTCGTTTGCAGATTATTTTTCTATCGAACCTTTATTTCGCTTTATATCATGTTTAGCTCTTTATTACTTAATACAAAACCTTAAGATTATTATTAGTAAAACTAATAAAATGCATAATAACAAAGGTAAGCGATCGTTTGATTAATTAATGCTTTAATTCTAAAATATTTTACCTGCAGATTATTTTCTGCCCCTGAAGTATCTGTTGCAGACACTTGGAGAATTTTTTGCTACTGGGGAAGATGTATAAAAGTTGTTTGAGTCTGATAAAGATCTCAAGCATGAAACATTATTTGATGAGGATATAATTAGGGCTGCAACTGATGTTGTTTAATACGAAGACGATCCAGTTTTAGTTGACACTGCTAAAATTCCTCATACTGAAGGGATGAAAGCATCAGAGTTGGCGCTAGGTTATGTTAAGCAGCGGCTAACAGCTTCCTCAGTTAAACATGATGTAAAAGAGATGGAGAGATTATACTGCAAAATGTCGGGCATCTTGCCTCCAACAGAAGCTCACTGATTTCTTTATGGTTTATTAACTTAAATATACGTAGTGTAGGATAATTTCAACTTATAAAGGTGTGTGACATGATTTTCAATAATTTAGTTTGTGTTAAGTATTTTTCATTATTTGTTATCAGTGATAAATTTTCTTTCAATACAATTAATTATAACTAGTATTCATTAAAAAAATATATAGAAAATATGTACTTTTTGAAAACTACACAAATAGAAAAAATCAATGCATCGTACGAGTTTAATTAATTAAATTACGCAGATACTTATTTAAATTTTTTTTACTTCTCTGCCTTAACCGGCTAACCCTCGGTCCCATTTAGGCCGGTTAAGCAGAAGGCTACTGCATACGGTTTGTTTTTCATTAGGCATCGACAAAACGCCAATTTTTTTTTTTAAATTCAATTTTCTTTTAATTTTGCAGAAAATTTTCCACGCACAGCGTGCACGTGTGCGTCTATATTATACAACTCTGGGGTCCAGTACAAAAGATCTTCCAAGAAAACTGGAGATGTGGGCAAAATATGTGTGCATACGCAGCCTTAGACTATTCCTCGGGCATGTAAATAATTTAAGTACAAAGTTAGTAAAAAACAAGTTATCTGGCATAAAAAGCATTTCATTTAAAAATATTTAAATCTAACAATTTGCAATGTCATAATTTCCTTTAACTAATCAAATCATTCATTCATTTTATATAAAATAAGCATATTAAATTTCTGCAAGTAAAAGGATAAGTAGCCAGTATTGTTTCTTTCCATTCTACTTTTGCAATAATAAATTTATAGCAAATTGGGGTTAAAGAAGAAGGAAAGAATGACACCTGCTCAACAAAATAACTGTTATAAAAGAATGTATAACAGAAAAAGAATTAATTGGTATAAAAATGTTAAGCACAGAAAGAGCTTTTATAAAGGTTGAATGAATTTTATTATTTATTTTTTTTACTATTAAAAATGTGTAAGTTTACATGTATAAGCAATCAGCATTAATTTTTCTAAATACGAATACAAAATGAGATGCAAAGGATGGTTGTTTTGTTATTTGTGCAACTAGCTACTAACAAATAGAAGTACAGTCCTCCCCACTTAATCAGATCACGGATAATCGAATACCCCGCTTATTTGAATAGAATCCTCCGGAACTGAATTTATTCCTATTGGTTCTATGCTATTTTCCCCTGCTTAAACCAAATACCTTTTACAAACGTTCCCGCTTAATCGAATAACAACTGCGTGACCGATGTTTGAAAATAGGTGCGGAAAGCACATTTCAGCTGGAATTTCCTTTCACATTTTGTCATTTTGAGTTCCTTTACGCTGAAAACAAATTTCAATTCTTCTTACAATGATTTCGGCCGGCAGGTGTATAATGGACAGGTCAAATGATTTCCCCAACTTGATCCCCCTCATATCACTTCTTGCTGTTAACCAGGCAATGTGCGAGATTAGATATTGTAATTGTGATATTTTGCACTCATTCGAAAAATAACTCTATATTTTCTCTTTTAAGATTCCACTTAAACAAACCACGTTAAACGATTTTTTTAAGGCAGTATAAGTAACGTAAATTAGAAGTATTAAAGTTTTGAACAAATTCAACGAGCTGCTCTGTGATGTAAACCATATAAATGTATGTTAAAACGTATTTACTTTATATTAGCATTTGTATTTATTTTAGTTTGTTATTCTATTAACGATTTATTATGCTGTTAATGAAATATACTGTAGGTGGTTCTTTTACCTTTTTATTACGCATTAAATATTACAGTTATGATTCCCCGTTTAATCAAATATTATTTCTGGAACCGTCAATATTCGTTTAAACGGGGACGACTGTATACTTATTTACAATTTTTATTAATTTTGTAATTACTTACTGTGCCCTCTTGGTAGGGTGTCAACGATTTTAATCATTTGATTTAAATTAACGATTAAATAATGATTTTAATCAACTGATTTTTTTTTTTTTTTATCATTGATTAAAATCACAAATTTTCTAAATGTTTGAAATAAAAAGTATTAAAATCTAAGATGAACATAATTTGGAAAGTTTCTTCAGGTAATGTGACTTATGAATACACACACAAAAAAAGCTTTAAATAATTGTTTCTAAGCTTAATTCCTGATTATTGTAAAAAAAAAATAAGTACAGTAAGTTTGTAAAAAGCATGGTTTTTATAATAAACATAAAAAACATTTAGTTATTTAAAAATATTTAAATCTAATATAACTTACAATGTCATAATTTCCTTTTAGTAATAAAATTATTTACTCTTTTATATACAGTAAGCATAGCAAAGCAAGTATCGACTGAACCGCTACTGTAAAAGAATGTATAAGATAAGATGAACTTGTTTAAAATGTTAGCACAGCAAAAGCTTCTTCAGTAAAGTTGAATAAATGTTTGTTTTTAATTTTTGAATTACACCAAATAAAACTTGTTAAGGATTAAAAAAGGCGGCAAAACTGTCGGAAAAACACTGAACGTTGAGAATATCCCTAGTGCTAATAATGTTGCTGTTAAATGTTTTGAGAATTTCAGATATAACTGTCTATTCCTCATATTTACTCTGTGTGTATGAATGGTTATTTTTGGAAAGTAACATATGCATACAAGTGTGTAAGTTTAGATTTAGGCGATTAACAGTACAAATGCAAAATGAGCTGCAAATAGTTTTTGTTATTTGTGCTACTAACTAAAGAAATTACTTATTCTGTAATTACTTACTGTTTCCTCTAAGCCTTTTTTTCTAGGCACCACTAACTGCCCCTTTTGAAACTGGCAAAATGCACCCTGCCTTCTTAAAAATAATGAAATTCACCTATAGTAGACACGAGATCTCTTGAAGAAAAACTTCCTAATTCCACAGTATTTCTTGTATAATATTCAATATGCCCAAGACCTTGCAAAAATGATAAAACTTTAACAAAAAATAAAACATGTTGTTATTTAATTGTATTTTTCAATTTATAATTAAAAAAAGTATTAAAATTAATGACACTTTATTTACCTTACTAAGAATCATGAATATGGAAGTAGCTTTAAAACATGTCCATGAAATTGATCAATAAGTTGCTAGAGCTAGAGGTAAAGAAAGTAGAATAGAACCTTGTAAAAATGATAGAACTTTATTTCTTTAGAAAAACATTAAAACATGTTATTTAATTGTATTTTTCAGTTTGTAATTCATAAAATTATTACAATTAATGACACTTTATTTATCATACTAAGAAACTATATACTTTTTTTTCTTATATAACTGCTAACACATTACTGATATATTTCCTCATGAAATAGTGTCCTTTTTTGGAACTAGCATCCTCCCCTTTTTTCTTTCTAGAATGAATACTAAATTATTAATTATTATCTTAGTAATTAAACCATAAAATGTAAATTGTTCCTAATTAAACATAGTTAATTATTTAATAATTATTAATTTTAGTTTTAACAATACAGTCAGACCTCTATTTAACGAACCTCTATTTTGCGAACTTTTCCTTGGAACCAAGAACATTTTGCGAATTTCTTCGTAAAATAACCTCCAAATAGCGAAATGCATTCTCTATTTAACGAACTTTTTCGTAGGATCTAATTTTTTTTTCTCTTTATTTCTCAAAATATTACTGGGCATTTTAAACTTATTTTTTCTTTTAACACATTTTATGATTATCAGTGACCAGGGACTGATCTTACCAGACACCTAACTAACCGAGAACAGTAAAGTCACTGTGATTCTTTGCTTTTCATCCTAGAAGTGCAAACTTTCAATATCCCCCTTTAATCCTCAATGGCACCGTGTCCCTAAACTAGAGTCTCTCGTTTCCTAGATTGTTGATCAGTCGTGCTGGTAATTTCGGTTCTTGTAGCTCGAAAATGTCAGATTGAAAGTGCCTGAGCATCAAAGAAAAAAAATCTTGATGAGGTGGATAAAGGCGTGAAGAAAAAGAATATTGCTTTAAAATTTGGTGTTCCTCCAAACAGCTTATCAACCATATTAAAAAACTTTGATTTTAATGTAAAATTATTTTTTTAACTGAAAATGCAATTTATTTCCAGACAATGTTTTGTTTCATTCTTATTTCCCTTCCAGATTTCTTTTTGATGGGTAAAATAAATAAAACAAATAGATATATATTATAAAAAAAAGTGTAATCAATTACTTTTTTTAATTATATTTAGTGTTTATGGACTTAAAATATATTTTATGTACTTTACAGTATTTTAAAAGGTGACTCTCTATTTAACGAAGTTTCCATATAACGAACTTTTTTTCGGGATTTAGCGACTTCGTTAAATAGAGGTTCGACTGTATATAGTGTTGACTCTAGAAAAAAAGGGCTGCCGGGCGGAAATTTTTCAAAAAGGGAACACTATTCTAAAAAAGGTACATTTTTCAAAAAGGGAACAAACACTAATAAAAAAAAGTACATTTTTTCAAAATGGGAACACTATTCTAAAAAAGGGCACACTTGTACCTTGTTCACAAAAAGTATTTTGAACTGGTTTGTTTAGAGTCCCTAGAAATTGCGATATTTTCCCGGGATCAATTGAATTACCACGGGGATCATAGGGAGTGTTGAAAAGGGATGCCGGGCGCATCGGAAGAGTTTAAAAGGGCTGCCGGGCGCAGAAAAGAAATAAAAAGGGCCAGCGGGCGCTGCGCCCTGCTAAAGCGGCTTAGAGTGAACCCTAATATAACTTTATTGTATGTGCAGTTTTTATAATTTCTGTAATTACTATCTAATACTTATAATTCTATTAATTAAAGTGCAAAAAAAAAGAAAATACAGTAGAAGATCTTTATAACACAATTCTGTATAACGCAATTCTCCATATAACGCACAACTTCCCAGATGTAAACAGTGATTTTTGCAGTTAAAAAGCACCTGCACTTTCACATTGTAAAATATTGTTACTCTCTAGAGGACTAAATTTGATACATTAGTTAAACTTTATCTTCTAATTTAAGACCTTTTTACTGAAAAAATGCTATTATTACAATAAACATTTTTCAAAATGTCTAATATAAGGGATGGTTGTGTCAGGTATATTTGGATCATGTTTATAAAGTAAATTTAACAAAGTCTGACCTATACCATGCAAAAATTTATAATTTGGATAATTCTTGGTAACAAGGAATGCAGTATAAAGATATTCTAATGTATTTTGATATGTTTCAGACATATTTGACAAAATTTACAAGGTGAATTAATGATATGATCCATATAATGCAAAATTCTATATAACGCACAACTTCGCGTTTTTCGGTTTGCGTTATATAGATCTTCTACTGTAGGTTATGTTAGCAATTAGAGGTTTAATTGTTTTGGAAACCTAAAGTTCTTCTGTTAGTTATTCAGTATTTGAATGCTGGCGGGAAAAAAAAAAGCTCATAAAAATCAGATTTAAATCAAATAAATCAGATTTTTTTAAAAAAAATCATGATTTTTTTTTTACACCCTACCTTTAAGCCATTTTTTAAATTTGTAATTTTTAAAATTTGCAAAATGCTTCACCTTTAGTTGTACCTCGAGATTTTTCTAAATCCGTGTGCCAAAAAAAAAAAAAAAAAACTTATTCATATCACAGTATTTCTAAATCTGTGTGCCCTAAACCTTGATAAAATCCTTAAAAATTTATGTCCCTCTATTTATCTTATTAACAAGTTATATACGTTTTTTTTTTCTTATTAAACGTATAGAGCATGAGTAGGAATGCTCGTATACATTAATGTGCACAGAAGAATCAGTAAAATAAATTCATTAGCACTTTAAGCAATAATGAGAAAACAATCTATGGTGGGAAGCTATTATCCCAAAGTACTATAAAGGGTTACAAGCATAAAAGATACTAATTTTTGTTACAAAATAATGCAACGTGGAAAAGCTTATCAGCTAAAGAGAAAATTTTTAGATGTGTTTTAAATTCGT
Organism: Maratus speciosus; assembly: GCA_963932465.1. Lineage (NCBI taxonomy): Eukaryota > Metazoa > Arthropoda > Arachnida > Araneae > Salticidae > Maratus > Maratus speciosus. Next base: position 469,203,604 of record OZ010798.1, read on the forward strand.
AGAACTAATGAATCTTTTCAAATCACATGAACACCAGATTTATTTAGTACAGTAAACTCTGTGTAAGGCGGAATCAATCGGGACTGAGAAATGTTTCTGTAGTAGACAATATTTCACCTTACAAGGGCACCACCAAACATGATGCACACAGATTTTGATGATTTCAAAGTATGTTGTAGGGGTCGTACCACTAATTATTCTGATGAAAGGATTTCTTCAAATGGGCTTTAGTTTTTGAAAAATTTGAGGTTAAAGCTCAACGCATATTTCAAATACCCATTAGTATGACATTCTGTACGTGAATTCGTGGCTCAGCGGTAGCGTGCAAACTTACGGACAGGACTTTGTGGGTTCGATTCCACCCTGGGGCCCTTTTTTTCAATTTTATTATTTACTTTTTTACTTATTTATTACAGGCTTTAGCTAATGCAACAGCATTCTTTTTGTACCACAATGGAATATAATCGCGTGGTTCAGGTGCAAATTCTTCAGGTACAAAATTCTCACGATCTTCATGAAATCCCGGACACTATAAAAAAATATTTAAAATTCAATTGTTTGATTTCGATTTTTTTAACAATAAAATATAACGAATATTTTTTTTTTTTTTGCTAAAGTAAAAAATCATACCTTTGTAAATTCGTTAAATTCATCTTCTTCATTCAATATCATCAATTCCTCGGCCTCAATAATTTTTGTCGATCTTCTAATATTTCTAAAATTGCACCATGAAATTCTCCAGGCATACCAATAGAAGCACAGGATATTTCATCCGGTGGAGAACTTTTAAACAGATCATCATTTTGTAACAACGTCTCGCAATATTTTAATGCATTTGTAATTCGGCCTTTTTGTTTCTCTTCCAAACGAGAATTTTCCGCATCAGCGCTGGTTCTTTCCATAACACAATCTTTAGCATTCAATCTGTCACAATCTGTAGTCTTCTTTTAATTTTCATACCGAAATTTTCCCTATGTATAACAATATTTCAAATATTCTAATTGTCTGCAAAAGAAGCTAAACGAGATCAATAAAAGAAATTTTTATTTATTCCAATATTACCGAGAAAAGGAAAGCAGACGATTAAAAAATATATTTATATGTATCGTAAATTTTATCTCATTAACAGACGATTTTTGCAATCCGGTTGAATTTTTATGAATCACGTAGAGTGTTTTTATTTGCTATAATTAAAAAAAAATATTTTTAAATGTAATTTTTTATTTTTGCAAACGAAAAATGATGTTGAGGTTGAACTTTAAAAATAAATGTATTTTGCAGAGTATAAAAAATTTGTGCAACTGGTAAAAAAATTGTATTTAAGCTAGAGGTCTGCACGGGCCGGAATTTCCAGGCCCGGGCCCGGCCCGAACGAAAGCTATCTTGGCCCGGCCCGGCCCGTACAAAAATCAGTGAAATCAGGCCCGGCCCGGCCCAACCCGACACAATTTCTACCAAAAAAAAAAAAAAAAAAAAAAAAATCCATTTTTTCTCAACATACAATTAAGATTCTTTTAATGAATACTACATACATATTTATGGGAACATTTTATAGTATATTTTACATTACTATGATGTTCGCAAAACAGAAAATACACAATAGTAAATATTAACGGTTACTTACAGTGTTTTAGTCATCGTGTCTACAGACATTTCAAAATGGAAATAAGGATTCATTAAAAGATTAATGTACTTCAGAATAAAGGATTAAAAACATGATAACTTTTGAAGCTGTATAATAAAAAGTAGATTTGTGAAAATATTTCTCTCATTTTTAAGGCTTTTCTCAAATCCAAAGGAGCTACATTTCGACACATTTATGAATTCTTTTCTTTTCGGAAACGCGTAAGATTGGCAGGTATTCTAATTCAGAAGCTATGTAAATGTGTTTTTTTTTTTTTCATAGATAAAAGCAATATATCTTTCTGAAAATACTGTCAAAGTTAGCGTTTTGAATCGAATTTCCGGAAGCGATAGCACAGGAAAGGAGAAAAACGTACAGTCACGTGACATGAATCTCTGTTATCTCTGTAAGTAATTTATCAAATATGGAAAAAGCTATTCGTTTCCAAATGCCTTCAATAGGCAGGTCTGTCAATTTTATGCCTTTACAGTTAAACATTTTGTCAGAAAATGTGTCTGAAAGCTTCGCATTGTTGAGCAGTGAATATGAGAACCACCTTAAGGTATATTTCCAAAGATACTGTTAAGAGAAGTTCATTATCACTATTAATACTACAAAACACTGTTCTACACATCCTGAGATCGATTAAGACCACTTCCGTCCCGGCACGAGTCTGCTGAAAAAAAAATTAAACTCGGAATCAGACATTTTGTAACTGTACGATGCCAGTCTCTACGATGGACATGTTACATTTCTGTATTGATGTTGTTAAGCTCGTATCGGCTCATGACACACATTTATTCTTCTCGAAAAAATCATATTCATTGAAAACGGCTCGTATTTTATCTGCTTCGCTTAAATTCTTATATCGGGTCGTTAGGCCCGATTAATTTTTTTGCCGGCCCGGCCCGTTGAAAAAATTGTCCTAATTCTGCCGGCCCGGCCCGTTTGAAAATTCGCCTTCATTCCGCCGGGCCCGTGCAGACCTCTAATTTAAGCATTACTGCTTTAATATTTTATTACTCTTTCGGTTGGTTGTATTTATGTCAGCCAATTATCAGCACGTGGGATATGGGCCCTAAGGGGGGGGGGGGTGCCTTCTGTGGAGGTCTTTTTAAGGGAACCTAACCTGTATTAACGCTTGGAGAACCAAGGTTCGAAGAAAACTCCGAACGATTAGGCCGACGGGCGCGATTGGGATCAACCCAGCACCTCCCGTCTACCAGCTTCGACAGCAGAACCTCTCGGCCACTGGCAGGGCTACTCTTTCGGAGATATGCATTATTTGAATTATCTAATTCGAAATACGTTTGAGAAATTGCACCTGAAAATTATTTTGTATAATTTATACAAGAAAAGGATAAATTTTCCTTTTAAATTACATAAAGTTAAAAAAAAAAAAAAAAAAAAGATAGAAAAAAGAAAAATCATTTTATCAGAATTGTGCTTAAAATAAAAAATGTAACTAATAATTAATTTGAAAAAAAGTTTTAGGCATAAATTAGTTTTGGAGTTTTGTAAGAAATTTTTGTAGAAATATTAGTTTAAAAATTGAAGAGAAAAATAAATTGCCATGAAAAATTCGAAAATGTAAATGTAATTTATTAAGGAAATATCAAAGTTCAAAGCTGTAGAATGCCCAATTCTGCTTAAAATTTTTAACGTACAAAAAATATAAAAATAAGTAAAAAAGGAAAAAATGCCTCGAAGTGGAATCGAACCCGCAATGTCTTGATCCGTAAGCTCGCGTGCTACCGCTGCATCACGAATTCACGTTCAAAAAGTCACACTAATGGATATTTGAAATATACTCTGAACTTTAACCCCCAATTTCTCAAAAACTAAGGCCCATTTGAAGAAACCCTTTCATCAGAATTAGTGGTACGACCCCTACAACATACTTTGAAATCATCAAAATCTGTGCGCATCATGTTTGGTGGTGCCCTTGTTAGACAAATTTTACTCTGTGTCTATGGATTCGCAGGGACTTGAAAATCCTTCAGAGTTAGTCAGATTTCCGTCTTACACTGAGTCCGCCTTATAGAGAGTTTAATGTATATGAAAAACTTAATACCATAATACATTGTCTATATAACTGTTTCATGTATCTTTATTGCACAAAAAGAGAAAGAAAGACTTATCTTATCCAGGACAAAATTACAATAAATAAATCTACCTTTAGTCCTCGCCATCTTGCAACAGATGTTTTAAATCTAGTGATGCAAAAACATTTTAATGTCCAAATTGTCACAGAAGTTATGATTCTTTCAGTTTATGTTTACAGAAGAAAAAAATGTTAAGAGAGTAATTTTCATACTGAAATTGTACCAAACTCTGAAATTTTCAGTACGAGCACCTGGCTAGTATTAAACCAAAAACTTTCTGCGCACATAAATATTGGGTCAAAAATTTTTTGCAAAATAATTTAATGTTTAATAAAATTATGTATTATATTATTTTGATGATATGAATTGAAAACTGTAGTTTAAAATGAATTCTTTTCAATTATTTTGTCAATGCATTTAGAAATAGCCCAATCCTTAATATTGTGATCTCTTCGCACAAGTAACAAAATGAAATTATTCGATTTAATCACTGCAGCTGCCGATAGAAAACCGATCGGTAACAAGTTTGTCTGCAGAAAATAGAAATAAAATGGTCTGTGATGGCACAACAATGTTTTAAATCTTTAAACTTTGAATTGTAGACAAACAATACATAAATCGTACATAAAATTTGGGAATATTTTAAATTTTCGGTAATTAAAAAAAAAGCTACAAAAGCAAAATATGTTTTCCTTTTCTTAACTTTTTTCTGCAAAGTTCCGAATTTTTCAGAAAATTTTCCACGCACGGCGTTTGCGCGTGTGTCTATATTATACAACTCTGACGAGCACCTAATTTTTTACCTTAGAAAATACCCAAGTGAAAATCATTCGGTGAAATAGTTCAAGAGGAATGAAGAAATTTGGAACTTCTAACATTAAATTAATTTGTAATTATTGCAAAACGGATGTTAACACAAGTAGTTTTTTTTTTAAAGAACTAGTTATATTCAAGAACTAGTTGGTGGAATGAGCTGTAATTTTGTATTATAATTGAAGCTAATCAATTTCTGTTAAAAAATTCATAAAAGTTACATTGAATATTTTTTCAAAAATGAATTAAAAATATATATATATGTTCGGGGGGGGGGGGGGATGTGAAATATAACGTATGAATCTTTTTAACAAAAATAGATTTCTAAAGATTTCAATGTGAATTATAAAATTATTGCTTATTCTGCAAATTAGTTCTAAAATTATGCTTAAAACTACCTGCGTTGCAATCTATTTTGCGTTGATAAAAGAAAATCTATATCACTAAAAGCTGTAAATTTTAAATCTTCATAATTCCTAAACTACTTGACTGACAAGGAGAGGGTCCGAGATTAGTGTCACCGAATGCGATGAACATTTGTATATCGATAGAGTATAGTTTGTATATAAATATATGACCGCCATAAAGTGCAACCCCCAGGGGGTTTTAAGAAAATAAGTCGCAAAGTTTAAGCTACAGTTTATAATCGGATAAATTTGGCAAGTGGCTCCGTAGCATGTTGGCAGCATGCTGGATTTAAGTTTTTTCTACCCGAGTTCAAATCTGGCTTGGACTTGTTTTTTGGAACGAAAATTTTTATCAACTGCAATAAAAAATCGCATTTTGAACCGCAATAACAAAAATATGTATGGTAATTGAAATTTACGAAAAATATGAATTAAATGTATTTTTTGTAGCATATAACTGCTTTTTCAACTATGAAATTTTGCATGTTTAAATATATAATGAAAAGGAGGAAAAAAACAAACAAACACATATTTATATGTCTATAGACCAGAATTTTTTTTTATTTAAAATTATTTGATTTTATTTCAATGAATCTACTATTTTTTGCAGAGAAATAAATTAAAACATGTGATATAAATGCGTGAATAATTATACAGTCAAACCTCGTTAACATGAACACGCTTAACGTGAATTACTTTTAACATGAATTGTTTTCACAGTCCCCTGTAAAAACGAATACAAATATTTCATACTGATAACATGAATTACTGTTAACATGAACAAAATTTTGATTCCCCTTGAGGTTCATGTTAACGAGGTTCGACTGTATTATTTAAATTTTGTTTCTATATGAAAGTGTTTCGAGTATTCGATGATTTTTTTTAATACCTTTTTTTAAATTCTTAATGACTTCTTTTTTTTTTCGGATTTTTGGTTTTGTAATTATTACCTACATAAATATAAAAGCATAAGAAAAAAATCCAAGATGGCGGATGCAAGATTATAATACATCTGTTTCAATTTAAGGCATTCATTTCCGATTCAGACATAAAAAATATCATGAATTTCGATATGGTCGGCGAAAAAAAATCAGTTTCGACAATCGTTCACAGAAAAATCATCAATTTTATCAAAGAATTGCAGTGAAAATGCTAATTTCGTCAAAAAATCTCGGGGGGGGGGGGATCTGTAAGCAAGTAAACCCTATTGGTTTACAATGGAAGTCTATGGGAATTTGGTGAAATATTAAAGATATTGCCAAGGTGACAAATTTTGGTCTCCAAATTTGGCGATATATTGCGAAGTTGGCTAAAAACTTAGTGGTACTCGGCGACCCCCCCCCCCCCCCCTATAGGTATGGAGATGCATTAAATTCTGTTCAATAAATAATGAGATGCGTTTCTTTCGGGCATTGCCATTAAACAATTAACAAATCAAGAATGCATATAGATAACTTTAAAAAAAATTGTACATAAAAAGTCTTATTTCAAAACTTTGTCTGTAGACGGCAGCAGCAAACAAAAAATATTCCAAAGGAATCCAATATTTATTCCTCTGTATCAGGGTTGTTAAAAACCTGGTTAAAAAATAAATAAATAAACCAGGCGGGTTTTATTAAAGAAATAAAAACTGGTTAAATGGGCAATTTCCCCCGGGTAAATTGAATTAAAATACCAAAATGTGATGACTCCACCTTTTTCACAAATAACCTTCAGGGTTGCCACTGTATAGGGAAAACTGGGGGAACTTAAAAATGAATATTAAAAACAAGGAATTTTAGTAAAGTTTGGTACTTTGCAAAATTTGTCCGTTGGAATTTTGAAGATTCTCAGAGGAATTACCCTGGGAAAATTTAATTTGTTGCTCAGGAAAGCGCAAGGAATTTGACGAAGTAAGTGGCAATACTGATCTCAAATACAATCTTTGTGAACAACTAGGGTGGGCCGAAAAAAACTTTTTTTCGATTTTCGATGATGGGTAGTGCGGAAAAGTTGCCACTGGTGGCACCAAGTTCACACAAAAAATTTGAGATTTTTTGGACAATACCTTCATTTGCCGCAAATGGCTTGAAGTTAGCTCAAATGTTGATTTTTGAACTTTTTTAGCAAAAATTTTTAAAATGTTAATTTAAATTTATTTTCACTGAATTTCCTTGAAATGTCATGTTTAGTGTACGAAATGTTTATTATGTAAGCTCTGATTATCTAGTATTTATCAGTTATGTGTATTTTGAACTAGGCGATTAGCCTTTTTGCATATAATGGAGCAGAAATTGTAAGTATTGTTTGGTTCGTTTATCGGTTTCTCTCTTTTGTCTTTATTATGTTCATCGCTCTTTCATTGGTTTATTTGGGAAAATTATCTGTGACCCACCAATGCTGAACCAAGCTACTATTGTAAATACTTTTAGTAACCCTTAAAATAAGCAAAAATTGTAATTTATAAAGAAAATATACAAAACACAATAACTCAACTTTAAAACAAAGTAAATTTTTTAAACCCAGTATTTATGTTTAAACTGGTTGATTCATCTGCAAGATCTAAATTAATCTGCAGCACTGCCAGGGCCCGACTAAGGCAGGGGCATGCGGGACAGCTGCCCCGGGCCCTCCGATTTGAGGGGGGCCCCCCAAGGGCAGATATAAGTTTCAGTTAAAGGAGAGCGAAATGATAAATATCCAAAAGTGACCAGATACTAATTTAGTGTTTTTCATTTTGTGATATTTAATTTCTTCCTTGCTGATTTCATAATTTTTTTTTAAATACGTAATTTTAATTAAAATATTACAGTAATATCACACATCTGTTGTCTGTTGCTTTCTGTTTTCATATTATGAAACTTTATACCAAAGTACTTTAAAGGCATCATGGGGAATGCAGTAACAACATAACGAGTATTGAATTTTGTTGCTATTATTATTAAGAGGCTACTTCAGTCAAAGGAAAAGACCCGTTCGCTAATGCTAATCCTATGGAAGAAATTTATAAAGATATCTCGGTCGCATTTCAATATTTTTAAATGATTTCTTTTGCATTGAATAGTTGAGATCAATCTGTATGCAGGCCACTGTTTACTTTTTCAATTTTGTTTACAGGTATTTCTTATGAGAGCACTTTCATTTTCGGAACCAGTTTCGAAAGTAAAAGCATCCTCATAAAAAATATCTGCAGTCAAAATCGAAAAAGTAAAATACGGCCTGCATACAGATCGATCTCAACTATTCAATGCAAAAGAAATCATTTAAAAATATTGAAATGCGACCGAGATATCTTTATAAATTTCTTCCATAGGATTAGCATTAGCGAATGTGTCTTTTCATTTGACTGAAGTAGCCTCTTAAATGCATGCCCCTGCTTGCCTTTCTATATATGATGGAATCACCCAAATTCATGTTGATTGAATACAAAGATTAAGTTAAATAGAAAAGTATTAACACAAACAGCCAATAATGCCTGAGAGAACTGTATTTACATTTTAATGACTCACATTTATCCTTATATTCCTATAACAAAAAAAAAAAAAAAAAAAAAAAAAAAAAAAAAGGTATGTTATAGTTTCTTGTTTCTTAAAGTTGTCTTTCTTGTACTATACTGTATACAGATGTGAATAGTACTTGGTATGAAATTTAAGTCTACATACAATAGGGATGAAGTTTAGTTTTAGTCACATCAGCAAAATTCACGAAAAATTTCAAAAGATCGAAGCCCCCCCCCCCCCGAATAATGTTTGCCCCAGGGCCCCCCACTGTCTAAGTCGGGCCCTGAGCACTGCTGCCATGCTGCACAGTTTCTGCTATGAGGCTTGTACTTAAAATTCCAATCCAGCTCTTCTGATTGGTTAATGTTAATGGCATTGCATGCTTTCTTTCTTTTAATTGGTTCAAATCAAAGATGATTGAACATTTCATCAAATCAAAATCGGACCAGTGTCCTGTCAACTGCTGTTAATAAAAAATGTATAACTATGAATAAAATATTTTCTTTGCATATGGGAACGTCCATTCGTTACTCTTGTGGTAATTAGAGCAAATTTTCATATATAATTCCAATTATTTTATTACAAAATATAAGTAAGATAAAAATTGATATAACCAGCTAAATACCACTGTGTTCCACATACAAACATATGTCTAATTTATAACAAAAAAAAATTACGTATATATTAAAAGACTCTTGCGACACTCTGGTCACACGAGTAACAAAATTTTGATTGATTATATAGACAAGGGAAATGCTTTTTGTTACAAATTAGATATATGTTAAATGAGTAGAGCACAATAGTATTTTACTGGTTATATCACTTTTTATATTAATTATATTTTATAGTAAAATAATTGCAAGTATTTGTAAAAAAAAAATTGCACAAATGGTCACAAGAGTAACAGTGGACGTTCCCATATACTATTATTAATTTAATAAATATAATAAGTTTAGTAAATATACTCTTGAAGCTAACTGAAAAGCTTAAATTTACATTTTAAATTAAAATCCATAATGTTTTAAAATTATAAGGTTCCTAATCTAAAAGTGCAAGCAAATTAGTACACATATATTTTCTAAGATTCAAAGAAGTGAATAAATAAAACAAAATAACCATAAACTGTTAACAAATACATCATTTGTTCCTTTGCAGAAATATATTTTAAAACCGGGTTTAAAAAAAAATAACAGCTGGACAGGTACCTGGGCAGCTACCCACTACAACCCTGCAAATTAATTATTAAAAATGAGGAATTTTTTTATATTAAATATGGTTTTTATTATATCATCTGACATGTTAAACATTAAATGCTACTAAGTGTACATTTAAAAATATATATATAAATGAATAATTCTTCAGATTTTTTTTAAAGAAATAAAAGATATTTTTTAAATTATCACTGCACAAAAAAATAGGACTGGCAAAACAAGGGAATTTCCTTTTAGTTAAATCCATCTGAAAATGAAGTGTAATAATAAAAATCAAAAATTTTGAAGGTCCACCAAAGAGATTCAAACCGACTATCTACTGTGTGGGAGACCTTTACGTTACCATGGTGCCATTTGTGCTTGGCGATATTTGCTGAATTTAAGATTCTTTTGAAATCGAAAAAGAACAAATTCACTTAGTTTAAATAATAAAAGTTATAAGGATTTTTCAAAATTTTATGATTTTAGTAAGGTCTCGGGGGTATTCAGCTCTATGTAAAAAAAAAAAAATTCAAGTCTAACTTAAATAGTTTCAGAGTACGAGCCTATGATGGATGGGCAGACAGAGAAGCGAGACTATAAAGGTTTCAAGAGATGAACAAAACCCTAAAAATATATGCTTTGAGTGATTATTTAAGAAGATAGTTTTAAAGCCTTTTTAATTGAGAAAATTTTTTGGATTCTTCTGTGAATGAAACAAATGAATAATTTTTTTTTTATATATATTCTAAAAGAAATATTTAAAAATCAAAGGGAAAGTTTGAAGGAATTAGAAGAAATATTTCACTATACATGCCAAAACTGAATTTTCGTTTGCGCTCTAACAATAAGAATATTTTAGCAAGATTTGCATCATTTAAACTTTACTTGTATGAAATGTGATATCATTGGAAGTTGGTCAAAGTGTATACTAAATTAAAAAAAAAAAATTAATATACATTTTTCCATATTAGCTTTTTTAATAAACTTTAATTAAAATTAAATTCTTAATAATTTAATTCAGTTACACTTTTATTCTTAAATCCAATTACACAAAACAATTTAATGGCTTATTTCCAATCACAAATTCATTAACCCATCACTTATTTTTTTATTATTTTATCACTAGTCAATAATCAAAATAACCTATACAGGGTATTATTAAAGATAAGGATTGTCAGAAAAACTAAAGTTCATTCAAATAAAAAGAAACTTGTAATTAAGCTGATTTTACTGATTGTCTACGTCTAATTATAAATGTATTGAATAGGAGTGTTCTCAAATACAAAAGGTATAATGACAATTTGTACATTTAACTATTTTCTGTCAAATTATTGATACATATTTATATTTTGATTAATATTTTAACATTGTGGTAATGAAGATAAGAAATTTGAGCGATTTTAATTTAATGGTTATAAGAGCTATACGATAGGCATAGGGTTATACTTGTTTGATGTGTGTATTTTCTTTAATATATACCTTAAATATACAGAGGTTAACTCTGATTTACTTTATACTTATTTGATGTGTGTATTTAAGAAAATACACATTAAATAAATTTAAATTAAGAAAACTAATGTAGAAGTAATTAATATTATATGATAAAGGGAAGATGGCCATCTTCTTACTTTTTTTCTCTCTATCGTAGACTGTTGTTCTGATTTTATCCCTATGTAGACTTTTAGGAAGGAAATTTTTTTTTTTTTTTTAATTAAAAATTTCCTTTGATTTGTTTTTTGTAGTGCAGCTGAACTCTGAACATATATTGCACAATAATATTGAAACTCTTTGTTTAATCTATTCTACTTCAAAGTAAAAGAGAATTCATCTATTTCTAAGAAAATATTTATATGCAATTATTTAGCCAAATACTTAAAAGTATTCAGCCGAAGATAAATATTCGGTTTAAATGCCAAATTACCGAATACCGAATCGACTATTCGGTCAGACTCTAGTTTTAATATGAATGGTGGCAATTTCCAGTACTTCTCGTCATGTCACCATTTTTCACAGAAATCAAAGTAACTCTGTTGGTAAGATAGGTACACCATCTTTATTATTGTTAAATAACAGATGAAACTCCGAGTTTGACCTGGTGTGAGATACACTGTATTTTTGATTGAATAAGTGGCGGGGTTGGCAAGTTTCTTCCAAAGTGGAAAAAATTGGCCAGAAGAAATAGGTTTCTTCCAAGTGGAAGAAATAGAAGATACTATCATTCTTTAAGAATTCAACCATATAAGTTTCAACTTTGTAAATAATGAGTGTCTTCTTATAACCTTAGACAAATTAATTCCATTAGATCTATGGAGATTTAATTAATTATATATGCTAAATTTATAATTACATTCGTTTTTTAGCCACGATTGCACACCCATATAAAGCTTTTCAATGATTGGCTGCATGAAGTAGTGTTGACTCTAAGCTGCTTTAGCAGGGTGCAGCGCCCGACTACCCTTTTTAACATTTCCTATGCAAATCAATTGATCCCGAGAAAATATCACAAATTCTAGGGACTCAAACAAACCAGTTCAAAATATTTTTTGTAAACAAGGTACAAGTGTGCCTATTTTGAAAAAAATGTGCCCTTTTTTTAGAATACTGTTCCTTTTTTAAAAAAATGTACCCTTTTTTTAGAATAGTGTTTGTTCCTTTTTTGAAAAAATGTACCCTTTTTTAGAATAGTGTTTGTTCCCTTTTTGAAAAATGTACCCTTTTTTAGAATAGTGTTTGTTCCCTTTTTGAAAAATGTACCCTTTTTTAGAATAGTGTTTGTTCCCTTTTTGAAAAATGTACCCTTTTTTAGAATAGCGTTCTCTTTTTGAAAAATTTCTGCCCGGCGGCCCTTTTCTTCTAGAGTCAGTACTAATGAAGAAATGAAATTTTATCCAAAATACACAAAATCAATTAAAAGTTATTCATTTCAATTTAACCAACAGCATATTTTGAAATTAAACTTTTGAAACTAGTAGCAAATAGTACGGATCATTTACCAGCAGTTGAATGAAACTCATTTAAATAACAGTGCCTTTAATTTACATCAATTTTATTAATTTACAATAATTACTGTATTATAAAATTTCAATAAAATCCTCATTTTCCTTAGTTGAATACAACATGGTATAACAAAACAAAAGTTCTTTAGCAGTAGGATGCTGCATTCAGTTTCTCAACTTAAAATGATGAATGCAGAAAATAAAAAAGTTCTTTCTAGTCCTACAAAACTTCACGAGTGTTTAAAAGCATTTCGACATACCCATAGTGTTGGGCAGTGTAAAACAATGCATTTTTGTATGAAAATAATGCATTTTTATATGAAAAATAAAGAATTTGCAGGTAGCTTTTTTTTTTCTCTTATTACATAAATGGCATAATTAATGAAAAAAAAAAAATCCCTGTATCTCTAAAGCTGTAAAATCTATCAGCTGTAAATGTCTGCTGAACCTGAAGTTTGTTATTAAAAAATAACTTATTTTTCCAAAAATAATGTTTTTAATATTAATTAAATTTTCCAATTTAATTTTCATATAATTGTACTTTGAATTTAATTCCTTTACATCGTTAATAAACACTAATTTTGAGCATCTGTTTTGTTTTCTGTTGGTTTCTTCCATTTCTTCCACTGTTCTGGAAGAAACCCAACCCTGATAAGTGGATTGCAATCCTGGTTTCCTGACAAAAATTGTCTGCCTTGATGTCTATTATTACCCCTAATTTTTTTTTTCATTTTATTTTAAACACACTGTTTGCAAAAAAAGCAATATATTATTTACCAGATAATGTTCACGAACATGAATTTGTATATCATTAATTTTTATGAAGGTGTTGTCATCAATGGTTAATTTTCTTGACACTTTTCAAACATTCTCTTTTATTCAGGCATGAAAGAGTTCCGGGGAGTGGGGTTCAGCTTCGAATGTAAAACTTAAGGATTTTTACAGCTGGGAGGGAGGAGGTAAAAAAGTCATTGCAGAAGTGCAAGTTCTTTATTGACAGAATGACACAGAGTTACTTAAATATGACAAATTCGTAGAAAAATCTATGTAAATTGTTTTGACTGAAAATATAAAAAATATCGTATACATTGATATATTTTAAAAATAAATAAATATCCATAAATATAGGTTTGTGGAATTACAACCTTCTACTTGCCACTGGCGATTGGATTTTCTGATAGGGCAAGTGAATTTTTAAGCTTACTTAAAAATTACAGACTAGAAAATATACCAGAACTTTATATTATTGTTTGTTATGTTAGCACGTTTTAAAGTTTGCAGTTCTCACTTTTTTAACTTCACAAAATTCACAAAACATTTTTGCTGACAAAATATTTTTAAGTGATTCCTGTGATGTTTAATTCTATGATTTGGATGGGTTTTATAACAGAACTTTTGCTGGAAAATTTGCAACATTTCTACCGAAAAAAGTAATAAATTTAAAGCTGTTCTCAAAACTAAACTACTTTCTGACACACTTTTTTAGTTCATTTTTGTTCGCAAACATATCAAATAAGCAGGTTCTTTTATTAAGCAACTGTTTAATCGAATTATTAATTTTTTTTCTTCGCAATTTTGTGTAAACATGGCACTATTCTACACTAAACTTTCCTTTGTTGTATATATTTTTTAAATTTATGTTTTAAAAAGATTGCAAAATTGTTACCCTTAATAATGCATTCTAATAATGAATTATTTTTGTAGTCTTCTGAATTTTCTCATAACAATTTTCAACTGAAATGTATCTTGCTGGCTGGTAAGATTTTCAGAAAATTCCCCATCCTTGTAAAGCAGAATTATCAATTTTTATATCCGATATTTTTGATACATATCTATCTGATAGTTTAAAAATAGCCAATTCACTGCAAATTATAAATATTTTCAAGCATAATAAAATATAAATTAGAAATTAAAGCATATTGTACTGAGCATGAAAACTTAATGTGTGTAATATAATATGTATAATATAATAACAATATTCTAAAAATGCATTTCTTTTTTCCTTCCCTTTTTTTTTTTTTTTTTTTACTCTTTGAGCAAAATTGAACATCAACTAATTGAAAACTGATTCAGTATCAAGAAATCTGTAATTTATAAAAAAAAAAAAAAAAAAAAAAAAAAAAAATTAAATACAAAATAGTTATTTCTATCTTCAATAGAAGAAAGTATTGTAATCTAAATTTTTTCGACGGATTTACACGTTTTAAGGGTCAGATATCCCAAAAAACATGTTCATAGGAAATGTCTGTCTGTCTGTCCGTCCGTCCGTCTGTTGCCATTGTACCCTCAAAAAGTGTCTGAAGTTATGCATAGAATTGAACCAAATTTTTATTTTAAGTTTTTGGCTATGGCAAGCAGGTCCTCCCTGAATTTGGAAAAAATTCGCCGGTAGGGACGCTGTAATACAGATTTTTATGCGATTTTGAATATTGTACCTTCAAAAAGTGTATGAAGTTATGCATAGAATTGAACTAAATTTTTCGTGTTTGTTTTTGGTCATGGTACGAGGGTCCTCCCTGAATTCGAAAAAAATCTGCCGGAAGGGGGCTCTGTAATAGCGATGTTTGTGCCATTTTCTTTATTGTACAATCGAAAAGTGTATAAAATTATGCATACAATTGAACCAAATTCTTTGTGCATGTTTTTGGCTTTGGTCAACAGGTCATCCTTGAATTTGGAAATATTGTGCGGTAAAGGGGATCTGTGATAGCAATTTTTGTATACTTTTCTTGATTTTTCGTAATTCTATTGTCCATCGGTGGCTCGTGCAGTGGCGGGAACTCGCTTCCTGCTAAGCCGGCTATTCGCAAACAACTAATAACAACAGTAAAAGGAAAGATTATTAATTTTAACAAATATCATGACATATATTAACTCGTTTTCAGTCCGTTTAATTGACTGAAACAGAAATTTAAGATTAAAATCAAAGTTGGTATAGTATTGAAGTATTAACATGTGTAACTAGTTTTTGAAATATTAAGATGTCTTAGATAGAAGAAAGTTATGGGATTGGCACATCCAACTAGTTTTTTTTTAATTGAATTTTAACATAAATGTTAGCTTGTCTTGTGTCTCCTTAACATATTGTACAGTTCACACTCAGAAATGAATACTCAGATTTCCCGAAATTTTCTTTGTTTTTGATGAAACAGTTTCCTGGGAAATGCTCCGAGCGAATATTTCATCAAATTGATGAAATTACTTTCTTCACTTGCTTGATGATATAAATTTCGTCAAAAATTGGCTGGTGGCGCCATCTATCAAACAGTGCGGAAGCTCCTTTCCCTCGGGGTGATTCGAACCCGCGGCCTTTGGCATGGGAGACCGTCGCTCTTCCAACCTGACTATTGGAGACTTGTAAAGATTTGCTTTTAGATTGACGTAATGAATTCTGCTGCGTGTTTATGTTTTTATAAGGTAGATTGTAATTTTATCGGTGCTGCTATAATTTCTGAAAGTTTTAAGTAAGGTTAATTTATTATTATGGAATTATGGTTTTCTCATGGTCAAAGAATAACTATAATACGGCTTGATTAAATAATTGATTAGTGAAATTTTCTTTGCTCAATGAATGGTTAGAATATGATCTGGTTAATTTGTTGCTCACAAATAACGAATTGTGAAGTGCATATTGCACGAGATTTTATCACTTTGAGTAGAGGGGATAAGATTTTAACACTTTACTGTTTATAAAGGGGAGAGGGATCAATTATGTTTATTTTTAATTTGATTGAAAACAGAATATACTTCTTAAATAAATTTTAAAAAAAGATATCCTGGAAGTTTGAAATTTTATTGACCAAATTTTCTTTTTGAATGGTTTTGAAGAACACAGGAAATTTATTCTTTTCGAATTAAAACATAACGAAAAACATATAAATAAATAAATAAATAATAATAATCATTCCTAAAAATTTTAACAGCTAAAAAAATAATGATATATATCAACGCACCCTGATCCATCCATTTTACAAGTCAGCATTTACTTTATTAAAATCTAACACCTAAAAAGGATAAAACTGCACCCTATGTCTTGCATCTAATTAGTCATGCAAAATGAATGATTAAATTCATCATTGAGCTCATTTGAATCTGTGCTGCTAGAGTTCTTAATTTGTCTAGCTACACAATCTCTTTCTCAATCTTTTATTTACACAAGGGATTCAACTCCGGGCTTCCCGGGTTACAGAATACAGGCGAAAAACATAACGGTTTATTTAATTGAAAATATGATAATTTTTTACATTTAATATATATTTTTTTAGATTTGGCACTATTAATCAGGGTTGCAAAAAAGCTGGCTAAAATTAAAAAAAGCCAGGCTGGTGGCTTTTATTGGTTTTAACCGGCTTTTTTTGGCCAAAATTGGCCTTTTTTGGCCATAATTGGCTTTTATATACAATGGAAGCATTGTAATTATAAACTACACATTTAAAAGTGTTTTTAATTAGTTTTAATGACATTTAATCGATTTAGAGTTTAATAAGTAACCTAATTTCTCAATAATGAAGATATTAATACTGGAATAAAACTTGGATAATTTTGCTAGTAATTTGCAGTCAGAATTGCAAATATGTCAGCTAAATTTTAAAAGGGCCATACCGATTGTCAATTTTTTCATTTTACTGCTTTATAAAATTAAAGAGGGCAATGGACACTTAGTTACATGTTTTATTACTTAATTTTAAGAGCTATTAATATACAAGTCTTATTTTATTTCTAGTAAACATTTAAAATTATATATAGTCATATTAATAAAAACTCCATTTCTCACTATTGAAAACATTATGAATAGCATATGCATGAATATGTTTAGCAACAAACTTATCAAAATTTTATTTAGAGATCTTTTTTTTTTCCCTTGTTAAATGCTCTATTTTTTATACACTTATGTACCACTCTCCTCAAATATTGCATCCTTTCTAATTTCTCTTTTAACATATTATAACTTAATCTCTCCATATGGACACATAAGAATATTTCCATTTTGATGTGCTACATTTTGTCATTAATTAAATATAATCTTTAAAATGTGTAGTATATGTGGAGCTATGTAATATAGAATTTCAAAACACCAGTTTGGAGCCTAACTTATATTCTTTTTAATGATTATATATATATATCAGGTTGTAACGACAGTTTCCAGCCACAGCTAATATGGTCTGTGGAAACAGTTCGCGTTGACGTGTTTGCTCATATTTTGTCAAATGATTTTTGGCATTTGAAAGAGACTTGCTTTATAACACTGTGTTGTGAAATTTGTAAAAAAAATATCGTTATCATTATGTACAGGTCATCTGAAATGGAAATCACGCTACCAGATTGGAACCATCATTTACTTCCAGTTGTGTTGCAAAAAGTCAGCAACCGAATAAAGTGTACAGCTTTAGGTACTAGTGTTGTATCATATGACACTGAGAAGGTTTGGTGGAATGAAGGTTATATATAAAATTACAGTTAATTATATATAGTATAATTAGCATTATGTAATGGTAATTTGGCAGAAAACTTTCGTTACAACCTAATATATATATATATTTTTTCAGAAATAATGCCTTCACAGTTGCCTTCTAGAAGTTATTTATTTAACAAAATCTGATAGAAATCCATAACTTCTTTAGTAGAAAATATTTATAAGTATATTAAAAATTAAATCGATCCAAATTTAAAATGAATTAACTGTAAATTAACTTCAAAAAATAAAAACCGGCTTTGTTCAATAAAAGCCGACTTTTTTTAAGTGGTTAAAACCAAAAGAAGCCGGCTGGCTTTTTTTGGCCTGGCTAAAAGCCGGCAACCCTGCTATTAATACCAACAATCATATACCGATAATGTATTTAAATAAGATTTTTAAATTTATCAAAAGCAACACTTTCATATTGGCTTTGTGCCAAAAATTAACAGTCAAAGAAATCGTCAAAGATCGCTAGAATTGTTTATTCTGATCAGGGCCTGCTTGACTTTGAAGTAGTGGAAATCCGTCGTCACACAGACCCCCCCCCCCCACCTATTACTTTTTATTTACCAAATCCGCGTATGCTTAAATAATTTGAAATTTTACTATCAAAATTTCGAGTAAATAACACTTAATGTTAAACTAAAACTAACTACCTATGAAATTTATTTTATTATATACATAATTATATGTAACTAATTAATTTTGTAAATGTCAAATATATGGAACTACAGTTGAGAATATGTCTCATATACTCCCAAAATATATTTTATGACTTACAAATTGCAGCATAGTAAGTTTACTGTTAAGCTCCGATATCTTGGCATTTCACGCGCGGATATTCGGACGATTCTATTCTGGATAATCGGCAAAAGGTTGTAACGTACTGGAGAGAATGGCATCCATAATTGGCGCGTTAGCCGAAAATAGTGACAACCATAAGCGGATTCTTTTTTTTTTAAATATATTTTTTATGAATGTAATGTTTAACTTTGGTCGTTTCTAATAGCAATAATTTTATTAATAAGTATGATATTTAAAAACTTAAACGATGCTTCTGATAATAAAAATTATGATACTAATTATCGGAATGAACTGTAAAAGTACCTAGACATATTTTCAACAATGGCAATTCTTTATATATAAGAATTAATGCGGATCATTTCATAATGTTTATTTATGTTTATAAATTATTAATATATAATAGATATAAATTTATTAATGATTTTATAATTAAAAAGATGCTTCTGAATTTTTAAAAAATGCCTACATTATGTTAGGATATTTTCATTGTGTATATAGATCTCTTTTTTTTTTCTAACTAAATTTAAAATGTTAGACATTTATATAAATTAATAGCTATTACACGTGACTTTAATTTTAACGAAGAATAAATGCATTAATTAAGGGAAAAATTCTCTTGCGATAATTAAACACATGTACAATTAACCAACTCATTTTAAAGTAGATAAAATTTGTTATTCTCCCAGTTTGCATATTTTTATATATAGGATCATATAAATGCCTTTCAAAAGCTCGAAATTTCATACACTTTCCCTAAGATTAATTAGAGAATGAATTCATTTTCTTCTAATTTTATTTTATTATTTCTATTTTACACTTATTCCATTCATGCATATTGAGATATTTTTAACTATAGATTTCGATATTTAAAAAAATATTATATATAAGTATCAGAAACGGATAACTGATTGATTCCGATATTTTTATTTGCTTTTCCATAGTACCTTTAAAAAAATAGGGAGGAGGGGGGGAGGGGATTTTATGTTTAATTACATTGGCTTTTTGAATTATTTGTTTATTTAATCAATCGATGATGCATTGGTAGGAATAACTTGAGATCAGATTTTACGACTAGTGCTGAGTGACGATCTGAACTACACTTGATGCGACTCTGCATGGTTGCAGTGTTAAATTATTATAAAACCTTATATTATATTTTAAGAATGTACACTAGGGCTGTTAATGTTAAACCTATGAGAGAATTCACTTCAAATGTATCACTTATATTTTTAAATGATTTTTTTTTTCTTTTTTTTTTTTTTTTTTTTTTTTTTTTTCGTAGAATGGCTGAGGTTGATCTCTAACCTTGCTAGTTTTTACTTTTTCGATTTAGGGGTTTTTTTTAATAATGAGTACACTTTCAATTTCAGAACTGACTCCGAAAGTGAAAGTAACTTTATGTATTATAAAAGAAATCAAAATCTTTATACTAAAACTTTATGAAAATCGAAAAGTAACCCGTTTATAGATCGACCTCAGCTATTCTAGGGAAAAATCATTTAAAAATGTTAAAATGCAAGCGAGAAATTTTAAAAGAATGTTCCTTTCCTCCTCAAAAAATTACAACACTTTTAAAATCCCATTTCGCTCCTTGGAATGAATAATTTTCTTTTTGCGTGGCATTTTGTTAAGGCGAATATAGTTGACAAGGATCTATAATAATAATTTAAAAGACAAAGAGCAAGATCAACCTCAAATAAAAAGCTACGATCTGAAATAGTAAAATCACCATGGAACAAGGAATATACATTTTACAGTTATTTCCAACTTCTTAGAAATAACAGATAAAAGAGTAAACTTGTACTGGTGGTGAAAATCCCTATTTCCGGGATTTGGCGGATTGTCCATTAGCCAATTACGCACTTGTATTTGGCAACCTTTGACCCTGAAACCCCTGGTCAGAAATAGATTCTCCCAAGGTCAGCTGCCGAGATACCAGAGCTTAACAGTAGAAGGGGGGGGGGGATGCATTTTTTATCCTGATTGAATTTTTTTTCTTCTAAAAATTAGTTTTGAAAAATAAATTTGGAGGCCCCTTTGTATTTTAGTGGGTAAGCACATTCAAGTATTCGGTGAACAGACCCTAATTCTCATAAATTTCTGTGATTTAAGCATGGTTGGTTTACGTGTCTTAAATTTGTTTTATTTATATTTTTTTAATTTATAGATTGATAAAGTTTAAATTTCATTATGGAATATAAGCCGGAAACAAATGCTGAACTATTTTCTTTATATTAATTTAAGTGCAACCATATATTTCTTTTGTAATCTTCTGTCTGCAAGTGAGAGAAATAGATTTAAAAAAAAAAAAATCATACTTGGAAATTATTGTAAAGACAATAAAAATTGAGTAAAGTGCAATACAGTTTTTAAACAAATTGCGATATACTTTTCAAGCAAATTGCATTTGAAAGTACATTTTTTTCTCTATTCGACGGTGTAAATATTGAAAATGTGCTATATTTAGGGGGGGGGGGAAAGCAATATAAGTAAATAAAAATTGTTAAATTTGATCGTCTGCTTTTGCCATTCGCAAAATGACGTCAGCGTTACGCACAGATATGTTTGTCTTTTATAATATAGAAGATAGATAGCAAAGCAAAGATCTGCATGGATAACATTAGTGATAAAATTCAGTTTAAACATTTGCTTGGTATTGTGCAACATATTGTCTTAATTACATTAAGTTAAATCAGCTTGTCTTTATTAAACAGTATAACTATATACGTATAATTAAATTCAAAAGATACCAGAATTATTGTATCAAAAATACATATTCTGTTTATATATTTATGAAAATAGCCAAGCCAACTCGGCTTTTTAAATAATGCTTACTGTTTGCGATTTTGTGTCCTATTATAGTACTACAGTTCGTGGACTTATAGATTTTTTCCCTTGTAGCATGTTTGAAAACAGTAACATCCTTTTTAATACATGGAGTGCTTATTTCCATGTTTATCAGCCTTAAAAATTACAATAAAATATTTTTTTTTAAAAATGTCATTTGACACCGGTCAAAAAGTGATAACTCAGCTTTTTCCCTTTATTATAATTGTTAATCATAATGATATGCAGTGTTTTATCTGGATCTTGTTACAGCAAAATTCATTTTCTAACAAGCCGATTTTATCCTATAGGAGTCGTTTAAAACGGATAAAAATCAACTAACACTTGTTTTGTATCTTATTTTAAAACACTTTTGCCGTTTTTATTGTCTCCTTACCTCCAAAAGCTCATTACAGCCTTTCTCGGACACCCTGTGTACAGGATTCACTTACGACATATGATTTTTTTTTTTTTTTTTTTTTTTTTAAGTTAAATAGTGTAGATATGACTGTATTAAAAACAAATGCTAACGAACTTTATGAAATCAGCTGTTCTGCTATTTGAAGCGCATTGATTTTTTCCCCCTCAGTTTTTTTTTTTTTTTTTTTTTTTAAACATTTGCAGGTGACGAGAAGCATTTAAGCATTTTCTAAAGCGATTTCTGTCTCCAGAACGTGCCGCTCATACATGTATAAAATGTGCAACATGAATTTCTTATTTTTCTGTCCGCCTTTTGTTCCCCGTGTCGGCTCAACGCAAAGGCATTCCCAAGAATGTCTACCCGGAGGCGTCTGAAATAACGAACCTTTCGGTCAGTGGCCCCATCGCTGTGTGCTTCGTTCGCTTGGCGGAGGCCCTTACGGCATTCCTATTATTAATATCGTGGAAATATTTGGAGGCAAAAAAGGTTGGATTATCTTGAGGTAAACACTGCGCCATCGTCCGAATTGTGTTAGTGAAAATTGGGGAAGATTATCAGAAGCGTAGCAATTCCAAAATTATTGATAGTTTCATTTTCAAATAAATTTAACAATTAGGATTATCATTAATTAATTAAATATTTGTTTGAATTATTAATCGTTCCAAATTGTATTTACTATCATCACGAATTCCGGTGAATTACGATTATCAAATTAATCAAATAAATGAGATAGAGAAGGGTTTTGCTCTTCACATAAAGTTTTTTTCTTCTTTTTTCTGCCCCCCCCCCCCCCCCAAGATAATAAAATCTGTTTATTCGGTGCATGTAATCGTATTTCTCGTTATAATACTGAAAACATTTAAAACCTTTCTCTTTGATATGAAAGAAATTAAACCCATAATTGAAAGTTACAAAATTATGAAAATGTCACTCTTAGGGTTATGCATACCTGCCAACTGCTACGATTTGGACTTATAAACTACGATGCTACGAAAATCGGTCTCAAACTACGATTATTTCATCGAAAGTGCGAATCGGGGAAAGAAAACACGAATTTCGCCAAAGGACCGTGTAAAAATCGTCAAAGGATCGTGGTAGAAAATGCGAATTTCGTCAAAAGTTTGAGGTAAAAATTCATTCATTCGAGGATTTCAACCAAGAATCCTAAAAAAAAAGTGAATTATGATTGTGGTAAAAAATTGTTAATATGAAATAATCGCAGAAAAAAATTTGCGAATTTCGTCAAAATTTACTGAAATGGGCTAAAAAATCGGAACTGGGCTCCTTTTACAAATGTAAAAAGCCGCAAAACGAGAGTAATCATATAAAAATTTACGGAGGAAAATGAGGAATTTACTATATTGAGTTGAAAGTCTGAAACCTTATTCCTTTCACGAATGTAAAAAAATAGCCGCGAAACACGAAAAACCAACCAACCAACATCCAGATTAATTTGAATTTTGTGTGCTACGATTTCTCATTTTCAAAGGTTGGCAGGTCTGGGTTATGGCACCGGTAAGTGTTGCCAGTGGGCTACTTTTTTAAAATTCAGATTTCTTGATTGGCACCACATTTCTGAAATGGTAAAATTCCCTTTGTTTTCTCTTTTAATTAATATGCCATTTAGTAAGGCGATATTTACCGTTTCAAAAAAGTGGTGCCAATAAAAAAGTAGCCCACTGGCAACACTGGCGCTGGCATTTATTAAGATCGTATATTAAATGAAATGCTTAACCCTTTTAAGGGCTATGTTTTCATTGCGCGAACATTTAATTTCAAACTCCCAGAAGTCAACAGAATTTTTTAATAAAATTTTGCCGCCGAGGAAAGCTCTTAATTATTTTCAAATATGTTAGTAAATTCTAGTGTTATTAAAATATTACGTTTAAAAAAAAAAAATCAATCGGAATATTTTGAATTTTGTCATTCAAATATTGTTTTGTATCCCTGTGTTATTGTCGAATTTTAAGCACCTATTGTATGAAACTGTAGAATGTATAATAATACATTTTATAGAATTACAGTCCAACCTCTATTTAACGAAGTCGCTAAATCCCGGAAAAAAGTTCGTTACATGGAAAATTCGTTAAACAGATATTCATCTTTTAAAATACTTACTACATAAAGCAGATTTTAAATTCATAAACACTAAATATTTTTACTAAAAGTAATTAATCACATTTTTAAAAAAAATAGATTATATCGTTTATTTTCGTTATATTTATATTTATATTTGTTTTATTTATTTTACCCACCAATATCCATCATCAATTCATTTTTTTCTATGTGTTTAAATCTTTGAAATATGCAAGGAAAACAAAACATTGTCCGGGAATACACTGTATTTTCTGTTTAAAGTAAATAGTTTTACATTAAAATTAACGAATTTTAATGAGATCGTATTTATTATTCTTATAACAAATAGTTTTAACCATACATTAAACATATGCATCCTTAAATTTATTTTCTGAAAAACTTTGTTAATTTTGCCTGAGTTTTTCCTTTTAAAAAGTGCTTTATCTCATAATACGTCTCGCATCTTTGCAATGCACCAAAAACACCTTCATGCGTATTTTCTTCTAACTGTAATCCGCGTCGGATTGTTTCCAATGATTTTAGCATTTCATCATACGAAGTTTTGTTAATTCCTGCATCATCATATTCGTCTTCATCGCAATTCATTCCTGTATTGTTTTTAGGTGCGTTCGTAATTATATAAATACGTAGCACCTATAGTCGTCGTTCAGTCCGTCTGTCTGTCCGTCCGCATATAACAGAGCAAAAACTACCCGACCGAATAATCTGAAATTTTTAATATATAATTGCTGCAAAATTTTGTCGAGCCATTTCCAATTTTATGAAAATCGGATGTATAGTTTAATTACAGGGACAGTCAAAAGTTTTTCTTTACATTACGGCCAATGGGAAAAAATTATAGCAAATGCATTTTAATGATTTTACAGCCTTCCGAATGGTCTGAAATTTTTAATATATAATTGCTGCAAAATTTTGTTGAGCCATTTCAAATTTTATGAAAATCGGATGTATAGTTTAATTACAGGGACACCCAAAAGTTTTCCGTTACATTATGGCCAATGGGAAAAAATGCATTTTAATGATTTCACAGCCTTCCGAATGGTATGAAATTTTAAATATATAATTGCTGCAAAATTTTGTCGAGCCATTTCAAATTTTATGAAAATCGAATGTATAGTTTAATTACAGGGACAGTCAAAAGTTTTCCGTTACATTACGGGGAATGGGGGAAAAATTATTGTAAGTGCATTTTAATGATGTTACAGACTATGCACTTATGAAGCGCAAAAAAATATACATTCAGTACAATATGGGGTGCAAAACATAATTATAAAACTAGTTATAGTACGAACGCACCTCATTTGCCACGTTTGACGAGCAATTTCCAACTTGTTATTTTTCGCACTGTCGAAAATATCCAATTCGGATAGTGTTTCCGAGGTCTCAGTTTCAGAATTAAGTGAAATACAATCATTAATCAGCACATCATGGTTACTTTCATCCCTTTTTTTTTTTCCATCTGTATCCACATTTTTTAAAGTTACTCTAAGGGGTTATCCTCTCCGTCCTCCGTACTTGCCGAATTCTCACTGCTGACAAAGAAGGCGCCTGGTGAAATCAGTTGAAGGCCATTGAACATCATAAAATGCGTTTAAAGAAAGAATAAGTTTGAAATGTCCAGAAATATTTTGAGAAATGGGGAGAAAAAAAAAATTAGATCACAAGAAAAAGTTCGTTAAATAAAGAATGCACTTCGCTAGGATTTCGGAGGTTATTTTACGAAGAAATTCTCAAAATGTTCTCGGTTCCAAGGAAAAGCTCCCAAAATAGAGAAATTCGCAAAATAGAGGTTCGTTAAATAGAAGTCCGACCGACTGTATATCGTGTTTATCTTGTGTGTTGTCAACATTGAGGTTCTTTTGTTTGTTATGCATGTATTTTCAGTTTTGACATGTATTTTTAGTTTCAATTTCAGTTTTGACAATATTTATCTTCCTATATTGATAATATATAAAATAGCTGAAATTTGGCTGCCGGTAGAAGTAGGTCATCGGTGTTCGTAACATTTCCTCTCTGTTTAGTGCTTGAGAATTCTTTAAATGCTTCGTGCAACTTATAATTTGATATATTTATTACAATTTACGTACTTTAAAATTTAAAGCCTCGACTAACCTAAGGGCAAAATTGGCACCATTTTCAAAAGAACTAATCAAGATGTTACGAGAGAACTATTTAAAACATTCTTTAGTTGGCAATGGTTGATTTATGAACTTTGTAGTACAGCTGTCTCAAACTTTGTTTCGCGACCCACCTCGCACTGATATGTAGGTATATAGAGTCGTGCAATCTATCAAAACCTTTTATTACGGTTTTTTTTTTTTTTTTTAGCCCGCTCTTTACTCAAATGCTGTCTTTTTGCATGGTTATATATCTTTTTTCTTTAAAATCGAAAAAAAATATTCTCTTTTATATTATTGCAACAGATGCCATTAATTATAAATTTTTGAAGGTTTTGGAAACAACTGATAGTAAGTATAATCTGTTGCCATTTGGAAAAAATTTCAGTGCTGCTACATCATCTCGAAAAGTTGGTATTTAGGCAAATAAGTCGGAGGAATTCAAATTTTTATTCTCGAAAAGTCAGGGAATTTAATAGAATTTCATTGTGATCGATAAATAAGGTAATGTGCGAGCTTTGTCCCATGACGGGCGAAGAATATTTTCCTGTTTTCATTATCGTAAATTCCAGTTTTTCCTTTCTTTTGAAATTTCATCTGAATCAACCTGCTGCTGAAATTTCCATTTCTTACTTTTACCACACATTTTAAAACTTTTCCTTAACCCTCACCCTGAAATATCCGCGTCCCTCCTCCTTTTTTGTCTAGTTTGCGATAGTTGATGAAGTGAAGTAATGTAATGGGTTCAGCATAAAAATATTTTATAGTGTTTACAGTTGGGAGAAAATTTTATTTGAAAGTTTGTAACTATCATGAATATTAAGGAATACAATTCCAATTAAAAGTCTTTAAGAGTGAATGTTTTGAGAGAGGGTGGATGTATAAGTGGAAGTTTCAATCAGTATTATCTGTAATTGGAAATTTTTTACTAGTTTCGAGTGATACAATATTTATTTTATCCTCAGCATGACCATCGCATAGACTGAAATTTTCTCAAAATATGCCTAGAAAAGTCAGGTACTTTTATTTGCCTGTAGGAGTAGCAATCTGCGTTTGCATGCCGTAACTAAAGTGGCTGTTTAATTATCCAGGCCACTATAGTAAAGTCTTAATTATCTTAAAATATAAAATTAATTCCTTTCGATTTTTAAAGCATTAGAATATTTGGGTCATCATCTGAATTTTTGTTATAAGTAAGTTTTAAAAGGTGACAACCAATTAGTACTAGTTTCGGCCTCTGTCTGAAATGTCAACTTTATTCGTATACGCATCCGAGCAGAATGTATCAATAGAATTTTTTGATTCTGTAATCGGATGAATACCTGAGGTTTCGTTTCCATACCACGTGAACCACTTGCCCAGTGAAAAGCAATCATCGGAATGACGGGCAAGAAGCCGAAAGCGGTCTTTTCAAAGCCTCTTGAGTAATGGCTCTTCTGATTAGTCCAGCATTCCTGAGGCAGACCTCGTCTCCCGTGGTCGTGGGAATCTTCCAAACTTGAACTCGTCCACCCGTCGGGGATACGCATTCTCTGTACACCCCCATCTCTTGCGCTGCTATACTCGTTTTCCGCCAGGAGGCGAAAAATTCATTCAGCTCTTGTTACCCAACTGAGGCTTCGATGGGCGAGGCATTCCAATGTTCGTGACTTCCGATAGAGGGCGTCTGATAGTATTGAGAAATTGCAATTATTGTGTTAAAAAAAATAATAATAATCGAAATCGGTGTTAGGATTTTCTTTTATTAATCTTTAACAGGACGACGTAGATATCCCTTTAAAAACCATGTAAAAAACGCGTAAATACTATGTGATAGTATTTGTAAATATAATTTTATCTATGAAAGTGAACTTTTGCTGATAAAATAGTTATAATTTTAGTTTACTTCTGTTACAAAGAGTTCGTCATCGTTGGTCGTAGAAATCTCCGTCGGTGGTCGCCAGTTGTGGAAATCCCTGCTTTTTGGGGAGGAAACGGCAAAAGTATTCAAATGCCATACATACAGCGAAACCCGTAAAAAAATTCTCAAGAACAAACAATAGCTCAGAACAAAAGGGGTAAAGAAAAGCTGCGAAATTGCTAAATCACTCGTCGAGTTACAGCGAAGTTCCTGTTTATGCTCAATTCAGAAGTCAGCTAAGAATCCGCTTGCACGCTGAATCGATAATGGGATTTTAAATTCTCCCGAGTTATCTTCAGAGGTATTTAATCGCAGGATCAGGGCCAGTTAAGAAGAGTACTTACATGATGCTGAGCGGTGTAAATATTTCGGGGGGGGTGGGGGGGGTGTTCAAAATCTGCACCTTCCTTCTCCCCCCCGTTTTCGACTTTTTTTTTTTTTTTTTCTTGTTTTGTTTCATTTCAGAACAGTTCGAAGATAATGATTTGTTCCGATGACCTGAGAATCGAACAGTAGAGCGTCCCACAATCGGCACCCAAAACATTTTTTTTTTTTTTTTATAAACTTTTAAAAAAATATTTTTAGAAGTTATTATGTAATTGTTTAATACAAATAATGTAATAAAAATAAAACTTAAATTAATTTTCACAAAAAATAAAATCTTATTTAAAACGCTGCTAGTATTTTTTTTTTTTTCCACTAAATGAGAAAAAATGGCTATTGAAAAATAGATTGTCAGCGGCCACCTTATGGCCACTTTCCTACAAGGAGATGATAAAATTTTCTTGTATTCCGTTAAAGATTCTACTTTTTTCTGTTTGAAATATATTTATTAACATTTGAGATATTCAGTTTTAGTTTAATACTGAAAGACATTTTAAAAAAGTTTACTGTTTAGTACTTTTAAGTTAAAAAGTGGCCACTGTTTTAAAGAAATTGGCCACTAATGAAATTTCCCAGTTTTGCCCTTTACTTTTTCTCCCTTACATATTAAAGTATTTTCTTCTTTTTTCTTGAATATTAAGAAAAAGAAACTTTTTTCAGAAATCTTCATAACAAAGCCACAAATTTAACCAACATTTCGATGAAGAATTTCTATTGAAAGCTTAACAGTAGTTACGGTACAGTATCCGTTGTAAATTTATTTTCCTAAAATAATTTCTGTTACTACAGTAGTTATTACTAAACAAAGTTATTATTAAAGATGTACTGAGTATTATTCGCTTTGGCCGAATGTCATAGTATTCGGCAAAACCGAATACTAAAAGAAACCTTGTATTTTATATAAATTATTGACAATAAAGAAAGATATTTAAAAAAATCATACTAAATAAAAGCGAATGCTTTTACAGTATTTATTTGCCAGGGTTCTGGCTAGACTTTTCACACTGGGTCCTGTTTTTGTAAAATTGTAAACAACTTTTTATATTTGTGAAAAATCTAGTCATAATTTTGTGAATTTGAAATAATCGTTATATTCAGGTTCTTGTTTATGCATTTTTAGGAAGATATATGCATATATTCCATTATATATGTAAAAGTGACAGGTCTGATTATACTTTTAAATAGTTAGATTTGTGAAAAGTTTAATTCGTAAGTCGGAAAGTTTTTGTGAGATTTATTTTTGAGACCAAGCATTTTGTAAAGGGTCTTGTTTTGAGGTGAAAATTTTGTGAAGGACCCAAGTTCTTTCTAAACAGATCCCATTTTGCTCTTTCAAAAGTGGCAATTTAACCATTACTGATGACCTTCATAGGAATTAATGATGTACAGGTGAAATATTTTGTTGCAAGGACTTTGCGTGAATTTTTTTTTCTCGCGATTTAAAACATATATTTGATTTCAAATTTATTATAATATATATATATATATATATATATATATTCCTTCTGTGTTTTATTAATGTTGTATTGTTTTTTACCATGCACAAAGGAAATGTTACTTGAAAAAAAAAATCTTATATTTTCCTTCAAAAGTACTTGTGTATTGCGGAAGTATATTTGTTTATAGGTAACTGGTTGAGGCAGCTGGGAATATTTCGTATCTTAATCATTTTGAATGTAAATATTATGTATGGACCAAAATGCTATGTAACTTAA
The DNA here is from genome assembly GCA_963932465.1 of Maratus speciosus. Taxonomy (NCBI): domain Eukaryota; kingdom Metazoa; phylum Arthropoda; class Arachnida; order Araneae; family Salticidae; genus Maratus; species Maratus speciosus. The sequence continues at coordinate 469,233,940 of OZ010798.1, forward strand.
TACAGTATTCTGATTCTAAGCAACTTTCGATAATTTTTAGGCCAAATGTCTTTGTTAGTGGTTTTTATATGAAATGCTCGTATGTATGTTTATTTGTTTATTTATTTCCTTTAAGAAATTATTTCAAAATTTCAATTATATGAAATACATAAAATTGTTCAGTGTGGAATTTATATTAGGTCTTGATTTTGGTGGAATATTCGGTATTGGGCAAATTTGCTGCATTTACAAATTTATTTTATCTTGATTTTGTGTAAAAAAAATTGCATGTGTTTTATGATGCGAAAAAAGAATTATGTACTTACCTTACTTTTCTGTGATTTATGATTTTTTATTTTTGCTTTAATGGAATCGCATAAAATAAGGCATCTTTTAAAAATTAAAATCCCTCTAGTGTTCAAAACTTACACTTCCATAACAAAATAGTATTTAATTTTGCCTTAATATTCCCTGTGAAAGGTTTTCCTTCATAATCCTGTTTTATGATTCGTATTCGTGAATAATTACCATAACCCTTAAAACATTCTTCGATATTTTTTTTTTCAACCTGAAGCTTGCTTGTGTGAGTTTTTTCTATCCTGCTGTCGTCACTCGACCAGGCAGTGTCAGAAAACTCCATCCCCTCACGTTCATGAAAATTGCTTCAATAGCGGTCATTTTCTCCCTGGTTTTTGAAAATGGGAAAAACCCTTTCAATGCTCTGGCAACACCGCGGGCACCGTCCATTCTTCTTCTTTGTCGTTCCCCATTCCTCCCCTTCCTTTTTCTGTGCGGTTTTTTGATGATCTCAGCTGTTTTATTGGTTTCCTAACACAGATTAAAATTGGTGGCCGCAGCAGTTAAATGCGTAACAGGTGTACGACAGCTATAAATGGCCAGGTCTTTACTTTTGGAGAAATTCCAGCCGTGATCAAATTTTTTGCAATCGCTGTGTTTTTTTAGACTTAATATCTATGCTTCAGTCATCAATGATGAACATCTAAATTGCTCTGTGATTATAATCTCCTACATTTCGATATGTTTTTGCGTTTTAAAAGAGTTCCCCCCAACTTCACACCTGAATTGTTTTTTTTTTTTTTTTTGTTGTTGTTTTTGTTTTTTACTCAGCACATACCTCCTAATTTTGAAGCTATTTTTTTTCTCATCGCGTCTAGTTGTGAAAATTTGGCATAGGAACTCTGATTCAAATTATTCAATAATTAGAATTAGAGAAGTTGTACTTTAAAATGTTTCCGATAAATGCGTACTTTATTTATGTTTGAAAATGTTTCCAGATGAATCTATTAAATTTAATGCAGGGGGGGGGGGGCAAACTTTATCAGATTGTAATACACTATAACAACAATTTTTGTATACAAAAAGGAAACTAGGGTCAAGCCACAATCCGCTTATTTGGTCATCAATACAGATGTCTCACTTGAATGCGAATTCTGATGTTTTCCTTCATAACTTTAAAACTGATTCAGATATTTAACTAAATAAGAAATAGACACTGATTTTTCTTTGTGTGAAATAAGGCTGTCACAAAAAATGGTGGAAGTGCACAATAATCTCCTTAATTTTAGTCCAGTCTGTTTGGGATTATCCTGTATTTTGTGTTCCGAGTATTCCACAGATCGAAACTGTTTTGTTAGTTGTGTGTAGTTGATTGGTTCAGTAGGCAAGTGTATTCCCATCGAATTCTCTGGAGCCACGATGACATCACTGTGAAAGATCTCCCTTCATCAGCGTTCTGACTCTCGTGGCCTTTGGCCCTCCTAGAAGAGAGGAAGAAAAAAGAAAAAGTATAGGAGATCGCTGCTGTTTTGTTGCGTAGGCGCGCTCTTGGTAGAGGCTTTGACGATAAGCGGCTGCGTAAGTTCCTTTACCCACTGTGTATGTGTGCATAACTAGCTGATGACGGAGAGATGTCCCGCTTTGGCGCCGTCTATTCCAGTGCTTTCCTCTTCGATATGCGGTTTCGTGGTTTTTCCGATGAGCTAGGAAAGTATTTGCAAAAGCTAGGCGTGTACCCTTCATTTTCTGTTGCCCCCCCCCCCCTCTCTATGTACCGCAGAATAGTTTTATTCTGAATGAGTGGCACAACAATTCAAAGAAGAGGGGCTCAAGTACAGTTTAGAGTAAATTGAACCATTATTAGGATTATCAATAAAATAAAATTTTACGAGAATAATTCGTTCAAACTAATTGTCATTTTTCTTACACCAGTCTTTTAATTATTTTAGGCTTTTAATGTAGGGTTCAAGGGAGAAAAAACCCACAGCGAAAAATGCATACTTTCTTACACATTCCCCTTCTTCCCATATAATCGAAACATGTCGGGAAATAAAGTTTGTGTATCCGTACATGTAATAAAATTTCCTGTTAAAATTTAAAGAGTTAAATTTTAAATTTGTAACTACTTAAAATATTACTTGCCGTACTAATAAATTAAATAAATAATAAAAATGCGACCCGCCGATCTGACTTATGCCATTAAGACAGAATATAGTCTTTGAAAAGTTTATGCGAAAGTAAAGACTTGTCGTTATTTGATTTTTTTTTTTTGGGGGGGGGGGGGGGTTGCCCTTCTCCCTTTTCTACGCCTGTATTCTAAATGACATGACGTATTGTACGCTTATTCTTTCGACCAGGCCCCTACCTTCCGGGTTGCCCCAGCTTAACGGGTTTAGTACCTGGCATCGGGGCGTAAGACCGCCTAATCGGCGCGAAGCGGCAATAAACCCTGACATTGCCTCGATCGTCATCCTATCTGCAGTACCTACTGCTTGTTTGTGTATACTTTATTTTGCCGGTTACTTAACGTTATATCCTGTTGTTTGGCACCTGCACATTGCTACTCAAGTTGGTCTCGTAATTTAGAACCTTGATCAGATGACGAGACCTTCACCTGGCAAGTCACCTCCAGAGGTATAATTCACAGAATTGTACGCTTATTCATAAAGTGACGCAACTAAAAAAAAAAAAAAAAAAAAAAAAAAAATATCAGCGTGCGTTTTCTTTAGTGGCGTAATCGATTGAAAAAAATATAAAGTCTCAAATAGTCATTTTATAATAAACTGAGCAATTAGCAGTACCAATTATAAATAAAATTTTAGCATGGTTCGGTGATATATATCGTAATAATATACATCCTATATTTATTTTTTAAATATGGTGTATATTTTTTGTATTTTCTGTCAAAAAAAAGCTTGAATGAATTTTCATCTGTTATTGATGTGTCGTTTTGTAAATAAAGATCTTTTGCTGTGGCAGTGATTCTTTCATAGACCCCCCCCCCAAAAAAAAAAAAAATAAATAAATAAATAAATAAATAGATAAATAAATAAATAAAAATAAATCTTCCAAGCGTTTAGTGTCAAAAACAAGTTTTTTCTGTCATTTTGTAACGTAAGTGAAAAAGAAAAAAAAATACATTTAGAATAGTGTTTTATTAAGTTTTCTCTTTTAATTGCAGCATGTTTTAGTTTCTAATTCTTATCAGGTCTAAAAAAAAAAAAAAATATATCATCGATAAGTTGACTATTTTGGAAAATATAGGATATTTTTGATATTTTAGAAAATGATATTTACGAACCCTAAATGTGAGTAAACTGTTCAAACTAATTTAATTTTTAATGATATTATCACAAAATCAATATTTTAATTTATTTGAGATAAAAGATTTAGGTACTGAGAATGATGGGCTGTCCTCGCTGATATAATAAAGTTTTCACATAATAAAACAGTCCCGAAGCATCAGTGCATGTAATCATATTTTATCAATGGCTGAATTTCCTGAAATATTTGTAGTACTTATTATTACTACAGTGCATGTAATAATACGTTACCTTGCTACCATAATAGTAAAACCGCCTAAATCGACTTGAAATCCTGTGACTTATATAACGGTCTTCATTTGAATGATGAGTGCTTGTTTCCCCTAATCCGCTACTTTTCCTATAAAATTGAACGCCCGTGTTCTGAATGGCATATTGAACACTTATTTATAAAATGACATAATAAAAAAACAATTCTTTAATTTGATTTCCAAATAAATGAATTGCAAAATAAATTTCACTTTGCCAAGAAAAGGCTTTTTACCATTTTTAAATATGGCCGATTTAATGTAGCATAGCCGAGAATCGTATTTAAACTTACGCCCTCCACCTTGCTTATCTAATCTAATCTAATTTTTTTAATTCGATTTTGTACAGTATATTATTAAAAAATCTGATACGCGATTTTTTTGTTCTTTTAAAGAAACTTATTCCTTTTACGATAGTTGATTCTGGAGTAAATGAGATAAAATCGTTGGGTTCGTGTGAAACGGTATATTTTTGGCACCATGCCAAAAACATCAAATACATACGAGCGTAAGGGTATTTTGAAGTATTGTTGTGTTCTTTTAATAAAGGTTAAATTTAGTTTTTGAATTGATAAAGATTCAAAATCAAAGTTTAGTAATAAAAGAATGATTTATGTCGAACACAATTTTTGTTTACATTAGTTAATTGTATGCATTTTGTTTATATTTAAAAAACTTTTACGAGCATTTACAAATGATGATGTTCTGTGATGTCATTTTCGTCAGTTTTCTTCTCCATTTTTAGTTAATAGACGTGTCAGTAAATTCGATATCTCACGTATACTTTAATTGAATTATCAGATATTTTGATATTTTTAATTTTGTAATGCATGTTTTTTTTTTGGGGGGGGGGGGGGGGGATAGCGTCAATTTTTACATCCAGTGTTTAAAATTTATTCTATACGAATTTAAAGACTGCAGAGACAGTGAAAAAAAAAAAAAGAATAGTTTCAATTACTTTATTCCCATTTTTATAAAGAATATATTTCCCCCCAAATTCTGCGAAGATTTTAACAATTATGTATATGCAAGTCATTTTGACCGGTAATTAGTGGCATTGGCTCGTATTTAAATTTTAGGTGAACGATGTCACATCTGAACCCTGCTCTCTAACAAAAATTAAAAGCTCATAACTTTTATATTAATTTAATTATTTATTAATTAAAATATACATAAAGCACAAATAATTGTACAAAATTTTCTTTCAGGTGCATAAATAATAATATAAAGTTATTTAAAATATCTCAAAATACGTCAGAAAAACCTAGGCCGTTTTCAACTATTACAAGGCCGTCTTCAGTAGGATTTATTTTTTTATTCTTTTAAATCCTACTGAAGACTGCCTTGTAATGGTGAAAACGTTCTAGGCTTTTCTGATGTGTTTTGAGATATTTTAAATTTGTATTTTAAATATCTTTATATTATATTTATGCGCTTGATTAGTAATTTTTGTACAATTATTTGTGCTTTATGTATATTTTAATTATTTAACTCAAGGTGAATATAGCAGTAGAATTTTAATTTATATTTAAGTTTTAGTGAAATTAGGGTTATGAAAGATAGCACATAAAAGGACGCCGAAATCGTGTACTTGTGGACGTTATTACGATTCTTTGTGTAATTATAATAAAATGTTTTTTCTGAATGAATATTGACGCACGATTTAAAATATACGACACTTTCATCAGGAAAAGTCTTTCGTACGGACTAATCCTTATTTCAAACATTAAAGCGTTTAGCTTTTAAAGTAATATATATTTAAAAAAAAAAAAAAAAAAAAAAACGAATATAGTTTAGTTTAAAAGTTTAGAAAAAATTGGAAGAAAATTGAAAATTTGTTTTATAACTGTAATTGCACTCATGAAGTCACGTTCTACTGTTTAAAAAAAAAAAAAAAAAAAAAAATTAAAAAGTTAAAATTTTAGTATGCATTTTCTATTTACTTAAAACATAAAAGCGCTTAAAAATTTAGCTATTATGTCAATTTCATTATTATTATTTGTTAGTTTCTTAAACCTAAATAAGTATCTTGATTTTATTTTTTTATTTTTCTTTCCTTTAGGAATTTTAAGTCTGTTTTATACATTAAAATGTAATCACGAAGTCATTTTCTCACATAAAAACCACACATTAAAAAGTTTATGGAACGGCTATTAAAATGATAAAAACATTTTGCAGCACGTGGGGGGTGGGGGAGGGTGTTGTTAGCGAATATATCAGACGATGTTAAAAAAAGAAATTTAAATACATTGCCGAAATACGATTTTAATCAACTTTAATGTTATTTTTGGCAGAAAGCTTCTGTACTTACTCGTTATCACGATCTTTTATATAATGCCCATTTTATTTCAGATATGACCTCACTCCCCCCCCCCCCCCCCTTCCAAATCGAAATCTCTTTTTATTAATATAACTAGGGGATCGTACCTGGGCTTCCTGGGTTACAGAATATAGGTGAAAACATTTTTTTTTTTTATTGAAAACTAATAATTCTTTTTGCAATAAATTTTTTAGGTTGCCCGCTTAAATTAGAAAAGCATTTTTCATATGAAAAATACGAACTATAGAATAAATAATTTTTTGAAATTTATTAAAAGCTATATTTTCTTATTAGCCGCATGCTAAGAGTTATTTGACCAAGATTTTGCTACTTACGGCATCCTTTTATATTCTGATAATTTCAGAGCTTATACATGTGTGTTAAATTTGTTTTATTTATTTATTCATAGGAAATTTTTTTTTAACGGATATTAGCCGTAAGAAAATGATGAACTCTTTACTTTGTTTTAAGGTCAAATGGATTAATCTTTCGTAATCGAGCTCCGCGCGATATAGATATATTAAAAAATATTTCATGCTTTAAAATTGTTTTGAAAATCATAGACAGTAAACTGAGATGACTTTGCAAATAAATTCCATTTGAAAATAAAATCCTATTTGGTGATCTAAAAATTTAAATTGTACGATTACAAAAATGTTAGATTTGTGTTTTTTTTTTTTTTTTATATTTTATTTCTTTATAAAAGAAATATTAATTTCGTTAATTTGTCTTTCACAAATATGTTAGACTGGTGTTTTTTTAATATTATTCTTTTATTTGTTTATAAAGAAAGTATTAACAGGATGACCACAGACCTGGAAAACAGGGAAATGTCAGGGAATTTAAGATTTCCGGAAAAATCAGGGGAAAATGTGTTGTCATTTTTCTTTTTCTGTAATAGTGCGAACAGTCTTTCATTATGCATTTTCCATTCGAAGTGCGGCTACTTCTCAATTTGACTTGGAGCGGTGAAGGAGAAAACACTTTTATCTGATTGGTACTGATGTCATGAAGCCACTTCTTCGGCTATGGGCAACTCAGTTGCTGCCCCGCCTCAGCCCGCTCCCGCCGTCTTGCAATGCCTTGTTTATCTTGTATTGAAAATGTGATTGCGTCGCTAAATGGTATTACTTTTTTATTGTGACTTCGCACCTGAATATGGAATAATCATTTTTCAATAACTGTTCATGCACTTATACACCTCAACATTACAAAACGAAATCGCGTCTGCATACCGCGTGTTATTTTGGATCGGACTCCACTCGCGATCGAATGTGCAGACGGTCATATTTTCTCTTACTTGGATTCAGATAGAAACACTAGTTATTTATGGCGACGTAGTTTCAAGTTGATTGGCTTAATAATCCAGAGTTTAAGGATTGGATTAGAGAAGTGCTTAATGATTTGTATAGAGCAAAATGCATAAAATGCCACTATTCATTTATGCTAAGTAATATGGGTCGGAGAGCACTTACGAGTCATGCTAACGGAGCTGAACATAAAAAAAGGATGAAAGCTGCATCACAGCCAAATATAATAAATTCATTGCTTTCCAAAAAAATTGCAAATGAGGAGAGTTTGAAAGTAGAAGAACCAAAAACTGACCCTACTACTGCAAATACGTCGCTTTGTTCTGAGCCAACAACTTTGAGTTCCTCATCCGATAACAAATTAGCTGTTGCATCTGAAACTTTACAGAAATTTTCCATTAATGACCAAGTAACAAAAGCAGAAATTCTTTGGTGCATTCAAATAATGACACACAAATTTATGCAATCAGCTGATGTGATGCTTTTTAGAGCTGTGTTTTCCGATAGCGAAGTAGCACAAAAAATGCAATTGCAAAGAACAAAGATTGCATATTCCATCCTTTATGGTATAGTCCCTTATTTAAAAGATAGTTCATTAACAAAATTGGCTCAATGTATTATACCACTGGATTTGACGAATCGTTGAATAAAGTTTCTCAAAAGACCCAAATGGATGTGAATATCAGATTTTAGAATAAAGATCATTCTGGGGCAAGTACAAAATTATTAACTTCTTCATTTTTGGGTCGTGCCACTTCTGACAACATAAGAGAAGCTTTTAAGGAAGCTCTCTCTCCTCTAAATATGAAATCCATTTTACAAATTTCAATGGATGGCCCAAATGTGAACCATTCATTTTTTAAAGATTTGAAAGTGAACATAGTTCAGAGATTTTAAATATTGGTACCTGTGGTCTCCATATAATGCATGGTGCCTTTAAAGCTGCCATGCGATCAACAAATGGGTCTGTTGTAGGGTTTTTGAGAGTGTTATTTAATTTATTTAAGGATGTGCCTGCATGTTGGGCAATTTATACTGAATTATCCGGATCGAAATGCTTTCCGAAGAAATTTTGTCCCGGATGCTGGCTGGAAAATGGTGACATTGCTTAGTGAGCAATATATCAGGGAAAAGTTAAATATATCAGGGAAATTGAAAATTATATTTCTGTGGTCACCCTGATTAAGTTTGTTACGCAAAAATAGTTAGAAACAAATGCTGAACAATGCTTGTTGATTTATGTGCAAAATGTTTATTATTATTATGTATTGAAGCCGGCACGTAATAAGATAAACTTAAAAAAATATCAGGCTTAAAAATTATTTTAGAAAACATAATACATCAGTCAGTTAAGATAGTTTTTAAACAAATTGCATTTGAAAGTAAATTTTTTCCCTATGCGACGAAAATTGAAAACGTACCATGGTCAGAAGATTAAAAAATTGCAGTAGTGAAAATTTCAAGACCGAAATTTGATCGTGAAGTGTTGCCATTCGCAAAATGACGTCAGCGTTACGCACAGATACGTTTGTTCTTTATAATATATACACTTAATCAATAAAATGTAATAAAGATCAGTTATTAGGATGTGGTTATCAATTGAGGCTTTTATGCTTGGTATTGCGGAATGAAAAACAGCAATTTTCACTTTTTCAAAATTTGCAGTCTCACTTCTCATGTCCATATTCATCATTAAAAAAAAAAATTGTATTTTATTTGATCATTTTAAAATCTTTTAAAATGAAAATCAAATTTCAAAGATTATGAAATAGTGTATGCAAGGCGAGTGTTTCTCTCAGGAATGATTTCCATGTATTAATATACATTTTAAAATCATTTTAACTCAAAACTTGAAATCACGATTGTCAGCAACATCTTTTATGTAAACTGACGCACTCTTTACTAACTTTCTTTTAAAAGAGCATTTTTTTTTTCCTTATAAGACGGTGTAAAAATTTAAAATATGCGATGTTTAGAAGTTTAAAAATTTGCAGTAGAGAAAATTGCAAAACCAAAATTTCATTTTAAATTTCAGAGTGTTGCCATTAGCAAAATGACGTATGCGTTACGCACAGATATGTTTGTCATTTATAATATAGATTGTTTTTGTTTCCAACTAATCATGACGTCATTTCTGACAGGGAAAAAAAAACTTCTGTAACTAATATTCGTGCTCAATCAATATCAGTAAAAATATTAGAATTTTCTATTTGAAATATGAAGTCATTCGCCTGTTTTCTTTATTATTGATATTTGTGCTCCTTATATTATTAAAATGTATTTGAAAACACTAGTTTATTAAATATGAAGTAATTTATTTTAAAGTGAATTTTTTATACAGTGTAATTCTTAAATGTATTAAATTATAACACTATCGAATATTATACAAAGCCATAAAATAGAAACCTTAAAAACGGTTTTGTTAGACTGTTTGCATGTTTCGACTATTAACCCATTATAAAAACAAACTCACGCGTGAATGGGGAATAGTAACTCAAATTTTAATTAAGGTGCAATTTTCCCTCGTTCCTCCCCCCCCCCCCCCTCCCCTTGTGGCATATTTAATACAAATGTGCTCGTATTCTGTGCACTTGTAAATGAAAATGATTTCTAAAAATGTGTCAGAAGTAACTTTTCTCTGGATTTTTAATCATCGAATTAATCCTTGATGTTATATAATATATATGTTGCTTGCTTTTTTTTTCTCTTCCCCTCTCTCTCTTTCGTCTACTGTTATTTATTGGTCAAAATTAACTCTTTTACTACTGTCGCCAGTACATGGATTTTTTTCACTGGCCAGTAACAAGTTTACAAATATACTTGATAAGAAATTTGTTTTTCTGACTGTTAATATCATAATTTCAGGCATGAGATTGCAAAAAGATAAAGAGGAAAAGTTCATGAAACGAGAAAATAAGAAATTATTAAAAAAACGCATGTTTAAGCGTGTGCTATTTTAAATAAGGTTATTTTATTCACAATAAAACTGTTAATATTTTTGTCTAAATGCTGCTTTATTAAGAAGGGGGGAGGGTGTCAGTAATTTATGCAAATACTATAAGTAATTCTAAACTGAAAGTTTCTATTTTAAGTTAATAATTCTGATGGTATGTTTTACGCAGCAATCTTAGGTAGTTGTCAAATTAAAATTTTAACATGCTTTTACTCAAAACATGAGTTGTTAAACATTAGTTTGCCATGTTTATTCTGTTACTCAGCTGCAAAAACATCTGGTAAAAACAATGTTGCAGCAAATTTTTCGCGATTCTTTGACGAAATTTGTGTTTTTTCCACGATCCTTTGACGAAATTTGCGTTTTTTTCACGATCCTTTGACGAAATTCGCGTTTTCCCCGCTATCCTTTGACGAAATTCGCGTTTTCCCCGCGATCTTGGCGAAATTCACGTTTTTCCCACAATCTTTGACGAAATTCGCGTTTTCCCCTCTATCGTTTGACGAAATTACTGATTTTCCGGTGATTCTTTGACAGAATTTGCGTTTTCCTCGCCATCCTTTGAACGAAATTCGCGTTACCATAAAAGTTAATCAATTATGTTTAATTTATGAATTTATATTTCATCTCCTCAGTGGGTGACGATTTGTGTAAACCCGGTGTATCCGAGTTTTTTTGCTTATTCGTGTTGATCTCGGTCCAATCGGGACTCTGTTGTATTTAATATAGGTGTCCGTGCACTAATTGAGTCCTCCCACTACAATTTTATTGCAGCAGTTAAATTCATTTAATTTAACTGTTTGAAAATTAGGCGATTACGTACTTTTGTCCTTTTCTACGTTTTCTATTCAGTCATTGCGAGTTGGTGACTATAAAATTGGCCAGTTGTGGTAATTAAGTCCAATCGCCAAATTTCCCCCGAGTGGCATTTTGTTTAAGATAATTTTTTCAGTATTCCTATTTATATATTTATGTTAAGTTATTTGTTGATAAGTGTGCAGGCAGCTGTTTTCATATTTATTTTTTGTTCTTTTCAGACAAGTTGTTGTTCGCAATCTTGTAGAGACCTTACGAGCTGTACAGGGAAACCAGAACCATGTTTCCCGAGTCATCACTGTCCTCTGTACTCTGTCTGATGATTATGGTGAGTCTGACGATTCATTCTTTTCCATAATATAGTCATGGGAAAGCTAATAGATTTTTATTATTTTAATGTTAAAACGATTTAGTGAACATTTTATAAACCAATTATTTAATGTTAAGTTAATGAAATATTATACATTACATAAAATATCTCCTTGGTAAATTAATATTTTAACTCCTTCTCTTTTTTTTTTATGTATTCTTTCTTAAAGGATGTCTCTTTTTTTTTTTCTTAGTTCCCAAAATATTTCCAAGATTATGCTAATATTTTATCAGTTGAAAGTTCGACGAACTATAAGATTTTTACACTTCATATAAAATTAAAATATCGTTAATTAAAAAAAAAAAAAAAAAAAAAAAACCATACAAATACACGTGTTAGGGATTGAAAAAGTTCGCACTATTTAGAAGTGTCCTTTTATGGAAGTTTCACTGTGCATGTAAAGTGACTGGAACGCAAAATAGAAATGTATCCGAAAACAGCTGATTATTATTCTGAAATATGAAAGTTTCATTAATGCTTTCCAATAACTTTCTCTGAATTTGCTGTTTAAATAAATAAATAAATGAATTCTTAATATAAATGAATAAATAAAAATGAATGATTTTCAGTTTGTATCAGGGTTGTAGTGGGTAGCTGCCCGGGTACCCACTCAGCTACCCTCCCGGGCTGGTTTTTTTATTAAAAAAAACCCGGGTTTTTTACAACCCTGGTTTGTATTATACTTTTCAACCATCTCCCCTTCTTTTTTACCCAGTTAAGTTTTCTATAGCTCTATAAAAAGGTGTATTTCCCCCCGCATGACTGACTTTGGAAAAAAATTGATTTAGTTCAAAATGTAAAAACTAAAAAAAAATAATCGTTTCTGGTTCGACTTACGACTTAGTTTTCGAGAAATAACAATTTTATGGATGTTCAGGATGCGAACATCAAAATTTTATTGTTAGTAAAACTGTTCTTCACATTTTAAAATTAAAATTAAATTAAAACCTAACTAAAACTTTTTTTTTTAATTACCGTATATTTTCAAAATCTTAAATATTTAACAAATCTTAAACTGTTTTTGTTATATTTTAAAAACCTGGATGTTAACTAGGGATTGACCGAAGCAGCAATTTTGCCGAATACCGAAGCTTCGGTCCAAGTGTACGCCGAATATTCGGTATTCTGCAACTGAATACTTAAAAATTTTTAATACACATTTTTGCATATATTAGCTTTTTTAATAAAGTTTAATTAACATTAAATTCTTAATAATTTAATTCAGTTACATTTTTATTCTTACATCTAATTACACAAAAAAATTAATGACTTCTTTCCACTCGCAAATTCATTAACCCATCACTTATTTTTTATTATTTTATCACTAGTCAATATCCAAATTAACCGATGAAAATATTAAACTATACAGGCTATTATTAAGGATAAGAATTGTCAGAAAAACAAAAGTTCATTCAAATAAAAAGAAACTGTTGTCAAAGCTGATTTACTTTATTGTCTAATTACAGTAGAACCTCGATTATCCGGGACCGACGATCTTTCGGAAAATTAAAATTTTCGGATAATCGAGAATGCTTCAATTTTAAGATCAAGAACAAATATATACGGTCTTTCTTATTATGATAACAAGTACTTAATACAATAATAAATTTCCTGAATTTTAAATTAAGTACCTTTTGCATATTTCACAAAGTTTTGTTTGTCGATTTTCAGCTCTATCACAATTTTTTTTTTTTTTTTTTTTTTTTTTTTTTTTTTAATACTATTACTTCAACAGTATCACAGTCTTTCTGCTGCTCCAGCTATGCTAAACCTATTGTGAAACATTCAAAAGCTTCAGAATTGCTAATTTGTTCGTTTTCTTCGCCTGCTAGATTACAGTCACACATTCCGGTTGTCCTTCCTCTTACCGTGTTCTAGTTCACTCCACAGTTTATGGGTGCTCAAGTTAAATCCAAAGAAATTCTACGAAACGGGATCCGAATATTTATCTGTACTCATGGTTCGGGAAGGACAGCTTGCACACAAGGAATGTGATAGTAAAAAAAAAAGTTTTAGAAATGGATTTCGGTTAACTGAGAACTTCGGTTAGAAGAGTTTCGGATAAAAGAGGTTCTACTGTATAAACATATTGAATAGGAATGTTTTCAAATATAAAAGGTATATCAATATGTACATTTAACTATATTTTCTGTCAAATTACGGATATACATATTTATATTTTCATTGATATTTTAACATTGTGGTGATGAAGATAACAAATTTAAGCGATTTTAATTTAATGATTATAAAAGCTATAGGATAGGCATAGTGGTATACTTATTTGATGTGTGTATTTTCTTTAATATACACCTTAGATATACAGAGATTATTTCTGATATACTTATTTGATGTGTATATTAAAGAAAATTCACATTAAATAAATTTAAATTTAGGAAACTAATGTAGAAATAATTAAAATTAAATGATAAGGGAAAGATGCCCATCTTCCTTAATTTTTTTTTTTTTTTTTTTATTGGGCAGCTGAACTATGAACACATGCACACAATATTAAAACTCATTATTAAGCCTATTCTACTTCTAAGTAAAAGAGAATTTTTACTTCTAAGAAAATACTTATCCACAATTATTCGGCCGAATACTTAAAAGTATTCGGCCGAAGCCGAATATTCGGTTTACATGCCGAATACCGAATCGACTATTCAGTATTCGGTCAATCCCTAATGCTAACCATAAGGTATGATTTTAATGTAATTTCGTACATGTTGGATGCATGTAACTTTTGCACGCATACAGTTAGACTTATGTTCGATAAATTGGATTTCGTTCGATTCCTCAAATACTTTAAAAGTAACCAATAAGCAGCATAGGCCTGCATAACGTGAACATAATTTAAAAAGACAATAGACTTTTTTTTATTAGAATTCTTAGATTGGAAATCATTATAAAGACAGTACGTATAAAGAAGAAAAATATATCATTAAGTTTGCCTCTGGTTAAAACATGAAATGCAGTACACATTTTTATTTTGCACATAAAAAATTGCAACGATTGCCAGAGCATGCTGATTAAAATAATACACATTTATTCATATAACATTTAAAAAAAATTCAGAAATGTATTGTGCAACTTGGTAAAGTATTATAACAGGTCTTTGTAAAATAATAATGTGGTAGGGATACACCGAATATTCTGTATTTATTCGGTATTCGGCCATGTTACCGAATATTCGGTTTGGCCGATTATCGAAATATTCGGCCCAACCGAATACTTAACAAAAACTTTTAAAACATTTTTAAAAACCTTATACCACTTCTACGTTTAACAGTCAACTTATAAAGATATTCGGATTAATTAGAAACAGAATCATATATTTAAATAAAAGAGAATGTTTTTACATTATCTATTTGCTGTTTGTTAAGTATTATTTAAGAAAATTAACCAATCAAGGATTTTCAGAGGAATTAATTATGTACAAATGCAAGTTCCTGAACATTGTCCAGTAAATAATAATAATCTGTTTCTTGCTAAGATTTTAAGAACAACGTTTACAATCTTTAAAAATGATCGCCCACTCCAGACAGCGATCTAGGATGCATTGAAAAACTTCCTTGCTTAATCAAAGGGAGTAGAACAGTTATTCTTGCTGATTGCCACCATATAAAATTTGAATAGATTGTATTATTTATTTACTTTTACTTTAGTCTCTTCCGGACAAACTAATATATGATCCTGTACAATTTTTTCACAATTTCTCTTTGAACATGCCATGAAATTAAAAATTTTATTAATTAAAAAAGTTTTATAACTATCCTCTTCTTAAATAACTCAAAGCAGATTTTTTTCAGCATAAAGTTTACTTGAAAAAAGCTCAATTGATTATCAAAATGAAAGTTTGTTTTAAATAGTATGTAAAACTGTTTTAAAATTTAACATTTTAATGCCTACTTTGAAATGTAAAATTACTCGACAAGCCGAATATTCGGTATTCGGTTCGCCTGTATGCCGAATATTCGGTATTCGGCCAAATTCACTATTCGGTGCATCCCTATAATGTGGTAAAGTATAACGTAGCTTTCATGTAACTTTCCAGACGTTCTCCATTAAATAAAATACATACGCTTTCCAAAGTAAAAAAAACAAAAACAAAAAAACCTGATCAGCATAATATCTGATCAGAATTCGGTAGAACTGAATGAGCCTAATATAAGCAAATTACTCAATTAATAAACAGAAATTATTAAAATATACTCTTGAATTATCTATTTCGATATAAAAATTCACCAATTATTTTTATTTTTTTTTAGGATGGGGGGAGAAATCGAATAACAATAGGTTTAGGATTGTCTGATAAGAATATTCTAACAAAAAATTGCCATTATTTTTGACTAACCTAAACTAGAAAATAAACAGCCGTTTAACACATTGCACCTGAGACCTTTCCTGCGAGAAAGAGTTGATAGGAAGAGGAATGCAAAGAAACTACATCGCGAAAATTTATCGGGATTTGGAATTTACGAAAATTAACCTCTTTATTTGTTTGTTCATCCTGGGGTAGTAAGAAGAGTAGAAGGAAAGAATAAGAGGGGAAATAGAGGCGGAAATTTGCAGCGAAAAGGTTTTATAAAGTGGCCAGGTAAAAAATTCCAAAAGAAGAAAAAAAAAGTATGGTAGATATGTGATAATAGTTATAGGACAAAACTGACCCAGTAGCAGAAAGTTATGGTTGTGTCTGCGACAGCAATTTAGTGGGATGAAAATTGTCTGCGGGAGTAGCATGTTACATTTTCTTATGTACAAACATTATGAGTGTTAAAATAAACAGTGTTCTTTAATACCAGGGGTGATTCTGAGTAAAAAAAAAAAAAAAAAATCTGAAATTCACAGCAAAATTTCCGAAAGGTTACAACAGAGGGGGGGGGGGGAGCGATAATCAACTACCGGCACTAATTATGTGTTTTTCTTGCGCACTTTTGATGAAATTTGGGTTTTTTCGCGATCTTTTCTACCTGGCCCCAATTTATCTCAACTTTTGACTGCAAATTTCCGCTTCTTTTTCCCTCTTATTCTTTCCTTTTACTTTTTTTACTACCACAGGATGAACAACAATTGTTTTGTTTTTTTTCGTAAATTCCATTATAAATTCCTTTTTCGCGATCTTTTGACGAAATTTGCCGTTTTTTCACGATCCTTTGACAAAAGTGAGGTTTTTTTTCACGATCTTTGACGAACTTCGTGTTTTTTCTGCGATTCAGTGACAGAAATTAGCGTTTTTTCTGCGATTCAGTGACATAAATTAGCGTTTTTTCGGCACCCTCCGGGACAAAATTCACGTTTTTCCCGGGATCTTTTGACGAAATTCGCGTTTTTACAGCGATCCTTTGGCAGAAATTTGCACTTTTTGCGATTTTTTTGACGAAATTCCGCAAATTTAATTACGATCTTTTGACATAAATTTTCTTTTTTCGCGATCCTTTGACAGTAATCTGCGTTTTCGTGATCCTTTGACAGAAATTTGCATTTTTTTGTGATCGTTTTTTAGAAAATTTGCGTTTTTTTCGCGATTTGTTTTACAAAAATTTCCGTTTTTCGCGATCGTTTTACAAAAATTTGCGTTTTTTCGCGATCGTTTTACAAAAAATTGCGTTTTTTCGCGATCGTTTTACAAAAAATTGCGTTTTTTCGCGATCGTTTTACAAAAAATTGCGTTTTTTCGCGATCGTTTTACAAAAAATTGCGTTTTTTCGCGATCGTTTTACAAAAAATTGCGTTTTTTCGCGATCGTTTTACAAAAATTTGCGTTTTTTCGAGATCGTTTTACAAAAATTTGCGTTTTTTCGCGACCGTTTTACAGAAATTTGCATTTTTTCCGCGATTGTCTAACTAAATTCGTCTTTCTTCCTCCATCCTTTTATGAAATTCAAGTTTCTTCTGCGATTTTGTGACAGAAATTTGCGTTTTTCTTGCTCCCCTGGAACGAAATCCACGTTTTTTCGGGATTTTTGGATAAAATTCAAGTTTGTACAGCGATCTTTTGGCAGAAATTTACGCCTTTCGAGATCTTCTGACGAAATTCCTCCTTCTTTCCGCAATCCTTTGACATAAATTTGCGTTTTTTCGCGATCGTTTGACTAAATTTGCGTTTTTCCCACAATCGTTTGTCTAAATTCGCGTTCTTTCCGTGATCCTTTTACTAAATTCGCATTCTTTCCGCGATCCTTTGACGAAATTCGTGTTTTTTCCGTGATCCTGTGACAAAATTTGCATTTTTTCTACAACCCTAGGACGAGATTCATGTTTTTTTCCTGTCTCTTTTGACGAAATTCGCGTTTTTATAGCGACCCTTTGGCTATAAATTACCGATTTTTTATGCGAACGATTGCCGAAATTGATATTTTTCGCGATATTTTTTGTCAGAATTTTCGTACCTTTTTTTTTTTTTTTTTTTTTTTTTTTTAAGGAATTACTTTTTTTTTTTTTTTTTTCAAGTTGGCAAATTTATCTGCAAGGTCCAAAATAAATCTGCGACGCGCGTCTCGAACTTTCTGCTACCGGGAAAACTGGGAAATTTCATTATCGGCCATGGGCCGGTAGAATTAGTTTTTTAAGTGGCCACTTTCTTTAAACTAGTGGCCACTTTTTTATTTAAAAATATAAACAGTAAAATTTCTATAAGTATTAATCTAAAACTGAATAGCCCAAATAAACATGTTAATATAAATATATTGGAACCAAAAAAAAGTAGAATCCTTGATGAAATGCAAAATTTTATTCTCTCCTTGTAAAAAAGTAGTCGGAAAGTGGCCGCTGATAGACAATTTTTCACTAGCCACTTTTTCTCATTTACTAGCCCTGTGGCCGGTGGCTAGTGCTATGCCCTTTAATAATAGTCAGACATTTAAAATAGGGATGCGCCGAATAGTGAGTTTGGCCGAATACTTTTTATATGTCAGAGTTTAACGGTGTCAAAAAGTTAAATTTTAAAACAATTTTACATAATATTTAGCTCGGATACTTTCATTTTGATAAACAAGATTTTTTTATAATGAAACTTTACACTAAGAAAATCTGTGTTTTGAGTTATTTAAGAAGAGGATGGTTTAAAACTTAACAAAATTCCACGGCTTCCTTCTGTGAATTCAAACAAATGAATAGAATTTTTTTAATATTGAACATCATTCCACTTATTCCATCATAAATGCAAGGTGTGTCGCTGCAAGCCATAACTGAATTTTCGTTCACAACTTTAGTAAAAATGAAGATATTTTAGCGAGATTTGCATCATATTAATTTGTTTGTATAAAATTTGACGATACAATTAGTTGTATAAAATGTGATGATACAATTGATAGTGATTGCATGATTCTGTCTAATTAATTATTCTGAAGGTCTTTAACTGACAGTTAAAAGTGGAAGTTGTGTAAAGTTTTAAAAGAAATACTCTAAGAGGTACTTTAAGTATTCGGTTTGGCAGAATATCAAACTATTCGGCCAAACCGAATATTCAGTAGGCCGAATAGTTTGATATTCGGCAGTGTTGCTGAATACTGAAAAGGTGCATCCATAATTTGAAATACAATCGAAGATGATTGTCGATACTACTGATTCTTGTACGGACCGAATCGACAACACGAATTTTTTTTTTAATGTTCTGAATGATTGGTGCTTGAGTTGATTAAATTTAATTTGCACAAGGTTCTCAATGGTACATGCTGCGTTAAGCAATATTATTTATATCGCACATGAATTCTGATGGAATGAAAACAAGAATTGTTTCTCTTCTGAAATAGAATCGTAAAAAGTTTGTATTTTTTCAAAAAAGTTTTTAAAATTTTAATTATTTATAACAGTGATTCACAAATTATTATGACTCGTACCCCTTGAGGAAATGAGTGTGCTTGGCATATCCTCCCCTTTTTTATATGATATTCATATGTAAAGATTTATTTTTTTAATGTATATTTAACCCATTTCCTCATATGATAGAATAATAAAAACTACGTTCACAGGTGCATTTCCGATGTCAATACGACATTTTAATACCTTTATACTTAATTATAAATTAATTTTAAGGTATTTTTCCGTTAGTCCGTCATAGGTTATAAATTGCCCAATATTGTCTGATATTAAGAATAAGAAGAAAGTTAATTGAATATAAACTTTCTAGAATTCAGAAATTTTGTAAAATTGTGAAAAGCCATCGGGAAGGGGAAAAATAGCATTAAGGTATTTTTTTATATAAGCTTTGTCTTTTGACGATTTGTTGATATCAGGTTTTAGTGGAAAAGACAGGGTAATGACGGGGGGGGGGGGGGGATGAGGAACTGATCCGAAACAAAGAATTCTTATATGAATGAAGCTCAATCGAAAACCAGTCATTCCTGCCAATTTGTTTCAAATTATTCTGGAGTTGGCTATATAATTATAAATCCCAAAACATTGCAAAATTCAACCTATTTAGTTACAACTTCCTAAAAGTGCAACATCTGACCAAGGAGTATAATATTCTAAACTCTGTTAAGCACTTTTTCATCTGGGAAAATTCTTTTTAGTGCACGGCGATTGGTTTACTACTGAAAGGGCAAAAAGATTGGGGAATGCGGAAAAGTTGGCGGCTTGCCAAGAATTTCTTTCACACTGGAAAGGATTTATCTCTGGTACAACTAGATTTTCGTTTCGGGCGCACTAGCATTTATAGTAAAAAGAAAAATATATAAATTCGCGTTTTCCCCACAATTAATTGTTCATTTCTCTTGTTCTTAGGAGGGAGGGGTGACATTAATTATTTCTACTAATTTTTAATAGTAAAGGTAAATAGCCTATGGGAAGCAGACTTTTAAATGTTTTTTTTTCATCGCCCCCCCCCCCCCCCCCACACACACACACACCACCTGACCCCAACCTATTGTATTTCAAAAATATGTTTTTTCATAATAAATAGATATCCCATGATTTTTTAAAATCCATTTTTCAATTACCAGATTCTCGTTGACTTCCTATACTGTTAAGATCTCTGTTTTATTAAGGACAAGTGATCGCATGGCCGCTTTCCCTTTATAAATTGCATAATGTTCAATAATTTATATTTTTTATACATTTCAGTGCGTTTGCATGTTTTACATCGCGTGCCGCATACAAGTGACTCCAACTTTTTTATGCATAACATTTATTTTTACCCCCTTTTTTAATCGGGATGCCTATATTATAAAGCAAAAACATCCCGCGTATAACTCTGACGTCATATTGACGGTGGCAAATCTTTATCAATAAATTTCGCTTTTACTGCGTTATTTTTATTTATTTATTTTACTTTTTTACTTAATTTCAATTTTTGCCTTGTCGAATAGGGGGAAAAATGTTCTTTCTAATGCAATTCGTTTGAAAACTGTATATCAGAATGATATCCGCGCTCCCGAAGTATCCGCTATTCAGAAATTTATATATTTTAAATGTCAATTTGAAAGAAAGGAAATTACTTACGGATATTCAAAATTAGAAATTAGGTCATAGCGTATGATTTTGGCTGCAACAATAATAAACAACTTCGTCTTTACGAACGTACGGCTTTTTTTTTTTTTTTTCCCAAGCTAAAGAAGCAACAAACATAATTCAGAAAATAATAACAGCCATTAAAATATGGGCCAAGGTCGAGTATCATGCTTTCCCCCTCGCAACAAATCGGAAAGTAACTTCGTTGTAAAAAAATATAACGGAGTGTATGTGGGGGAGAGGTAGAAGTGGAGAGGGATAGGAAGGTCATTTTTACGTTTTTACGCACACCACATAGGAAGTAGTCTCAAAAATCGGCATGATGGTGGGGAAAACGTAAATCCATACAAAGTAGGGTAAAATAATCTTTTTTTTTAACTGGGAAAAAAAAAAAAAAAAAAAAGATGGGGAGGGGGAAGACCTGTGATTTATATAAAAAAAAAACTGAAGATTGGAAAACGTAACGGTTTTCATGACATTGAATTTGCACAGCATTAGCCAAAAAACAAAATATTTCTGGGAGCGGGGCTCTACAAATATGAAAAAAGTCTAGTACCAACAAAAAATTCTACCCCCCCCCCCCCATTGCACGCACACATACACATTATTCCACCATGGAATTTAAAGAAAGCCCACCCCCCTTTTTTTTTTCTTTGCATGCTTTTAATTTGCTTAATTATTTATGTATGTAAAGATGGAATTGTAGTAATTCGTATTTTTCAACTACATTCAGATATGTTAGAATTATATTAAATTACGATTGCACATTATAAATTCTAAATAGATTGTTTAAGATGTTAGAATTATATTATTTAGATTACGATTACACATTATAAATTCTAAATAGATTGTAGTAGTATTTGAAAGTTTGAATTTTACTACTTTTGAAGTATTTTTTCTCTCTTTGCTCTCGAAATACACACCCGAGAAAAAAACTGCATAAACGCCTGACAATTTAAGTAATTGATATCGGTTACTTCTGGTCGCCTGTAATATGTACTGAAAAAAAAAAAAAAAAGGGAAGTATTGTCATTACGATTATTGCTTAAGAAGGATATTAATTGTGAATGTTTCATAAAAGATTTTGTAAAATTTTACGGAAAGCTTGCAACATAAAGAAAATAGCTTAAATGTTAGGGCCTTTGAACCAGAATCGAACCAGAAAATATTGTAATTTTTTTGGAACAAAAACTGAAAATTTTGTTATCTCGTATTTACCTATAACGACAAAGTAATAGATTGAAAAAATAATTAAAGTACAATTGTTTATATTACTATTTACTTCTATTTTATTATGTTATCTGTAATAGCTAGAAACCAAGAAGGACGGTTAAAAAAAAAAAGAGAGAGAGAGAGAGAGAATTCTTTATTTAAAGAAAGGAACTGAAACAAAACAATGGACAACTTTGGGTTACAGCGTGTTGGGAAAATAAAAAGGTCAGCTGTCTAGCAAAAATAATTAAAATGGCTTCACCTGAAAGTAGTATGATAAACTCGACGCGTATATATGTACAGTACATATATATTCATTTCATACTGATATAAGTAAGAAAAGAAAAGTTCGCAAAATTGCAGAGATCCACGAAATTGATAGCAATTTGTAGTAGTTCTTAAATAAATGTAAAATTGTCTCATATTAAAATCTGACCTTATTTATTTTTTTATTACTAGGGGGCTCGACCCCCTACGAGCTACGCTCGCCAACCCCCGTCAGACACCGCAGGCTCTAAATGCACGCTAATTTGATCGGCTTTAAAAATATTTCGAAAGATTGAATTATAATTTAAAAAACAGTGGCGTTCTCCCTATAAACGAATTTCTATTCATTTCTCTTTGATTGGGGAATTTTAACGCCAAATCCGCTGCGGTACTACTTGATTATCCCGTCGACCAATTTCGCTAAATTATATAAATCGCCAAACCACTCGCCAAATTATACAAATTGACATAATTTTTATTTTAAATAACGAAAGAACAAATAAATTCGTACAACATTAATAAAAATACAAATAAAACGTCGAAATAAAAATAACTTGATGACGTAGACACGTGTAACAACATTTCAAAATCAGCTAATATAAAAGGAATTAAGTAAACAGAGTTTTTGTCTCCTGGTATTTTTTAACAAAGCGAAAAGAAAGTTCTTTTAAATGAGACATTTTAAATTAATCGTTTTTAATCTGACGTAATTTGGACCAAACTATTCTTTCCCTTTTTAATATTCACGTGAAAATACTTCTGTTAGAAATTATGCGCTTTCCTAACAAAAATAGTTGAAAAGTATCCTCTTAAAATATCAAATAAATGTCTAGCGCAATTTCTAAATTTAAACCGTTTTGCAATATTATTTTCTGTTCATTTTATGTAATAACTGTAATGGACGTAAATATGACGTAATTTGTCCTATTTAAGACTTCTAACGCATGTTAATAAATTTATTGCTTTACAAAATCTGCCTGTAAGTAATCAGTTTAACTCGCCAAAAAGCATATTACTTAGCCTTTTTATATGAATGATAGAATATATATGAATGATAGAATATGAAGACATCGATAATTTAAAATTCACAAAATTATGACTAGAATTTTCACAAAAAAAAAAAAACCTCAATTTCACAAAAACAGGACCCGTGAGAAAAGTCTGGACAGACCCCTGATTTTTAAAAATAAAAAATAATTGTTGAAATGGTAAACTGACCCGTTAAGGGGGTTGGTTAGTCAGATTTCAAATTCACCACGCTAATGATAGACCTTTAGAGTGGATGCAGTCTTGTTTTAAAAATCTCTCCTAGGAAAATTAATATTTTTGACTTTTCTTAATTGTCAAAATATAAAATGCTTTATTTAATTTATGCAGGGTTCGATTATATATAATATATATATATATATATACGATATCAGGGCTTGAAATTCAATTTTTCATAGGAGGGGAGTCTCCCTACCAACATTTATAAATGGAGGGGGGTTGAGCTGTTTGGGAGGGAGAAAAAAAAATCGTTAAAACACACTGTTATTTTACGTGCTATTTAAAGAATTACATTAATACATACAAGCAAAAATACAATTTAAGATTTTAAATCAACAACTCAGAATAATTATGTAAAATGCTTTTTAATTTAAATAAGGAAGAAAGTCAAGCTTTTATACAGTTTATTTTTCAATTTTCAACCAAATATCAAGGGTTCTTCCTTAGACTAAACTCGCGTTTTTCCGCGATCCTGTGACGAAGATCGCGTTTTCCCCCCTATCTTTGGTGAAATTAGCTTTTTTTTTTTTTCGTGATCCTTTGACGGAAATCAAATTTTTTTGCGATCTTTTGATGAAATGCACGTTTTTCGTAGGCCCTTCTAATTTTGCATTTTTTCCGCGATCCTTTGACAAAATTCGTGTTTTTTCGCGATCTTTTGGTGAAATTTGCGTTTTATTCTCAATCCTTTGGGGAATTTGCCGTTTTATTCGCGATCCTTTGAAGAAATTCTCGATCTTTTGACGAAACTCGCGTTTTTTCGCGGTCCTTTTATGAAATTCGGGTTTTTTCCCACGATCCTTTGTTGAAACTCTCGTTTTTTCGCGATCATTTGATGAAATTCAGGTTTTTTTTTTCACGATCCTTCGACGAAACTTGCTTTTCTTCCCTCTATCCTTTAACTAAAGTTGCGTTTTCACGATCCTTTGACGAAATTTGAGTTTTTTCCGCGATCCTTTGACGAAATTTGCGTTTTGTTCGCGATCCTTTAATGAAATTTTGCATCTTATTCTCAAGCCTTTGACGAAATAAGTATTTTTTCCGCGATCCTTTGCGACCGAAACTGATTTTTCCGGCGACCATTTATCGAAATTCGCGATATTTTTCCCTTATATTTTTTAGTCCGAATTTTCAGACTGGTGGCCGATTTTTCATAATTTTCCGAACCGAATGCCGTAAGTTTTCGGAAAATTTGCAACCGAATCACCCCTGAATTTGCCAATCGGTCACAGAAAATAACGCGAAACTTGTCAATCGATCTCGGGGAAAAAAATCGTGAAATTTTTCTATCGGTCGCAGGAAAAAATCGCGAATTTCAACGATCGTTTGCAGTAAAAACATGCAAATTATGTCAATCGGTCGCGCGAAAATATCACGAAATCTGCAAGGCGTTCGCAGGAGTTGATCGTAGTTTCAAAATGAAAAATATTTTCAGAAAATGGTGAAATTTTTGGGGCGCGAATCCCGCCATCCCGCCCTGAAATTCAAGCCCTGGATATTTATTTTCAAAATATCATTGTTTATGATATTTTTGGTCAAAAAAAGTGTAAAGGGTTTTTCCAATTGTTTCCTTAAAAAAATCAGGCTATATGTTTGAGGCTGAATTTTTAACTGCAAAACCAATAATCGTGTGGTGCATTATTAACTTGGAATAAACAGCCATTGAAAGTGAAAATAAAAAGAGAGAAAAAGACATGTAAAATAGTGGGTTTTTTATGTTTTCTTCTTAGGTGCAATGTATTTTAGTTATAATCAGCATCAAGTTGACTAGTTTTAAAGTATCTGATATATCCAATTTGTTCGTATATTTGTGATTTCACATTTATTATATGTATATATACAGTATATAATATCGGAAATTTTTGGTATTTTCGAACCTTGATTTTATGTGTGTATTGGGTTTTAACACTCCAAATAAAATTAACCATGTATTTTAGAAATATTTTCACAAAAAAGAAAAAAAATAATAATAAGACATCCTGTAAGTAGAGTACACAGTGAAAAGAAGTTAGAAATATTAGTTTCCTGGTGATGAATTTAAAAAAGTTCATTCCATTCATTTAGGCTTAACCCTTCACTGCACGATTTTTTCTATTTTTATGGGAAAAAATATTTGAAATCTATATATCGGTCTAATAATGGGGAAAATCGTAAAAAAATTTAAATGTAAAATTTTCAGCTAAAATTTGATATTTTATGACGTGTATCTATGTACACAATTAGGGTTTTAAAATATTGTATTGCTATATTTTACAACTGAATAAGCTTAAATTAATTAATTTTATCTGCTTAACACTCTGCAACTTTTTTTATATTAATATTTTTAAGTATTCACTAAAAATAATGAAAGCAAACTTTACCTTAATAGCTTGATCGAAATTTTTTTTGTTTCCGAAGAACAAATTCTAATTTTTTGTTAAATGCATCCATCTGACATGGGCAAAATAAGTGTTATTCCATTCTTTGGACTGTTCTTGATCAGGGACAGAGATACTATTGGCCAAATTCATGGCACATAATAAGAATTACAGTACTTTTAGGTATGTGGCACGTCGTGCAGTGAATGGTTAACATTAGCGAGGAAGGGGAGGGGATTCTATATCTAGTTGATCAGAATTTCAGACAATTCAATTGTGAGGTAGATTTTCCTTGCCAGCAAACAAACAAACAGACATTTTTTCTATTATTAGTATAGATAATTAATATCTTTTTGAATTATTAAATATGTACGTATTAAAAATTATTTTCAAATCTATTGATAAATTCAGCTTCACATATTTGCTGTTGTCATTATTACTAAGTCAGATTTCTTCTTTATTTACCAAAGGTATCTTCTTCCTATTTTTTATTAACTTTTTTAAAGATTAGACGAAAATCTTTTCAAGTAAAAGAAACTTGTCACATACACAACCCGCTTGCGCACACAGTGTGTTATCCATCTGGTTGAGTCGAGCCATTTGTAAATGAAGTTATCAGACTCTCATTTATACGATAAAAAAAGTAACAT
Organism: Maratus speciosus; assembly: GCA_963932465.1. NCBI lineage: Eukaryota > Metazoa > Arthropoda > Arachnida > Araneae > Salticidae > Maratus > Maratus speciosus. The sequence goes on from OZ010798.1 coordinate 469,260,755, forward strand.
GTTATACACTCTTTACACTTCCAACATTAAAAGAAATGTTGTTACAAAATCTTTCGACTCAATTCGACTGTTGGATCCTGCTTTCAAATAAATACCTTCGAAAATATTCTACAGTCACTACGCACCTTAAGTTATTAAACATTATTCCACCCCTCCCTCCCCTAAAAAAATCTTTATTAAATTTTGCATCGAAAAATATCGTGTGTTGTGTTAATCATAATTTTGCAGTCAAAATACAATTTTTTATATTTTACACAATAAAACTTGTATTAACTTTGTATTTATAGATGTCTTAAGTGAGCTTTCTTTTTTATTAAAAAATCATTATGATTTTTAACCCCCGTTGCGTTCAAAGGAACTTACCGATATTTTCTACCCATTTTTCTTGAAGCTATTCAAAAAAAAGAAATGTTTGCATTCCTGTCAATGTAATATTAAACGAAAGACGTATTTTGTTATTTATATATTTACGTGATAGCACTAGTTAATTTAACAGGCAGAAATAAATTCATGTGCTGGAAATAAAACGTCAAACAGGAAATAGTTAGATCAGGCCGAATATTTCAAATTAGTCATTTTATTTTAATTACGATTATGACACCCAAGTGACACCGATTGCAGTGACACTCGAAAATTATCATTGTAAAGATGATATAGCAATAAACTTACGATACAAAATTCAGTAGACAATCAAGTAGCAAAAATTGCGATTTTGATAAATTCCTTTCTCTCTCTCCCCCCCCCCCCCCCCCCCCCCCACCCTATTCGATAATCTAGTTAACCACGGAGGTGGCGAATGTCGTTGGAATGCGCTGTTAAAAAATGCTGAGTAAGGTGAAGACTATTTATTCAAACTCCCGCAAAAATAAGCCATATCAAAGAGTAGTGACTGGTTTTTCACAGAAACACATTATATAACTAATAGGGATGCACGATGCACCGAATAATGATTTCGGCCGAATACCGAATATTCGGCTTGTCGAATACTTTTATATTTCAAAGTTTAAAGGCATTAAAATGTTAGTAGGAGTTGATATTAGAAGTTGTATAAGGTTTTTAAAAATGTTCAGTTCGCCCGAATACTTCGATATTCGATCAAACCGAATTTTCGGCATACCGAATAATTTGATATTCGGCCAAACCGAATATTCGATAACATGGCCGAATACCGATTATTTGGTGCATCCCCTAATACCTAATCTTATCTCTAATATCTTGTTTACGTCATGATAGAAAAGCCGCTTAATTTGAATTTTTTTGCAGTGCACGACTCTGAATCAAAAAAGTTTTCTTGACCAAGTTTTTAAACGTTCTTAACTTTGAGACGTTTTTTACTGTATGATCTTCTGAACAATCTTTCAATATATTTGAAATGAGTCTTGAATTTAGAGTTGATCTACGTGTAATTAGTCAGCTTTTTCGATTGATCATTTCAATCGTTTATTTATTTACCACTCTCCAAAGACTGAAAACAATAATAAACTATGTATAGTCAGAAGTTGTAGTTTTCGAATTTAATAACTTATGCGCACGCCGACCTAGGCGTGTCTCCTAAAATGTTTGATAATGGGAACTTTTCCGGATCAAAATTGCTAAGCCAAATCAAATATTTTATGACTAGCCGCCCTTGGCGACCAGTTTGGTCTCCTTTAAGTCTATGCTAAGCAGACTTGTATAAAACGAAAAACTTTCTGCGCACGCAAATATTGGGTCAAAAACTTTCTGCAAATTAATTTAATGTTTAATAAAAAAAATGTGTTATATTATTTTGACGATGTTAATTAAAGAATAATTATTTTAGTTAAAAAAAAATAAATAAATAAAGCTAAAAATCCATGATAAGAAAAGGTGAATTCTTATCAATTATTTTGTCAATGCATTTAGAAGCAGCCCAATCCTTAATATTGTAAACTCTTCGCACAAAATGCCAGTCACTCTGTTCACAGAAATAACACGGCATTGCTTCTGAAACAACTGAATCACATTTTATAGGGATAGGTCTATTCATAGGTATCATTAAAGAGACTGATGCAGGGATGCAGTGCACTAAAGCCATTTTGAAACAGCAAAAATCTGATTTTGGAGCAGTAAAATCCATTTTTGTAGCAATAAAATTAAAATGATTGCTATCTTGAAAATATTTTCACGTTTAAAAGAATAATAATTACTCAGATAAAATTTCTCCACACATTTTGCTAACTCTGAGCATTCTAAACAACAATTGGGTACAGATTGCAGTAATGAAAAATTAGCATCAGGAAGGAAAAAAAAAAAGAAAAGTTTATTTGGCTTTAAAAAAATATTATTTTAGAGCAGTAATTTTAACAAATCAAAGAAAAACCTATGAATACAACATACAGGACTCCCACAACTTTTGTAGTAAAAAAGGGTAAAGGGGACCTTTTTTTTTTCCCAAAAAAGACCATATATTTCGCATAAAAAGGAACCTTTAGGGAACTAAATTTAGCAAATCCCAAAATAAAATAAACAAAATCTCTTGGACCATTTCTCCAAATTAGCGTGTTTTTCGCGATCCGTTGACAAAATTCACGTGATTTCACGATCTCTTATCAAAATTTGACTCTTTTTTGCGATCTTTTACGGAAATTCAAGTGCCTTTCGCAATCTTTTGAAGAAATTTGCTTATTTTTCGCGATCTTTTGTCTAAGTTTACCTATTTTTCGCAATCTCTTGACGAAATTCGCGTATTTTTGCGATCTTTTGACGAAATTCGTGTATTTTTGCGATCTTTTGACGAAATTCGTGTATTTTTTGCGATCGTTTGACAAAATTTGCGTGTTTTTCGGTATCTTTTGACTAAATTCGCATATTTTTCTGAATCTTTTCGCGAAATTCGCGTGTTTTTCGCGTTTTTAATATCTCGGTATTAAAAAAAAAAAGACATTACTTTTTTTTTTTTTTTTTTTTTTTTAAACAAAATAATTTTCCGCAAAGTTCCGAATTTTGCGGAAAATTTTCCGCGCACGGCGTGCACGTGTGCGTCTATGTTATACAACTCTAATGCTAAGCACTGTATCATTGTATCATGTTACTTTTATTCATAATTTGATTTACTTCCTCAATCCTTCGCCAAATCAGAAGATTCTAATACAGAAATCATGAACTCGGCATTTTTATGTTAGCCGAGTACAGGTGATAAATTGTCAAGCATTGTACCCGTCGTATTTTTTTTCTTATTTCATTAATTTCATTTAAAATATAATACGTTGACTCATTTTATTTAAAATACATAACTTTAATTTAAAACTGAAATACTTAATTTATGACTCTCAATTTTCTCTTATTTCTTTTTTTTTTTTTTTTTTTTTTTTAAGAAAAGAATGAAAAGAAAAAAAAAAGTAATAAATAGTACTATAAACTATGACATTTAATTTCAACATCAAAGCTTTGTTTCAATTTACCTCGCGAAAAATTGTTTACGACAGTCGCATGAGATGGGCTATTATAATACTGATGATATGATGGCGATGGAACAATATTTGGCGATTTATCACCTGGGCCCGGCTAACATTAAATTTCCAAATTGGCTGTTTGGCATATAAAAAGTGAAGCGGTCAACCCGTAACTGTTGATGACAGTCACATGGCTTGGGCTATTATTATAGATTCATTCTTATTAAAATTCAGTTAATTTATGTGGGGTTTTTTATATACAAAATTTCGTGTGTGATCATTAATTTTGTTGATTATATTCCTACTATGCTTAATGAAAGTGGGGAAAAAAGAGGAATAGCATTATAAAATTAAAAAAAAAAAAATATTTTTCACAATGTAATTCAAAAATTTAAAAATTTTCGTTTATTTGATCAAGTATAGGAACAAAAAGTAAAAGTAAAAAAGTAAATAAAATCTATATATATATATATAGCTCACTAACAGGTCTGTCATGAGTGTGTCTCTCTTGCTACACAAACAGTTTCATAAGTGTAGTTAAACGGAAAATCTTTTTATTACGCTATATGTCCATTCGTGACCACAGAAGAAGGGTAGAAGGTGAGGAGGTAAAATTACCCAAACCTCATCATACATCTTCATTCTTTAGGGTTTTAAGCTTTTATGCACATTTTTATTCTTGCATGCAGAACTAAGAGCTGCAATTTCATTTTATAGCAAAATCCTGCAAATTTTCTTTTGCCTCTCCTGTGAAATTTACTTTTGTCGAGATGTCACTTTTCTTGCGGGTGAACGATATATAGTTTCATTAGTAGATTATGTCCTATCAATGAAGAGGGAATTATGTATTATTTGATGATGGATTTTGTTTGAAAATTCCCCGTATGACAACGTAGGATTTCACGATCTGTGAGCAAGCATTATTTGCGTGTTCCCCTTAACAGCGGCTGTGGATCATTTTAGAAAATCCCAAATGATGACCACAACCTTTTTTTTTTTTTTTTTTTTTTTTTTTGCTAACCTGTTACTTAATTTGATGTCTTCATCTGAATACATTTATATTTATTTTTAACCACTTTTTGGGAAGATAAAATTGTCTTGTTGAGGAATGTTTATTTGGTTCTTGGTAATGGTTTGATTGTAATTTTTAGGTTCACCTAAAGTTACATCCTTAAAATAATTTTTAATAAACTCATGTAATAATTATAAAAATGGTCTAATAATGTTTTTCGAAACCAGTTTGGAAAGTAAAGGTATCCTTAAAAAAAAAATTATAAACAAAATCGAAAAAGCAAAAAACAGACTTTGTAGGGGTTGACCTCAGCAATCCAAAGAAAAAAAAAAAAAAAAAATTATGGAAATGCAAACGAGTTATTTAAAAAAGATTTCCCCACAAGATTAACATTAGCGAACCGGTGTTTTCGTGTGAGTGAAGGTAGCCTCTTAAGCAGGGGTCGATCCAGACAAAATTTGGAAAACAAAATTTACAAAAATGCATTTAATAAAATACGCCCTTTCACAAAAAATAAATTTAATAAAATGTGTAATTTTTAAAATAAAACCAGGTCACGAAAAACGAAAACTGTAGCAAGGGGATTTAAAGAATGTTTTTGTTCATAAAATCTTGGTTCGAATTTGAGTAACTGCATTTCAACTTTCGTTTCAAAATGCTATTTTTCACAAAAATATAATAAAATTCACAAAAAGAACTACTTTTCGCAAAATGGGCCCCAAGAATAAGAACCTGCATCGACCCCTGCCTTAAGGGAAGACCCAACGGAAAATATGCCAGCTTTAAGACCCGTTTCCTCGAAAGCTACCCGACCGATTTTGGTGACATTTGAAATCCATATTCACTGGATTATGCTCAAGATTTATGGCAGAGTTTTTTTCTGCGACTAAAAGTTTTTATTTTTAGAGCAATGTCAATTTTTCAGATCTGAAACTAATTGAAGTTTTTTAAAACTGTCTGCCATGTATGATCTTATTTATGCTCTACCACACACACACACACACAAAAAAAAGCTCGAGTACTTTATGATGAGATAATGTGATTTTTACCTAAAGTACGATTTTTCTGGAGAGACAAAAAACTTCTAACTTGTGTGAAATTCTTGCACAATTTTATCAAACACATGAATTAAAGTATATATAAACACTTGGAAAAAATTTAGTTTCATATAATAAATGAGGTAATATTTTAACCCTTATCGGCTCTATGTCACTTCCCACGTGACTTCCGGACCAACATCTCTTACCCGAATTTCATTCGATTAGCACCACTTTTTTTTTTTTTTTTTTTAAGAAACTTGTACTTTGGACAACGTGTGCATACTACAAAATTTTATTTTTAAAATAGAGTGGCGCGAATAGAATTTAAAAATAGAAATAAGCATAAAATTTTAGCGTAAAATTAATGTGAATGGGCGTGGCATCCGTGTCTGTGTATTCCCTTGAATTTTTTACGATTATTTCTAACGGTCAGAAAAAAGGGCATACTAGTGGATTCAGGAAGGTTCAAAGAACTTTTTAAACAGGCATAAAAGAATTCTTTGGGCATTCTCTGGATTGATGCTAAGAAAATATTAGAAGCGTATGGGGGGGGGTGGGGGGGGTGATGCCTAGAAAACTTGATGATGAGACATATTGTCTACTCAAATCCTTGAAGTTAGTTTCTGAATTGCTTTACTATCAAATCAAAGGCGAGCTTTTATTATAAGCATCTGAAAGTCATGTAAATTAAATTCTTTAACTAGGGAAAGGAAGTTTCCATAAAGTTTTTTTTTTTTTTTTTTAGAATGTTTTATTTCTATTTATAAAGCAGTTCTGGGTGATTTCAGTGATGCATTTTTGGAAATGTATTTCTAGAGTAAGGATCAATTTGGCATGCATATATTTAGCGTAGAGTTTTTAAGCAAAGGCTTAAACAGTCAAATCATTCAAAATAATATACATTTATTTTGAATAATCTCTGTACTTATCATAAGTTCATCAAATACATTTGGATGGATTTATACTTTAAGCATACTGTTTCCAATTTTCTTTTTAATGAATTTATACATTTTTTTTTTTTTTTAATACTTCCTAAATTACAAAAAGAAAATAACAATCATATGACAGTTATAATTCATTTTATTGTATGAATAACTGTTAAAATGTGTCTAAATTATACGAGTTTGGCCTTATTGTATAGATGGAAAAAATTTCCCATTTCCATGCCTGTTTAAACCAATAAAACAAAAATCTTTAAAAAAATTCACTCATGTGCCCCCTTAAACTGTGTATTTTCTTTTCAGTATTCTAGAAGTGTTCGAAAGTTGTTTCATAATGTGTTTGGTGCATTTTTTCTTGTTTTCATTTATATTTAGTTATCTTTCATAATTTCATTCGTAATTCCTTTTTTTTTTTTATTTTTTTTTTTTATCTTTAATTAAGTTCATGGAAATTATTACGATAATTTTGTATCCCATGCGGCTTTTCCTCTGAACTTTCATGCTTGCCTCTTAAAGTAACACTTGATATTAGTAAAGAAAATTTTCGATACCGATTTAACTAACAGAGTGTCGAATTAATGAAATGCGTCATTAGATAGTCTGACTGGTTAAGAGCGTTAAGCATTTTTACCTGCCGTTACTTGGAGAACTACGTTCTTGGCGTCCAGAAATAAACCGCAGCGAAGGCTCCCCCCTTCACCCCTTGAGTTGAAATCGAAGTTTAAAATAGATGGCGGCAGGCACTGAGAAAACTGGAAAAAACAACCCTGGGACATGTATAAATATTCGAGAGGTTTTCTTGCATGCATTTACTCCTGAAATAGTTATCCTAACGAAACGATTGTGCATAATCCTCTGCATCATTTGGAATTGCGCATCCACGAAAATTCTTCCTGCTTGAGCAATGTATTAAAAAGTTCTCATTGTTTTAATCTAAGGGGAGGTTCTTCCCTTATAGCTATGGTTTTTTATTTTTATTATAATACACATACAATTGAATTGTATTTTCGCCTAAATTTGTGAATATTTTCATATAAAACGTTGATATTTTAATCAAGCTAAACTCCTCTAAACAGGGTTCGTGATTTATTTATTTATTTTTTTTTTTTTTATTTAATCAAATTAATCTGATTTTTTATTTTTAAAAATCCTCACACAATATTATTATTTTATGACTTTAAAATTATACACACACACACATGTATGCTATATAAGTATTACCAATATATATTAATATTATTACACAATTTACATAAATGATTAAAATGGTAAACATTTTAGGCTATCATTCATTATATTATACAAAATGCATGACAAACTACAAATCAGATGTCCAAAATAAATTCCACCTTACATATTTTAATTATAATAACACGAGCCCATAATAATTTAAATAATTTTGAAAGAGCAAGTTAAGATGTTAACCCATTGTTAAAGTGCTGATACAGCAAAACGAGTTTATCAGCTACTCGAATGTACCAAACAGAAAGCGGAAAACAATCGTTTTGCTGAAACAGGAGAAAGTATTTCAGTAAAAAGCTGGTTGATTATGAATTCTTTAAATTTTTTATCCTTTTCGATAACTGTAATATGTGTCAATATGTGACAATATTTACTTAGAACAGCTATTGAATGATAAACTGTCTAATTTAGATATGTTATTTACAGTTTCATTAAAATGAGTCTTTTTTGGTTTTGTTTTAGTCCAGTTCAAACTGCACAACAGGTTATGGAATGAAAAAGCAGACAATCTTACATTTATTTCTGTTCAGATTTTTCGGCAAAAACAAATTTTGTATTTAAAATTATTTTGTATAAAACATAAAATTTAATTTCTCATTATTTCATACTAAATCCTATAGTTTACTTTCATGCTAAGTGCAGTATGTTTCACATTTCAATTTACATTAGTCTGCAATTATTTATAGTCCTCAATGAGTTGACTATTTTGAAAATATCGTTTATTTTGGATATTTAAAATTAATTAATCGAAAATATGATATCTACGAACCCTGCAATTTCCTCTTTTCTGTACAATGAACTAAATTGTAATATTCTGTTTTTGACTGAAGTCTAAAAAACTCTTTTTACAAGTAATACAAACAAGACTTGCTACTCAAAAAGTTAGGTTTCTTTTCTTTCCTCAGCTCTAGCTTAAAAATCTTAATCGGGTATTTTTAACTTCCAACTAAAATTTTTGATTTTTTCCTCTTTTTCTTTTTTGAAGAGAAAGAAATCTGGTTTCCAGCTCGACTTTTGTACCGTCTCAAGCTTTTTATTCCTTAAATAGAAAGTTATGAGAAAGGGGGACATGGACCCCCCTCTTTCAAGCAGATGTTTATGCACGCGTTTTGCGTCGGCACGTGCCGCTCCCCCCTCTCTTCCCCCCCCCTTTTTTTCTTTTAAGATCTTCCCAATTCATGGCTTTGGAAGAAAGACTATCATGTTGTGCATTAGTTTAGATCATTTCTGACCTCTTTTTCCCTCCGGATATCCGATTGTCTTTTCATCACTTTTTTTGAAAGGAAGAGGGAGAGAGAGAGATGATCTTTGCTTCTGGGTTCATAGTAACATCTGCTGCTTTTCAGACTTTCAATGTTTATGCCTGTTATCCACATTAATTGGAAAATGCACCACGAATGAAACTGCGTCAACTAGTAAATAATTTATAAAGATGGCCGTATCATGTACTAAATAACAGCATGTGTTTCAAATTGAGAATCAGTGGCGTACTAATTAAATTATATATATATATATATGGCAAGGTCTTAAGTAATAATTTTATTTATTGATATTTTGAACAGTTTGGATTATCAATAATAAAATATTTGTGATAATATTTTAAACGTATAAATTACTTACACTTTACTTTACGTACACTTAACGTACACTTTACTTTAGAAGATTTCAGATACTGAATTCTAAAGAGTTAATAATTTTAGATAATGAGACAACGGGACGTTAAGGGAGGCAAATACTCCCTCTACCCCTCATATAATAAACGATTTTCTTATGGAAAAATACTTTGTAACAGGAACAAAAAAAAAAAAAAAAAAAAAAAAAAAAAGAAAAGAAAAAAAAGAAAGAAAGAAAATCGAAACTACTTGTAATCTTACCTGCAGTAATACTGATGAGCAAGTATCAATATGAAATAAAAGAAACTGCGAGTTGAAAGTTTCAAAATATTAGAACAGTTTAAAATAGACAATGAATTTTTTTTTTTTTTTTTTTTTTTTTTTTTTTAATCTTGCAGAATCCCTTATTTGTAGATTTACTATAATATTTTGCTGCTTTAGAAATGTTTTTCAAGCATGAATTGCTTTTAAATATATATTGCGTGCAGCTCTATTATAGAACACGAACCCTTTTGCTCTTAGAACAATATAAATTCAGCTCCCCCCCCCCCCCCCCCCCCCCGTCAAATATTCCATAACGAAATTAAAACTTCACAAATAAATAAATAAAATACTATAAATTTTAAGTCATTTACCAGATACGTAATCCAACTACATGCTTAGAACCGAAATAATCTGAATCAAAAAGGCCGCTGTAAGACGCAAAATCTTTCTTCTTTATTGCCCCACCAGTGGCTGAGAGGTTCTGCTCTCGAAGCTGGTAGACGGGAGGTGCTGGGTTTGTTCCCAATCGCGCCCGTCAGCCTAATCGTTCGGAGTTTTCGTGGTTTTCTTCGAACCTTGGATTTCCAAGCGTTAATACGGGTTAGGTTCCCTTAGAAAGACCCCCACGAAGGACATTCCCCCCTGGGCCTATATCCCTCGTGCAGATAATTGGCCGTCATAAATACAACCAACCTTTCTTCTTTATTTCTTCAGCTATAGCTTGGCATGCGGCTAAAGGTATCGCTTTTAATAAATTTCAAAACGCTTTTTGAAGACAATTGAAAATTTCCCTCTGTTTTAATTTTAAATAAAAAAAATCACATGATAGATACAGACATGTCAGAGTTCCTCCTAAAGAAGGAATTCCACCTTTTTAAAGCTATTTTGGACTATTGGTGCAAAAATGAAGAGAAAATATTGGAAGTATATAAAGTAATCAGGCGTTTCGTCTACTCAAATCCTTGGAGTTTATTTCTAAATTGCTGTGCAAAAGGGCCATAAGCATCTGAAAGTCATGAATGAGTTGTTTAACCCTGTCAGTGACAAATAATAGTGTTTCTGTGATGTTGAATTCACAACGGAAATTTCAAAACATTTTATTGCAAAATAAGAAAAAGGAAATTCTTAATTAAAATTATGCACACATATATATATATATATATATATATATATATATATATATATATATATATATATATATATATATATATATATATGAAAGAAGGGGGAAAGAATCTTAAATTGCAAAACCATCCAGAATATTTGTTTTGAAAAGCAAATCACTGTACTTCACATAAGTTCATCACATATATTTGGATTTGCACCTTTGATAAACTGTCTTCCCCTTATTTTTTTATTCAATGAACCTATGCATTTATTGTTAGTTTAAATCTAATAAAAATAACCATCATAAGTATGTTTCATTTTATTGTATAAATAACTGCCGAAATTAAAAATTTGGTGTCATGGTCTTTGGTGTAGAGAGAGAGAGGGGAAAAAAAAATCCACCTTTTTTTCGTATTTCCCACTTTTATGCCGGGATGATCTTTGCTTCTGGGTTTATATAGTAATATATCTGTTTCTTTTTAGGCTCTCATAGTTTATGCCTGTTGCTTTTATTTATCCACATTAAGTCGGAAATCCTTCACGAGCAAACTGCCTCAGTAAATAGTGATTGATAAGAAGTCAGATACTGAACAAAATAAATAATCACGCTTTGCGTTTCTCGAGTCAGCTGAGCAATAAAGTGAAAAGAGAAAATGTTAATCTACTGGGAAAAATCATGAGTCAGTTTTTAACAAACAAAATAATCTGGTGTTGACTACTCGCGAACTTGCTGACGCAAAGTACTTTGCATTCAAGTAAATAGTAATATAAATAAATAATAATGTAGATCCTAATTTAACAAAGGTCAAATGTTTCCGCTTCTGAAAATGACCCGATGTGCTTCTTGGGCTGTTTTCTCAAAACCAAAGGAGCTACTTCCTAACACATTTCTGAATTCATTTTTGTCCGGAGACGCATGAAATTGGCAGGTGTTCTTAATTAAAAACCATGTGATCCAATGTTTTTTTTTTTTTTTTTTTTTTTTTTAAAATATAAAGGGCTAAAGATCTTTTGAAGAACGGGGGGGGGGGGGGGGGGAATGAAGAGCTATCGCAGAAAAAAGTCGCTAATTTTGCCAAAGGATTGCGGAAATAAATAGTGAATTTCATTGTTTGTCCGTTTAGTCCGGGAAAGTGATAAAAATTACCAGAACTGGAAAAAACCATTCCATTCTAATTTACTGTAATTTTAATTGCTAAAAAACCATAGGATAGTGAAAGCATTGCCAGAGTTCGCCTATTATGGAAAATTTGAATTTCCAAAAAATAAAAGAGCCAACATTCTTTATTTGGAAGAAATCCCAGTAATTGACTATAAAATTGTGATTGGGTGCGGGGGGGGGGGGGGGGGGGAGGTTAGTGCTTGTGAATATATAATTGAAATATACTGCACTTTAAAATTTTCTGCATAAATATATATGGAATATTCTTTTACAAAAAAAAAAAAAGTTGTAGGATAATGTAGGTTATGAAATGTGTCCATTTTTGGGAAGAAGGAAGGACAAAAATTGTGAATGCTTGGGTCGTTTTTTATCCACCTACATCGAAGTTATGATACTTGAAATAATACAGGTTCCCAGCATCAGGGGAAATTTCAAAATATAAAGGAAAAGTCTGGGGATTTACAAACATTTTCTAAAAAGTCTTGGAGAAAAAATAACCGCAAAAGAAATGAAAAATGACGCGAAATTCATCAAAAAAAAATGAAAAATGATGCTTCATCAAATAGTCTTGGGGAAAAAATCACTAATTTTGACAAAGAATTGCAAAATTAAGTGGCAAATTTCGTTATATGCCTGTTTGATCAGGGAAAGTCAGGGAATTTTTTTAGATTTGGTCATGGAAAATCAGGAAACTTGCCAGTCATGTTTTGCTGGGAACCCTGTAATAGGCATCATAAGGTTGAATTAATATGCGTCGTTCTTGGTTATTTTTTATTTACTAATAATGAAAGTTCATTACTATCCCCGAAATTCCAAAAATAAGATTTTAAATGAAAATGTAAGGTAATTTAGAGTATCCCGGGACTGAATTGAGTCCCGCTGTTGCAGTCGTTCAAGAAGATATGCACTTTCGATAGCCAGACATGAGACAGTATGCATAATATTTTGATGGCATTGTACTTTTATTTTGCCCAGACGAAACCAAGTCCTATTTTTGGTGCTTGCTGACTAAGTTCAAGTCGCTGTTTTAATGAAGTTCTTTGACTGCTGCTTGTCTTATGCCAAGGGAGGAGTTTTCTGCTTTCCTTCGCAATTGGTCCCCTGTAATCTGAAGCAAAACAAGTGAGTTTGCCAGAAAATCTAGCCGCTTATAGCATGTGACTCAGACAAGGCCCAATGAAACCTGCCGATGTTTGTTTTAATTTTAAACACTCCAAAGTTGTGGGGGAAGGGTCTTCTGGAGTGCCCATTGGCTAATTGCATCTATCCCCTTAGACGTTTGAATTTTTATTCCGTTTGTTGTGCTACCAAAGAACATGCTAATTTCTGTGGTGCGTTTTTATGAAGTCTTGGTTGTGGTAAGTTACTTTCATCAAGTATATGCAAGTTTTCCGTGCGTGGGGATGTTCAGCAATTTTTAGCTTTCCCCTCCTTCTTTCTGATTTTTTTTATTTCCCCGTTTTTTTTTTTTTTCGGAAATTTTCTGGATTTACACAATGTTTCACTAAATATATTTCTAGATTTATGCAAAATTTTAAGATTTTAAAATTACTGTTGATTAGGCGTGTTTTTAATAATTTTAATGCATGAATTTTTATTGTGTTTACGGGGAGGTGGTTCTTTTGCGGATTTTAATTTAAGAAATCCCCCCTCCCCCCCCCCCCAAAAAAAAAAACCTTCAAGATAAAGTAAGGTCACAAAAAAACATTTGAAAGTAAAAAATTTTTGCGGTTCTGCGATTTCTCTCTTTGTGGTTTTTCAAATGTTTGTAACCGTTTATACATCAATCCAATAACATCAGTTGATAACGATGTTATTATGTTGGTATTTCTTCAAGAGTTTTTCTAAATTGAAAGCTGGCATTTAAAAGGGATTTCTTTGTTGACTATTAAATCTTTATTACTAGGGTACAGGGACAACTTTCAAAAAATCAATTTTTGGTTTTTAATTTATTCTGGATCTTTAAACGTTTCTGAATTATGTGGGGGAGAAAGCAATATGGGGAAAAAAAACTCAATTCAAAAATTTGTATTATTTCTTGAGTCATAATTATTTTTGGACAGCTAATACAATGAAAGATATTTGGATATTGAAACTGTAATATGCGTTTTCTCAGATTACTAAATTTCAGTTTGCGTGCACTGTTATTTTCACGCTATGTAAGGTACAGTTTTAAAAATTTAACCACATATGCGTTTCTTCATTGTTGATATATGCTAAATACAAAATAATTGACATACTTTTCTTTTATTATTTATTTATTGTTTTTTGCGCTTGAAAAATAAGATTTTTTTTTCGAAATATTAAATAAGTGTGTTATGATTCTATTTTGGACAAAAATAGTTTTCTATATGCATAATTTTTTTAGTTTTATTATGCACGCAGCACTTAGTGATTTTCATTCGCGTAATAGTGATATGATTAAAAATTATAGATAATAAATTATAAAAATAAAAGATAAAATTATATAGATAATAAAATTATAGATAAAAATTATAGAATTTTAAATTATAGTACTTTTGTGTGTACAGCATTTTTCTCTTCTGTGTAATATACCAGACCTGCCAACTGCTACGATTTGGACCTATAAACTACGATGCAAGGTTTGAAATAGTGTGCAAAATCGCACGATTTGCGATAAACTACCGCGAATTTCGACAAATGAAACGTATAAAAAAATCAATTTCGCCAATTGGTCGCAGAAGAAAATAAATTTCGTCAAAGGATCGTGGTAAGAACACTGTTGATTTTAGGGGGCGGCTCGGGGGGGATGTGTCTTCCCCCCCCCCCAACCGGAAAATTTGAGATTTTGTGTTTTCAATGGTGTGAATTTTGTCAAAATATCGCAGAAAGAAAACGCGAATTTCGTCAAAAGATCAGTAAGAAAATGCGAATTTCGTCAAAAGATTAGTAAAAAAAAAACAAACACAGATTTTCACCGAAAGATCGCAGAAAGAAAACACTAATTTCGTCAAAAGGATCGCGGAAAAAACCGCAAAATTCGGCAAAGGATCGTGGTAAAAAAATGTGAATTTTGTCAAAAGGTCATGGTAAAAATTGCGGATTTCAACAAAAAATCCGTGTTAGAAAAATGTGAATTACGATTGCGGAAAAATTGTGAATATCCTGAAATGATCGCATGAAAAAAATCCCGAATTTCGTCAAAATTTACTGCACTGGGCTAAAAAAATTGGAACCTGGCTTCTTTTACAAATGTTTTAAAAAAAATGCTGCGAAACGAAAAGAAACTCTAAAAATCGTATAAAAATTTTCAAAGGAAAAAAATTTACTATATTGAATTGAAAGACTGAAACCTTATTCCTTTTACGAATGTCAAAAGATGACTGTATAACACGAAAAACCAACCAACCAACCTCCAGATTAATTTAAATTTTGTGTGCTACGATTTCTCATTTTCAAAGGTTGGCAGGTCTGAATATACTTAAGAATATATGCTTTAGGCAGAAAATCAAAAGAAAAAAATTAATTGCATATTATCTGAGGTTTCGTACTTTGAAAATAAGGATTTTTTTATGGTTTCCGATAATCTCAAAGGTCCTGTGCCCCTTCAAAATGAGAAAAAAAACATGCTCGTTGTTCTTTTTGAGAAAGAGTTGGACACACTTAATAATTTTGAGGTACATTCTTTCCTAAGCACATTTAGAAGGAGGTCTGGTTGTATTTTCCTGATTTTCAAGCACTGTACTTCAAACAAACTTTTGATAGTATTTAAATGTATAAAAATTAAGATCTTATGTAAATTAAATTTCATGTTGGAAGTATGAATCAAGTACTTCCTACGTAAAATTTAGTTATCTAAAATTCAGTTAATCAAATAGTCAATCTTATCTCCATTGTGTGCACGTATTGTCGTAACCAGGGCTCGAAATGTAAAAATCCACAAACCTGAACGCTATTTCAAAATTATTGTCGACTAATTTATTTTTATTTTATTTTTTTTTATTATTATTATTTTTTTAATTTTTTTTTTAATTTTTTTTTTTTTTTTTTTTTGAAAGTACAGTAAAGTCCCGCTTAACCGAGTTATTTTCTTCTGATGGACTGATAGCTTCCATTATAAATGAAGTGTTGGGTGAAGATGAAAGAGCAGTCGTAAAAAGCTAGAACTCTGATTTTCTGGTCAGAATGGGAAAAAAATAGCCATAATTTTAAAAAAAGAAGAAAAGGAGGGAGGTGGGGTCTTTTTGTGGTGAAATTTAAAGTGGAACAAACTGTTCGATTACGAAGTTTCTGAATAAGACCATCTGGCAATTTCAAGCTTTTGCTAACAAGAATGAATTAAAAAATATGTCGGAATGTAGCTAATGTGGATTTGAGAACAGCCATAAAGGATATAAGCAAGCAATATATATATAAGTTAATACATTTACAAATTTTAAATCATGTCTACATCATTCTGTATTTCGGAATATAATACTTAATCATTTATATAGAATAAAATGTTTATGTTCTTCTCCTCTAATTAACAATAATATTAAAAAACTAATTTATGATGCATTAAATCATGGTTTTCCAAAAAAATTCATATATTCATTAATATACAATTAGTACTTTTCTTACATGATCTATTAAAACAAATTAACACATGCGTAAACAAAATTACAAAAAAATTATAAAATAAAAAAATATCTATAAAAAATTAAAAATTGTAAAATAATATAAAAAAAATATTATAGGTTGGTTGGGTGGGTAGATGTTAGAGTACGGAGGAGGGTGGTGTTGTCTGGATAATACGCAATGGTTAATTATATATATAAAAAAAAATGGGGGCTCTTGTATTATTACTATATTTTTGTTACGTATTTTATATGGATGTTGATTTGATATTTTATATGTAATTGGAGAATTTCATTAATATTATAATTAGCCTAATTATTGGTTAATCTAATTTACAATTATTTGTTTTTAAATTTACTAAGGACAATATCATATTAATTACTAATAGTATGCCATTCTTATAGTGAATAATATACATATAAGTATGTATAATATAAATATAGTTATACTGTATGCATTAAAATTGGGTAATTATTTTTATTATTATTACTCTATTCTTTTTAATATTTATTATCGGTTTAATGTTTTTGAATGTCCCACATTCATACTTTATGGTTTTTTATGGATGTCTGAAGATAATCCACACTCTATATTTGTGCTTTTTAAGTAATGGGTATTTAAGTATCATTCACCTTCTATTTTCTTCCTCATGTTTTTTATTTCCTGTTCATTTCATAAATATCTGATATATATAATTCATAAAAAATAATTTTTATATTTAATAATTATTTATATTAATTATTACTTAATTTTATTTTGTTTTATAGCATATAGCTATATGCTATATATTATCTATGTTCTAGAATTATTTATTTCTTAGTTTAGTTTAAATAAGTTAGCTAATAGAATATATTGTATGCTTTTAAATTTTATTTACAATAGTTTTTAAATACATTGTGTGGTTTATATTCGGTTTATAATTCTCTATATATAAGGATATGTTTGGTTTTGCTGTTTATACAGTCATTTACATTCAAATGCTTACAAATATTTATTTTGCGTTAGTTGTTTAATAGAAGTAATACTAGATGGCAGCACTAAATTTGTCTCTTTAAGATAGCTCTAATTGTTAATTTTTCTAGCTCCATTTCAGTTATAATTTAATACACCAGGGGGTATTTTAGCTAAATTTTGACGATATTGTTAAACTGTTATTAATTAATTTAATAGTGCATTTTAAATAATGTAATTAATATCTATTTATTTTATATTAGATTAAATGTGTTTAACAAGGTATTTCAAATTTTATTTCAAAATGTATTAACTGCATCCTTTGGTATCATTTACTGTGATTTCTTAACTGTTTTATTCACCTTAATCTTTTTGATATACTGGCAGCCATGTGCGCGTGGATTTTTGTAAAATACTGAAATATTAATCGGTATGGTGTTTATTATTTATATTTTATATCCTATAAATATTTAAATACGTTTTATTGATTCTTCCATTTCATATTATTTGTTTCTATTCCGCTTTCATTTTTAATCAATTCACTTGATTTTATGGTTGTTTGGGCACAGGGGAAAATAACTTTTAGCTTTAGCTTATTTTTCCCACAGAAAACAACCATTTTGCTTATATCATTGAATTCTGTGCTCTTGATAACGTAATTCAATGTATAAGCTTTTCAATTTTTGTCGGTGTCCACTTTTTTCTTTTTCTTCCATAATAATTCTTATATTATTATTATTTTTTTTTTTTTTAATACTTACAGCTTTAATTCATAATATTTGACGGTGGAAGGTTATGTTTAATTAATGGTTTTATATATATATATATTTATATTGGGGGGGGGGGGATATTTTTTTAATTGTTATTAATTATGCATTAGTATACAGTAAGATATGGAAATGATACAGTAGTTTACAGTGAAACACCACTAGTAACTTAATATAGAAACAGTGCAAGTTCAAATAAACCCTTAACATACCCCCCCAAAAAAAGTTTTCATTCTTTAAAAATAAACATTATTCATTGAATGGAAAATTTTCTTCTGTATAAATTTTAAAAATTTCAAAATTAAGCATTTTTTTTTGTTGTTGTTGTTGTGCAGTTTTACAAATTGGTGCATTTAGTTTGGTTAATAGTATTAAAGTTTATGGTACGATTTTATAATCTTCCACATGTTTTATGAATGCGTAATTCAAAGTTGCTACACTGCCTCAAAAACTTTAAAACGAAAATCACCTAAATTACCTTCTTTCCGAAATTTCTAATTTCACCTTTCTCTCCAGCCCACCCAACAAACTGTTTTGAATTTTTTAAAACTCATTAAATTTTCAGTATTATTTTTAAGTAGTAATAATCACTCATTTAATCCTCCATCTCCTCACTGAAATAAATGTCTATTCTTGTTCCCCTTGTGCCTGTTAAATATTTATTGCTTGATTAAGTTTGTATGGTTATTCTGTGTTGTTGAAATGAATAGTGGCTCATTGCATATCAAGTTTTTACGTGTTGTCCAAAACATTTGAAGGTTTTTAAAAAGAACTACTGCAGTACTGAGGCATATACCAGGAAATGTGGGATAATTTCATTATATGAGTAGCAACTCTGCTAATCTGTTTTACTTTGAGGTGGGGCATATAATCACAATTAAAAAGGACCAGTTGTTTCAAAGTTTCTGGAAGTGTGGGGGGAAAAAATCATTCATCCATTATGTTTGTTGTGATTTTTATTACAGTTTGTCAGAAGTTTTAATTTTTATTTTTAGTCTTTGGAACCCATTTTCAATCCTTAAAACCCTATCTCTTTTAAGAGTTTATTTTTCCTTAAAATAAAAGGAAATTTTCCTGTCATTTTTATCATAATTTTTTTCCCATTTGCTTAAGCTAGGCGTTATCTGATTTGAATTTCTGTGTGACAGCTTTTCTAAATTTTTGGGTTTTAGAAGCTGCAAAATACAAAACATTAAAAAAAAAAAAAATACTAAGAGTGGATATTGATGAAATTATTTTATTATTATGAAAAGTTGGGAACAGTGTTTAATAACTCTTTAAATAAGTGAATTTATTTATTTGAAAACTAAGTTCATTTTGATTTGAATTTTGAATGCAATAAAAAATAATAAAGCTTTTAAGCAGGGTTGGAAAAAAACCGGGTTTTTTTGTAAAAAACCAAAAAAACCGGTTTATTTGGTTTAAACCGGGTTTTTTCAAATATAATTTCCTATTGCATACAGATGCATATATGTTGATAAAATAAACATTTTTGGATATTATATAAGTAATATAACTTTTGAAAATATTTAAATTAAATAATTACAGTCAATTATATAGAAAATTGAAATCATTTCTAATTTAAACATTATTGTTCAAAGTAAACTGCTCTACACAGTGAAACATTGGCAACTTGAAATTCGTATGAAGAATCCTTTGATTAGTAATATAATAATCAATCAATAAACATTTGATGCAGTTTCATGAATATAATATATTATTCTGTGGTTGTTATTATTATTATTGTTTTAATATCCAAATACTTCTGGTTATTTTGTTTTCTGAATGATAACTCCAAGTGTCCAAGTGAACATTTTTGGCCATTAGATTCAGCAAGTAACAGAAAAGATTGGTTGGTATTATTGAAATGCTATAACTAGCACTCAATTTTTGCAAGCTGTGCTATTAAATTTGATATCTTAAGTTACTCTTTTAAATTCTGTAAGGATACTCTTCCCCAATCTCGATCCAGAAAATGTTCTTTTACAACTTAACCAAACTCTTAAGGATCATTGTATTTTGTTATTAACTGCTGTAAATAATCTGCATTTTTTAAATGAAAATATTTTATGCTAAATATTGAATATTATTTATCTATTTTATCTTTTCTAATTTCACATGTTTTAAGAAAATTCTTTAGGGTACCAGATGTGTTCATCAGCACATGCTAATTTTCATTCTACATGCATAGAAACATGACCTAGTCTCATTATGCCTCATGTTGACTGCTGAGATGAAGTGTTAAGTAGAAATTATTTCTATCAATAATTTAAAACAATTAAATTACAAAAAAGAGAAAATATTAGATTTTTCTAAAAAAAACCAAATGGTTTTTTTGACAAAAAACCAATTGGTTTAAACCGTGGTTTAAACCATGGTTAAAACCATTTGGTTTAAACCGTGCCAACCCTGCTTTTAAGCGTATGTTGGGGTAGGGGTGTGTAATAGTTACTGTTTTATGTATGCTTGCAGTATGTGTTTTTATATTTATTTTTTCCTTTATGACTAACATAAAGGTCTGCTGCGTGTGAATTAATTAATGATATTTTGCTCTTTTGATACATCTCATAATGGACCCTATTCTCCCTTTTGGTTCGAGGCTACAAAAATTCGTCTGCTTGGGAATAACATTCATAACCGCGCCATTGAAAAGCATTGTGGTTAGAAAATTTATGGTTATTTTATTTTCATATGAAGTTTTAGACTTTTTCAGGGGCAGGTATGAGTTATACATCAATTCTTTTCTCTATTTTAAAGCATTTGCATGCACATTTTTCATTTTATTTATAAAATGAAAATTTTAATTAATAAGTATATATGGAATTTAATTAGTATGTATATAAGTATTTATCGAAAATAATTTGTACAGAATAAATCTGCAGTATTTTACGCATGCATTTATCTGTATTAATAGTAATACTGCATTAAATGACACAATAACGAAATAAACGCGCTAGCCACTATTTTTACACCGCGTGATTCCCACTGTGACGTCAAGAGAATACTGTCCATTCAAGAGTTTTAAAGGGAAGTCTTGAACATGTCTACAAGAAACATGCCTTTTTCTATGAACCTCAATTTTTTTTTTTTTATATTATTTTGTAATATTTTTATTAATGACTGTGTTTGTGTTTTTTATTTATTATAATTTTAATACTAATTTGATCCTCTGTTTGCAAATTAGCATATTTATAATAAATTGTTTCTTCTTTCCAGATCCTGTTGTTCGCTCAGAGCTTATGGGGCAATTTCCCCACATAGTCGCTTTCTGTAATGAAAATGGGCTTAATAATTCTGTTCAGACTTATATGATGCCAATTCTAGTAGGCTACTTAGGAGCTGAAAATAATCAAGTAAGAGGTGTAATGTTTAAATAACTATACAGTATGAAACCATTTGTCTGGAAACCAGTTATCCAGAATGATAGTTAAAATTGGACATGTGCATTTCTTGAAAGATTACAACAATCATGGTGTTGCTTTAATGTCTAACCAGTTACACACACAGACATATATATATTTAAGTTATCCATAATACATCCGACTTCACCCATTCTGGATAAATGGTTCTGTATTATATATCAATATAAATTCCGATTTGGAATTTTTAGGGTACTGAGAACATTCAAAAGGAAATTCAGATTTAAAGAAATCCTTGGTAATTTTCTGATAAAATAGTGGAAATTTTTTCCTAGCACAAATTCATTCTGTTAACTATTAAATGTCATCTATTTTTTGTTAATTCTAATTTAAAATAGATTAATTGATAGCTTCACTAAATTTCATTTCTCTTGAAGTTGAAACCCCAGGCAGCTTTCAGATTTATTAAATTGCGTTGGACCAATGTCCCATATGTAAATTTTAGTTCTTTGGCACCTTTTTTTATTTAATAATTTATGGAATCTTGCAAACAAGTGTGGTTCCTTGTATGCACTTTTTAAGCTCTTGCAGCATTGATCCCGCAAAAGTTGTGAATGATTGAAAAGTAGAATTAATTATACAATGCAGAAATGCAGTGCAAGAAAAAGTAGAAAAAAATTATATAGTTTCCTGGTTAATTTTGCTGGATTTTTACTATAATCAGGCATAAAAGTTTTCAGCTTTTTCACTGAAATCTTTTTTTTTTCCTTTCCTTTTTTAACCACTAAACCGTTTTCCCTGAGATCAGTCGGGGGTAAAAGCACTGTTTCTCCATACCAGTGAAGTGGTTAATGTCATTTTGGGTGTTTATACAAAAACAAATCCCGCAAAAGTTGTGAAGGATTGAAAAGTAGAATTAATTATACAATGCAGAAATGCAGTGCAAGTAGAAAAAATTTATATAGTTTCCTGGTTAATTTTGCTGGATTTTTACTATAATCAGGCATAAAAGTTTTCAGCTTTTTCACTGAAATCTTTTTTTTTCCTTTCCTTTTTTAACCACTAAACTGTTTTCCCTGAGATAAGTCGGGGGTAAAAGCACTGTTTCTCCATACCAGTGAAGTGGTTAATGTCATTTTGGGTGTTTATACAAAAACATAGAAAAATGATGACCTAAAAATTTTGGAATTGTAATGGTGCACAATGTAACATATTTAATACAAATCAGTAATCTAAAAAATAATAAGATAAGCTTCAAAAAAAATTTTTTTTAATGTGTAATTATTGACTACATGCATTTTGCACAACTTTTTTTTTTTCTAGTGTTTCCAGTTTTCCTGATGTTCCACCAAATACTTTTTCAAATGCAAAATCAAGGAGGAGGGGGTGTGTAAGGAAAAAAAAAAACTTTTAAAAACACTAAACTAAAATGTATTAATTTTGCCTTTGCATTCTTGTACTGTATGCGCATGCAAATTAAAATTTTGTAGTACCTACACCAATGTTATTTGCTTCGGTTTGAGTTGCTATGCTAATATAGTGAATAAATTTTAACATGGAGATGTGTTTTGACTCATACTATATAATAGTATAAATAAAGGAAAATAGTTGTGAATAGCTTTAATGGAAGAAAATAAGTTAAAACTGGTGTGAATGACTAAGAACAAACAATCTTCTTGAAACACCATCAAAAATTTGTAAATGCATGTCTTGCCTCTGCTTTCATAGTAGAAGGACGTCTTTTTTGCGCCTGATGAAGAAAGACTCAGATCTTTCGAAAGGCCTAGCGCATTTACAAATTTTTGATGGTGTTTCAAGAAGATTGTTTGTTCTTAGCTTTAATGGGTCTTTTAGCTTTATAAAATATAAAATAACTATGTAAGACTATTATTATTATTTTGTAATTTCGGTTGATAATATTTATTTCTGCATGTTCATGTGATGATAACTTTGTATTATGCACCAGCTTTTTTGGTGAATTTCAACTTGCCTGTACAATAGGCTTTTACTGCAACATATTTATTTTTATGATTTCATAAATTCAACAAGTACAGTAAGATATGCTAAATAATGTTAATTTTGTCAAAATAATTAATCATGTTATTAAACAAGGTAATACAAAAAAATAATGTTGCATCTAAAACTGTTAAAATTGTTTTTGGAAGTGTAAAATATTTTCTGTTTTTATCTAAACTAATTTTTGTAGTAAATAATTGTTATCAAAATATTTTCTGTTACTTTACTTAAAAATTAGTTTTAAAAAAAGTTGACTTAGATTTATTATTATTGAAATCCGATAACCCCTCCACTGACAACGTAAAAGCAACAAAATTTGTACAACCCACGATTTCCAAAATATTTTTTTTTTTTACGATCTAATTCTATATTAAAAAAAGTACTCTTTTACAAAAAATATTTTACATATTTTAGCTCTAAAATATATGTAGATTTGAAATATGTAATAAAATAAAAGCATAATTTTTTAAATTTTGATTAAAAAAAAAATTGCTCAGCAAGATTGAGTACAGAGCACAGCTAAGCTACCAAGGATTTTAGGTTTCCAAAACGATTAATTCTTCAATTACTAACATGTTTTTATGCTTTAATTATTAATTTCATTAGTTAGTAGCATATAATAACATTATGTACATTAATGTAATAATTATGTAAAGCTATAATATTAAATACTGATATTTACTTTTAAAATGATTAATAACTGCATTTAATATTAAATTGTTAATAGTGCTTAAAATTAATAATTATTTAACAATTCCACTTTTTAATTAAAATATATTTTTGTGCTTTAATTACTAAAATGATAAATATTAATAAATATTCATACTTAGAATGAAATAGGGGCGGGGTCCTAGTTCCCAAAAAGGGCACCAACTAATTCAGAAGAAAATGGCATTACTTCTTTTTACTTTTTTTTTTTTTTTTTTTGCAATGTCTTAGGCACACGGACTTGTAAAAAACTTTCCCATACTACAGTATTTCTAAGAAATCTGTGTACAACTAAGTGTGAATTTCACTAATTTTTTTTTAAAGAAATCATGGTGCATTTTGTCAATTTAAGAGGCTACTTCAGTCAGGCGAAAAGACCCGTTCGCTAATGCTAATCCTATGGAAGAAATTTATAAATATATCTCAGTTGCATTTCAATATTTTAAAATGATTTCTTTTGCATTGGATAGCTGAGATCGATCTGTATGCAGGCCGTTTTTTACTTTCGATTTTCATTGCAGATTTTTTTTTTTTTTTTATGAGGGTGTTTTCACTTTCGAAACCGGTTTGAAAATTTAAGTGTCCCCATAAAAAATATCTCTAAACAAAATCGAAAAAGTAAAAAACAACCTTTGTACAGATCGATCTCAGCTGTCTAATGCAAAAAAATCATTTAAAAATATTGAAATGCAACCGAGATATCTTTTATAAATTTCTTCCATAGGATTAGCATTAGCGAACAGGTCTTTTCGCATGACTGAAGTAGCCTCAATAGGACAGGGTGCTTCTCTCAAAAAAAGAAGAAAAAAAAGGCCTAAAGTAAACAAGTAAGTAATTAGAAAATTAATAAAAACTGCAAATAATTAACTTCATTACTAGCAAAAATAACAAATGTTATTCATAAGGCAAAAATACAGTAGACTCCTTTAAATCTGCAACCCTAAAATCCACAAATGCCTTAAATCCGCACATCACCTCATATGTAAACAATGAAATTTTCAGTTCAGATGTAGGGACAAAATTACAGAATTTTTTTGAAGAATAGGTGAAGTATGAAGACATTATTTTTGTAACCTACAATTCCCCAGTGGCAGAAACACCGCGACACGGCGACATAGTCGCGGACACAAAAAATCTTTTGCAGACAATCATTGTCTGCACTACTGAAGTCAGTTTCCAAAATTGTCCGCAACTTTCGGACAATTTTTCCCGCGTAAAAAGCGCGAGTTTCGGCAAAAAATCGCGTAAAAAGTGTGAATTGTGGCAAAAGATTGCGTTAAAAGCATTAATTTCGACAAAAGATCGCGTAAAAGTATGAATTTTGGCAAAAAATCGGGGAAAAATCGTGAATTTTCGCAAAAGATCGCGCAAAAAGCGCGAATTTCGGCAAAAGATATAAAAAGCGCGAATATCGGAAAAAGTTCGCGTAAAAAGCGTGAATTTCGCAAAAGATCGCATAAAAAGCGCTAATTTCGACAAAAGATCGTGTTAATGGCGTGAATTTCGGCAAAAGATCGCGTAAAAAGTGTGAATTTCAGCAAAAGATCGCGTTAAAAGCTTTATTTTCGGCAAAAGATCGGGTAAAAGGCGTGAATTTTGGCAAAAGATCGGGTCAAAAACGCAAATTTCGGCAAAAGATCGCGAATTTCGGCAAAATGTTGCGTAAAAAGCGCGAATTACAGCAAAAACTCGCATAAAAAGCGCGAATTTCGGTAAAGGATCGCGTAAAAAGTGTGAATTTCGACAAAAGATCGCGTTAAAAACGTTAATTTCGCAAAACATTGGGTAAAAGCGTGAATTTTGGCAAAAAATTGCGTGAAAAGCGCGAATTTCGGCAAAAAATTGCGTAAAAAGCGCGAATTTCGGCAAAAAATTGCGTAAAAAGCTCGAATTTCAGCAAAAGATCGCATAAAAAGCGCGAATTTCGGCAAAAGATCGCCTCAAAAGAGCAAGTTTCGGCAAAAGATCGTGTTAATGGCGTGAATTTCGGCAAAAGATCGCGTAAAAAGTGTGAATTTCAGCAAAAGATCGCGTTAAAAGCTTTAATTTCGGCAAAAGATCAGGTGAAAGGCGTGAA
Organism: Maratus speciosus; assembly: GCA_963932465.1. Classification (NCBI taxonomy): domain Eukaryota; kingdom Metazoa; phylum Arthropoda; class Arachnida; order Araneae; family Salticidae; genus Maratus; species Maratus speciosus. Next base: position 469,287,005 of record OZ010798.1, read on the forward strand.
TTTTGGCAAAAGATCGGGTAAAAACGTGAATTTTGGCAAAAAATCGTGAATTTCGGCAAAAGATCGCGTTAAAAACGTTAATTTCGCAAAACATTGGGTAAAAGCGTGAATTTTGGCAAAAAATTGCGTGAAAAGCGCGAATTTCGGCAAAAAATTGCGTAAAAAGCTCGAATTTCGGCAAAAGATCGCATAAAAAGCGCGAATTTCGGCAAAAGATCGCCTCAAAAGAGCAAGTTTCGGCAAAAGATCGTGTTAATGGCGTGAATTTCGGCAAAAGATCGCGTTAAAAGCTTTAATTTCGGCAAAAGATCAGGTGAAAGGCGTGAATTTTGGCAAAAGATCGGGTAAAAACGTGAATTTTGGCAAAAAATCGCGAATTTCGGCAAAAGATCGCGTAAAAAGCGCGAATTTTGGCAAAAGATCGCTTAAACAGCGCGAATTTTGGCAAAAGATCGCTTAAACAGCGCGAATTTTGGCAAAAGATCGCTTAAACAGCGCGAATTTTGGCAAAAGATCGCTTAAAAAGCGCGAATTTCGGCAAAAGATTGTGTAAAATACGCGAATTTCGGAAAAGGATCGTGAAATAAACGCAAATTTCGTCAAAGGATCGTGGAACAAACGCGAATTTTGTCAAAGGATTGCGAACAAAACACAAATTTTGTCAAAGGATTGCGAACAAAACACAAATTTTGTCAAAGGATTGCGAACAAAACGCAATTTTCGTCGAAGGCTCGCAGACACAATGCAAATTTCATTAAAAGATTGCGGAAAATGCAAATTATGTCAGAGGATCATGAAAAAACGCAAATTTCATCAGAGGATCGCGGAAAAGTACGAATTTCGTCAAAGGATCGCGGAACAAATGCGAATTTCGTCATAAGATTGCGGAAAAAACGCAAATACTGTCAAAAAATCGAAAAAAAGAAAACCTCCAAGTTCTGTCCAAAAATTGTGGGTAAAACGCGAAATTTATCAAAAGCCATGGAGAAAAGGTGAATTTCACCAAAGAATTACAAAAAAAATAATTTCCTCAAAAGGACGCAGAAAAGAAAAATTCGAATTTTGTCAAGGGATCACGAAAAAAACGCAAATTTCGTCCAAAAATTGCAGAAAAAAAGATAAATTCGTCAAAAAGCCGTGGAAAAAATGTGAATTTCACGAAAGAATTACAAAAAAATAATTTCCTCAAAAGGCTGCAGATTTCGTTCAAGGGTTTTAGAAAAAACTCATGCTTTTCGCGCTTGAGGCCTCTGAAGCTTCCAAAGGTTTTTAAAAGCATTGTTATTGCCTATGTGTGGTTCTGCTTATCCTTCACACTTTAGAAATTCTACAAGAAGTTAGATGATGAAATGTTATAAGCAAAATTAATGAGAATACATCATGCTTACCATGTTTTAAATAGAATGATAAAAAATTCCTAGTTTAATTTATTATTTATTCATTAAAATGACATGCAAAATTTGCAGACAGATTATGAAATTTTAAAAGCTTGTCGCAGCCAGCTACACAACTTTCTGCCACTGGGTACAATTCTTGGTCGCTATTCAGTAACTTTACATAGTAAAAAAAAAAAAAAAAAAAAAAAAATCGTTAAAATCTTATCATTTTTATTTGGAAAATCCCCCCCCCCCCCCCTTTTGTATCATTTTTTTTTCTTCCACTCTGATAATGTTTTGTAATTTAGTGTTATATATTAGTGAACTTCATGAAAGGAATCCATTTATTTTTCATTACTCTTTATTTTTTTTAATTAAGAACTTTCCTAATTGCTTTTCTAGGTAAGGAAAGCTGCACACAGTGCGTTGTTGACAATAGTGGAACAAAAACAACTAGATACTGGTGAGTTCATTAAATTAAATTCTTTTCTATATTAATATTTCTTTTTAACAGAAAGACGACAATAAATATGCATGTACAACTAACACCTGCTAAACTAGAATTGCAAGGAGCTGGGTTTTAAATTTTCCAAGGGAAATAAGGTAGTCTTCATTGAAACTGGTTTTCCCTTCTGCAACTGTAAAATCTCAGGGTAACCTATAGTAAAATTTGATTAGATGGTTACTCATTACCTAATTATCAAAATATATTTATCACAGAATTCCTTGGAAACTCTACTTAGAACTCCTTAAATAAACAAAAAACTCCTTAAATTATCACAATGCAAAATTCAGTTTCAATGATTTTATTAAATTAAATACTTTATCATTATTAATTCGGAACTTCGTGTTCACCTTGAGATTAATTAACATTGGACATAAAGGGTCGCTTGAAAGTGGTATTAAAAATGAGCTCAGATTTGAATATGTTCCACAGTTATATGAAAGAATTAGATGTGCATTAAAGAAGTATGATATTAACTTAATCACCAAGCCATCTGCACAAATTAAAAGAACTTGTATGCAGAAAAATTAGACCCAATGCCTTATTATGAAATTTCAGTTGTATTTATATTTTTTAAAGATAATGTAAAACAGAAAAAAAACTCACTTGCATAGGAGTGACATCTCCGAAATTTAAACTTAAGAGCTTATTGAACAAAACTTCTACATAGTTAGTTGATTGTATTATTTTGTTTTTATTTCAAAGAGTTTGATTTAGTGACAATTTAATATTACATAGTTAGCTAATTGCGTTATTTTGTTTTTATTTCAAATAGTGTGTTATAGTGACATATTAATATTTTTCCAAGCTTGGGTATCTTATACAAACTCAAGTTACCCCTTTACTTTCCTTACTATGAAGGTTTTAAGTATTTTCAACTGAATTCATAATCCCTCCTAAAGTAATTTTCATTTGCATTATAAGTAATTCGTAAACTGCTCTATTGTATGTAACACATCCGTGAAATGATAAAATTTTCCAAAGTATTTTGAAGATTGGAAGATCGTATTAGTTCATTTACCATTGGGGAGGGGGAAATATGTATTCGTGATTTAATATTGATTTCAATTTTTTTTTAATGTTTGCATTCATGCTATGAACTGTTTGTTTTATGGTTAAAATTATTTAGAAATTTAAATTTGTTGTTTAAAAAATTTATTTATGAAAGCATTTTTTATAATTTGTGTTTTACTCTCTATCTCTAGAAACAATTACAGAAAAACTATGTCGCTTGGTCGTTCATTTAACGGATAGTGTACATCCAGAAGATTTAAGAACAGATTCGGTCCAGGTTTGTATTAATTTCATTGTTAAATAGTTTTTTTTATAGCATTTAATATCGTTATTTAAATGTAAAAACTTTCATTTATTGTATTGAGAAATGTCTTCAAATAGATAGACAGTTATATAAAGAAAGGAGTTTCTATCATAATCATTCTGAGCAGCAATATAGCTCTTGCATTATGAACACAGATGAAAATAACTATTTCTGTCTACTATTCAAGTTTTTCACATTAATTAACCAGTCGAATAAGAAGCTTGAAATTCGGTTATGAATTTTCATTTCTTTGTTTGCACTTTTTTTGTGAAAGACATGGGTAGTGAGATGTGTTGAAACTATCATCTCACTACCTTGTCTTTGACGGAAAGGGTGTAACAGTGTCATCCGATATGAAGTTTCAACCTTCTCTTGGCTGAAATGTATCATGAGAGAGTAGAAGAATGTAAAAGATACAGTGGCTGTATGACCTGTCAAGGGTGCTGTGAAATGTTTTCATAAAATTCATATCACAGCTATCTTTGACATGTTTTATGGCCATATTTTCTTCAAGCCGTGTACTGAAGCAGGGAGTCATTAGGTCGTCAAATTGGCTTGTGATTTGTATAGTAATATCATATCACAGCCATCTTGATGATCTCAAGCCTCCTATCGCCAGCGATAGGCTTTGAAGAGGTTTGGGGCAAGAAACTTTCTACTTTGGAAGATAAAATTCATTTCAAGGAATCAAGTAGATGAAAAATATCTTTTAAGAAAAGATCAGTTATGAGTCATCAAGTACTGGAAACTCCTACTATATTGCAAGAAATCATCAGTTATGAGTCATCAAGTACATGAAACATCTATATTGCAAGAAAAGTTCAGTTTTAATAGATATCTTTCTTTTTTTTTTTTTAAACCCAACAGTCTGTAATGCGAGTTTCTAGATATGTGAATTTTATTTGTGGATAAAGGGCAATGTTGAATAATCCGAGCCTAAAACAATTATAAATCTCTACATGCACTTGTGTATGTATGTATATTTATTCAGGTATTATACTTCTTTAAAACACATTAAAAGATTGCAGATGTATAAAACTTTAAAAATATTTTCACCTCCTTCACGCACCAGGAACATCATCAGTTAATGCTGTTTTAGTCTCTTCTTTGAAGTAACATATTGTTATATATTTAGTAACATATCATTACTTATTTCAGAATAAGCTGTGGTGAATTTCTATGGCCTCCCTTAATAATGCATAATTTAAATTATTATAACCTGTTAATCTCTGGATCTGGACATTGTTGAAATCTATTGTGATTGGCCCGGTAGCAGAAAGTTCGAGACGGGAGACGGACGTCACAGATTTTCTTTTCTCTTTTGCAGATTCTTTTTCATTGAACCTTTATTATGTTTCATATTATGTTTAGCTCTTTATTACTTAATACAAAAAGTTAAGATTACTGTTAGTAAAAATTTATAAAATGCTTAAAAATGCTACAGGTAAGTGATTGTTTGATTAATTAACGCTCACTTGTAAAAATATTATACCTTCAGATTATTTTTTGTCCATGAAGCATCTGTCACGGACACCTGGAGAATTTTCTGCTACTGGGGTGATTGGTGATTTATTGTTTTGATATATTTAACTGTATCATGCTTGTGTTCATTTTAATTCTGCCTTCTATTTTCGTTTTGACATGATTTCTGTAAACACGAGATTTCCTCAATGTTCGTTCCGATTAACCGAAAGATCAATGTATCTGGGGTGATGGGGATATTCCTTCCAAGTTTTTTGAAACTCTTTTTAGTTTTAGGAAAACTCTCCTTATAAACAGGATTGAGCTTGTATATTTTATTTCCTTCTGGACTGATTTTATCCTATGCAATGATATGTTACGTGCCAAAATTTATCATAGATGGCATTGCTTGTTAAGAATAGGGAAAACTTCAAAGATAGTAGCTAAGCAAGAAAGAGACGAAACAGTATTAACTGATGATCCCTCAGAGCAGAAGCCGGTGAAAATATTTTTACGCAACTTTTATACGTCTTTTAGTATGTCTGAAAGTATTTTTTAAACTTTTAGACATTTGCATTATTTTTTAATGTGTTTTAAAAGCAGTATAATGTGTCAATAAATACGTAAAACAAATAAATCTAGTGATTGATCTATGACATTATGGATAATTTACATATAAATATATATAACCAAAAAAGTAACATTTAAGAGAACTCTGTAAAACAGTTTGTTCCTTAGGAAATTAACTACTATGATAAATTAAGGAACTTGATTATGGGTGGTAGGAGTCAGAAAATCAGGCATGAGAATTTTCCGTCTTTTGGCGGATTTCCGCTTTTTTGTTATTTCAAGGAATTTCTGCTTTTTTTTCTCGAAATTCCGCCTTTTTTCCGAAGATTCCATATTTTTTCTCCAGCAAAATTTTGTTATTTTCCGAAATTTTCACTTTCCTATCGATTCCGCTTGTCTTCCTATTTCGAAAGAACATTCAAAGGTGATGGAAAAACGGCAAATTTCGTCAGAAGATTTCGAATAAACGGCAAATTTCGTCAAAAAATCGCGAAAAAGCGGCAAATTTTGTCAAAAGATCGCGAAAAAGCGGTAAATGTCACCAAAAGATCGCAAAAAACTACAAATATCGTCAGAAGATCGCGAATAAACGGCAAATTTCGTCCAAAGATCGCGATAAAAAGGCAAATTTCGTCAAAAGATCGCGAAAAAGCGGTAAATGTCACCAAATGATAGCAAAAAACTACAAATATCGTCAGAAGATCGCGAATAAACGGCAAATTTCGTCCAAAGATTGCGATAAAAATGCCAAATATCGTCAAAAGATCGCGAAAAAGCGGCAAATTTTGTCAAAAGATCGCGAAAAAGCGGCAAATTTCATCAAAAGATCGCGAAAAAGCAGAAAATTTTGTCAAAAGATAGCGAAAAACTACAAATATCATCAGAAGATCGCGAATAAACGGCAAATTTCGTCCTAAATTCGCGAAAAAACGGTAAATTTCGCCAGTAGATTGCGAAAAAGCGGCACATTTCGTCAAAAGTTCGCGAAAAAACTGCAAATTTCATCAAAAGATCGCGAAAAAGCTGCAAATTTCGTCAAAAGATCGCGAAAAAGAGGCAAATTTCGTTAAAATGACGCGAAAAATACATGTATTTAGTGCTTTTAGTGTATCCTCCCGTTCCCCCCTCTTTTGTAACCTTTCAGAAAATTTGCTGTGAATTTCAAATTTTTTTGTTGTTGCTCAGAATCACTCCTGATTCAAAATTCACATTAAGCTGGCTGTAGGTCCTGGTCCAATTAGCCCGTGTGATGAAAAATAGCTAACCATTGTGATTTTCACTAAGTTTTTCATTTTTTTTGCTAAAAAAATTATTAAAATTATGACACACAAAAACTCTATTCTTAATTAAATTATTTCATTTTCAGGAGTGGTCATGATTCTGATAAGTCGAGCATTTCATATGACCTACACTCAATGTTTTAAGAGCTGTGTGTAATTTGGGTACTTTCACTCCTGTAATATAGTATACAGGCTTGTGCGCTTTTCTCCATTTGCCCGGAAATCAGACCCTGGTTTTATTTCTTAAAATATCTTTCACGGATAAAATGTGGTACAATTTTTTGTTTGCGCGTGGTTTCAGTCTTTTTGCTTTTTTGCAATTCTCATCCCTGGAAAATGTATATTTTACGTTATAATTTAAAAAAAAACTTTTTAAAGAGAGAACAGAAGGTATATCTTAACTGCTTGAGGGTGATTATTTATCGATCGAATCAATCAAATCATCCACTGATTTCTGATGTTAGTGAAAAGATATTTCTTAGTACAAACTGGAGGTAATAAAAGAGAAATTTTAAGGATTTTTTTTTTAAATGGAAATGAGCATGAACATGAATTGAGTTCTCCTTCGCTCACAAAGTGGATGTGGTATGTTGTGTTGAATTCCATATCACAGCCAGCTTTGATGAGCGAAGTGACACTTACTATCATCTTTGTATTTCTCTAGAAGTGTTTTCGTACAGATAGTGCCATCAATTGATTCTTACTATCAGTCCTTTGAATGCCTGGGCCTGCAATGAAGTGGTGCTTATTGGAATCTTTCAGGAGTATTGTTGCATGGGCCTGCCATCAAACTGTTGCTGTGATGTGCTTTACATGTAGTCATATCACAGCCAGCTTTGATGAGCTGGAACATGTTGATGTTCTTCTCATGGAAAAAGGGTGCTGTTCTACTAAAAAGGGTTTCACTGGAAAATGGAATGTGGAGGTAAGCTGGATATGCCGTTTTTCTTCTCGTCAAAAATTGGATGGTGATCCACACGTAAGTATTTAATTGGCCTTAAAAAGGGGGTGAATAATAACGAAAGAGGTAATCAGTTTTTACACTTTCCCAATAAACCTTGTACCTAAAAGTAACTTTACCATTCTTCTTCAAAAGATTATATATGTAGGAAATAATATAGCTTTATTCATACATATCGGGAGGTCTTTTGCATTTGATATATGTTAATTGAGATCAATCCAACAGACACGTTATGGACTATTACTTTTAACTTATTTGTGTTAATTTAAGTACTAATAGAAAGTATATAATAAACATTTTTATATTGACCTTTGCTTTTTTATTTTTATTATTAGATATACTTAGTTATTGTAAGTCTTTTTCTTTTAGAAATTGTTAGCAACTTTTTAATTTTAATTTAGTCAAAAGTGGTGCCCTTCTTGCCTCATCCAAAGAATAGTATCCTTCTTGTACCTTGATTTAAAGATGGTGCCCTTACTCCTGTTTTTATTTAAAAAAATGCTTGCCTAGTAAAATTGGCTTGCTGTTGTGACTTGAAAAGAGTGTTCTGATTTTAAAAGTTCTTTTAAAAATCGGAAGTGTCCTTAAAAATCTAATAAATTCTGTTTTCGCACGAGCAGAACTCTGCTCTCTACCTGAAAGAAACTGAGATTTTATTACTTTTACTGTTATAATAATTTTAATATTTCTTTCCTGGTATAAGAACAAGGTCAGATACTTCCATTCTTGTTATATATATCATGCTTATGTACCATCACAATTGTGATATTTATTCAGCGAAAATGAATGTTATTTTAACAGAGAACTCAATTTATATATAGTTTTTTAAATTTTCATTTTTTTTTTCAGTTAATGAGCAAAGTAGCTGTTCTGGTTGGTAGAAAAGTTACAGAAGAGCTATTTTTGCAACGTTTTCTTTCACTCTGTGAGGATAAGCAAAATTATGTTAGAAAAGTAAGTTTTTAAGTTGTAAATTGCTATTTTATTGAATTTATTCATATGCAGCACAAAGATTCATCGAGTCATAGTTCATTGAACATTGATGAACATAACTATATTTGTCAGGATTGATTTTTCCCCCTTATCTATATTATAAAGGACAAACATATCTGTGCGCAACGCATACGTCATTCTGCGAATGGCAACACTTTGAAATTTGAAATGAAATTTCGGTTTTGCAATTTTCTCTACTGCAAAGTTTTAAACTTCTAAACATCGCACATTTAAAATTTTTACACTGTCGTGTAACGAAAAAAAATGCTCTTTTAAATGCAATTTGTTTGAAAGCTGTATCTCAATTTAATTTTGAGATATTAATTTTTTTGTACTTTTTAATACATTTTTTGTAATTGTGGCAACTGAAGAACTCCATTTCTGTTGAAAGTCGTGGAGGGTTGAAAATAAAGGGAAACTCATCACGGAAGAAAGAAAATAATATATTACTGTACCTTTTGTTGCCATTTTCTCATAAAAACTGAAAAAATAAATTGAAATTAAAATACGTGTTATGTCAGCGATTTTTTTAATTTCTAAATATCGCAATTTTCAATTTTTAAACCGTCAAATAGAGAAAAAAAATCTACTTTCAAATGCAATTTGTTTGAAAATTGTACCTTAATTGACTGAGTTATTATGGTTTTTAAAATAACTAGCCACCCGTGGCGACCAATTTGGCCTCCCTTAAATGTATGCTAGGCATTGTATCATGTTACTTTTAATAATAATTTAATTTTCTTGCTCAATCCTTCGCCAAATTTGAAGATTCTGATAGAGAAATCGAGAACTCCCTACAGTTATGTTAGTCGGGCACAGGTGATAAATCGCCAAACATTGTACCCGTCGCATTTTTATTTTTTTCGTTAATTCAGATTAAAATATAATCCTTTTACTCATTTTATTTAGAATGGATGACTTTAATTTAAAAATAAAACCTTTAAAATTCATGGCTTTCACTTTAAAAAAAAATTCTTTAAAAAAAGAAAAAGAATAAATAATACCATAAACCATTTAATTTCAACATCAAAGCATTGTTTTAATTTACCCCTCGAAAAATAAAAAATGCTGCTGGCGAGTTTAAAAATGCTATTGGCGAGAATTGCACCCAGCTAACATAAAAGTACGAACTCTTTGCGATTATGGACACTTTTATGTAGTTTTATTTGAGAAAAAATATTTTGATTAAATCGGTTGCCAGAAAAAAATTTCTTTTCTCGCCATGGCCATTTTCTCTATTTCGCCAAGTACCTATACTGGAAAAGCCCCTTCATTTATTTTTTTATTTATTGTATTTTAAATTAGATGAATAAAAGACGGCACATGTGTCATATACGCACTACGTTGGCGCGACTTTTTTCTGGCGCCAAAGTGTCGTTATTTTGCTTGATATGGTAACCCGGATGTTGTTGTTTATTTACTTTTAATTTATTTTTTAAAATTATATAAATTGTTTTGTTCTATAGTTATTAATTAAACTTTTTATTTATTTATTGTTATTCACTTTTTTAAAATATTACACAATAACCAATGAGATGCGTTTCATTTGGGCGTTGCCATTAAACAATTAACTGCCAATTGTTTACAATTGAACAATTAACCAACAATGAATCGCGATTTCTATGTCACGTACGATAGCGTAATATATATATATATATAGATTTTCAAGCATAAATTATTTTTTAATTTATCTCTATCACCTGTAGCTCGATTACGGAAGGTTAATCCGCTTGCTCTTAAAACAATGTAAAAAGTTCAACATATGTTTTCGTCTAATGTTCCATAACAAAGTTAAAACTTCCTCTATAGCAAAATAAATAAATTAATGTAAAATAAGAAACAAATTTATACAGACATGTGATTGAACTACGCGCTTATGCACCGAAATTATCAGAAAGACTGACGTAAGTGGTAAAATCTTGGGTTAATAACTCCTGGCATGTGGTGACATGTGAAAGTGTCGCTTTTAATAACTTGCAAAACTTTATTTGATTGAATAATTGATATTTTTCATATAAAAATTCTTTTTGATGTTAGTGGGCAATCTAAAATATATATTACATGAAAAAAAAATAATTAGATTATAAAAAATTGGTTTTCTCCTATATTCTGTAACCCGAGGAGTTCGGGTCCGATCCCCTAGTTTTCTTAATATCACAAGGAGGAGAGTGTAATTACATTCATTGTGTTTTTTAATATGTGTTTAATAATTTTGCTACATATTTTATGGGAAAATCAATCTAAAAACAGACTTATATATGGGTAAAGATAGTCAAAATTCATATTAATAAACATGAGGTTTTTATACATAGCTCATATTTTAAAAATCTGCACAACTTGGGTCTCTGTGGATTTTTGAATTTTGCATATTTAAGATCATTGCTTCAGACCTGCCAACTACTATGAAAAAATCGTAGTTGCTACGATTTGGACCTATAAACTACGATGCTACGAAAATCGGTCTTAAACTACGATTTTTTGCAAAAGACACAAATGCGATTTTTATCCCGCACAGCATATTTTTCAGGAGTATTTTTGCGAAATTTCCAAAATTTCAAAGTATTCATTTCTGAAAGTTTTACAAAAATTGGCCATTAGCCCGAAAATTCGGAGCTCATAGGAGGAGGGAAAAAAAAAAAAAAAAAAAAAAAATCTGCGCAGCAAAACAAACATCTTAACATAAAACATTCTCTTTATGTATATTAATCACAAGTTATTCGTGTTTCTGTAAATATTTATACAGGAATTCGCTTCCTTAGAAACAAGGTGCCATTTTAAGAATTTCTGGGGGGTGGTCCCTCCCCAAGATTTGAGATTTTGTGTTTTCAATGGTGTGAATTTTGTCAAAATATCACAGAAAGAAAAACGCAAATTTTCACCGGAAGATCGCAGAAAGAAAACACTAACTTCATCAAAAGAATCACACAAAAAAACCCGCAGAATTCGACAAAGGATAGTGGTAAAAAAAATGCGACTTTCATCAAAAGTTCATGGTAAAAAGTGTAGATTTCAACAAAGAATCGTGATAGAAAAATGTGAATTACGATTGCGGAAAAATTGTGAATATCCTGAAATGATCACAGGAAAAAAATCCCGAATTTCATCAGTTTACTGCGCTGGGCTAAAAAATTGGAACCAGGGTCCTCTTACAAATGTAAAAAAAAAGCTGTGAAATGAAAAGAAACTATAAAAACCTTATAGATTAATTTAAATTTTGTGCACTACGATTTCTCATTTTCAAAGGTTGGCAGGTCTGATTTTAAAACCTCGTTGTAATATATTTTATATTTAATAAATGCTAATAAAAATCGATTTATCTGAGGAAAATAATAATAAATTTTAATTCTTGTTACTAAGTTCAACTTGAGCTTGTTAAACTTTTCATCAGTATCGGTTCAAGAGCATAATTTTACATTTCAAAATCTTTTCTTGATTCCTCTGCTCTTTCTCAAACAGTCACATTGTGTCTAGCTAGCTGTAAAAGTCAGGGAAATTTTCTATTCCTGAGAAACAGTTGTTCAACTATTTGCAAATTTTGCAAAAAGTTGTTAAAATCAGTAATTTGTGCTTCCAAATTGTGGGGTTCCACTCTCAGATTCACAACTCCTGAGTGTTTTTTTTATTTTTATATTATTTATTTTATTAAATGTAACATCGTAAGTTTGTAGTTTAGCTGGATAGACGTTCCTCGGTCAGCAGTTCTTGTTCAATCACAAAAGTCTGTCAAAAAAATTCAAATGTTCATGAGCATCATTATGATTAATAAAAATCCTTCTGATTGAGTGTCTGTAGGTACCCTGAAAACTGCATTATAATTTTTTCATTGATATTTAGTTATCAGCACAAATTAACCAGCTTAGAATTCACCAATCGAAACATCTTCTTGTTTTGCTTTTTCTTACTTAATCGTATCCCAAATGTTTATATTGCAAGTAATGGTTTTAACTTTATTGATGTTTATTGTTGATGTTGGATTTAAATATCTTTCAGTGTAAAATTAACATTTAATTTTCTTATAAGCTTTTACTACATTACAATTTGGAGGGGGGGGGGGTGATATCTCTTAAGGCTGTTCTCATATTCAATATGGGCTACTTTCTGGCATTTTTTTAAAATTCATTTTTGTTCGGAAACGCATAACTATTCTTAATAACTGTGTAATCAAAAGCCACCTTAACATATTTAATTTGTATAATTAAGAGCCTTAGTTCTATGTTGCTATATGTTCTGTTATTCTATAGGTGCTATGTTGCAGCTGATTTTTATGGTTGGTTGAAGTTTCTTAAATGATTTAAATTTGTCATATTAATATTTCCTCCCCTCTTCCAAGATATGTTTTTCCTAATTGCCTCTTGCTCTTACTTGTGTTAATAATTCAATAGTTAACTTTAGTACTTTTTTATAAAGACATTGACAAGACTGACAAAAAATCCAGTAGTCAGTGACATTGAAAGCCCCGTGATCGCAGAATTGAAATTTCTTTTTATGTAAATTGATAGTAAAAAGTCACACGAACAAAACCGACTAGGTTTGACAGGCCAAATTAATTAATTTAATTACTATTTAAAAGTGTCCAGCACACGTCCCCATATGCCTTTGCTGACACTTGACCAGCATTCAGACACGAAATGCAGTCGACAGTGGTATAAATTCAAAGCAAAATAATCGTAAAATTTTATCGCCTCTTTAAAATAGGTATGACACACTTTTCCATCAGAATTAAAGTTTGTCATACCAAGTTTTTCTGAAAGAGCACTACATTTTCTATAAAATGCTGTAAGAATGATCAATATTCGTGCTTTGGCTTGTCAAACCTAATCATACCTAGCTGATTTTGTTCGTATTACTTTTTAGCTTTACACAAAAATTTTGAAATTCCGCAATCACAGGGCTTTTGATGTCACCGGCTGCCGGACTATTTATTTACATTTGTTAGAACATTCTATTGACTGTTGCAGTAACTTCTGAAAGCACTATTCAGACACTGAGATGAATTTTACTCACAAGGGGACCACCAAATGTGGTGCTCACCAATTTTGATGATTTTAAAATGTGTTGTAGACTTCTTATCCTCTAATTATGCTAGGGAAAGGATTTCTTCAAATATGGCCCTTAGATTTTGAGAAATTGGGTCTCAAAGCTAATTTTTAAACTAACATCTCGAAAATCAAAACTATTTTATATCTAGAATTTTTTTTTTTTTTTTTAAATCATTATTATTTATGTTTTAAGCAAAGTTCTGAAGTATTACAGTGAAAGTTTATTATTTTGTGTAAATTTTAAATAATTATTCTGATGTCAAATATCCCAAATGTATTTATCTTTAAATAATTCCAATAGCATAAGGTAATAAATTGTTAAAACAGTAATGCTCATATGTAATATGTGTGTATTTTTAACAGTTGTATAATTTTTATTTTTTTTTAATCAGAATAAATAAATTCTTTTTATTATATCTTTTAGCTTCTTTTGTAGACAAGTACTATATAAGAAACTATGCATGTATATAGGAAAATTTTCTTTTTGAATATTTTTATATGTATCGCCTGATTAATTGCATATTTACAATAAAATGAATTTCTTTTCCAGTCAATTAAATATATTTTTATAGAAAATGTAACGAAAAAAAAAATTTCATTATTTCAGAACTATACTTACAATATAGAAATATAAAAAAGTTAAATAGTTATTTTATGAAAACAAATTTTCTACACACATTAATTTGAATTTCTGTCACTAGATATATTAGTTTAAAAATTACTGAATTTTTTTTTTTTTAAGGAAAAGTTTAAACCTGCAGTAATTTATTACTATACTTGAAACACGTTAAAAAAGTATAAAAATAACTGAAAAAGAAAAAAGTCAGAAAGTTGGTATCAAACTGTAGCCTTCTGGTCAGCGTGCGACCAGTGACCAAGAGCTGAAAAAATTTTTAATGCTCCAAGATAAAAATACTGTGGCTCCAGCAGCCATTCCAACTCAGCTCCGACTTTGCACATTTCAGTTGCAGATTTTAATTCACACAGTTAATTTTTTGCTCACAAATTCTCCCTTTACCTTCATTATACATCTGACAAAATGCATTTTTCTTTTCATCAAACTTGAAATGCTTGTTCAGAAAATCTGACATCTTTTAGTTTCTACTTTTAAAAAAAGAAAGTTTGGTGAAATTTTAAATACAAATTTCTTCTACACTTTTCAAACAACCAAAATTGTAAACTACACATGTAAACAACAGGCAGCCATATTGGTTTTCAAATTATAGGTGAAAATTGGCGGTCGCCACTCGCCACGTGGCGATTAAAGTTGTAAAAGTGGCGATTAAAAATCGGCCATCGATCGCCACCCTAGTCGCCACTCGCCAAGTGGCGATAAAAAATCTGCTATCAATCGCCAAGTGAAATATAGCTTTTTTCGTAGAAATATGCATCTCTACTTTGATTACATCTAATTAGCAAACTGGTTAATTCTTTTTTTCTATCGGATGCAAGCAGATTACAGTGATTTAGCTGTATTTTCAATATTTCGGCTTTTTGCCATTGCCCTTCAGTTGGATTATTTTTTCAAGAAATACAGTTTTATTCTGCAAAATATATTCATCAGCTTTGATTCCACATGCATTTCAAATAATTTATTCCTTTTTTTTTTCACCGGATGCAAGCGTGTTTTAAGAACATTGCAGTATTTTCAATATTTCGACTCCTGCCATATGCTCATCAGTTAGATTATTTTTCTACAAGAGATATTGTTTAACCCTGCGAAATACACTCACCAGCTTAGATTTCAGCTGTATGTAATTAATGTGTGTAGTATGTTAATAACATATTTACTTATTAAATAAAATACAAATAACATTTTATTGTGTTTTATTTATTTTTTTTTTTTTATTGTATACACTTAACTGTTGGAATTTTGATTTAGTTATTTTTTATATAAAGAAAGTAATAGTAATTTGATTGATAATAGTGTTTATGAACAAATACAAATAATCTAAAAATATATTCTAAAAAAAATCAATATGATAATAGATTTTGTGGTTTTAAAGTGTAATTTTCTTGAATTTCGACTGCTTCCCTATTCTTATAGTTGGCTGGTGTAAAACTCTGATTTATAGAAAAATGCGTATATATACATTATAGTTTATCTAGATGTCAAGAAAGTTTGAAACATTATAGTGGCCACTAATGAAACTGAGTCTACCGGCCACTGGCTACTAACTCAATTTCCCAGTTTTCACCTATATTTCAAATAGTGTTGCCACTTAGCTCAAGTAGAAAGTAGAAGAGAAGTAGTGTTACCATGTTTTTGTAAGAAGTTTTCCATTTCTAATTAAAACCCTAAAAAATGATATTATTAAAATACTGAATAATGATGTAATTAAAATATTTTAAACCTGGACATTTAAAAGACTGAAAAAAAAAAAGAATAATAAAAAAACTAGAGGAGCCGTGGAGCAGAGAAAATTTTAGAGTTCCAGGGAAAACACAGCTCCGGAGCGATTCGGGCTCCAGCTCTGGGTCTCTGGTTAACACTCTATCTTGATGCCACGAAATATGTGTTCAGAAAAGCAAATTAATAGGCATTTGAAATGTTTGCTGAACTTTCACCCTGAATTCTGAAAATCTCAGACCCATTTAAAGAAATTCTTTCCGTAGAATAGTTAGGAATAAGAACTCTACAACATACTTTAAAAATCAGTGAGTACCGTGTTTACTGGTCCCCTTGTCAGTCATTTTCAATAAGCTTTTTTCAGGTGATAAAAACCAGGGGTGCAGAATATGTCCGATTCGGCGATCTAGGATCGGGGGAAATTTTAACCACCTGGGGAAATTTTGGAGAAACATTACACCTGATTTCGATTTTAACAACGAATTCCATAATTCCCTGAAATAAAAAAATTTCACTACAAATAAAAGGGTCCGTATGGTGACCTTCAGAAAATTGATCTCAGAATAATATGTACCGTATATCAGGGGTGATTCTGTTCCGAATTTTCCGAAAATTTAAGGCATTTGGTGCAGAAAATTAAAAAAATCAGTCATCAATCTGAAAATTCGGACATAAAAATACCTCTAATTTTGTCCAAGAATTACGGAATAAACACTAATTTCGTCACAAGATCGCAAAATAACCGCAAATTTTTCAAAAGTTCCCAAAAGAACCGCAAGTTTTGTCAAAAGATCAGGAAATGAACGTGAATTTTATGTAAAGAACGCTAATTTCGTCAAAAGACCACGAAAAAACTGCATTTTTTGTCAAAAGATCATGAAACAACCGCAAATTTCGTCAAAAGATCACGAAACAACTGCAAATTCTGTCTAAATATCACGAAACAACTGCAAATTTCGTCAAAAAAACGAAACAACTGCAAATTCTGTCTAAATTTCATGAAAAGATGATCGCGAAACAACCGCAAATTTCGTCAAAGGAACACGAAAAAAACACGCAAATTGCGCCAAAAGATCGCTAAATGAACGCAAATTTCTTCAAAAGATTGTGAAAGGAAAAAAAAATTCGTCAACAGATCGCGAAACAACCATAAATTTCGTTGAAAGTTGGTAAAAAACCCACAAATTTCGTCAAACGATCGCAAAACAACCGCGAATTTCATCAAAAGATGGCAAAACAACCGCGAATTTCGTCAGAGGTCCGCTGAAAAAAAACATAGTGCTGGGAGTGGATTTTCCCCCCCCCCTCCCTTCCCCCACTCTGCTGTAACCTTTCAGAAAATTAGCTATGAATTTCAGAATTTTTTTTTTTCACTCAGAATCACTACTGCCATATGTACATGCGCATAAGTTGAGAAATGTTGGAAAAATTAATTTTCTATACCTGCAGTAATACAGCATTTACCTATAGCATACCGTAAAATTTTGGGGAAATTTTCATGCGGATTGGGGGAAATGTTGAGAGTAGGAACATTTTCTGCACCCCTGATAAAAACTGAATATTTCTCAGCGCAATAAATACATTTTTACCGTGGTATTTGAGGTGTGGAAAGTACTCTGCCAACCCTCGTATTATGACATTTTTATATTCTGCATAACCCTTTGTATTGTACATGTGTAATATAAACATATACAGTAAAATAGCATTTATTTTTCAGGCATGTGCATCTACATTTGGTGATATTGCTAAAACTGTTGATGGAAGAACAACCGAAGAACAATTGGTAATTGTCTATTCATTTATGCCTTAATTCAGGAATGAATCTCTTCCGCATCTACATGCTTCACAACTTAATTTTCTGGTTTTTTTTTTTTTTTTTTTTTAAATTCTACATTTTCCTAGGATGTGTTACCGAAAACCATATCATGGCCTCCTAAATTCAGTCCTTTTCCGTCCACTGAAGACCCAAAATAAATAAAGATATTCAGTATTTCAGATTTATTAATTTTGTTTTATAATTTTTATAGTTATTTTTAATTTTTATTGCAATGTGAAATGGTGGCAAAATTGTTTATTAAACTCACTTAGTCCTTTTTCGTTTAGATCAAGCGCAAAAGCTTCCTAAAAGTGTTCTTCCTTTTTATTTATTTATGTATTTTTTTTTTGTTGTTTTTGAATTCTTGTTCTTTTGATCCCTACTAGTTTCATTATTTTGGGTGCAAAATATAAATGAACCAATAATTTCCAAACAGTAGAAAAATTTATAACCGATGGAATCCGAAAACAGGATGTAAAAATACTACAATGAGAAAATCGAAACTTATATTGTTAAACACTTTATTCATACAAATATGTTTCTGCTCTCGAAGCTGGTAGACGGGAAGTGCTGGGTTCGAACCCAA
The DNA here is from genome assembly GCA_963932465.1 of Maratus speciosus. Taxonomy (NCBI): domain Eukaryota; kingdom Metazoa; phylum Arthropoda; class Arachnida; order Araneae; family Salticidae; genus Maratus; species Maratus speciosus. The sequence continues at coordinate 469,305,260 of OZ010798.1, forward strand.
TTGCACCCGTCGACCTAATCGTTCGGAGTTTTCGTGGTTTTCTTCGAACCTTGGATTTCCAAGCGTTAATACGGGTTAGGTTCCCTTAGAAAGACCCCCATGAAGGCACTCCTCCCTCTTAGGATCTATATCCCTCGTAATGATAATTGGCCGTCATGAAAACAACCAACCAACCAACCATACAAATATGTTAGTGTGTTTCTATATTGCTATAATTGCCAAGTTTGAAAAGCTATTTCAGTTATCTCCTATCTCCCTTGATACCAGATGTTTTGACCCTTAAGCACCCCTTATATAATAGTTATCTTCCTGCCAAAGGAAACTAATAGAAAAAATAAGTAACTAAAAAGAAATTGACTCCCTGTTTTTAAAGTCAGGGATTAAATTTCACTTGTAAAACTCAATGCACATTTTTTTTTCTTTGTCTGAAATTTTTATTCCCTGGGAACTATTTCTATTAGGATAAGTGCAGTTAAACATGTAATAACATATTGTAATATAGTATAGTAAATGTAGATAACGTTTCAGTTTAAATAATTATAATTTAAAGTTTTTTCCATGTCACACGGATATTTTTATATAACATTTTTTTTTTTTCAAATAGACGCCACTTTGTTGATTTTTAACTTTTCGACCTCAAAAATTCATTGCAGACAACTCTAACGATCTATTGGATCACATCCATTTTGAAGTGCACAGCACCACAACTCAAGCCCCTTTTATAAAAGAAAAAATATATAATAAACTAAAGAGTACTTTTTTTTTTCTTTCTATGGGCAAATCTCCCCTTGATGATCATACTATTTGAAATATGTTTAGCGTAAAATTTCTTTTCCTTAATGCATTTTAGGGGACCGGGAAAGCAAAATCCAACCAAAAAATCGATTTTTACTTTTTTATATCATTAAATAATTTAAACTTTTATCTTTCCAACGGCGGTGTGTCACACATGTTTATATATATTAAAAAAATAATAATAATAAGTCTTGAAATTATTCATTCTTTCTAAGAGTACTTCACAGCTTAATGGCCATTTAAATCTTTTACTTTTTCTCAAAACTTTGATTATGTTATATTGTGTACTTTAACACAGGGATTTAATGATTTGTTGAGAATTATTTATTTTAGGCAGTGAAATCTTACCAAAAATGCTAATTTAGGGCTTTCCCAGCCCCCTTAAACAATTTATTACAGCAATTGTTATATGAATTGTGTTTGGTGTTTTAGAAATTTTGTTTCTTTTAAAATGTATCGATCTGTTTATTTATTGTAATTATGCGTTTAGCTGCCTAAATTCATTGAACTGTGTAAAGATCCTGCCTGGGCTGTTCGCAAAGCATGTGCTGAGAACTTCATGGCTGTGTCTTCTGTAGTTTCCAGGGATACTCGTTGCAATGAGCTTACAGACATTTATATGCTTCTATTAAAGGATCAAAGTAGATGGGTGAGCAATCCAGTTAATACTTATTTGACAGTTACATTATCCACATTGCTGAAACGATGTGAATGCTATTGCTATATTATCTTATGCATTGGACAAAATTTGGACTATTAAGAAACAACATTGTTAGTTAATCATTTATAGTGGATTTAAATGAGACCATTATGACAACATAAATTAAAATGTTCTCTACTCACAACATTACTGCATTAGAATGATTGCAAAAACTGACCACTGAAGTTTGTCAACATTATTTTTTAAATCGGTTTATTTGTTCCATAGATTATACCTTGCACACAAACGTCGTTTATTTATACATATCAGGGCTTGAAATTCAATTTTTCGTAGGAGGGAATCTCCCTCCCAACATTTGCAAATAGAGGGGAGTTGAGCTGCTTGGGAAGGAGAAAAAAATCTTTAAAACCCACTGTTATTTTACATGTTATTTAAAGAATTACATTAATACAGACCTGACAAAATACCACTGAATCAATTTAAATCAACAATTCAGAATAATTATGTAAAATGTTCTTTTATTTAAAAAGGGAAGAAAGTCAAGTTTTTATACAGTCTATTTTTCAACCAAATGACATGCGTCGATAACAATGAGGGTTATTAAATATCTGAATTTAGATTTTTTTGGGCCCTGAATCCACTTTTACAGGTTAAACTTGTGACAGACAGCACAAGCACAACATTTATAACTTTAGAAATTACCGGAAATGTATGGTTATGCTTTCTTAAAAAAATTTCAGAAAACTTTGCAATATCTGACGTGTCTTCATTTTTAACTATTAGCATGAACATATTCGGAGATGTCATCAAAAATATCTATTTCTGAACGAAATTGTTTTATTATATTTTTAATGGAATTATAGTCAAAACCTAACTCTTTTATATTTTCTTTGATTGAACAAGCTACTAGGCATTCAAGTTTCAAACAAAGTCCAAAATTTGAAATGGAAACGGTCAATTCATTTCTTCTATTACAAAAGAAATCTAGTTTAAATTGTCAAGTCCTAATTTCTGTGAATTAAAAGGGGATGCGCAAGGTGGAAATCCTCTCCCGGCACTAATTATTTTTGTTGCAGGCCGAGTAAACTTTGATTTGGGTGGATTTCAGGTTGAATGTAGATAGACCGCTGTATTTTTTTTTTTTTTTCGCGACCCTTTGATGAAATTTGCATTTTCCCCGCGATTCTTTGACGAAATGCGCGTTTTTTCGCGATCCTTTGACAAAATTCGTGTTTTTTTTTGTGATCATTAGTCGAAATTAGTGTTTATTCCATGATCATTTGAAGAAATTTGCGTTTTTTCGCGATCTTTTGATGAAATTCGCATTTTTTTTTTTCACTATCCTTTGATGAAACTCGCGTTTTCCGCGCGACTCTTTGACATAATTTGCGTTTTTCCCGCGATCTTTAGTCGAAATTCGCGTTTTTTCCACGATCTTTTGATTTTTTTTTTTCGATCCTTTGATGAAATTCGCGTTTTTCACGATCCTTTGACGAAATTCTCATTTTTTCACAATCCTTTGACGAAATTCGCGTTTTTTTCGCGATCCTCTGACAAAATTCACGTTTTATTAGTGGCCCTTAGACGAAATTCGTGTTTTTCCAGTGATTCTTTGATGAAATTCACGTTTTTCCTGCGATTCTTTGATGGAAGAGTTTTTTTTTTTCCGCTATCCTCTGACGAAATTTGTACTTTTTTTCGCGATCTTTTCATGAAATTTGTGGGCTTTTTTCGCTACCCTTTGACGAAATTTGCAGGGTTTTTTTTCCCGCGATTCTTTGACAAAATCTGCATTTTTTCCGGGATCCTTTTCCGAAAGACCCGTTTTCCCGCGATCCTTTGCCGAAAGTCGCGTTATTTCCGGGATAATTTCACAAAATTTGCATTTTATTTGCGAATCTTTGATGTTTTTTCCGCGTCCCTTCGCGATGAAATTGATTTTTTCGGCACCCATTTATCAAAATTCATGATTTTTTTTTCAATTATATTTTTTTACGTCCAAATTTTCAGTATGATGACTGATTTTTGATAAATTTCGGAACTGAATGCCTTAAATTTTCGGAACATTTGGAACAGAATCGCCCCTGAATTTGCCAATTGGTCTCAGGGGGGAAAAAATCGTGAAAATTTTCTATTAATTACGAAAAAAACCCGCCGACAATGTGTCAATCAGTTGCGTGAAAAAAAACACAAAATTTGCAAGGCATTCGTGGATGTTAATCGTAGTTTCAAATGCAAAAGTATTCGGAAAAGGGTGAATTTTTTTGGGCGGGAGCCTCCCACCCATGATTTTCTTTTGGACGGGAATTCAAAGTTTTGGGTGCAAATCCCGCCATCCCGCCCTGAAATTCAAGCCCTGCATATTTAAAGACCTGATCAATAGTTTGTGATCCTAGTTTGAAAACCACTGATATAAACCATATTGTTTGTCACATTAGATGTTTTGTAGAATAGCTAGTACATGATGTATTATTGTTAAATCTTTTAATAATTAAGCTTCATTTTTGAATAGTATGAAAATCCTATTATTTTCATCGCTTTGTTAAAAGTGAACTTTATTAGATTTTTAGAATACATTATTTATTATTAAAAATGTTTTTTAATTTATCTGTTAAACTTTAATAAAGTTTTTTAATCTTTTTTTTTTTCTCAGGTTAGAGTAACTGCTTATCAGTGTCTTGGTCCCTTCATTTCTACATTTGCTGAACCATCTAAAACAGGTTTATATTATAGTGATGGAAAGTTAGTCGTTTGTGATGTTCCAGACTCTCCTCCTGTACAAAATTCTCCTAATGACAGAACTGAAACTGTTCAACAAAGTGCTGACAATAATTCCTCCGATGTAGACAGGACTAATGTTTCAGAACCCTGTGATAGTATAGTTCCTTTGAGCTGTTCTGAAAAGTCTCTCACTTCTGCCTCGGAAATTCCGGGTATCCCGTGCCATGTAGGAAATTATTCCACTGTGATAGAAGTAAGCTGTCAAAGCAAGACTGCCAATGACAGTGTGATAAACGATGCAATAGATGTCTCTCCAATGGAGAATGATTCACAACCATTGTCACAGACTCGTAAGAAAATAGTCTTAAAAAACAGTAGTTTCAGTTCAGTCAAAACAGTAAACAGTGTTGTTAATCATCTTTGTTACATGAATGATTTGAACGAGTCTGGGGATTCAGTGAGAGAGTCTTATATGTGGTATGATTATTACATGAAAAAACAGAATCCTTTAGTGAATGGTGACTGTAGTGAAGTGAAAGAAAATGATCCTGTTGATTTTGATAAAATTCAGAACTCTGTGTCTATTAATGGTGTTTGTGTAAGTGAAGTGCTGTCTGAAACACTAACTTGTGAACCACTATCGATAGTGAATTGTAGTAAGAGTAAGCAAATTATTAACGAAAAGGAAGAAGACTGTGAGAAAGTGGATAATGTGTGTTCTTCTTTAGATGTATCTCAAAGTAATGAAAATCATATTTCTTTACATTCAGCTGGTGCTGTATTAGACTTAGATTCTCAATCCAATGTCGAAGATGATGATCAAAATGATAGCAGTAGTACAGTTTCTTTAAACGATGAAAGTGCCTTTAACAGCTTCCAGTATTGGCGCATTCCTCTTCCAGATGTAGATCCTACGAATATACGTGAGCCATGCGTAGATATAGATGCTTTTTTTGACCGGATGAAGGCTCAGTCAAAGAGCAGTAATACGTTTGATTCCAGTACTTCCAGTTACTCACCACCAGATCTAGATTTTAGATTTCGAAAGGCTCGTCGTGAGGCAGAGAACCCCTTTGTAAGGTGAGTGTGTTGTACATTGAGTATAATATAGTTTAAATAAATTGCGATAATATCTTATTCAATTACATACTTCTACTTAGTATTTACATTTGCTATATAAAAATCATGCAGGCGTCATTTAAATATACTTCCTTCTGAACTGAAGAAGTCTGTCTTAACACTTAAGTGTTCTTAGAAATCTTTTTAAAAAAAATTTGCCATGTTCTTTCTAGGCCATCTTCAGTTTACTGTTGTCTGTCTTCATCGCCTCTCATTTGATTCAAGCCTCCCCTCCCCTCTTTATCAGTCGTGGTGTGCAACAAGTCATGTAGTAATCACAATAGCGTCGCACAGTAATGCATAATTTAGATTATTAGAATCCATTAGTTTCTTGTCATCATTAAAAGTTTCTGTATTTAGGATTTATTGTTTAATCGGGCTATTGCTGTACTGTCTTTATCTAACCATGTCTTCTTTTTTTTTTTTTTTTTTTTTTTCCTTTTTGCTCTTTAATTCTTGCTCTCTGGTATGTTTGTAAATAATTAATTAATCTATATGTATGTATATATTCATAGAGTTTAAAATTCCATTAGATATTTTCATTTTCGGCTGAAACTTGATTCAGAGTGCTGTTTCCACTTGAAAATTTGTTTCAGTTGTCACTATGTATCATATTGCTGTATTTAATGAGTGTTTTTTGTATAGGTATTTGCAAAAAAATAATAATAATAATAAAAATAATAATAATAATAATACCCTTTTTCTGTTTTGCAGGCCAACTTGTAGATTTGAAATAAAAACTGGAGAGTTTGATAAGATGTTAGGTATGTTATTTAATTTCATAATAATCAAATTTCTTATAAATTTCTGTAATTGAAAGGTGTACTTGTTTCTCTCTGTCTCTTTATTTGGAGGAGGGTGGGTAATTAAACTAAAGATTTGCAATTATAAACTGTTCAAACTGAAATTATGTTGAAATAAATGATAGAAAAAAAGAGAGAACTTATATACTATTTTAGGCTGTGTTATAGTTTCCTGGTATTACTAGTGATTGAAGGGAGAAGAAAAACACAACAAAATCATGCCCAGCATTCTTTTTTTTTTATTTATTTATTTTCTACTTTCCAATCCTACTACTTTTTCTTGCTTTGTTTCAGCACTGTTTCTGTAATTCCTTCAAAACTAAAACAATGAGTGTGTAAAAATATGCAATTTTTTTTTATGAAAAGAGGAATGTATTTTTTTATATTAATGGAAACTAGAGTAAGAAAGAAAAAAGCATAATATTTTAATGAATGGACAAGTGTTATTAATATTAAATTGCACTTTTTTTTATATATATAACCCAGGTAGGAGGACCTGGGGTATTATTAAATCTAATTAGAACAAGTGTAAGATTATATTTCTACATACCATCTTCATTTAGAATTTTAGTTAACATCGTTATATGAACTTGTAAGATAAATTTTGATTCAAAGGTATTATATATATGAAAATGTTATTTGGCTGTGTTAAATGTTATTTGAAAATATTATTTGGCTGAAAATTGTCTTGTTTTATTCTGTGTAAGCTTAGCGTCTTGAACAATGTATGCATTATTTACAAAATCATTCAGTATCTATATTAATTATTATTAATTTAACAGGTCCAACATCCTTTGTGAGTACTAAACAAAAAATGTGTAATTTTGGTGCCAAGTGTAATTACTAAAATTAGGAACACAGAGTAGAGAAATCTAAAAGATAAAAATTGAAATTAACTTTTACTTAGGAATTGCATTAAAGTATTAAACATTAAAATTTCATGCTGCTCAAAGAAAAATTTCCCTAATAGAAATTCAAAAGTTTTATGTAAATATGCATGTCTTCATTATTACTGTTTAATATATTGTCTATTTCTAGTGAACTTTATAAGGTAAAAAATCTAGCCAAAATATCAATTTAATATTTTTGCTAATAATATTTCCCACAGTGCTTATTTTAAACAAAAAAAAAAAAAAAAAAAAGGTGAAAAATGAGAAAGAAATCAGCAACATGACGTAGCAAGAATTATCTCTCATTGAAAAACAACTTGGAAGAAAAGTAGTTTCTAGTAAATAATGCAGGGGTCGTACCTGTCCTTAAATTCATGAAAAATGAAAAAACGTCCTGAAATTTCGCAGGGGTATCTTATACAGGGTGTTTCATAAAAGATGGTCAAAACTTTAAGACGTGATAGTACACATCCAAACAAATAACTTTCATCAAGGAATGCTTGGTCGGAAATAAAAAGCAAAGGTGCTAGCACATTTGGTCCATGTAAACGTTAAAACTGCATTCGTGTTGCGAGTTATTGGGAAAAGAATGACACTAATAGCATGCAAATGTGATGGCGAAGAAGAACGCTTTTTCAAAATTTCGTCTCGAGTAATACATAAAGCCGCTCTTCCGAATGTGAACTGTCAATTGCGGTAGGAACGTATCGGAAGATGTTGCCCTTCACTAATAGGGAAAAGGCTAATATATCTTCGGAACTGCAAACAGAAATGGCTCAGAGGCTCAACGATTGTACGGAGAGCAGGTGGCTGTGACTTAATCGTTCTTTGTGTGTTTTTGCCTCGTATAGCATCACCTTTGGCGTCCTCTATCCCCTTTGCTTTTTATTTCCTACCATGCATTCTTTGATGCAAGTTGCTTGTTTGGATGTGTACTACCACCTTAAAGTTTTACCCGTCTTTTATGAAACACCCTGTATAGTTTTTTGCGCAATGGCACAAAATCAGTACTTTGGAATTAATAGGTGCTTTAGAGTCAGAAAATAGTGAAATGTTTTGTCATCTGATGATGAAAAATTCGCAAATTTCGTCAAGTGGTTGCATAAAAAAATTGGTAATTTGTCAGTCGGGACGGTTAGAAAAATTTTCTTAATCGGTCGTTGAAAAAAATTGCAATAGTCTTCAACCAATTTCTAAAAGAATTGGGAATATCGTCAATCATTTGCTGGAATTTGCTAATTTCGGCAAACGATCGCAGGAACAGTAATTTCAGCAAATAATTGCGGAACAAAATCGCAAATTTCGGCAAACGTTCATGGAAAAAAATTGCAAATTTCGGCAAACGATCGCGATAAAGAAATTCTCGAGTTTTGGCAAACGATCGCAGAAAAAAAAATCTCAAACTTGGTCCAGTGATTGCAGAAATAAAATCTCGAAATTCGACAAACGATCTTGGAATAAAAGTAGTATGTGGGTAAATGTGTCCTGAAATATCACCTAGGACCAGTACTACCCCGATAATATGTAGTGTATCATAGAAGCAGGCCAATGTGTAGTTTATACATTTAATGGATAAGCCTGTTACACCTAGTTGGCAGCCATATTATCATTGGCTCACCCTCCTATACTTCCCTCCAATATTTTTATAGTGTAAACACCTGAAGTACTATGCTTCAGAATTTTCTTTGTTTTGTGATATTTAAATTGATTAAATCTTAATAATATAACTGTTTTCTACTCTTTTAAGCATGTTTATTGACAGCAATTTTTGATATTTGAATTACTTATTGTAGCAACTATTTCTGTTTGTATTTTTGCTAATATTAACCTTTTTTTTTTCCCGATTTATGATAAACTTTTAGTAGTACAGTGAAACTTGTCTATAATGATTGATATTCTTGTTTTAGTTTTTGCTGAGAATGCAGCACATACTTGGTATTTTTCCATTATTTTCTTCATTTCCTGTTGTTCCCACTGAACCAAGAACTGGTAACCTTTTCTTGAAACAAACACCAGCCTTCCCACCTGCATGTGATGATGGAAGGATAGAGCACCAAAGTGTGTGTGTCCCCCCCCCCCACCCTCCCCTCCTCTCCTTCAGACTGTTATTGAATTTCCCATCTACCATCCCATCACTGAATCTGTGTATGCACCATCTTTCTAACTGTTTTCAGTGTTGGCTTCTTTTTTGTGGCCACACAGTGTCTTTGATTTTTAATGACTATAGCAGGAAAGGGGCTGATATCCAGCAAAAGAGGAACCTTTCCTTCAAGTAGAGTCATGCTCCTTATCTCCTGGCCCATTGTTGATTCCCCTAGTGTCTTTGATTTTTAATGACTATAGCAGGAAAGGGACTGATATCCTGCAAAAGAGGAACCTTTCCTTCAAGTAGAGTCCAGCTCCTTATCTCCTGACCCATTGTTGCTTTCCCTCATTCTTTTGTTAATAAACCACAGATGGGTTCAGAAGAAAAGATTTTCCAAGAAAACTAGAGAAGTAGGCAAAATATGTGTGTGTATGCAGCCTAAGACCTTCATGCTACAGAAAAGGTTACCAAGAAAGGGATGATCCCCCCAAAAAACCACACCCTTGGAAGAAAGCTGAATAATGTTTGTTTCAAATTTCTCTAGGTAGAACAATGGAGACTCATCATCAACATATTCCTGGTCTAATGCTAGCATAGGCAAAAAAAATCCCACCCATCACAGTTAGTTTACTAACTTTTGTATGAAAAGAGGAGGGTATGATGTCAAAGGTGTTAGGGGAAATAGTCCATTGTTCCCCTACCTGTGTTCATTGTCCAACAACCCCCCTGAGTCCAGAGCAATCATATTGCATTGCAAATCTTATCAGTAACATTGCAGCTTTGAGCTATCAATGACAATGAGACATCCTTAAACACACCATGATAGTCTTTCTATTCTATACCTTAATTCAGAGAATTTAGGAGTTGGGGGGGGGGGGGGGGGTCTTTCATCAGGCTGTTAAAAGGGATTGAGAAACAGAAAGTGACCTTTTAAAAAGTAAAAAAAAAATATATATATATTGTTATATACAGTTTTCATCTTTAACCCATTTATTCTTATAGACAGGTTCAATATACATTAAATCAATAGGATTTCTGCTGGAGCCAGGTGAAATATCGTTATATATAGGTTTATTGTTATAGACAATATCGTTAAATACAGGTTTCACTGTATTAATATTTTATAAAATAATGTGTACATTTATTGGGGATTTTGGTATTATTTCTGCTTGTGTTTAAATTTAACTTATTCTCCAATGTTATGTTTCTCATATTTGTTTTTATTTTCTGTTTCAGAAAATAAAGAAGGTGAACCCCCTCCTCTGCAGAATACTATTACTGCTTATGATCAGGTTAGTTTATTAACTGTTAAATTTTGTCTTTTTATGCTTTCTTTTCAATCTTCCTTCATCTAGAGTTGAAATTTTGGCAGAAAAAGTTGAGCGCCAGTGACACCAGAACAGTTTTCCTCAGTTGACATAATTTTGTATCTGAAAATTATTTTACTTGTGCCTATGCGTATAAATATCCAGATCACCAAAAATCCAAGATAATTCAGTTACTCTCTTATTTTAGAGGTTTTGCTAAAATTAGGGCATTATGTCAAATTGCTAACTTAAATTACTAAAGCAAAGATAGTGTTAAAAAAAAAGTACATAGTTAATTCTAAAATGTAATACTAATTAATCATTAGCAATTTTTATGATAAATTTAGACCATTGCAATTTTTCTTTATAACTAAATGCACACACTTTATAGTGTCTCAACAGTAACTTTATGATGGTTTTTCCTAATTGTAATCTGAAAAATACCGCCCTTTGCAAATAGTTTCTTTTTTAGTTTGTCAACTGCTGTTACACCACCATCATCTTTTTAAGAATTGCTTAAGGAAAAACCCAAACCAATGTTGTCATAAATAAGAGAGGAAATAGAATTCATTGCAGCTATTGCAACAAATGGACTATTTTTTTAATTAGTTACTGAAGTAGAAAAAATAATATAAAGAAAAATATTAAATAATTAGATGCAATGTCTAATTACAAGCATTTAAAATTATATATAAAAGAGATAATTGAATTTGGCAACTAATCTAAAATAGAATTTTTAACGAAGTGTTTACTAATGCTATACATTGCAATAGTTACTCTTTTAACAAGGAGAAAATGGAGACATTTGAATGACCACTTTAGTAAAAAGTAGTTGCCTAAATTGTCTAATTAAAACTAAATATTGGAAAGACTTATGGTTTAATTTGTTCTAAGGGCTACTTCACTCATGCGAGAACACCTGTTCACTAATGTTTATCCTATAGAAGAAATTTTTAAGATAACTCATTTTCCGTTCCATTTTTTTTTTTTTTTTTTTTTTTTTTTTTTTTTTTTCAAATGAGTAGCTCAGTTAAATCTGTACAAAGGCTGTTTTTTATTTTTTCAATTTTTTTTTTTTTTTTTTTTTTTTATGAAAATACTTTTCCTTTTAAACCAATTCCAAAAGTAAAAAGCATCCTAATAAAAAAAAACTGTAAGCAAAATCGAAAAGTTAAAAACGACCTATGTACAGATCAAGCTCAGCTCCTCATTTAAAAAATAATAATAAAAACATTGAAATGTAAGCGAGATATCTTAAAAAAATTCTTCCATAGGATTAACATTAGCGAATGGTTGCTTTTGCGTGAGTGAAGTAGCCTCTTAAGAGAGGAATACCTCGTATTAGCACTGCTTAAAAATGTTAAAATAAAATAAGTATTTTGTAGAATTTTAAATTTTAAAATATTTATCTTATTTAATATTAATACTTTATTCAGTAAAGGGCAAAACTGAGAAATTTCATGTGGCCACTTTCTTTAAACTAGCAGCCACTTTTTTTACTTAAAAATACTAAACAGTAAACTTTTATTAAAATTTCTATTAGCATTAATCTAAAACTGATTAGCACAAATAAATTACTAATATAAACATGTTGCAACCAGAAAAAATACAATAACATGATAGAATGCAAGAAAATCTTACTCTCTCCTTGTAGGAAAGTGGCCATAAGGTGGCCGCTGACAGCCAATTTTGTAATAGCCTCTTATTCTCATTCACTGTCCTGGTGGCAAGTGCTAATTTTGCCCTTTATTATTCAGAAAAATAAATTAGCCTCGATATTCTATGTATTCTATTCTAATATTTCTTAGGTAAATATTAAAATTGGTGATGAGGAATTATCCTGATCACGATAATTTTACATTTTAATAATAGATAAATCAAACCTGTAATATTTTGTGAGGAGATTTTGTGCACTCTGTTACAGTTAATCTGTCTTCATTTTTATTAAATTTAAGCTTTAACACTGTGAATGTAAGCAGACCTGATTTTTGACATATTTCTCTTATTTTTCTAACCCAATTTTTCTTTCTTTTTTTTTTAATATTACTGTGTTTTGATTAGTGCTATTTGATATAATAGGAGGGTACTACTTAGTCATCCCATCGACCAAAAATTTATCGCCAAACTATAAGATTAAGTGCCAATAATGGTTGATCGTAAATGTCACATTCACTTGACTTTAAGCAAGTTACACGTGTTTACATCATCAAGTGATTTTTATTTCGACGTTTTATTTGTATTTTTATTAATGTTATACTAATTTATTTTGTTCTTTCATTATTTAAAATAAAAATTATGTCAATTGGCAAGTGGTTTGGCGAAATTGATCGACGGAGTAGTATCAATAGATGTTGTCTTCTATGTCTAGCTGTCTGTAAATGTCTTCTTGATCTCTTGCTGTGCTACTACAACATACCTGTGAATAAATAATTTGAACATGTGATAAAATTCGTAAAATATGTTAACTATAATGTGTAATTTTTTCCTCCCAGGATATTGTTCCCCCTGAGTTGTTATTGTGCTATTTAAATATGATTGATGCGAACTGGACAGAAATTGCTCACGATTGTGCCTATAGTTTACCAGCAGTTGCAATTACTCTTGGGCGTAAATTTTGGCCATGCCTCAAAGAAACATTTGATGCTCTTTCATCCGACTTGCAGGTGAGATTATCAACTTTTTATTAAAACTGACATGTTGCTTACATGTACACAACCTGGTAAATTTAAAAAATATATATTTCAATTATTTTCAGGGTTTTATAATGATGTGGAAAGTCCGTCGCACTGTTGCCTCTTCCATGCATCAACTAGCTGTGATACTTGGTCCTGAAATAACATCGAGGGACTTGCTGCCCGTATTTTCACGCTTCATTAAAGATCTGGATGAAGTGCGTATAGGGATACTGCAGCACATGTCCGAATTCCTAAGGGTGAGTAAATCTCTTCCAATTAAAGCTTCATAAATTAGAAATGAAAAATGTCAGGATTCTAAGCGAAAAAAGTCTTATCGAGATAAAATGTGGTGTACAAAAAGTCAGAAAACCAAGAGTGTTGCAGCAACCCCATAATTAAACTGTAACAGGAAGTTACCACATAACAGGTTTGGAAAGAAAAATACATATAGGTGCTGAAAGGAAAACAGGGTTTGCTTGTAAAATATAACATTCAAAATTTATCAGTAAATGTCATTTCCAGTGTTACACAAGGAACATGCTGTAAACCACTTTTTTTCATTAGCTATTTGCAAAGCAAGATATATTTAAGCTTCAATATGAGTTTTTTTTATTTAATAAACATTTGCTTTGATCAACTATTAAATTAGGTTTTAATAATAATTTTAATACAATGTTTAATACAGTACGAGTTTTTAATACAATGTTCATTTTTAATCATTATTTCGTACCAGAGATAAGCAGTTAATTTGCAATAAGTTTAAATGCGGTGATAAAAAGGATTCAGTAACAAATGTGCATTTCACATAGGGTTAGTGGGAGAAAAACAGTTAATCTTCCTTAATCCTGGTGGCATGTAGTTGATGACACGTATTATCCAAAAGTGAGAACATTCTAATGGCAATAGTGCTCGTTTTCATCGCTCTAAAAAAATCTTTTGCATGAAGCTCTAAAGAATAACCCATTTTTCCCTGGAGAAAAGGAAGCTTTCACACTTTCTGGGAATTTTCGTTTACATAAATCTCTCATGTTGTTCATATTAAGCAAAATTCTTTTGATTACTAGTATTATAAATAGATATGATGTAGTTTCATGAATATAATATATTTTCCCATAGCTATTAAAAAAAAAATTCTTCAAAATACTTGTTATCTGGGATGCCTGATTTTTCTGTTTGAACTACATGAGGAATTATGATCTCTTATTGAAAATAAATTTTTTATAAGGAATTCTTGGAATGATTTGACACTTAGCAATGGAGTCTACACGTTTCCAAGAACTATTGTGTATTATCATCTGAAACTGCCAAGTTTAAAAAAAGGGGCAGTAAAACAAGCAGAAATATCCATTTACCTGCATTTTAGATTACTGAAAACATTGATCTTAAAATGGAGAGTAGTTTTATAACAGTTGTCATCCACTAAATCATTTAAACAGCCACTAGACTTAATCAGGGGTGATTGTGCTCCGGGTGTAGCCCGGATTTCCGGGTTTTTCGGTCGATCCTTCCGGGTTTATGAGATCGTTACGTTTAGCGGGAAATTCAGACATTAAAAAATATCGCGAATTTCGACAAATGGTCACCGAAAAAAATCAATTCCTCAATCGTTCGCTGAAAAAAATCGACAATTTCGTCAAAGGATTGCAAAAAAAAAAGTTAATTTCGTCAAAGAATCTCGAAATAAACACAAATTTCGTCAAAGGATCGCGAAAAAAGAACGAATTTCACAAAGGATCGCGATAAAACTAAGATTTTCATCAAAACATCGTGCGTGGGGGGGGGGGGATTTTCGTCAAAAGTTCGCAGGACAAACGGATGTATCGTCAAAGGATCGCTGGAAAAACGCAAATTTCGTTAAAAGATCACATAAAAAACATTAATTTCTTTTAAAAAATCGCAGGAAAAAACGCCAATTTTGTCAAAAGACCGTTGAAAAACACATAATTAGAACCGGGAAGAATTTCCCCCCTCCTGGAATCGCTGGGAAAATGCGATTTTCCTCAAAAGATTGCAGAGGGAAAACGCGAGTTTCGTCAAAAGTTTGCGGGGTAAAACGCGAGTTTCGTCAAAGGATCGCGGGAAAGACTGAAATATCGCCGAAGGATCCCTGGAAAAACACGAACTTCGTTAAAGGATCGCAGAAAAAAACTAATTTGTTTAAAAAATGGTGAAAAAACACGAATTTTGTCAAAGGATCTCGAAATAAAAGAAATTTCTTATAATGATCGCGAAATAAATGTAAATTTCGTCAAAGGATCGCAAAAAAAAGTGCAAAATTCGCAAAGGATCGCGAAAAAAACAAAATTTTCGTCAAAAGATCGCAGGAAAAACGGAAATGTTGCCAAAGGATCGCCAGAAAAACGGAAATGTTACCAAACGATCGAGGGAAAAACGCAAATTTCATTAAAGGATCACGAAAAAAAACCAATTTCTTCAAAGAATCGCGGAAAAAACGCGATTTTCGTCAAAGAATCGCTAGAAAAGCGGAAATATTGTCAAATGATCGCAGAAAAAACACAAATTTTGTTAAACAAATTCGGGGGGGGGGGGGGGATGAATTTCTTTAAAGAATCGCGAAAAAACGCACGGGAAAAACGCAAATTTCATAAAAGAATTGAAAAAAAAAAAAAAAAAAAAAAACATAATTAGAACTAGGAGTGATTCTCTTCTTCTTGACCCTCTCTTCTGTCACCTTTCAGAAAAGTTGCTGTGAATTTCAGATATATTTTTTTAACTCAGAATCACCCCTGGTATTGTGTTATCCATCTCAATCTCAGTACAAAAATGTCCAGAATTGCATATCTGTAATGTGTAATACCCAAGAAGAAAGCAGGAAAAAGAAATTTACCTTGTGTAAGAGTAAAGCTTTAAAAATAGATTTTTATTTATTTTTTTCTAATACTTGGCCACTTAGAAGTAAAATTGGATTGGTTTTGACATTTTTTTACTGTTTTCAAATAACTAGATATGACTTGCATTAAATCTACTAAGAGATAACTCTTAACACATAATTTGTACTTGTTTCATGAGTACTTAGAATAAATTCATTTACTGAATAGAGAATTCGAACTTTGCATATAACAAGATAAATTGCACTCTCCATTTGATGAAGTCATTTAGCTTTCAGTGAAATTAACATAAGTTTACCAAATTATGTTTTTTTGCAATTGTATATTTCAAACAATAGCAGAAATATGTCATTTGATTGTCATGCTGTTGCAGCATCAGTTATGTAAATAGATATTGGTATATTTTGCTTCGATAATTTTCAGGGTTTTTCACTTTGTATTGATTAATTTTCAGGGTTTTTCTCTCTGAGTCACAATCACCCCTGCTTAATACGCAGGCTTTTTTGTGTCTAAACTAAAAATTAATAATAATCTTTTTAGGCATTTTTATAAAACTTTTTTATATTATATATCAAGTGAGTCTCAGTTTCCCTCCCTCCCACACACACACTATTTTCTTTTGAGATCCACGTAGGGGGTTTGATTATGTTATGGAGGATTTAAATACGTGTTTTAGTTAAAAAATAAACAGGTGCTTAAACCTGTTTATTACAGATTACATTTTGGTTTAAAAAAAAAAAAAAATTTAAACCATGCCAACTCTGCTATATAATATCAACCTTCATATTCATAATTTAGAAAAGGAAAGTTTTTTAACTGGATAAATCTTATTCAAGGCTGTAGTAGCCCAGTTGAGGTTTATTCCAACAGAGTGAAAAATGACTAGACCATGACTTGAACCTGGATACCTTGGCTTGCCGTGCCAATGCTCTCTCATTTGAGCTATGTGAACAGTACCTGTATAACTATTTTTCACTCTGTTAGAATTAACCTCAACTGTGCTACTTTAACTATGAATATGACTAAGGTAAGATATAATTAAAATTCTGTTACCTTCTAATATCTAAATGTTCCAAGAATAGTGTATTTTGTTTTCTTTTTATATCTTCAGATGATGATAGTCTGTCATTGTTCGAAGCTAAAATTTTAGCTCTAAGTAAATCATATAAAGTCTGAAATGAAATACTTCATAATTAATGCACAGAAGCTTTACTTCCTTTATGCACTACACAACAACAACGGCAATTAATTGAATGTGTTTGCTACGTAAATTCTAATATCGAAGCGTAATGCCTTTATCTAAATCAAAACAAGTCTACTTCTGTACAGTTTTTATCAGGAGGAAAAGTATATCACTTTGTGCACATGCGCCTTCAGTTTGTACTTTCACCACCACCAGGATCTGAGGTTATGCTATTATGTAAGCCACATTCCATGGTACGACAAGTGTTCTGTAAGGGGTGAACCGGAAGGAAAATTGCATAAAATAAAATTTAATTTTCTATTTCTCTCATGATTTAGAAAAAATAAATAAGTAATTTAAAATTTGTTAAGTAAAAGGGGAACTAATAACTTTTCATCAGGTGGCTCCCCAATCACTCTCTTTGTAGATAACAATTTTTATTGGAGTTTTCCTTTTTACTTTCATTCATTTAAAAATCATCTTAAGGGTGTATACAAAAAAATATTTTTCCACTCTCAACAGCTCGAAATTTTCAGATTCATTTTTTAAAGTAAAAACATGAAACTTGCTGAGGTGATTTTTGAAGAGATGTATAAGAGGCCGTGTGATTTCATTTTTCACTCAGTTAATTAGAATTTGAGTTTTAAACAATTACTTTCTCACATTTTTTTTCATTCCCAGATCTCTCGCTTCGGAAAATTCGGTTCAAAATGCAAACTGTGACACTATTTTCTGCATTTATCAAAAAATCGAGAAGCGCTGCACATTATGTAGTTTCTAAATAAGAGAATTTCCCAGTTTGATGCGTTTGAGAGCAAAAGTGAATTAAAAAAATGAATTGGAAAAGAAGGAGTTTGGATTGGAGTACACCCTTAGATGGGAATGCGAAACTCCTTG
Organism: Maratus speciosus; assembly: GCA_963932465.1. Lineage (NCBI taxonomy): Eukaryota > Metazoa > Arthropoda > Arachnida > Araneae > Salticidae > Maratus > Maratus speciosus. The sequence goes on from OZ010798.1 coordinate 469,323,246, forward strand.
ACCCCCCTCCCCCCCCCCCAAAAAAAAAAAAAAATTAAATTTCATATTTATTTTTTTTTATTTATTTTATTTATCTTTCTTTATTCTAAAATTTTGCCTTTAGCAAAGTGAATTTATCCTGAATTACTATCTGCTTGTGTAAGTGTGCTGTAATAACCTTTTGGTCTTGACCCATGTTTAGCTACTATATTCAAGTGTGATTGATCATATTTTTGTTTTTTATTAGAAATTTTATAACATTGTTTTTTTAGGAAATTCTTCCTGAAGAGCGAAAGCAGTTTCTTCCCAGTCTTTCAGAATTTCTGGTCTCAAATAGTGATACTGAAAGTAAAGACAAAAACTGGAGGTTCCGTCTCATTCTGGCAGAGTATGTATTAATTTTTACTAGTTTATCAGATAAAGTGTTTTATTAAAGTTTAATTAAAATATGTCAAGAATTAAAAAGGTAAAATTGCTAATAAAAATAGAAAAATTATCGGTGTTTAATTAATAGATGAGTACTCATGCTAGCTATATATAGTTGTACAGTCAGGCAGGTCACAATTAACATTATAATTATATATATATTTCTCTTACGTAGCACCGAAAAAAGGCTGTATTTGTAGATTGCTATTTGGCAACAGCCAAAGCGACATTTCTGAGTGGTTAAGTTACGGTCACATGTCTCATCCATCTCAGCAAATCAAAATCGACAGAATCTCTCTTTTAACACAAACTGTTTGAGCGATGCATGAATAACAATTGCTATTGGTCCGTTTTACAGTGACGCGAGGAATTCAGCGAATCAGCTTTTTTGATCCAAGATTGTGTTTAGACACAGTCGAAAATGTTTTGTTTACAGTTCCTTAGCGTGATACGTAGCATCTTTTACAGCTTCTTATTATAGTTTTAAATGAATTTAAGCCGGGATTTTCAGTACTATAGGCAAAATGGGGACCCCGCCCAACACTAACATGCCATTTAAATTTAAACGGCGTCAATTTCCAGTTTGCTTAGCTTTCTCAATGTTGATCAACAAGTAACAGGGCCAAACTTTTGATAAATGCATTTTTATTTACGTTTTCAACAAAATTTTCAAATGCTTTTTTATGAATTATTTTTCATTTCAAAAATTTGTCAATTTCATAATGTTAAAATGTTTTATGCCCATTGGCAACACCACCTAAATGCATTTTTTACATTTTCGACAAAGTTTTGCATGACTTTTTATACATTAAAAATAGTTATATTAATAATTAATATATATATTAATTAATATATTATTATTAATAATTATTAATAGGTATATTAATAATTATTTTATACATTAATAAATTATTTATACATTAAAAATAGTTGTAAATTCCATATGTTGCTTGCTCTGATCGCATAGCGGTCCAACTAAAAATATTTTTTATTGTGTTTTCGCTAAGGTTTTTAATTAATTCTGTTTCCAAGGTTTTTTAAATACATTTTTATTTACATTTTCAATAAAGTTTTCCATTACTTTTTTATACATTAAAAGCATTTGTAAATTTAATACATTATAGATTTATGATAGCACTCATTCTGGCTAGAGCTGACATAAATAGTGGTGAGCGAGCAAAGCAATTGCGTAGCAATTCACACAGGGGTTTTTGAGCATTAGCGAGCAGAGGGCTTAATCCCTAGTAATTACAAATTAAGTGTATGCATGTGTATTTGCAGATTGGTGCCGCCCTTATAAATTTTCTATGAAATGTACAAAATGAAGAGGAATAGTAAAATAAAAGTTGTAACAAAATATATATTTGGGGGGGGGGGGGGTTAGCAAGTATTTGTTTTAATCTTTTATCTTGTCTTAATATAATCTTGTCTTAAAGGTGCTTTAAAGCAATGGTTTTCTGGAAATGTTACAATTATTTTCTTTACGGAAAAATATTTTTAGGTACTATTTGCAAGCACATTTCATGGAAATATCACTAATATTCTTACTCCTAAGTGTAGATTTATGTATCTAGATAGGTTCCAAATCAATTTTTCTGTTTTTTTTTTTTTTTCTCTCCCTTTTATAATTTTTTCATATGTAACTTTTAAATCTGTGAAAAATTTCTGTAATTTTTTTTTTTTTTTTTTTTCAAAGCAAGAACAAAATTAAATATGAAGCTTAAATTGTATACATAAATTATTTATTAAAATTTTCAACTTCCATTCTGAGTATCGTAGTGTTTATGTATGTCTTTCCCATTTCAGGCAACTGGTATCAGTGGCTGATTTATATGAACCGGAAGACGTGAGGGAACATTTGGTGCCTCTGTCGCTCATACTTATACAAGACAAAATCTGTGAAGTTCGACTTGCTGCTGTTCGTGTTGTAAGTGCATTTTAATCTCATCTATTTGTATATGTTCTTGATAGATAAGTTTGTTTGTGGGACATGACTTATTATTTTTGTGTTACATGACTGTTCTTTTAAGTCGGACCCATTGCAGACACTCTGTCAAGTTTTTACCAAAAAAGCACACAAAAGTTCTGATTAACACTTCATTTTATTGAGAATTCATGCTCTTTTTATTATGCACACTAGCTTTATGGTGCACTTCTCATTTTTTCTATTAGGAAACTAGAGTGGAAACAATTCATTATTATAGTGCAAAGTCTAAAGTTCAGAATCCTCGGGACTTTATCAAGTCCGAACTTCGGATTTTTCTGAACTTTGGGTCATCAAAAATATTGCTTTTCCAATAAAAAAGAAAAGAAAATTAACTACATAAAAAGGCAAAATATGATGTTCATATATTAAAAATTGTATATAACAATTATTAATACTAAATTAAACATTTTCATTAAATAAATCAACAAAATAAAAAGTAAAACAAAAACATTTCTTTAAAGCTGTTCTCAAATCCGAAAGGGCAACTTTATGACATAAGTTTTAATTTATATTTGTTCGGAGATGCATGAAACTAGCAGGTGTTGTTCAGAAACTATGTAATGAAACTGTGTTTTCCATTTTTTTGCAAACGCAATAGATGTTTTAGAAAATAAGTGTCAAAAAGGGCATTTTGAACCGAAATCCCGCGCAGAAGAAAAAAAAAGTGAAAAACGTCTTTGTTACGTTATCAAAATTGTTTATAGCTCAATAAGTAATTTATTATAAAAAAAAAATGGAAAACACAGTTTGATTCCAAATCGCTTCCATAGTCAGGCCTTCCAATTTTATGACTTTTCATTAAAAAATGAATTTGTAAATGTGTCAAAACGTTTTGCACTTGTTGAGCAGAGCACTTGAGAACAGCAACAAACAATTAAGACGAAATTGCAACTTTCGGAACTATTGGAACATTTCAGTTAATGTGGGCTGCTTTATTTAACTTAGGTATATCATTAAGTTTTTCTTTTATTCTGTACACAGACATTAGTTAAGATCCAGTAATAAATAGCTTCTTTGTCCTAGACCTTTTAGGTAGCTTTCATTACAAAAAGCCTACCTATTGCAGCCGTTCGGAGGAAAGCGATTTAAAAAAATTTTGGTATATTTTCATCGATCATGACCCCTAGACCCCGAAATCACCCTCCGTTCAAAATTGATATATATATATATATATATACCGGGTTTCTTAAAAAGGACTGACTGATTTTTAAAATTCAATAACTTGCAAATGGTGACAGATGTTTAAAAAATTCTTGCAGGAACGTTATGCATAAGGTTAAAAGTTTTTTTACAGTGATTTTCAATTTTAGTTTGAATTACAAACAATAGATGCGCTACAATCAATATACGCTAAATTCAGGCTCGATTTTTTGTCCTTCGGGACCCACTTAATACATTTCCATCTCCTTTTTCCGCATGGAAGAAAAGATCGACCAAAAAATCGAGCCTGCTGTTAGCACCTATTGCTTACAGCGCCATCTATTGTTTGTAATGCGACCTAAAATCGAAAATCACTGTAAAAAAACTTTTGACCTTATGTATAACGCTCGTGCAAGAATTTTTTAAATATCTGTCACCGTTTGCAAGTTATTAAATTTTAAAATCAGTCAGTCCTTTTTAGGACAACCGGTATATATATATCTGATCTTTGTCAGTGGTAACTCTTGTATTTAGGAACCGATTTGGATGAAACTCGGTGTATACTAAGTACATACCAATGTCTCGGCTGAGTTCGTTGGCCAACTTCATCCGCCATCTTGTTTCAAAATGGCAGCCATTTAAAAAATTTGAAATTTGGTACCTGAAAATTGAAAAATATTTTTTTCTTATGTGTTTGACCTTGATAAAAAAGATTCCGGAGCAGTTTTTGTTTTGTCTATATCTTAAAAAATGGCTGAGTTATAGCACTTTGAATTTCTAGCGTGGCTGACATTTTGAAACGTCCTGATTTTTGTCACGCGATAACAGGCGTATTCATGAATCGAGTTGGATGAAACTCGGTGTGTACAGAGTACATACCAATGTCTTGACCGAGTTTGTTGGCCAGCTTCATCCGCCTTCTCATTTCAAAATGAAATTTAAAATTTGAAATGTGGTACTAAAAATTGAAAAATATTTTTTTCTTATGCAGGGGTGATTGTGTTCCGGGTGTAGCCCGGATTTCCGGGTTTTTCGGCCGATCCTTCCGCGTTTACGAGATCATTATGTTTAGTGGAAAATTCGGACATTAAAAAATATCGCGAATTTCGACAAATGGTCGCCGAAAAAAAATGGACAATTTTTTCAAAGAATTGAGAGGAAAAAAGCTAATTTCGTCGAAGAATCTTGTAATAAACACACGTTTCGCCAAAGGATCGCGAAAAAAGCGTGAATTTCACAAAGGATTGCGGTAAAAACACGATTTTCGTCAAATGATCGAGGGAAAAACATGATTTTCGTCAAATGATCGAGGGAAAAACGGATATATCGTCAAAGGAACGCGTAAAAATGGATATTGTCTAAGGATCGCTGGAAAAACGCTAATTTCGTTAAAAGATCACGTTAAAAAAACATGAATTTCTTTAATGAATCGCGGAAAAAACACTAATTTCGTCAAAAGACCGCAGAAAAAAAATTAGAATCAAATTTCACCAAACGATCGAGGAAAAAAACTCAAATTTTGTCAAAGAATCTCGAAATAAAACAAATTTCATCTAATGATCTCTAAATAAAACAATTTCTTCTAATGATCGTGAAATAAACACAAATTTCGTAAAAGGATCGCAAAAAAGTGCAAAATTCACAAAGGATCGTGGGGAAAAAAACAAAAGATTTTCGTCAAAAGATCGCATGAAAAATGGAAATGTCGGCAAAGAATCGCGGGAAAAACGCAAATTTCATTAAAGGATCACGGGGGGAAAAAAAAACAATTTCTTCAAAGAATCACGGAAATAATGCGAATTGTCAAAAGATCACAGAAAAAAACACGATTTTCGTCAAAGAATCGTTAGAAAAACGGAAATATCTTCAAAGGATCGCAGAAAAAATGCAAATTTTGTTAAAGGATCAGGGGGAAAAAAATATTAATTTCTTTAAAGAATTGCTAAAAAATGCAAATTTCGCCGAAAAGTCACAGAAAAAACGCAAATTTCCTGAAAGGATCTCAGATAAAACACATAATCAGAACCAGGAGTGATTCTCTCCCCATCCTCTCTGCTGTAACCTTTCAGAAAAGTTGCTGCGAATTTCAGATACATTTTTTTTTTTTTTTTACTCAGAATTACCTATGGTATTGTGTTATCCATCTCAATCTCAGTACAAAAATGTCCAGAATTGCATATCTGTAATGTGTAATACACAAGAAGAAAGCAGGAAAAAGAAATTTACTTTGTGTAAGAGTAAAGCTAAAAAAAAAATTCATTTATTTTTTTCTAATACTTAGTCACTTAGAAGTAAAATTGGATTGGTTTTGATTTTTTTTTTTTTTTTTTACTGTTTTCAAATAACTAGGTATTATTTGCATTAAATTTAGTAAGAGATACCACTCTTAACACATAATTTGTACTTGTTTCATGAGTACTTCATTTACTGAGTATAGATTCGAACTTTGCATATTTAGCAAGATAAATTGCACTCTCCATTTGATGAAGTCATTTTGCTTTTAGTGAAATTAACATAAGTCTACCAAATTATGTTTTTCTGCAATTGTATATTTCAAACAATAGCAGAAATATGTCATTTGATTGTCATACTGTTGCAGCATCAGTTGTTATGTAAATTGATTTTGGTATATTTTGCATCGATAATTTTCAGGGTTTTTCACTTTGTATCAATTATCTTTCAGAGTTTTTCACTCTGAGTCACAATCACCCCTGCTTATGTGTTTGACCTTGATACAATGATTCCGGAGCAGTTTTTGTTTCGTCTATATCTTAAAAAATGGCTGAGTTATATCACTTTGAATTTCTAGCGTGGCTGACATTTTGAAACATCCTAATTTTTGTCACACGATAACAGACGTATTTATGAACCGATATGGAATGTACCTTGGTGTGTATAAAGTACATACCAATGTCTCGACCGAGTTCGTTGGCCAGCTTCATTCGCCATCTTGTTTCAAAATGTTGGCCATTTAAAAAATTTAAAATGAGGTATCAAAAAATTGGAAAATGAAAAAGATTTTTTAGTGTTTGACCTTGATACAAAGTTTCCGGAACAGTTTTTGTTTCGTCTATATCTAAAAAAATGGTTGAGTTATAGTATTTTGAATTTCTATTGTGGTTGACATTTTGAAACGACCTGATTTTTGTCACGCGATGACAGGCGTATTTATAAACAGAGTTGGATGTAACTTGGTGTGTACATAGTACATACCAATGTCTCGAACGAGTTCGTAGGCAAGCTTCATTCGCCATCTTGTTTCAAAAGGGAACATTTAAAAAACATTTTTAATTTAAAATTTAAAGTGAGGTATCAAAAAATTGGAAAATGAAAAAGATTTTTTTATATGTTTGACCATGATACAAAGATTCTGGGGCAGTTTTTGTTTTGTCTATATCTTTAAAAATGGTTGAGTTATAGCACCTTGAATTTCTAGCATGGCTGACATTTTGAAACGATCTGATATTTGTCACGCGATAACACATGTATTTATTAACCTATTTGGTTATAAGGCATGTGGATAATATATAGCAATGTTTCGACCAAGGTCACTGGCCAGCTTCATCCGCCATCTTGTTTTAAAATGGCAGCTATTAAATTAAAAAAAAAATTATATTTAAAGTGAGGTGCTAAAAAATTAGAAATTAAAAAAGGTTTCTTTTTTAAGTATTTGACCTTGATTTGAGGATTCTGGAGCATTTTCTGTTTTGTCTTTATCTTAAAAAATGGTTCAGATATAGCAGTTTGAATTTCAATGCGGGTGACATTTTGAAAAATCTGATTTTTTGCCTGCAACAGCACTCATATATTAACCGATTCCGATGTGAGTGAGCATGTGCACATGAATTAATAAGGCCTCGACCAAGTTCACTGGTTAGCCTCATCCACCATGTCGTCTTAAAATGGTAGGCACTTCAAGATATCGCCGAATTTAGCAACCAAATACAAGTTACTTTAAATAAAAGCAGATTGGATAAAGCTGACTAATTTCGCGAAATTCTCATTCATAATGATTTAGTATAGATAAAAATTAGTATTGAATTTCCTATAATCAGTTTCCACCAAATTGAGCTTCATGAATGTTTTCATGAATGCTTCATGATGTTTGAATAATATGAGCTGGTTTTTTAAAAATAAGGAATATGAAAGCCTCTTCCTCCCGGCACTGGCCAGAAGGACTTTGTTGTTGTTTTATAACAATTTTGTTTTTTCACTTCTTTCTTGAATACTGTCGCTTGAAAGTCCGAACTTTGGAGAATTCCGAACTAGACTTTGTACTGTACTGATTAGGTTCGCATTTGGGCCAGTTTATGCAGAAATGTTCGGGATTTTTTTCCCAAGAACCAACTACAGAAAAAGGAGAATTTTGCTTATTTCATCAGTTTTTTATGTCCTTGAGAAATAAACAGTGGCAAATTAATTTTGAATATTTGGATTTAGAAAAATAATCTGAGAATTTTAATTTCTAAGAAAGGTGTTATTTTCTTATCTTTTCATATATGATCCAGTTCTTTGTTACTGTAATCAAATTTAATAGGACCTACATTCTCCCTCTATCTTTAAATTAAAAGGTAGTTTTAATGTTATTTATTGATTGTAATAAAGAAATGCATTCCATTTTCTCTAAAATAATGTTTTGTAATATATGCTCATATGTAAATCTTTTTGTGCTTTTCATTGCAAATTGGGATCTTGTCAGGGTGTCTAGCCACCTGGATAACCTAGAAAAGTCTGGCAAATTTCACATAAGTCAGGGGAATTTGAAAATTCCGAGAAAGAGTTTAAAAATTTGAAACTTCCAAGAAAAGAATTTATCAAATCTTATTATAAAAAGTAAGGATTTGAAATTGCAGCATCAGGCAAATGAAATTTTGCTCTCTATAAGTACTGTAAAGAGTATTTCAGTGTGTTTTGCAAATACTTTTGTTTACCCCTTTTCAATCCTTCCTTGTAACTCTCATATTTCCAACCCCAGCTTCACTGAATGTTGTAGGATTGATTAGATGTTTCAGTCTGTTTGCTTATCTTTGTTTTGGAACTGAACATTTGTTAGCCTAATTTATTGAATATTTATTTGTATTAAAATATGTTGAAGCAAAATGTATTTAACTGTGACTGATGTGATAAAGAATTTCATCCTGATTAGACAAAACAGACAGAACCCCTTTGCTAAAAGTGTGTATTTACAAAATGTTTAGCATGTAAAATGTTCAACAATTTGGAAATTTTGCAAGAATTTGTTTAACAGCTCAGTATCTGTGAAAGTTCCACTCTCAAATTCGCAACTTTTAAGAGCTCTTGTGTATAACATCACAAAATTTCTATACAGTAGACTCCCTTAAATCCGCGTATTTTTTTCAGATTTAAACAATGAAATTTACAATTTAGTTGCTGTAACAAAATTCAAGATAGTGCCGAAATCAGCGACTGCCGCAATGTTTTTACTAAATTTTTTGTTAATCATTCTCTTTTGGCTTTTACAGCTGATTTACACTACTTTTGATTTTGATATAACTTAGCATATCTGTATCAAAAATTCCCGGGTTTGAAATGGAAAAATCCACGAACTGGAACGCTATTTTAAAATTATTGTTCGTGGAATTTTTTTTTTTTTTAATTATAGACAAATTTATTTTTAAACATAGAAAGCAGTATAAGAAAAGCATTCAAGACTCTAAATAACAATGAAAAAAGTTACAGAGAGCGTAATAAGCTATATATACTGATAATAGCATTAACACTGTTCTCCTTGCTTCTTTCCCTATTTCTTATGGCATCACTAGATTGAAATACCGGTCTTTTGTTTACTTTATATATATTATATTTAACTACATTTATATTAATAGTTTACTTTTATTCCCCTTTATTTATTTAAATATGTAACTTACTTACCTAATTCTCGGCAGTCCACGTAGTGCTCTTACGAATGCTTTACCACTAGATGGCAGCATAGGACTTTTGGAATCGAATTGAATCGATTTCATCTGTAATAATTTAATATTTTTCTAAATTTTTATCTTACATAATTATTTTAATTACTTACATTTAAACTAATAAATTATTTTAATATTTTACTTATTTTAATGTTTCACTTTATTGTAAGTATTCATTATAATTACCCTTGCTTAACTACCAATCAAATTAATTTTTTCAAAAATGGAAACAAAGCAATGATCAGAAATCCACAAAATTCTAAAATCTGCACAACCTCTGGTCCCAAGCTGCGCATATTTTAGGGAGTCTACTGTATCTGGAAAAGTCAGGGAAATTTGTTGCTGATCTGGAATAGACACCCTGTCTTGTGTTTGTTATTACTTAATTTGGGTGATGTGATTGAAGTAATGTTCTTTATTCTTTTATTATTATTATTCTTGTTGTAGATGGCTGCTGTGATAAGAAGAATGAGCCAACATCCAACTCCTAATTTAACCAAAGAGGTCTTAGCAGAATTAACGGAAAAGTTCATCCATTCTCCAAAGTGGTTCCACAGGCAATTGTAAGTCATCTTTCAATTTATCTTGTGCGCATTTCAGTTAAATTTAAAAAGTCTTGCCTCAATGCAGTGACATTACAATTAATTTTATTTTTTACATTTTTATTTATTTTTTTGCTTGCTGTACCCTCAAAAACCACTTTATTAGTTATAAATTGATATTAAAAGTAAAAGACCACAGTGTGTAAACAGTTCAAAACTATTTAAGCATTTAAAACGGCTACGTATTTTAGTAGCTTTTGGAACTTTTTAACAAACCCCTAGTTCAGCAAAAAATAATTTATTAAGCTTTAATGTAGTCTAGTATGTTTGAAATTGATTGTCTCTTGGACTATATCACCCTACTTAATTTCTCTGTAAATTTCTCTCCTTCTTTAAATTCTTTCTTTTGCAAATCTCAAAATCTGAATTATTACTTAAGGCTGTTCTCAAATCCAAAGGAGCTACTTTCTGACATATTTCTGAATTCATTTTTGTTCCAAAATGCTTGAAATTAACAGGTGATCTTATTCAGAAACGTTGGGCTTTTTTTTTTTCTTTTTGTAAAGGCAGAAGAACTTTCAGAAAATACTGTCAACGTGGTTGCTTTGAAATGAATTCTGGCATGGCAGTGTGAGAAAGAGGGGAAATTTTTGTCATGAGACAAGAATCACAAGTTATTTATCGAACAATATAATCATAAAAAAAAGAATTGTGTTCCAAATCGTTTTATTAAACAGGCATGCCAATTTTATGCTTTTGCGTTTGAAACTGTGTCGGAAAGTTTTGTGAGCAGGAAATTTGAGAACCACCTTAATAATGTATTCTAATATTGAAAGGACGTGCAAATTAAAAATTAAAAATTAAAAGTGTCATTGTGAAAATGACACTTAAATGTCAATAGATATATGTAGAGTGTGGCATTACTGCAGAACAATAAAACATAAATACTCTGAGAAATTCTTATGTTTATGAAAATTTAGATATTTATTTTTTAAATTTTTAATTATTACAAGCATTGATAATTACGTTAATAGATATGTGTTGTTTATTTTCAAAACATGCAATTTTTAATTTTCGGCTCTCCCTAAAGTGTGAATATCCTATTATGGATAAAAAAGCAATGAATTTTTTCTTTTCTACACATTCAATTAAAGTTTTCAATTACATTATTTGCTTGAAACTAATATTTTGATTGCTTACAACAATTTAAAATTCGGTAATTGTCTCGGCTTGAAATAAAGTAGTACCAGGTCCAGTGTTGCTGATTTGTAAAATTATTTATTTTGAAGGCACTTAAACTTTTTCCGTTATATGCAGGTTCTGTCTTTACAGGACTATTAGATACACACTAACAAATGGCATGGTGCGAAAAGAATTTCCGTATCTTGAAAAATCTGCAGTGGTTGCATGCGACAGGTTTCATAACCTCTGAGGCTCGTGATACCTGGCAGAACTTGAAGTAAAAATGCCTCTCTGTGTTCTAGTAACATCGTTGATACCATAAACATGTGAAACTTATTTCAAACAAGCACAAACAGTTATCACATTAAAAATCAGGGTTCATACTCATCAGGGGAATATGGGATTCCTGGGAAAGTCAGGGGATGAAATTCGGGTTTTAAAAATCAGGGGAATCTCAGGGGAAAATCTAAAAAATACCAAAAACCTGGGGAAACTTGGCGAAATGATCGTCTACTCTGGGAAATAAGGGTACTCTCTGCTATTCACATGCTTTGTGATGTCATAATGCAATCGAACTAAGACCCACCTTCAAACCTCGTGAGACATCAAATCGGAAACTAGCCATGCCTTCTAACGTCTGGCAACATCCACTCAAAAACCAGACATGCCTTCAACACCACCAAGCACTGCAGGAAAAAGATTTTTTTTCTACATGGTTAACTATTCTTCATTCATGAAGTCTGAATTTGACAACAGCTTCAAATTTGTTTTGAAAATGATATGATCGTCAAGCGAGCAGATCATAGATGTAAATAGACAATATGTGTATTATCGCGTGATTGTTTGTAGAAATATAGTTTAAAATAGATGAAATATATCTTGAAGTAGACAGAAAGTCAAATATCAATTAACTCAAATGCATTATTTAATGGATTGTAAAAGGATAAATGTTCATTTATGAATTCGTCAGTATTGGATTTTTGATATTTCTATTTTGAAATTCTGAAAATATTTTTTTTCATGTCAAAATGAGCTCTGCCAAAACTGTTTTTAATTTAGACTGGACAGATAAAAATGTGAATCCAGAATTTGCAGTTTGGGTTGAATGTGTTAAACCTGATACTTACAAGTTTTGCTGTCGTTTCTGCCAGAAAGGAAAGTTCAGAGAAGGTTTTCTTTAATCTCATAGGGTCTAGGAGTCAATTTTTTTTTATGATTTTTTTTTCCTGTAAAGATTATTTTTCAGATTAAAAAGGTATTGAAAACTTTGAAATTTAAAAATAATAAACTTATTTAATTTTTAAAGTAAAAACTTAAAATGCTTGGCTTGCCAGATTTTATTTCTTTTTTCCCTATTGGGTGCAGAAAAGGTTTAAGAGTATAAAAAAGAAAATTTTTGAGAAGGATTTTTAATTGATTAAGCTTAAAGTTTTAGTTCAGGGCTAGGAAAGTCAGTAAAACATAAAAATCATTATGTGTAATCTGTTAATCTAATCATCAGAAATATGCAGTTTGCTTTATTTAACTTTGTAGGGCTTTATTAAAACGGGAAAAAAGCAGACATGTTAGTGTGCTTGTGATTCAGCAGATTTTTGGATTAATTTTTACAGATACAACTTAGGTAGAAAATATATATAAATTGTATTTTATATCTGAAGCATAATCTTTACTTTTACTGATTGCCTCTTTATTTATTATTTTTGGGGATAAGTTGGGGCTCGATACTGATTTTTAAAAATGTCGTTAATTGTCGACATGGAAAAATTATTCATCCTGGAAAATACATCAGGGGATTCTCAGGGGATTTTTTTGGGGAAAATGAGTATGAACCCTGAAAATGTTACTTTAAGTTTATATAAACTTCAATTATTTTATAATATTGCATAGCTGCCAACTTGTACGGTTTGGCCGTACAATGTACGGATTTTGTACTAACTGTACGGATGAGCAGTACTGTTTTGCGCATGGAAAAAAACGCTGATTTCGTGAAAATATCGCGGAAAAAATGCCGATTTCGTCAAATGATCGCGGGGAAAAATGCCGATTTCGTCAAAGGATCGAAGGAAAAACATCGATTTTGTGAGAATATCGTGGAAAAAACGTCAATTTCGTGAAAAGATCGCGGGAAAAAACTCATCAAGGGTAGGGGTCATTCTGATCCGAATTTTCCAAAAATTTAAGGCATTCATTTCTGAAAATTTCAAAAATTCGGTCACCAATCCGAAAATTCGGGCATAAAAAATTGTGAATTTTGAAAAACGGTTGCCGAAAAAAATAAATTTTGCCAATCGTTTTCAGGAAAAACACAAATTTCGTTCAAGAAACACGAGAAAACTGCAAATTTCATTAAGAGATTGCGGGGGGGGATTTTGTCGGAAGATTGCGAAAGAACAGCGAATTTTGTCAAAGGGCCGTGGAAAAAACGCATAGTTAGTGCCATAGTGGATTTCCCCATCCCCCCCACCCACCCCTATGATTTTTCCGAAAATTTGAGGGGAATTTCAGAATTTTTTTTTTTTTTTTAACTCAGAATCACCCCTGGTCAAGTGAATATAGTATAGAAAATTATACTCCTTTTTTCAATGCATATGCATTTGTTATGTACTTTTTTAAATATGGAATAATACATCGTAAAAGTTGTAAGGTTTTCAAAAATGACTTGTTGGCACGTATGATATTGAATTTAACTTTAACAATTTGCTTGCAATTAAACAACCTTTAAAAAAATTTGTTAAGATTAAATAAGCTCTTTCTGCAATAAATTACATATATAACATTAAAAATGTATTACAGTAGAACCTCGATATCTCGAATCTGTGGGGAAGAGAAGAAATTTCGAGATATAGAGTTTTCGAGTTATCAAGGTTTTAACAAAATTAAAAAATTCTAATCTCACAAACTGCTTTTTGCTATGAAAAATAAGATTCATCAAAAGCTACACATAATCTACTAATAATTAACAAATTACACTTCTCAGAGTTTTAATAATTTCAAAATTGTTTTGCACACATTCTTGTTTTGATTAAATAATATCCATTTCACATTAAGAAATGCATTCAGTTTTTTCGAAAGAAAAAGTACTTAATTGAAGTCTGCCGTCTTGCAGAATCTTTTTGCAATTGCACAGTTTTCTCTAACATAGCAATGGTGCTAAATGCTTCAGTTCTAATATTTTCGTTTGATTCAAGAAATTTCTCCAGCATCATCTGCATTAAACACATCACCTGCTTTATAATCCTTTAAAAGAGAAGGAAGTTCTGAAAGCTACTCTTCACAGGTAGCTGCATCTCCCGATGCACTTTCACATCAAAGTTTCCAAAACCCGATGTTGTGCCTTTTTTCGGTATCAAAAGCCTTCCATTCTTAGCCTTTAAGTTCTTTGTATCAACAAAGGGATAAAAGAATGTGACACCTGCATCCAGATCAAACTGACTGTACAGTTAACAATAGCCAAAAGTTAAAAGTCAAACTAATTTCTGTGGGAAAAAGTTCGACCTATCAAGGGTTTTGGAAAATATATTTCGAGATAACTATGGAAAATACATAAGAATTTTGATGGAAATGCAGGGGAAATTTCATTTTTCGAGATATTGAGGTCCGACTGTACTTGAATTTTATGTAAACTTCAATTATTTTATAATATTGAATTTAACAATTTGGTTGCAATTAAAAATTTTTGTTAACATTAAATAAGCTCTTTCTGCAATAAATAAGTCAAAGATTACTATCAGAATATTGTGGTATCCCGTGGGATACAGTTTGACATCCCTCATTTATAATTTTGCTATATCGAATAGGTACATTTCATATTAATGAAATGGAAACTTGAAACTGTGATAATTATTGTACAACTGTGTTTATGTTATCCAAAAAATCTTATTTGTGGTCAGAGAGAGATTAAAAGTTATGAATTTAGTGTCCCATATCTTTTCTTGTAACCTGCTAACAGACATCAGAAAGTTTCAGTGATTAGAAAATTCCATAATTTATCTCATTGAGTATCAAGTAATGACTTGTCTGAAGACTGCTTTCTGCTTATAATTTTATCATTTGTAAGATATTGAGTGACTTTTGTTGGTTCTTTTCACACAGTTTACATTCGCCAAATCAAACTATGTTATTTTGATTTCTTTTGACAAAGTTTAACTGAATTTTATTGTTTGCATTGAGTGCATGAAATATTCCACCTAACTGTGAATAACTGATGCCTGCAAGTGAATGATCTGATGAGAGTATTTCTTTCGTATCTGTAGATATGTTTACATCTGTCAGGAGTTCATCATCCAGAACTCTCTGCCTCCGGATCAGTTTGCAGAGGACGCCCTACCCCAGCTGCTTTATCTTTGTTGGGACAGAGTTCCTAATGTTAGAATAGCCATCGCAAGGTGCTTATCTGTTGTCATATGGCCATTAGGTGAGTTCCATTCAAAGCCTTATAATGATAACATGGAAAATTGACTGCATATTTCATTATTTGAATCTTTTTTATAAAAAAAAAAAAAAGCTTTCCAACATTGTTGAAAAGTGTTTATGAATGTGATTTGTCCATGCTCTAACTCTCATAAATATACTCGGATTGCCATGTTGTTGGGGGTTTACTGTGGTATATTCGGTGTTTAAAATGAAGTGTGTAGCATTTATAGTTCCTTTACAGGGACACTCAAAATAATTCTGTTACATTATAGTTTATGTGGAAAAAATTGTTTTCTGTGTGTTTTAATGGTATTACACTTTTACATAAAGAAATTTAATGCATTATGGAAGTGTACTATAAGATGGTTACTATAGTAGTACTTACAGTTCATTTGTAGGGATACTAAAAAGAATTCTGTTTAATTAAGGTCTAGAGGGGAAAATCATTTGCATTGTATTTTATTGATGCTACACCGTTACAATAATAATGAAATTGATATGAATTCAGAGGTGCATCAAAACATTCTTTCTATAGAATGTGGAGTGCAAAGCATATATCATTCATTTGCTGGGTCATACAAATGAATTCGGTTTTATAATGGTCTGCAGGAAAAAGCTATTTGCAGCGTATTTTAATTATGTTGCGCTGTTTCAAATATGATGAAATTTGTATACATTACTGAGGTTTAATACAAGATGCTTGCTCTAGAATATGATGTGCATAGCATTTATCGTTCATTTTACTGTATCTGCAATATTAAGGATAATTGCTGGGAATGAGTTTTCAGTTATCTGTTTTTATGTTTAACTAGTAACTAAGTTTTTACATTCTACATGCTGTTTATAAATGCTGTAGATTATATACATGGCTGCACAAATAATTCATAAGCATTACAGAGTACAAGTGTGAAAGTTGCTTTTTAATTGAATTATGCATTTTCAAACTGAACTATATTTAGTATATTAAAAGATATTTGTAGAATATAAATAAAATCCTATGTGTGGCTGCCTGTGAATCCTAGAAGTGTGTGATTTCAGTAGTTTTAAGTGTATTTTTGCCTGAATGAAATTTCAGCTTTATATGTAGTGTGTATGTAAATTTGTACGTAATATACAAGGATGCTTGAATAATTCAAGTACACTTCTGTGTGAAAGTAGAAATTGCTGAATGGTAATTTTCAACTATGTTATGAGTTTTCTTACTAAATTAAATTTTATCATACTATGTAAAATGTACCGGGTGGTTCAAAAGGTCATGTTCAAATGGCACATGTGGTTGTTTCAGGTCATGGGGAGCAAGAATTACATAGGAACTAGGGGGTCGCAATCGTGATGGTGCAATTGCATTGTAACTGTGGTGCAAAGAAAAGATAACAAAGGGTATAAAAAAGCCTTTATTTTACCAAAAAAAAAAAAAAAAAAAAAAACTCAAGTGCAACAAAACACGCTCAAAATGTACCCCATTAGCTGTAATGCATGCTTCACATCGGTGCCCACATGAAATCGCGAACACGTTCCAATTGGCCAGGAATCTCCTGGACACTTGCCACCGCTTCAGCAATCTATGCCATGAGGTTCATGATCATAGAATAGAGAAGGACTTCTCACGAAATAGGTTTTAGAAGAAGAAAAACGTTCCTTGAAAATTTGTCTAATAGGTGACGCTGTATCGCACAGTTCTACTCTGTTTCGTCTGCTTCGGTATGCTCTACCGATAACCTCTTTGGTCATTGAGATCCAGCCAATGAACGTTGTCCGCTAGAGGCACTGGTATGTACACGGTTCTATTCTAACCGTTGCCGTCACCTCATTTAAGTCCAAAATCACGACACGATATTCACACTATTTCGTGAGAAGTCCTTCCCTATTCTATGTTCATGATGAAGTCCATAGTTGATGGAACATGAGGTAGAAATCCAGGGGGGTTTACATCCGGGGATCGCGGTGACCACTGCACAGAGCCGATTGTTAAAACATTCAGGAAGTGTTGCATAATCTATGTTTGACACTTCATTTTTATTTATGCTAAATGAATTGAAAAAAATATTTTGTGTTGTGTGTTATTGACATTTTTATTTTTGTTAACATATAAGATAAACATGTTTTCAAAATAATTTATCTTAATTTTATTTCTATGTACAAATATTTTTTTAAAGGAATAAAACATTTAGAAATACTGAAACGTGAAGTGAATTAAAAGCTTAAACTTCAATTCTGGCTGAGTTAGCTAATGCTATTCAAAACATGTACCAAAACAAAATGAGGTGGATAGATATGAATAGTTAAAATTTAATAGTATCTCAAATATATAAAAATATTTAATGTTTTGTTGGTCTTCAATATTCAGCATTATTTGTTTTGGCAAGCTTTATGGCAACGTGCCATTTTTCAAAACTCTCTTCAGGAGTAAAATGCTGTCATAGTAGTGACCTTCTCCCGTTGCAGACACGTGTTTACAGTAGCTGATGACGGACTGTTAATTTTCCAGCTTGAAGCAAATCCTGTGTTTTGATTTTATTGCTATCTTTTACAAAGTTTTATTATTTCAATTGTGATTTATCGCCAGGTTTCGATACTGTTTCAACCCTAATTAATTTGTTTTGTTTGTTTTTTTTTCTCCCAGAAACCTTTTCAAGCCCAGATAGTCCTCACAGAGAACTGCTTCTGCAGACAATTCATACTCTTCAGGCTGACTTAGATGTAGACGTCAAATTCTATGCAAATATGGTCTCAACTCATGAATGTTCCTGTCTACAGCTAGTAAGTTATTTAATCCATTTTTAGTGGTGTACTGAGCAGTATTTTGGCTGAGTACTGATAACAAATAAGTGTGTGTAAGAAAGAAACGCTGGTGTGTATATGAAGTGAGCTTAGGGTGAACAGAGTTGCATATTATTTCAAATTTGGATATAAAAAGTCTGTGACTTTAATGGCATTATAACATTTTATAAATTTCTTAAATGTTGTATCTTGTTTTTCACGTTCTTTTTTTATGTACAAACTTCTTTTTAGCAATTGTTCCAATCAAATCACTGTTTTACTACTCAAGTCAAGCTGTTATTTTTCACATTTAATTAGCCTTAAGGGTGTATTCGAAAAAATGTTTTTCTACCCTCAACAGCTCAGACTGTAAAATTTGGTTCAAAATGCCCACTTTGACAGCATTTTTTGCAATATTTTCTGCATTTATCTAAAAATCAACAAGCACGGCATATTATATAGTTTCTAAGTTAGAGAATTTGCTGGTTTGATGCATTTGAGAGCAAAAATGGATTTAAAAATAAATCGGAAAATAAGCAGTTTAGATTGGAATACACCCTTAAGTAACCAGTTTTATCTTTACTAATAAAGGAATGAGTTTGTGTGTGTGCACATGGGCTATGAAAATCTAATGCAAATTGAAATCTAAAATTTTGGGTGAGGCTATAGGCAGGTCCCAATGCACCTACGACTCAGATTTTCCTTTTTTTAATAATTAGCCAATATATTAATTAAAAAGTGGATCTTGCATATTTGTAATTCTGTAGTAATTTTAAAATATTAATCGTCTTTAAATGAACGTCACCTCCAAAAGATATTTTGAAATAAACTTATATATACATTAAAAAAAAAAAAAAATCCTTTTCTAATACTTTTACTAATGTAATGTACAGTACTCTACGTGTTTCTTAACAAGTTTGAAATAGATAAATACTTGTACAGGGAGTATCTTCGAAGTATGAATAAATTTATTGTATTTTTATTACAGTCGAACCTCACTAACATGAATTGAAACCAGGGTTTTAAAAAACCCGGGTTAAATGGACAATTTTCCCCGGGTAAATTGGGTTAAAATGCCAAAATTGGACTGATTCCACCATCCTCACAAATAATAATCTTTAGGGTTGCCACTGTATAGGGAAAACTGCAAAAACTGAAGGAATTTAAAAATGAATATTAAAAACAAGAAATTTAACAACATTTTGGTACTTTGCAAAATTTATCCATTGAAATTTTGAAAATTCTCAGAAGAATTACTCAGGGAAAATTTAATTTTATGCTTAGGAAAGCGCAAGGAATTTGATGCCGAAATAAGTGGCAATCCTGTTCTCAAATACAATCTTTGTGAACACTTCATAGTCTAATAGATGGGAATGACTTCGTAGTCTTAATAAGATCTCAATATTTTTCTCTGTTCTTAAAATACATATATATGATCCCTTTAATTTAAATAACAAACAAATTTTAAATTGCAAAGTTATCAATTGTGTGTTATTTAATAAAATATAAATGTAACTTTAAAAAAAC
Source organism: Maratus speciosus (assembly GCA_963932465.1). Classification (NCBI taxonomy): domain Eukaryota; kingdom Metazoa; phylum Arthropoda; class Arachnida; order Araneae; family Salticidae; genus Maratus; species Maratus speciosus. The sequence continues at coordinate 469,343,135 of OZ010798.1, forward strand.
TTGCTCCTTTGAAATTATCATAAGATAGCAAATGTTGATAATGAAAAAAATATCTTGCAACAAAAATTTTTCTTATATGTAATATAAATGTCCACTCTCAACGGTGTCCAATGGCTAATTCCTAAACCGTTAGTCATAGACATATAGTTTCAATTACAAAAAATGTTTTAAATTGGGGCAAAGAAATATTTTAAAAGCGATTTGGGTCAATAAAAACATTTCTTAAAAAATTATGAAATTTAAGTTTTTATACAGCCCCCCGGTCCTAGAAGTTATATTTAGTAAAATCTTCCTATTACACTGACAAGACAGACAAAAAGTCCTGTTCATATAACACTAAAATTGACTGAGTTATGAAACTTTAAAAATCCATGACTTACACCACTTTTCTGCATCCGAACACAAATGAGTTTGGCCATAGTCCAAGAGCTGTTAAACATTTTAGGGAAGGTATTTGAGGCACCCTGAAAATTTGTGCAACACTTCTTTTGTAATGCCTGAATACAAAATCAAATGTCTGGCTGAAGGATCGTGGCCCAAAACCTGTGCCAGACAAAAAATGGCACTTGACACGTGTCTGGCACAGTTTTTGTGCCAACTAAAGTGTCTGTCATTTTCAAAATATTTTTTTCTAAGCATAAATATTATTGTGCCTCAATCTCAGCGTGCCTCAAATACTTTTTTGGGGTAGTGTCAAAAAATGGCACTTGACACGTGTCTGGCACAGGTTTTGGGCCACGATCCTTCAGCCAGACATTCGATTTTGTATTCAGGCATTACAAAAGAAGTGCTGCACAAATTTTCAGGATGCCTCAAATACCTACTCAAAAGTGTTCAACAGCTCTCCTACTACCATGCTTTGAGGGGTCATATACTAAGTGCTTAAAATATTTGAAGAACTTTTCATGTATATCTGCACTTTGAACAAAATAGTACAATTGTTAACTTTTATTAAGATTCAGATTGGCTAAAATCAACATATGTTTTATTTTGTAAGGATTTGAGACTATTTCTTTTCATGATTTCTTTTAACAAATATTATGTTATTTTATTTAACTTCGTATGTATGTTTTCCTAGTTCAAAATTTGTACTCGAAATTTAGCCCACTTTCAAATATCCGATCAAGTTTAAATTTTACGTACATACTGATGTAAATCCGATGACAATCTAATATTATTATGATTTTCGGTGGTTACCATTCATACTTATTTTACAGGATAACACACAAAATTTCGGATAGATTACCGCAAAGAAGTTTAAGAAAAAGTTTTAGATTAGATAACACAAGACTGTTATGGTTGTGTTTTTTTAACTTTTATGTATTTTTTAGCACTGAATCTGAAAATGACCTTCATTGTTAACCATCCCGTTATAATTTTTTGTATAAATCGTAAATGTTAAACTTAAAATATAGAAAAATTTTGGTACTATAAAACACATGTAAAACTTTTTATTTAATTTTCCTGGTGTGATGGTTAAAAAAGGAAGGTCAGTTTCAGATTCAATGGTAAAAAATGATGCTATAAAACAGATGTAAAACTTTTTTTATTTAACTTTCCTGACGTGATGGTTAAAAATGAAGGTCATTTTCGGATTCAGCGGCAAAAAATACATAAAATAATTTAATAAATATAATACTCTTGAAGCTAACTGAAAAGCTTAAATTTACGTTTTAAATTAAAAGCTAAAACATTTTAAATTATAGGGTTCCCAATCTAAAAGTGCAAGTAAATTAGTACACATATATTTTCTAAGATTCAAAGAAGTGAATAAATAAAACAAAATAACCATAAACTGTTAACAAATACATCATTTGTTCCTTTCCAGAAATATACTTTTAAAAAAACCCGGGTTTTTTATTTTTTAAAAAAAACCAGCCCGGGCGGGTACCTGGGCAGCCACCCACTACTATCAAATATGTCTGTAAATCAATGTTAATTATTTCTTTTAACACAGTCTAATTTCGTAAATTCCATTTAAGAGTCCACTTCAGTCACTGGAAGAATGGAAAATGATTATGTACTTTATTTTAAAATTTCTCGTTTTGATTTTAATATTTTTGAATGTTATTTTGGTAGGATAGCTGAGGACGATCTAAAACCAGGCTAGTTCTTACTTTTTCAATTTTGGTTTCAGTTTTTTAAAAAAATACTTTCACTTTCGGAACCAGTTCTGAAATTTAAAGTGTCTTAATATAAAAAAAAACTATAACCAAAATCCAAAAAAATAAAAACTAGCCCGCTTGTAGATCATCCTCAGCTATCCTATCCAAAAAAAAATACTACTAATAATAATAATTCAAAAATATTAAAATCAAAGCGATATATTTGAAAATAACGCCCTTATAGACTTAGCATTAGCATTCCAGTTTTTCCACATGTCTAATGTGGCCTCTTAAGGCGAAAGTTTTTTGTTAAGTCAAAACCTCATTCAACAATGAAGTTTGTTGTTTCAAACTTAGATGTTGCATCCTATTATTAAAATGAAATTTTTTGTACATTTAAAAAATGACCTGCATATGGTTTCAGAAATGGTGAAATACTAAATTCCTGAGTTTTGCTTTTCTTTGTCCTCTGATATGCAGAAGTTTTCCTAACCTGGAATGCCGCCAGTTGATTTAAAAGGCCAAAGAACAGGAATTCTTTCACAGACATTTTTTTCCCTGTACATTTGCATAAATGAAGATGTAATGACAGACTATGAAATAATTGCTGCATTAGCTTGGTGGGAGACAATGTTGAAGTGTCAAACGAGGATGAAGTCCATGTCCAGGGGTGGGAAAATGCATCATTTTACTCGCCACTGGCGAGTGAATTTTCTGACTGGGCGAGTGACTTTTTTGGGTAGTCTTTGAAAATTGCAAACTATAGAGGTATGCCTAAAACATTTTTTTATTTAGTAGTTAGCTATATTTTTCAACTTTCCCAATTACTGCGATGTAAACATGGTATGAAGTTCTACATTATATTAAACTTTCATATCTTGTTTATATTTCTTAATTTTATAGGAAAAAACATATGAAAATGCATTGTAGTAATAGTAACCAACTATTTTTGAGTTGTGTAATTTTGTCATAAAAATGTTCAACTGTACGTTGCATTTTACTGGCTGGTGAAATAAATCCTTGGCTGGTAAGATTCTCTAGAAATTCCCCACCCCCAGTCTATGTCTATGCAAAACAGAAAATTTAGTGTCATTAAATGAAAATACTACAGCATTGAAAATTCTACAGTGCTTTCTTATGGATCATGGGGATACTTCTCCATCTTTTGAGTAATTAGATGAGGGTCATACATTCCTAAAAAAGAATTAATCTACAAAAATTAAAGCACTTTAAAAAATAATTAGCAGATATTGCCTAAAATGATAACCAATTATTTTTATTTCTTAATTAAATTTTCTACTTCTTATTGCAGATATCTATTTATAGGTTAATTTATTTACTTTTTATATCTAACATATGACACCAATATTTTGAAGGTCAACAAGCAATTCCGGATAGCAAAAAAAAAAAAAAAAAAAAAAAAAAAAATCAGTCTCTTCAATTTCGTGTTAACAAGATTAGACTGTGGGATCTTATGTGTAGATCTGATGGGAACATTTGATTTGGTTTTTGAACAAGTTCTTCGAAATGAATTGTGTTATTAACTATGTTTTTCTTCTCCAGGGAGAGCTACCAGTCTGATGGATGCCAAGCTGTGAAAATTGTGCATTTTTGTCTAGTCAACTGCTGACTGGGTCACACACGTGTATGAAAGAACTCTGTTGCTAGTAAATTTTTTTTGGCAGAAGGTGAAAAGATCTGTGCTCAAGAAAAACCAACAAACAATATCAAAAGACTTAAATTTTTGTACATTTCAATAATATATACATATATATATATATATAATGCAATTTGTATGTTTTTATGTAAATTCACAAACGAGGTACAAATACAGTTTAGGCTGATTTAATAAGAGAGCAATATTTCTTCGTTAATAAGTGTCCTTGATTTAACCAATCTGTTTGTTAATTATTTTTTAAAGATTATTATAATTCTGCTTTTATGTATATTTATGGCTGCAAGATTTAATTTTTAACTACTTGAGTGATGAATTTTTGTTTTTTAATTTTTTTTAACTCTTGTATATCTTTTTAAGGAAAAGAAAAAAAAAAATGAACGAAGTGATTAGTTTCTCATTTTGTACTGCATGCTAAATTTAAATTATTTTCTTGTAAATTGAAATCATATTATTAAAATTTGTTTTTATAAATATGGTCTGTTTATTTTATGAAATAACACTCGTGATATCATTTTGTCAAGTTTTAAAAAACTGTGCAATCGTGGATCTTTTTTGTTTCTGGGGAGAGTGGGGGAAATTATTTAAATGCATAGTCAAGACATTGGTTAAGTAAATTTCTCACACCATTTTATTTTAGTTTCTTGCAATAGTCACTTTTAATATTTAAAACTTAGATATCTCTTTCAGGGTTCGCACAGACTCCTTAGACTCCTTGGAAACTCCTTAGAAATGAAAACATTTCCAAGTAGTACTTAGAACTACTTAGATAAGCAAACCACTACTTAGAAACTCCTTATATTCTATCGCGGCTTCGGACGCAAGCGATATTGCTGCCGAGGGGAAAAAAAATCGCGATTGAAAAATTCACGGTAAATACTTTATGCACGTCATTCATCTGAAGCACAACATTGATTGGGTAGGGTAATCTTAATAGCAGGGCTCCCACTAGGTCCGTTTTTCAATTATTAGGTCCGTTTTTCGACACTTTTAGCCGACCTTTATTTTAAATTTTATCGATGTTAAGGCATTTAGCCAAGAATCTCGGAAAAATCGCGTTTTTCGCAAATATGTTCCAAAAAAATACCGTCAAATTTCGTCATTCGATCGCGGGAAAAATTCGTAAATTTTGTCAAAGGATCGTGAAAAAACGTGAATATCTCCTACAGATCGCGGGAAAACTTGGATTTCTTAAAAAGACACGAATTTCTTAAAAGACAGCGAAAAAACGCGAATTTACTCAAAGGATCACGAAAAAACGCTAATTTCGTTAAAGTTCGAGAAGAAAAAGCAGATTTCCTCTAAAAATCTCATAAAACGCGAATTTCCTCAAAAAATCGCGAAAAACACGCGAATTTCCCCAAAAGATCGCGAAAAACACGCGAATTTCCCCCAAAAGATTGCGAAAAACACGCGAATTTCCTCAAAGGATCGCGAAAAACATGCAAAGTTCGTCAAAGGATCACGTAAAACACGCGGTTTCCATCAAAAGATCGCGAAAAAAACGCCAGATTCGTTAAACAATCAAAATAAAACGCGAACTCCATTAAAAGATCGGGAAAAAAGCGAATTTTGCCAGAAAGTCGCGAAAAAAACGGAATTTCTCCCTGAAAATCGCGAAAAAAAAAACGCGAATTTCATCATAAGATCGCGAAAAAAATGCGAATTTGTCAAAATTTCACCTTTAAAGAAAGCGATTACCGCTGTTCTAAAAGAATAAATTCAAAACGTGTTATATTTTTTCTTGTATAGCATTTAGCATCTTTTTTTTGCCTTTTAAAATTTTCTTTAAGATGTATCATGCATGTGACATACATAATAAGTGTTTAGGGTTTGACTAATCTCTATTTATATGACCTAGGGGTGATTTTAGTCAGAATTTTCCGAAAATGTAAGGCATTCATTTCCGAAAAATTTAAAAAAATCGGTCACCAATCCGAAAATTCGGACATTTAGTCGCCGAAAAAAATTAATTTTGTCAATCGTTTGCAGAAAAATAGCCAATTTCGTCAAAGGATCGCGGGGAAAACGCCAATTTCGTCAAAGGATCGCGAAAAAATGAAAATTTCGTCAAATAATCGTGAAAACCCCCGCAAATTTCGTCAAAAGATCGCGAGAAAAACCACAAATTTCGTCGAAATATCGCGAAAAAAACCACAAATTTCGTCAACATATCGCGAAAAAACCCACAGATTTCGTCAAAAGATCGCGAAAAAACCCACAAATTTCGTCGAAAGATCGCGAAAAAACAGCAAATTTCGTCAAAAGAGCGTGTATAAACCCACAAATTTCGTCAAAAGATCGCGATAAAACGCGAATTTCGTTAAAGAGCCAAGGAGAAAAACGCATAGCTAGTGTCGGGAGTAGATTTCACCCTCCTTCCCCCCACCCCCCCCCCCCCCCCCCCCCCCCCTCTCTGGTGTAACTTTTCAGAAGATTTGCTGTGAATTTCAGAATTTTTTTTTTACTCAGATCACCCCTGTGACATGACCATTGGTCACTGCATAAAAAAGTAGATTGTCAATTTTGTATTTAAACTTACGAAATCAATAAGCAATATATTGTGAATACTGTGCAATTTCAGCACTAACAATTATATTCTAATAGAGTAAAATTTGTTTTTGAAATGTTTTTCTCTCCAAATTGGGCAATAAAAATTGGAGTGTGCATGCCACATAACGATGCAGCACATAAAAACAACAACAAAAAAATCCGTGCCGGCATGGCCTACAGGCAGAGGTAGATTTCGAAGTCAAATATACTAATTTCACAAACAAAAACTAAATCATGATTTGAGATAAATCCACTTTAACAATTTTATCTGGCCGCTTTTGACGAGTTTTTATTTCATTTTTATATAATAGCTTTCATTTTATATAATAGCAACATGTATATAATCATGTTAGGGCGGTATTAAAAAAAATAATACTTTTCCATGCTCAACAACTCGAAATTTTCTGGCATAATTCCAGATTCCTTTTTAATTAAAAAAAAATATGAAACTTGCTGACGTGATTTTTGAAGAGATTTATAAGCGACCCGTGTTTTTATTTTTTGTTCAATTAATTAAAACTTTGATATATAAACAATTATTTTCTCAGAAGGACAAAAATTTTCGTTTCTAACACAATCGCTTCGGGAAATTCCGTTCAAAATGCCCACTTTGACAACATTTTTTGAAATATATTCTGACTCTATCAAAAAATCGATCATTACGGTACATTATATAGTTTCTGAATAAGCGAATCTACCAATTAAATGCGCCTGAGAGCAAAAAGGAATTTAAAAACAAGTGGGTAAGTGTGATCACAGATCGCACAGAGGGTTTCGTTTAATATTCCTTTCAAAACACTTTATCCTTTTGAAAAATCTGGTTGTTCCATATTTCAAAACCAGGGGGAACTTGATTCTAAACAAACCTGTATTCGAACGAAAATCCGTTTTACATACTGTCCGTAGATATATTAGTCGAGGGGATTGGGCCCATAGCACCCGAGATAAGTAGGCGCACCTGGCGGAATAAAATGGAACTAAAATATGTAAGGCTATGGTGCATAATATGAAAGAATGGTCAAAGGGGTTCTGGCAAAAGTTGGAAAATTTCTCCCTGGGTTAAAAGGGCGCAGGTTAGAAAAATTGCTTAAAATACACAAGTTAGAGCCCAGATGGGTAAATAATAAAAGACTTTTTGAAAATTTTATGATTTGTCGTGTGGTCTGAGGCATTCAGCTATACGTATGCAAAATTTCATGTCACCAACTTAATTAGGGGCTCTCTTAGAAAAAATTGCTTCAGATACATATGTGGTAGCTCAAAGGGTTAAACGTAAGACTTTTTCAAGATTTTATGATTTGTCGCCTGGCCTCAGGTGTTCTGCAATAAGTATGCAAAATTTCAAATCTCCAATTTAATTAGGGGCTCAGTTAGTAAGAATGGCTTAAAATACACAAGCTGGAGTTGAAAGGGTTAAACATAAAACTTTTTCAAAATCTATTATTTGACGTGAGATCTGAGGTGTTGAGCTATAAGTATGCAAAATTTCAACCTAAATAGGGGCTCACTTAGAAAGAATTGTTTAAAATGGACAAAGGGTTAAATGTACGACTTTTTCAAAAATTTTATGATTTGTTGTTTGATGTGAGGTGTTCAGCTATAATTATGCAAAATTTCACGCCTCCAAACTAATTAGGAGCTCACTTAGAAATAATTGTTTAAAATACACATGCGGGAGCCCAAAGGGTTAAATGTACGACTTTTTCAAAATTTTATGATTTGTCGTTTGATGTGAGGTGTTTAGCTATAAGTATGCAAAATTTCACGCCTCCAAACTAATTAGGGGCTCACTTAGAAAGAATTGTTTAAAATACACATACGAAAGCCCAAAGCAAAGCGATATAAATAAGCGTCCTATCTTAAATGGGAGAAGTAACCGCAGGATTAAAAGCGAGGTCACATCAATCAAGGTCATGCGCCACGTAACGGATGGAGTGTGAACTACAGGTAGATACCTAACTGTTTTCATACTCACACCACTAAAATTATAAAGTTTTTTTCATTTTGATTAATAACTGAAATTTTTTCTGACAAGGCGAAGAAAATTTCGTGGTGTCAAGTGCATCTGGATGCCCCTCTCGCTACGCCATTATATTGCAATAAATGTGGCAAACAAAATTAATTCCTACGAGTGACTAAAGATTTAGGAATTACGCGCCACACTAAAATCCCGCGTATGTGAATTATCACTCCGTCCACAAGGTGGCGCAACTATGTTAATTTACGCCAGATTCCAGAATTAAGTTTGTTCGCTTACTTATAACGCTTTGGCCCAAAGGGTTAAATGTACGACTTTTTCAAAATTTTATGATTTGTCGTATGATGTGAGGTGTTCAGCTATAAGTACCCAAAATTTCATGTCTCCAACATAATTAGGAGCTCATTTAGAAAGAATTGTTTAAAATACACATGCGGGAGCCCAAAGGGTTAAATGTACGACTTTTTCAAAATTTTACGATTTGTCGTATGATGTGAGGTGCTCAGCTATAAGTACCCAAAATTTCATGTCTCCAACATGTATAGTTTCTGAGAACGGGCTCTGTGACGGACAGACAGACAGACAGAGGAGCGAGACGAATAGGGTTTCGTCAGATGAACGAAACCCTAATGAGTCAGAAAATAAGCAGTTTGGATTTGAGTGCATCCTTAATACAATGATTTTTCCAACACAATCCGCTTCGGTAAATTCGGTTCAAAATGCCCTTTTTAACAGCATTTTAAAAAATATATTCTGCCTCTATCAAAAATTCGACCATTACGGTACATTATATAGTTTCTGAGTAAGAAAACGTGCCAATTGGAAGCCTTTGAGAGCAAAAATGAATTGTAAAATGAGTCAGAAAATAAGCAGTTCGGATTTGAATACACCCTTACTAAGATGATTTTTTTCTTCAACCGCTATGTATTTTTAATTTGTTTTTGCTGTAAGAATTGGTCCTATCCAAAACTTGTCTATATAGATGTTGTAGACAATATTAAGAAGATATATTATAAATTCATGGGGATTTTATATCTTTTGAATTGACGGAGTTATGGATTTTTTTCTTCTTCAAACCCCCTTTTTGTTTTCGTTTTTGATTTTTTTTTTTTTGCGGTACGAATTGGTCCTATCAAAAACTTGTGAATATAAAAGTTGTAGATAATGTTAAGGAGATTTATAATAAAATTAATTGGATTTGATATCTTGAGAATTGACGAAGTTATGAATTTTTTTCTCCCAAAAACCCTATTTTTTGCGTCCTTTGAGCCCATTTTTAACTTTATCAAAAATCTGTGATACATAAATTTTCGGCCTTATTTTTAGAAGTAATAAAAACTTTAAACTGATTTGATATGTACAAAAATTAAGATGTTATGGGGGATTTTCGGTTTTCACAAAACCCCACCCTATTTCCATCCCCTCGGTCCGATTTTGCCCATTAACGAACTTGACCGAGATTTTATGCCCCTTGATTTTATGTATCAGTTTGGAAGAGATTGGTGCAGAATTACGAAAGTTATCGTGTCCAGAAGAAAGTGATATATATATATATAGATTGATAGATAGATAGATAAAGTTTTTTACTGAGGGTGGTTTTGGGTTCTAGGGGTCATGATCGGTGTGGATCTGCAAAAACTTTTCAGAAATTCCAACATAAGAACGATCCCAATAGGTAGTATTTCATACGAAATCTACCTAAAATGGCAAATCCTTAAAATTTTTTGGACTCCTTGGATTTTTTCTTCCCAACTCTGTATGAACCCTGCTCTTTTCAAAACAACATAGAGTAAAATTTTACTATGTAAGCAAATTTTTTAACACTAAAAAGAAAAAGGACACTTTTTTTTAATAGAGAGGCAAGAAGGGTGCTAATTCTTTGGATGAGAAATCTCAATGTTCTTTTTCTAATCTTTATATTCTAAAGTAAATTTGTTTCTCCGTGCAAAATTTATTACATTCATCACTAAAGATCCGAAGTTAAAATAATTTTGCAAATACTCATTCATTGCTTTTTCACTAACAAAATGACACCATAGGTGACTGAGAAAAGTATGTTTCTGAAATTGGTACTTTAAAGGGCTGGTAATTTGGGTTCACAAATATGAATTTAAAATGACCCCCGCTGAAATTTTATTGCATCAACGTTTCTCCAAAGTTGACCATACCACACTTTTCTTTTAGCTTTTAAAATGATGCTTCCTTGTTGTATATCTTCTACATTTACGTTTATTTATTGTGAGAATGAAATCCGAAAGTTTCTAATGAGGGATCTTTAACCTCCCCCCCACCACCACCACCAGCTTAAAAAGAAAGGCTGGGCTTTAAAAAAAGCTGAAATTTACTTTAAGTGTCTAGATTTATGTTATTTGTTTCATAATTTTATTATATTTTCTTTATAAAGGCAAATTTTTTTTATTATTGGATATTGTTGATTTAGTAGACTTTGTCTAGCACTGTTGGCTTGCAGATAAATTTTAGTGTGCTGCAGATAGACACAGAAAATTCTGCTTCTGGGATGTTTGTATTAAAGAATAAGGAGAATTACCTACTTTCTTGTCTGTCTATGAAAGCATTTTGCAAACTTATATGAAAATAACATTTTATTAGGAAATCCACATTGGTGCTGCCATTTATTGGTTTCGTTTTAAAGCAAAAACCATTCAGGTATGTAGAAGTGGGGACAAAGCATGAAAAAAAGGTTTTTATTTTATAAGGAAAAGAACCAAGGTAAACATTTGGATACTCTGGGCTGAAGAGGGGAAGATAAAAAAATTGCAGAGTTTGTATTTCTTGCAACCGTTTGTAGTTAAGGCCTTGTATGTCACGGATCCAGACCTGCCAACTGCTACGAAAAAATTGTAGTTGCTACGATTTGGACCTATAAACTGCGATGCTATGAAAATCGGTCTTAAACTACGATTTTTTGCAAAAAACACAAACGCATTTTTTGTTTCTAGTTGCGATTTTTATCCCGCGCAGTATATTTTTCAGGAGTGATTCTGTTATGAAATTTCCAAAATTTCAACGTATTCATTTCTGAAAGTTTAAAAAAATCCGTTAAAAAAAAATGGCCATTAGTCTGAAAAAAGTCTGGGCTGCAAAGCAAACTTCTTAACATAAAACACTCTTTATGTATATTAACCAGGAGTGAATCGTGTTTCTGTAAATATTTATACAGGAATTCTTTTCCTTAGAAACAAGGGTGTCATTTTAAAAATTTCTGAAAGGGGGAGGGGTGGTTTTTTGAGGGGCAAGGTTGCACGATTTGCGAATTTCGTCAAAAGTTCATGGTAAAAAATGCAGATTTCAACAAAGAATCGTGATAGAAAAATATAAATTACGATTGTGGGGAAAAAATGTGAATATTTTGAAATGATCGCGGGGAAAAAATCGCAAATTTCGTCAAAATTTACTACACTAGGCTAAAAGATTGGAACCAGACACCTTTTACAAACGTTTAAAAAAAAAAAAAAAAAAAAAAAAAAAATCTGCGAAACGAAAACAAACTCTAACAATCGTATAAAAAGTTTCAGAGGAAAAGATTTACTATATTGAGTTGAAAGACTGAAACCTTATTCCTTTTACGAATGTCAAAAGATGGCTGCGTAACACGAAAACCAACCAAACAACTTCCAGATTAATTTAAATTTTGTGTGCTACGATTTCTCATTCTCAAGGGTTGGCAGGTCTGCACGGATCCCAGGAATTGTGACAATCTTGCCCACATATTACTCAAGCGACATCCCTTTAAGACTTTAAGGTTTTTGGTAGAAATTGGTTAATCCTAATTAATAGGATCATATTTGATTGAAAAACTTTGCAACATTTTTGGTGTTATTGGCGAGATTTCTTCAGTTATGATTTGTTTCATCACTGTTTTCAGGACTTCTCTAGAAAACCCTATCTTTGAATAACCCCACATAAAAAAATTAACGGAGTGAGGTCTGGTGGTCAGAGGTTTATTGAAATTAAATGGTCATCAAAGAATTCCTTAAGCAGTTCCATTGTTATGTTTGACGTGTGTGAAGAGACTCCGTCTTGCTGAAACCAGCAGTAATGGTCCTGTAACTCCAGTGAAGCAATCAAAATTTGAATTATGTCCAGATACACTTCGGAATTGATGGTTTGGGTAAAAAAAAATTATTCCTATATCTGTTTGCCTTAAGAGCCGCACATCACACATCAATCTTTCGAATGTGTAAAGATGATTCATTCCCTTAGCTTATGGGTATTCTCTTGACTCCATAGTCTGAAATTTTGGCTGTTTACATAGCCATTAAGGTGGAACCAAGCTTCATCTGAGAAGTAAGCATCATTAAGCTTTTGAATGTTGCGAATAAATCGGTGAAACCACACACAAAAATGCAGTCAGTCTGGATCACTTGGAAGAATTCGTGCATGGACTGTCAATGATACAGGTAAAATTTCAAATGGTGTCTCACAGCCTAATGCACTGAACCATAGGACATCCCTTACTCCAACTGTAATTTTTGTATGGACGTACTTGGAGTTTGTTCCAAAGAAATTTTGATATTATCAAGCTTTCCCGGTGTAAACACAGTTCAAATTCACTGTTTATCCACATCCATGAACTGTTGACCGAAATCTTTTAACCATTTTAACCTCCTCAGTTCCGAAGAAAAAATAATAATACAAATTCTTATTCATTGGTTTTTTCCAAACATAATGGCATCCTAAATGACAGAAAAATATCTTTTCTGAAATGGATCCTTTAGGTGCTTAGTAATTTGGGTTAAAAAATAGGGATCTAAAACTACAAACCCCTTAAAACATCAATTTAATAACCATTAACCTAAATTAATGCAATCACAAATTTAAGAGCTTTACGCAAGTAAATAATCTACAAATCCTCAAAGTTTTTTATTGAAAAAGATTTAAGTTAAATACTTGTGAAAATTTCTTACTTTCTTGGTCATGCTGTCTTTTGGGCATTTTCATTGATGTGAAAATGTAAAAAAAATCGGACATTTTAGTTTTTATAAGGAAAGGAACAGAAACAGAGGTCCCCGTTTGGGTACCGAAGAGGTTAAAGATACAGCATTTTGAATGTATTGAGTCTTAATGGAAACTTCAAATGAAATTTCTCTCTCATTTTTAAAATTCGTTTAGACATAACGTAATTATCGTAAAGAAAAACACATTCTTCCCAAGTCAAAGAATTAGTTCATGCAGATGATTTTTATTGTTGAAATATCTTACAAAATGAGTTTTCAAAAATAAAAATGTTGACTCTCATCATTCGTGCAGAATCGGATTAAAAATTACTAATGTTCACGTGAATTTGTTTAAAAAATGAGTTTTCCCATTTAGAAAGTGAAAAAAACAATACCCACACATTAAATATAGACATAATAAATAAGTAATGATGTTGGAAGTCTTGCTACATATATTATAGATGTGAATAATACAATATGCCAGTGGCATCAGCTTTTGAAAAATATTGGGTTGTCTCTAAACCATTTTAGAATAAAATGATACTGCCATTTTGTTTTCTTTAAAAGTTTGGAAAAAGGTATTTATTTCAAGTTATGACAAGTCAAATTGGAATTTTTTAGAGTAGAATATAAAGTTCAATTTTATTCAGTTATATTCTCACAGGTTTTTTATTTTATGGACTTTAATAATTATTGTTACACTATGGATTTGACTACAAATTAAAATGCAAAGGACTAAAATTATTAAAATTGGCATTTGATGCAAATATACTGAAATGCTTGTTTTAATAGTATACTATTTACCTCTATACCATGCGATTCAAAATACCATATAAGCAGAGACTTGTTTCCAAAGTGTGTGTGTTGGGGGGGGGGGGGGGATCTGCTTAGACATGAGTCTTAAGAAAATTTATATTATAAAATAAAATAGATTGTAAATATAAAAAACATAAAATTACTTAAAAGCTTCTAAAAACACTTTAATACTCCATTATTTTATAAGAAAAATTGTCGCCAATCATCATTCACTATCCAAAATGATTATCAGAATTATCAAATCACTCCTTAACCACTTTAATGTTTGCCCCAACATAAGTCAGGGGTAAAAGCACTGTTTCCCTATACCCGTCACTGGTGAAGTGGTTAAAATAGTTTTCCTTCATTGGTAAATCAGGATGAATATCATCAGTGTCTTATTCATCTTCTTCAAAAATTGCACCATCCTGAGTTCCACCCATCATATTACTGATGTAACATTTTTTGAAATATCGGACAATCATTTCTTGTATTTCGAACCAAGCTTTTTTTTAACCCATTCAGGGGATAGTTAAGGTGTCAACTTTTTTTTTTAAGTTACCGCCATTTGTCACAGCTTCATCTCCAGATGACATCTATTCCGTCCATTTTTAATGGAACCTGTCGTTAAATGACTTATTTAGACAAACATCCAGTGGTTGAAGAAGGTTAGGCTATTGGTATCATCGCTACCAAAGATCCCATCTCACAGGAGTTGTTTTACTTTTTCTGTATGTTGCACCTTAAACAGGGTCTATACACATCAGGGGATTCATGGGAAAATCAGGAGATAATACAAAAATTTGCCAAAACCTGCCATAACGACAAATTTTATCATCATCAAAAATTTTAGGGCATTTTACCATATCTTAGTATCAGTTTAAGGTAGGAACATAAATTGCAGAATAACGAATCTGGGAAAAATAGTTAAACATGTATTTCAGCGATTTTAAAAATCCAACCACTAAGATGGTTAAACGAGGAGTAGAAATTTTAAAATTTCCACTCAGTTTCCAAACTCTTTTGTGCGTGGTCAGAAAACAAGCTGTGTGAACTGAAATGACCTATCTTTGTTTACGATTTAATTTTTATTGTCATTTTGTTGTTCCATTGATTTTCTGCAGACGAAAAGCACGCAGTTTAAAATTAAGATGTATAAAGAGAAATTTATGTAGCTGATTTAGTGTTAGTTTCCTTCACTAAATGTTTTGTTTCGTCCAACTGAGTTTATATTCTTGAAGTAAATGCACCTTGAGCGAGATCAGCCATATAAAAGCGTAGAATTCACGGCCGAGGTAAGAAAGTTTTTAGATCACAAGATATCGTTATTTTTATAGCATATTGGCGCCCATACGTCACACTTTTATTTGGTTAAAATATTATTTTATTATAAGTATTTATTTCCTTCTAGAATATTAAAATGGAAAATTTAGATGCATTGAAGTCGTAACGGAAAGTTATTAAATCTAGCACAACGAAACTTGTGAATAACATCAATGATGTATTTGAAAATTCTGGTAGTACAATTGATATGCTTTGGTTAGAAGAGTCATTAGCACAAATTAATGATAAAGAGAAACAATTTCTTGAATTATGTAAAAATATCGAGAGAGAAATAAAAGATTTAAAAAGTCAGATTTTGAATCCAACCAGGAGTATAATTAAATCGTAAAATGAAGCATTTACAGAAAGAAGTAATGTTGCTTCAAATTTGGCGATTGCCTTTAGCAATATGAACACCAATTTGCCTTTGATGGCTGAACACAAAATTTGTGTTAACCTGCATAAGCTGAACATTCAGAAATTCGACAGTAATTTAGAGAACTGGCAAGAATTTTACAGTCAGTTTAAATCAGCTATCCATGACAATGATGAAATATGCAAAATAGATAAATTTACATATTTGAAAAGTCTTCTAAATTCAGAAAATTATGTGGCTGTAAATATTTAGAATCGCTACAGAAAAAGGGAAATGTTGATCAGGTCTCGTATTAATAAGGCATTAAGTTTGCCACCTGTCCGTAATTCTTCTAATTTGAAAGAATTGTGCAATTTATATGATACTTGTGAAATACATATATGCAGTTTGAAGTCATTGAGAATCGAGTTAGGAAGATGTTATTATTTCCTATAATAACAAAGTTAATACCGAATAGTTTAATGTTGAATTATAACAGAAAATAAAAATGAAGCATAATCGTGGAATGTTTCAAAGCAATTAGATTATTTGAGGGCAGAAATCGAAACAAGAGATCGCACATTTTCATTTGGCAAGAAAGAATCTGATAACGACGCAAGATTTGTAAACAAAATAGTTGTAAAAAAATAAAAGTCCAAAGTTAGATGTAAATTTTGTTTTCGGAGGCATAATTCAGTGGTTTGTGAAGAAAGCGAGAATAAAGGGGAAATAACAGATACACTAGTTTCATCAATTCAAAATGGGAATGTGACACGAAATATTTATTTGCAAACCTCTACTGCATTAGCTATCTGAAAAGAACATAAATCGAAATTACGTTTATTATATGACTTAGTGTCGCAGAGATCATTTATACTGAGTAACGTTTCAGAAAAATTAGTATTACAAGTAGTGGGAGAAGAAGATGTTACAATTCACGCTTTTGGCTCTAAAGCCGCAATAAATCAGAAACGTAAGCAGTACTTCTCTTTTGAAAAATCTCGAAAGGCTGAATAAAAGTATTAGGATTGAAGTGTTAGAGACACCTGAAATTAGTGAAGCTTTACTTGCCGTACCAGAGAAGAGAATACGAGGTTTTGTATGTAGAAATAAATTGCAATTAGCTGATAGAACCTATGGAGATTCGAAATATTTTCAATTACCTATTTTGATCGGAAGTGATTATTATTGGAAAATGGTAACAGGGAAGCTTCGTAGGCTTTCAGATGATCTTGTACTTTCTAAAACAATTTTAGGATGGACTGTTAATGGTTCTACTGCATCTAAAGATGCTAATATTTTACAAACTTCAATTAGTGTTATGAAAACTGTTTCGGAGCATGTTAAGTTGGACAGGAATACCAATGTAAATAATACTTTAAAGGCTTTCTGGGAGTTAGAAAACTATGGGAATAAAACCAGAAAAAGAACAATCTGATATAGAGAATGCAGTTTTGGAAAATTATAATAAAACTGTTAAATTTAAGAATAATGTGTAATTGATGTGGTAAACCGGATGTTGTTGTTTATGCTGTTGATGTTTTTGCCAAATTGGCATAGTAAAAAAATTGTGCCAATATGGGGCGTATATGTCATTTGCACCAAAGTTTTGTGTATTTAAAAATAAAATTGTGTTTTTATACCAAATAAACAGTTTTATAATAATTAAAACTAACTTGCTACTTTCGCCAGCTAGGTCTAACAGGTAACCGGAAAAGTGGTTTTCATCTTAAATGTTTGTATTTTAAATTAAAGTTACACATTTTATATAAAATAAGTGAAAGGATTATAGTTTAAGTAAAATTAAGGCAATACGAATAAATGAAAAGAGAACAATAATTGCCGATTTATCACCTGCGTTCGCTAACATAAAAGTAACGAGTTCATATTTTCTCTATCAGAATCTTCCTAATTGGCGAAGGATTGAGATAATTAAATTATAAATAAAAGTAACATGATGCGATGCTTAGCATACATTTAACGGTGATCAAACTGCTAGCCAGAGGCGAAAATAATCTAATAAATTCGAAATTAAAAAGAGTACAAAAGAAAAGAATTTTCTAAAATTCAAATTTCTGCGATACTGTTTGGAATAGTAACAGACAATATGGCACATGGTGATTATTTTAAATACTCGATAAGGATGATTTCTAGAAAAGTAGAAAGTAAAAGTTTGAAACGGCAGAAAAGCGTTCTATGAACGTTCTAAATTATAATTTATTTGCAAGTGTTAATACTAGAAATATGAAAAGCTTTTTACTTATCAGGCGTAAATGATTTCACGGAAAAGTTCCTAAAAAATTTGAAATTTGAATGGATGTAGGCATAAAAAACATTCCAAAATTGGTATCTCTGTAATTTCGTTCGGGATAGAGGTCTGAATTTTGGCGTGCCGGTTTGTTTAAAGATGTAAATGCACGCTAAAAACTGTTGGTAAAAAATCGAAATGTTAAGAGGTGAACCGAGCGGAAAACGTTTTAAGAACGGTTTGCATTATGATTTTAAAGAAATTGTATGGGCTAGGAACATGAAATTTGACATGGTTGTTATTTTCTAAGGCGTAAATGATTTGCGTTTTCTAATAAATTAGGAATTTATAAGTGTACAAGAGCAAAAAAATTCTTGAATTTTCGAATCTGTGATACTGTTTGGGATAGCATCCTTAAATCTGGCATGGTCACATGTAAATGCTCATTAAAAACTGTTTCTAAATAAATCTAATTTTAAAAAGTTGAAATGACTGGAAAGCTTTTAAAAAACGTTCTAAATTCCGGTTTGAATGGAATTGTTAGATCGTGAACTTGAAATTTAGCATGATTAATGCTTTTAAAACGGGAATGCTCGTCCTGAGCAATTTCTAAAAAATTCGAAATTTGAAAGGTTGCAAGAGCAAAAATCATTCATAAATTAAGATTTCTGTGAAACTGTTGAGGAGTAAAACAAAATTTGATATGGTGGTTACTTTTAAGATGTAAGTGCTGCAAAAACCTATTTCTAAAACAATCAAAATTAAAAAAGGTAAAACGAGTAAAAAAGTTTTCTGAAAATGTTCTAAATTATGATGTTTTTGAAATTCTTAGTCCTAAGGAAATCTAAATTCGACATAGTTGTAACATTTAAGACGTAAATATTCACCGTGAACAGTTCTTAAAAAAAATAACGGCGCAGGAGCAAAAAAGATCTAGAGAGATTAAACGAGCAGAAAACGTTCTAAATTACGATTTAAATAGAATTATCAAAGCATGACCTTGAAAGTTAACATGGTTGTAACTTTTGAAACGTAAATGCTCTCAGAAATCATTTCCCAATATGTTCGAAGTTTAAAAGGGTTTAAAAACAAAAAAAAAAGATCTAAAATTCCAATTTTTGTGATACCGTTCGGGGTAGAAGCCTGCATTTGGCGTACTAACTATCTAAAATATGTAAAGCTTCATTAAGAACAGTTTCTAAAAATATCTGCACTGTTTTGTATGTCGCGTTTCATTCTCGGATTAGCCGTAGATATTTGCAAAGATAAAACAATTTTGCAAAAAATAAAATAAAAAGTTATCTTTAAACAAATATCTAGCAATAAAAAAATATCTAACTAAAAGACTAACTATAGGTCTATAACATACAAAAGTCAAAATAACATATAGGTCTATATGTTATTTTGACTCTCATTTTTTTTACAAAATTTTCATTCTTCATAAATTTAAAATACCATATAAATTGAAGAAGACTGATACTTGAGAAAAGAAGTTGGCTTTCATTGCTTTTAAATCTTTAATTACTCTAAGAAATGAATGTACACATATCGGGTTTCCTTTCTACTGACAACTATTCTAATAAAACTCAATTTAAGTGAGTAGATTATTTAAATTATATATAATTTCTTTAAAAAAAAGAAATGATATCTACTAAAAAACAACTTTTCAAAAGTAAAAAAAGGAAAAAGATGAAAGTTGTGGCTAAAAAATAGTGTATCAAATTTCCAAGCTTATATTATGGTACTTTTTTAACATTTTCCACAGAAAAATTTACCATTTTTAAGTCGAGTGACTTCGTATATGCTGATAGAAATCCTTTTCTCCTGTACTAAATACATCATAACGTGTTTCTGAAAATTCAAACGTTTTAAAATTATGCATCATGGGCTTGGCGGCCCTCTTTCCATATTTTACACAAATTTCTAAGCACCCAAGTTTGAAAAGTGCAATAACTTTGCATTAATAACAATTTAGAACTTCTGATTTTAACTACGGACAAATAAGATCTTTATTTCGAAGAAAAAAGTTCATTGTTACTGCTTTTAAATGATTAATTACTCTAAAAAAGTAATCATAAGAGGAATAGCGAAGATATGTCACCATTCCCTTAACACACAAATTTTTAAGCCACACAATACCGTGAAGGAACGGCATAAAATGTGTGCTTTGGTAACAATGTCAAACTTTTTTTTGCAACTGCAAACAGATGATAAATTGAAAAAGACTAATATTTTGAGAAAAGAAATATATTTTTATTGCCTTTAAATGATTAATTACTTTATGAAATAAATCACAAGATGAATCCTTTAGATAAGTCATTATTATTTTAAGACACAAAGTTCTCCGAATATAAGTCCGTAACGGAAAAGCTTAAAATGTCTGCTTAAGAAACAATTTTGAATTTCTGATTATAACTATGGATTAGGGTACACAGAAATTTGTGTAAAATATGGAAAGATGGCCGCCAAGCCCATGATGCATAATTTTAAAACATTTGAATTTTCAGAAACACGTTATGATGTATTTAGTACAGGAGAAAAGGATTTCTATGAGCATATACGAAGTCACTCGACTTAAAAATGGTAAATTTTTCTGTGGAAAATGTTAAAAAAGTACCATAATATAAACTTGGAAATTTGATATCACACTATTTTTTAGCCACAACTTTCATCTTTTTCTTTTCTTTTCTTTTCTTTTCTTTTTTTTTACTTTTGAAAAGTTGTTTTTTAGTAGATAAATACAGGGCTGCGGAGTCGGTAGGGAAAATGACCGACTCCGGCATATACACAGGGTTTCTCAAAAAGATTGAAATTCGCTTTAATTTTTTACCTGTCGGAGATATATAGATAATGCAAATTGAAAATGTGTTCAAAATTAAATAGTAATTAAGATTAAGGATCGACCGAAGCAGAAACCGAATTTCGGTAATAATTTCTATTTCCGGCCGCAAATTTCGTTCGATTAGTTCTAAATACAATAATAAAAACAATTATATTTATTAGCGTATTTTATGGAAGAAACGCCGTGGCGTTTACGAGTTAAGTTAATTTTTTTCCAAGTGCGGCGTTTACGATTTTTTTTTTAATGTCAACGGAGTTTCCTTAATTTAAAAATTCATAAAAATATTTAATGTCGCATTTAAATTTTCTAACTAAAACTTCAGACATCTTAAGATATTAAAAACGAGTCATCCTGCACTGCTCAGAAAACTTTGATTAAAGTTAGGTCAATGTGACGCTGTCGACAAAAGTAGCGTTCCGATGGTTGCGGCGATTACGATATTTTTAAGCTTATTCAGGCCAATTTGAAGAGTGCGGCGTTTCTTCCATAAAATACGGTACTTTTTATGGGGTGTCCATTACTGGCATTTATGTTTTTCGATACATTTCTGCTATTTAAAATTAAATTTTTATTCAAAATGGGAAATAAGTCTATGCGAATGGTTAAATATTGTTGATAAATTAATATTGAAAAAACTGAAATATAATACACATAACTATTACTTAAAAAACAATTTTTAGAGCTGGCACATCTACCCTATTTATAGATAGAGTAAAACCTCACTAAAGCGACCACGCTCCGTTCAAGTAAAAATTGGTCGCTCCAAGAGGTGGTCTCTTAATGGAGGTAATGTCTAAATCCAAATTTTAATTGTTGGAAAAAGCTAACAATTTATTTTTTACATTAGGAAAAAATATGAAAATTTAAGTATCAAAACAAAAGCTGATTACATAAGTTCATTACTGCAGGGTTAAAAAAAAATTAATACATTGATGTTTGCTTTGATTTTACTTACGGTTTTATTTTTTATAACTTTTATTTCAAAGTCCTTCCGAACTTCAGTAAATAAATGCAATTTTTGGGGGGACGGGAACAAATTATGACGATTTCATTTAATTTATCTATTTCTTTGAGAGTTTCCTGACAGAATAGGGCAGGGGAGTTTATGGACTGTCATCCTTACTTTGTCATCAGAGTTAAAGGCAGAAAGGGGTTTAAACACTTAAAAGTTACCGGAATAAATAAAAATTCTAAACTTAGTTTAGAAGTTTGATGAATAATGTGCTCCCCGGAATTATTATTCTAATAAAACCTTCTTCAAGCGACCAGGGAAAAACGGAATTTGTTTCATTTTCTTCAAAGAAATTGGTCGCTCACGGAGGTAATTCAGTTGGGATGGTCTCTGAATGAAGGTAAAATTAGTATTGAGTTTATGGAAATAAATTTCGTTCCATGAAAAAATGGTCGTTCAGAGAGGTGGTTGCACAAGGAGTTTTCACTGTATATAGATATATAACCCATATAATCCGACTGGCAGGATTTCCTGCCAAGCATTATAGACAGTTTAGCGATTTAAAAAAAAATGGAATTGTTCGGTTGGCACCAGTTTTTTGAAATAATAATTTTCCCCTTACTTGAAGAATGATGTATTAGATGAAAGGAATATTACTCTTAAAGTGCCAAGTAATTATCCTCGTATTATAAAAATGTAGTTATCTACATTTAAGATTGTAATGCCTGTATTTATAATTTACAGTTTATATACCCAATTTCAGACATTAATTGATACTTTAAAGACAATTTTAATCATTGTAATATATACAGGTCTGTTTCCAAAAAATGCATTTAAAAAATATATAATGGGCGCCACATTAATTTTTTTTTTTTTTAATGTGACGTCTAATATATATTTTTTAAATGTTACATCAAATATATTTTAATACGGAATAATCATGAAAAAAGGGGAGAAAATAAACAAAATCTTAAAAGATTATACATTACAGAAAAAAAAAAAAAAAGAAAGAAAGAAAAAGCCAGCTATTTTGAGACATTGAGTTTCTTCACTTTCCTCTCAAAATTCATAAAATAATTGCTTTTCTACAGTAGGTTAGAAGTACGGTCCTCCATCGGATTTGATAACCAAATTTAGCCCGAACCAGATAGACTTTAAATGTTTCAGGTCAGGTTTTGACACTTTTGATTTGACCTGATTTTTCAAAAGGAAATATGTACTGAATATTTTTCAAATGAAAAATCTATATATTTGAATATTAATGAGTGTATTTAAGTTCATTTTTGTACAAAAAAGATAAAGTTGTAGGCTTTTTTAAAATAGTTGTTTATTCTATAAAATGTGAACTAATTTTCTTTCGTCTCGAATTAGGGTCGGATTGACGACTTTTTTTCCATTTTCGGATTTGGTTGACGAATTCGTTTTTGCCGGGTCTCGGGTTGACTTTCAGCAGACATTTTAGATTCGGGTCGGGTGTAATGCGGCTTTGGAAGACTCTAGTTGGGGCTTAAAAATAGAAGAACGCCTAAGTTTTAGGTAAGAAATAGTTAAGAAGAAAATTGCAGTTTTTTGTTTTAATGAGACAAATTCTGTATGAGTTATCCTATATTGTAGCGATAGCAGCTTTAATCAGTTTCATATTTTACACATATTCTCTTTTATCTGAAATACTGAAAAATATGGCAGTATAAGTTAAACAAAGGATAAATGAAACATCCATTTTCATCTGAAGTAGATTGTTGCATTCGTTAGGCTCTGATTCGAACGGTGGTTCGGATTGAGTTGGCGCTAAATGTTTTTCGTTGTAGGCCAGTCGGATAATTATTATTGTGAGTTCGGGTCGGGTTGACCCGAGTTTTCAAAAGAAAGTCCATAATATTGTTTAACTTATAAGTCGAATAAGTAATTATATATTCCTTTTCCTACACAAAAGATAAAAGTGCTGTTAGAGATGAATATTTTTCATAATTCCAATAAAATTTTGATTTTATTTCATTTCGGATCGAGTTCATGGTTCAGGTTTCTTTTCGGTTCGCTTCAGACTGACTTAAAATATAAATTTCAGGATCCGACGCGAACACGGATGGACAGAGGTTAAATTGAAACATCTGCTTTTGTCTGAGATAGATTCCTTCATTGGGTTGGGTAGTCACGGGATTCGGATTGAGTTGGACCTAATTTACAAAAAACAAAACAAAACAAAAACCTTTTAAAACTCACTTTAATTTAATTATTGTACAATAGTGCCATTTATGAGCTGAAGAAGTAAGTAAATGAATCAATTTAATGACTGATGTAGGCAAAAAAATCACATCCGCCCATTTGCCTTATATTTACTCATTAACATGTCAATAAACTGAAAAATAACTAAAGTTAAAAAATAAAATAATAATTCAGTTCATAAATTTAAAATTAAGCATAATTGGTTTTATTTTTTATTTCACTTCAAACTGTTCAACCAAAAGTTTGGAGTCGGAGTTGGCATATTTTTAGCGACTCCGATTCTTTTCACCGAAAAATCACTTCGACTCCGCAGCCCTGGATAAATAATACTTACAGAAAACTATTATTCATTCTTACAACACCATTCTTTTCTTTGTTATGTATTTTAGAGGCTTATGTAGCAAGAGTTAAAGAAGAGGCACGTGATAATTTAAAAACAAAATTCAGATTCTGTTCTGATATTTTGCATAAATATTTGTTCAAATTTTTCGCATATTGTGCAATATAGAGACTTAGTATATAATTTACAATTATGTACGTTTACACAGTAGAAAACAGAAATTATCACAAAATATTAATATAGATTTTTTTAGTAATGTATCTCCAGCAGGAGGTATCTTATAAAATGTACAATTACTGCCCCTAGAGTTTTTTACCACTGTTACCAATGTATTTATTTGGGCTTACCTGATGAACGCGAAGAAAAAAACACATAGAAAGGTATCGTCGCATTATCATCTTCGTTTATTACTTACCCATCATATGTAGTATAGGGTAAGTCTTGTAATCGTTTTAAAAATCGAAGAAAATTTTTTTTGACGGATTTACACATTTCAGACACTGGAGATTCCGAAAAACATATTTTTAGAAAAAAAAAAATAATCCGTGTGTGTAAACGCTTTATCTCCCGAGCAAATTGAGATAGAGACTTGAAATTCGGTGTGTACTTAGGAAGTAACAATGGGAAGAAGCCTATTGAATATCAGTAACCTCGATTATCCGGAACTACTTTTTTCGTACTCTCGAAATATTCGTTCTGATAAAAGGTATACAAAAATTTTCGAAATTGTTTATTTGAAGGAGTGAGTATAAAAGACAATAAAAAAACAAATTTTGCATCGGGAATGAACTCGATCGGATACTTAGTTGCCGAGATAGTTGTAATCCTATTTTTCACATTCTTTGATTTTTCATGACCCTGTATTTCATTCAAATTTCAATTCAAAGATATATTTTAATTGAAAATGAGACGCTTAATCCGACGCAGTAAACTGTTAGTTAATAGGATTATAATTTTTCGAGTTATAAGGATGTTTCTTTTACGCAATTCGGTACAACTCGATTATCCCGCCGACCGAAAAACTATCGCTAAACTATAAGATTAAATGTCAAGCATTTAATGCATCTCCTTATCTATAAGGGGGGGGGGTACCATAGGGGGAACCCTGTTCTGTTGCCAAAAGTGACGCGAAATTGGTGGTATCTCTAATATTTCTCCAAATCCCCATAGACTTCCATTGTAAACCAATAGTGTTTGCTTGCTTATAGAAAATCAACAAATTGAGATATTTTAGTGCAACAAAAAGTAATATTAGCTTAACACGTTCACGCCGGCATGGGTCACGCTCGACTGTGCCATCAGGCAGTGTGCATCACCGGTGGGTCACACTCAACTTTTCCATTGAAGGCGTGGTTTCTACCAAACAGAAAATACATTTATATCATGTTGTCTATATTTCTTTAGATTGTAAGACATTTTATATTAAATTTGTACATTGAAAGATACCGATGCATAAACTTGGGAAACCAATCTAGAACACCAATTTACAAAAGCCTTTCAGAACAAAGCTTCTACTGTTTTAAAATTCAGATTTGATAAAAATTGGCCGTCGGCAATATGTTAATATACTATTTGTTTATTTATTTCGATGCAATTTTTAAGGCCTTTTAAAAAGAGTGCTGTCTGTTCCTTACAAAGGTTGCAATACGCGGTTACTTTTTTAAGTTTTCTTCGAGGTATACTGTCTGCCTTTTCTTTTAGATAAACATTGGTATTATTCTTTGCATCTTTGTCTTTTTTCTTGCAGACTCTTTGTACGAATGAAAAAAACGAGAATCCTTTCACGGTATTTGCCATCGAATTGCCATTTTTCAATGTGTTGAATATTGATTGAAAGGTGATCAATAATTTATTCTCTGAATTTAAAAAATATTAATTATGTTCAATAGCCCTTTTTTTATACTAACTTTGATAATAGACCGCGAGCCGGCAGCACAGACGCATGGTTTGTACGGATACCGTTATTTCTCCAGGAAGATTACAAGTATCTTTTTATACAGAAAGAAATCTAGGTTAAACGCGCAAAATTTCGTCTTCTTTTAAGAAGAGATTTTCTATAAGATAATACTGGTGCCGAAAAAAATTTCTGGTCTCCAAAATTCAAGGAGGCGTACGAACCATGAGACCACCACCTCATCGAGTTGGAGGCTGAAATTCCAGAATTAGCTAAAACTCGATTCCCATATTAAAACGCAATCGGTCTGTCAAGTCATATCTTGTTGGAAAACACCAAAAAACCCGATTTTACCAGTTGACTCGTAGATTTACCATTGTGTTTTCCTGCTTCCAGTCCGCCTTGTTTTCATACCTTTTTGAAGCAATTGTTGATACTTTTAAAAATGCTATTAAACCTGGCAAAAACATTGTAATCGACGAAAGTATGGTTCCATGGAGAGGACGACTCGGTTTTCGCCAATATATTCCAGGTAAGCGGCATAAGTATGGCATAAAAGTATATAGACCATGTCTTCCGGAAGGTTACATCTATGATATTGATATTTATGCCGGAAAACGTGCAACGCAAATTGTGAAAACACATTCACATGATGTCCTAATAAGATTGATAAATGGACAAGGGCGGATCTGAAGAGTCCTCAAGGGGGGGGGGGCGATTTTAGAAATTTGGAAACTCCAATCTGATGCGTGGGTCGTTGCTAATTTTTTCACTGCGAGTCGTATTACTTCTACTTTTTGCTGTGGGTCGGGTTTGGGTCCGGTTGACTGCTATTTTTTACTGCTGGGTGGATTAACTTACTCTTTTGCTGTGGGTCGCGTTTGGGTCTGGTTGACTTTTTTTTTTTTTTTGCTGTGGGTCGAGTTGACTTCTACTTTTTTGCTGCGGGCCGGGTAACTTCTACTTTTTTAATGCGGGTCGGGTTTGTGCCCGGTTGACTTCTACTTTTTAGCTGCGCCTAGCGCGTTGGTTTGGGGCAGATTGACATACATTATTTCGGGTTTTAGGTCAATTTCGGATTGGGCTTTCACTATTGCGAGAACGTTTGGGGTTGACCCGATTTTTTAAAAGAAAGTTTTAATATTTTTGAAGATAAAAACTATATACAGTAAAAGCTCCATAACGGACACGTCCAAATAATTATTTAGGAATCCTTTTTAACCTCCAGAATTATGTAAAAAATACTAATTTGGTATAAGACTGCTTGTCTCTTTACATCTAAGATCAGTTGTAATTCAGTAAAGAATACTTTGAAACTTATTAAAAAACATACCGGATGTCCTAAAATTGATTGACTGATTTTAAAATTCAGTAACTTTCGAAAAAAAAAATCTTGCAGGAGGTTTATGTAAGATGACAAGAGATTTTTTACTGCGATTTTATAATAGCAGCGATAGATGGCGCTATAAACAATGGTCGTAAAGCCTACCTCCTCCGGAAACCGATTTAGCGCATGTTGCTTCCAGTGCCATCTATCGTTGCTATTTTAAATTAAAATCAAGAATCGCAGTTAAAAAAAACTAATCAGGGGCAGCTCTGAGTAAAAAAAAAAATAATAATAATTCTGAAATTCAAAGAAAATTTTCTGAAAAGTTACAGCAGATGGGGAGATTCCCTCCTGGCACTAATTATTTTTGTTGCAGGTTGTGTTAGCTGTTGGATTCGGATCGATTTCATGCTGAGTGTAGATTCCTGCAAGCTGAGTTTGGGTTAACCTGTTTTTTCAATAGTTAGTTCAGCATATTATTTCACGTTAAAAACTATACCTACAATAATAAACATAAATGTATGTATGTGTGCTGTTTTCTAAAAAGACCACTGTATTTTTTCTAAGACTCTTTGATGAAATTCGCACTTTTTCGACCCTTTGAGGAAATTTACGTTTCTTCCACAACCTTTTGACGAAATTAGTGTAATTTTGCAGACCTTTGATAAAATTAGAGTTTTTTTCCGCGACCTTCCACAAAAGTCGCATTTTTCAGCGATCCTTTGACGAAATTCACGTTTTTAAAGTGATTCTTTGACTAAATTCGTTTTTTTTTTTCCCACGATTCTATGAAGGAATTCGTGTTTTCCACGATTCTTTGATAAATTTGCATATTTTTCACGGTCCTTTGACGAAATTGGCGTTTTTTCGCGGCTAGTTGACAAAATTCGCGTTTTCCGCGATCATTTGAAGAGTTTCGCATGCTTTCCGTGGCGCTCTGATCAAATTCGCGTGTTTTCTGTTATCATTCGGCGAAATTGAAGTTATTTTCTGCGAACGATTGACGGAGTAGATTTTTTATGGGGACCATTTATCAAAATTCGCGATTATTTGTATGTCCGAATCTTCGGATAGGTGAATTTTGTAAATTTTTGGCACCGAATGCCTTAACCCTGTAGCTGCGTATTTTTTAAATCAAAATAGGTTAAAAAATTGCGCATATTTTTTATTACACATTTCAAATATTCATATATTTTAGGGTTAAAATATACCCAAAATCTTTGTGAAAAAGTTTAAAAAAAAAAAAAAGAGAGAGAATTAGATCATTAAAAAAAAAAAAAAAAAAAAAAAAAAATAGATTTGCCGTAGAAATCGCGGGATGCGCAGAGAGAGGGTTAAATTTTCGAAAAATTCGGAACAGAATCACCCCTGTTCCCGACATCTTACATATTTTCGTGCAAGTATTTTTTTAATATATGTCACCATTTGCAATTTATTGAATTTTAAAATCAGTCAGTCTATTTTAGGACACCCGATATATTCAGTAGCTATGGGATAATGCCTGAAAGAAGCACGTAAAAAAAAAAAAAAAAAAAAAAAAAATTAAAGCTAGCTTTGATATGTTAGTTAGAGGTTTACCGGGCTTAAGTTTCCAGGCCCAACCCACATTAAAAAAACCTATTGGCCCGGCCCGGTATGAAAGCCAAGAAATCGACTCCAGCCCTGCCTGCATTTTGGAATTAAAATTATTCATAAAGCACACTTACTTATGCTCATATTTTATTTTCAGATCATGTTCGAAATTCATGAATACAGAAAAACAACAATATTAATGACTATTTAGGCAATTATGTACGTAAACACTGCGTAAAAATATGACTTAGATAATTACATTCAAATGAAAATCCAGTAAGATAATCAGTTTAGAATGAAAGAAACGGATGATAAAAGAAAATCATAATTTTAAAGCTCTACAAAGAAAAAAAGTAGATTTTAAGAAATGCATCTCTGTAACTTATGAAATAAAATTAAATTTCTAAAGATTTCGCTAAACAGATGTAAACAAATATAATTTTTCGAATAACAAATGCGTAAGATGGCAAACCAACTTGGGCTTGGGGGAAAGAATTTAGAGGAGTGCACGGGTCATGGTCGGGCCTATAATGCTTATCATACGGGCTGACACGAACCAAATGTTCAGCTTTTATTCCGGGCCGAGCACCGATCTGGAAATGTTGGCTAGTGCAGACCTCTAGGAAAAATGAAGTCCAGGCCAGGCTCGATCTGGAGGAAAAAGAAGTCTGGCCCGACCCGAATCTGCAGAAAAAATTAATATCAGGGCACGACCCGACTCTAAAAGAGAGAAGACCTGACCCAACCCGAGTCCCGTGGATTTAAACTGGCGCGACCCGGGTCGGGTTGCGCCGGACTGGAGCTCCGCCCCACGTCATTTCCTGTGAGGATGTATAATGCCGTTTCGAAAACCCTTTATTAGCCCAAGGGGGGGGGGCGATCCCCCCCCCCCCCCCCCTAGATCCGCCATTCTAAATGGATTATTATTTGAAGGCCGCATACTATTTACAGACAGCTACTATACGAGTGTCCCTTTGGCTGAAGAACTTTTACAGAAAAAAACATTTATTTGTGGTACTATAAAAATGAACAAAAAATTTCTACCGCCACAGGCAAAACAAAAACAACAACGGGGTGGCATTATGAGTTTTGAAAATCCTAATGGAGTTAAATTTTTGA
This sequence comes from Maratus speciosus, assembly GCA_963932465.1. Lineage (NCBI taxonomy): Eukaryota > Metazoa > Arthropoda > Arachnida > Araneae > Salticidae > Maratus > Maratus speciosus. Next base: position 469,373,394 of record OZ010798.1, read on the forward strand.
AACGGACTGCCAAAAGATCAGCATGTATGCTAACTACCTCCAAGAATCATACATGTACCATTATTCAAGGAAAAAATAATAAATTAAAGCACGATACTATTTTCTTTTATAATGAAGCAAAGAAAGGTGCTGATTTAGCCGATCAAATGTCATCCTATTATAGTTGTTTACGGAAAACCGTTAAATGGTACAGAAAATTTATCATAGAATTAATACGCGGGACTTCGCTCATAAATGCGTGGTACGTACATCAAAAATGGGGAGCTAAACATATTAATATTTTAAAATTCAGAGAAGAAATTATTGATCACCTTTTGATCAATAATCTTCACGGTAAAGAAATGCGAATTAGAAGGTCAAGCACAAAAATGTTCGCAATTTCTTCATTCGTACAAAGGGGTCCCAAGAAAAACGAGAAAAAGATATTAAGAATGTTATAAATGCTTATCCAAAAGACAAGGTAGACAGTATGCCTCGAAGAAAACTAAAAAAGTAACGACGTATTGTAACCGTTGTAATGGCCAGCCAGCACTCTATTTAAAATGCTTTAAAAAACTGCATCGAAATAAATAATTACGTTAAGTTTACAATACTGAATTGTTCTTTCTACTGAATTTTCGTATATTCAAGTGTGACCCACCGGTGATGCACGCCGGGATGAACGTGTTAAGTGTAGTAAATAAAATTATGTCTCTAAGTAATTTGCTTACTTCTTACCAACTTTCAGACATTCACAATGAATTCTACTTATTATATTCGAGTTCAATTTAATGAATATGAGAGGGGCGTGTCATTACATTGGGAGGGGCGTGTCATTATATACAGTGTCTAAATAAGCGAAAGTGCTGCGCCGCCAGATGAAGCAAAACATGAATTCGAGCGCCGCCTCACAGAGAAAAATATTAATATCGGCGCCGGCGTGAACGTGTTAAGGCATTATATTTAAGGGAGTCCAAGTAAATTAAATTATGAATAAAAGTAACATGATACAATGCTTAGCATGTATCACATGTTTTATTATTCAATTCCTACTATTAGTTCACACTCTCCCTATATTTATATATCCTGTTCAAATTTTCAATCGTTCATAAAATACTTATTATTCATCGTATAAAGTTGAAATAATTTTTTTTAAACTTGTGCTGGAGGACAATTGATGTTAATACAGATTTTTCAAATATTAATTCATTAATTAAATTTTAATTAATTAATTTTAGTTTTATATGGGAGACAAAATGGCGGCCATTGGTTATTGAACAGCATTTAATGCATCTTCATATCTATAAGGGGGGGTTACCATAGGGAGGGGATCCTGTTCTGTCGCCAAATTAATTTGGCGATATATCGCCAAAAGTAACGCCAACTTGGCGATATTTCTAATATTTCGCCAAATTCCTATAGACTTCCATTGTAAACCTACTTGCTTATAGAAAATCAACAAATTGATATAAATTAATGCAACAGAAACTAATATTAGCTTAAGGGATTATATTAAATTTTTCTTTGATGACCTAAGTAGAAAGTGACTTTAAAAACAAAATTCTTATATTACTTGTTTCATATTTTATATTATGTATATCCATGATGGGTAAGTATTACGGTGCCCCCCCCCCCCCCCTCCCCAACGACTAGTTTCCTTGATACTCTTTACAGTACGTTAAGTATATTAAACAATATTCTGTATCTTAATGCAGTATAAATGAACGAAATAATCGCCAAATACTTAGCACTGAACAACAGAAGTTTTGTCGTAGACATGCAAACTTTGGGAAGAGAGCATTTTCCCCAGGACATAACTTGCAAAAACTAAAACTAGTACAGTAGACCAGTAATTTGAAAGTAATAATGCAATCAAAATTACAATGAACGCTTACAATATAGTAAAATATTAAAGTAATAGACCAAAATAATAAATATTAAGATACATTTTAAAAATGATTAAATTATTAAAAGTAACAGTCAAGTAAATAAATAATAATGTATTATGCATAATAAAGATGAGATACATTTTCCCTAAATCATTAAATGAAACTTTCCTTATGAAGGTACCATACTAATTTACATCAAAACTATAAAATAAGGAAGTTTTAATTTCAGGTTTAGCCAGACTTAATAATAATAAAAAAGTTGATTAATAGATAAACATATTTGGTATCCCAGGAGTCAAAATTTACTGTAATTGGGTAAAACATTGTAATACTATTTCTTTCATGAATGACAAAAAAAATCGACGCATAACATAAAAATCTCCAAAAATCGCATTAAAAATGGCTAAAATTCAAAAATCGTAGATGGTGAAATTTACTATATTACGCTAAAAGATTGAAACCAAATTCCTTTTTCGAATATCAAAAAATCATTGTAGAGATTGAAAAAATGCTAAAAATCGCAATGAAAAATGCATTAAAAATCGCAATGAAAAATGCATGAAAAATCGTATTGAAAAATGTATTAAAAATCGCAGGAGTCGAAATTTACTCTAATCGGACAAATTGGTGGTAAAAGATTGTTATCGTAATTTTTTTCATGAATGACGAAAAAAAATCGACGCTGAACATAAAAAACTTTTAAAAATCGCTAAAATTCAAAAATCGTAGATATTGAAATTTACTATATTAGAATAAAAGTTTGAAATCAAATTCCGTTTTTGAATACAATATTTCACTGTGGGGATCGAAAAAATGCTAAAAATCGCAATGAAAGTGCATTGAAAATTGTATTAAAAATTGCTAAATATTAAAAAATCGCAGAAGTCAAAACTTACTCTAATGGGTAAAACATTGTAATCAGATATTTTACGTAAAGGATAAAAAATCGACGCGTCACATAAAAAATCGCTAAAATTCAAAATCGTAATTGGCGAAATTTAAAATAATAGGCTAAAAGTTTGAAACAAAATTTTATTTCCGAAAGTCAAACAATCGCAGCAGAACTCGGAAAAAAAAAAAAACGCTAAAAACAGCATTGAAAAATACATTAAAAATTGCTAAATATTAAAAAATCGCAGGGGTCAAAATTTACTCTAATGGGGTAAAACATTGTAATCGGAAATATTTCATGAATGAGAAAAAAAACGACGCTGAACGCAAAAAATCGCATTAAAAACCGCTGAAAATCGAAAATCGTAGCAGACAAATTTAGTACATTAGGCTAAAAGTTGGAAACAAAATTCCTTTTACCAATGTCAAAAAATAGCTGCAAAAGGCGAAAAAACACCAAAAATTCAAAAATCGCTGAACGAATTCCAAATAAACTTTATTGAAAAGAGGACAAAATTTACTATATTGGTTTAAAAGAATGAAACCGTATTCCTTTCACTAATGTGGAAAAATCGCTTCGAAACACACACAACCCCCCCCCCCCATTAAAAATCGCATAAAAAATTAAATAAAAAAAATCTAATCGAAAATCGGGCTTCGAGGTGCAAAACTTCATATATAGAGGTACCTTCCCCCCAAAGTGTGTAGCTCTACGTACAGCGGTCTCTTCAGAACACCGTCGACACACACACAAACTTCTTTCTTTATTATTATAGATTAGTATAATACTATTCGTAATTATTATATATTTAATATCCGTTTTCATTTTAGTTTATTTTATACTAGCTAACCTAACCTGCCCAGCGTTGCCCGAGTCGTCAAAAAACAGCATGAATTCCGAAACAGCTCTCAAAATCACAATAAAAACTCGCGAAAATTTTAAAAATCGCTGCACGAATTTCGAATATCCTTCATCGAAAAGAGTAAAAAAAATACTATATTGGGTTAAAAGTTTGAAACCGGATTCCTTTTACTAATGTGTAAAATTCGTAGCAAATCGCTAAAACATACTAAAAATCCCTTAAAAAATCACAAAAATTCGAAAATTGCTGTACGAAATCCGAATAAACTTTATTGAAAAGAAGGCAGAATTTACTATATTAGGTCAAAAACTGAATACCAAAAATTCGCAGCGAATCGCGAAGAAACGGAAAAATCGCACAAATTTAAAAAATCATAAAAGCCAAAATTTACTATATTTGGATAAAAGTTTCAAATCTAATTCCTTTGATGAATCTCAAGCCGTAAAATGCTGAAAAACGCTAATAAATCGCGATAAAAAGCTGTTAATTTGGAAAAATCACACAGGAGGAAATTTTTTATATTAAGCTAAAAGTTTGAAACCGAATTGCTTTTCTGTATCTTAAAAAATCACTGCGAACTCTAAAAAAATAACAAAAAAAAAAAAAAAAAAAAAAAAAAAAAAAAAAAAAACGCTAGAAGATTACATTGAAAATCGCATTAAAAATCGCTACACTTCAAAAATAACAGAGCAGAACATTTACCATAATAGGCTAAAGGTTTGAAACCACATTCTTATTAGGCTAGAAGTTTGAAACCGAATTCCTTTTAAAAATGTAGAAAATTATTGTAAAATCCGAAAAATCGCTTTAAAAATCTCAAAATATTAAAAAATTGTTAAGGTAAAAACTTACTATTAAAAGATAAAACATTTCAATCGAAAAATTTACTAAGTTGTCAAAAAGTTTGAAATCGAATTCAGTTTCCGAATGTCAAAAAATCACCACGGAACTCTAAGGCTAAAACTCACATTGAAAATTTCATTCAAAATCGCTAAATGTTTCAAAGTCACTGCTGTGAAAATTTAATATTAAAGGTGAAAACATCGTAATCGAAAATTCTTCATGAATAACGAAAAAATGTACACGGAAAGCCAAAAATCTCTAAAACTCGCTAAAAATTTCATTGAATATCGCATTAAAAATTAGTAAAATTCAAAAAGCGTAGAGGACAAAATGTACTACATTAGGCTAAAAGTTAAAAACCGAAATCCTTTTACAAACGTTAAAAAATTGCCGCGGAACTCGCAAAATCGCTAAAAAAAACACCAATTAAAATCACTAAAATTCTAAAATCGTGGAAGACGAAATTTACTATAGTAGGATAAAAATTTTATACCGAATTTCTTTTCCGAATGTCAAAAAATCGCCGTGGGACTCGAAAAAACTCCAAAAATTGCATTGAAAAATGCATTAAAAATTGCTTAAAATGTAAAAATAGCAGGGGACAAAATTTACATTAAATGGAATAAAATAGTATGATCTGAATTCTTTCATAAATAACAAAATCGACTCAAAGCGCAAAGAATCACTAAAAATAGCTAAATACAACATTAAAAATCCTAAAATTAAGAATTCGTAGAGTACAAAATCTACTACATTAAGCTAAAATGTTGAAACTGAATTCTTTTTACCAATGTAAAAAAATCGCTGCGGTATTCATACAATCGCTACAAATCGCATTAAAAAACGATAAATATTCAAAAATCACTGGAGTCAAAATTTACTATCATAGGGCAAAACACTGAAATGGGAAATCTTTTATTAATAACAAAAAATCAAAGGGAACGCAAAAAATCGGTAAAAATCGTATTAAAAATAGCTAGATGGCAAAATGTACTATATTAGGCTAAAAGTTTGAAACAAATTCCTTTCTGAACGTCGGAAATCTGCTGTGAGACTCGAAAAATCGCTAAATATTAAAATATTGACAGGAGTCAAAATTTACTCTAATGGGGTAAAACATTTGTAACTTCAAAGTTTTCATGAATGACAAAAAATCGACGCAAAACGTAAAAAATAACGAAAAATCGCTGAAAATTGCGCGAAAAATCGCTATAAAAATTGCTAAGACTCAGAATTCGTAGATGGAAAATTTACCGTGTTAGTCTAAAAATTTGAAACCAAACTTCTCTTCCGAATGTCAAAAAATCGTTGTGGGACTCGAAAAACTGTGCTGAAAAATGCATTAAAAATCGCTAAATATAAAAGTATCCCAGGAGTAAAAATGTACTCTAATCGGGTAAAACATTGCGATCGTACATTTTTCATGAATGACAAAAAATCGATGCGGAAATAAAAAATAGCGAAAAATTGCTAAAAATCAAAAATCGTAAATGGTGAAATTTACTATATTACGTTAAAAGTTTGAAACCAAATTCCTTTTTTAAATGTCAAAAATTCACTGTGGGGATCGAAAAAATGCTAAAAATCGAATTGGAAAATGCATTAAAAATCGCTAAATATTAAAAAGTCGCAGAAGTCAAAATTTACTCTAATGGGTAGAACATTGCAATCGGAAATCTTTCGTAAATTATAAAAACGGCACTTAAAAAATCTCGAAAAATCGCATCGGAAATCGCATTAAGAATCGCTAAAATTAAAATTCGTAAATGGCGAAAATTACTGTATTAGGCTAAAAGTTTAAAAAAAAAATTATTTCTGAATGTCAAAAAATGGCCATAAAACTTGTAAAAATGCTCAAAATTGCATTGAAAAATGCATTAAAAATCGCTAAATAATAAAACATCGCAGGGTTCAAATTTACTGTAATGCAGTAAAACATTGTAATCGGAAATATTTCGTGAATGACAAAAAATCGACGCTGAACGCAAAAAATCTCGAAAATTCGCAAAAATCATATTGAAAATTGCATTAAAAATTGAGGAAATTCAAAAATCGTAGCAGACAAAATTTACTATATTAGGCTAAAAGTTTGAAACAAAATTCCTTTTACCAATATAAAAAAAAATAGCCAAAAAATGCATAAAAACACTAAAAATCGCTGAAAAATGCATTAAAAATCGCTAAATATAAAAGTATCCCAAAAGTAAAAATTTACTCTAATCGGGTAAAAAAAATTGCAATCGTAAACTTTTGATGAATTACAAAAAAAAAAAAAAAAAAACGCGGAACAATAAAAATCTCGAAAAATCACATTAAAAATCGCTAAAATTTAAAAATCGTAGATGGTGAAATTTATTGTGCTAGGCTAAAAACTTGAAACCAAATTCCCTTTTTAAATGTAAAAAAAATCACTGTTGGGATCGAAAAAATTCTAAAAATCGAATTGAAAAATGCATTAAAATTCGCATTGAAAAATGTATTAAAAATCGCTAAATGTTAAAAAAATTGCACAAGGCGAAATTTACTCTAATGGGTAAAACATTGCAATTGGAAATCTTTCGTGAATGATAAAAAATCGCTAAAATTCAAAATCGTAAATAGCGAAATTTACTATATTAGGTTAAAAATTTAAAACCATATTTTATTTCCGAATTTCAAAAAATTGCCATAGAACTCGAAAAAACGCTAGAAATCGCATTGAAAAATGAATTAAAGATCGCTAAATATTAAAAAACCGCAGGGGTCAAAATTTACTCTAATGGGGTAAAACATTGTAATCGTAAATATGCCATGAATAACAAAAAAATCGACGCTGAAGGTAAAAAATCTTGAAAAATCGCTGAAATTTAAAAATCGTAACAGACAAAATTTAGTACATTAGGCTAAAAGTTTTAGACAAAATTCCTTTTACCAATATCAAAAAATAGCCGCAAAATACGAAAAAACACTAAAAATCGCATAAAAAAATTCGCTAAAAATTCAAAAATCGCTGTACGAATTCAGAATAAACTTTATTGAAAAGAGAACATAATTTTCTATATTGGGTTAAAATAATGAAACCGTATTCCTTTCACTAATGTGGAAAAATCGCCTCGAAACTTAAAAAAAAAAAAAAACTATAAAAATCACATAAAAAATTAAATAAAATAAAATCTAATCAAAAAATTGAAAATCGGGCTTCGAGGTGCAAAACTTCATGTATAGAGGTAACTTTTCCCCAAATTTTGTAGCTGTATGTGCAGCGGTCTCTTCAGAACACCGTCTCGACACACACAAACTTCTTTCTTTATCTACACTGCTCAAAACAATTAAAGGATATTTGAAGTTTTATATAAAATGAAGATATAAACGAATTTTTTTTTGCCGAAAATAGAAGAAGAGAATCACAAATGCAAATTTTTCTGGTTTTCAAACTGTGGAGTGTGCAAATTTTGAGTTCGACGTCAAAAACGTCGCTTCAGCGGCAGCGGATGAAATTTGACTTTCAACTGGATAAAAGAGAATGAAGACAAGGATGATCGGCATTCAGTGATTGCTTTGTTTCGATGAGTACGATGTCTCAGCGAAGTCATTTGACAGATTCAGAAGCTTTGAGAATTGTTGGTAGGTTAGAAGGGGGCCAAACTCAAGCCGAAGTAGCGCAAGCCATTGGAGTGTCACAAAGTGTCATTTCCAGGATCTGGAACCGTTTTTTGGAGAGTGGATGTGCAGGCCGAAGACCAGGGCAAGGTCGTAGACGGGCAACAACGCCCAATGAAGATCGGTATTTAGCGTTAACAGCTCGGAGACACCGAACCATGAACGCTACTCTTCTCCAACAACACCTTCGCTCGGCTACAGGCACCACGATTTCAACTCAGACTGTCCGAAACCGGCTCCATGCTGTAGGTCTGTATGCTCGCCGACCGATGGTATGTGTTAGATTAACATCAAGGCATCGTCGCGACCGCAGGGAGAGGGCAACCGAGCATGTCAACTGGAGGAGAAATGAATGGAGCAATATTCTGTTTTCTGACGAGTCCCGTTTTTCTGTGCATCCGGATAATAGGCGTATTTTCATCTGGAGAGACCGTGGCAGTAGGAATAATCCTGCGTTCGTACACGAAAGTGTCAGATTTGGCGGTGGCGGAGTGTTGGTGTATGGTGGCATCTCCATTGACGGGCGCACTGACCTCTACATCATTCGAGATGGAGCTCTGACTGGTCGCCGATATAGGGATGAGATCCTCAGACCTATTGTAGTCCCTTACGCTGCAGCAATCGGAGATAACTTCATTTTAATGGACGATAACTGTAGGCCACATCGTGCAAACCTGGTGGAGGATTTCCTTTTCGAGGAAGGAATCGTTCGAATGGAATGGCCAGCGTGTTCTCCAGACATGAATCCAATCGAGCACGTTTGGGACGCTCTAGGAAGACGAGTTTCTGGCCGCCAACAACCCCCACAAACTCTCCAAGAACTGGAAAGAGCTCTTCTGGAAGAGTGGGGCAGAATACCCCAACTCGTCATTAATAGCCTCATTGAGTCCATGCCTCAAAGGTGTTCAACGTTGCTGGCCGCCCGTGGAAACCATACCCCCTACTGAAAAGGATTTTCTTTGAAGAAAACACCTTTTCTTATTCTTTTTTTCTCATATGCACAAATTGTGTTTTTTTCCTTTAGTACACAAATGCGCAATAAAATGCATTTTTTTCTGCCAAACATGTGTAATTTATTCTCATATAACCTACTATGTCTGTCGACCATGTATCAATCAGCTAATCAGTATACCAGATACAAAATCCACCTAAAACTGCAATATCCTTTAATTGTTTTGAGCAGTGTATAATAATTACCTCACGTACAAACAATTAGAGATTATTTAATTGCGCTTAATTATTACAATAAAAAAAAAAAACTAGGGGGCTCTGCCCCCTACAAGCTACGCTCGCCAACCCCCCGTTCCGACATCCCAGATTCTAAAAGCAGTCTAATTTCATCTGCTTTAAAAAGATTGAATTATAATTTTAAACAAGTAAAAATTAAATTTAAAAAATCAAAAAACCCGACCACGTAAAAAGCGAACTAATTAATTATTTCTCATCAATGTGAAACTATTTTTTTATATTACCTATTTTTAACTTTTTTTTACTTGTATGGATGACTTTTAAGTTGTGTTTAATGGTTAGTTCCTATCTATAAACACTGTTTTGATGAGGCCTATAGATGTCTAGGATGGTTGGAGTAAAGGTAGAGATCCCATCTACACAACTTCCAGGTTGTGTCCTATTTAACTTTTAACTGTAAAATTGTCAATGCAACACAGACTTCATTTTGAAAGGCCTATCCTATGATAGGCCACTCAATATCGTGTGTAATTTTTTTCCCGTCTCTACCGCCATTTTTTATTTTACGGCCACCATTTTGAATTTATAAAAGCAAAACCTAGCCTATAATCATCGGACGGTTAAGATGAATCGATAGAGACCTCATTCATTAAAATCCATCTAGCCATTGGGATGTTTCGAGGGTATAAAGAAATTTACATACCCAGATACGCCTGAAACACATAACTCTTCTTGGCAGTCGGGTAAAAACAGTAGCGATCTCCCTGTAAACGGCTTTTCATTCATATTCTTTTGATTGGAGATTTTTCAGGCGAAATCAAAGGTCTGTGAAGTTGGCCCCCTGACTTTATGAAATTTAAATACTGAAAACACCATTCGTTTGAGCGACAAACTGAAAAAAGTTATAAACAAGTAATTCAGGCACTTCGTTTTGTGAAGTTGGCCCTCCGACTTTATGGGATTTGAAAACTGAAAACACCATTCGTTTGAGCGACAAAAATTTTCGTTTGAGTGACAAACTGAAAAAAATTATAAGGAAAAGCAAAATCGGATGGGTCTACATTTTGTGAAGTTGGCCCCCTGACCTTTTCGTATTTAAAAACTGAATACAGCATACGTTTGAGCGACAAACTAAAAAAAGTTATAAGCCAAAGAAAAATCAGAGGGGCCTACATTTTGTGAAGTTGGCCCACTGACCTTTTCGGATTTAAAAACTGAAGACAGGATACGTTTGAGCGTCGTTTGAGCGGCAAAAATTTTCGTTTGAGCGACAAACTGAGAAAAGCTATAAGCCAAAGAAAAATCAGAGGGTCCTACATTTTGTGAAGTTGGCCCCCTGATGTTTTCGGATTTAAAAACTGAAGACAGCATATGTTTGAGCGCATTTGAGCGACAAAAATTTTCGTTTGAGCGACAAACTGAAAAAAGTTATAAGCCAAAGAAAAGTCAGATGGGCCTACATTTTGTGAAGTTGGCCCCCCCTCCCCCCCCCCAACTTCATGGGATTTAAAAAAGGAAAACACCATTCGTTTGAGCGTCGTTTGAAGGATTTCAGAGACAAAAAAATTCGTTTGTCGACAAACTGAAAAAAGTTATAAGCCAAAGAAAAATTGGAGGGTCCTAGATTCTGTGAAGTTGACCCCCTGACCCTTTCGGATTTAAAAACTGAAGACAGCATACGTTTGAGCGACAAAAATTTTTGTTTGAGCGACAATCTGAAAAAAGTTATAAACTACTACAAAACAGGAATTCTGCTTTTTCAGAATTTAGTGTCGCCCCCGATGAAAAAAAAAATATATGTATATATAAATAGTACAAAACATATTTCAATTTTAAGACTTAGGCACACGTTTTTATTTTATGTAAAATGACGTCATTCGCATCCGCTTAAGAATTCCACATTTACGGTCCACTCTTAAACATTTACAGTAAAGTAGGCACAGGACGTCTCTATCGTGAAATAATACACAAATGCAGCAAAAAGATGCCGTCATTCAAGAAACTCAACTGCAACAACAAAAAACGGCTGTCTAATGATTCATAGTCCTTTATTTGTTTGTAACATTAATATAGATACTTAAAATTAAATATAGTTTATAATAGCTCCAGCTCCATGTTTTAACAGAAATCCTGCGTTTATATTTTTCAAAATAGCACGTATTTTAATTACATTTTCTTTCGGTTGTTATGAAAAAATGGCAACAAAAAATATATAATTAATATTTTACAACTATTTTTCCTTTACTTTCTACAGAAATGGATACTTTTTTTTTTTCAATACGACGGTATAAAAATTGAAAATGTGCGATGCTTAGAAGTTAAAAAAATTGCTATAGAGTATTTAATCGTACTGCTTTGTTTTACGGTTGGCTTCTGTAAGGTAACGTTATTTTTTGGAGACGGCACAAAATAAACTGGGAGAAAGAAATAGCATACCGTACCGGGGGCTAAAAATATATGCGGAAGGGCCCTCATTTTGTAAAGTTTGCCCCCTGACCTTTTTGGATTTAAAAACTGAAAACAGCATGCGTTTGAGCGTCATTTGAGCGCATTTGAGCGACAAAATGAAAAATGTTATAACCCAAAATATATGCGGAGAGGCCCTCATTTTGTGAAGTTGCCCCCCCCCCCCCCCCGACCTTTTCGGATTTAAAAACTGAATACAGCATACGGTTGAGCGACAAACTCAAAAAGTTAAAATCCAAAGAAAAAATCGGAGGAGCCTACATTTTGATAAATTGGCCCCCCGACCTTTTTGGATTTAAAAAAACTGAATACAGCATACGTTTGAGCATTGTTTGAGCGACAAAAATTTTCGTTTGAGCGACAAACTGTAAAAATTTATAAGCCAAAGAAAATCGTTTGAGCGTCATTTGAGAGACAAACGTTTTCGTTTGAGCGGGAACTTGAAAAAAAAGTTATAAACCAAAATGTAAGCTTATAAATAATTTTTTTTAAAAAATATCTTTTATTTCTATAAAAGATATTGTTTCACTTGTATTTTAAATTATATTAATTTGTACAAGTTGTCACAACTATCAATGTGTTATACTATTTCAGTGTTCGTACGCTTGAAGGACTTTCAAGGATCTTTTACCAGAATTTTTGTAGAGTAAGTTAAACCTTATTTAATGAAAAAAAAATCTATTTTCAGATTTACCGACAAGAACTTTACGAAATTTCTGGCACGAAGACACCTAAAATCCCCTGAATCTCTTGATGCGTACGAACCCTCTATTTCATAATTTATAGCGCAATGTTGCATAATGTATATTAGCCCCCGGTATGCTATTTCTTTCTCCCAGCTTATTTTGTCTCCAATAAATAACGTTACCTTGTATACGCCAGCCGTAAAACAAAAGCCGATGTTTCATTGTGCGATTCAATACTCTACAGCATTTTTAAGAACTTCTAAGCATCGCACATTTTCAATGTTTATACCGTCGTATTGGGGAAAAAAAGTGCTTTTTAATGCAATTTGTTTGAAAACTGCATCTCCATTTATTTTTGAGATATTAATTTTTTTTTGTAGTTTTTAGCGACATTTGTTTCATTTTGGCAATTCAAGTGCTTCATTTCTGTGCAAAGTAAAAAACAAAAATTGTTGAAAAATAGCAATTATATCTTTTTGTTGTCATTTTCTCATAAAAATTGAAAAACAAATTTAATTAAAATACGTGCTATTTTGAGAAAAATATAAATGAATGATTTGTGATAAAACATGGAGCTATTATAAACTATATTTAATTTTAAGTATATATATTAATGCAAATGACGTCATTTTATATAAAATAAAAGCGTGTGCTTTAAGTCTTAAAATTTAAATATGTTTTGCAGTAGGGTGTTGACAGTTATTGTGAAACACAATCTCCAAATCGAGGATATTAAAATATTCAAACTAAGTAAATTGCTTTTCATGTGTCAAATGTGATTTATAAAAGCAATTATGAAAAGTGGTTATTATCTGAAGCAAGGAAGCGAAAAGTGATTGCACAATTGTAAATAAACATTCTATTATAAACATTTCATCATATTTAAGAACTAAAGATATTAAAAACATTAATAAACTTCTTTTAAATTGCTGTAAGTATAAATATTGATATAAATAATTTAATATTAAGATAAATTGCACTAGTTTCCTGTTTTTTATTGCCAATAATGTATTGTATATGTTTTTCTACTTTCACTTGTAACCCAGACTCCAGAATGGAGAGATGTGATTTTTAATGCTGAATTAAATTTTAATTTTCTTTTCTTTAAAAGTTCCAACATATCTAAAATTTTACAAGTCACAAAACCATGTGTGTTTTTAATAACACGGAATACCACAACGATCACATATATAGACTAGAACAGACATACAATGAGAAGATGTAGATGGAATTACCCTTGCCAATGTCGGATACCAGACAGTATATGGATATACATAAATACAAGGTAAGCCCAATTTATCTTACCTGTACTTTGTTTTTATATTGAGAAAATAAATAATTTACCACTTGAGGAAAATGAACTTCACGCAGGTACTGTTTAGCAAAGTTAAAATACTACTAACAAATTGATTATGAGAGTGAAAAAAATTCTCAATAAAAACATCGTCACTAAATGATAAAAATAAAAATCGGGTAATCCAAAAAGGGTAATTTATTAGAAAAAAAAAATTTTTTTAGCAACATTATGGCTTCTACAAAAGACATTGAAAAATTGAACGCCAACATTTATACAAATTGGCGGTTGAAGGTCGAAATGTTATTGATTCGAGATGAATTAATTGAAGATATTACGGAAGAGGCCCCCACTCCATTGACCGATGCTTGGACCAAGAAAGGCAGAAAAGCAAGAGCTTTAATAAATTTATCCATTGACGACAGTCAAATAGTGCATGTCAAAAATTTAAATTCAGCTAGGCAAACATGGGACGCACTCAAACAAATTCATGAGCGATCTAATCTCTCTAGTAAGCTGTACTTGCTGCGAAAATTGTACAGTACAAAATTAATTGAAGGTGACAGTATGACAGCCCACATAACAAAAATTTTAGAGATAGTGGACAAACTATCAGCCATAGGTGAACACATAACTGACTCGCACATTTCAGCACTGCTGCTGTGCTCGTTGCCACCGTCCTACGATACTCTAGTTAGTGCCCTGGAAACCAGAGATGAAGCTGAGTTAACTGTTCAATTTATCAAAAGCAAGCTTACAGATGAATATACTCGCAGAACAGATAATTCTGAAAATTCCGGAAACAGCAATAAAGCTTACAAAGCACAAGGTAAATTTAATAATTCAGAACAGAAAAGAGGCAACAATAAGTACTGCTCACACTGTAAAATGAAAAATCATTCGAATAAAGACTGCTGGTTTCTAAAAACAATAAACAACAACAGTCACACTAACAGACACTATAAAAACAAGAACAATTCAACATCACTAGTTTATGAAGAAAATAATTTACATAAAAACGCGGAACTTGAAGAAGGAAAACACACAGTAAATGAAAACAACATTGTTGCTTTACTAACCGAAGAGTCCGAAAATAAAGGCACTTTTATAGTGGACAGTGGCAGTTCTAGCTACATAGTTAACTCAAAAGAATTCTTTGCTAAAATTACGAATAACACTGAAACAAACGTCACAGTTGATAATGGTAATAAACTAATTTCATGTGGATCTGGGAAGGTAATAATTCATACCGAAAATAAAAACAAACAAGTTATATTGCGTGACGTACTATACGTTCCTGATATAGAAACTAACCTGCTGTCAGTGAGTAGGGCAACTAAAAACGGTTGCAAAGTCAAATTTGAAAAGATAAATGTGACATAATACACAAAGGTAACATTATACTTCAAGGAAACTAAAAAACAATCTGTATGAAATATACCTTAGTAAAGATGAAAATTACAAGCACTATGCAAATGTCACTTACAACTGCTCAAATGCAAATTGCATAGATTTGTGGCATAGGCGGATGGGGCATAGGAGTTACGACACAATAAAGTCCATGTTATCAAAAGACTTAGTTGAGGGAATTAAAATCAACAACTGCAAACATAACGCGAAATGTGAGGTATGCATCAAATCAAAAATCAGCGAGACCCCATTTCCTAAATCAGGTGCATATAGAGCTACAAAAAGGCTCGAGTTAGTTCATTCTGACGTATGTGGCCCTATAAATACGCCCACAATTGGGGGGAAAAGATACTTTGTCATTTCTATCGATGATTATACGTGATTTTGTGTAACTTATTTAATGGCGAATAAAAGTGAGGCTTCAGAGAAATTGAAAGAATACATCTCAATGGTGAAAAACAAATTTGGAAAAATGCCTACTGCGATAAGATCGGACAACGGTGGTGAATATACGGGTAACGAAATCGAAAAATATCTAGAAGAAAATGGGATTCATCATCAGCTCACCGTACCATTTAACACAAGCCAAAACGGTGTCGCAGAGCGTAAGAATAGGTCGCTACTGGATATGGTTAGAAGTATGCTAAATGAAGCAAATCTCCCGCACAAGTTATGGGGGGAAGCCATATACACCGCGAACCACTTACAGAACCGGCTACCTTCAAAATCGGTAAGCACCACACCCTATGAATTATGGATGAATAGAAAACCAAATTTGAAATATCTCACAGTTTTTGGCTGTACTGCATACGCCTACATACACAGATCAAAGAGAGGAAAATTAGACAATAGAGCAGAAAAAGGTACTTTTGTCGGATACGACAGTCGCTCTAAGGCGTACAGAATCTATACAAGTGACGGAAGAGTAATATTGGCCAGAAGCGTAAAATTTATAGAAAATAAAAATAATCCAGATACTAACGAAAATCTAGATAGAAGAGAATAAATTGCGGAAACAAACAAACAAACACAACAGAAAGACACGAATGAAATGGAAATAGATCTGACACCAACACAAAATGAACTAAGGCCACCACTCGCGTCACAACAACAAACCGCACAAGTGAGAAGATCAGAAAGAACCAATAGAGGTGTGCCGCCGGACAGGTTTGCTTATGCAATCCGGCACGATCCAGTATTTTTGTACCTAACAGTTGGGAAGACATGATGAGTATAGAAAATCCTATAGAAAAACAGAACTGGATAAAAGCGACAGAAGAGGAAATGAATTCACTTAATGAAAATGAAACCTGGTGTTTAGTTGATCCCCCACAAGGAGCAAGAGTAATTGGGTCGAAATGGACTTTTAAAGCGAAATATGACGAATTTGGAAAAATCAAGCGTTACAAAGCGCGATTGGTCGCACAAGGATTTAGACAAAAATATGGAGTAGATTTCGATGAAACTTACGCTCCGGTAGTTTCGCATACAAGTCTAAGATGCTTTATAACCGCCGCAGCGTATCACAATCTCAATATTAGGCAGATAGACATCAAAACGGCATTTTTACATGGTGAACTGGAAGAAAATGTTTACGTATCACAACCTAAGGGGTATAAAACACTAGAGAACCCAATAAGGTTTGCAAATTTAAAAAGGCCCTATATGGACTAAAACAAGCTGCAAAAGCATGGTACTCAAACATTAGTGAAACACTAAAATAATTAAAATTTAAACAGAGCAATGCTGATAATTGCTTATTTATAAGAAAAGAAGGGGAAAACACGGTATATATAGCAGTATATGTCGACGACGTTCTCATCGCAGGGAAAGATTAAGATATAAATGATATAATAGATAAACTAAAATCTAAGTATGCACTTGAAGATTTAGGTCAAATTTCCAATTACCTTGGGATAAAAATACAAAAAACTCACAACGGCTTTAAACTAAATCAAACAGCAAAAATAATAGAAATTGCAAAAAAATAAAAAATAATTTAGAAGATTCTAAGCCATATGGCACTCCAATGGAATTTTGTTTATTGAAGTTTCGATTGCCTTTGGTTTGCAGCTATATCAGGATCAGGATTTTTTTTTTTTTTTACACATGATAATAATGAAAATTCTTACTCTAGTAAAATCTCATACGGGAGCTGAAGCTCAATTCAAAGAAATTCTAAGAAAGGGGATCCAAAATATTTACCTGTACTTGTGGTTCGGAAAAGACCGCTTACACATGAGGAATGTGATAGTAAAAAACTTTAAAAATGGGTTTCGATTAAAAGAGTTTCGGATAAAAGAGATTCTACTGTATATGTATATAGCCTAATTAATTCATGGGATAGCGGGGTTTCGGGCCCTACATTGTAGGGCCTTCAAATTAGGAATTTAACAGATTAGAAACATTATTTTTTATATTTTGTGACTCTTCTTAATGAAATATTTTTAATCGCAAATTAGTTATTTTAATTCAAATTTAGTCCACAAATTATTAACAGGCTCTACACACTACACTGTTAAAAATGAAGTTAGATGTTTCACCAAGGAAATGGTGAAAAGTAGCTGAAATTTAGCTGCAACCGAGATATTGGTGATATGTTTCACCAGTTTATTGGCGCTTTCACAAATACCATTATATTGGTGAAATGAACCATGATTCAGGTTTTTTATAAATCCAATTTTCTGGTGAAAGGTTGAACCATAATTCAGGATTTTTTTTAGATCCAATTTTCTGGTGAAAGGTTGAACCATGAATCAAGGGTTTTTTTAAATGCGATTTTCTGGTGAAAGGAGCAGCAGATCACAGTCATTTTAAGAAATCCAAGTTAGTGGTTATTTCTCTTGAAGGTCCATTGATTAACCGCAACATTGGTGAAGAACCGAACCTGTATTTTTAACAGTGTACTTGAGTTTTATTACTCGGGACCTTGGAGTAAACATGATCTTTTAGAGAACAAAAGAGTTTTTTTTTTAAAGGTCAAAGTGACAAATTGATAGGATTTAATGCCGTAGTCAATGAATGTAATCCTGACAGTTTTTACAAAGGACATGCCATTTTTTTTTTAAATATGCCACGACACCAACAAAGCCATCAAAATATGATGTGTCCATATTAAATAAGGACGTATAATCTATATATATAAAAGCCGTTCTCTGTGTGTATATCCTTTATACAAATCTTTAATTTTTGACCGTTTTGCACGAAACTTGCTGTACATAGGCTTTAGAACGTGGAATAGATCCCTGTCACCTTTAAAAAATCATCAGACCAATATTTATCCCTTTTTTCTATCATCTTTCATAATTTAACATTATAGAAATATCTCATTTTAAATTTTCTAATTCAATAGCTTCTTTCCTGTTGCCACACGTCTAAAAAACTGCTCAATAATTAAAAAAATTGTTGATAACTCGGGTACTTTGTTTTATAAGCCAATAAAAATTCGAATTGTCTCATTATATTTTTGCTGTTTTTGAAATTGACGTCATTCGAAGAAGAAAATGCACATTTTTCATATATTTATGTAAAAACTTTAACTAAGCATGTTTTAAAATTCACCTTAGTAGTTACTTTAGTTGAATGTTAAAAAATCTATTTTAATGAAGTCGTTTCAATATCAAGAAATCAATTAAGAAAAAAGATAATAATAAAAAATCGTTTGCTAGATATGACGTCAATTTTGTCAATATAATTTCAAACTGGTTCTAAAAACTGGATGCTACAATTTATTTACTATTTCTTTGTAATGCTGTATCTTTAATTATATCATTTAGATAAATGTTTTTATACCTGAAATGCAGTGATAACATTCTACGATTTATATCGAATACGGTTACATAAAATACGATTTTTCTACGATTTATATTAAATAGAAATTATAGCTACTATTTTTTAGGGTAAGCTTTTTTCTTTTTTAAACAAAATTTAATGACTGACAGACTTTTCTGTTAGACGTTGAAATAATGGGATGCATGATGTTTAGAGATCAAATTGCAGTAAAAGCGTAATTTATGGTACGGTTAGGTTGTTGCCACCAACAATATGGTGCTAGGCGTTACTCATAGATATGTCTTTTCTTCATAATATTGCATTAATAGCAAACGGATATATCTTTCTGAATTGGGTTACAGGTATATTTAAAAATATATCCGTGATTGAAAATTAATTTAAAATGGATAGACAATCCGTAAATTGAGATAAGCTTTTCAAAAAAAAAAAAAATTACTGAAAGTACTTTTTGTATTCTATTAGATTTTGGAATAACCAAATGTGCGATGTTTAAAGGTCAAATTGCAGTAAAAGTTAAATTTATGGTTGGGTTAGGTTATTGCCACCAACAATATGATGCTAGAGTTACTCATAGTTCATCAATGTCTTTACTTTATAATATTGCATTAAGAGCAAACAGGTATATCTTTCGTAATTGGACTGCATGTAGGGATGAGATTTCCACGTTTTTGCACACCGGTATATTCTTAAAGAAAATGTTGTTCTGTTAAATCAAGAGAGTGTCCCGATTAAATGAAATATCATTTACTCTAACAAAATAGAGTGTGAAAAAATGCGGAAATCTTATCCCTGGCTGCATGCAAATCAAAAATATCCATGATTGAAAATTACTTTGAAATTCATTCACATGAAAAAATTGAGATACAATTTTCAAATAAATTTCATTTGACAGAAGCTTTTTCTATTCGACAGTGTGAAAAACGAAATTGTATGATGATCATAAGTTTAAAAATGTCGGAAATAGTTCAAAATGTGTTTCGACTTTTCGTTTTGTGAAATATGCGGCAGGGGGCGACACTTCACGGACAAACTTCAAACAATTCTTATAGATGGACAATTACCCATAATAATCCAGTCTTCATTTGCGTCAGCTGCCTGTGACAATGCAACTACTTAATATTCCTATAGATGGCAGCACCACAAATAAACTTTGAAAGACTATGAAAGCAGAACTGTTTTGCTGGACTTTGATAGACTCCATTCCAGCTGTAATCAGCAGTTTTCCATTGTGAAATGAGTGTTCGATCAAGAGCCCTTGCTTCTACTAAAGAAACCCTTTCATCTCAGTCTAGGGCGTATCTCTTGAGTGACAAGGACATATGTTTCTGTCTGTCACTTTATGCATTCGATTTGCGGGAAGCTAATTTTGGCTCTCAAGAATGCAACACATATTTAATCAAGTCACATTTAAATTGTATATATACTACTTTTAACCAAGAAATGTAGAGTGCATTAATAATTGTATTTTATTAAATATAATAATCTCGTTTAAAGTCAAAAGCCTGGATCACTGTGATTACATACACACACTCACTAACGCTTCAATAAAATACCTTTTTCAGAGTTCAAATAGGATAAAGTGGATACAGAAACTTCCGTGATACTCTGAAGAACCAGCGCTCTCACCTATACAGGTAAGAAGAATTATTTTCTCTTACAAACATTCTGCATTTCAAATTAACTTTCAATTAAAATAATTTAGAAAATATTAGATGAAAGAACAGCCTTTATTGTAACATGAATTTACGCCTTTTAAAACTTATAGATTATGATTACTGAAAAAGTGAGAAAAGAAAAGGCTGTAAAGTAATTGATTGTTATTGTTGAAAATAGTACTATTGAAATGCATATTGATTATATTGAATATAATAAATAATATTGATCAATATTGAAAATTTGAAAATATATAAAAACGAAAAAAAAAAATTCTTGAATATATTATATATATATAAAGTGATACAATATTGAGTATATATATATTTATACGAAAAAAAAATTCTTGAATATATTATATAAATATAAATGACCTGTTGATAAGAAATATTTCAAGTATATAAAGAACCATTATATAGACAGTAATATTACATTGTGTACGATAGTGTGGCATTAATAAGAAAATACATATATATACAATACGCATAAAATATAGACATTGATATTTTACTAATATTATGTATGATAGTGTAACATTGGTGAACAAATATATATAAACAATACGCACAAAAATATAGATAATTAAAAAAAAATAGGGTAGAATCTAACGATAAGCCATGGCAATTTCTGCAGCAAAGGAAATATCCCTGGTAGAGAAACTTTCTAATAGCAATTATGATCTCTGGGCTTTTCGCGTAGAAATGCTACTAACCAGAGAGGATCTCTTTAGTTGCGTCATCGACACGCCCCCACTCACTCCAGACGATACTTGGCGAAAAAAAGACGCCAAAACCCGTGCCACAATAAATCTATTCATAGATGACTCTCAGATTGTCCACATTCGGCATTTAAAAACTGCCAAGGAAATCTGGGATACCCTTAAGCGAGTTCACCAAAGATCCACCTTATCCTCTAAGTTGTTTCTGTTGAGGAGACTCTATTCAAAAAAGTTATGCGACGGTGGAAATATGAACCAACATATCAACGATATATTAACTTTACGCGACAAATTATACGCCATTGGGGAAGAAATCACATTGTTGCACTTTTATTGTGCAGTCTACCTAAATCCTATGACCCCTTAATTATAGGTCTTGAAGCTCGAAACGAAAGTGATTTAACTTTAGAATTCGTAAAGAATAAATTGTCTGATGAATACAGACACAGGAGTGAGAATCAGGGAACAAATTATCACGCGCGTGAAACTGCATATAAAGTAACAAACAAAAACAAAATTAAAAAATACTGCGGTTACTGCAAAAAGCAGGGGCATACAATAAATGAGTGTTATCACCTGAAAAATAAAAACCAGCATAATAATTACGCAAGAAATGACTGGAACAGGAGCAAAGCATTCAACAATCCGAACAACTATAGAAACAACACGAATAGTTACAAAAATACCCAAAATAACCCCAAGGAAACCTCGAATTTTTGCTTTGGAAGCAAGGCTGAAGATAGTGATAATGAAAAAAATTTGATTCCCCCAATGATAACAAATCCTCAGAAGAAAAAATTCCTGAAAACGAACAAGTGACCGCGAATATAGCACAAACCTCGGTGGAAGATACTTTTATAATTGACTCTGGATGCACAAGGCATGTTGTAGCTACGAAACACAACTTACAAAACTTTATGCCAGGAAACTTTGGCGAAATAACCATAGCGAACGGAAAGCGGCTATGTTCACAGGGTCTGGGAGACGTGAATATAAATATAGACTCACAAAATTCCATAACTCTAAAAAATGTACTATATTGTCCCGAATTGCAAAGTAACCTTTTATCTGTCAAAAGAGCCACAGAGAATGATATTAAGGTAACAGAAATGCTCATTTGTAAAGGATAGCCAAACAATTTTAACGGCAAAATTAAATGATAATTTATATGAGTTAGAACCCAAAAATGACTACGGATATAACGCGCAGACACAAACATCTTGTGACAATAAAAATTGCATATCCATTTGGCACAAAAGGCTAGGACATAAAAATTTCGGAGCGATAAAATATCTCACGAAACACAAACTAGCCGAGGGTATAGAAATACACAATTGTAAACATGAAACTGTTTGTAAAGAATGTATTGAGGGCAAACTATCAATCGCACCCTACCCCAAATCCGCCACTAACAGATCAAAGGAAACATTAAATTTAATTCATTCAGATTTATGCGGGCCGATCCGATCGCCAACATTCAGTGGGAAAAGATATTTCTTAACCTTTACCGATGACTATAGCCGATTTACAATGATATATTTAATTTCGCATAAGTCAGAAGCCATAACAAAACTTAAAGAATTTGTAGCCCTGACGAAGAACAAATTCGGAAAAACTATAAAAGCGATCAGATCCGATAACGCGAAGGAGTATCTGGGAGATAGTTTTGAAAGTTACCTGACAGAAAACGGCATAGAACATCAGTTAAGCGTACCATATTGTAGCCAGCAGAACGGCGTTGCCGAACGTAAAAACAGAACTATAGTCGAAATGGCGCGCACCATGTTATCTGACGCGAATTTACAAAACCACTTTTGGGGCGAAGCCGTACTTACAGCGACATACCCCATAAATCGGTTGCCCACCAAGGCAAACGAAAACAATAGGACGCCTTACGAGCTGTGGAATAACAGAAAACCTAATTTATCGAATATACGGACCTTCGGATGTAAGGCACATGCCTATGTCGAGGAATCGAAGAGATCCAAATTTGACAAAAAGGCCGTTCAAGGTATTCTATTAGGATACGATAACCGAAGCAAAGGGTACAGAATACACACAGGGGGAAACAACGTAATAATATCGAGAACGGTAAAATTCTTTGAGAACGGAGTAAATGAAGATGACGAAAACGAAAATGACGCGAAGACACCTACTGAAACAGTAGAAATTGAGCTAGATAATGACGAACAAAATCAAAACAATACTCCGCAGCAAAGCACCGCTGAACCGCGGAGATCACTGAGAAATAACAGAGGTGTCCCCCCTAACCGCTACGGGATAAGTGCGAATGTCTGTAAAGTACAAGATCCGAAAAACTGGGAAGACGTAAACAACATCAGAGACGCTAAAATTAAAAACAAATGGATTGAGGCCGCGAATGAGGAAATAAGGTCATTAAAGAAAAATAATACTTGGGAACTGGTGAACCCCACACCAGGAAAACGCACCATAGGGTGCAAATGGACATTTAAGACAAAATATAATGCACGCGGAGAAGTAGAGAGGTACAAGGCGCGACTCGTCGCGAAGGGTTACTCTCAAAAGTACGGAAGCGACTATGATGAAACATATGCACCAGTGGTAGCGCATACCACAATCAGAAGCTTCCTAAATGCCGCCGTGTATAAAAATTTAAAAGTTACTCACCTGAATGTAAAGACAGCGTTCTTACACGGAGATTTAGACGAGGAAGTCCTAATGACGCAACCCGAGGGATATGTAGTGAAGGGGGAGGAAGAGAAAGTATGCAAACTGAGAAAAGTAATATATGGCCTCAAACAAGCCGCAAGGGCTTGGTACATAAAAATCAATAAGTCGTTAAGAAATTTAAATTTTAGAGAGTGTGATTCAGATCAGTGCTTGTATAAGAGGAATGAAAATGGGGACATTTCCTATATAATCGTATATGTAGACGACATTTTAGTCGCCGCAAGCGAAGAAAACACACGCAAAATACACGCAGAGTTATCTAAGGAATACGCAATAAAGAATCTTGGGGAGGTATCACAATTTCTTGGGATAAATATTAAAAGGCTAGACAACGGAAACCTTGAGCTAGACCAAGAAAATAAAATCGATGAAATAGCGGAAAAATTTAAATTGTCAAACTCTAAACCAACATACACACCCATGAGCACGGATTATTTCAATACAGACACACACAGCGAACCGCAAAATGATAACAAACAGTATAGGCAGGCAGTGGGAGCACTCCTGTACGTAGCCACGTTGACCAGACCAGACATTGCTGCTACGGTCAACATTCTGGGAAGGAAAACGAAACTCCCAGAAAGGCTGACTGGGACGCTGTGGAAAAAGTAATAAGATATCTGCGAACCACAAAGTACTTACGACTAGTTATAGACAAAGAAAAGTCACCCATACTAACAGTCTATTGTGACTCTGACTGAGCAGGAGATCGAGAAGACAGGAAGTCCACAACCGGGAACGTATTAAAATTAGGAAACAATCTCCTGTCCTGGACATCACGAAAACAAAACTGCGTGGCTTTGTCCACCGCAGAGGCAGAGTACATATCCGTTTCAAACGCGACTCAAGAAATTCAATGGATAATAAATCTACTAAAAGATTTGGAACTACACCAGACTTTACCGATTACCATCTACGAGGACAATACCGCCTGTATAAAGCTTAGCGATAATGAAAAACATCAATCTAGGGTGAAACATGTGTCTATCAAATGCCATAATGTGAGACACTTGAAAGAAAACGGTGTCATTACACTAGTGTACTGTCCTTCAAAGAGAATGATCGCCGATGCCCTTACCAAACCAATCCCCAAACCTCACTTCGAACACCTAAGGAATCAACTCCAACTTCTCCCACCACAAGACTCAGTCGAAAAGGGGGAATGTCGGAAATAGTTCAAAATGTGTTTCGACTTTTCGTTTTGTGAAATATGCGGCAGGTGGCGACACTTCACGGACAAACTTCAAACAATTCTTATAGACTGGACAATTACCCATAATAATCCAGTCTTCATTTGCGTCAGCTGCCTGTGACAATGCAACTACTTAATATTCCTATAGATGGCAGCACCACAAATAAACTTTGAAAGACTATGAAAGCAGAACTGTTTTGCTGGACTTTGATAGACTCCATTCCAGCTGTAATCAGCAGTTTTCCATTGTGAAATGAGTGTTCGATCAAGAGCCCTTGCTTCTACTAAAGAAACCCTTTCATCTCAGTCTAGGGCGTATCTCTTGAGTGACAAGGACATATGTTTCTGTCTGTCACTTTATGCATTCGATTTGCGGGAAGCTAATTTTGGCTCTCAAGAATGCAACACATATTTAATCAAGTCACATTTAAATTGTATATATACTACTTTTAACCAAGAAATGTAGAGTGCATTAATAATTGTATTTTATTAAATATAATAATCTCGTTTAAAGTCAAAAGTCTGGATCACTGTGATTACATACACACACTCACTAACGCTTCAATAAAATACCTTTTTCAGAGTTCAAATAGGATAAAGTGGATACAGAAACTTCCGTGATACTCTGAAGAACCAGCGCTCTCACCTATACAGGTAAGAAGAATTATTTTCTCTTACAAACATTCTGCATTTCAAATTAACTTTCAATTAAAATAATTTAGAAAATATTAAATGAAAGAACAGCCTTTATTGTAACATGAATTCACGCCTTTTAAAACTTATAAAAAAATTTTAGTAAAGGCAAAATTTATGGGTTAGGTCATTGCCATCATCAGTATAATGTCACAATTGGCATTGTGTTTGTAGTTTTTTTTTTAATATATATATTCTGAAGATGACTCAATGAAAGAGTCGAAACATGTAAATTTTTAATATTTTTAATGTTTTTTATTATTTAAATGACGCTTTTTAAGCAAATAATTGTACTTTAATATATGTTATGACATTTGTTTGGAATATACATTATTATGGTATAGTTAATAGTAGACGCAATTAAAACTATTTTGCTTATATTTCTTATCGGTCTTTTAACGATTCGTAGACGGTAATGCACCAATCTCAGTTATTGTCACTGCCGTATTATTTCATTTTAATGTATTTTACCTGGGTGGACCATTATTATTGACACGAGCGAAGCCGGGTAGATCTGCTAGTCTATTACAAAGGAAAAGATTTATATTATTTTTTATACATTATTTAGCTTTTAAAGACGAACTAACAAGGAAGGTCTCCATACTGGGCATACTCAGAATATGGTGAAAAAAATGCTAGTGAAAGTACTCATGTATGTAATAAAGGATCAGTTAAAATTAGCGGCGGAATTACAGTAGAAAATTTGTAAAAAAATAAAATACTGTGCCGTGTCCTAAGAAGGCGGTAGCGATGATCGAGGGTGTTAACTTCGAAGGCTTGATCACTCTACCAGGGAGCCAACCAAATAATGGCAAAGGCCCTGAATCCCTGGCAGAAAAACGTCCTCCACCATCTAACTAAACCCCAGCCGCCGAAACAGACCCGGAAACAGCGACAAATAATAAAACTAAAAAGTCACAAAAATATGGCACACTCTGCTTAGAAAATAAAATACAAAAATTAAAGTCATGTACAAGTTTTAACATATGACTGTAACCCTAGTTACTAAAAAATAAAAATAAAGCTAAAACTAAAACTCAGACTGAGTGAAATTGAAAAACAAAATTTTAAGTTATTTTCAGTTACAAATGACTGTATAAAAGTACGATTTACACTAATAATCAAGACAAGATAAAACATTAAGCCAATAACACATTTTAGGTCAATTCAAGTTACAAAAGACCATCAGACCCTGAAAGTCCAGAAACAACTCAAAAATGCGTGAAGGCAGAAAAATTAGCAAAGCACTATGTGGATAACAGTCCGGCAAAAGTCCACCAAAAATTCTTTAATTACACCAAAATAATCAAAATTTGTACTTTATGAATGAATACAATTTATTCAGTTCATTATAAATAACAGTCAGTTTATAATAATTCGATCTCAGCAAGAGAACATTTTGCAAATTCCAAGACAGAGTTCTATTTCGCACAAAGTTAAAGAACAGAGGCATCAGAGGACACTTGCCGAAAATAAAATGCTTAACGTCACCGACGTTACCGCAATCACACTTATCTGTTGGTCGCTTGCCAATCTTAAATAAATACACTGGAAAAGCACCATGCGAAGAAATGAAATAGGCTACTACCCTTGAATAACACAAATAAGAAACGTCCGGTGAACGCAAGATGAGAAGGTATCCCTACCCTTTTCACTAATTTTCCAATCATTAGTCCACCTCGTGATAATGTTACTCTTATAAAAACGTTTGAGGAAGGAAACAGGCATTGGAATATCCAACCTCTCATCAAACTCATCATCCAGAATAACAGACTTTGCCAGATAGTCAGCCCTTTCGTTACCAGCAAGGCCAATATGAGATTTAATCCAACCCATAAAAATAATTTTACCACTCAACAGTCTCAAGTTAGAATATATGTTATACAAAATCTTATCAGTTGGAAATAAGTTCTGCAAGGCTTGTATTGAAGAAAAACTATCAGTGTAGATGTGGAATTCTCTGAAATCAGCCCTGCAACACCAGTCGATTGCCTTGTCAATGGCTGATAATTCAAGGCAATTCGAAGGCTTAACAACTTATATTCTCTTAGAATATGACAACATGATATTTATTTTTTATAACAAAATAAAAGATATTCTGGAGTAATAATAAGTCGCTATGTACACAACAATGTAAATTTTGTTGAACAAAAAGTTTATGTATCAATCAAAATAGTGTCTATGAGAAGGTGGCAGCTAGTCTATTAAGTCCACAGGCAATGCATTATTTGAACGGAAGATGCTTGTCTTGTATCAGAGATTAAGATCTCTTCTCCACGACGGCACCCCGGTGCCCTGTCGCCGCTGATTCAGGTATCATTCCCCGGTACTAGTAATCGTAAAGCCCGGCCCTTTCGGCCTTCAACCTCTTCCACTCCAAAAGACGCTCTCTCAACTCCAGCTAAAATCTAATCTCCTCTGCATCCTCCTCTCGTATATATATCTCAATTATCTCCCTCTAAAAACAATAGTGAGTTTCTCAGCCACTAACTGTCCGTTCTTTTCAAGAACCTCCCAGGGGCCTTTTCCGCTATCCCCTGAGTGGATACCTTGAGGACCTCCTCTTTTTTGCACTCGGATCCTGCGATCATATGCTCTCGTGAGAAAGTATGTGGGTTCTCTTCCCACGCTCGAGATCAAAAGAATGCCGGCTGCTCCTTTGCATTAGCAAACTGTCACCGATTCTCAAATGTCCAAGAGCGATGGTGACTGAGTAGTTTATTTCATCTTACCGCACGTCTTAGTGGACTTCACCATATTTTTACTCTGTTTTAGAAATGCATTAGTTCTTTCTATATGGCGAATCTGATATAGTTCAGTTCTTTACAATACTTTCGAATAACTGGCGTGAAAAGACGGAAGCGGCACGCAATTTGGCGAGCAGCACTTTTCCTCGCCAAAAGCAAACGATTTTAATGAATCTGAAAATTGTTTGTTAATTGATTTTGAGAATATGCGGTATTTAATGAATTTAAACGTAAACCATGAAAGAAATTTTTATTATTATTATTATTACATTTTGTATTATATTTGTTGCTTGTTGCCGATTTGAACGAAATTTTGTCATTATTTTATTCTCCAGTCGACAATTTTTTTTAATTTAAACGGCTTTATCGGTTATAAAAATAACTTTTAACGCCAGATGAATCATGCTGCCGTAATACATTTCCATACCGAAGAAGTTGTTTCCATAGCAACACAGTTGAATCGACAGTGCTCGATGGGGCATATTTTTGAGTTTGGAACAATTTTAATCAATTTAAATTTTGTTTTAAATCGTAAAATATGATAGTTAAAATTTGTTATAGGTACATATAAATATATATGACAAAACTATAGTTAAAACAAACAAAAAAAAATGACAAAGCTATTTAAATTAAACTTATTTAAACAAATTCAACATAAAAGTTTTTCCTTAAAGAGTATTCGACAAGCGTATATTTTTTTAAAACTCAATTTCTTCGCCAAACGGTGATAAGTCGCCAAATAAGCGAAATTTTCATTATTTTTTTACGGACGTTCTACCGAGGTTCCGCCAAAAATTTTTTATAAACATATATACCCATGGGAGAAGAACATTCTGTATTTTTTTCAGATTTTTTTGAGTATGCCCGTATGGAGACCTTTCTTGTAAGTGAATTTCCAAACAATAGCAAACATTGTTTTGAATGAATTAAGTTCGATCACCCACTGTATTCGATAACTACTGTTTTCAAATAATAGTCTTTAGCTTATATAACTATAGAATTTTAAACAATTTTCTGCAATGAAATAAAGCAAAACTTTCTGTTCGGAAGGGGTGGTGCTGAAAGGGAAGACCTTACTCATCCTGTATATCTACAAGATATATAAACTAACAGGAAATGTATAAACTAATAGAAATACATAAAATAATTATACAGTACATTTAAACAGTAATTTTAGATTTTCCCGTCATTTGTTTGAGAAAACTGCTGTCAAATTATAGATTACAGAAAATTTTTACATTGTTCCTTCGAGGACCCCCTAAAAACGTTCTGCAGATCCTCCGGGGTCCGTGAAAGAACCTCTGTTCTACAACATCTAGTTAATGTCAGTGAAATTTTAATTATGAAACATTTTTTCTCCTGTTTGTTTTCTCTTTTGCATTTCCAATTAATGCTTTTTGAAATTTTAATATAAAATTTTATTTCTTAAAAAAAAAGCATTGTGATCATCCTACTATCATAGCAGATGCAAATTCCTGTTTTTGTTAAAAACAACATGCATTCTTCTAACAATCATTCCACTGATGCAAAAGAAAAAAGTATTCTTTATTATTATCATCATTTTTAAATTGTCTTTAATCAGCTTAAATACTATATATTACCTGAACACTTGTCATTTTTTTTTTTCGTGTAACTTATAAAATAAGTGAAAGAATTCCAAAGCTAAATCTATATTAAAAACCCTTTAACAAGAAGAATTTTTCAGTCAAAATATGAACTTCATTTTACTTTTAAAAATTACAAAATTTAGCCCTTTGAATATCTTGATAAATACATTTTTATTGTTTAGAAATACTTTTCGAACTGTACATTTTTCAGACAATAAAAATTAGTGGAAAAAAAAAGAATCTTCAAAAGTATTTTTACTTGGTTTGCATTAACCAAGAATTTAGTAAGTAGTAGCTTTATTAAAATGCAAATTCCTTAGAAACAATTACTATTTAATAACAAACAATACATTATTAAACTTTGAGAAAATGTGCTTTTTTATCGTGGCTTGACATAAGTGCGTGCGGTAAGTGCAGTGCACAGGCTAAGGTTCCGCGATTAGAGACTTCCCAAATTTTTCACAATGTACCTTAAGTTGATTCTGAAATACTCTGCTCAACAACACGAAACTTTCTGACGCATTTTCTGATTCATTTTTAAATGTAAAGTCTAAAAAAATGACAGACCTATCTATTGAAACGATTTGAAATCGGATAGCGTTTTCCATTTTTTTTTAAATCAATAAATTACTTATAGAGTTATAAGCGACTCTTGTCATGTGATAACAAGTTTCCCCTCTTTCTCGCGCTGCCTCGTCGGGAATTTGGTTTAAAATGACCGATTTGAAAAACGAATTCAGAAATGTAGCGGAAAGTAGTTCCTTTTGATTTGAGAACGGCTTAAAATAATACTCATATACGTTTCCTTATACTTTATGAAAATGAATGTGTAGCTCTTTCTACACTCATTAAGGGTCTCAGGACTCTTAAAATTGGAAAAAATGAAAAAAAAAAGGACCTTTTTCAAAATTTAATATCTTAAAATGTATATGATTTTAAAACTCAACTTATATTGAGATGAAAGATATAAGTATGTTCTTTCATTTCATGTATTTTAAAAATTGCAACTTGCAGATTTAGCATTCACAGAGTGTTCCAAACTGCCAGACATTTGACGAGCAGAAAATTCGTATAACAGCGCAGGATTACTAAATAAATATTGCAATTAGAATGAAAATTTTTGTGCCTACATATACTTCAGATTTTAATTATTAGCCTAAACGTAAATAAATTTGTGTTTAAAGCATTTTTATAATTTTAATACAAAGTTGTATTTATCTAATACAAAATTTTGAAACTTTCAACAGTATAATCACCTAAAAAAATATTTTTTCGACCAATAAAAAGTAAATTTTAGGTTCAGTTTATACAGACTAATGTGAAACATGTTTTGAAAATTTCATGAAAAAATATTCAGGAGTTTTTGAGACATCGTGCGCGTTACGCACAAAAACGTAATTTGGAGAAAAATGACTTCAAAGTTTCGGAAACGCCGCCTTAGCTATTCGGCAAATATAATTCTACAAGCCATAACTTATGTTCTAATGAGAATTCCAAAGAAACAATTATACCAAAATGTTCAGAAAAAAAATAGGAGTTTAACATCTAAAAAGATAACATTTCGAAAATTTTGAAGCTTTAAGAATCCTAAGACCCCTCAATCAGCCAAAATATTTTGGAGCAGTATAAGATTTGCTGATAAGATTTTTTCATTAAATAAGGTAAATGTTACTTTACAAAAATTCTTGTAAAAGGTCCTTGAAAGAAAGAAAGCGTACGAACCCTAAAATTGTATAACACATTGATATTTGTGCCCAACTTATACAAATTAATAAAATTTAAAATACAAGTGAAAATATATCTTTTGTAGAGAAAAAAGGTATTTTTAAAAAAAATATATTTATAAGCTTACATTTTGGTTTATAACTTTTTTCAATTTCTGGCTCAAACGAAAATTTTTGTCGCTCAACCATATGCTGTCTTCAGTTTTTAAATCCGAAAACGTTCGGAGGGCCAACTTCACAAAATGTAGGACGCCTCCGATTTTTCTTTGGCTTATAACTTTTTTCAATTTGCCGCTCAAACGAAAATTTTTGTCGCTCAACCGACTGGTGTTTTCAGTTTTCAAATCCCATAAATTCGGGGGGCTAACGTCACAAAATGAATACCCCACCGCATATATTGTCGATTATAACTTTTTTCAGTTACGCGCTCAAACATATGCTGTATTCCGTTTTTAAATCCGAAAAGGTCAGGGGTCCAACTTCACAAAATGAAGGGCCCTCCGCATATATTTTGGCTTATAACTTTTTTCAGTTTGTCGCTAAAAGGAAAATTTTTGTCGCTCAAACGACGCTCAAACATGTGCTGTCTTCAGTTTTTAAATACGAAAAGGTCGGGGGGTAGGGGAACTTCACAAAATGAAAGCCCCACAGGGTTGCAAAAAAGCCAGGCCGGTGGCTTTTATTGGCTTTAACCGGCTTTTTTGGACAAAATTGGCCTTTTTGGCCATAATTGGCTTTTATACAATGAAGCATTGTAATTATAAACTACACATTTTAAAGTGTTTTTAATTAGTTTTAATGACATTTAATTGATTTAGAGTTTAATAAGTATCCAAATTTCTCAATAATGAGGACATTAATACTGGAATAAAACTTAAATGGTTTTGCTAGTGATTTGTAGTCAGAATTGCAAATATGTCAGCTAAATTTTTAAAAAGGCCATACCAACTGCCAATTTTCTCATTTTTACTGCTTTATAAAATTAAAGAGGACAATGTTTACTTAGTTACGTGTTTTATACTTAATTTTAAGAGCTATTAATATACAAGTCTTATTTTATTTCTAATAAACATTTAAAATTGTACATAGTAATATTAAAAAAAACACCATTTCTTACTATTAAAAGCATTATGAATAGCATATGCATGAATATGCTGAGCAACAAGCTTTTAAAAATTTTATTTAGAGAATTTATATTTATATATTTTCTTGTTTAAATGCTCTATTTTTTATACACTTATGTACCACTCTCCCCAAATATTATATCCTTTCTAATTTCTCTTTTAACAATTATAACTTAATCTCTCCATATAAACACATGAGAATATTTTCATTTTGATGTGCCACGTTTTGTCATTGTCTAATTAAATATAATCTTTAAAATGTGTAGTATATTTGGAGCTATGTAATATAGAATTTCAAAACACGAGTTTGGAACCTAACTGATATTCTTTTCAACGTTTATAATTTTTTTTCCAGACATAATGCCTTCACAGTTGCCTTCTAGAAGTTATAAAGACTTATTTATTTGACAAAATTTAATAGAAATCTATAATTTTTCTAGTAGAAAATATTTATAAGTGTATTAAAAATTAATTGATCCAAATTTAAAACGAATTAACTGTAAACCAACTTTTAAAAATAAAAGCCGGCTTTTTTTTAAGTGGTTAAAATCAAAAAAAGCCGGCCGGCTTTTTTTGGCATGGCTAAAAGCCGGCAACTCTGATGCCCCACCGCCTATATTTTGGCTTGTAACGTTTTTTTGTTTGTCGCTCAAACGCGCACAAACGACACTCAAGCGTATGCTGTCTTCAGTTTTTTAATGCGAAAAGGTCAGGGGCCCAATTTCACAAAATTTAGTCCCCTCCGATTTTTCTTTGGCTTATAAAATTTTTTAGTTTGTCGCTCAAACGCATGCTGTATTCAGTTTTTAAATCCGAAAAGGTCGGGGGGCAACTTCACAAAATGAGGGCCCTTCCGCATATATTTTGGCTTATAACTTTTTTCAGATTGCCACTCAAAGGAATATTTTTGTCGCTCAAATGCGCTCACACGACGCTCAAATGTATGATGTATTCAGTTTTTAAATCCGAAAAGTTCGGGGGGCCATCTTCACAAAAGGTAGGCTCCACCGATTTTTCTTTGGCTTAGAACTTTTTTCAGTTTGTCGCTCAAGCAAAAATTTTTGTCGCTCAAACGTATGCTGCATTCAGTTTTTAAATCCGAAAAGGTCAGGGGACCAACTTCACAAAATGTAGGCTCCTCCAATTTTTCTTTGGCTTAGAACTTTTTTCAGTTTGTCGCTCAAGCAAAATTTTTGTCGCTCAAACGTATGCTGTATTCAGTTTTTAAATCCGAAAATGTCAGAGGGCCAACTTCAAAAAAGGTAGGCTCTTCCGATTTTTCTTTGGCTTATAACTTTTTTCAGTTAGTCGCTCAAACAACGCTCAAACAACGCTCAAACGTATGCTGTCTTCAGTTTTTTAATACGAAAAGGTCAGGGGGCCAACTTCACAAAATGTAGACCCATCCGATTTTTCTTTTTCTTATAATTTTTTTCAGTTTGTCGTTCAAACGAAAATTTTTGTCGCTCAAACGCATGGTGTTTTCAGTTTTCAAATCCCATGAAGTCGGGGGGCCAACTTCACAAAATGAAGGGCCTGAATTTTTGTCACTCAAATGCGCCCAAACGTATGCTATATTCAGTTTTTAAATCCGAAAAGGTCAGGGGGCCAACTTCACAAAATGTAGTCTCCTCCGATTTTTCTTTGGCTTATAAAATTTTTTAGTTTGTCGCTCAACCGCATGCTGCATTCAGTTTTTAAATCCGAAAAGGTCGGGGGGCAACTTCACAAAATGAGGGCTCTTCCGCATATATTTTGGCTTATAACTTTTTTCAGATTGTCACTCAAAGGAAAATTTTTGTCGCTCAAATGCGCTCAAACGACGCTCAAATGTATGATGTATTCAGTTTTTAAATCCGAAAAGTTCGGGGGCCATCTTCACAAAAGGTAGGCTCCTCCGATTTTTCTTTGGTTTATAACATTTTTCAGTTTGTGGCTCAAGCAAAAATTTTTGTCACTCAAATGCGTTCAAACGTATGTTGTATTCAGTTTTTAAATCCGAAAAGGTCAGGGGGCCAACTTCACAAAATGTAGGCTCCTCCGATTTTTCTTTGGCTTATAACTTATTTCAGTTTGTTGCTCAAGCAAAAATTTTTGTCGCTCAAATGTATGCTGTATTCAGTTTTTAAATCCGAAAAGGTCGAGAGGCCAACTTTACAAAATGTAGGCTCCTCCGATTTTTCTTTGGCTTATAACTTTTTTAAGTTTGTCGCTCAAGCAAAAATTTTTGTCGCTCAAATACGCTCAAACGTATGTTGTATTCAGTTTTTAAATCCGAAAAGGTCAGAGGGCCAACTTCAATAAATGTAGGCTCCTCCGATTTTCTTTGGCTTATTTTTATAACTCCGCTCTCTTATTATAACTAATTACTCTTAACTAAGGAAGAATGCATAACTGTAAGATTACTTATAGTTTATTATACATATTTACAAAAGCCGCTCAAGAGCAGCTATCAGAAGAAATCACATCTTACAACTGCGCAAAATATTCTCGGCTACGTGCAAAGCCTTACAAATCTCAAAACTCTCTCTTTATGGTGCTGCCATCTGTTAATACAGATCGCTACTAATTCTGATTTGGTAGGGATATAACACCCTTCCCCTCATAGTTGAAACGAACTACAGGCAATCTTGCTCTTTGACTTCTTCGAACTGGAGCACTTTTCTTACAGTCCTCGTCATAAGTTTCAGTCAAATTGTCTTTCACAGATTAATCTGTCGTAACATCGTTTTTATTACTCATAAATGTACCTGCCACAATATCATGCGAAGGCTGAGATTGGCTTGGTTCTATGGTATCATCATTATTAAGCTGTTCTTTTATTTTCCCCTTAATTCCCGTAAAACGGTTTGGTTAACCCTTTCATACCTATCATAATCACTGTAATTTGTACCACTATGTCCCATATTTTCAACTTTGTCTGAGATTAATTTATCATTTCGATTCATCTCTACAACTCTCCCTGGTATTTCATAACTTATCTCTCTATTTCGTCTCAACTGATCAACGTGACGTTTGCACATTATTCCGTCACATCTATTTACTAAAACCCATCTACTCCCCAATAATTTCATAATTTTTCCTTTTACCCATTTCTCCCCTTTTCCAAAATTTTTAACAAAAACTAAATCATAAAGCTTATATTTGTGCAGGGGTTGCTGTATTTTAGGTTTTGATGGTAATACCAAGTGAAGGGCTGTTCGAACTGGCCTTCCAAACATTAATTCAGCAGGAGTTTTACCAGTCACCGAATGAGGAGTGGAATGATTTTCTAACAAAAATCGTGAAATTGACAATGTTATGTCACTTTTATCTAGCTTTTTAAGGCAATTTTTCACAGTTTGCACATATCTTTCCGCTTGTCCGTTCAAAGACGGATGATAAGGTGGAATAGGCGTATGCTTAATTCCATTATTTTTAAGAAATCCCTCAAATTCATCACTTGTGAACGCGGGACCATTATCACTGACCAATTCAACAGGCAATCCAAATGTGGCAAAAATTCTCCTTAATACCTTAATTGTAGTTTTACTATCAGACCTGGGTACTACCTCTACCTCCAACCATTTAGTATAAGAATCAACTACTATTAAAAACATTTTACCTTCAAAAGGACCGGCATGATCTATATGGATCCTTTCCCAGGGCAGTTCAGATTTCCATTTCAAGGGTTCCATTTTGGGACAATCCCTCGCAAACATCTGACATCTATTACAAGAATTTACCATTTGTTCAATTTCTTTATCCATATTTGGCCACCAAACTACCCCCCTAGCTTTCGCTTTCATGCTCGATATACCCTGATGAACGGAATGTAGTAATTTTAATATATATTCACGACCTTCCTCTGGTACGATCATTCTATGTCCCCACAATAGACAATTTTCTAGACAGGAAATTTCTTCCCTTCTACGAAAATATGGTTGATATTCTTCTGCATAGCTGCCAACTCTTCCGCTTTTTCAGACCACAAAAATTTAATAGAAATTTTTGCCGTGTTTAATCGGCAGATTACGGCGATTTAAAAAGGTAAAATTTTCCATAAAATTTTTGTGCTCTGAAAAAGCGTAAGATGTTGGCAGCTATGCTTCTGGTTTAACCTTTCGCGGCCACCCGTGTAACACTCACTCTAAAATTTGTTTAGTTACAGGATTTTCAGTTGTCCACTTTGCAATAGTTTTAGAACAAGCCAATTATCATTATTTGAAACGAACATTATTTCCGCAGGATTACTCACTATATTTACAGTTTCTGGGAGAGGTAATCTACTTAATGCGTCAGTATTTTTATTATTTTTACCTTCGCGATACTCAATTGTATAATCATACCCAGCTAACATTAACGACCATCTCAGCATTCTAGGTGATAATGTATCAGGTACCTTTTTGACAGGATCAAACAATCTAATTAAAGGTTTATGATCTGTTATAATTTTAAATTTTTTCCCAGCTAAATATTGGTGAAATTTAGTGACACCAAACATTACAGATAAAGCTTCTTTATCAATCATAGCACAATTCCTTTCAGTTTTATTTAGAGTTCTCGAAGCATAAGCAATAGGTTTTTCTTTACCCTCAACAATGTGGCTTAAAACTGACTCTATACCATATTCAGAAGCATCACAGTTTAAAACTATATCTTTGTTTACATCATATAATTCTAAAACAGGAGATGTACTTTTTGTTTATTGTTTATATTGTTTAACTTTTTGAAACGCTTTTTCATGCTTTTCTGACCTTGTCCAGTTTACATTATTACCTAATAATCTATGTAAAGGTTCTAAGACATCTGAAATATTAGGCAGGAAGTTTCTAAAATAAGAAATTAAGCCTAAAAATGAACGCAATTGTGACACATTATTTGGAATAGGAGCATTCAAAATAGCATTAACTTTTTCTGGAATAGGTCTAATTCCTTTCTGAGATATTTTATGACCTAAATAAGAAACTTCCGAAACCATAAATTTTAATTTTTCCTTATTTAATCTTATACCATGCTCAGAAAAGCATTTCAGGACATTTTCAATTCTTTCAGTGTTCTGATTCATTACTAGCACTAATGATAACATCATCTAAAAATACACCAACATATTCAAATTTTTTAAAAATATGTTCAATTTTTCTTTGGAACATACCAGGAGCACATTTTACCCCAAATGCTAATCGTAATACATTAAATAATCCTTTATGTGTATTTATAGTCAAAATTTTACTACTTTCGATATCTACAGGTTGTTGTAAATAAACATCTTTTAAATCAAAAAACAGTAAAGAATTTTCCACCTGGTAATTTAGAAAATAATTCTACTATTCTAGGAAGAGGATAATTATCATTTTCAGTATTAGCATTAACTGTTGCTCTATAATCACCACATATTCTAACAGAACCATTAGGCTTAGGAACAATTACTATAGGACTTAGCCCATTCTGAATGATCAACAGGTTCCAATTCAACATCAGTAGCTTTCCTTAAAGCAAAAGGAACAGGTCGAGACTTAATAAAAACTGGTTTTGCATCTTTTTTTAATTTTATTGACACGGCAGGACCCTTGATTGTCCCGATCCCGTCAGCAAAAACATTAGGAAAATTTCTAATTAAATCATCTTTTGAAATGCTTTTAATCATATTTACATTAGACCAAAATAATTTTGATGCTTTTAACCAAGTTTTTTCGATTAGGCTCGGACCCTCCTCTTTAATTACTAATATTCTTAAATCCGGAATACAATAATCATTAACAACAGCATTTACTTAAATTGTCACTCAAAGAAAATTTTTTGTCGCTTAAATGCGCTCAAACGACGCTCAAATGTATGATGTATTCAGTTTTTAAATCCGAAAAGTTCGGGGGCCATCTTCACAAAAGGTAGGCTCCTCCGATTTTTCTTTGGCTTATAACTTTTTTCAGTTTGTCGCTCAAGCAAATATTTTTGTCACTCAAATGCGTTCAAACGTATGTTGTATTCAGTTTTTTAATCCGAAAAGGTCAGGGGGTCAACTTCACAAAATGTAGGCTCCTCCGATTTTTCTTTGGCTTATAACTTATTTCAGTTTGTCGCTCAAGCAAAACTTTTTGTCGCTCAAATGTATGCTGTATTCAGTTTTTAAATCCGAAAAGGTCCAGAGGCCAACTTCACAAAATGTAGGCTCCTCCGATTTTTCTTTGGCTTATAACTTTTTTCAGTTTGTCGCTCAAACAACGCTCAAACGTATGCTGTCTTCAGTTTTTTAATACGAAAAGGTCAGGGGGCCAACTTCACAAAATGTAGACCCATCCGATTTTTCTTTTCCTTATAATATTTTTCAGTTTGTCGCTCAAACGAAAATTTTTGTCGCTCAAACGCATGGTGTTTTCAGTTTTCAAACCCCATGAAGTCGGGGGGCGGGGGGCCAACTTCACAAAATGAAGGGCCTGAATTTTTGTCACTCAAATGCGCTCAAACGTATGCTGTATTCAGTTTTTAAATCCGAAAAGGTCAGGGGACCAACTTCCCAAAATGTAGGCTCCTCCGATTTTTCTTTGGCTTATAAAATTTTTTAGTTTGTCGCTCAAACGCATGCTGTATTCAGTTTTTAAATCCGAAAAGGTCGGTGGGGGCAACTTCACAAAATGAGGGCTCTTCCGCATATAGTTTGGCTTATAACTTTTTTCAGATTGTCACTCAAAGGAAAATTTTTGTCGCTCAAATGCGCTCAAACGACGCTCAAATGTATGATGTATTCAGTTTTTAAATCCGAAAAGTTCGGAAGGCCATCTTCACAAAAGGTAGGATCCTCCGATTTTTCTTTCGCTTATAACTTTTTTCAGTTTGTCGCTCAAGCAAAAATTTTTGTCACTCAAACAGGGGCGGCACCAGAACTTGCCCAACGGTGGGGCACAGTATCCCCGACAGGGGGGCCGAATTTATAATATATACAGTAGAGTGCCGATTAACCGGATTGTCCAATAAAGCGGATCGGTCAAGGGTCATACACTGTGAAAAAAACGACATTTTTACAGTACAAAGTACTGTTCATCTCGAGCTCAAACTCGATCACAGTCGAATGTACTGTAGCTTTCTTTGGTTTCTTGACTATATAAATATGAAAAATACAATAGTTGCGTAAAATTAACAGCACAATGTGCTGGCAATTCGGACACCAGCAGTTTGTGCTGGCAAATCTACAATGTTTTTTTTTTTACAGTGTAGGTTTTTTCCAACCTTCTCCAAAATTTTTTAAGTGAATCTTCTTTGGGCGCGGCAGGGTGAATTTGGTTGGATGTCACGAATGTTAACCGTTAAATTACGATTTCCTAATCAGGAAATAATAAAATCGCCAAAAAATGCAAAGAGAACAATGCATAAAATCAACTGTTTCTAGAACCTAAGAAGTTTCACTTCTAACGCGCAAGAGTTCCACGCAGAAAAAAAGAAAATGTCCGCTAGGAAGCAGGAGTCTATCAAGAATTTCATTTTCCTATCACAATGATTTTTTTTTTTTTTTTTTTTTTTTAATGTACGTACTGTAAACTGTATCTATATACACATGTAATAATTTCTATGCATACGTCTAAGTTTGGACTAATTTAGTGGAAAATAAAAATTAAAAAAAGTAAAAATAAACAAACTTCTAAATACGCTAAAATGTGCACTACAACAATTGCCAGTCCTAAGCCTGAAAAAAGTGACCTAAAAAACATTGCCATTAGGTGTTTTTAAAAGTTGTCCAATTATCAGGATTTTTCATTAACCGGATCGACCTCGGACCCGACCGGTCCGGATAATGCGGCGCTCTACTGTATAAGAGATCTAAACGAGCCCGGGCTTGTCCCGAAGCCCGAGCTCGGTAAAAGTTTCTTTCATTAAACGTTCATTAAACTCGGGCCGGAATTAAATTTTATTTAAAGACTCGGTACGGGCTCGAGCTAAATTTTTAAAAAAGTTGGCCCGTGCTCGAACTTCATTCTTCTCGGGACACGTCCGTGTCTTATATTTTTTTCTGTTGATTCGGGCCAGACAGGGACTGTATTTAATTTTTTTCCCATGTAGTGATAACTTTTCTCCTTTATTAGTGGTTTAAATGAACAATAAGACATTTTTTTCTTTCCTTTTTTTTTTTTCGTTTTTTAAATAACAGGTGGAATGTGTTTCGCGTCCGGATTTGGCATATCCCGAAACGCGCAGCTCTTTAACACTCACACTGCTATTTAAATTAGAGATGAATTGCACGGGGCCAAAACATTTTTATTCCAAATATAAATTTCGAAGCTTGTAAAGAATATAGTAGATAAATAAATTGAAAATAGCTCTTAAGGTTAATTTGGAAACACCCTACTAGTAGAGGTCTGCACGGGCCGGAATTTCCAGGCAAGGGCCCGGCCCAAACAAAAGCAATTTTGCCCCGCCCCGATGAAAAAATTAAAAGTTTGGCCCGAGCCCAGCCTGGCCCGTTTATATTTTCACTGTTCACGGCTCGGCCCGTACAAAAATAAGTGAAACCAGGCCCTGCCCGGTGTGAGATGAAATCTCACAGTGTTTAAATTATGTTACTTTTTTATTTCTTTTGCCTTATACATCGATGTTCTTTAAACTTAAATCCATATTTATTTTTGCGCGGGCGATTTCGCTTCACCGCA
The DNA here is from genome assembly GCA_963932465.1 of Maratus speciosus. Classification (NCBI taxonomy): domain Eukaryota; kingdom Metazoa; phylum Arthropoda; class Arachnida; order Araneae; family Salticidae; genus Maratus; species Maratus speciosus. Next base: position 469,415,122 of record OZ010798.1, read on the forward strand.
CATCGGCAAGTTCGCTGACGTTCGGCTGCCCCTGGTATGGGATGCTTCTCCTTTGAACTTTGTACGATTGTGATGACGTCATCGGAGCAAGTCTCTCACGGCATATGCATTGAATGGGTGTTTGATCTTTCGGAGGTGTGTCCATTCGCTGTGCAGGGAGCAAATTAAAACAAAGCTTTTTAAATGTTTTCTTTTGGATTTGTTTATTAAGACATTAGCTAATATTTTAAATTCTCTAATAGATTTAAATCTTTTCTCTCAGTAACTTTTGAAGTCCCCGTATTCTTACTATAAATTAAAAATTCCGTTAATTTAGAATCAGAATCTGTTTTGTTGGAGAGCTGTCATGACTTAGTTTTGGTTTTAAAAAAGATCGCGGGCTTCGGCTCCGATCTGTGTCCGCCGATGAATGTGGAATCCGGTAAAGAGCTTTTGCGTAAACGATGTCTGCGATTTTTAACAACTCCTGTTAAATTATTTCTTAATAATTTCTTGATTCATGCTGCACTTTTAAACTAACTAAATAACTTGATTTAATTTATGAACGGTGACCAACTGGAAGCCTTATCTTCTCTTCTCAAGATGAAAATAAAGGATTAATTTATATTGTTATCAAGTCTCCTCTTCATTTATTTTACAGACGACACGATCCAAGTAAGAAGTTTCATTTATTTCTATTTTTTTACAATTGCTGACCTCAAAGAACGAAGGGTCTTATTGCAAATACCACACAACGCATTGTAACTAAAAAGAATTCCAAATTTAAATTTTACTTTTAATTAACGGCCCATATTATGGATTATAATATATTACAAAATATTCCCATCACATTTGGTGCCGCAAAAACGGTGGTTCTGAAGAAAATTTAAATTGATGTAAAGAAAATCGTAATATTTTAGAACTTTTGTTCTCAGAATAACTTTTGAAAATTTTTTGATGTGTTCAATAAAATTCAAGATTTGTTCTTATAGTGAATTTTAAGAAATATGGAATATTTTATGCAAGAATTTTTGAATAACTACTTATGACAATATTTTTTAGTATTGGAAGTTTCTGTTCTCAAAAAATTTCTTGCATAGATTTTTGCTATTTTGAAGAATTAAATTTTATAATTCTAGAATAATTTTGTTCTGCTCCATCTTGAAGAATATAATATATTTTACTAAGTTTGCCATATTCTTTAAAACAATTATTTAAATTAAGATCAATTTCCCATTGAAGAATGGTCATATTTTTGATGAAGCATAATTATTGTTACATTTAAATAGTTTTATTTGAAAGAATTTCATCTACATATTCTTTTATTTGTAATGAATTATTAGAGAACATAATTTTTTTTTTTGTAAGGAATGATTATTTGGTATATATATTTTTCTGAAATGAATTATATATTGTTCTTAGAAAAATTCTAATTCTAATTATGTTTGAAGTAATAAAATTGTTCTTAAGAACATATTTTAAGAGGCTATGACTTTGGGTTTTTAAATTAAAATTTTTTATGGCACTATTAAATTGCAAAATTTGCAAATTCTATATATATTTATAAGAAGCATTATTTTTGAAATTATGATTATTGGTACTGAGAAATTTTATTCTTATGTCATACTTATTATTCTGAAGCTGAAATTCTTCACAGAAGTTAGTAGTTGCAAATATCCTATATAACATTCTTAGAGATTTCTATGCTTCTGTTCTACAAATTTCAAATCAAGATATTTTGTTTAACAATAATTTGAATACAAGAATTTGTTCATAGATTTATTCTTATGCCATCTGGACTGTGATGTTCCATTATAATCATACAGTTTGGCTTAGTGCAAAGATAATCTGCAACTTACAAATTAAGAATGTATGCATTTAAGAATATTTTCACATTTATTATACAACTGTTCTCATGTTGTTTCTAAAAGCACTCTCAGCTGACGAAATTTTATATTTGAAAAATTCTTGTTGCTTCATTTTTTTTTAAATATATTCTTATGGCAAGTTGTAATTTTGACATCAAGACCTTTCCACTTCATCGTATGTGCAGACTATGACAGTTTTCAACAGACAAGATTCTCATGTTGCTCTCAGAAAAAGAATGAAAGCAGCATTATTTTTTTTCTCTTGAGAAGAAGTAGGCATGGGGCTACTTCATTCCTGTTACAGTTATATTCTTGAAATTATTTTACATCATCTATTTAAAAAAAAAAAAAATCTTATGGTTTTATACAGCTTTTAAAATAAGTTCTCATATTGTCAGTGTTTCTGCAATAATTTTAACTGTGTTACTGCTGTTTCGCATATTTAAAGACTGTCTCTCTACATATGCTGCTCTAAGAGTTTCTATTCCAACCTGTTAAAAAAAAATACTCACCTGCAAAAAAACTTTGCTTCATTTTCAAGTTTCTTACCTGATGAAGTTGGCCATTCACTGATGGGTTGTATCCATTTGTGCTGACCTCTTCTCTAGTATTTTCCTTCTTTGATGATAGAAGATAAATGTATTAATACTTACTTGCTTAACTCATTGTTTTAAAACAATAACTTTAAAATTTATGCTTCATTTTCAACACTGAAGTAACTATTGAATAAGAGTCATGTCATGTTTGAGTCATTCTATCCTTACAATGTCTGATTCAGTTCAATATCTTCGCTGTTTGTCTCTAAAGCTAAAATAAGATTTAAGAGTTATCTCAAATGATTTCTCAAGTAATAGCTGTCACAAGACCTGATTATGGAAGTGTTGTTGGTTTGCCTTTTCTCTTGTGAGATGTAAATTATCCTTACTAAGTGGATTGGTTGACTTGTCTGCTCCTATAAGTCAGTGTTGCTATTTTTTTTTTGCTAAATCAAAAAGATTTATGAAATATTATAAAATTAGTTACTCTCAATATTGATTCTTACATATACCTGCAATTACAAGAGTTGTATTTTGATTCAGGAATTCTCAAGATCAATTTATTTTCTGTCTAAATTCCCCATATTTCAAAAATTTTATTGTGCCTTTGTTTTCATTTGTGAATATACCCAGAGTCTCTAAATTTTATGTTGTCATATGCCTCAGGGACCACTGACCAGACCCTCCCTCCCGGGCTTGAGGACCCAGGTTTACGGGTTTGTAATTCTGGATCAGCGGGGCGCTGTAGAGTACAGGCGCCAGATCGCCGCAGGCGTCCACCCACCAGCGGAGATCCCGACAAGCACGTGGGCCGACTGTTTGAGCTAAGCCGATGTTTCTAATTTGAGGAGTGCTCTTTGTAAATCTTTATTTGGCGCCGCACACCACTTACTCGTCGTGCGAAGCGGAATAGGGCTGGAAAATTTTGTGTCTAAATGTTGGCAGCTACCTAGCAGGGGGGGGGGGGGGGAATTTTGAGGGAAGATACACGACGAAAAAATGCTCTATTTGAGAAAAACACTAATTGAGAACTGTTATTAGAGAAACTAGGTTAAAAACATGCCGAGATGCTAGGGGCTGCCGGAGAAGGGAAAATTTGGGCCAAAATGCAAGGCAGACGAATCGCTGCTGAGGGAGACGGGATTTCGCCTTTCTACCGTACCCCACCGGGGAAAAACTGGCTCCGTAGGCTATCCTTTGGAGCGGGTCCGGTAGCTCGTGCGGACAAAGTCCAATTGCACCTAATAAAGAGGCGAACTGTCAAAAGAAAATAATAATATAAAAAAAAAACCATAAAAATAAAAGGGGGGACTTAAGGCTCCCCCGGATGTGCGGCGAGCCACTCATCCAGGGGGGCCGAGGGGGAACCTGTAAGAGAAACTATTGTTAGACATACATTGTTCATTCATACATTTTAAAACTTTATTGGGTTCTAGATAATCTTTAAGATCCAGAAAATGAGGGTGGCTAATCTAAAAAGGTGCTGATACCTAAGATTAAATCCTGAAGCTAGTCTATGGGGACTGATAAAAATTGTGCTGAATAGTGGGCCATTCCCTTGACTAGGGAGGCCAATGTCGTTAATACCCTCCGAGTTACTAGATGCTGGGAGTGGCTGGCCTTAACTTAGCTTATAACTGCGCGAAACTGAGATGAGGACGTGGTGAAACTTATTTAAATATTCTTAGTGGGGGCCAGGCACTTATATGAGGGATTCTGTCGTGACCCGGGCTCGAACCCACAGCCTCTCACACTGTGGTATATTGACTAACTCTCACTTAGGAATATAGAGCCCGTGGTTCGCGATGCTTGAGTTCTGCTAGAAACTTGCCTCCTTACAGGGATAATAGGGTTGCTAACCTGGTCTAGGGCCTCTTAAGCGGAATTAACTGAAAAAAAAAAAAATAAAAAAAAAATAAAAAATAAAAATACCATTAGAAGGGGAGCCGAAAGAAAGACTGCGTTACCAGCGGATGCTCTAGATAATATTGCAATAGATGGGTAGAGGAAGATGCGGCTGTGGACCCTGCCCAGTAGGGTAGCAGGCCGGGTTTCATTTCATACCCCCAACCCTGGCTGATCGCTGTCCACCGCTGCTAGTAGAAAGATAGTAGTGCTTGCCCGCACACGTGTCCCCTGGAGAGAATTTCTTTCCGGGCGACCGGTCGATGAGTCCCTTCTAGCTCACGCCACGTGTGACCGGCCTAGAAGAAAGGAAGGATGGGAGAGGTTTAAATTTTACATATGGTTGGAGAATAGGCGTTGCGAGGGTGCCATTCCGTGTCTCCGTCCTTAGCCCACCCCACCTCACAAACCTCTTTCGAGGCTGCTTGGTACGGATGCTTGCCCGGTGTCCCGCAGTACCGGCGCGTGGCTTTCGCTGCTAATGGACTAGATTCCCTTCCCTGCACCCCCTTCACGCTTGAAGGCGAAAAGGGATAGAAGTGTGGGGGTTGCCTCCCCCGGTAACGCAGGGGGAACTGAGCTGATAGCAAATATGCTTAAAAGTTAGATTTGGAAGGGGGATGCTAGAGCGCCCTAGACCAAAATTAAACTAGAATGGAAATCTTGCTGCTGGGAAATGGCTTGCTTGTCGCTGAAATTGGTTAGCTGAAAACTGGGTTTGTACTTACCTTGTTGTTCTTTTTTATCTTTTGTGCACTTGACAACACACGGACGGACGGAGATGTGCCGGAGGCGGGTGCCGCTTCTTGATTTGCCATTGTGTGTAGCTTGCTCGGCCGGTAAAGTTGTTGCATTTCGTCTGGTGCGGGGCTCCTGTTGAGGGCCGTGGCCAGCTGTTGCTACACGGCTACCGAACACACTCATAGGACAAAGACAAATTGTGCATTTTATAATTTTTATGTGGCAATAGGAAACCTAAGCCCTTTTTTATATATATATATATATATTTTTTTTTTTTCCTTCTCTTTTTTTCTTTTTTTTTTTTTTTATATATTAACATAAAAATACATAAAACATATAACACATTAAATACCTTTCTTACTTAAAGTTCTTGTGACCAATGACTGAGTGTTGTTGCTTCTTGTTGTGTGCTGTTGTTCTGTGTGTGTGGTGTTAAGAGTGGAAGGGTGAGTGTGTACTCTGGTGGTGCTCCTGGAGCGCCGTGTTGCTATCTGCGTCTAACTGACTGCCGTGAGCTGGTTTTGTATGTCCTCTGTGAGTGGTCGTGGTTAGGTATCCAAGATACCCTTTCCACCCCTCTGATGCTAGTGATCCTCACCCTTCCTGAAATGACGTCCTGCCCTGACGCGAGTGCCATGCCCTTGTCTGATTGCAACTGCCTGATCCGAAAGAGAGTCCGGTAGATCGTGCAGTCCGGTGAGTTTGCCTGATGGTTGGTGTTCTTGTAGGAGACTGCGTAGCCCTTGTTTGCTGCGTTGTAACTGGAACATGCGTGGCATCTTCGATTTTTGCTCTTGCACTCCGTGTACAGATGCGATCCCGCGCAGATCGAGCACCGCTGGGCCCTGTCACAGTTTGCCGCTAGATGATCGTATTCTAGGCATCTGTGACATCTCGTTACACTGATGTATGCCCGGATTGGGCATTCCCTGAGTCCCAGGCACACCGAGCCTGCTTTCAGTAGTCGGTCTGCCAAGGCCTCGGGGAGTAGGACCTGTTGGTTCTTCCACCCGCTCTGGGATCCCACCTGCCTAGCCAGAGTGACTGCTTCGCTTCCGCCTTGCCCGTCCAGTCCTAGCATCGTCATCAGTCGCTCCTTTATTATATCTTCTTGTACGTATCTTGGGATTTTGAATATTATGACACTCTTCTTCTTTATCTTCGCTGTTATGACTTGGACTTCGTTACTAACTTCTTCGTTACTTTTGATTTTCTCTGTTATTTTCCTTGCTTGATCCTCATTGTCGCAAAACATCTTGAGCCCTTTGTTAACTCTTCTTACTTTCTTCACTCCACTGTGCAATTCTGTTGTTACTTCGAATATCTTCTTCTCCAACTCTTCTTTGTTCGCTTCGCTCTTTGTTTGGATAATCAGGGTTGATTTAGCCGCCTTGACCGCTTCCGCGTAGTCCCTGCTGGGCTTGGTTTGGGTCCCGGTGGCTACCTCCTCCCTGGTCATTCTGCCTCCTTCTTCTGTGCTCGTTCTTGGTCCCAGTTGATTATTTTCCATGGCTGATATCTGTACTTTGGCTATCTGATATTGCAGCTCCATTTCCATTATCTGATTCATAAGAATTTCTGCGCAGTCGTCGAGTTCTTGTTTGGTTGTCTTTGCTAATCTTCCACTGTCTTGTTGAATTCTTCTCAGTAGCCTCAGGGTTGAAATTGCTTTTTCTGCGGCTTTGCTTCTTATTACTTCTTCCTGTTCATCCATGAACTGAAATACCTGTGTTTTCAGGGCTTGTAATTCTTCCTTGTCCTTTTGTTTCTCTTCTTCACTTTTTCCTGAGCTTCTGTTCTTGTCTTCGTGTTCTTCGTCCGCCTTGCTCTTTGGGCTTTCCGATTCTTCTGTAGTTATCGGTGGGTTTTCATCTATAGGTTTTCTCATCCCTTCTTCCTTTCTCTTTTCGTTTTTTTCCTTCGCTTCTTTGACTTCCTGTTCTGGTTCTTCGCTTTTTCCATCTCCTTTTTCCTTGTTTATCTCGGCTGTCTCTCTTCCTGCACCTTTTACTTGCTTACTTGCTTCCTTACTCTTCTTCCCCGCTCGCCATAGTCTCACCTTTTCGTTCCTTCTTTTCTTCTGTTCCTTCCTACGTTTCCGCTTTTCGTCTCTTTTGACCTCCCATAAAGCGTATTCCTCATCCCTATGAAGTTGTTTCTCTTCTTCCGGCATCATGGGAAAGTCGCTGAAGTCTAGTGTGTAGTCTGTGTCAGTGCTGCTGATTGGGTCGGTGCTGTATTCAAATTCGCTGTCGTCTTCTGTGGTGCTTTCCTCACTTCCACTGTCTGTTTCTTCTTTTCTTGTTTCCTTTGGGTGCGGTTGCTCGTCCCGGTTTTTCGTCTTTGTTGACTGTTTGCTTGCCGATTCTCTTCCTTCTGCCTCCTGCTTCTTCTGTTTTTGTTAGAAAATGCTCTTTTGTTTTCAAGAACATCCACCAGATGGCAGCATCAGACAATCTTTTTATTTGATCTACTGTGACAGACACTCAGTTCAGTGAGTGTTGCTCCTGCCCTTATAGCAGTTGGCAGCAAAATGCTGCTTGATTAAAAAAATTCAATAATATTCCAAAGGAATATAATATGATAAAAAAAAAAACTGCAACAAGCCATAGTTCAAAGTATTTCTTTGTGTTTGTAAATAGTCTTATACATCTGTTTTGTTTTTATTGTGAAGTGTGATCTGTACTGTGACCAGCATATATATTATTCTAGTGTATTCAATCTTCTAATAAATGTTTTTTGTTCATCCAAAGAAGAGTATATTTCCATTGAAACACATCAAAACATAAAGGTAAAACTTTTAACTTTTTTTATTGTTTACCTATTGAGGAATTTCGTATTCATGCCTTCCATATGGAATAACATTCTAACAGTCGATTATGAGACTGAACTTATCTCAATTTTAAATATAGTAATATAAAAGAAGAAAATATAATATAATTAAATTCAAAGAAATAATTATTTTCTGAATGTTGGTATTTTTCACAAGTGAATGATATAAAAGAAAATTCAAAGAATTGTTCTTATTTTGAAACCAAAAGTGTATTGATAAGAAAAGAAATTATTTTGATTTTGCCAGTTTCTTATTGAAATTTTATTATATAAGTTGCAAATGTAAATTTATGTTTTAAACAAAGAATTTAACATTTAAGAACAGTTTTTCTGAAATCAAAAGTAACTTCAAAAATTGTTCTCAAGAATTTTATTTTGTTCTTATTTCATCATTAGCATTATATTTGAGTTTATAATTGTTGTTTTGATGTATTAATAAGAGAAAAAGTTTTATTTTCTGTGAAATAAGCAAATATTATTATATCATAATGTCTAGTATTAGAGAATCTCATTATGTTGATAAATTAACTGATGACAACTATTCAGTTTGGAAGTTTAAAATAGAGCAATTGTTAATCAAAGAAGGTTTGTATGATGTTGTATTTGAACCTAAAAAGGAAAATGATGATAATTGGGTAAAAAAATGATAGAAATGCTAGGGCATTAATTTGTTTAAATATCTCAGATTCACAAATTGTTCATGTCAGACATGCTAAAAGTGCTAAAGAGACATATGATCAATTGAAATCTGTTCATGAAAGAGTAAATTTAACAAATAAACTTTATCTTCTTAGGAAGCTGTATTCCATTAAATATAATGAAAGTATTAAAATGCAGGATCATATTAATTCTGTCTTAGAATTAGCAGAAAAATTAAGAAGTATAGGTGAAGTAATACAAGATGATAATTTAATAGCTATTTTGCTCTGTTCCTTACCAAATTCTTATAGTACCTTTATAACTGCTATTGAAAGTAAATATGAAACAGATTTATCATTAAAATATGTTCAAAACAAATTAATTGATGAGTATCTTAGAAGAGTTGAAACTAAACAAATTTCAACAAAATTTGAATCTATTGCTTTGAAGGGTAATAGGGATAAACCAAAGCATTTGAATAAGCAAAAATTTTGTTCTCATTGCAAAAAGAATAATCACAACCGTGAAGATTGTTTTCACTTAAAGGGTAATAATACTAACAAAACAAAACCAAATTTCACCCAAGATAGATCACGTCAACAGTTTAAAAAACCAAACAATTTCTCTGCCTCTACTGCTAGTCAAAATGAAAATCTATCAGATTCTCAAAACTATCATGAATTAATGGAAGAATCAAATTCTTTGAATTTTGTTATGAAATCTCAACAAAATGGAAATAAAAACAAAAATTTGTCTTTTGTTATTGATTCAGGTGCGTCTGTTCATTTAGCTAATTCCTTGGAACTGTTCTCAGAATTAAAAAGTTCGAATAAAGATACAATTACAATTGCTAATGGAACTAAATTAACTGCAAAGGGAAAGGGTAAATGTACTTTTAATATTGAAACACTTAATGGTCAAACAAATAGAGTTACATTGGATCATGTGCTTTATGTTCCCGAGTTGGATAGTAATTTATTATCTGTCCAGTCTTGTACTGAGAAAGGTTTTGTTGTAACATTTAAAGATGATATATGTTTAATTAAAAAGGGCAACATCTTAGTTGCAGATGCAAAAGCTGATGAGGGGTTATACAGATTAAAAATAATACCTACAAATGAAAAGGTATATAGTGCTTCAGAAATATTACCCGTTTGTTCTAATGTTAACTGCATTCTAAAATGGCACCAAAGGCTGGGCCATAGAAATTTGGAATCCATCAAGAAAATTCAAAAGGATGATTTAGCTTTAGGTATTACTGTGAATAATTGTTCTCATAATACTGAATGTTCAAGTTGCATAAAAGCTAAGTTAACAGAAAAATCATTTCCAAAAGAAACGCAATACAGAAGTAAAAAACCACTTGATTTGATATACAGCGACGTATGCGGTCCTGCAGAAACAAAAAGTATGGGATCAAAAAGATATTTCGTTACATTTATTGATGATTACTCTCGTTATACACAAGTATATTTTATTTCTTCTAAAGATGAAGTATTTGATAAATTAAAAGAGTATGTTGCATCAACAACAAACAAATTTAGATTGAAGATTAAATCTTTGCGTAGTGACAATGGAACAGAATATTGCAACGAATCTGTCAAAGACTACCTTAAAAACTTAGGAATAAATCATGAAACAACGACGCCATATTCACCGTCCCAAAATGGAGTTGCAGAAAGAAAGAATCGCTCGCTTATTGAAATGAGTAAAGCCATGCTTATAAATGCTAAATTGCCAAAAACATTCTGGGCAGAAGCCATAGCTACAGCAGCCTACTTACAAAATAGATTACCCACAAAATCAACTGAAAAGACACCATATGAACTGTGGAATGGGCATAAGCCAAATTTGAGTCACCTTAAAGTATTTGGATGCAAAGCATATGTGTATGTTCATAAACAGAAGAGACAAAAATTTGACGAAAAGGCCACTGAAGGAGTCTTTGTTGGTTACGATTTAAGAAGCAAAGGATATCGAATTTATATAGGTGGTAGAAAAATAGTGATAAGCAGAACAGTGAAGTTTTTTGAAAATATGAACTGTGAAAATGTCTTTCAAGAAAATCTTGAAGAGCGAATCTCAGATTTAATGCATTTAAATTTTTCAGAAGAAAATCTTGAAAATGATAGTGATGCTATCCAAATAGAAAATACTGCAGAAGAAATAAATACGGATGAAAAATCAGTAGATAGCCCAACAACTGAAGAAAGTGAAGATAATTTCCAGAGAAGAATATCTAACAGAGAGACTAAAGGAATTCCACCAGAAAGATATTCTTACAAAACTGAAGACAGTTGTTCCAAAAATCAAGATCCTGAAACTTTTAAAGATGTTTTACAATTACCAGTAAAAGATCAACAGAAATGGTTTCAAGCTATGAAGGAAGAATTTAACTCTTTAAAGGAAAATGAAGTGTTTGAGCTTGTTACTTTACCCAAAGGCAAGCACGCCATTGGCTGTAAATGGGTTTACAAAACAAAACATAATGAAAATGGAGAAGCAATAAAATGCAAAGCACGATTAGTTGCCAAAGGTTTCGCTCAAAAATTAGGCACTGATTATGATGAAACCTTCTCTCCTGTCGTCAAACATACAACTATTAGAGCTTTTCTGACCTGGGCAGCTTATCATAAAGCCAGAGTATTTCAAGTAGATGTTAAAACAGCCTTTCTACATGGTAAACTAGATAATGAAGAATTATACATGCATCAACCAGAAGGCTTTCATGATGAAGAAAATAAAGACAAAGTCTATAAATTAAAAAAGGCTATATACGGTAGTGATGGGCGATTTCGATTTTTTTAATCGATTTAATCGATACTATGGTCAACTCGATTTAATCGATACTATAAATTTTTTAATCGATGTCTCTAAAGGTCATATCATTTTCATTTTCCTTCAAAAATTTAAGGTCAAGTAGTTGGATGTCCAATCGTAAAACTTTCTTCTGTCTCATAAATGTTAAAACTTCAAAATTCGCTATCACAATGTCAAATTTAAATAACCTATACCCATCATGAGGATCCAAAAGTATAGGTTCGTTGAAATATGTGTATTTAAAAAATATATGTAAGAATCCCATTTTCCTAACAAATCATTGAATTTCGACCCACACCCTCTTAGATGTCCGCAACGGAAAATCCCAGTTCAAAGGGCATAAAAGCGACACCTGTTGGGTAGTATACACCCAAGCCTAATAAGGATCTATTTATACGACAGTGTAACAGAATATGAAGTTTGATTAAATTCCGTGCATTAGTTTTGAGATATGGCTATCATGAATGTCATGAAAAAAGCAGTATAGCAACGCAGCCTATTACATGATTAACACGAAAGACTCAGAAACAACTTACGTCAATGACTAACAGAATATTAAGTTTGATGAAATTCCGTTCATTACTTCTTGAGATGTTATCGCAAACATTGTGTAAACCCTGAAAAACAGTGTTGAATTCAGGGGCTGGTACGGATGGACACCCCCCCCCCTCCCCGGAACATTGAAATGTCCCCTAGGGAGATTTGAGATTTTATGCTTAATGGACGAAAGTCCATCCCACCCCCCCACCCCCCCCCGGAGAAAAATGTCTGAATTCAACACTGTTGATAAAAGCAGCATGGCAGCACAATTTGTTATATCATTTACACAAAAACCTAATCATGGATAACTGCATTGTCTAACAGAGTATTAAGTTTGATGAAATTTCGTTCATTAGTTCTTGAGATATTATCCCTGAAATTGTTTAAATCCTGAAAAACGTGTTAAATTCAGGGGGTGGCCCGGGGGGGTGACATTCCTCCCCCCGCAACAAAGCATAAAATCTCAAACTTTCTGGGGGGCATTTGAGTGTTTCGGGGGGAGGAGAATGTCCACCCCCGGGCCACCCCCTGAATTCAATACGTTTTTGTACATTAAAAATTGATGAAATTTCGTTCATTAGTTCTTGAGATATTATCCTTAAAATTATTTAAATCCTGAAAAACGTGTTGAATTCAGGGGATGGCCCGGGAGGGTAACATTGCTCCCCCCCCCTCGCAACATTCAAATGCCCCCCCCCCAGAAAGTTTGAGATTTTATGCTTTTTGTACATTAAAATGTACGAAAGTCCAATCCCCTCCCCCTCTGAACTGTCCCTCCCGGAGAAAAATGTCAGAATTCAACTCTGCTGATAAAATCAGCATAGCAACGCCCCCTGTTGGGCGATTTACACCGAAACCTAATAAGCAGCAATTTATGCCAACGTCTAACTGAATGTGGTTTTATGAAAATCCGTGTATTAGTTCTTGAGATAGAGCTATTGCGAAAATCGGGAAAAATGCAGCATAGCAGTGCCACCTGCCGGTAGATTTACATCAAAACCTAATCCTCAACAACTTATGTCAACGTCAAACTGAATCTGAAGTTTGGTGAATATTCGTGCATTAGTTCTTGAGATAGCAATCTTGCGGAAATCATGAAAAATGCAGCATAGCAGCGCCACCTGTTGAGCGATTTTCACCAAAAAGTAATCAGCACCAATTTACATGAAGGTCTAACTGAATCTAAAGTTTCAACAGATTCCATGCATTAGTTCTTGAAATGACCGCTCATAATTTTTTTGTCAGAGACAAAAAAATAGACAGACTGACAGACAAAAAATTTATAAAAATAGTCAAATCGTATTCCAGACAAGAAGTTCTAAAACTATAAATCCTTAGAAACCGGAAGTCGAAACTTTTCACGAAAACAACACTTTATTTTTCTAAAGACAAAAGAAAGCAAGACAAGATGAACGCATGGATTCTGCCCTTGGATCAGAAACGGTGAATCGATTCAGTTCAGATTCGATGCCGATGTCGATCTTCAGATGCGATCATCAGAATCGTTATTTTTTTGATTTACTTCAATTCTTTAGATGCAATGTCGAATCGTTATGTTTTGATTTACTTCAATTCAAATCGCATCGCGGTCGATCCACGATTCGGGTTGAATCAATTCTTCCAATTTTGCTGTTTTAGTGCCAGAATTGCTGTAAAATTTTGTATAAGAGCTTTTTTTTACTTTATAGGTTAAATCAGTGTTGAATGCAGGTATTTTTCTCAGGGAGGGATTTATGCGACTCCGATTGGGTGGGGCGGGGGGTGCATTTCAGAGTTCCATAGTGGGGGGGGGGGGTGCACATTTGTCCATTAAAAAGCATAAAATCTCAAAACTTACGGGAGAGACATTTCAATGTCCCGGGAGGGATGTCCTCCCGGGTTACCTCCTGAATTCAACACTAGGTTAAATCGTTATACTTTTGTTTAGAATCCTAGTTATTCAGGTTACTAGTTTATTATATTGTATTTTTCAAGTTCGTCCCTTCTAATCTCTCCACCCCCCTCTCCCCTTTTCCTAGCTAATCTTAATTTACAGGGCCGTTCAAAATTTGCATGCAATTTTTAAAATGTCCAATTCTTGTTCTATTTTATTATAAAGCCACATTTTGAAACCTTGACCAAAGATACTTTTGAGGTCGCCCCTCCGACCGTTTGGGGCTTACCTGCTCCCTCGGGGTGGGGGGGGGGGGTATTTTTTGTTTCTTCCAAACCATGTCGTATAACATATCGTTGGAAAGCTTTTAATGTGATCTTTTATTTTCTGTCTCTAGCCTTCCTTCTTTTTGGTAAGGGTCAATCGTGCTCCAACTTTTGTATTGATATTTTTGATAGTAATTTCAAAGGAATATATATTTATTCTTTCGGATTTATTGTTTTAAAGGCAGAACTGCTGTCAAATTTCGCATAAGAACCTTTTTCTTTCTAGGTTAAATTGTTATATTTTTAGTTTAGGAGCCAAGTTATTTGTGTTACTAGTTAATTAAGCTGTACTTTTCCAGTTCGTCACCAATACATCCCCCCCCCATCCCAATTTTCTTAATTATGGTCCAATTTCAATGGGACCTTTTTTGACATTCTTCCCGAGTCATTTGTTTACCAACTAAACACTGATATTATATCTGCAGCTCTTGGTGAGCACTATTTATGAATGGTAATAACAAATTTCGTCTCTTTTCCATTTTAAACTTATCATTCTTGGTTTAAAGCCACGTGATTCAAGGTTCTCGTTAGTTAAGCGGTATTTCACAAGTTTGTCAAAGTGTTTGTGTAAGTTGTATTATAAAAATTCCAGTCGTTTACAACGAAACTTACTGATTTATGATACTTTGAATTTTATGAAATTTCGGAGCTTTCCGAAACTAAAGGATCCCCTGTATGTTATTAATTTTTTTCAAGGGTGTAGGTATGAAAATACGTGCTAAAATGCTTTAAATCCTTTTTTTTAAAAAAAATAATATATTTAACAATTTAAACAAAGTGATTCCCGAGAATTTTGTACTGTTTTAAAAGGGGACCACATCTTAGAATGTAAGGGGGGGTAAAAATTCGAAACTTGGAGAGGGCGATGCAAAAAAAGAAATTCTCCTTTCAGAAATTCGAAAAAATATTATCTTAATTACAAGCTGAGATATTAATTATTATTTCACTAATTGGTTTATTTCTATTAAAGGCTTTTTTTTAAAGGCAGTCACGTGATTTTTTATAGCAGCATTAACGTTTTCTACCGTTTAGCGTGCGGTTCTTTGACGGCGGGCTGAGATAATTACTACCTTTTCAATATAAAAAATTTTATAAGTGTTCATACCACTATTTTCGAATAGTAATTTCACAAATATCTTGAATTCTTGCTTAAGACT
Source organism: Maratus speciosus (assembly GCA_963932465.1). Lineage (NCBI taxonomy): Eukaryota > Metazoa > Arthropoda > Arachnida > Araneae > Salticidae > Maratus > Maratus speciosus. The sequence goes on from OZ010798.1 coordinate 469,430,338, forward strand.
ACCACCCCCTAGACTAATGTATCTTCGGATAGGTTGTATACAAGAGTTTAGTTTAGATACACTTTTGTTTTGAATAGACTGCGCTCCCTGGTGGTGGAATATAGAACTAACAGACCGCGATTTCATTTAAAGTAGAAAATCTAACAAGGCGATCTGTTCGAAACTTTAAGATAGTTTATAACACATAAGAAAAAGTTTAAAAAAGAATGGTGCGAAAATTTCGGGAGGAGGGAGGGGGGGAGGCCGCTAGAATTTTTTTTTAAACCTTAGCGTTCCTTACCGTTTTAGGTGGGCTTTTTGACGGAGTCCTGAGATAAATGCTACTTATTAAATATAAAAAAGTCAAAAGTTTAGTTACCACTATTTCCGAAAAGTAATTTCGGCAAATAGCTTAAATTTTTGATCAAGATTGCCACACTCTTGAGTAATATATCTACTGATAGGTTGTTTAACGGAGTTTCGTTCACAGTTTTGTTAGGAATAGAGTGCGCACCCTGGTGGTGGAATCTGGAACTAACATAACGCGATTTTGTTAAAATTAGGAAATCTAACAATGCGATCTGTTTTAAACTTTAAGATTGTTTATAACACATGATAAAAAATTATAAAAAAAGAATGGCGCGTCACATTTCGGGGGGGGGGGATAGAGGGGAGGGGCAGAACAAAATTAGAAAATATAACAGGGCGATTTGTTTGAAATTTTAAGATAGTTTATAACACATAATAAAAAATTTTTAAATGATGAATGTCAGAAATTGGGGGGGGGGGGTGTACACCTATACGGTGCTGTAGGCAGCGGGAACCCGGTTCGCGGTTCGTTCGCTTCGAGATTTCATATTAGGGGGAACCCGCTAGTTACTAGCTATAATGTTAAAGATTTCCAAGCAATATACATGTGCGTCCACTATCCTTCTAAGACAGTAAAATTAATTGATTTTTATTTCTTCTGAGAAAACTAAATTTTCACGTCTTGCAGCGACGTTTTTTTTTTTTTTTTTTTTTTTTTTTTTTTTTAATAAAAGAACTTTAATAAACTTTGCTAGTTACATTATTAAACTCAAATTGTAAGAATACTAAATCGGTTCTTATGGCAACGTGAATCATGTCCCTGAAAATTTAAATTTTAATTCAGGCTGGAAGAAATCACAATGATTTAATTACAGGGACAGTCAAAAGTTTTCCGTTACATTACGGCCAATGGAAAAAATTATTTCAAGTGCATTTTAAGGATGTTACAGACTTTTGAACAGAATGAAATTGATATGCACTTATGAAGTGCACTGTTATAGTACGAACGCACCACATTTGCCACGTTTGACGCGCAATTTCCAACTTATATTTAACCGAGATCTTTCTTAAAAAATAAATTTAATCAAAATCTAAATTACAATATTAGTAAAATTACATCTTAAAACTAATAATTTAAAAGTTAAAAACTTTATTATTTGACTCAAAGGTCTGGGCTTACGACTGGGCCCCTGACTTTGTCCACCCTCTAAATGTGAGGTATGGGAGGTGGTCGCTACGGCTCTGCTGATTCGCTAAGTTTTGAAATTAATATTTTTGAGCTTATCTGTGCGAATCTGTGACTATCGAAATATCGATTCAAGTATCGATTCTAGAATTTGGGAATCGATTCTTATTGTGATCGATTCAGCTTTATACGATGTCGATTTTAATCGATTCCTGAATTTTCCAGAATCGCCCATCACTAATATACGGTCTTAAACAAGCCGCCAAGTGCTGGAATGAAGAAATAGAGAATACTCTAAAGGCATATGGATTTAAACAAAGTGAAGCTGATCCATGTTTGTTTATAAAAGAAAAATCAAAGAAGACAATTTATCTCATACTGTATGTAGATGATATGCTGATGAGCTCAGAAGATGAAAATGAAGTTAATGAAGTAATAAATTACTTAAAGAAATCTTATCCCATAACATCACTAGGAGAAGCAAAATACTTCTTAGGTATAGAAATTTACAGAAAAGAAGATGGAAGTTATTTACTTTCACAAAGAAGTAAAATAAATCAATTAGTTAAGGATTTTCAGCTTGAAGAAGCCAAACCAACTTATACCCCAATGGAAACTAACTATTATAGTTTAGATAAAGAAGAAAATCTTTTATCATCAAATGATAATTATAGACAAGCTATAGGAAGTCTTTTATATATTTCCTCATGCACAAGACCTGATATTACCGCTCCTACACACATACTAAGTCGAAGATGCAATAATCCAAGAGAAAAGGACTGGAATGCTGTTAAGAGGGTAATAAGATACTTAAAAACAACGAAAGACCTTGATCTCCACATTTCTTCAAAAGAATATCCTAATATAGTTGCATACTCGGATGCAGACTGGGGACAAGATGCTACAGACAGAAAATCCACCTCAGGAAATGTAATCTTCTTAGGCAATAGCTGCATTTCTTGGTTCTCGCGAAAACAAACATGTGTGACGTTATCGTCAGCAGAAGCTGAATATGTGGCACTGTCACAAGGAACTCAAGAGGTGCTATGGATCTTAAAATTATGTAAAGATCTCAATTTACAACAACATTTTCCTATTAGAATTTTTGAGGATAACCAATCTACAATTAAATTGGTTGAAAGTGAAAAATTTAAATCCCGCACTAAGCACATTGATACAAAGTACCATTACATACGAGATTTAAAAACTAAAAATGTTATAGATGTCAAATATCTATCAACAAATGAAATGATAGCAGATATAATGACGAAGCCACTGCCAAAAGCCAAATTTGAACTTTGTAGAAACCTTATCCACCTGGTGTCAGATTCTATCACAAAACGGGAGAGATGTTAGAAAATGCTCTTTTGTTTTCAAGAACATCCACCAGATGGCAGCATCAGACAATCTTTTTATTTGATCTACTGTGACAGACACTCAGTTCAGTGAGTGTTGCTCCTGCCCTTATAGCAGTTGGCAGCAAAATGCTGCTTGATTAAAAAAATTCAATAATATTCCAAAGGAATATAATATGATAAAAAAAAAAAACTGCAACAAGCCATAGTTCAAAGTATTTCTTTGTGTTTGTAAATAGTCTTATACATCTGTTTTGTTTTTATTGTGAAGTGTGATCTGTACTGTGACCAGCATATATATTATTCTAGTGTATTCAATCTTCTAATAAATGTTTTTTGTTCATCCAAAGAAGAGTATATTTCCATTGAAACACATCAAAACATAAAGGTAAAACTTTTAACTTTTTTTATTGTTTACCTATTGAGGAATTTCGTATTCATGCCTTCCATATGGAATAACATTCTAACAGTTTTCTTCTTGCTTCTTCCTGTTCTTGGATTCTTTCTCTCTCCAATCTTCTTTCCTCTTCTTGTTCTTGTGCTTTTTCCTGCTCCCTTCTTCTCTCTTCTTCTTCTTCTTGTCGCATCTTCCTATCTCTTTCTCTTATTCTTTCTGCGTCTTCTCTCTGTGTCCTTTGGAACCAACTCTCTCTCGGAGGTCTGTTGCTGTTGTTGTGCCTACCATTACCGTATGGTGACTCGTTGTACCTACCATCACCGTACGGTGACTCGTAGTATCTATTGTTGTCATTCCTTTTCCCTCGTTTACTGGGCATGGTGGGGATTATATTTTTACACAGGAGTAATTAATTGAATGAATTCTGAAGATTTATTATTAATGAAGAAATTAAAAAAAAATTTTTAAGCATCAAATCAATTCTTATACAAGATTTCATAAACAGAAAAGAAAAGCACAGTTCTTAGTAACTATTTAACAGCGCCTTTTGATGTAGAAGTGTTCCTTGATGAATCTTCAAAATTACTAAGAAGTTTAAAGAAAAAGTGCTTATTGATATCATCACCTACCTACTTATGTCTCTTTTTTTCCCAAGATGTGTGTGTGAATACATCATCAATTCTTATGAAATACAACATCATTTTGTCTACTTCAGTGCTCTATAATTCGTCCTTTTAGTGTGTCCGAAAATAGTGATTACTGAAAGTTAATGATTAGCTTCAAAGGAAGTGAAGCACACAGATGTTGTGTTGTCGCCAAAAAAAAAAAAAAAGGTTCTCATCCAGTGTTCCTGTATAATGTCTATTCAACTGTTAAGTTGATGTTGCCTTTTTGTATATGTCATCTAGAGATGTGCATGGTAAACAAATGTTTACACCTTTGCATCAATACACATACCTGATGTCTTTTTTGTGTGTGCCAAAACTGTCAGCTTGTTTTTGAACATTCTGATAACATTTATTTATTTTATTTTTCATGCAAACTTTAAATTGTGTTTATAACGCTAAGGAATCAAGGATCTGTAAAGAAGGACATTGCTGTTGTTTTTGCAGTTATGGAGTGGTATATTGTGCTATTTAGTGTATATAGTTATTTTTTCTTTTTGCACAAGGTGTCAGGAGCCTTGTTTATGGAGATCCAAGCCACCTGAAATCTTGAGTAAAACATGAGTAGTCACAGTGTATATTGTTCTATGATTGTGGATAATAGTATATTTTTTACATATTTCTCTTGATTTTTCTGCATGAAATATTTTATGTAAATGATTTATAATATTTATATTATGGTACACTTAAAAATTTAAATTTCCCATGATAGTGTCAATTTTTTTAAATCTTTCATTGTATATGAAAGGATTTATTTTTTTCTGGGGATCCCCACCCACTCAACCAAATACTTACTTATTCTTAAAACCATGGTTTCTCGGTTTGTCTATTTGTCTATAAATTTATGAGTTTATCTTTATGCATATTTAAAATTGTATTAAGTGATGTCTCATATTTTAAAGAATAGTATATACTTTGAAAATTTTTGATGAGTAAATAATACAAAAGTATTGGTGTTTGTTGATATATTGCTTTTATAATCTAATGAAAAGTAGTAAAAGTATATGTTTCAGCAATATAACACTTAATTCCTTTTAGACATGTCTCTCTCATATATATATATTGTTGCAACTACCTTAACTATCTGTGTTTTACATGTGAGTGGTCATTTAGTGCACGATTTGGCTACTTGTTCGTGTGGAATACAGCTGGTTGTTTGAAGTCAAAATATTTAGTACTAAATTGAATTCTTTTTAAAAAATGATGAATATCATATTGTGAAAATGTTTCTAAAGAAATTGTTTTGCATGGCCAGTTTAGAGTAATTAAAAAAAATAAATGCTCTATTTTATAAATTGTAAGTCCTAGGCAATGATCAAAAACTAAAGTTATTTTGATCTTTGTTGCTTGTAAAGTGCAACTTTTCTTCCATGGTATACCAACTTAATGAAATGTTTGATATTGAGCTCATTTTACATATGCCAATTCTCATTTCTTAGATATGCTAATTTTGATTTTGTTTAGCATTTTTACTTAAGATTTTATATATGCTAATTATTTTCTTTAGCATTTGTACTTATTTGTGAAGATAAGTTTATTACATCATACTGCAATTGCCATAAATGGAAAGATTTGGCATTTTTTATGTATACTATTTGAATATACTATGTGACCGATGTACTTGATGTACTTTCTTTTTCTTCTCTCTTCCCTTTTGGTCACCACTAATTTTTATTTGCAGCAACTTTTGGCTTTATTTTAACTTTGATTTTTTTTCTCTGTCTTTGGCATTTAAAATTTTGTCATCCCGTTTCTGTAAAGGGTTTTTATTTCATTTTACCTTTTACATCACTTGCTCTGCCAAAATTTTACTCGGTAAATGGGGGTATTGTGAGATGAAATCTCACAGTGTTTAAATTATGTTACTTTTTTATTTCTTTTGCCTTATACATCGATGTTCTTTAAACTTAAATCCATATTTATTTTTGCGCGGGCGATTTCGCTTCACCGCACATCGGCAAGTTCGCTGACGTTCGGCTGCCCCTGGTATGGGATGCTTCTCCTTTGAACTTTGTACGATTGTGATGACGTCATCGGAGCAAGTCTCTCACGGCATATGCATTGAATGGGTGTTTGATCTTTCGGAGGTGTGTCCATTCGCTGTGCAGGGAGCAAATTAAAACAAAGCTTTTTAAATGTTTTCTTTTGGATTTGTTTATTAAGACATTAGCTAATATTTTAAATTCTCTAATAGATTTAAATCTTTTCTTTCAGTAACTTTTGAAGTCCCCGTATTCTTACTATAAATTAAAAATTCCGTTAATTTAGAATCAGAATCTGTTTTGTTGGAGAGCTGTCATGACTTAGTTTTGGTTTTAAAAAAGATCGCGGGCTTCGGCTCCGATCTGTGTCCGCCGATGAATGTGGAATCCGGTAAAGAGCTTTTGCGTAAACGATGTCTGCGATTTTTAACAACTCCTGTTAAATTATTTCTTAATAATTTCTTGTTTCATGCTGCACTTTTAAACTAACTAAATAACTTGATTTAATTTATGAACGGTGACCAACTGGAAGCCTTATCTTCTCTTCTCAAGATGAAAATAAAGGATTAATTTATATTGTTATCAAGTCTCCTCTTCATTTATTTTACAGACGACACGATCCAAGTAAGAAGTTTCATTTATTTCTATTTTTTTACAATTGCTGACCTCAAAGAACGAAGGGTCTTATTGCAAATACTACACAACGCATTGTAACTAAAAAGAATTCCAAATTTAAATTTTACTTTTAATTAACGGCCCATATTATGGATTATAATAATATTACAAAATATCTCCATCACACCCGGCCCGTGGAAAATCAATTAAATGAGGTCCGACTCATTTTCCACAAAAAATTCAGGTTTTTCTAAACATATCAGTCTTTTAAAGTATAACACTGCATACATATTTATGGGTTAATTTTACAGTATACTTTAAAATTACTATGTGTTCGCAAGACAGATAATACACAGCAACATTAATGATTACTTAGTCTTAGACGTTTCAACATTCAAATAAGGATTCATTAAAAATTAATGTAGTTTAGAATAAAAGGAAAAAAGTAGAGTTAAAAGACATTACTTTTGAAGCTGTATAATAAAAAGCAGATTTGTAAAAATATTTCTCTGCCATTTAATAAGGCTTTTCTCAAATCCAAAGGAGCTAACTTTCTGATACATTTTTGAATTTATTTCTTTTCGGAAACGCATAAGATTGGTAAGTGTTCTTATTCAGAAACTATGTAATCGAATAACGTTAGCCATTTTTGATAAAGGCAATATATCTTTGAGAAAATATTATCAAAGTTAAAGTTTTAAATCGAATTTCCAGAAACCAGTGACCCGGAGCCGAACAATTTTTGATGCTCCAGCTCCAGCTCCGCTCCTAGAGAAAATACTGTGGCTCCAGCTCCGGCTCCGCTCCTAGAGAAAATACTGTGGCTCCAGCTCCGGCTCCAACTCCAACTCGGCTCCGACTTTGCGCTTTTGAGTTGCGGATTTTAATTTACACGTTTAATTTTTTGCTCACAAATACTTTCTACCTCATTAAAGATCTGACAAAATGCATTTTTCTTCTCATCAAACTTCAAATGCTTGTTCAGAAAGTATGACATCTTTTAGCTTTTGCTTTTAAAATAGAAAGTTTGGTGGAATTTTAAACACAAAAATCTTAAATTTCTTCTACACTTTTCAAACAGCCAAAATTGTACAACTACACATGTAAACAACAGGCGGCCATATTTTTTTTTCGAATAGTGTTGTCACTTAGTTCAAGTAGAAAGTAGAAGTAAAGTAGTGTTACCATGTTTTGAGAAGGTTTCCTTCTCTAATAATAATAATAAAAATCTAAAAAATGATATAATTAAAATACTGAATAATGATGTACAGTAGAAGATCTTTATAACGCAAACCTAAAAACGCAAGGTTGTGCGTTATATAGAATTTTGCATTATATGGATCACATTTCACACATCATTAAATTTACCTTATAAACACGACCATATAAATCTGAAACATACCAAAATACATTAGAGTATCTTTATACTTCACTTCTTGTCACCAGGAATTATCCAAATTATAAATTTTCGCATTATATGATCATTTTATATTGTTTATTTTATAAACATGGTCCAACTATACCTGGACCCAATCATTCATTATATTACTCATTTCCAAAAATATAATATTTATTGTAATAATAGCAATTTTTTTTCATTAAAAAGTTTTGAATTAAGGAGATAAAGTTGAATTAATGTATCAAATGTAGTTTTGTAGAGAGTAGCAATTTTTACGATGTGGGATTTCAGGTGCTTCTTACCTGCAAAATTCATTGTTTACATCTGAGAAGTTGTGCGTTATATGGAGAATTGCATTATATAGAATCGCGCTATAAAGATCTTCTACTGTAATTAAAATATTTTAAGCCTAGAAATTTAAAAGACTGAAAAAAAAAGACTTAAAAGAATATAAAAAACTAAAGGAGCCCTGGAGCTGGGGAAAATTTAGAGCTCCAGCTCCAGGGAAAACACAGCTCCGGAGCGCTCCGGCTCCGGGCTCCAGCTCCAGCTCCGGGTCCCTGCCAGAAACGATAACACGGGAAATGAGAAAAAATCTGCAGTCACGTGACGAGAATCTCTTATATCTCGATAAGTAATTTATTTATATAAAATGGAAAACGCTGATCGGTTCCAAATTCCTTCAATAGTCAAGCCTGTCAATTTTATGCCTTTACAGTTAAAAATGAGTCGGAAAGCGTGTCAGAAAATTTCTCCCTATTGAGCAGTGAATTTGAGAACCACCTTAAGGTCTTTTTCCAATGATTCCGTTAACCGAAGTTCGCTATTAATATTTTTACAAAACATATTGCCTTCCCTACACATCTTGAGAACAATAAAGTCCAGTTCCGACCTTGCTCGACTATGTAGAAAAAAAAATGAAAGTCTGATCTCGGCCCGACACGAGTCTGCTGAAAAAAATCAAGCCCGGCCTCAGAAACCATTTAACTATCCGATGCTGATCTCTACGCTGGGAATGTTACATTTCTGTATTAATATTTTCAAACTAACATCGGTTCGTGACGCACATTTATACTTATTCTCGCAAAAGTGACCTTCATTGAAATGTCTCATATTTTATTGGCTTCGATTAAGTTTTTATAGCGGCCCGGCAGGCCCGCTTAATTTTTTTATCGGCCCAGTAGGCCTGTTCAATTTTTTTGCCAGCCGGCCTGTTAAAAAAACTGTTCTAATTCTGCCGGCCCGGCCCGTTTGAAAACTCGCCTTCCCTTTGCCGGGCCGGGTACGGGCTTCGGGCCAAGCCCGGGCCCGTGCAGACCTCTACCTACTAGTCACCTAATCTTCATAGGCGGCAGGGCTCAATTTCTAACAAAAAAAAAAGTACAGGAGCCCTAATACTCTGCAGTACTAACAACCGTAGTGTGCCCCCGCCCCCAACCCGTCACTTCAATCTTCATATTTATATTCTATAAGCTATTTGCAAAATTTAAAGCATTTTTTTTTCCTTTAGATAAATAAAATTTTTAAATATATCTATCAGCATATACTTAGATGTAAACTATTCCACTTTTTAGTTATCACTCCTTTCGAATAGAAATCTTTGCCTAGTTTTAATGTTAATTAATTGCAAAATTCTGGGATTAAATATGGTAAGGATTATGATTCGGAAATAGTGGTAACACAAAAAAGGAATAGTTCGCCAGCTATGCATTTCTTATGAAAAAAAAAGAATGAAATTTACAGAAATTAATATTTATATGCTGAAGAATAGAACAATGTTTTTCAATTTCCTATAAAACGTGCATATCTTAAACTATAATCGATTCCTTCCGCTTTACAATCTTTTGTGGTGAGCCTCTGAAAATCAGATTAAATTAAACATTTGACAGATTAAATTAAAAAGATTCGATGCTTTTATAGAAAAAGAGAAAACATTTCTCGGTTGCTTTCTATCAGAATTACAAAACATGGCAATTATATCTACTTACAAATGAAAATGACTTCGTAAATGTGCCTTAAAATGGGCAACGTTCATGATACAAAAAAAAAGCGCTATTGTACTGGGCTCCGGAGCCCCGTATTTATGAGCTCCGGTGAATTCCGACCAATACTTAAATATTTACTAAAAACAGAGAAGTAGTGAAACTGAGCTTCGACGCAAATTAAGTCCTGAAGGCAGACGGATCCACAAAAGAAAAAGTTTCCACACTTTTGAGCATTACCCGAAAGGAAAAACTCTCTTTCGTACTCTTTTTCCACCCAGCAACCTCCCAATAAGAGGCCATTCAATATTACAGATTTTACGTGCACATATATGGCTCATACACAGCAGTGTGTGAGCGACAACGTATGGAACAGTTCTCCGGTTATGAGGCGGACCACTTCGCCCCTTAAGAAAATGCAAAGGCCTAGAAACAAGAGTCTCGCATCAGGTAAGGTGGGTAACCAATATTTTTCGAAACGCGGTTCGTGTTCAGGGCGAGTTGACCATGTATTTTAATGTCGGAGGTAACTGAAAACAATCAGTTGACAAATCCCTATCGAAAACGCATGCAGTGACCAAAAATTATTTTAATTTAAAATTATTTAAAATTGTTAGTGAAAGTGTCAGTGTAAAAAACCAGCAGTTAAACGTTACACCTAATTAGGGTCCTGCTAAGGTAATAAATAAAATGTGCAGCTCTGCAACTTTTATTTAAAACCAAGCTTCAACCCGAATCGAACTCAACCAAAAATATTCCGTCTACCCGTAAACCGATCGAACCCGATATACTTAATTCCAATCCCAAACTGAAGCCCGGAATCGGAGAAAGTTGATCCAAAATACATATAATGTAATTATAGAAAATAGTCTGTCATTATATCTTTAATATTAATGTTATCTTTTATGTAGAAAAATAAACATGTAAGGAGTCATTCATATTCAAATACGTAGTTTTTTATCTGAAATAGATTCCTGAGCTTGTTGGGTTATACCCGACCCAAACATTCAACTTAAAGTCAATCCGAAACTTACCAAAAAATTTCCGTTAACCCAAAACCCGACAACAATTTTTCCCGCAGTTTACAATGAAGTTACGTATGTATATAATTATTTTCTCATTTATACCTTCCATTTCACTTCTATATATTAAATAGAGATTAATATCCAAATTAGACACTACTCTATATTAAAATTAATGAACAAAGTAGAAATTTTTAGTTTGATACTAAGTTAGCTTGAATAATTACACAAAACTATCTTTTTATTTACTGATTCATTTATAAAAAAAATACTTACCCTACGCTTTTTAATAAGACGATCGGAGAGAGCAGATGAATTTCCACGTCCTGTCTGTTCTTGAAATCGTATTTCTTATAGGCGCCTAAGTTTGCGGTCAAACATTGGACAGGAGTGAACATGAGTTCTAGAGAAAATGTATCAGGTTTTCGGTAACATCCGGTCGTTGTGTACCGACAGACAGTAACAGACATGTGGTTAAATTCTTAAATTTTCTCATCGCAGACTAAAGGGATAAAATTTTAATTTAGATTAAGCTCGTAAAAATTTGACATAACTTGAGTATGGTGAAAAATTCCACGGACATTCCACGTAAATCGGAACGCTTGGCAACACTTCTCTTAAGTATCAAAACTCAACCCGAAATCGAACCCAACCGCAACGAAAAATGTTATCCTCAATCCAAGCTGTGGGTCGGATCGGGTGTAGGTAAAATCGGGCAACCTGAATCGATGCAGAACTATGAGATATAATTCTAGGCATTTTTTTTTTTTTTTTTTTTTTTTTTTTTGAAAAATCAGCTTAAAAAAGAACGACGCGTAAGAATCAAAACTCATCCCGAAACCGAAAAAAATATAGCCAAGCCAATCCGACTTCCAAAGAAAAAAAAATCAGTGGCAAACTTATCCGTGGGTCGGGTTTTCTATAATTTAACCAGAGATCTTTTCTTTTAAACTAACATGCACCCGGCTCGGGTCGGGAAAAATCGGGTTACTCGACCCGATGCAAAACTCTACACTCAAGTCAAAAAATTTTCCCCGACGAGGATTAAATTTGACACCGATGGGGGGGGGGGGGCAGGTATGCCCGACGGGGGGGGCATATGCCCCCCCGGACCCCCGCCCCCCCTGGTGCCGCCCTTGCACTCAAATGCGTTCAAACGAATGTTGTATTCAGTTTTTAAATCCGAAAAGGTCAGGGGGCCAACTTCACAAAATGTAGGCTCCTCCGATTTTTCTTTGGCTTATAACTTTTTTCAGTTTGTCGCTCAAACAACGTTGAAACTTATGCTGCCTTCAGTTTTTTAATACGGAAAGGTCAGGGGGCCAACTTCACAAAATGTAGACCCATCCGATTTTTCTTTTCCTTAAAATTTTTTTCAGTTTGTCGCTCAAACGCATGGTGTTTGCAGTTTTCAAATCCCATTAAGTCGGGGTGGGGGTGGGGGGGGGGCAACTTCACAAAATGAAGGGCCTGAATTTTTGTCACTCATATGCGCTCAAACGTATGCTGTATTCAGTTTTTAAATCCGAAAAGGTCAGGGGGACCAACTTCACAAAATGTAGGCTCCTCCGATTTTTCTTTGGCTTAGAACTTTTTTCGGCTTGTTGCTCAAGCAAAAAATTTTTGTCGCTCAAACATATGCTGTATTCAGTTTTTAAATCCGAAAATGTCAGAGGGCAACTTCAAAAAAGGTAGACTCCTCCGATTTTTCTTTGGCTTATCCCTTTTTTCAGTTTGTCGCTTAAACGAAAACTTTTGTCGCTCAAACGTATGCTGTATTCAGTTTCTAAATCCGAAAAGGTCGGGAGGCTAACTTCACAAAATGTAGGCTCCTCCGATTTTTCTTTGGCTTATAACTTTTTTCAGTATTTCAGTTAGTCGCTCAAACGTATGCTGTCTTCAGTTTTTTAATATGAAAAGGTCAGGGGGCCAACTTCACAAAATGTAGACTCATCCGATTTTTCTTTTCCTTATAATTTTTTTCAGTTTGTCGCTCAAACGAAAATTTTTGTCGCTCAAACGCATGGTGTTTTCAGTTTTCAAATCCCATGATGTCGGGGGGCCAACATCACAAAATGAAGGGTCTGAATTTTTGTCACTCAAATGCGCTCAAACGTATGCTGTATTCAGTTTTTAAATCCGAAAAGGTCAGGGGGCCAACTTCAAAAAATGTAGGCTCCTCCGATTTTTCTTTGGCTTATAACTTTTTTCAGTTTGTCGCTCAGAATTTTAACTTGTTTATAACTTTTTTCAGTTTGTCGCTCAAACGAAATTTTTTGTCGCTCAAATGAATGGTGTTTTCAGTTTTTAAATTCCATAAAGTCAGGGGGCCAACTTCACAAACCTCGTCCAGTTGAGATTGCAACAGAAGAATCAGTGCAGAAGATTGAGGAAATGGTTGCTATGCTGTCTGTTGTTGTTTGCATGTCAGCTTCTATTAATGTTTTTCGACGCTGTTTCCGAATACCTATTTTTCTTAAAACTCGATTCAGAGCTTTTTTATTTTACCAAAAAATCGATGTTTAAAAAGAAAAAGAAAGACTTGGCAACAGCGCATTATTTAAATCTAAGCTTCCTCCACTAATTACCTTTCTTTTACTTGCGATTTTAAATTTTCAGATATTTGATAACGCTTAAAAATTTTAACGAAAGAGGCGCAGTTGAATTTCGGTGAGAAGGGGGGTAGAAATTTTAAAAACGTACAGTTTTGTACAAAAGGGTTTGTCCACTAATTATTATTTTACATCCTATTTTTGGATCGATTGTAACATTTCAGATATTTGATTACACTTTAAAGAAGCTGGGATAGTTGAATTTCGGAGAATTGAGGGGGTGGGCTCGAAATCTTTTCTTAAAACCTAAACCGTAGCGTTTTCTACAATAAGTATCCTTTGTATGTTGTCTTCTGACGAAGATCTTTAATAAATATTATTTATTAAATATAAAAATTTCAAAAAGGGCTGCGATAGTGGACCCACAGAAGGGTAATTTTCAAGCTTTTTCAGGAACCTTCGTGATATATCATCGGAAAGCCCTGGGACCACTCTTTCATTTTATGAACCTTTTTCCCTCCAAATTGCCCCCGCCCGGGGGTCAATTTTCTAACTCAGCTCCTAATTAAGCTACACCGAGATTTGACCTCATTTGAAGGCTTGTCCGAAGGTAGACCGATTATTCGAAACATTCCCCCCGTGGGGTGCGGAAATGGATATTTTCATGTGACGTATCATTTTAAAGCTTTTGGCCTGTACATTACTAAGCAACCACTCCCCACCCTTCATTCATTTTTTCACCAGTAGAGGGCGCGTTTTAATTTGTTCATTACTAACGCAAAAATTATGAAAAAAAAATTACATAACAAATCCCAACAATCAGCAGCTTCTCCCCCATTTTCACACAGTGAGCGGCTACGTATTCAGAATAAAATCGAGTTAAAGATATAAAATCATACAAATTTAAGGTTCATTTAAGAATATTATCAGGGGCCCGGGCAACGCCGAGCGAGTCAGCAAGTATAACATAAGGTACATTTAATCTGCAAGGAGTGGCTAGTTTCCAGTTCTGTATCTCATGATGTTAGAAGGCGTCTCTTAGTTTTATTTCATTATGACATCACACAGCACGCGAATAGCAGCGATTACTGTAAAATCACTTATTTTCGCGAAAATGAAGATATCGGTGATTTCGAGAGCTGAAAATTTCGCGAATTTTATATGAACAGAACCAAAAGTTGAAGAATCCCGAAACTACCTAAATAGAACTCCATTTGTTTAAATTTTTAGAGGAAAAAGAATCTGTGGACCTGCAAATATCATGACTAAAAGCGATTCACGCTTCATGGCTTATGCGGATATTTAGCAATGTTAAAGCCAAACATGAGATAATTTTGAATGTCTAGTATAAATATTGTAAGTGAATGAATGAGCTGCATTCTATTAGTCGTATTATTGTTTTTATTCAAGAAATAGTTGTATAGTATTCAAGAAATAGCTGTATGTATTCAAGAAATTTTTGTACTTATTTCTGATTTAAATAACTGTAAGCATTAAATTTTGGATAAGTGAAAAATTTCTGATATTTTATTATTATTTGAGGCGAAAAAAAATATATATTTCGCGAGGCTTAAATTTTCGCGATTACGACTGGTTCGCGAAAATTAAAGCCTCGCGAAAATAAGTGATTTTACGGTAATTCAATTTCCCAGAGTAGCCAATCTTTTTGCCAGGTTTGGTTAATTTTATGCTTTATCCCCCGAAATTTCCCTTATTTTATGATCAAAATTCATCCCCTGATGAGTATGAAACCTATCACTGCAGAATATTAGAACTCCGGTACTTTTTTTCGTTAGAAATTGAGCTATAAGTATCAGTATTTGCTTTTTCAATAGTGTTATTTTTGAATTTGTCCTCTGAAGTAGGTAATAA
Source organism: Maratus speciosus (assembly GCA_963932465.1). Lineage (NCBI taxonomy): Eukaryota > Metazoa > Arthropoda > Arachnida > Araneae > Salticidae > Maratus > Maratus speciosus. The sequence goes on from OZ010798.1 coordinate 469,445,653, forward strand.
ATAAATATGTTTCAGCTGATCCGAGAGATTAATTATCTACATGGCCATAACGGCTGGCTTTTGTTACATTCACAATATGAAAAATATAAGTTTAATATATATATTAACATGCTTTCATTAAAATTGACAATGTAGACTGTAGAGCATATGTATATAATTATATTTTAAATGCATTTAAAAGTAGAAAAGTCTTAAAAAAAAACCCCTTAAATGTGCGGAGTTTAAAATTAAATTGCGGTGAGCTCTATTATTTAAGATTTAAATGGGAAATTCGCCAAATTAGCCATATATCGCCAACAGGGGCGCCATTTGAGGGGGGCTATAGCCCCTTCCAAGGAATTTGATTTTTTAGAAAACTTATCAACCATCAATTGGCAGACTCAAACAAAAATTTAAAAAAAATTCTCAAATGCTAAAATAATTTATCAGATATGATTGAAATAAAAACATATGCATTAAATAAACGCTTTATGCATAGAAATGAATAATTATAAAAAAAAAAATTCCTATTCAAACTTTATCGTAAAGAACTATCGTACTTTGACTAATTTAAAAAATACATGAGAGACATTTTCTTTTACCAATTTCTTCTCAGCTGTGTAGAACTTGATCTTAGGAAAACTAGTCCCCTCATGGCCAGAAATTCAGGGGTAGAGTTTTTTCAGATAGCTTTCTTTTTCGAGGGGGGGGGGGGGGGGGTTGAAGGGGCGAGTATAATTCAAGTTCTTAATTATCCGACTTTTCTACTTTTTTGGATTATTAGTGTCACATTTTATTTACAGCAATCATTGCAATGTTATCAAAATACTTGCTTTATTAAATTATATTATACTACATACATATATACTCTCTCAAAATTCTTCAATCCCTAGGAATGGAGTCTGCGCGCACCCGACAAAACAATTTCTTCAACCCAAAAAAAACGACAGACTTCCACAAAATCCCAAAAATTAAAAGAAAATTACTCCATATTTTAACACGTTTATAATAAAGTAGTCTATAATTTTATTCCTTATGTACAGAAATGAACACATGGGTTATTACTATGGGCCACCATTAATAGTCAAATCTATAGTTTTACACTTGAAAAATATTCAGGACTTCCCTGTTAAAAACCAGGTAACCCCGACTCCGATCGAAAGAGATACAGCACAATCCGAAAAACTTAAAGTGTACCTCATTCGCAACGAAGAAAATACGTCAACCTGTCCTGACGCAGGACTGTAATTTCATGTAAATATGAAAACAGCTAAAAATATTTCCATTGAAAGGGAACCTTACACGAAATGAAAGAAAATTAATCCATATTTTAACACAATTATTGTAAAAGAAGTCTAAAATTATATCTTTAATATAAACTTTACCTTTTATGTAGAAAAATGAAGATATATATATATAGTATTCAATAATGTTCAAATATGTAGCTTTGCATCTGAAAAAAATTCAGGATTTCTTTGAAAAGTAGTATTAACACGAACTCACCTCAAAATAGTGAAAACGCAATCCGAAACAATTAACGCTTTACCTTACCCTTACTTGCAGAAAATCACAAATGAAAATTTTCTTATCGCTATAAATCGCAAAAGTTGCAAATTTCGCGACCTATTCATGACGTTTGTGGGCTGACTATCTCATGATTGAATTTCATGAATCTTTTTTCGCGATCATCTGACGAAATTTGCGATTTTCTCCGCGATCGTTTCACGGAATTCATGATTTTTTTTTTTTTTCTGCAACCGTTATCGAAGTTGATTTTTTTTTTTTCTCGCGACCATTTGTCTAAATTCCCAATATTTTTCCGCGACCAACCGAAGAAATTCCATATATGTTTCTGCGATCTTTTGACAAAATTCGCGATTCTTTTCACGATCATTTGTTGAAATTCGTGATTATTTTTTTCTACCACCGACTAATAATATTTGTAATTTTTTGCGCGATAGTTACACGAAATTTTGTATCTTATTTCACGATCATTTGACGAAATTTCCCTCTATTGTTTGACAAAATTTTCGCGATTTTTTGTGAAATCTTTTGAAGAAATTCGCGATTTTTTTCGCAATCCTTTTACAAAATTCGAGATTTTAGTTGGTACAATCATTTGACGAAATCTTCATTTCTTTTCGCGATCGTTAATGAAATTAGCAATATTTTCCTTGGTCGTTTGGAGAAATTAACTATTTTTTCCGCGACGATTTGGGGATTTATTTTTTCAAAATTTGCAAAATTCGCGATTTTTTCTGAGACCCATTGACTTTGCGGAAATCGAAAGAAAAAAAAATCGTGGAAATTCACGAAAATTAAAAAAATTCGCAAAATAATCAAATGTCCGTGAAAGAAGTTAAGGAGACAAAATCACGCAGAGTGTGTGATTTTTATTGTGCGGGATTTTCCCATTATCTGTGAGATTTGTGCAGTTCTACACGTTGTGCAGCTCTGCACGTTCCCTGTTCCTGAAAGAAAATTTTTCCTTGTTCTTCGCCAGGAAACTCTTGAAATGGTGCCCCTGTAGTAAAATCTGAAAAAAAGGAGTCTAAAGGGACTAGAGAAAAGTTCATTTTAGACAGGTCTCTGTCTTAGTAAGTATAATTGTATGATATTTTTTCATCGAAATTTGATTTTTTTCCTCTTTGAGAAAGAATTCTGTTTTAGACAGGCTTCGTTTTTCACAAGTTTTACATCTCTTTTCAGAGCTATACAACAGAGTGGATGGTTTAAGTGTCTTTGAGGATACCTGTAAAAAGTGGAATCTATAATAGAATCCTGTTTAAGGAAAAAAAAAAAAAAAAAAATCCATATTTAATATACTGAAATTTTACCTGCTAAGATGGAAACCTGTTTCAAACGAAATATTTAATTGGTTCTTGAGTTTCCGTATTCAAAGTTTTTACTGTTTTTTGCAAGCATGATTCAGTTTACGTTTTTCGTTCGGGAAGAAGGGGGGTGGGGTAGACGCCCGGATCCTACCCATAGCTATATAACTTCTCTCAAAAAATCTTTGCCCCCTCCCCAAGAGAGTTCTGAAATGGCGTCTCTGATCGCCAAGTTGACTTCCTATAAGGCAACTCCTTTTTGTCGCCAAATTCCGCGATATTTCGCCAAGTTGGCCAAAATTTGGCACTATTGTTGTAACCCTGTCATTAGTACTTTTCAACAAATACTCATTGTTGAAGCTGATACTGATTTCTCAATAGGAAATCAAACAACAATTGAGTAACCATTAACTAAATCTGCCTCTCGTTGCCACCCTTCGGGATCGAATTTTATAAAATTAATGCCAATTTCATGTAATGCCCTCATGAATACATATACAAGGTGGCCATAATTAAACTCACAGTACTCAAAGTATTCTGTAGCGCAATCTAATTGAGAGAATGACGCCAAATTTTGTAAGAAGATTAAAGTAGACAAGGGACGAAGGATTTCGCGAAAAAAATTAGTTCCGAAAGTCACCGCTAGGGGAATATGTGGCGCTGTGTAACAGAAAAGAGTTTTTAAAAATGCAGAATCAATACTAAAAACGTTAAATGTGCTAAATAAAACGTAATTTTATTTCAGTATTGATTCTACATCTTTTAAAACTCTCTTTTCTGTTACACAGCGCCAAATATTCCCCTAACGGTGACTTTTGGAACTAAATTTTTTTTCGCGGAATCTTTCGTCCCTTGTCTTGTTTAATCTTCTTATAAAATTTGGCGTCATTCCCGCAATTAGATCGCGATTAGATAATTGAATCACAAGATTTGACTGCCACATACAAACACAGTTGTAAATTAAAAGAAAGTATGTATAATTAAAGAGTCCAAAACTGTATAAAACATCTTTATTCTTGATATGAATGCTGATTGAACAAATAATCGAATGATTTTTTGCAAGTCTGGATGATCAAAGCATTATTTTCTGCACAAGTATAATATATCAATTTTTTTCAAAACACTTTACAAACACTTCTTTTTTTTTTCATTTTCAAAGTCAAGATTTTAATTTCCAACAATTACAAATATGCCAACCTCATTTTAAAAAAACACTTTATAATGCAATAGACTAGCATAATGAGGCTGCAACATATTAACACAATAAAGAACATTTCTTTTTTCGTTTTTACATTGTTACAAAGCAGTATTTCTAGTAAATACAATATACAGTTTATTCTTTCAATACTGTTTATGTAAAGTTCTCTGTACATATATTTCAAAACACATTCTTTACCCAACTAAACCAATTGTTTGTCATCTGTATTTAGTGTGATTTTTTTTTTCTTAAAATATGTTCATTAAAGCACTGGTTAATATTTTATGTTTTGATAATACAGGGGATTTCAAAAAGAATGAACCGATTACAAATGAAAATAATTTCTTTGTAAACTATGATTGGAAGAAACACTTTAAACACAATTCAGAAGGAAGCTCAAAGTTTTGCTTGCTTACTTCATAACTATTCTGTTCTTTAAACACACAGAAAACACCAATGAAATCAACCAATCAGTTCATTTTGCGCCAAATAGTGTGAAGTATGTTTGAACAGATCAGCCATACTCAGGTCTTGATTACTGCACAGGCCAACTAGGCCATGGCCTTGGGCCAACTGCTGAGGGGGGCCCAAATTTAATAATAAAAATAATAATAATAATAGCAGTTTCCTGCAATTATTTTTTCAAAAACCAAAAGGGATTTTGGTTTTTAACTGATGTTACCGCTCTCACAGACCGCTGCTTTTTTCAATTTTTATAGCTCAACTTGTAACTTTCAGTTTAACTACAAACACTACTGAAATTTAGTATCGTTTGGAACTTTAGTACTATCACCAGAGACTTTTGAATAGATGAATTTTTATTATAACAGTCCTGTACAAAAACACTATTGTTATGAGTTAATCACACCTTTTATTCATCTTTCGATGGAGCAGTCTATCGTAGTTATGCGAGAATTTCTGTCACATCAGTTAAAGGTTAATTTGGCAACCGTATGATAATCTAATGATAATTGCTCGAATACTCCCTGAAAAAAAAAAAAAAATCAAACTATCTACTACAGTGAAACTTCTTTTAAAGGCCACCTCTATTAAGAGGCAATATTTTTAGGAACGAAAATTTTTCCCATAGACATAATGTTAAATTTACTCCTATTAGGGGCCCCACCTACCCCTCATAAAGGCCATTTTTTTTCGCATGTGCCTTAAATCAAACAAGTGTATTGAATTCATGAACCAAAAAAATAAAGAGTTCAGCAAACAACTGCACTTGAAATAACGAAGGCAGGGGGAGATGGGGAGGATATAGTAACACAATGAAGTACCACAAACTTTTCCACAAGTGAGATAAATAGATGCTCCTTACACTTTGTTTGACCTTTCAAACTTTAGGGGTTGGGTTGGAGGGGAAACTTGACCCTTTGTTGTGGGCACACAAAGGATAACAGGTTATCTAGAAAAACTGATTCCACATTTACTAAAACTATGAATGCATATTGAAGCACAATTTTTACACTAGAAATTTTATGCCCAAGCTTCTGTAAAATCTAAAATTATGGCACCTAAATCAAGCCAGAGAGTTCATTTGGATTTGAATGACAAAATCAAGGTTCTTAATTGTCATGATCAAGGAACATCTAGAAGAAAATTGGCTTCACAGTTTAATTGTAGCAAGAATAAAACAAACAATATTGTTAAAAACAAAGATAACTTACTGAAACAATATGCAGATTTTAAGAATCGCAGTAAAAAAAAGAAAGAGGAATGAAAAATTTGGTCACTCCTATTCAAGGGCCAATTTTCAATGGAATGGCAGGTGGCCCTTACTTGACTGTATTTTGATGCGAGGGGGGTCAGAAAAGGTGTTGGACCTCGGGCCCCCTATAACCTTAATCGGACTCTGGCCATACTCAATCTTAGCCCGGCAACTTTTATGTGCGGTCCGTGACACATAATCATTAATACATTTTTAGCTCACAGGCTATCAAAGATGGAGAGCTAATGTACCTGCAGGTCCTGTAAGTACGTAACGCGATAACTCTTGATAGAAATATTCAATTTGCTTCAAATTTTGGATATAAATTCATTCTGATAAGGCACTTCCCTGATTAGTTTTGGGGGTTCATTGGTTAAGTATAAAGAGGGGGAACGGGTGGCTAATCCCCCCCCCCCCCTTAATTTAGATAAATGAGTTTTTTATGCAAAATTATCAGATTTTATTCAAATTTCGTAAGCCGATTTTTTCCGATAAGGTGCTTCCCTGATTAGATTTGGAGGTTCATTGGTTAAGTATAAAGAGGGGGAAATGGGGGCGCTAAACCCTCTTAATTAAGCTAAATGGGTTTTTTTGTTGATTTATTTTTCGAGGGGCATTATTCTTTGAAATAAGAGTATAATATACAATTAGTGTGAATAGCCTAGAGCTCAATGCCATCAGTTTAACTGGACACTTTTCTTTTTCTTTTAAAAATTAAATGAGATGTATTTAAGACCTACACTGTTGATTTATATATTTTCCTAATTTTAATTAATTTAAAATTAAATTAAAATTATGTAAAGTATTTTAAATGAAGTTTGCTTAGTCAAAAGTTCTTTTTACCCCATTCTCCCCTAGTAATCCTATTTGTACTAGAGTGGTGTATACATTTTTAAACCTTCAACACCAATTAAACATTATCCCAAATTAATTAAAATTGCACCTATATATTTCTACATTAAAAAAACAATAAAAAGGTTTTGTATTGAGCAAAAAACAGATTTATAAAAAAAAAAATATCTGAGTACTTTCTTTAGGATCAGAAATTCTGCACATTATTACATTTTATACTTATTCTATAGCTAATACTGTTTTTATTGAAGCTATAAGTTTGTCGCGAGGAAATAAATGACACAAACTTTTCACACAACTATTTCCAAACAATCATCTTCGCTGCATATTTCTATAACATTTGCAATAGAAATCTACCACGAAGTATACTGTTTGGATATAGTGGTGTTAAAACATTTTCTAACATTTCTCCTGCTACAAACATTCAACCATGCTGTTAATATTAGCTTTGTTATAAAGCTTTTTTTAATACCACTTTTGTTTTCTTACTATTTTATCTACTTTTTTTTACATTATTATATAAGTGTGCTGCAAAGCATGTAACATTGCACACATAAGTACACACAGTATAGCTCATATAGACACTTATATCGTTTTAGGTGCGTTCGTAATTATATAAATACATAGTACCTATAGTCGTCACCTGGTCCTTCTGTTTGCATATAACAGCGAAAAAATAACCAACCAAATAGTTTGAAATTTAATGTATAATATATAATATTAAAATGTATAATATTATAATATAATGTATAATATATATTTATCGTTTCAGAATTGTGTCAAGTCATTTCAAATTTTACGAAAATCGAATCAAAACTTAAAAATATATTAATAAAAGTTTTCTTCATTCTATTAAATCCTATCCCACATGTTTCATTCAATATCCCATGATAGTTGCCATTGTGATCGCGTCCTATTTAAGATGGAGTCCTATTATTTCTGTACTATTGAATTTAATATGTAGAGTCATAATAAATTTTGTATTTGTGCATTTTTGTATAAGAATGCAACAGCTATTGCACCAAGATCCGAATATTTACAAAACTAGTTATAATACGAACGCACCTGATTTGCCATGTTTGATGTACAATTTCCGAGTTTTTTCTTTACATTATTATATAAGTGTGTTGTGGAGAGCATGACGTCACACACATAAGTAAACACAGTATGGCTGATATAGACACTTATATAGATTTTTTTCAATGTCTTTGAAATTCCTTGACTGAACAACATATTCACAATATCTGGCATTGAATGAACTATCAATTGGATGCTTTTAATGTGATTAACAGAAGTCACTTAAAACAGTTATGAAACATGTAAGTAATACTTCGAGCTTCTTCCTGTATTGTGTTTCTTCCAATCCTTCTTTACATTAATATATATATATATATTATCACTTATAATTGGGTCATTCTTTCTTAAATCACTATATATTAAATCTCTGTTTTGAAAATCCACAGCATTGAAGTCAAAACAAAATATATGACGAAAGATTATGATAGCAAAAAGACAATCTTACATTCTGTTTTGCTTTGTTGATGCTTGTATAAAATTTTATGTCTCTTAAATCATTTAAACAAATTCCACCTCCATATAATCAGGCCTTAGACAATTCAAGACTTTCAGACAAATAACAGTGCAAACACATCGAAAGATAAAATGTTTTGAAATCAAAACAATTTATTATTTTATCAGTATTGGATGCCTACATTTGATTTTCTATCAGTTGATCAGCAATGATAATTTTGAAGATTTCTAAAAAAGGATGCATTTCACATGAATTAAACATAAGGGTGCACAAGTGCCGAAAAGTCATTCTGCTTTTTTAGGGAAACCTCCCTAAAAAAATGTCTTTTCCAATAAAAAATCGATTCTCACTCTCACTTCACTTTTACTGATATTAACAAATTAGGAGCTGATTTAAAAAAAAAAAAAAAGTGGTACTTTTCCAGTAGAGGGGCCTTGGCGAGAAAAGAAAATTTTCATGCATATTTTCTGTTAACTTTCTCATATACATAAGCAATTTTTTCAACATTTATACAATTTATTTTGTATAAACAAACCATTTGTCAAAATTTTTTTTTATATGCAAACAGAATTAAACGGTACAATAATAACAATTAACATAATAAAGACACAGGTCTAACATAATAAAATGTTTAACAATGATTTTACGCACAAATACTTACAGACACAACACGAAAATTCCCATATGATTGTTTAGAGGATTCCCAGATCCCCTTCCTCTGCGAGGAAAAAAAATAACCGAGGTATAACCACTGAGGGGTTCTTCAAACCCATTTTAATTCTCTTTTTTTTGTACCTCCCCCCCCCCCCCTCACTGAGGAAGGGGATCCAGGAATCCTCGAAACGATGGTATGGGAATTTTTGTGTTGTGTCTGTACGTATTTGTACGTAAAATCATTGTTAAATATTTTAGCTTTTGTAATAATAAAATGTTTTTAGATATATAAATACATATACAAACAAGCATAAAAGTTCACTAGGTTTGTTTACATAGCTGTTTACATCATTTGGCAACAAATCTTACTTTCATAAACCAAGCTTATATATAAAAAAAAAATCACCATGGGACCCTGCATCAGATAACTACATAAAACCCAAGTTATAAAAATCAGAACATATGAAAATGGTCCCAAGCTATTGGCTATTCATAGGCAAATCAGGGACAATGTAAGTGGTTAAAAATCTAATTCAGGAATAAAAGTAAAACATTTGATATAGAAAAGATAATTTTTGCTTCTTATTCAATGCAAAGATTGAAATGAGAGTATATTTTTCATACCACTGTCATGTAGAGATCAGGACCTGATCAACTCTAAGTGGTATCCGGGGCACACAGGTTGTGTCAGGATCCCTCTTTTTTTAAGAAAATTAGATTATAAACATGACAAACAGCTTTATGTGCAGTTCAAAATTTAAACCATTGCTTTATATTAAAGAAAAGGGTACTTACGCATTATCCGGGTCAGGTCAGATACAACCAGTGGTGTAGTTGTAAAAAAAACAGTATATGCTCTAAGCAGAGGGTATACGCTCAAGGCAGAGGGTATACCTTAGAGTGTATATACTATAGCTTTCTTGAGAAACAGAGGGTATACGGTGTTCCTTAAAAAAATCCAGAAGGTATATGGCGTATACCCCTGTATACCCTCCACTACATCCCTGGATACAACTGTGCCAAGCATGGTGCCAATTATACTAATTACACTAAACAATTTTTTTACAACTTTATAGCATATCATACTTAATAACAGCTGTAATATAATAATAATATGCAATGGTTTATTTATTTTCTTATAGTTTATTTATTATGGTTTATAGTTTTATTTATTTTAGTCCATTTATTATATTTTATTTATTTGTTTATTTGATATTATTTACCATTTTTAATAATGTTATGTATTAAATAATGTTAAATGACTGTTTTGAACATGATTGGCAACCACTTTTAGCGATCTATGTCCTGGCCCAGATAATTCGTAAGTACAAAAAAAAAAAAAAAAAAAAAAAAAAAATACATTATAAGCATTGAAATATTATGTAAATGTAAAATCTTTTGCATACTGTAAACCTAAGGGAGTGGATGAAACATGTTTGATGTCATATCCATTCTTCTTTGAATATTGAAATTTAAAAATATTTCATTGTTGTTAGTGAAGAACACTGCAATAGTTTAGTTTGCATGAATGGTAAAAATTAATTTTTTCTGTGAACTATAAACAAAAATTTGAATTAATTTGTATTTTTAGAGAATGGAACAAATGTATTTTGGGGGCCCCACGAAAATGTGGGCTCGAGACATCTCTGTGCCCCTGTGTCTGTGATAGTGATAATCAAGCATTGGTAGAGGTGCATGTGGACCCTATTCTTGGTCCGCTATAATCTTATGCTGGCAAATTTGAGAGTGCATCGCTGATTAAAAACAAAAAAAACTTAAAATAAAATTTATTTTTGAATGAACAACTTTTAAGATGACCAGAACAAACTGCTTAAAAATATTATGCATGAAGATCAGTTGGTAGATGCACATTTAAAGTACTATTGACCAAAGTGATGACATTACACTACAGGGTTAGTTTAGGAAATATTTGGGTCCTTTAAAAGACCCTTCACAAAAATTTTCAACTTGAAACAGGATTCTTCACAAAATTCTTTGTCTTAAAAATTGACCTTAGAATAATATAATCAGGGATCTGTTTAGAAAGAAAATGGGTCCTTTAAAGAACCCTTCACAAAATTTTTCATCTCAAAATAGGACACTTCACAAAATTTTTCATCTCAAAATAGAAGCCTTCACAAAACTTTTCTTCTTAAAACGGGACCCTTCACAAAATTCTTTGTCTGAAAAAAAGACCTTCCACAAAGCTTTTTGATCTCCAAATTGAAACTTTCGTAAATTTAATCTTTTGAAAATAAAATCATTTACATATATAAAGAAAAAATATGTATTTTATATACAAATACCTTCTTAATTATCAAATGAAAGTATAATGATCATTTCAAATTCGCAAATATAAAAATCTTTTCACAAAATTTCACAAAAACAGAACCCTGTGTGAAACATCTGGACTGACCCCTGATAATACAAATACAGTTGAAACATAACAATTAATTTTTTTTTTGTTTTTATTATTATTTCAGAGACATTATTGGTAGATTCAACATCGTTCAGCAAGATATGAAAAATAATTGAAATTTGATAAACAAAAACAAACCAGTGGCAACAAAAATCTTCCATTTTATTTTTTAAGAACGATATATGGCAACCCTACACTGCACTAACACTGAATTTTAGTAATTCATTTTTATATGTAAAGATAAATCTAGAATTGCAGCCAACTCTGTCTAAAGCAAAATTCTGAGACAAAATCAATATTTCTATTTTTCTGAGAAGTAATCAATTATTTATGTCACACTTTAAAAGAAAGGGGCGAGGTCCACGAAGAAGCGTGTATAATGGGATGGGGCTAAAGCATTGTGACATCACATCTAAAATATGAAACAGCTGTAGCTAGGTGGTTTTGTAAATGACATAACAACATGCTTTTTATAGAATGAATTTCCTAATTAATATTGATGATTTTAGATTGTTTAGTAAAAAATAAATAAAATAAGCATTAGACACATTTAATATCTGGTCATCTTAATAAAGCCTTTTTTCATCTACAACTTTTTTGTAAACAGATGACAAATTTTACAGCATTTCAATAGATAACTAATAGCACACAAATAACATCAACTGTATGTATGTAATAATTCCAGAAATTGCTATTCTAGAAACAGCTGCTAGATATGTAACATTGTCAACAAATGTAACGTTACACACTTTTTTTAACAATTAATCTTAAAATCAACTGACACTGATTCTTCAAGATTTCTTTTTTTTTTTTTTTTTTTTTTGTCTGTCATCACAATGCTCAATATATATATATATATATATATATACACATACAAAAAATAGCTGGCAGTACTTTCAATAACAATACTAATAACAAACAACAAAGACAGAAAGTGTAATAAGAACAAATTGAATACAAACTATAAACTACTCTTTAACTTCTCGGGTCATAATGGTGCTTTGCTTGATAAACAGTTCAATACTATTATCTAATTATATAAAGTCATGAAAATTGCTCAAGATAGAAAAATCCATAGTTTGATCAAATATATCAAACCAATTCATTTAAAGAGAACAAAATAATCTGTAAGAAGTAAAATATTAATAATCTTATAATAGTACCATACATTCCAGTAAATTGTGTGCTTTATGAGAGAATCTGGACCTTATTATCAATGGGGCAGTTGCCTTATGTTTAAAGGGTCCTTCAAAACATCTTAAAAGACTAATTAAAAAAAAAAAAATCACTGCCTTTCACACTATGGTTACAGCATCTGGAATAAATAGTGTGGAAATCTGTTATCCAAACAGTGCTAAAAATTTGATTCCCTTAAATGTGCAGTGATGGGGTATTTTCAAATTTCAATGTTAACATTGTATTATTACAGCATCTAGACTAGCAATCGTCTTGCAGTTTTAGAAAACTTCCTGTAAATGTCACTGCAACCAATTCTTTGAATTTCAGCATCATTGAACATTTAAGAGATTCAATATTTTAGCACTTTAAGTATTACTGGTATAATCGATTCCAACACTATTTATTCTAGACACTATACTATGGTTATCAGGGGGTTGGAGAGGTTTCCAATTAAGCCTTTATAATTGTATGAAATTTCTTTTGTAAGGTCTTCCTTTTGGTAAAATCATAAAAAATTTCAGTTTTAAGAAAGTTGTGTTTTCACAAGTTTTACTGTATTGAATTCCATTCTATGTAGATTAATGCAAAAAACAGTTCTAAAAACTTTAAAAGAATTTGTGCATTATAAAAAATTGGAACTATGGCATCCTGTGCAGTGGTTCCACAAGACGTGCCTTGGAATCTCCGATCATTCGGACGTCCCATGTAAATCGGGACACCTGCCAACGTTACTTCTAACTGTGATTCATTTTACGTCCAATTATGGGTATGTTTGGCTTTAGGCACATTTCATCTAATTTATTGTCTGATATTTCCACTGCATTAAACATAGACACATAGTAAAGGTCAAAATTAGCACTGGCCACCGGCCACAGGGCCAGTAAATGAGAAAAAGTGGCCAGTGAAAAATTGTCTATCAGCGGCCACCTTCCGGCCACTTTTTTACAAGGAGAGAATAAAATTTTCTTGCATTTCATCAAGGATTCTGCTTTTTTTTTGGTTCCAATATATTTACATTAACATATTTATTTGGGCTATTCAGTTTGAGATGAATACTTATAGAAATTTTACTGTTTATATTTTTAAATAAAAAAGTGGCCAGTTAAAAAACTAGTTCTACCGGCCAGTGGCCGCTAATGAAATTTCCCAGTTTTGACCTATAACACATAGGTTATTAGATGGATACTCAGAAGAAAAAAAAGCAAGAAAGAGTATCCTTTAAACATATTAATTGAACTTGTTTAGTGATTTACTATTTAAATGTAATACAGCTGATGCTAATTCAAACTCCAAAGGGACATGTAAAATGGCTCAAATTAAACAAAACTTAGAACAAATTCAAGGAGATAGAACACTATGAGCAATATCAAAGAACAGAAATATAATGGGCTCATGACAATTAGAACTCGATTAATTCAAACGAATCGGAAAGTCTTGAAAACCTTGTATTAAAACTAATTTGTTAATTGAAACTTATTTTTAGTACTTTAGTTAATTTGAACTAAAAACATTAATATCTTCAAAAAATTTATACATATAAAAAAAAAATTGTGTTCACCAGATTCGTCCGTCTGTCCAGAATAGCTCAGTTGGTAGACCATTGGCAGCTTAAGCCAAAATGTCCCTAGTTCAAATCTTGGCCTAGACACTTTTTCACTCAATTGGAAAATTACAACTCAACAGAAATTGTGTGCTAATAATAATAGCTAATGATAATTAATAATAGCAGTCGTATTGGGATTAGAACTTTTAAATATTACCCTCAAGCTGTTCTCTAAACAAAGTTTAATATAAAGCATAGCCTTTTCAGAAAGTTAGTTATTCATATTTTTGTATGTTTTTTTAAAATTAAAAAACATTGTTTTATTACAGTTTTTGCAACAGATAAAATTAACTATACACATTCAAAGCTGGAGTAGCACAGTTGAAGTTTATTCAAACAGAGCGAAAAATGTCCAGACCAGGAATCGAACCTGGATTACTTGGCGTGCCGTGCCAATGCCTTACCTGTTAGGCTATCCGGACGATACCTGGCTGACATAATACACTCTTATTTGTTGGACTTGGCTGCGAACTGCAGCGCTAGTTTCATTCATCCGAGCTATAACTATAGCATTTGCATGATGAAAGTGCTTTAACACGGAATAAATGTGTATAATGGCAAATAAGAGTGTATTATGTCAGCCAGGTATCGTCCGGATAGCCTGACAGGTAAGGCATTGGCACGGCACGCCAAGTATCCAGGTTCGATTCCTGGTTTGGACATTTTTTGCTCTGTTGGAATAAACTTCAACTGTGCTACTCCAGCTTTGAATATGATTTAATCCAGGTGGAAAAAATTTTCGTTCCCTTCATTATGACTTAACTATACATTTTTTAATATCTGACGGCTAATTCCCCGATCCATAAAAACATCACATCAGTGCTTAATTTGCACTGGGCTTCCAGCACTTTTTTTGTTTTCAGTGAATATTTAAATATTGGGTGGAATTTACCGGAGCTCATAAATATTGTGCTCCAGAGCCTTGAAAGAGATCCCGAAAAATCGAATCCTAAATTACCTTTTCACTTCCCTCACCCTCTTACAATCCTTTCCTACCAAAGTGCTTATATATGTGACGCAGTGTGTCACACACTTAGAAGCTTACTTCTATTTAGCACTTGCAAATGTAGATGTTACAGTTGTCTGTCTCAATAGTTTCCAAGCGGCAACAAGGAAGGCCAGAATTAACCCTTCACTGCACGATTTTCTCTATTTTTATGAAAAAAATTATTTGAAATCTATATATCAGTTGAATAAAGGGAAAAATAGTAAAAAAAAAATTAAATTTCAAATTTTCAGCTAAAATTTGATATTTTATGGTGTGTACCCTATGTACACAATTAGGGTTTTAAAAAATTGTATTGCTATATTTTGCAACTAAATGAGCTTAAATTAATTAATTTTATCTGCTTAACACTCTGCAACTTTTTTTATATTAGTATTTTTAAGTATTCAGTAAAAATAATGAAAGTAAATTTTATCTTAATAGCTTGATCGAATTTTTGTTTTGTTTCCGAAGAACAAATTCTAATTTTTTTGTCTACGCATGGACAAAATAAGTGTTATTCCATTCTTTGGATTGCTTTTGATCAGTTATAGTGATCCCATTAGCAAAATTGCACATAATGAAAATAATAATTTTTTTAGGTATGTGCCAGATATGGCACGTGGTGCAGTGAAGGGTTAACCTCAACCATATCTGCTGTTTTTACTCATGGTTGTATTTGTGTTGCATTTACTCACTGCTCTTTGTTTGTGTATGATAAATAATTTTAACTAATCAATTTTTTAGCTCCAAGCGGTGCTTAACTTGCACCAAAGATCACAGGGATGCAGCTCCATTATTTCTTTATTTTTAATGAGTTTTTAAATATTAGTTTAAATCTGCCATAAAAGCACTGTGTGTTTTGTTTTGCAACTGATACAAAGAAATTCTTGGTGAATAAGATATTCTGAAAATTCCCTGTGCTGATTTTAATGTTTTTGCTCTATTCCCAGTGACCCGGAGCCAAACAATTTTTGCTGCTCAAGCTCCAGCTCTGACTTTGCACTTTTGAGTTGCAGATTTTAATTTACACAGTTAATTTTTTGCTCACAAATTCTTTCTTCTTTTACTTTCATTAAAGATCTGACAAAATGCATTTCTCTTCTCATCAAACATGAAACGCTTGTTCAGAAAATATGACATCTTTTAGATTTTGCTTTTAAAATAGAAAGTTTGGTGGAATTTTAAATACAAAAATCTTAAATTTCTTCTACACTTTTCAAACAACCAAAATTGTACAACTAACTACACATGTAAACAACATGCGACCACATTTTTCAAATAGTGTTGTCACTTAGCTCAAGTAGAAAGTAGAAGCAAAGTAGTGTTACCATGTTTTGAGAAGTTTTCCATCACTAATATTAAAAAAACTCTAAAAAATGATATAATTAAAATACTGAATAATAATGTAATTAAAATATTTTAAGCCTGGAAATTTAAAAGACTAAAAAAAAAAAAAAAAAAAGATTTAAAAGAATATTAAAAACTAAAGGAGCCCTGGAGCAAGGAAAAATTTAGAGCTCCAGCACCAGGGAAAACACAGCTCCGGAGCGCTCCGGCACCGGGTCTCTGTCTATTCCATTTATTAGATTTTATTATAGATAAATGCATAAATATATGTAATCAAAATACATTAAAAATTTTCTTTTGCTGAATACAAAATTGCTTTCAAATTTGCAAATAATGTATGAAATATAAATATGCAGGTAGAGGGAATTGGGGGGGGGGGGGGGGGGGGCACAGTATGGTTGTTATTACTGCATAATATTAGAGCTCCGGTACTTCTTTTGTTATGTTAGAAATTAAGCCCTGCCTGCAACCATCAGTGGGTTGCAACCTATAATTTTGAGAACTGGATATATACCTATATATCAATAATTTTCATATTTCAATTCTACTACTGATTTATAAGCTTTGGAGGAGGTTAGGAAAGACAAATTTTGATATCACAAAATATACCCAATTATTTGATTAAACATACACACAATGAACACTTATTCAACATCCAGTTTAGCATCAATTACAATATTAAAGCACAAACTACAAGCTACATTTTTTTTTTTTTTTTTTAGAAAGCACTGCCTCGACATATGCAAAGTTTGTAAAAATTCAAAGATATTTTACTGATATCACAAAATATGCCAATTAGATAAATCTAACAACAAATATAGATATATATACATATATTTATTTGTTTTATTTATAATAAACAAAAGATCAATGATGTAATATATCTTTAATTCATCAGGCAACCAAAAAAATTAAGCCCTTTTTATGGTAATTCTTTATTTCCCAAATTATGAATTCATAAAAATTCCATCTCCTAAAACATTTTTCAAAAATTTTTGAAACTACATTAGAAGATGTACACAATCATTTAACAAATTTTAGAAGGAATTTGTCAAAATTAATTCATTAAATTTGAATTTATAGGGATTTTGTGCACTATTTATAACTCCACCCAAATTTTTTTTTTTTTTAGTATTTTGTGGAATTAGAAAATGTACAAATATTTTTATTATATATTATTATTTATATATATATTATTTATATATACATTCTTACAATAGAAATACTTCAGAGCTGAAACTTTCCTCCCCCCAATCTTTCCACATCAAGAAAGCTGAAAAGATGAAAAGGCAAAAGAAATCATCCTTGTAAAAATATTTTTGTTTTGCGCAACCCATAGTGCTTTTGAAACAACATAAAGTAAAGTATCCATAACTCATTCTAAACTGTATTACTACTAATCAATGTATTAAATTAACTTTATAACAAGTTATTTTAATAATACTTTAAAGCACTGTTGGGACATAAAGGGCTAAAGAAAAAAAAAATAGTAAAGTTTGATGCATTATCAGTATTACTATTTCTGTCAAAAATTTAAAAAAATTTCATTTTACCTTAACATGTTTTATTAGCACTTTTCATAAAAATTAAACCGTACTTAGCAATTTATGAGAATTTCTTTATGCCAAATGCATGACTTTTTCCTTCTGTTTAAATAAAACTAATTTATGGAAAAAAGTGAAAATTATTTTTGATTGAAAACTATAACAAGTTTTTTATATTTTATATAATATAACCTAATCTTGTTTATAAACTATCTATAAGATCAGCAAATTGAGTCAAAGTTTTCAAACAATTTTTTTTTCAGTTCTTTTCTATTTGATGGTGTAAAATTTTCAATTATGCAATATGTAGAACAGAATATAGGTGTGATAAAGGCGAAAGGGATAACACAGGTTGTTGCCAACATCATTATAAAGGACATGCATTTGCTTTAAAATACAGATACATACTTAAACATTATTCAGTTCTTTCAATTTAACTATTTTGTTGGTTCTCTAAATAATATGCAATGCATGATTTATTTATTTTTTCATTGTACTTTATACCTTTAAGGTTTAAGGGCAGTTAACATACCTCTTTTTATAACTACCAAAGACATGAAAAGTTTTATATGCTTCAAATAAATGATTTTTAATAAAATGCAATCAAAATCATACACAAATATTTTTTTTCCCCCTTAAAATCTGTAATACAAATCACTGAAAAACATTTTTTTTTTTTTTTTTTTTTTTTTTTTTTTTTTTTTTTTTAAGAAAATTAAAAAAAAAGAAGAATGCAGATACTAACTGCAACTTCTGATTCAACTGTAGTATCTGGAGAATGCTGAGGTAAAATTAAAAACATTAATTAGGTAAAATTAAAAACATTAATGTATAATAGTTTCTATAAAAAGGGGTACCAAAATTCAAGAAAAAATATTTTGAGAAAAAAATAAACCCAATGTAAAAAAACCAAAAAAATATGTGCCATATTTATAAGAAAACATATGTGCGATAAAAGCAAAAGTGATACTGCAGGTCATTGCCATCATCAAATGAAATAGATTAAAATTGAGAAACGTATCATTGTTGTAGAATCAAAAGTACATGATGAGATGAAAAATATATGGTCTCATGATAATTAATATAATAACATGAGAAAGAGGAAAAATAATGAATGCAAAATATTAAAAAATCAACAAAAATTTTTTTATGTTTTTGCCTTCCAACTGCTCATAAGAAAGAAAGATAAATTTGTGCCATCTTTGTAAATAAGATTCAAAATTAGAAAAAATAATCTACATTAAATTTTTTAAAAGTATTTCACATATAATGTGCGTTTATCAATTGCAACTTTTTTTTTTTTTTTTTTTTTTTTTAAATCGAAAACAATAATACTCTATTTTATGTTGTAATTTGTGCAATATTATTTTATCATGACATTCATTACAATTGAAGAGTTCGTATCACACTGTGTGTGTGTCAACATAATTTATGTGCACACTGAAAATAAATCTGCGAATTGGCATGTATTTTTTTGTTTATTACATCCCATTAATTTATGAATACTAGGGGGCTGAGCTCCCTGCTCGCCAATCACCGTGACCTGCACTGCAATTCACATTGGTATTGCTTCGCTCACTCGCCACTATTTACATCAACTCTGGCCAGAATGAATATTATAAAGAATTTTAATTTAGGAAATTTATAAACATTTTCAATGTATAAAAAAGTAATGGAAAACTTCGTTGAAAAGGCAAATAAAAATGTATTTTTTCGCCTATAATATTGCATAGCACGGCTTAAATTCATTTAAAACTCTTTGATAAACACTACAGAGATGCTCATGCTAATGAAATGTAAATAAACCATTTTCTGCTATGTCTAAAAGACAATCTTGGTCAGAAAGCTGATTTGCTGAATGCACACATCATTGTAAAATGAACCAATGGCATTACTATTCATACATACCAATATATTCATACTTACCAAAAGCATTCTTATATAAATGGCATCAAATAAAAAATGATACCAAGATAATAAAGTTTTAAAATTGACTAAAAATTATATGTTCTGAAAAGCAACCAGTGTACTAATCTTATTTACAATCAAATTACTACATACAAAATTTGAATAAAATTAATTCAGCCATTTTTTTTTTCATTTTAAGAAATAAAATACATTTTTAAAATTATTGTACAAACGAATTTTCACTGTTGAAATAATTTTTTAAAAAATCATGCTTAAAAATTATTTTAAAAATTAATAAATTGTAATACAGTTTTTGAGGAAATTACATTTTCAAATATTCTTTCTTGCCTTATTTGATGGTATAAAAATTGAAATTGTACGATATTTATAAGAAAATATATGTGCCATATTTATAAGAAAACATATGTGCCATATTTATAAGAAAACATATGTGCCATATTTATAAGAAAACATATGCGCGATAAAAGCGAAAGCAATACTGCAGGCGTTGTCACCATCATTATGAAATCAGTGTTGATGATATAGATATTTTTGCTTTATAATATAGATTATTATAATTATTATTGAAGCAAAATTAGGACAGTTAGATAGCATACTGCTTCATTTTCACCGGGGCTTTTTTTTTTTGGCTGCCTGATATTTTAATTTCTAGAACCTTTATATTAACTGAGAGTTGTAAATAAAATCATCTAAACCCATCATCATATCAAACATTCAATATAAGCTGTACACAGTTAGGGAGAGGATAAGGGGATTTTCAACTAACATAAATAACTTTTAAGTAGATTATCAATAGTAACAAATACAAAGCAACAATAAATCCAGACTAGTTTCTCTAACTAAATCAACATGTACAACTTTCTCTTTTAAAGTACAGATTTAGACATTATTTACTTGCATAGAACGGTTTTGAGCACTAGGGTGTTTCAAAAATAAATAAAAATAATCAAAGAAAACATCTGAAATATTACAGCATATGACAAGAAACACAAAACCATAACTAATAAAGACCTGAGTTTTTATAAACATTTGATGTAATTATATACAATAAAAAGCATAAACCAAACTATGAAATCCAGTAATATACAAATACGATAAAACAAGACACCTATACATCTAGGATTTGAACTATTTTTCTTTTGTTATTGTGAAAACCTCATACATAACAGTAACACAGTCTACATACATTCTGACTCTGTCTTTGAAACAACAATGCTCTAAAAAGTCAACATATGCAGCACTTTTTTTTTTATTATTCTGCTGCATAAAATTTTGGCTTGGTAAGTTATAATTTTTAAAAATTGATGTTAAATGCCAAGGAAAAAATAGGCAAGCAACATATACTTTGAGTCACTACATCCAACCCGAATCTGTCATGTCTGTTTTTTTTTTTTTTTCTGCACAAATGGTGGAAAAATGATAGCAAATGCCAGCCAGAAAATCTGAAACTGCCGCGTCACTTTTTCTTCCACAAAAATGATGAAAAGATGAAGACAAATGGACAGCCAGATAAGCTGAGTCTGCCATGTCACTCTTCTCCCCACAGAAGGGTGAAAAGACGAAGGCAAATGATATCCAGATAAGCTGAATCAACCATGTTACACTTTTCCCAACAGAATGATGAAAATATGATAGCAAATGACAGCCAGATAAGCTGAATTTGCCATGTCACGTTTTCTTCTGCAAAAATGATGAAGCGATGATGGCAAATGACAGCCAGAGAAGCATTTTTTTTTTTTTTTTTTTTCAGAAATTGATAATGCTCGAGGCATGAGTTTCTGAAGTGGGTATTAGTTAATTTGGTAATCAAATTACCTTCCCATAAAATATGTCACAAAAAATGTCACTGGCCTTCGTGAGACATATCAAAAGTTTTACTTTTTAATTGTGGATCACCATAGCAAGTTATCTCTGGCATTTCCTCGTCAATTGTGCTTTCCCGGCAAAGAAGAAGTGTTGTGATTGTATCAAAGCCTTTGAGTCCAAGAATTACCGCTTTTCCGTCCAATGACAATTCACAACAGGAAAATTCTTGATCTGGTGTGAAAACAGCTAAACATTCACCTAAAATAATACATATAACATTCTATTCAGATCATGTATTAATACGTCATGTATTCAGATCATATATTAAAACATCAGAATAAAGAAATGAATTGCTCTCAGCAAAAAAGAGTTAGATCCATTTTTGATGTCCACTTTATTCTTTTCTTTTTTTTTTAAGTTCCTCAGAATAATATTTTGGATACTATTGGTGGCAAACTATGCATAGGTGTACAGACTAATGCATAAGTGAGAAAAATACTTTTGATAAAATTTAATTTTTTTTTTTCAATTTCCAAAAAAGACAAAAATGGGACTAATTCATTCTTTAGTTAATATGTATAAACTAAAATTGGTACTATTTAAAGTAGAAGACATGGGTGCATGCAGAACAAAATCCAGGGAATGGCTAAACAGATGTTCCCACAGTCCAATGCCAAGGCCATGTTTTTAAAATTAAAAGATATAAACATGAAATGAGCTAAACTAAATTTTTTTTGTAAGAACAGCCCATACAAGACAATTTCTAATTATGTTAACATAAAAAGCAACACAGAAATGTAACAAATAAGAAATATTAAAAATCTAAAAGTAAGCTTCTACGGGCTTTTTAAAAAAAGACTTAAAACAGTATTGGAAAATACAGTGGAAAATATATGGTGTATATGCCAAACACCCATAAATTTTTTAAAGAAAATCGGTATATGATCTGTTTCTCAAGGACAGTTATAGCATATACTCTCTAGCTTATATTCTCTGTTTTTAGGGTTTCGTTCATCTGACGAAACCCTATTCGTCTCACTTCTCTGTCAGTCAGTCTGTCACAGAGCACGTTCTCAGAAACTATATATGTTGGAAACTTGAAATTTTGCATACTTATAGCTGAACACCTCACATCAAACGACAAATCATAAAATTTTGAAAAAGTCGTAATTAACGGACGTTATTAATTAAAAACCTCTAATTACAAGATCAGAAAGGCATTCATAATTCAACAAAAGCATGGATTTTTTATCAAATTACAAAAATGATCTCTTCCAGATAAGGACTGGGGATTTCTTTAAGGCACAATTACTTTTTTTCCTACACATCCCAGAAATTCGAAAATTAGTACCACAAGACAAGGAAAAAAATCAGCTTTCAGAAATTCTAAAAATTATCTCGATCGTACCATAAAAACTCGAAAATTCCTTAAAAATAGAGAAAAAAATCTTTTATTTTCCTTGATTTGTGAAGACAACAAATGTCTGATGACATTGACTTTTCGGCGATAACGAGAGAAAATAAAAACAGGTGCGTATTGCAGTCAGAAATAGACTCAGAATTTTTATACAGGACCAAAATGTTTTTAAATATAGATTTTTGAGCTACGATTTTTATGCTATCTGACATAAAATTTCACTCTCTTTCAGAATATGTCTTTATTTTTTAATATCGACAATCGGAAGTGAAGATAATTAATTTCAGATTTGCATTTTTTGCATGTCAGGCCATGTGACACAGAAAGAAAAAGAGGTAAATTTTTATACTTGGGTTTGATAATCGCAGCACAAAATTTTTTAACTACAGTAGAAGATCTTTATAACGCAAACCTAAAAACGCAAGGTTGTGCGTTATATAGAATTTTGCATTATATGGATCACATCATTAAATTCACCTTGTAAATATGGCCAAATATGTCTGAAACATATCAGAATACATTAGAATATCTTTATACTGCATTCCTTGTTACAAAGAGTTATCCAAATTATAAATTTTTGCATAATATAGGTCAGACATTGTTAAATTTACTTCCTAAACACGATCCAAATATAACTGACCAAACCATCCCTTATACATTTTCAAATATGTTTATTGTAATAATAGCATTTTTTTTCATTAAAAAGTTCTTAAATTAGGAGATAAAGTTGAACTAATGTATCAAATTTAATCCTCTAGAGAGTAGCAATATTTTTACAATGTGGCAATGCAGGTGCTTTTGAACTGCAAAACTCATTGTTTACATCTGAGAAGTTGTGCGTTATATGGAGAATTGCGTTATAAAGATCTTCTACTGTATTTATTTTACAAATTGGCTCTTTCGCATCTGGATGTTACTTTGTACGCTGATTCATAAAATCTAAATTTAAAACAAATTGGACCACAACTTTCTGATTTATGAAAAAACGATTTTTAAACTTATGATTTTTGCACAGACAATGGATGGAAATTTGTTAAAATCAGCAAAACTAAAGAACCGATGACATAGTTTATAACACACAAGTATTTTATAAATTTAGGGTGAGATGAATTTTTGTTGGGGGGGGGGGGGGGGAGAGATGAGACCTCCATCAAAAAATGGCTAATCTGATTTTTTTAAAAAACCTTTTACACATTTGGTTTATGTCTATTTATATGAACAATTTTATATTAATTTAAGGATAAAGTGTTTTGAAAGAGATATTAAATGAAACCCTTTGTGCAATCTGAGTCACACTTACCCACTTTTTTTTTTTTTTTTTTAACCCACTAAAGCACTGGAAACAGCCCATTTTTTTTTTCTTTTTGTCAGGGATGTTCACTCTTCCTGAATACCACATTTAAATATTTTAAAATGTATGAAAAATATATGTACAACAACAGAATTAAATATATCTTCCAAGGGATTTCAGGAGGGATAGATCTTTCCTGACGTAAAATCTTCAGTTTCTTTTTCATCAGAGAGAAGGAAAAATTTGTTAATTAAATTTGAAAATCCAGGGTAATCTGAAGTGAAGTTTCACCAGATGCAAGTGCAAGTACGAAAGAGGACCAGGACTTTTCTTTGTCCTGTGGTTCAAGACCACACCTAATTTACCAGACTGATCTATCTAATTCAGGCATGTCAAACACGCGGCCCGCGGGCCACAACTGGCCTGCCGACCATTTATCTGTGGCCTGCGAAGCCTTTGCCATTTTACATTTATTTAGTTACCCCTTGCATAGTGCCTGCAAACAGTCCTATTTTTCCAGGGACCAATCGGGTTGCATTATTAATAAAATCATCAGGGTGGACATTTTTAAAAAAATGTATTCAAAAATGATTTCAGGAGAAAATTTTTGAATTTCAAGAAACAGTTTAATCTGTTTCCCTCACCTCTAATAATTTATGTTCAAATTATTGTTCAGAATTTATTACTGCAGCTAATCAAAATTCAGCACGATTCCATATTAGCGCCATGAATACGGAGTTTCAAAAATTTATGTTATTATTCATCAATCGACTAATTTTTTGAAATACAATATGCAACCATTTGTTATTTTTCAAGTCAAATAAAATAATTTGAACCAGGAAATGTATTTAATAAATGAAATAAAAAAGTAGCGACATGTAAATAAATATGACATGTTTTATTAAATAGATTTTCTGATTTAAAATAAGGGTTGTTTATAAATGAATATCGGGGATTTGGCGCTTTGTAGTATTTATTACACAAAACTAAAAATTATAATTAATACATAAAATGAAAGAGCAACTCAAACAGTTTTACCTACAAGCTTGCAAGGGTTCAATGTGAGCACCTTTTGTCATACGGCACAGATCAATTCGATAGCTCAGTTTTTCCCAAACATTGATTAGCAAAGAAGTTCTGTTCTGACGCTCACCCGATCTGACGCCATGTGATTTCTACCTGTGGGGTTCATACAGAATCGTGTGCATGTGCCTCCACTACCAGCTGACCATTGCAGATGTTGCAACAATGACCCCACAAACACTAATCAACGTTTGGTAAGAACTGAGCTATCGACTTGATGTGAGCAGTGTGACGAAAGGTTCTCACATTGAACACTTGTAAGCTTGTAGGTAAAACTGTTTGAGTTGCTCTTTCAGTTTATGTATTAAATATAAATTTAAGTTTAATGTAATAAATACTACCAAGCGTTAAAAACCCGATATTATTTTAGAAATATATATATTTACTTTGAGAAAGCACGGAAGATTGACAGCGATACCTATGCTAAATCTGTATTAGCGTGTACAATCAATTATTAAAATAAACGCAATTTATAATATTCAATTTTATTTATTTATTTATTTATTTTTTTGAGGGAGGGGGGGGGGGGGGAGTTGATAAAAGTAATTGTGAGGTTTTTTTGAAAAATTAACATAAACTTATTATGTACTTAATGTTGGAAATTTGCATTAAAATTTCTTTAACATGGCTGTGTCTTGTACAGACAAATTTTCTACTATGCAACGATAATATTATTATCTTCTTTTTTTTTAACCCTTCGGGACCGGCGGCTTTTACACAAATTTTATTAGGTTAACACCACTTTTATTTTAAAAGTTACCTTTACTTAAGGCTGTTTTCAAATCCAAAAGGGCAACTAATGCGCACAACCGGCGATGGAATTGTCATTCAACCACCCGCCGTGGCAGTGCACTACACAACCTAATTACTCACCTAGGACTTAGTTTACATGCACCCAGCACCCCTACACGTATTGGGCTTGGTAGAGGTCGCCCCTCCATTATTGACTTTGCAATTTAAAAAAACTTGGTTTTTCCTATTAGTTCTACAGTTATTAATGACTTAAGTTCAGATCATCTTCCTGTTGTTTTCAAAATTGACTGTGTTGATCCTCCCTCTCCCCCCCCCCCCCCCCCTCTGTGGCTGTGGACTGGAGTAAACTTAAAACTATTCTTTCAAATTCTGACCTAACTTTCCCTAATATTACTAACACTGATGATATTGACAAAGTTGTTGATAATTTTCAAAATATTATTATTAATGCTCAGAAACAAGCTACTTATCAATATACTAAAAATAATAACTCTTTTACAATGCCTAACTACATTCATAATGTTTGTAAGCAACGTAATGACATCCGACGGCTGTTTCAAAATACTAGAGATCCTACTTTAAAGCCTATGATTAATCGGCTTAACAATAAAATTAAAAATCTCATTTCTAAGGAAAAACAAAAAAGCTGGAGCAATTTTCTTAACTCCCTCTCTCCTCAAGTCAACTCTCTTTGGAAAATAAAGAAAAAACTTAATAATAATTACTCTACAATCCCCCCCCCCCCTTAACTGCCTTTAATACCACAGCATATACGGACAGGGACAAGGCGGAAATCCTCGCCAAGTCCTATGCCGAGCAGTTTTCCCCTAACCCTTATCTTGCCAGCCCTAATCATTATTTTGAAGTAAATGAAACTGTTCAAAATTTTTTAGCTACCCCTCCCAGGGACCCACTTCCGGAAATTCAACCAATTGTTATTTCTAATATTATCAAAATCTTAAAAACAGAAAAGCCCCTGGATACGATAACATAACTAATTATGCTCTTAAAAATCTTCCTTGCAACTGTATTATTTATCTTACTAAACTAACTAATGCTATTCTTCAGTTCTACTACTTCCCTAAAGCATGGAAGACTTCTATTATTGCACCTATTCCTAAACCTCAGTGTAATCTGCAAGATCCGACTAACTACCGTCCCATCTCTCTATTACCTTCTATCAGCAAAGTTGTTGAGCGAGTCATCAGCTCCCAGTTACATGACATTTTAGACGCACAAAACATACTCATTCCTGAGCAATTTGGCTTCAGAGCTAAACATTCCACATTACATCAACTCCTTCGTGTTGTTGAGTTCTTGAGTGAGAAACTAAACACGAACACACCAGCTGCGGCTGTTTTTCTCGATGTCGCTAAGGCTTTT
Source organism: Maratus speciosus (assembly GCA_963932465.1). NCBI lineage: Eukaryota > Metazoa > Arthropoda > Arachnida > Araneae > Salticidae > Maratus > Maratus speciosus. The sequence continues at coordinate 469,473,154 of OZ010798.1, forward strand.
GATAAGGTTTGGCATATTGGCCTTATATACAAACTAATTAAGCTTGGAATTAATGCTAGACTTATCTTTCTCATACATTCTTACCTTAACGACCGCACCTTTCGCGTCCGCCTTAACAATATACTTTCCACTTTATACCTTATTCTCTCTGGTATTTTACAAGGGTCGGCCCTCGGCCCTACATTATTTAACATTTTCTTCAACGATATCCCAAGAACACTGAGGACTCATCTTGCCCTGTACGCGGACGACACGGCAATGTACGCCTCTGCACAACACCCATTCACATTATACAAAATTCTCCAGAAACAGATAAATTCATTAACTGGTGTACCCTGTGGCGTGTTAGGCTCAACGAGCAGAAAACAGCTGCTGTCTATTTCTCTAAAAAATTAACATTTCCTAATCGCATTACTATCAATAACACTACTATTCCTTGGACTAATGACACTAAGTATCTGGGGGTTACCCTTGATAGAAGACTTACCTGGAAAAAACATTTTATTAATATTCATGGCAAAGTTACTGGTATCTCCCAGGCCCTCTCTCCTCTTCTCAAAAGCAATACTCTTTCTATTCATAATAAACTAATCCTGTATAATGCATGTATTAGATCAATCTTAACCTAGGCTTGTCCGATCTGGGGATTCGCTTGCAAAACCAGTATGGAGTATCTTTACGGTGCTCATAACAAAAACTTACGCTATATCCGTAATGGTCACCGCTTTCTTCGTAATACCACTATCCGCAGGGATTTGAAAACCACTTCCTTAAAACAGCGCATTAATAAACTTGCTAAAAATTTTTATAAATCTGTATACAACCTCCCTAACCAAATTGTAGCGGAACTTCCCGACTACGAGGTATCCGACCCCACTAACAGAAAACGCCCTAAATACTCGCTTTTGCTTAGCGATGAAGACTGAGTTTCTCTCACCTTCTGCTATACTCAACCTTTCTGTTTGTTCTGTCTTGTATATAGTATAAAAAAAAAATAAATAAAAATAAAAATAAAAATTAAAAAATGTTTTTCTGCTAATTTTTTAGCATTTCATATTTAAACTAATGTAAGGTCTCTGAAAAGAGTCTTTTTTTTATGGGGCACTCCCCGGTAGCTTTTTCGTCTTTTCCTGCTTTTTTTTTTTTTGGAACTAATGGAATTTTTCTTTCTTTTTTAGTTATTTTTTTCTTTTCTTTGTTTTTTTTACTTTTCAACATATGTTATACTAGTACTTATGTACTTTGTATTTTTTCTTGTTAGTCTTTTCTTTTTCTTAAAAGTAAATTTAATTTTGTGGCTACCAGCCACGTCTCAACATTATTTTTTTTTAAGGCTCCCTAATGCCCTTGCAACACAATCACCTATCCACTGGATGTAAAGTTGCAACGCAACTAGGCAATCCATTCAGCTGTTCACATTGTTCCATTGTTCAAAAGGGCAACTTTCTGACATAGGTTTTAATTTATTTTTGTTCGAAAATTTATGAAACTAGTAGATGTTGTTCAGAAACTATGTAATTGCGCTGTTTTTTCCATTTATTTGCAAACGCAGTAAATCTTTCAGGAAATAGTGTAAAAATAGGCGTTTTGAAACGAATTTCAACGCGAAAGAAGATATTCCACTGAAGAAAGGATGAAAAACGTGTTTGTCACGTGATCAAAATCGCTTATAACTCAATAGATAATTTATGTATCAAAAAATGTAAAACACAGCTCGATTCCAAATCGCTTCCATTGTCAGGCTTTGCAATTTTTCCGTTAAAAAATGAATTTGTAAATGTGTCAAAACGTTTTGCGCTTGTTGAGCAGAGCAGTTGAGAACAGCCTTAAACAATCACGAAAATTTCTAATTAAAGAAACTAAATATTACTTTTCTTTTTTACTGGTGCCTAAAACAAATTCTGTATGCTCTTTTTGAGGGTGCATATATGCACCCATGGTTCTGAACGGCTTAATGTGGCCCGCGGCTTAGTATATAATGCTTAATTTGGCCCACAGCGGTAAACGAGTTTGACATGCCTGATCTAATTCATGACTTAGATCTACTTAAAACAAAGGCTCAGCTATTTGGATCTCGGCTTGAACAGTGGAATTTACAACAAAAAAGATGTGCAAGTTTCCTTTTACAAAAGAGAAAAAGGAGCATTTCAAACTATTTCTCTATAGAAGGTGACCAGGTGTATTGCAATAATATTAAAGGTATAATGGAAGATTTACATGTTGAATACGAACCTGAACAATTGAGGATCTTCATAAACTCATATAAGATTAGTTTGAAGCAGGATTAGAAATTAACGGTCGTTAGTCGCCAAATGCAATGAAATTATTGTATTTCATGACCAGAAAATTATGCCTAGTGGTCAAATTTGATGCTAAACTTTCTTTCACTGCAATTTTTGTAACAAATGCTCTCATTTGTACCTTAGTGTAAGTTTTTCCCCTGCCGCACGAACTTCAAGAGCACTTGTTTTCAATAAAATAAGATACTGTATCAAGAGTGCTTTAAAATTATACTGCTATCGCCCTCCAAAAAAGAAAAAAAAATGTATTTATGTAGGATTTGTGAATATTTTTAAATGTCACAGCATGATTGGTATCTAAAGATTAATGTATTTGCTATTTTTTTTTCATTTTCTGATGTATAGTTCAAGTCACAGGATATTTTTAAAGCTAGGCTTATCTCTGGTTGGATCTAAAAGTTCAAATTTTCTTTCTATGACATAATAGCTTAATAATTTATTTTGTATTCATATTAGCTTTATAAAACGAATACGTTACACTTTTTTAGAATCCAAATACTGTGGGAAAGCCTTTTTAGTATCTCTAGTGCCTTTAATAGCTTCCAGAGCGCCACTACTGCTTACAGTGCTATCAACTTCTACGTGACTACCAACCAAAGCGCCCTCATCCAGTTTATTTTCTTTCCCCATGAACTAGTCAGCGCGCATGCGTACTAGAGAGAAACTTCTGATCGAAAGACGCTTGTTGTGAGCAGGGGAAAAAACTAGAACTGAACTGAATACAGTTGAACGACGGAGTAGAACAATGATGTCTGTGTTATGAGAATGTTGTGATGTTCGTGGGAAGTAAGACGTCTCTAAATATGTGTAGTAACTTTAGAATAAGAAGGGTAAAGCTGTATTTGCGAAGTGGAAATCTCATCTATTGAGATGTCAATATTAATAACGTAAATAACTCATTTTGTACATAGTTAATTTGTAAATATAATTCACTTTAAAAGTTACTGGTGTCAGGATCAAGGTTATAATGGTATTAGTCTCATTTAATGTGTTATTACAAGCCCCGAGTTTCTACAATTGGCGTTCAGAAGTGTTATGAGAACTTTATGCCCACAAAGTTCATATTTCAAGTATTATTATGAAATCGTTATTTAAGTGTGTAAAAATTAATAAATGAAATAATGTTGGCTGGCTGATGGCTATATTGTGATTACTCTGAAGCTGGATATCCATTCTAAGAAGAGTTTAATTTGTTCTTATTTAATATGTCAAAGTTGGTCGATTTTAAGGAATTAGAACTTTCGTTGAAAGCTGAAAAATCATTAAGTATTAAGAACTTACATAAATTGATTTTTGGAGAAGTCGGTGATAGAAATAATAGACGTAGAATTTGGAATTTTACTGGCTTTGACTTTGAAATTGATTCTGATGAATATAAATCAAAATTGCAAGAAATTAAAGATAGTTTTTCCATAAATGATTTGATAGCTTTTTGCAATGTTTTGTGTATAAATAATTCTGGAACTTTCAATGAAATTGCTGCCAGAATAATTTCTTCTTTATGTGATTTTAATGTATTGAAATCTAATTCCTGATGAAGGTTGCTCTTAGCGATGATGAGATCGAATAAAAATAACGATATTTCGAGTGTTTTTGAAAATAATTTGAGAAATGATTCTGGTAGTTCTAGTCGAAAAAATAATTAAAATCAGAAAATTCTAATTCATGATTATGTTCTTAAACCTGCTATTTCTATTAATGATATTCAGAATATGCTTACGGAATTTGATGGTAGTCAATTTCAAAATGTTGAAAAATGGCTTGCTGATTTTGAAGATACTGTTTCTTTATTTAATGTTAGTGATTTGCACAAATTGATTTTGGCTAAATGCTGTATGACAGGAAAAGTTAAATTGTTCATTGAAAGTGAAACAAAATAAATTTGTGGTCTAAAATGAAAGCGTTACTTATTTCTGAATTTGGTCAAACGTGCAATTCAGCTGAATTACATGAACTGTTATCTAAAGGGAAAATTAAACCAAATGAATCTTTAGATGAACATTTTTTAAGTATGAAACAGTTATGTTCGAAAGGCAACATAGAAGATCCACTTATTCAGTATGTAATTAATGGAATAAACGATCCTGTTTTTAAAAAATCCTTTTCATATGGTTGCCCAAATATTGTTGAATTTAAAGAAAAACTTAAAATTTATGATAAATTGCGTGTCGATTATATTAAACCTGATGTTGATGTTAGGCCTAAGATGAAACCTGAAGCTGAATTTAAAAACAAATCTCGATCCATTAAACCTGATATGCATTGCTATAATTGTGGCAATAGATTCCACAAAACTAATCAGTGTAGAAATAAAGATATTGTATGGTCACAAATCATTCGAATGTGGTAAAACCAAAGATTCAAAATTGCCTAATGATTCTCAAGTAAATGTGCTAACCTGTTCTCAGAATTTGGTTTTTAAAGATGTAAAGTTGCATTCATTAAATTTAATTTCATTAATTGATACAGGAAGTGAAAGAACTATTTTAAAGAAAAGTAATTTTGATAAAATTAAAAGTTATGTAAACTTGGAACCAACAGATATGCTGTTAAGTGGATTAGGTAAAAAATCATTCAGACCAATCGGTTACTTTGAGGCCGAAATCGAAATTGATGATTCTAAATTTCAAACATCTATTTTTGTGATTGATGACAAATCTGTTGAATTTGATTTAATTATTGGTACTGATGTAATACAACAAGGCTCCTTAATTGTTTCTGGTAATGATGTTAAGTTAAATAAGAGTCAGAATAATTCCTTAGTCAATGTTATTAATTCAAGTGAAGTAGATGTATATTCTAAATTGAACCCTTATTCTTCCATCTTGCACAGTAGCAACCCAGAAATTCCAAACCAAAGCAAATATTTGCCTGTTCCTCAATTGTCCTATTGTAGCTCAGAAATTAAAGAATTACGCCTACAAAATGAAAATTTAACTGCCGAAGTTAAAGAAGTTGAAAGAAAATATAAAATGTTACAATTAGATGTAATCGAATTAAAAGAAACATTCTTGTCAGAAAAAATGAAGTCGAAAATTGCAATAACATCGTTAGGAGATAAATTAGAACAAGAAGAAAGACAAACCGTTAGTAAATTGTATAGAAAATTAGAGAGACATTTTCAAGATATAAAATCCCAATTAGATGAAGAAAGTAGACGTTCAGAACAATACCGATTACGATTAATAAAAAAAAATAACTATTCAAAACATCTTGAAAAACAGAAGAATCAGAAGATGAGTGTTCTAAAATAAAAATGACCAAAAGAAGAATCCAGATAAAACTGAATAATTCCCAGGAAGATTTCGAAAATTTACGACAAGAAATGGCTAAGTTGAGGAAGCAAATTAAGATGAATAACAGTGCTAAGAACATTAAAAATTATCCAGATTTCCCTAATTTCAAAGATAAAGAAAATATGATGTATTCTTCCAGAAATGAAAATAACCAGAAATCTGATGTATTAAATGAAGAAAATTTGAGAAAAGAAAATGTCTAACGAGAAGTTGAAGAGAAATATTTCTAAGAAAATTAATAATATCCATAAGTCGTCAGATGAAATTGGAATAAATGAATATGAAGTTAAGAAACCTAAGCAGAAGTTTACTAAAAAGAGACCTGAATATAGAAGATCCTTTTTAGAAGAAAATACAAGTAAATTTGACTTAAATTCCGAAGATGACACTTTGACCGATTTTGACGAATATGGTATCGTTCCTGATGAATTCCTTGATTCTGAAGATTATGCTGAATTCTGAAGAAGCAAAAAATCCTTATATGATAGTGACTATGAAATGTGCTGAAAGAAGACGAAAAGACATAGTTAAAAAAAAAAAAAAAAAAGACTTAAAAGAAGAAAAGACGTAGAAAAATAAATAAGACGAAAAAGACGTAAAGAAAAAAAAAAAAAAAAAGATAAAGAAGAAGAAGAAATAATTTTTATGATGTGAGAAGCATTTTACGACGAATCTGTTTCTTCAAGACGAACTTTTAAAAATTTAACCCTTAGATGTCCAAAGAACTTTATTATGCCAAACTTTGCTTTTTAGAAGATGATGTGCTTAACTTTTGAGGCTTCACAATGAACTGACGATATTTTCTTTTTTTTTTTTTTTAACTTTGGGTCCTGCTCTTTTTTTTTGTCTTTTCAGGTGCTCCTGTTGCTTTTACCAGTGGATCTACAGTGTCACTGAGGGCAATCGACCGGCCAGTCTGGCCGATCAGTGGGAAAGCCTTGCTTTTTTAGCATCTCTAGTGCCTTTAATAGCTTCCAGAATGCCACTACTGCTTACAGCGCCATCAACTTCTACATGACTACCAACCAAAGCACCCTCATCCAGTTTATTTTTTGTCCCCATGAACTAGTCAGCGTGCATGCGTACTAGAGAGAAACTTCTGATCAAAAGACGCTCATTGTGAGCGGGAGAAAAAACTAGATCTGAACTGAATACAGTTGAACGACGGAGTAGAACGATGATGTCTGTGTTATGAGAATGTTGTGATGTTCGCAGGAAGTAAGACGTTTCGGAATATGTGTAGTAACTTCAGAATAAGAAAGGTAAAGCTGTATTTGCGAAGTGGAAATCTTATCTATTGAGATGTCAATATTAATAATGTAAATAACTCATTTTGTACATAGTTGATTTGTAAATATAATTCACTTTAAAAGTTACCGGTGTCAGGATCAAGTTTATAATGGTATTAGTCTCATTTACTGTGTTAATTACAAGCCATGAGTTTCTACAATACTGTAGTTTAATCAGATTTCACATTTTTGTATATGAAACCAGTTTTTATTTCGTTTTAGTGATTAACACAGAGATAAAGTGTTTAAAGTGCACAATGCTTCCCTCCCACCAATAACACATAAAAATAGAAACAATATTATTGTTAATATTGTTACAAAAAGAAATCAGAAAACATGATATACCCTAAAATTATGACCATGAAATACAGTTTGGCACCTAGAAAAAAATTGCAGGTGTCATTTGACGCCTTACTTAGAGTTCCTAATTTCTAACCCTGGTTTGAAGGCAATTTTACTGCACAATGGAAATATGCAGCCTTCAATACCCATTGCTCATTCAGATTACATGAAAGAAACATACTTAAATATTAAAAATTTATTGCAAAAAATACATTAAGACCATCAGTGGAATATATGTGCTGACCTAAAAGTTATAGCGTTGCTAACTGGGTTAGAACAAGATTTTAAAAAATTGTTTTTTATGTTAATGGGAGAGCCAAGAAAGACAGAAGTACTTCTATGTTATAAAATGGCTACTGTCAGAAAAAAAATATTTCTGGTATGAAAAATGTTGTACACCAGGCATTAGTTGACAAGGCAGTTGACAAGGTTTATCTCCTCTCCCCATAAAACTTGGATTTATTAAACAATTTATTAAAGCAATGAATAAAGACGATTGATTTATTTGATACATAAATTTCAATGCATGAGCATAAAAAAAGATATTTTTGCTCAACCTCAAATAAAACAACTGTTTCATGGTTCTACTTCTAAAAATAAACTGGATGCCATCGAGAAAGTAGCATGGGATATTCTGGAAAATTTATGTACAAATTTTTGGGGAAATAGAAAGTCTTAAATTATAGAGAAATTGTGGAGAAGCTACTCTCCACATTTAAGGGGAAGTTTTATTTCTTTGGATCAAAATTTGATTTTTTTTTTGTTTTGCATCTCTCAAATGTGTAGATTGTTGCCCTAAAGTGGTTTCAAGATATTTCAATTCATTACGATATTTTTTTGCTTGTTGAATGTAACGCTATTGTAAAACTTTAAACTTGTTTTCCCCGAAACCCTGTTTTTCAAACAGGATAACGATTTACGATAACAGTTGTCATCATTATTTTCAAACATGGTTTCGAGGAAAACAAGTTTAAAGTTTTCCTTGACACTTTTTCTCAAGAACTTTCAGACCGCTTTTCCTTCTTTAAGAAAGGTAATTGTTAATCGTTTTGCTGGAACTTATACCATTGAAAAGTATAATTTTCATTGATTATTTTTTCAACTTTTCAAAAGGATAAAAAAAAGGCAAAAAAAGGATCTTTTTTGTACAATGACTGCCATTTTATGAAAAAAATTAACTTTTAAATTAAATGTCGGTATAAGCTCCAGATAATTGAATGCCCTTTCATAATAGGGTAACCCAATTTGTTTCAGATGCTTATCACTGGAGAAAAATGGCTGTCCGGTTGAAAGTCTAAGGCATGTATCTGCAGTCGCACTAAACACAATATTCATTTTAAATTTTTTTTTTTTTTTTTTTTTTTAACACAAAAGTAATTTAAATATATAATTAAAATGTCAATAACTATAATGCAAAAAGTCCAAAGGTGATACAGTAGACTCCCTCAAATCCACATAGCTTGAGACCAGAGGTTGTGCGGATTTTAGGTCATTGTTTTGTTTACATTTTTTAAACAGTCATTTGAATGTAATAATGCAATCAAAATTATAATGAATGCTTACAATATAATAAAATATTAAAGTAATTAAGTAAAGTAATAAACTAAAATGATAAAAAGTAAGATAATTTTTAAAATGATTAGATTATTAAAAGTAAAGACAAGTAAATAATTGATAATGTATCATTAAATAAGCATAATAAAGATGAGATACATTTTCCTTGAATTATTTAATGAAACTTTCCTCATAAAGTTACCCTATTCCAGGGTTGGCGAACCTTTTCACATCCGCGTGCCAAATGTTTCCAAAAAATATTTTCTGTAACCATAATGTGCCACCAACCCCCTTCCCCCCCCTCTCAAATAATAAACAATAAATAGTAATGAATCAAAGTTACTTAAAATTTAGCTATTAAGATTAAAATATAGGAGTTATATTTTAAAAAGTGAAAAAAAAAATGCAATTTTTGTTGTCACATTTTGAATGTCAATTAATTAATATCAGGCTAATTGTTAGTTACTTTTAACATAATGCAACTTGAAATGGAATCAATTGACAAGCGGTTTTTACTTAAGTTTTTCATATTATTTATTTTTTTAAATAACGATTCGGGGACATAGATAACATCAGTATCTTTAAATCTGTCTAAAATTAAATTTTGAGTTACTTTAGTGTTAGCAGCAGCATTTTTGTTTTATGATGACTTATAATCTTTTATTTTCGATAGTCTTCAAATTTTCTTGTGATTTGATAAATATTTGAATGCATCTTGAACTTGATTGGAATTAAAGAAGTTGCATTTCAATTTCCAATCAATATAATGGAGACAATGCTCAGCCAATACAAATTCGTGCATTTTGAGTAATTTCGCTGTATTTTGATTTTAAACATCAATCAATACGTGCCGAAAATTTTATGTCTGTGCCGCTCTTAGCACGCGTGCCATAGGTTTGCCGACCCTGCCCTATTCATTCACATCAAAATCATAAAGTAAGGAAGCTTTGTTTCAGGTTCTGCCAGTCTTTTAATAACAAAAAAGGCTTGATTAATGCATAAATATATTGGGTAATAAGATTGTGATTACCAGTGATATCAGCAATACGTTGATTTTTTTTTCAGAAATAAACTTATACTTCCTTCACGAAAAACCAAGAGTTCAGTCATACTATCAAGAAATACATATTAAAATACATACGGAATGGTATAAAACAAAAAAATTCTGTAATTTTGTCCCTACATCTGAACTGGAAGTTTCTTTGTTTACATCTGCAATTATGTGTGGATTTTAGGGCTGTGGATTTGAGGGAGTCTACTGTATCTCTTTTCTTTGTAATTGTAACTGAAAAAAAAATCGTAAAATCACAAATTTTAGGCCGAAGAAGTAGAGTCTCTCCTTAACCTTAGCAGTACTAAGATGGGATATTTTGATCTTCATCAGATAACAAAGTATGTGCCTCCTCGATAGACAAACCGTGACGATTCTTTTCGTTGAATAGCAAAATTTACATACAACCGAACACAAGAACAAAAAATAACGAAATGATGGAGGTGCCTACACTCGCTTGCATGGAAACACCATACCCACAGTGGCATCTAGTGAAGTACATTGTGCAGGATGACAAAAATTTTCTTTTTTTCTCATGAAACGTCATAAATGATTGAAAGCTTATCATTTATTCCCTGATTATCTAAGATGGGGTTAATACAACCCCATTTGCAATTTCTACAAATAAACAAAAAAATTTAACTCTGCAAAACTTACTAACAAGGGAACCATTTTTGGTGTTGCTCGCACCTAGCTTCAAGACCTGGTGTGTTTTGTAGCCCTATACATAAAAGTTAGCGAACCGAAAAAATTTCTCTGTTAAAATAATATTTTATATACTTTTTTATACTTTAAATTTTTTATTATTACATATTTATTTGTTTATTTCATGCCAAAAGTGAGTTAAGTCGCCAAATAGGGCGTTACAATTTTTCTGCCCGCTTTATCCAAAGAGAAAATGTACAGAAAATATTACTAGAATTATATCAGATTGCGATTTAAAAAAAAAGTAATTGATAGCATAAGAAACAAATATTAGGTTTTTATTTTTTTTTCTATGCAGACGATAAATATATAAGTAATAAATAAAATTCTATAAAAGCTTCAAAGATCATTCAAAACTATTTTTTAGTGAAATACAAAATAAGCAAACTAATTTCTTTTGAAATCGAATGAAATAAAGTTTTGAATGTTTAAAATGAAATGTTGCTGTATTAAATGGTCCTTCGGTAAAAGTAATCCTAAAGTAAATTAATATTTTTACACAATTTAGAAAAATTACTGTGGCGAAATAGGTCGGACATTGCTATTACAAATTCAGCTGTGACATTTGGCTAGGGTTGCCAGAAAGCTCTACTTTTAAAAATAAACATCAACTGTTTCCCCGCCAAAAATATGAATATACAGTTGCAATTTTTCAAAATCAAATTCGTGGGTTTTTGAAGGAATTTTCAAACTTTTTTCAATATTTTATACTTATTATTAACTAATTTTTATTTTTAAGTGCTTTTCTTTAAAAAAATTCAATGTTAATAGTCCGATAAGTGGTCTCGAAAATTGCATTTTCAGAAAGTTATGCTGCTGTATAATCAAGAAATATTATTTTAACAGAAAAATTTTATCGATTCTCAAACTTCATAATATAGGGCTTTAAAATGCACCAGGTCTCAATGCTAGGTGCGAGCAACACCAAAACAGGTTCCCTTGTAAGTAGACAAAATTATGAAAGAAACCATTATAAGAGGATTCCTAGAAAATAATTTTAGCATACATACTCTAAATGAAAAAAAGACGTTTCAAAATGTCAACATGGTGTCAAATTCATGCCATCTTAGTACTGCGAGGGTTAAGGCACTGGAATGCAATACGTCTCTAAAACTCATTCTGACTTGGCCTTTTTGTTTCTGGATAATATGGAAGCAGTTTCTGATAAACATGGAGGAGAGTTCCACAAGGAAGTGTTTCAAATGGAAAAGTGATACGTCAGCAAATGGAAGGAAAATATGTTTGCAGATTACTGCTAGGCACTTATATGGGAGATACCAAAAGACTAATAGAAGTGAAAAAATATCAACGAAATGACTTTCTGACAATAGATGTTAATAAATTTTTCACTAAGGTAATAATAAGTAACTTTTATGCGTCATTGTTTTATAGCTTTGTCAATGACTATATCTTTTTTTTTTCTTCTTGATACAGTCATCATTAAAAACCTCCTGTTAAGCAATCGACTGTATTTAAAAAAATTAATTTTACAGCAGCACTATGGTACTCATAAATAAATTAAATTGAAGGTAACATGTTACCTTTTGTCACATCCCAAACCCTCACACTCCTGTCACGGCCTTTTGAGTCATAAGTGAGGCAACGCTTCCCATGTTCCTCCATTCGAATTTGATCAGCCGGCGCACTGTGACCTCTTAAGGTGAACCTGTAAAACAAAAAATTACAGCACATTTTAACAGAATTTCTTTTCCTCTAGAACAGTGTTTATCACATTAGATTTCTCAACCATACAGTAATTCCTTGTTTACCTTCATTGGTATTAGGAGTAATGGTTAATAGGAGGATTTTTATAATTCCCTTGCTTCTCATATTAAACAAGTTTGATTGCATATAAGAAAAACAAGTTGGAAATTGGTCATCAAACGTGGCAAATCAGGTGCGTTCATACTATAACTAGTTTTATAACAATTTTTTGCACCGCATAGTGTACTGAATGTCTATTTTAGTGCACTTCATAAGTGCCTATGCATTTCAATCTGTTCGAAAGGCTGTAACACCATTAAAATGCACTTGAAATAATTTTTTCCCATGGGCCGTCCTGTAACGGAAAACTTTTGACTGTCCCTACATCCGATTTTCATAAAATTTGAAATGAGTCGACAAAATTTTGCAATAATTATATATTTAAAATTTCAGACCATTCGGAAGGCTGTAACATCATTAAAATGACCTCGCAATAATTTTTTCCCATTGGCTGTAATCTAACAGAAAAATTTTGACTGTCACTGTCATTAAACTATACATCCGATTTTCATGAAATTTGAAATGACTCGACAAAATTTTACAACAATCATATATTTAAAATTTCAGACCATTCGATTGGGTAGTTTTTGCTCTGTTTTATGCGGACGGATGAACGGACTGAACGACGACTATAGGTGCTACGTATTTGTATAATTACGAACGCAGCTAAAAAGAAAAAAATTACCTTCTTGCTCCTGTCGACAAGTCCCACACTAAGACCCATGTGTTCTCTAGACCATTCACAACACATCCACCTTGAGAAGAGATGGCTATGCTGCAACTACTGCTCTCAGGCTTCCATTTCTTGAACAACGTGCCACTTTGAAGATCGTACACAATTATGAAGTTAGGAGAGGTGTCATGTAATTCCTACATGCAGGAACAAAAAATTACACATCAGAATGGACAAAAACTCAAAACAGCAACTTAAAAACTTACATTCGACATTTGTTTTAAATGAAGGCAAATAAGATTTCAAGTATCTTCAGAAGATTTTAATATTCAAGGAGAATACAATTACCTACTGATATTCTAATACAGCCCACTCCCTTTAATCCACAACTCTATGATCCACACTATATTTCAGATGTAAACAAACAGTTAAAATCCCCCTTTTTAAGCAAGATAATGTACACTTTGACCATAATAATAAAAGTTGACTGCCCTGATGAATTTATTAAGAAATTTTTAATACATTTCCACATTCATTAGACGGAAATGTTTTATGACTCTTATAAATAACTATTAGACAGCTATATTCTGAACACATTTGCTGGCTATATAAAAGATACAATTTCTTTGAAAGTGGAGTTAGCCTTGAGCATAAATATCTTAGCTTAGAAAAACAAACTTTTGTTACTGATCAAGAAATCCTGATTCTTAAAAAGCTTCAAGATTAAACTGCATAGCATAAATTAAAAGCTATAAAGCAAACCACTATCATTGCAATGTTTGACAGATTTAGAATAAATAGAAATGTTTTCCATTAATTTTGTATTATTCTATCATTTAAATGAATTCCTAATATTGAATATAGCTTTTTATATATATAAAAGCATTTTCTTTCATTTCTGTGTTATTTATTTGCAGTATAATTACTATAATTGTTGATAAATTCCAAATATTAGAATGTAAACAAAGAAATGACCTATAATCTGCAAAACCCTTGGTCCAAACCTGTGCAAATTAGAGAGAGTATACTGTACTGTTTATTTTCTCTGAAAGCTTTTTATTATATGAGGGTAGGAAGGGAATTTTCTTTCCTCAAACACAAGATCAACGTTCCCTTACCATTTGTCTACTGGTAGGGCACTCGTAGAAAAACCTCATTCAATGCTCAGCATTCGCATTTTATTGGCTTCGTTAATTATCAATGTGCATTTACAGTTCCATTTTACATAACTTATAGAAAAGATGAATATTTACTATAAAATCTACCTAATTGGGAGTATAGAATAGATAAAAAACAAATTTAATTTTGGCGATCAATCACATAATGATTTTCTACATATTATTTTCCTAAAAATATTAACTTTTTTACATGGAAATTTTTCTGATCTACTAACAATCTACAATTTTCTTTTAATATGATTTGAAAAAAATATTAAGTTCACAGATAATTTTAGAAGAGTAAAAAAAGAGTTTTTAAAATTAACAAGATGAAAAATATTTAATGATCTTATAAATAATAAATATTTTTGCTTAAAACAATTAAACTATCTCATTAAAAAAATTTTTAGCTTTATCAGTTAAACACTTAAAACTTTAATCTTAAACTGATTTTGGGTTGTTAGGACTTGTGTTTAGGCCAAAAGTTAGATTGGTTTGAGACAACCAGTGGAAACGCAGCTTTAAGCATCAGTAAGTGGGATCGCCCAACGAGCCTGAATGAAGAAATAGACTTTCCCTGCTTTTCACATCAAGAGAGTGAAGAAAAGTAAGATGCTTGTAACATTAGTTTTTGTATTTTGCCCCTGAGGAAGACTATGTTTATAGCTGAAAGTGCTAGGAATCGTATAATGTAATTTAACATCTTAATATTTTTTTCATTTTTTAAGTAATAAAGCACACTTTGTGCAATTTTAATTTTTAACTTTTTTAAACAAGAATTTTAACATTCTACTTATTTATTTGCTTATTATTTTCCTTCAAAAGATTCCCAGATATAATTTTACCTCCTTCCATTTGAGGAAAAGGGGAGGGGGCTGCAAACATATTAAATTTTTCCTTTCACCACTTAATAAAGTTTCTTCTCTGTAGCTTCTAAAAATTCCAAGATCTGGTATTTGGTCACTTAATAACATAATTAAAATATAATAATAAGTATTAAAAAATTAGAAAATTCAGCTTTATGACATTTGAATAGAAGTTCAAAAGCACTTTTGTGAGAAAAATGTAGAATTTAAGTGCAGTGATCACTGAACAATCGCTGTACGAAGTTATTCATTTCTCTCATCGATTTGGCACAAAATCAGAATAAATGGCCATTTTGGTGTAGAGTATTGCAAGAATTGTAGCTTGACTCAGTTGTGCAATCCCTGAACAAATGCAGCATAACAACAAATAATTAGGGCAGCAGTTAAAAAAAGAACCCAAAACTTAAGAATTTTATAGAAATGGTATTTTATAGAAGTTATATGAGCGGGGGAAGAAGGAAAATAAGAGATAGTGCTCATCTCAGGATAAAGGATTTAAATAACACCTTATTTAAAATTAAAGTGGGTGATCGATTTACGAACTGTTCGGTTTACGAACACTTTCGTGAGAGATTTTTGTGTTCAGATTACGAACACCTCCCAAAACAAAGCCAAGAAAAAGCTATGCTGAGTTTCAAACTTGCCGAATTGTATTTAATTGCATCTATTGTCGACTTAGAGACCTTTTAAAAGTTGTAGTATATGGCTACGTTCATAGGCTACCGAGGGTTTGAGTTCTACATTTTAGGACCCCCAAATTAGAATGAACAAATCAGAAACTTTAATTTTTATATTTTCTGTCCTGTTATAAAGAAATACTTTAAATTGCTAATTCATTATGTTAAATGAAATTTAGTTCACAAATTATTAACAGGCTCAGGCTCCACTTGAGCTTTATTAAAGCTCAATTGCATAAAGTAAACTACAGTAAACACAATCTTTTAGAGAATTAAGAAGTTTTTGAAAGGTGAAAGTGACAAATTGATAGGATTTAAGGCCATAGTCAATGAATGTAATCCTAAAAGTTTTACAAAGGGCATGTCATTTATTTATTCTTTAATACGCCACGACACAAACAAAGCCATCAAAATACAATCTGTCCATATTAAATATGGACATATTATTAATCCTTTTATAAAGGGAAGATTTATATTATTTAGCTTTTAAGAACAAATTAATTGAATTCCCATACAAATCAATACAAAATCTATGATCGGTTAAAGAACAATTCGGTTAGCGAACACTGTTTTGGAACGGATTAAGTTCGTTAACCGATCACCCACTGTATTTCTGCAAAACAACAAATAGGGCAAAAATTTAATAAGATAGAAAATAGAATAAATTCTACAAATACACGGGTGGCATATTCCGTTCACCAGTGGTGACTTACCAACACAAATAATGAAAGAGAGCAGAAAATTAGCGAAATTTCAACTTTAAACATTGGTTAAAGACTGAAGGATCTGTGGGAAAAAGGTAAATTAAGCACAGATGTTAATCATGTAATTATTTAAACATTCACAACTGCTTTTTCAAAGAGTGGTGAACTCAGTACGCTGTCCATTTCTTTAAAGATTAATGAGAGAAAATAACTGTTACGAACCCTACAAACAGAAACAACGTAATGCCCATCATCACTGATTGCAGAGAGCCTTGTAACAAATTCATGATGGGGGATCCTAAGATCGTACACAAGTTTCCGACTGGTCAGGTCCCAAACAAGCAACGGGAATGGCTTCTGAGTCTCATCACCACATACACAGATCCTGCCATTGGCACTCACTAACAAGCTATTTAGAAACCTGAAGAAAAGAAAAAGAAAAATTCAATACATTTATCCACACCAAAATAAACAGAAACAGCAAAATAAAAACTTCTATTGGTTAATAGAGTAATACAGTCAACTTTATCATTTTTAACTCATTCACACTGATTGGTCTGTTCCGCAATCACGGCGTGAAAAGTTAATCATCTTTCTCAATGGATACCTATACTGCCGCCATTTTATTTCCTTAAGGGAAATAAAATGGTGATTTAGCACAAAATCTGCAGAAACAGATATTTTGGCACAAAATGGTACAAGAAATACATTTTGGCATCTGACCCGCATCTAGCTGGGTAACCCTCAGTTCTACAAACCTGGAGGGAAGTTCCTGTTTTTTTTTTTTTTTTTTTTTTTTTCATTTTGAAATTGCAATTGCCTGACCCACCACGCAGTAAAAATAAAAATAAAAAATAAATATATAAATAATAATAATAATAATTTAGGGTATATTTTTAGTTTTAACAGCATTTTTCTTTAAAAAAAATTTACCTTTTTTTTTTTTTTCAGTAGCTTGATTTTGTGTTAGTTTTCACATTTTCCATTTTTTTCTGCAGTTGTATACTGCCATTCATGTGTCCCAGATAGGGAAGAAAAAAATATTTAGGATATTTTTTCAGTTTGGACAGTATCTTTTGTTTTAAAAAATAAGTTCAATTTCATGTTTTATAAAAAAAAAAACTATAAACAGCAAATAACTTATTCAGGATACTTTCAGGATCTCAGTGGTATCCTTTGTTTTAAAAAATATTTTCTGGAGATCAATTTTATATTTGTTTTTGTGTTTTCAGCTGCAGTTTTAAAATGTCATCCCTTTTTCCCAGATGTAACAAACAAACTTAGCCCTTTCTTTTCTGTTTCAACAGGGAATAAAAAAAAAAAAAAAAAAAAAAAAAAACACTTTAAAAGGAAAAAAAAAATAATGCAGCCTTTCAACAAAATCATTTAATGCATTTGCCAGAAACATTTTTATTTTCTCAGTGCCTTCCCAGATATCATTTTGTATTTTAAGAGACTTGAGCTTCTACTCATTTCTGGATGGGGAAGGTTGATAGATAATTTTCATTCAATATGTAAATAGAGAAAGATGAGGATTAAGGAGGAAAGTTTTTCTTTTTTTAACACTTTCCAACAAAGTTGAAAAGCGTTATTGACTTCGATTTGTCTGGCAGTCTGTCCGCGCTCTAGCTCTTGTAAATATACTCGGATTACCCTGAAATTTTTGGATGTTATTGACGTTTAGCCTAGCACAAACACTATTTCAAATGAAGTTTCTAACATGTTTAGTTCATCTACAGGGACAGTCAAAAGTATTCCGTTACATTACAGCCAATGGGAAAAAAAAATCGTTTTAAATGAATTTTAAAGATGTTACACCTTTCAAACATAATAAAATTTATATGCATTTATGAAGTGTACTAAAATATGCATTCTGTAGAATATGCAGTGCAAAGAATAGTTATTATTCATTTACACAGCCACACAAAAGAGTTCCGTTACATAATGGTATAGGGAGAAATTGTTTGCGGCGTATTTTAATTATGCAATTTCATATATAATGAAATTTATATACGTCGGTGAGGCTTACTATAAGTTATTTCATGTATAATACAGAGTGCATAGCATTTACATGGACACACAAAAGATTTCATACAAGTATATTCTATCCGAAGTACTGTATATTAGCCATGATGACAGGAAATGCATCTTTAATTATGATATGCGCTTTTGTGTTTCACTATATTTATGCATACTATATGGTGTGTATAAATGCTATAGTTGATATACAAAAGAATTCGTAAAGGTCACCGAGTATGAGCGTAAATTGCTGAAAGGTAGTTTTTAAATGTTATGCATTTTTACACTAAACTGCATTTAGATTACTAAGAAATGTTTGTAGAATATAGATAAAATGATATACAGGGCCAGACAAAGAATTAGATAAATGGCTGTCTATAGATGATAAATTCTGGAAATGTAATTTCAGTAGTTTTAAGAGTAATTTAGTTTGAATTAAATTTTAGCTGAATAATGGCATGTAATAAAGGTACTAGGTAAACTACAGGGCTGAACAAAAGTATTCAAGTATGTTTCCATCTATTAGTATAAATTGCTGTTAAAGAGAAATTTCAACCTGTTATGTGTTTTCTTGCTAAACTAAATTTTCCCATTATACAGGGTGTCCGGTCTCAACGGTGTCCAATGGCTAATTCCTAAACTGTTAGTCATAGACATATAGTTCCAATTACAAAAATGTTTTAAATCAGGTAAAGAAATATTTTAAAAGCGATTTGGCTCAATAAAAACATTTCTTAAAAAATTACGAAATTTAAATTTTTATACGGTCCCCCGGTCCTATATAAGTTATATTTAGTAAAATTTATCTTTTACACTGACAAGTAATATACAAAAAGTCTCATTATTCTACGATTAAAACTGATCGAGTAATACCAGTTTAAAGTTGGAGCATATTTTTTGCTGCAAATTGGGGGTCATTCACAAATTTAGACGAAATATAATTTCGTCAGATATATTAAAAAATGGTTGAGAGTAAAATTAACATTGCAATATAAATTTGAAATCTTTAATTATTCTGGCATATTAATGCAAAATATACAATTTGTAATAAACATTTAAGAAGAAAGAAAAAACAGAATTTTTGTTAAGTAAAATGATGCTAAATTAACAGCCTCAATTCTTTACAAAATGATACGTATTTTAAAATATTATTAGATTACACTAGCCTGCAAAAGTTGGGTTATTTCATGTTTTTTAGCTTTTGATAATTGATTCTTATGTATTCTGTACCGCTGAATCTGAAATTGACCTTCATTTTTAACCATCACATCAGGATTTTTTGCAAATTTCAAAGTTAAGAAGTTCAAAGTTAAAATTGAATCTCCTCCCTCATCTCATCGGACCACTTAGCTATTTAGCTGTAAGAATCCCAGGATAAGCAAAAATATTGAATAAATTATTGAATAAAATAAAATAAAACAAAAAAAGTTTTACATATGTTTTATAGCATGAGATTTTCACTATATTTTAACTTACACAATTACGATTTGCAAAAAAATTCTAACGTGATGGTTAAAAATGAAGGTCATTTTCAGATTCAGTGCTAAAAAGTACGTAAAAATCAATTATCAAAAGTTAAAAAACACAACCATCTCCTCTACTTTATAGTATCCGATTTTTGTTACTCTTTAAATTTGCCAATTTATGATTTGAGAAATATCCTGACATAATGGTTAAAAATTAATGTAATTTTCGGATTCAGGGCTAAAAAAAAATACATAAAAGTTAAAAAAACCAACAATAGCAGTCTTGTATTATCTAATCTAAAACTTTTTCTTAAACTTCTTGGCGGTAATCTATCCGAAATTTTTTGTGTTATCCTGTAAAATAAGTATAAATGGTAACCACCGAAAATCATAATAATATTAGATTGTTATTCGATTTGCGCCAGTATGTAAAATGTAATCTGGATCAGATATTTAAAAGTGAGTTAATGTAAGAGTACAAATTTTGAACTGAAAAAAAATGCATATGATCGTTGAAGTAACATGAAAACTTATAAAAATAACATAATTTTTGTTAAAAGAAATCATAAAAGAAACAGTCTCAAATCCTGACAAAATAAAGCATATGTTATTTTAGCCAATCTGAAACTTAATAAATGTTAACTTAATCGTATTACTTGTACGATTTTTTTTCAAAGCGCAGATACACATGAAATAAGATCTTCGAATACTTTAAGCACTTGGTATGTGTCCCCTCAAAGCCAAGCCGAACTCATTTGTTTTCAGAGCAGAAAAGTGGCATAAGTCATGCATTTTTAAAGTTTCATAATTCACCCAATTTTAGTGTTATATGAATGGGACTTTTTTTGTCTTACTTGCCAGTGTAATAGGAAAATTTTACTAAATATAACTTATAGGACCGGGGGACTGTATAAAAATTTAAATTTTGTAATTTTTTAAGAAATGTTTTTATTGACCCAAATTGCTTTTAAAATATTTCTTTACCTGATTTAAAACATTTTTTGTAATTGGAACTATATGTCTATGACTAACGGTTTAGGAATTAGCCATTGGACACCATTGAGACCGAACACCCTGTATAGTATATATATCAGCCTACAGATCAAATACAGGGCTGTTTAAAAGAAGTGGAATACATATTTGGATACGGACAGTAACTGCTGAAATCAGATTTTCAAATGTTTTATCCGTTTTCTAAAATGTGTACTTTAATTATCTTATTTACCTCATTTCCCTAAATAAAGAAGTTTTTTTAAAGATTTCAGGAAGTGTTTCATAATCTATGCTTAATGCATTATAACTCCACAGATGACCGACTGATTTTGCTTATTTTTCTTTACCTATTATTTTTTACTTAAGAAGCAGGAAAAGAATAAGATAGGTTACATTATTTTTTTATTCCTTATGTTTTCCTCAAGAACTTTTGGCTAGAATTGAAAGTGTAATGTATATAAATATGAGAAATTGAGCAATCACTATAAATGGGACCCTTTAGTTAGTTTCTTTCAAAAGATTTCTGTTTAATAAATATAAAATCATACAAACTCGAGGTTAGTTTGTAAACATAGACCAGAACATGCATAGCGCACACGGGTGCAAAGGCAGAGGGTCCCCAACGTGAAGTTCTTTTGAAAAGATTTTCAAGTGGCTGCCGAAAGTTGTTTAAAAATATAAAATCATACAAATTCGAGGGTGTATGCTGCCAAATGCAATGAGGCTCCCAGCACTAAAATCCCTCTTGATGTCTGAACACTGATTGTAAGTATATTTAAAGTTATTATCCCAAGCAATGCAACACGGGTCAACTAGTAATCAATAAAATTTTCAATTTCAAGAAATACATTAGTAAAGAAAATATGAAAATGTCTGGAAATTATGACTAACAAACACTTTTGTATATTACAATTCAATCAGATTAGAAAAAAAAAAAAAAAGATTTGGTAAGTTAAATTATTCTAATTACACACAACAGTAAATTGTACAAAATTAAATTGTCACACATTTTAGCAACAATAAAAATAATTTTAAACAACACATTTCATACATTTTTTTATAAATAATAAACTATTATGTAAATAGAAAATAAAACTATGGAATATAATAATGTTGCAGCACGTTAAAATTGAAATTGCAATGGTTTAAAACATAACATGAACAGCAAAAAAGCATTTCAAATATGTATAGATGGCTTGCACATAACGTCACTTTCCTTCTTGGTAGAGATTTTTGTCTTTAACCCTTTAAAGCTAGTCTACATCATTCTGATTTACATATATAATTGAAATAGCACATGTGTGGTAAAAGCTAACTTTCTAGGATTAAATGCATACAGGATTCGGTGATATATATGAATGGATGTATATCTTGATATAATATCATAATTAGAGATCAATTGAAAATTCAGTTTCGTTTTCAGCCAAAAATAGAGTTTCCCTGTAAATTCGTATTCGGTGAAAATGCTGTCAAACATTCGGCAGGACTGAAACTATATGTATTCTGAAAATCTCGTTTCTTCTTTCAGAAATTTTCAACATGACTCATTGATTTGAGCTGTATTGGCTCAAAAGAGACACTCTTTATTTAATGCTATGGACTTCACTGTTTATAATCATCAGTCATGATTGGACTCAAGACGTGAGTGCAAATTATAAAGCAAGCAATATATATATGACTACACTTAAAAGATGCTTTTAACATGCTCATCAAAAGTTTCAGACTTAACAATAATAGACAATTTTGAGTTTGAAACCGCAACAGTGTTTCGAATGCTCTTTGAGAAAGTTCTAGTATAACATGATCACTTACAAAAATCATTATAAAAGATAAATTGTGGTATGTATACTTAATACATTTTTTAATTAGATGAAATTCATATAGTTAGAAAATTATTTCGTGTCACTGGTGAATTAATTACATTTTATTTTATATGAAAAAAAAAAGTTTTGGTCAGAGGCACAAACAGCCAACTTGGGCCACATGTATAATTAATTAAGAATTATGTATATGTATTTATTAATTACTTATAACCAATATTTATTTTCAAAATATCATTTAAGTTTGATATTTTGATATTTATTTTCAAAATATTGTGTATGATATTTTTAGTCAAAATAAGCATAAATAAAATTTTCAACTGTTTTGAATGTGTTGTGCTGTAGATACAGAGCTTTAGCTCCCCTACGTCACCCCCCCCCCCCCCCAAAAAAAAAACATTTTATGTTTAAAGCTGAATTTTTAAATGTAGAACCAATAATTATGTGTGGCAATATTTTGTTAGAACAGTTACTGAAAGATAAACTGTCTGATTTACATAATCGGTTATTTACAGCTTCACCAGAAAGAATCATTTCTGGTTTGGTTGTTGTGCAGTTTAAACTGTATGACAAGTTAAGGATTGAAACAGCAGGACAACCTTACATTTATGTTCAAATTTTTCAATATAAAAGCAAATTATTTTGTTGTATAAAACAATTTTCTTGAAACTTGATACTATTTATTTATTTATTTATTTTTTTTTTTATTTATTTTTTTTTTTAGTGTAAAAAGCAAGTTGTTTCTGTTTTCAAGTGGTTGATCTTAAAATTTTGTTACATGTGCGAAAAAAAGAAAAGATAAAGATATTTAGAATATTGTTTTATTAAATTTTCATGCTAAATGTTTTAGTTTCTAATTTATATTAAGTCTGAAAATATTTATAATCCTCAATAAGTTGACTATTTTGAAAATATTGGATTATATATATAAAATATCGGATATACAGGATGTATATAAATGAATATTCCAACTTTACAGGGCTATTAAACGAAAACAAAAGTACAACCTTCTTATTCATCGGAAATTTAAAATAACAGTTAAAAGATTACAAAGATGGCGATAGATTGCCGAACACCCCAGGACCTTTCTCTTCATCAATGGCATCTACACAACCCTGGCATTACTCCATGTGATTTTTTTTTTTTTGGACCTTATCAAAGAGCAGGTGTTTGTTCCACCGCTACCAACTGACGTTGCCAAACTTAGGACACACATATATGCAGCCATTCAAAGAGCCACACCAGACATGCTGAAAAAATTATGGTATGAGTTATCGTACCACCTCGATATTGTTTGTGTTTCTGGAGGAACTCACATTGAACATATATTACTAAGTTGAATTTAAACTTTCAACTGTTATTTTTGATTTTCAATGAACAACAAGGTTGTGGCTTTTTTTTTAGCTCTGTAAAATTGAGTTTTATTTATGTACACCCTGTATATCAAAATATCCGATATTTTTGAAAATATATTTAAGAACTCTGGATGCATATAGATTACAGTGGAATCCAGTTAAGATGCATTTCAAAGGAGTCGTCAAAAGTTGTGTAATAAGAGGGATTGCGTATTAAACGTGATTTGTATAATGTTGCAGGAAATGGGCTTATTTACACATTTAACCATCTAAATTAAATGAACTTCAGAGCTTTCATTTATACGTTTACAGTTGA
The DNA here is from genome assembly GCA_963932465.1 of Maratus speciosus. Lineage (NCBI taxonomy): Eukaryota > Metazoa > Arthropoda > Arachnida > Araneae > Salticidae > Maratus > Maratus speciosus. Next base: position 469,497,501 of record OZ010798.1, read on the forward strand.
AAATTGTGTTTTTGACATATATTCAGATTGAAATTCAACTGTATTCCTTTTTAACTCATTCTTTTTATAAGACAAACTGGAATAATAACGGAAAATAAATATAGATTCCAACACGACTTTATTGTCGATTAATACATTGCAACCAAAAATAATTTTCCTACTAGACTCATTTTTTTTAACCGAAAGAAAAATATATTAAATCTTTGAAGCACAATCCAGTTTTTAAAATCATATTTAGTACTTCTAATAATGAGTACAATTATAATAAGCTCTTTATTATTAATATAATAAGAAAAACTATCGCTTATAAAATCACACACATTGAACACTTATTCAGGCATGAAAGTGGGAAATGGAGAAAAAGGTGAAATTTTTTTCCATCCATACAATAAGGCCAAACTTGTATAATTTAAATGCATTTCAACAGCTATTCATACAATAAAATAAATTATAACTGTGCATTTTTTTTTTTTTTTTTTTTTTTTTTTTTTTTTTTTGTAATTTAAAAGTATTAAAAGAAAAAAAATATATATAAATAACAATAAATGTATAAATTCATTAAATCAAAAAAGAAAATTGGAAACAGTTTGCTAAAAGTATAAATCCATCCAAATGTATCTTATGAACTTATGTGAAGTACATAGATTAACTTTTCAAAATAAATGTATTATTTTGAGTGATTTGAATGTTTAAGACTTTACTTAAAAGAGAAAAAAAATTCTATGCTAAATATATGCACGCCAAATTGATCGTTACTCCAGGAATACATTTCCAAAAATGCATCACTGGAATTACCTTGAAGTGTTTTATAAATAGAATAAAATATTCCATTTCCAAAATAACTTTATAAAAACTTCCTTTCCCTAGTTAAAGAATTTAATTTACATGACTTTCAGATGCTTATAATAAACGCTTGCGACTGATTTGATAGTACAGCAATTCAGAAACAAACTCCAAGGATTTGAGTAGACAAAATGTCTAGTTATTAAGCTTTCTAGACCCATCCCTCCCCTGTATGTTCCTAATATTTTCTTTGCATTTTTGCAACAATTCAGAAAATGCCCAAATTTGCTTATAAAAAAGGCTCTTTCATGCCTGCTTATTACTGTGTTGAATTTAAACTTTCTACTGTTATTTTTGATTTCCAATGAACAACAAGGTTGTAATTTTTTTTTTTTTTATAGCCCTGTAAGTTTGGATATTTATTTATATACACCCTGTATATCAAAATATCTGATATTTTTTAAAATATATTTAAGAACTCTGGATGCATATAGATTATTTGTTTTACACATAACTTTTCTTTAAACATATTTCAGATAAAAAATCTTAAATGCCAAGTAAATGTAAAAAAAAAGTAAAAATTAAAAATAAAATAATAATAGTAATAATAATATGCAGAGAAAAAAGGAAGTTGTAATAACACACATATTACTTTTCAGACTTAACAAAGATTCTGACAGCGTGTTTATTTATTTTTTTTTTAATTCATTTTTTTGTTTACATTTTTATCATAATTTTTTACATTCTTCATTTTCTGATTCACTATCAGTTTTTTCTTTAGTTAAAATTTTATTCCAAGCCAATGGATAATTGGGAAATTTGTTAAAAAAAGTTTTTTGAGAGAAATAAGCTGTTTGGATAATTGGAGGAGTTCCGATAATCTGCGCTTTACTGCATATGAAGCAAAAATTTCATGCTACAGATTTAGCATAATATTGAAAATTTTTAAAGTCATATTTTGGCAAAAAGGATTAATAAAAAGAAAGGCGGCAAAAACATGTCAAGGTAGCTAAAAACCTTTTGAAAAATTTAATTGCACAAAAATGTCACCAGAATAAATTAACGATGCGATAGAGAATGGATGCATTAAAAAAAATGTGATTGGTCCCACAGGATACATATAATGCTTATCTTGAAAAGAGTGCAAAAGAGGTACAATCGTAGAAAAAAAAAAAGTAAACACTAAGTACCGAACGATTGGAAATAAAGTCTACTTTTAAATGACGTATATAAAATTTGCTTAGGGGGCCATCTACATATTAAAACGAATTGAAACTTCATTTTTTTCAATGGCAATACCCAATTTTAACAAGATATTTCAAATCTTTGATTCAAACAATGCCTATAAACCAAATTTCAAGTCATTTGAATGATAAGTTTTTGAATTGTAAAAATTCAAGTACTTCTAATGTTAAATTACATTTTCATATTTTTATTTATAGCTTCTGAAATTATGATCCTAATGTTCTAATTTTTTGTGTAGCAATAATACTAATATACCAAAACATAAATACGTTGAATTTGCAATTTTTATAATTTTCTGATATGAATTATGAAATTAATATTTAAAAAAATTATGAATTGCAACCCACAATTTTTTTGATGTTTTCAGCTTTATTAAGTCCTGCTTTATGGAAATCCAAAATTTCACATTTTTCTTGCAAGTAGTTTTCAAATTATGCTTAAAAAATGGCTAAATGATGGTTTAAGGGGACGTCTATGATAGATGCGACTAAATATTTTGAAATTTCTTATGCTATCCTGTAATCTAACAGGCTTAATTAGCTGCTTAAGGTGCCTTGATCAAGAAGGGAGCTCTCTGGGTTAACAATCGAATATCGAACTTCTATTTGGATACAGCCCTTTAAATATGCTCGTTTTAAAACAATCAATTTCTCGGAAACTTATGGTACGAATTGCATAAAAATTTGTTTTTAGGCTAATTGAAGGGTGTAGAGTTCATTTATGCAGTCAGAATTGTGTACTGCTATTGAAAAAAATGAAGTTATGGTTTGTTTTAATATGTAGATGGCCCCCTAAACAAATTTGATACACATCATTTAAAAGTAGACTTTATTTCCAATCGTTCGGTATCAGTAACTTTCTTCTACTATAATTTGTTGAGGAGTTAGTAGGGGGTGTTTACTTTTTTTTTCCACGACTGTACATTTTCTATAAAATACACTGAATATGTCTTATTTCTAAAAGGCAGACCAACTTTAGTAGAAAAAGACCCCTTCTTTTTGGGAAGTGTGCAAGTCCCAGGGATCCAGGATTTCAAAAACATAGCAACATTACTGATACAGTATATTAGACTGGGAAGCTGGCAGAATGAAATCCAGGGAGGGAAGACTGGACATTAGCTAAACTAAGAATTTTTTATCAAAACCTCTAAATGAGATAGTTTTTAGATATACCAATGTAAAAAGCAAAACATAGTTGAAATAAATAAGAATTAAAAATACAAAAGTAAGCTTCTACCTACCTGTTTTTATCAAAAAACTTTTTTTTTTTTTTTGCACCAGGGAAGCTGTGTCTATTTGAATTTTCTGACCTTTTTTTTTTTTTTTTTTTTTTTTTTTTTTAACATGCATGAACATAAAAGATAAACAGAACTAAAGTTTGTCTTCAAAGAAGATTCAGAGGACAAAAAGATACCCTAATAAAAAACTTTAGTTCTTATTTTTCTTAGCAAAACTTTGACACATTTTTACTTTTTTTTTTTCTATCTTCAATAGAAGAAAATATTGCAATCAAAAATTTTTTCTATGGATTTACTTTTTTTTAGGGGTCAGAGATCCTAAAAAACATGTTTATACAAGATGTCTGTTTGTCCGTGTGTCACTATTGTACCATCAAAAAGTATATGAAGTTACACATAGATTTGAAGCAAATTTTTTGTGTATGTTTTTGGCTATGGCCAGCAGGTCCTTCCTTGAATTTCAAAAGATTCTGCCAGAAGGGGGCACTGTAATAGCGATTTTTGTATAATTATCTTGATTTATCGTATATCGGTGGCTCGTGAAGCAACAGGAACTTCCGATCCTGCTAAGCCGGCTACTTGCAAATAGCTGATTTACAACAGAATAATGAAAAACTATTGATTTTCATAAATATCATGATCGAGATTAACTCATTTTTATTCCAATTAATTCACTGAAGCAGAAATGTAAGATGAAAGTCAAAGTTTGTAGCATTGAACTAATAAATAATATTGAAGTATTAACACTTGTAACTACCTTTTGAAATATTAAGATGTGTGAGATAGAAGAAAGTGTTGGGATTGGCACATCCAACTAGTTAATCATGAAGGTATGACACTGACAGGCATAACTATTTAAGAGATTTGGAATTGAGCAGTTTTTTTCATTTTCCAATAAATGAATTAATATCTTGAGTTATAAGCAACTGATGCTTCATAATGACCTTTTATTGGATTGGCACATCTGAAAACTCAGTTCAAAGTGCAAACTTTGACAGAATTTTCTAAAAGATTATCTGCCTTTATTGAAAAATGAAAAAAAATATTCAATTACATAGTTTCTGAATAAGAGCACCTGCCAATCACATATTTGTGAACAAAAATGAAGTCAGGAATGTATCAGAATGTAGCCAGTTTGGATTTGAGAAAAGTCTTAATTGTTAAAATTCATAAAGATACAAATAAATGTAAATACATTGCTAAAAGGCACGTCAAATATAATAAAATCATTTAAAAACCCATTAAAGACATTTTAAAAAGTAAGCAATATATTTACATTTATTTGTATCTTTATGAATTTTAATTACTGTAAAAGCACTTATTTTTGCGAGCCGTAATTTTCGCGAAAATGAAGATATCGGTTATTTCGCAAGCTGAAAATTTCGTGAGTTTTAAATGAACAGAACCGACAGTTGAAAAATCCCGAAACTACCTATAAATAGAACCTCTTTTGCATAAGGCATTTTAAGAAACTTCCTTTTGTCCTGACACAATGATTCGAAACATAGAGAATATTCTTGTACCTTATTACGACAAGCAGATAGAACTTCTCGGACTAGTTCCAGAACGACCTGGTGTAGCATTGTTCGGTGTTTTTAAGGCACACCAAGATTCTCTTTCTCTTGCTGAACTAGAAAAGAGGAATATTATTCCAATTTTGTGCTCGCTTCCTGCACAGGAGAGCTCTAGCCTTTGGGCATAAACGGCGTAAAAGCCTGTAAACGGCAAGTTCAAGCATTTGCTCAAAAATCAGTTTATTGAGTGGTATTCTAATGAGCTTAAATTTCTAGAGGAAAAAGAGTCTGTGGACCGGCAATTATTACGACTAAAACAAATTCACGCTTCTTCGCTTGTGCACACCTTTAACAATGTTGAAGCCAAACATGAAATAATTTGGAATGGCTTCAAACAAACTGGTATAAATATTGTAAGTGAATGAGCGGCATTCTATTAGTTGTACTATTGTTTTTATTCAAGAAACAGTTGTATAGTATTCAAGAAATAGTTTGAAGTATTCAAAAAATTTTTGTACTACTTTCTTATTTAAGTAACTGTAATCATTAACTTTTGGATAAGTGAAAAAATTCTGATTTTTTATCATTATTTGAGACAAAAAGGCAAAATATTTCGCGAGGCTTAAATTTTCGCAATTACGACGGGCTCGCGAAAATAAGTGCTTTTACAGTATTAACAAGGTGAATTTTGCACTGAAATTTCAACTTTTTATACAGTCTTAATTGTTTTAAGTCATTTGGGAAAATAAATTTTACTGTTCTTTTCAAGATCATTGGAGAAAATAAAAATTGAATTTAAGAAATTCTAAAATCCAGGCAGTTGCAATGGCTTTCTGTCTGCAATCCCCTCTCCCTTTCTAGCAAACATAGTACCACAAATTCCTAAAGTTTTAAAATTACTAACAAGCACATTTAAATCAAGAAAAGCACACTATAAAATAAATGTAGAAAAAAGAAAGCATGCAATATACCTGTCCTCTCCCACTTTAAATGTTGTTTCTAAATCTCCAGTACTAAGATTGGTCATGTTCACATACATTCTATTCCTAGATAGTGAAACAGCATTATCCTCATTATGCAAGCCATAATAAGGCATCTTTTGATTCATCACTCCTTTTAATTTAACTAATAATGTTCCTTGGTCTAAATGATACACTTTTAATTCACGATTACACAGTACTAAAGCACGATGACTATCTACCATTTTGATATCTTTAGGCTGATTAATGTTGGTGAAACGGCGCACAGCACACTGTTCATAAATATTCCAAACAACTATTTCATTAGTGTCACTAGATATTGAAACAGCATGCGCTTTGTCATCCTTAATAGTATACAAACCAGTAAATGGAAAGCCTTTTGAACTAGGAGATTCGGGTGATGAGTTCAAATCACCATTGCAATTGGCTGTTACTTCTAACATGGAAGGTTCCTTCAGGCATGTGCCAAGCGGTAACAAACAAGATAAAGGTGGTTTGCAAGAAGTGTCATAAATGCTTTTAATAGCAGGATATTCATTAGAAATATCAGAGTTTGAGAAAGACTTTTTCATCCTGCCGTACATCTGTGAAAAGAACTGAGATCCGTCACTACGTAGTGCATAACTGGATAATTGTACTAGATTTTCTAACACTTCTAGTTGTTTATCACTTTCTGACAAAGTCCTTTGGTACATTGAAAGGTCTTCTAACATTTGGTAAGGGTCCGAACCACAAAATTTATACAAAAGCCACGTAGCATCTAATAAAAAGTTATCTCGGATAGAATCATTTATTTGTAAAACTTGATACGGTAGTTCCTCTAGTTTTCTACGATTTGGGTTTGGACCATATGCCAAAGGCTGGTCAAGAACAAACCTGTCTTTCAAGACAGAAGAGCTGGGTGAGACGGGCTTCTTTTGCCCTTCTGCCCATTTCCCGAAAAAGTAATCAACAAGTACTTGCGCATACGCCTTCATTGAACAGCCTTTGTTTTGGAGATATTTTTTAACAACTGTCCTGTAAGCTTCACAAGAAAACATTGTTAAAGTTCTACCTCCAAGAACTTGAGTACTAAGGAAAGGGTCTAATAATTTTTTTGTCAATGCCCACATTACGGCTGGAAAACGACAAACTTTCGTGTCTTCATTAAAAAATATTATATTTAATATACTATCTTCACAAGACAGTAAATCTAGCATTTCACTTTCACAAATACCATGCTTGGCCGTGACTAAAATACCTAGAACAAAAGTCAACAATGTAATACCTATATGACATTCAACATTGGATAAATATTGAAATATGAGTCCTTCTATGCCATTTTCAATTTTTGCGTCCAATAATTCTGCCCACTGGACATACATTATGCCCAAGAGCGAAGAGAAACGAGAATTGGAATTTTCGTTCAGGTACGTATTGATCATATCTTTCTGAGTGTCACTAAGTTTCTTTTTACGAATACTCAGCAATTTCTCGATAGATAATTTTGCTTCTTCTGGTGATGGATTACCAAGGGATAAGAAACAACTGGAATCTTCCATTAATTCCTAAAAATATAGAACAAGAGAAATTAAAGAAAATTTTAAAGAATAAATTATTTTAACATTTTAAATTTATGGTAAAAACATATATTCAAAGGCAGCTTTTAACTAGAACTTTGAGCGAGTTTCGAAATATAAACTAAAAAAAAAAAAAAAAAAATACAAATAAAATAAATAAAAATATTTTTTCTTGAATAAAACTGGTTCAAACCCCTCACAAGTTATAATAGGAGATGAAATAAGAATATGTACAAAACGATACAAAAGGCCATTTATGAAAAAAAATAAGCTCCAAGTTATATAATGCGTTAAAAAGTAAGATGTAGTTGATCATATACACCATGCATTGAAAGATTAAAGTAATGCTTTTCAAATTTAATTCAAAGTAAAATTCAACCAATTACAGCTAAAAGAATTCAAAACGTTTTCATTAAATGAAATTAAAAAATCTAGAAAATATAAAAATATATATTTTTATCAAAATATTTCAGTAAATTTATCTATACTCAATAATATATTTAATATCAAAACTTTAATTTAATAAGGAAGTATAACCACTCATTTGAGAAAGAAAGAAAAACAATTTCCAGAAACTGTGAACAGTGCTTTGTGTCTGAACTGATCTAAAAACCAGAAAAAGACATTTCTGATACAACAAAAACTATAATCTAAAGAGTATTTTTCAACTATGTAGTTGAACTTAAATTGTCTTTCTACCCAAGAAATGAACTACAAAACTTTATTTTTAAAAATTTAATTCTTAAAATAAAAAGAAAAGTGCTCAGTTAAACTGATGGCATTGAGCTTACAGGCTATTCACACTAATTGTACATTATACTCTTATTTCAAAGAATAATGCCCTTCAAAAATAAACAAACAAAGACAAAAAAATCCCTTTTAGCTAAATTAAGTATGGGGGGGGGGGGGATTTGTTAGAAATTTGCTCGTTTGTTTCAAGAACATTCCACCAGATGGCAGCATCATACAATCCTCTTTGTTGTTTTTACTGGAACAGAGACTCAGAAAATTTTTCTGTGGCTAGATGACTGTAAAGCAGCGAGCAGCAAACTGCTGCTGGATTAAAAATCCACTAATATTCCAATTTAATGCATAATTCAAAGTTTTTTTAAAAATATTTATGTTTGTAAATAGTCTCAAGAATATACATCTGTTTTTTATATTGTGAAGTGTTATAAGTTTGTTTATTGTGTGCAGCATATTATTCTAGCATATTTTTTCTTCAAATATATGTTTTTTGTTCATCCTAAGAAGAATATATTTCTACTGAACAATACATCAAAACAAAGGTAAAACTTTTTAATTATTTACTATTTAGGAACTTCTTATTCATGCCTTCATATGGAATAACATTCCAACAGAATTAGCCCTGCCATTTCCTCCCCTTTATACTTAACCAATGAACCTCCAAATCTAATCAGGGAAGCACCTTATCAGAATAAACCGGTATACCAAATTTGAAGCAAATTGGATAATTCTGTATGAAAAGCCCATTTAGCTAAATTAAGGGGGAGGATTAGCTCCCCCATTTTCCCCTTTATACTTAACCAATAAACGCCCCAAAATAATCAGGGAAGCATCTTATCAGAATGAACCTATAGACAAAATTTGAAGCAAATTGGATATATTTATCAAGAGTTATCACGTTACGTACATACATACGTACGTACATGCATGCATACATACATACATATGTACGTACAGAACCTGCAAGCACATTAGCTCTCAGCCTTTGATAGCCTGTGAGCTAAAAATAAAACACAATTTATTGATATCAGATAATTTTAGTCTTTAACCTCTTCACTCCTAGATGGAATTAACTCTATCTAGCATGTATCCACTGATGAAATGGTTCCCAAACTATGGGTCACAAGCAGTGTAGCCAGTGTTGTAATCATAAAAAAAACAGAGAGTATATGCTATAAGCAGAGGGTATACGCTAGAGTCATGAATGTTCATGACTAGAATATACACTACAGCTTTATTTGATAAACAGAGTATAGGAGCTTCTTTAAAAAATCCAGAGGGTATAATACCCTCTACTACACACCTGGGTGTGGCCAAGTGTTCAATTTCCATGCATTCCAAGATCCATCGTGCATAACTATTGTGCGGACACTAAGTCCTAATTTTCCATAATGGACGAATTCTTCTAAATTTCTTTTTAGTATTATGATTATGCTATTATTAGTCTCAAGTGAAACTTAGTATGGTCCCATCAAAAGAAACACCATACAAATCTACCTGCTGAGATGGAAACCTATCTAAAACAGAAGACTTTCCCGGGTCCAGGCTATTCTGCTTTTGCAGATTTTAATGCACTTTTTTCTGTAAAACATGTGAAAATGGAACCTGTTTAAAATGGAAACCTGTGTTATATGTAAAAAATTCACAGTCCCAATAAAATTCTCATGGAATTTATCAACTGTTTAACCAGAAAAATTTCAAAAACAGAATTTTGTTTTGGTCCACAGCATGGGTGAAAGCAGTCCATCCAAGCCAAGACTGAAAACTTTTCTGAATATTAGAAATAACCAAATGGGAATGGGCTAGAGTATTTCTATGTATTGCATTATGGCTAAAAATTGATCTCTTACAATAAAAGACAGCGATTAAAAGTTCTTGACAGTAAAATTGCTATTATTTAAGTATATAAAATAGAATTTACAATTGATCAAAAATCTCTACAAGACTGAAATCAGTCCTAAGACTTAAGTCTTGCACCCATGGTCCACAGACATTCCTCTTTTACAGACTTTACTATTAAATAAATTGTGTTTATTTAGTACAATAAAATGTACTAAGACGAAATCTGAAGTGACTGGATAAAGATTCAGTTTTGCACAGGTTTCCATTTTAGCAAATATAAATGTAGTGTTATCTTTCCATCAAGACCACAATTTTTTTTAGCTTTTAAGACAAGTAATAGACAGATTACCAAACTCATCCAAGATACAGGTAGGTCAACTGACTGTCCTATTTAGATTTTTTTGCTTTTGTGTGTCTCTGTAAACGAACTATAACAGCTACATACCTGATTAACCTGGGAGCAGGCACGCAGGGTATGTGATACCCTGAGCTCATGTGGCTGAGTTAGAGGTCATCCTTTTGAAGGGAAACTATTTTTAGGGAAATTCCAACAATAGTTTTTTTGCAATTGTATTCAATGGGTGTGAGATACCTGTACGACTTCTCAAATCAATCTGTTTTTGCATGTTCAGTGTTCAGTTTTCTTTTAAAATTAAGAAGGAAAATATCTAAGATAAGCCCAGTAGCGTAGTGGTCAGCACGCCTGTCTGCTATGCTACAGGTCACGAGTTCGGCTCCCGGCTGGGCAAGGTTCACTCAACCGTTCATTCCTTCGGGGTTGATAAAATGAGTACCAAGCTTGCTTGGGAACTAAACACGGAGGCTCTTGCGTTGGGCTGACCACCAGGCCGGGATACGTGCTGCATAGCACCTTGGGGCCCAGGGTCAAATAAACAGATTTGGGCACTGTAGACCCTGATCCTTCTTGGATAGTACAGCCACAGGTTTAGTTTTTTTTTTTTTTTTAATATCTAAGATAAAATGAAGAACAAGGGCCAAAAAACTAAATACACATGCTCAAAATATGACAAGTTTGCATGTATGGATCATATCAGTCTATTTAGTGAGGAATGTACCATAAATTTGTAAATGTATTTTTATTGTAATACAAAAGTGTTTAATTGTCAATTTTTATGGATTGAGATTTTCAACATTATTTTGTTTATTTCTTTGTTACAGAAAATTAGTAACTTTCATTTCATTTTCATTTCATTTAAAAGTTAAAACCAGGGCTGCGGAGTCGGTAAGAAAAATGACCGACTCCGACTCCTGGATTTTTGAAACAATCAACTCTGACTCCGGCATACACACAGGGTTTCTCAAAAAAGATTGAAATGCGCTTTAATTTTTTACCTGTTGGAGATATATAGATAATGCAAATTGGAAAAGTGTTCAAAATAAAATAGTAATTAAGATTAAGGATTGACCGAAACTGAAACCGAATTTCGGTAATATTTCTATTTTCCGCCGAAAATGAAAATTTCCAAAAAAATGTTTAAGTAATTAACACATAACAAATATCCATAGTTATTAATTAATTGTAGGTGTAATTTTACCTGTGGTCCAAGTTGGCTCTCTGTGCGTCTGACGAAAACTTTTTATTTTCATATAAAATAAAATGTAATTAGTAATTCATCAATGATACGAAATGATTTTCTAATTTTTAATTGCATCTCATTAAAAAATCTTTTGCATATACATACCTCGATTTATCTTTTATAATGAATTTTGTAAAGAATCATCTGTTCTACTAGAACTTTCTCAAAGAATATTTGAAACACTTCTGTTTCAAACTAAAATATTTCTATTAAAGTTAAGTCTGCAGCTTTTCATGAGTAAGTGAAAAGCGTCTTCAAATTTTAGTCATATATGCATTTCTTGTTTTTTAATTTGTACTCACATCTTGAGTCAGTCGTGACTGATAATTATAAACAGTGAAGTTCATAGCAATAAATTAACCCTTAAATACCTGGTGTTGCTTTTCGGCAGCATACCCAATTTAGGCTCTAAAATACCATTAGAATAATATTGAAGCTATAATGCCTAATGTTACCAATAAAATACATTCTGAATATATTATTAAATCGATTTTCAACATGTAGATGGCAACACTTGTACTGTTTAAGAATAAAGATAAATTTATTTGTTCAATTGTTGCTACTTGTTGTTTTTGTTTAGTTTGGAAGCTTGCGAAATACCCTATTTTGACCTGCAGTGAGCAAGTAAAATTTATTTCTTATTATAGCTCTTAAAATTCTTGTGTGTTTAATATTATAGAATTTTATGAAGGGAAATTATTTTTTCAATTAAACACCAGTATTGCCGATTAGTAACAAACTGTTTTTTAGCCGTAAACTATACTTAAAACAAAATATGAATTTTTTAAGTATTTTTCCCATGATTTATTTAAAAAATGAAAGCCGAAAAACATTATTACAATGATTTTTGAAAAATCCGGCATTTAAGGGTTAAGAGTGTCTCATATGAGTCAATACAGCTCGAATCAATGAGACATGTTGAAAATTTCCTAAGGGAATTACGAGAATTTTGGAATACAGATAGTTTCGGCCTGACCGAATTTTCAGCAGCATATTCGCCGAAAACGAATTTTTCGCTAAACTCAGATGTTGAGCGGAAAATGAACCCGAATTTTCAGTTGATCTTTAATTAAGATTATATTCATTAAACGTTTATATTGAGTTACAGTAAGATTATACTGAGTTCGGCTACTAATTTTTAAAAAACTATCCTTTTAAACAATTATTTTATACAGTCCTGAATCTTAATAATCCTGTTTCTAATATTTTATTTTTATGACCGCCGTATAACAGATGTTTATAAATTTCGATTCGGAATATGCAATGCATTAAATAAAAATAGTAATTATCTTGCAATTAAAAAGATTCACTTATCTAAATATAATTTGAAGTTACAGCAGTGGTTCCCAACCTTTTTTTGGCCTTGCCCCACCTAAGCATCTCTAAAATCATGTCCCCTCCCCCCCCCTCTTATATATAATATAAATATTGTCACAAAAAATAAACGTCCATTTTCCCGGATGGATCCGAAAATAGCATTAACTCTGATAAGTGATTTCACATTCTTTAATTTATCAAAATCATATATTTTTGTTATTGCAAGTATGCTTTTAACCTAACTGCATGAATGCAGTGATGCCATGGATCTTCGCATTTACATCTACAAAAGTTTTATTATTTTTTGGCAATTTACCTCAAATTTAAAAGTGATAAATAGTCTACATTTTTATTTTCGTAAAATTTCTTGAAATCTCTCTCATATTTTGTATTGCTTCTGATTGCATTGATACATTTTATAATGGATTTTAGTACTTCATTAAGAATAAGTGATATTTGATTACCGCCAAGACTATATGGATAACATAATTCACAAGTAACATTTCCGGATTCGCGCTTTTATCCATTTTAAGTTACTATTTTTCTTTCCGCTCATAGCATACTTCTTTGATAGCGAGCTTTCCTGCTCCCCATTATTATTATTTGGTCACCATGTTTTCTCCAATTTTAAATTTAAAAATGCATATGTCATGAATTTCATATTCTGCATGTGGTCTGCAGAAGAGCCATGAGATGTTTACTTTCAACCCTTTCCTTCTGTGATGCGCATGGGGATTTATTAATTTCATAAATGTAGCACCTCATTTAGATCATTCAAAACATTTTTTAGATTAAACATGTTCAAATAGTCAATTTTAGATATACCCAACAAAATTTCTTATGTAAAATTTCTCTCATGTGTCATTGTTACACTATGAATAGATGTAGAAGTTTTTTTTTTAATAAATAATAATAAAAAAAAGATGTAATTTACTAAAATAATATTAAAACCAGAAAAATTAGAATGATTTTTTAATATGTAAAAGGTGTCAAATTATGCAAAAAAAATTATATAATTATTCCGGTGTCAATGTATTTTTGAACTTTTAAATGGGATTGTTTCAAAAATTAATTTTTATTCAGTTATTTTTAAATTTTTTCCTCTATTTCTATTTTTAGACTAAGACACTACTTTCATTAGAAAAAAAATGACAGATAATTTGTTAATAAGAAATCTGAAATTGCCCCCCTGAAAAGTCATATGTCCCCCCTGTGGGATGTACGCCCCACATTGGGAACCACTGAGTTACAGATACGAATAAAGGATTTCTATCTTGTCAGCTGCAAATTAAAACCAAATTACGGGAAAAGAACATATGCTGGGCTCGGGCCTATTTTCACTCACGGCACTCGGCCATACTTATTTGTGAAGGCTCGGGCCGGGCCTAGTGACTACTGTTTACGGGCAGGGTTCGGGCCTTACTTTTTCCCGGAAGAATCGGGCCGGGCCTAACTTATTTTTTCTGTACAGAGCCGGGACTGGTTTCTTTCCTAGTTTTCACGGCCCAAAATTTTCAGTCCTAGTTCTGAGCCAGCCCATATGAAAATCATTGTCTCGGCGTGGCCTGCCCGGTTAAAGGTCAGTAATGTTAAGACTGGCCCAAAGATTTTTGCAAAAAATGCATACATTTTTAAATCGCCATTATTCTACAATTAAACATTAACATTTACTCTTTTCAAAGAATAGTAAATTTCTACGCTAATTAAAATATAGCTAAATTAAAACATAGTAAAATGTGTGAAGAAGAACCTGCCTATGACGGAATCCTGTTTTAAACTGAAAAACGGGTTGACCCATGCAAAATTAATATACTAATACGTAAGAAAAGAATATATAATACATTTACACTTGCTAAGAAGGGAGCTTGTCTATAACGCATTTTTTTTTTCTTTTCTATGTAATTGAGTCTTAGAAGATTTTACTGTATAGCATTTTTCAGATTTTTCACACTTCGATACATGGAATATGGATTAACAATATTCATGATAACTGAAACATTTATGTGCAAGAAATAGCAATTCATTAAAAAAATAAATATCGCAGCCTGCGGCACTTCTATAAAAATGAAGTTTAGAAACATGAAAAAAAAAATAGTTAAGATAAGTATTTTTGGTCAGAGCTCTTCGTACGAGACAAATTTTTAACCAAATAGACGTAAAAATTAATATTTTGTAGAAATTCACACAGGCCAAGATTTTAGCTTTTATCTGGGCCGGGCTCTTGCCGAACTAACTTTTTTACTGGGCTGGGCCAATATTTTTTTTATTCGGGCCGGGCCCAGGCCTGAAAACTTCGGCTCATGCAGACCTCTACTTTAAATGCTTCGGGTCAGGTTTTGACACTTTTAATATGACCTGATTTTTCAAAAGAAAATATGTACTGAATATTTTTCAAATGAAAAATCTATATAGTTGAATATTAATGAGTGCATTTAAGTTCATTTTAATACAAAAAAGATAAAATTGTAGGTTTTTTTCATAATTGTTTATTCTATAAAATATGAACTAATTTTCTTTCGTCTCGAATTACGGTCGGATTGACGATTGTTTTTTCCCTTTTTGAATTTATTTGACGAATAAATCCTTTTTGTCGGGTTTTGGGTTGACTTTCAGCAGAAATTTCAGATTCGGGTCGAGTGCAACCCGGCCCTTGGAAAGACTCTAGTTGGGGCTTAGAATTGGAAGAACGTCTAAGTTTTAGGTAAGAAATATTTAAGAAGAAAACTGAAGTTTTTTGTTTTAATGAGAAAAATTCTGTATGAGTTCAGTTGTCCGATACTGTAGTGATAGCGGCATTAATCAATTTCATATTTTTCACACATTCTCTTTTATCTGAAATACTGAAAAATAAGGCAGTATAAGTTGGACAAAGGATCTGAAGTAGATTGTTGCAGTCGTTAAGGTCCGATTCGAACGGCGGTTCGAATTGAGTTGGGGCTAAATGTTTTTCACTGTGTGCCAGTCTGATAACTATTATTACGGGTTCGGGTCGGGTTGACCCGATTTTTCAAAAGGAAGTCCACAATATTGTTTAACTTATAAGTCGAATAAGTAAATATATATTCCTTTTCCTACACAAAAGATAAAAGTGCTGTTAGAGATGACTATTTTTCATAATTCCAATAAAATTTTGATTTTATTTCATTTCGGATCGGGTTCAGGGTTCTTTCCGGTTCGCTTCGGATTGACTTAAAATATAAATTTCAGGACCCGACCCGAACACGAATGGACAGAGGTTAAATTAAAACATCTATTTTTGTCTGAGACAGATTCCTTCATTGGGTTGGGTAGTCGGACCGACACGGAGTTCGGGTTGAGTTGGACTTAATTTAAAAAAAACAATAGAAAAAAAAACTCTTTCAAAACTCACTTTAATTTAATTATTGTACAATAGTGTCGTCTATGAGCTAAAGAAGTAAGTAAATGAATCAATTTAATGACTGATGTAGGGAAAATATCACATCCGCCCTTTTGCCTTATATTTACTCATTAACATGTCAATAAACTGAAAAATAACTAAATATTTATTAATCTATAGAGTTAAAAAATAAAATAATAATTCAGTTCATAAATTTAAAACTAAGCATAATTGGTTTTATTTTTTATTTCACTTCAAATTGTTCAACAAAAATTTATTAACCGGTTTAAATTATCTTTTTCGCAACTTAAGGACCAAATTCCTCCACATAATTATTGGGGCATTTATAACATTCAATGCCAATGTGGTTTGTCCTACATTGGACAAACTAAACGAAAACTCCGTTACAGAATCAATGAACACAGAAACTATGTAAAGAAAAAAGAATTACAGACATCCCCTATCGCCTCTCATTGCTGGGGGGAGGGACATAATTTTAATTTTGACACAGCTACCATTATCAAGAAATGCATTACTCCTCTGGATTTAGACTTTTTTGAGGCTATTCATATCCATAAATTTAAAGACTTCTTGGTTAATGATTTATCTAGTACACCATACATCTCAACTTTCTGGATGGATTTGTTGTGTCACGCTGTTAGAACTTGATGGTCTTTTGGTATTATGTTTAGACATTTGGGTTTTTTTCACCGTACATGCAGTTGGGGGGGGGGGGGGGGGATATTGTTTTTAAGTTTTTACACTGAGGATGTGAGTCCTAGTACTCACGAAACGTATACGTATGATCAAATCTGCTTGTTTTATTGTGTGTTTAAACGTTGTTTTCAAATAATTTATATTTTCACACAAGTTCTGTTCTTATTAGATATAATCATGATTTATGTTTAAGTAAAACTGTAATGTTTACATTAGATATTACTGCTTTAAATTCATACATAATTATTAAATTCCACTTACTATAATATGCTAAGAAGACTTTCAGCATTAATGAAAAATGTGTGATTTTGTTGTATTTCAAATACACAGAATCCGTTTTTAAGAGTAATATTAAGTTGCTAGGAAGAAATAGAAGTATTTTTTAAATTTAACAACTAGCTATGTTTACTAATTTTGTAGTGTTCTTTAGCAGATGTTTAGTACTCTTCCCGCTTTTCGATGTCTTTAATTTAATCAATTTCCCTTTTAAATTTTTCCAGTATCAATTTTTCAATTTTTTTTCTTTTCTTTCTGGCTTCTGCTAGAGTCTCGACTTATGGGACGTAGGTAGAGACCTGCGAAAATGCTGCTCTCCATGAATTCCACGGTGGTCGGGATGTATGCAAAAATTCATGTTTGCCACGTGTGAAAAAAAAAATCCTAGTTTTGGCCCTGTGTACAACAAATTCAGTGCATCAAAGCAAAGTACTCATGACACTAAAGCCTTTACCTTGATCTTGGCGAAGTCTGCAGAGTCATCTCGTACTGAAACAAGTAACCTAACATTCGGGGGTAATTCTCGAGGTAGCCATTCTAAGTCCTTCTTGCTATAGTCTGCGAGCTGATCAATTCCATCGATCAGAATAACAAGAGGCCTTAATTCAGATACTTTAACTAATAGTTTTGAAAGGCCATAATCCCAAGAGTGAATGTTCTAAAATACAAACAAGAAAAACAATTTTAGCAATAAACTATATATAAAAATCACTTCAAAACATCAAAGTACAGCAAACATCCTCTAATCCAGCACGTTCGGGACTTAAAGCATGCCGGATTACAAAATTTTCCCGATTTCAGGATGAATGGCGGAAAAACGTGTAGAAGTTGGAATTAAACAAAAAAGTGACAGCATACCTGCCAACCTTTGAAAATGAGAAATCGTAGCACACAAAATTTAAATTAATCTGGAGGTTGGTTGGTTGGTTTTTCGTGTTTCACAGCCATCTTTTGACATTCGTAAAAGGAAAATAAGGTTTCCGTCTTTCAACTCAATATAGTAAATTTTTTTCTCTGAAAATTTTTATACCATTTTTAGAGTTTATTTTCGTTTCACAGCGTTTTTTTCTTTTTCTTTTTCTTTTTTTTTTTTTACATTTGTAAAGAGAGCCTGGTTTCAATTTTTTAGCCCAGTGCAGTAAATTTTTACAGAATTCACGATTTTTTTCCCGCCATCATTTCAGGATATTCACGATTTTTTTCCCACAATCGTAATTCACATTTTCCTATCACGATTATTTGTTGAAATCCGCACTTTTTACCATGAATTTTTGACGAAATTCGCATTTTTTATGCGATCCTTTGACGAATTTTGTGTTTTTTTACCACGATCTTTGACTAAATTAGTGTTTTCTTTCTGTGATCTTTAGGTGAAATTTGCATTTTCTTACTAATCTTTCGATGAAATTTGCATTATCTTACTGATCTTTTGATGAAATTCGCGTTTTCTTTCTGCGATATTTTGACAAAATTCACGTTTTTACCACGATCCTTTAACGAAATTTATTTTCTTCTGCGATCAATTGACGAAATTGATTTTTTTTTACACAGTCATTTGTCGAAATTCGCGATAGTTTATTGCAAATTGTGCGATTTTCCACTCTATTTCAAACCTTGCCCCTCAAGGAACGCCCTCCAGAATTCTTAAAATGGTACCCTTGTTTCTAAGGAACAGAATTCCTGTATAAATATTTACAAAAACATGATTAGAGTGTTTTATGTTAAGAAGTTTTTTTGCAGCCCAGAATTTTTCTTTTCATGAGCATTTTTTAATGTCCGAATTTTCAGACTAATGGCCAATTTTTTAAAACTTTCGGAAATGAATACTTGGAAATTTCGGAACAAAATCACTCCTGAAAAATATGTTGCGCGGGATAAAAATCGCAACTAGAAGCAAAAAATGCTTTTGTGTTTTTTGCAAAAAATCGTAGTTTAAGACCAATTTTCGTAGCATCGTAGTTCACAGGTCCAAATCATAGCAATTACGATTTTTTCATAGCAGTTGGCAGGTCTGTGACAGTAAAGTATGTTTTTTATTCTTTAAACAGCTTGAATAGAATTTAAAAAATACTCAATAATGTAAAGTACAACATATATACATGACTATAAAGTGAAAACGAAAACTGTAGACATGCACAGTAAGCCTACTTGTAGAGGCCATCTTAAACAAATCTCGAATATCAGTTTGTTTAATTGTAGTCACCTCTCTTCTTTTTTTAAGGAGTCATTTCTTATGATGTGAAGTTAATGATTTCCATATGGTTGGACGAACTGTTGCACTCAAAAAACTTGGTAAAAGTGTTCAAAGCATCCGCTGCTTGATTCCAGCTGATGTTGTGATGTTGACTCGCCCACATCATCTTCATCAGAGCCAATGTCTTTGGAGGCTGTTGAGTTGATAATACTATGAATGATGGCCTCATCAGTCAAAATTTCTGCTGTTGGCTCATCAAAATCTACTTCAACCCACTCTTTTATTTCTTCTCGATTCAGTTGTGTTTCTGAAAGTAGTGCTGGATTATCCAGCATGCCGGACCATAGGATGCCGGATTAGAGAATGTTTACTGTAGTCATTAATTGCTATAAGTGATAAACATTAATTTTAAAATGGCAAAATACTTTTATTTATCTACATTTCCAATTAGATAGTATAAATATAAATTAATAGTAGATATTAGAAGTGCAAACGAATATTCGGCTTCGGCCGAATAACAAGTCCATTATTCGGCCTTGGCCGAATAATACTGTAATAAATGTTTTTATATTTACATAGTATAACTTTTTAATTTGACAATTTATATTCATCATGTATAATGAAAATTTTATTTGAAATTAACTATCTTTTTTTTCCCATTAACTTTCATACCCCGAATGGGTTTTATCTACCCATTTTTATATAAGAGACTAATTTAGGAATCATGTTAAAAAAATTTTATGCTGTATCAGTAAGTACAAAAAGTATCTGTAATAAGCTAACATAATCTGTTAAATTTAAAATTAATCTATTCAAAATTGTTTTAATACAGCTGTACAAGCAAATTTGATTTTTTTTTTTTATCATAATGGGAAGTTTAACATTTATCCTTTGTTACATAAAAAAATATTTCTTTCAATAATATTTTGAATTATACCTATAAAGAACATAAATATATGATTGATTAGATATAGATGTAATATAGTATAAGATATTTAAGTCGTATATGTTGCAATACTTGGGGTTTTTTTAAGTAAAATATGCTTAAAAATTAAATATAATTTAAGTCATTTTTTTGAGTGTGTTACTATTTCTTATTAAATAATGAAAGAAATGTAAGTACTAAATTCTTTTAATTAGTATGTATTTACGTTTTACATATTTTTTTCAAGAATAGCATTGTAATGTTTATATTTGCTTTAAAAAACAGTTAAAATGTTTTCAATAAACGTAGATTGTGATGCAGAAATAATAATAATTCAGCATTCTCAGGTGATAGTCTATTTCTTTTTTTTTTTCGTAAATGTTACCTGCTTCTGAAAATAATCTCTCACTATATATGGTACTTCCTGGTACAGAAAGGTACTTTTTGGCTAATTGTGAAAGACTTGGAAAGTCTTCTGAATTTTTCGCCCACCACTCCAAATGACACTGTTGTCTTTCTAGCAGTGGCTGAGAAAGAAAATTACTAATTTCTTTTACTTCTTCACATTGGAAGGAACTTTCTATAGAGCTTCACTCTGTGATTGGCTTGCAATTTCATTAAAGCATGCCCACAAAGAATTTGGAACTTGTGAAGATGGAATGGTTATGTTGGAAATATTACATTTTGTTCACATTCTGTTACTGGTTTCATACTAGCCTTTCTTAGTCTTACTAAAGCAGTTAATTTGGACTTTACTCCTACATCTTTTGCTTCATCTTTGTTGAAAAAGAACACTTTAAATCTGGGGTCCAAAACCGTCGCAATGGAATAGTGTTCAAGTTCATTGTCTTGAATCGATGCAAAAGGCTTCTCCAAATTTTGTAGAAGGGTGTCTTTCATGGTGCCCACACCAAAAAAATCTCCAGATTTAGATAAATATGATTTTAATGCTGTAACTATTGGGATGACTCCAGAAACTAATGATCTCGATGAGGCAATTTGTTTTGTTATTCCTTCAAATTGTTGTAATAGATTGAGCAATTTTTCTAAAATAGTCCACTGGTTTGCTGTCAGATTATTTATTTCTCCAAATTTAGTTGCATATAGAAAAAGTGCATTTTCTTGTTCCAGTAATCTCTCCAACATATAATAGGGGCTATTCCAGTGTGTTGCTACACTTTTAACTAATTTCTTCTTAGGAATTTTTAACTCAATAATTTGTATATCAGAAAATCTTGAACATGCTAATGGCGAATAATTAAAATGTGTAACGATTTTTTTACCTACAACAATTAAATCATTTATTGGTCGCACTTCAAGAAGGGTGTGTGACAGGAGTAGGGGTGGATTAACACATCGTGATATCACATCTAAAATCTGAAAACAATTAAGTAGCATTATTTACAAATACAGTGAAACTCGTTTAAGATACGAATCAAGGGACCGAGAGCATTTTGTATCTTAAGCGGGATCGTATCTTATCCGGATTTCATAGATTCCCGAGTAATAATGCATATAAAGGCAGTGCACATTGTTATTAACGTATTTTAACCATTTATAACTCTCATTTTACCCATTTCTAACAATTTTTAGATATTATAGAAAATTTAAGTTTAAAATTTTGAAATAAAGAATTACTTTATTTTTCTCAAAAATTTTATTGAGTCACGTTTGTACAATAACAGAATTAAAATGTCAAATTATAAAAAGACAATAAAACGACATTTTTGTTAATCTTTAGAAAACAACAACTAAAATACACTTCATACTTAACAGGAAAAATAACAAATTTTCATAATTCCCTTTAGAAAGACAAACTAAATGTATGCAAGGAACAATAATTATTTGTTACATTATCTAAATTAAAGTACGTGAAGTAGCTTTAATTTGTTGAAAAAAGTCGTTTACCTTGGTTTGGTGCAACTTAGGGCGAGATTTTATCACGAAGCTTTCTGCCTTGTTGATGTTGTAGATAAAATCTTCGACAGAGGGACCAGCATCCATCGAAGAGGCGTACTCTCGAAGTAAGCTGAACGAGCTCATTACAGATGCGAATGATGGTATGGCTGGCACATCCGTTTCTTCACACGCGTTATCTACTTCTTCTTCTGAAGGCCTAGGTTCATCGGAACTTTTGACATCCGCGATTATATCCGGTATAGAACGAACTTCACATGTTACAGGCTGATCGTCAATTTCGACAAATAAGTCCCAATCTTCGCATTCTTCTTGATACTGCTCCTCTTCTGCGATGTCAACGTTTCGAAAAGTGCCGTCGACGTCAAAGGTTTTACAGAAGCAGTTCACAGTGGTGGTTGATGTTACGTCTTTCCAGGACGCTCTCAGGAAATGCATGGCGTCCAAGAGGTTAATAGGCTTACAGGTTGGGCAGGACAGATCCTTTTCACGATGATCTATTTGGTGTAGATGACGTACAACTACACGACTTTTGTATTTCATTTTGAGAACATGAATTATACCCTGATCCATGGGTTGAACAACGCTAGTTGCATTAGGGGTAAAAAGACTAGTTCGACCTTTTGTAAACCAGGGATATCCTTGGGATGGGCGGGACAGTTGTCGGCGAGACACAATACTTTCCTGGACTCCTTTTTCATTCGTTCATCGAACTTGCTGATTCACTTAACAAATATATCGCCTGTCATCCATGCTTTGGCTTGATTTTTATAATCACAGGGCAGATTTCTAGCATTTTTAAAGCAGCGAGGATTCCGCGACTTGCCGATGACGAGGGGTTTTAATTTATCTGTTCCGCTCATATTTGAACCAACAAGAACAGTTATATGTTCTTTGCTAAGTTTGCCCCCAGAACATTTCTCACCTTTAAACGCCATAGTTTTATCTGGCATTAATTTAAAAAAAAGGCACATCTTGTCGACATTTTAAATATTGCATCTTGAGTACTTTTTCAATAGCGGCGCGAGCACGTTAGTTTTCCAACAATTGACATCATCTACATTCACAGCTGTCGACTCTCCGCATACCTTCCTATGAACTATGCCGTATCTTTGTCTGAAACGGTCTAGCCAATCGTTGCTAGGCGTGAAATCCACCCCAAGACGTGGAGCAATTTCGCAGGCTTTTTCCTTAATCAATAATCCATTAGTTGGGATGTTCATCGATCGGGTTTGGGTGAACCACTGAAATAAAATCTTCTCCAATTCTTCAAATTTTGCCACCTTAATTTTCTTTCTGCTAGAGCCTCCAGCTGATGCACTGCTTTCCAGTTTCTGTCTATTTTTAACAGAGCTCGAAGAGTTGACTCGTGGATTCCCACAGATTTGGTAAAGACTGTCTTGTTTATCACATTCTCGGCGACGTATTTCCTTAACACATCCAGTTTTTCAGTCAAAGAAAGTACTTTTCTTTTTACTTTAAGTTGCTCATCCATTATTTACTCCTATTACTATTCAGCGGATAAACAAAAGACTAGATTTACGCAATGCCCTTTCGACAGCTTTGCCGGTACAGAGGTTTCGAAGGCACAGTGTTCTCAGATAGGTTTTCCCTTTTCCCCTAGACTACGGAATATAAATTCCCTAGATTCTAAAGTCACGTGAAATGGAAGAAATTCTGCATTTTGATTGGCTGTAACGGCCTGGTTGAATCACATACGAGATTCATGAACACCGGTTTGTGTTATAGAAAAACAACCTCCCCCCACCCTCTGCTAGCGAAAGAATTGCTTAAAGACAATTTCTCCCCGCTACCCATCTCTTTACTTCCTCTCCCATCTATCACGTTCATTGCCAGAAAAACAGAGGTCTAAAAAAAATCCTTTTTTTCCATTAGATTTCAAGAAAATATTGCTAGTCTTGTAAAAATTCCCTAGAAATAAGAAGGAATTCCCTAAATAGGCTTCAGTTTCCCTATATCTAGGGATTTTCCCCTAGATCGGAGAACGCTGCGAAGGCACAGTATGGAGCTGCGTCACACCACGTGATTATGACGTTAAGGAGAACTTTCCCGATCCTTCCACAGTGGCTTCGAACTTAAAAGGGAAAGAAGAAACGGGGAGGGAGGGGGGAAGGTGCCAATACAAAGACTCGAGCACAATTCAGTTGCTCTTTTGAGCTATTCTGTCCTAAAGACATGTGATAAACGGATTATATAAGCACCATTTCGTATATTAAGCGGGTTTTTTTACATCAAGGGACAAATTTTCTTCGTATATTAAGCGGGATCGTATCTTATGCGTACGTACATTAAGCGGGTAATTTTACACATGTTTAATAGGCATTTTTCAAGGGACCGAAGATAATTCGTATCTTAAGCGGGATCGTATCTTAAGCGGGCGTATCTTAAGCGAGTTTCACTGTAGTTTAATACGGTTCAATAAAAAATACCTACTTTTACCCAGATAGTACTAGATATATTTTTTCATTTTTCTCTGATTTGCAACAGCTTGCAGTAAAAAACAATTTCATAACATTTATATCAGTAGGTAATACACCGCATATAAGTGTTTTTTCTTTTTCTGCATAAAATTAGCTCCAAATTAATAGTTGCAAAAACTGTGATGGCACAAAAGGTATCAATGCAGTGTGACAATTCGGCATAGGGTAATAAGGAATAAAAAAATGCATAAAATTTGTGTGATATAATTAATGGAAACTCTTATGTGTATAAAAATATGTAAAAAGAGGAAATAAACTTACAGATGAAGCAACAGATGGATGTTCCCCGTATAATGCACAACACTGTTCAGAAATACTTCTCAGCAGTTGCTGTTGGGTAGAAGATTCGGCTGTCAAACTGATCAGACGAGGAACTACACAAGCAGCTGGCAGCCAACTGGAGGACATCTCGGCTACTTTAGCAATCAATGAACTTTTGCCACACCCTGCAGGTCCATGAATGATTAACGGATGATTGCTACTTCCACAGATGTAGTCTTTCACAGAGTTCAAATCAGATTGCTGGCCAGTGAAGTCTTTGCTCAATTTTTTACACGCTTGGTACTGCTGAATTAATTCAACATAGAGCTGCTTTTCTATGCCTGGAAGGAAAATAAAATAAATAAATGGCAAGCACAGAAAATAAATTTAAGCTATTAACAGGATAAATAATAACAGTACTTTATTAAAAATTGCATTTCAGCATTTAATCAAAAAAGATTTTATATCATTTGTGTATTCACATGTATTAAGAGCACATAGTATGTAAGTAGGGGAGAGTGGAGATGAAGGGGCCTTTTTACTTTCTTCTATCTTTGCAAGAAGAAAGTATTGGATTCGTGAAAAAAATCAACTTCCGGATTTATACGTGACGTTTTAGAAGGTCCTAAACACGATTTTACTAATCTTAGGAAATGTCTGTGTCTGCATGCGACACAAATTTTGTGGGCCCTCTATCTCAAGAACCGACACACAAATTTTCATCAAACTTCAGATTCAGTTAGTGTTTGATATAAATTGGCGCTGATTAGTTTCTGGTGTAAATCGCCTAACAGATGGCGCTGCTATGCAGAATTTTTCACAATTTCCGCAATAGCTTTATCTCAAAAACTAATTTTGGGATTGGCACAGGCAACAAGTTTGTATTATTAGAAGGCTCTGCCCCCTGAGCCAACCCTAGGAACTTTTTTAACAGTTTCCCTCTCTCTGTCCCAAATACTATCTCTCCATTTATCTCACTTTATATCTAACTACTTCCCTTTATCTCCTTCCATTTCTCTCTTTCTCAGCCTCTCTATCATTCTATCTCCCCTTTATCTCTCTGCACAAAAGCATAGCTGCCAACCTTTGTATTCTTTTTAATCAGTTAAAACCAGGGATTTAAAAAAAAAAACTAAATTAAGAGCTACAGCTCTTAATTCTATTTTTTTAACAAAATTGCTGGCTTTAATTGATTAAAAAGAATATGAAGGTTGGCAGCTATGCTTTTGCACATGCTTGAATGATTTATTCAAATATCAAATTCATTTATTATGCCTGTTATAAATGTTTAACCCCCTGACCGCCAAGCAAAAGGGCAAAATTGTAATTTTTTTTTTCTCTGTAATTTTTTTTTTCTCTGTAATTTTTTTAAAAATCTAAAAAAAGGTGATTTTTCAAAAAGACATAAAAAATTTAC
This sequence comes from Maratus speciosus, assembly GCA_963932465.1. Taxonomy (NCBI): domain Eukaryota; kingdom Metazoa; phylum Arthropoda; class Arachnida; order Araneae; family Salticidae; genus Maratus; species Maratus speciosus. Next base: position 469,523,889 of record OZ010798.1, read on the forward strand.
TTAGGTATAAGAATATAAGCCTTGAGAGTATTACTCATAACAAAATGTTTTAAAACTGCATTATATTTCTAGAATTATATTAATTTAAATATTGCTTCTATTGCTGTGAAACCTGCAGCTTAGAGAACGGATATATCAGTTCGCGGCAGTGGGAAGGTTAATCTTTAACAATTGTTTATGAATAGTATATTATTCCCTTAACATAATCTGTCACCTTGATACAGAAAACATTTGCTGTTTTTACCACCATTGCTAGCTTGTTTGTAAAAACTTTCGGCATACTATGTCAAGTTTAGTTGTCTCACAATTGCATATAGCTGGTCATGGTGCTACAGATTCGCAGATGCATGACATCTCACTACATCATGATGTATGCTGTACTGTAATTCATCCATATAAGTAACTATTCATTTCACAATTTATATGCATATATTTTAATTATAGATGTGTATATAGTAGCCTCCTTCTTAACCAGCCTAAACGGGACCAAGGGTTAGCCGGTTAAGCGAAAAAATGGTTAAACTGGAGAAGTAAAAAATTTAAATAATTAACTGCATATTTAATTAATTAAATGCGTAGGATGCATTTAGTTCTTTAATTTGTGTAATTTTAAAAAAGTACATATTTCCTATATTCTGTGAAATGAATACTAGTTGTAATTAACTGAATTGATTTAAAAATTATCACTAATAACAAATAAGGAATAATATAAAAAAGGGTAAAATCTTTAACAACGATTTTACGCGCAAATAAGGTGCAGACACGACAAAAAATTGCCATACGATCATTTCGAGGATTATCGTATGGGAGGATTGTATGAGAATTTTTTGTCGTGTCTGTACGGTATTTGTGCGTAAAATCATTGTTAAAAATTTTAGCCTTTTTTATTAAAATTCGCACAAAGTTTTATCTATGCTTATAAGGAACAATATTTAATACAAATTAAATAATTGAAAATCTTGTCACATACCTTTATAAGAAATTGACATTATTCTACATTATGTAAATTTGAATTAATTAACCATAAAGAAATGATGACTGAATTTTTTCTTTCTGAATTTTGCCTGATGTTGGGAAAAAAAGTCAGCCGGTTAAAGTGGAGTTCCGGTTAAGAGGAAGGCTACTGTATATGCTTGCTTTTTTCCCCCAGGTGGTTATGTTTACTTTGCTCCATTCTTACAATGTTTGTAATATAAGAACATTGTCATGTTTTGAGAATTACCCAATATTTTTATAGATAGAGAATGCCTAGTTACAGTCGAACTCTTAGTTTTGTGATGTTTTATTTTAGATTAATTTTTCAATAAACAATAGTTACGATTTTAAACTTTTATGTTGCCGCTTTTACAAAATCATACACCACCTCACCCTTTTTTTCCAGATATTGATTTTAAGATAGGGTTAAAATTACTATGTTAGCCATGCCTATATTATCATGTTATGTCAAACAATGCCCATTACCAGTGACCCAGAGCCGAACAATTTTTGATGCTCCAGCTCCGCTCCTAGAGAAAATACTGTGGCTCCAGCTCCGGCTCCGGCTCCAACTCGGCTCCGACTTCGCGCTTTTGAGTTGCAGATTTTAATTTACACGTTTAATTTTTTGCTCACAAATACTTTCTACCTCATTAAAGATCTGACAAAATGCATTTTTCTTTTCTTCAAACTTCAAATGCTTGCTCAGAAAGTATGACATCTTTTAGCTTTTGCTTTTAAAATAGAAAGTTTGGTGGAATTTTAAACACAAAAATCTTAAATTTCTTCTACACTTTTCAAACAGCCAAAATTGTACAACTACACATGCAAACAACAGGCGGCCATATTTGTTTTCGAATAGTGTTGTCACTTAGTTCAAGTAGAAAGTAGAAGTAAAGTAGTGTTACCATGTTTTGAGAAGGTTTCCTTCTCTAATAATAATAATAAAAACCTAAAAAATGATATAATTAAAATACTGAATAATGATGTAAATTAAAATATTTTAAGCCTAGAAATTTAAAAGACTGAAAAAAAAAAAAGATTTAAAAGAATATTAAAAACTAAAGGAGCCCTGGAGCTGGGGAAAATTTAGAGCTCCAGCTCCAGGGAAAACATAATTCCGGAGCGCTCCAGCTCCGGGTCCCTGCCCATTACTATTTTCTATTTTGAAAAAGGTATGCAATGGAATTTCTATTTAATGAAATTTCCATATTAAGTATTTTGGTACTTCTCCATTATCCCATCGACCATTTTCCATTATATCACTAAACTATAACGCCTAATAAACAAATGGAATTATGTTGCCACTGGAATCTAAAATTAAAAAATACAAGAAATGTGGAAAAGACCCACTCTCTAAAATGTCAACTATCAGTAACTTTAAACAATAATGTTTACAATCCATTAACGAAAAAAGAAAAAAAAAAAAGAGAGCATGTTTATTTAAATTATTTTTGTTAATTATCTCTATAAATGTTTGTGAAATCAGTTGAAACTGATTAATTGTATTGTAACTATGCATCGCAACATTTTTCAATACTTTTTCTCTTTATAATATCATGGCATCACCATTAAAGGACATAATTGTTATTTTAATTAACAAAATATCTAATACATCACAAAAACATCATGAAAAATACAGATAAAAAACAAAAACCACTTGATGACATATAACAAACACATGTAATGCATCTGACGTCAAGTGAATGTGACCACAATCACGCATTTTTGGCATTAAATCCCATAGTTTGGCAATAGATTTTTTTTACGGAAAATGGTTAACGAGATAATGGAGAAGTGCCAAAATATTTTGGAAGGAACCACGAGATTCGCCAACTTAAAGTTCAACTGTGTATTTGAAAAGCTCAGATGATAAAGGTGGTATGTGACAAAAAAAAAAAAAAAAAAAAAGAAAAGAGTTAATCATATGATTGCAGATAATCAAGCAGGGTTAGAAATTAGAAACTGTAAGGCGTCAAATGACACCTGCAACTTTTTTTTCCTAGGTACCAAACTGCATTTCATGGTTGCAATTTTATGTTATATCATATTTTCTCATTTCTTTTTTCAACCATGTTAACAATAATTATTATTTCTATTTTTATGTATTAAAGGCGGGGGATGGGCCATACATATTAAACACTTTATCTCTGTGTTAATCACTAAAATAAAATAATAATTGGCTGTAAAAGTATGAAACTTGATTATACTACAATATTTGGACTCTAGAAAATTGTTTAGCTTATTCTTTTTGTAAAGGTAATATACATACAAAACAGATTATAAAACAATTATGCCCATTAAAAGAAAATTTGAATGTTTAAATACAACATGGGATAAGGGTAATTTTTAAAAAATCCCGCGAGTGAAAGTATGCATCGGAAAATAAAAAATAGCAAATAAAAGAAACTTTGTATAAAAGTTATCGTGTGGCATTTAAAAATGTTCACAAATCCTACTACATAACATCAATATATAGTGTTTGTAAACAAAAATTAAAGTGAAAGAAAAGCTAGGCATCAAATTTGACGACTAGGCATAATTTTAAGGTTGTGAAATCCAATTAATTAGTTGCATTTGACGACTGACGGCCGCTGATTTCTACCTCTCTACCATCTGTTAAATTTGGAACTTTATAGCTCATTTTCTCAAAATGAAGGTTGTGTCACTTAGCACCTTTATCACCCAAGTTCATCATTTATTAAGAAAAAGAAGACCACAAAACGATCATAAACTAAAAAAAGATACACTCTACCTCTATAAATTTCAGTGGCTTCTTCTAGAAAATCTTCTTCCAGCAGGCCATCAATCAGTTTTTTGAGCTCTTCTTTTAACGTTTCGCACATTTCCGACACATAACTTTCATCTTCTTCAAAATTCGCTGGATCAATCCCTTCTTCATGCCACTTCACATAAAAAACCAACTTTTGGGTATCTGGGAGGTAATCTTCCAGCTGAATTTTGGACTGGTCAACTCTTTTGACATTTGGAGAGTTCTTATCGACATTTGGCTTGTGAGTGAAACGTCTCTGCATCCACAACACTCTCTTAGCTTCTTGCGGATCATCAGTTACAATAAACTTGATCTCATCTTGTAAAACTAGAATGAAAAGTTGAGGAAAAGTTAAATACAAACAGAAAATACTTTTCTATTATCTATATTATTAAGGACAAACGTGTACGTTTGTAATGCTGACGTTATTGTTGGCAACTGCAGACGATTAAATTTTGCTTATACAGTAGACTTCCACAAATCTGCACAGCTTGGGACCAGAGGTTGTGCGAATTTTAGAATTTTGCGGATTTCTGGTCATTGCTTTGTTTTACATTTTTTAAACAGTAACTTGAATGCAATAATGCAATCAAAATTGTAATATAATAAAATATTAAAATAATTAAGTAAAATAATAAACTAAAAGGATAAAAAGTAAGGCAATTTAAAAACTGATTAAAATATTTAAAGTAAAGGTCAAGTAAATAATAATGTATATTTGAATATGCATAAAAAATATGATATATATTTTCCTTGAATTATTCAATGAAACTTTCCTTATGAAAAGTACTGTCTATTAATTTAAATAAAAAACATCGTGATTACCAGTGATATCAGCAATATCTTGATTTTTTTTTCAGAAATTTATACTTTCTTCTTGGAACACCACAAGTTCAGTCATAGTATTAGGAATTAGTACATATTAAAATTCATATGGGATGAAATAAAACTAAAAAATTCTGTAATTTTGCCCCTACATCTGAAATGAAAATGTCCTTGTTTACATCTGTAAAAATGTGTGGATTTTAGGTGTTTGCGGATTTGACAGAGTCTACTGTACAATTTTTTTAACTCATTTTCCAAGAAAAAATCCCCTGAGAATACCCTGATGTATTTTAATGAGATGCATAATTTTAGGTAGATTTCATAAGAAATACTACCTATTGCAGTCGTTACCATGGTGCGACTTTTGAAAAATTCCTTCATAACTTTTCATCATAGGACCCAAGGAACCCCAAACCACCCCCACCTAAAAAGTTTATATATATATATATATATGTATGTATGTACTAAATTTTGTCCGCACGATAAAAGTCACAATTATGCACGGATCATCTTCAAACTCGCCAACAACTTTGAGATGGCTAATATCTCGGCAGGGATTGAAAATGGGCAAAATCGACCCAAGGTAATGGAAATGGGGAGGGTTCAAAATTTTGAATACTGCCTTAACAAGATTCTGATAAAATCAGCTCTTACACAATAATGACAGGAAAAAATAAATATTTTTCGTTATAGCAGTTACCAACAATTAAAAAAAAAACAATAAAATTCTCACCACAGCAATTGCTTTTCTTTTGCAAGAATTTCCCGCAAAAAATTAAATTAAATAAATAGTTAGAGGAATTGAAAGCAAATTGAATATTACGTCATAAGTTTTCTAGAGCAAGATTTCCGCATGAAAACTCAAAATGAAATAAATAGTTTGACGAATTAAAATATATATATATATATATATTGCGTCATATTGGAAATTAAATGGACCTCAGCAGGTGAATATATAACGCCATGTGAGTTTGAAGAAACGTATTAAAACATGATAAAAACCCGACTATGGAAATATTAACTTATTTTAACACTTTGAGGCTCTCTGAACTTGCTTTAGCTATTTTTTAAACCTATTCCATATACATCCGTGTGTGTATTCATGTATATTAGGATTTTCACAAAATGTTTAGCTCCCTAGATTTCATTCTTAGTGAAGGAATTGGGTTTATGTTAGTGATGGGCGATTTCGATTTTTTTAATCGATTTAATTGATACTATGGCCAACTCGATTTAATCGATACTATGAATTTTTTAATCGATGTCTCTAAGACAAAATAAGGTAATATCATTTTCATTTTTCTTCAAAAATTGAAGATAAAGTAGTTGGATGTGCCAATCCCAAAACTTTCATCTGCCTCATAAATGTTAAAACTTCAAAATTCGCTATCACGGTGTCAAATTTAAATGATAACATATGCGCATCATGAGGATTCAAAAAGCATACGTTTGTTGAAGTATGTGCTTTTTAAAAGAAAATATAAGCATTGCATTTTCCTAACAAGTCATTGAATTTCGGCTCACACCCTCTTAGGCTAATGTCAGACGAACGTCTTTTTGCATGCTTTTTTCGCTCTTACGCCATCCCTACACCTTCGCTAGCATGTGTAGGGACGGTGTAAGAGCGAAAAGAAAGCGTGCAAAAAGACGTTCGTCTGATATTAGCTGTTTCCCAAAAATATGGAAAAACATACTCTTTCTACTCATAAATTATCTGAAAAATGTAAAGTATGAAAGGTGAGATGGTGTTGATTAATGACAAAGATTTTAAAAGCAAACACATTTATTAGAAACTAAAAGAGACATTAACTTTAGACAGAGCTCTACTAGAGCTAAGAACATTGTTTCAAAAGAATACCCATTACAATCTAATGTTCGTTCAAGATGAGAACGAACTGATACTTGCATGTGAGAGCAAGCACCCATCTCTAAAATTTGTACAGGTATATATACACCTCAAAAATAAGACATTTGCATAAAATACCGCGGAACGGACAGTTAATTACCTGGACGAATCACAGCCTAGCAAACGTCAACTAAAGACGAAGCGTCGTGCATCTCCGGAACGACAGCGCCATCTACAGAACCTGAAAAATGGAAGTTTCCTTCCAAAGAGCAACCGTGAGATAACTCAACTCGCCGATTGGGAACGTAAACATCTCGACAGTCGCCGGGAAAACGTGTTCTCTGCAGGGTGGACGACAAGATGATGAAATGGGGTTTTAAAACTTAAAATAAGCAGTTGGTATGCTAAAAATAACTTAAAAGAATTAAATATTTCCAACATTGCCCCCCTTCGTACACTCTGACAGAGAACAGCCTAAAAAAAAACTTTCAAAAGGGTAAGTTATGCCAAACGTAAATTTTGAATTTTGACATAAAATTTCTTGAAATACAAACTTACAAAAACAGTTTAATGAAAATTTAAACATTTTACTTATAATACATACATTAACGATTTAAGTTTTTGAGAAAAAAAAAAAAAAAATCGGCAAGTTGCCGAAGCCTAAAAGAAAACACTTTAAACTTGCAAACTTTTTAAAGATGATAATGCATTACGATTTTAACACTAAATTTAAAGTTATTAAATTTCAATTGAAAGATTAAAAAAAACTTAGCATTTATGCAAATATCTTAAAATTGTATAAACACATTTGCAAACAGTTTAATACATAAAAATAAAAGTTCATATAAAGTCCTGATTCACTTGAAACAGTCTTAAATGTCCATTGGACAGCAGTCACTCATCGATAAACAGTTCAGTAGTGAAAGCTTTCAAAGAGATTTTTGTTACTGGCTTTGTTAAACAATCAGCTAAATTCTGTGAAGATTGGACATATTTCAACTCGAACATATTGTCGAACACTAGATTTCTTAGAAAATGGTAGCGTATATCTATATGCTTTGTTCGAGCATTTTCGATAGGTGATTTTGAAAAGTCGATAGCAGCTTTATTATCACACAGTAATGTATATTCAGTACAGTCTTGGTTGATTAATTTTGATTTGATAGTTTCTTCCAGAACTCTTCTTATCCAAATCATTTCCTTTGCTGCTTCACTTAATGAGATGTATTCCGCTTCCATCGTAGATAACAATACGCATTTTTGCTTGAAACTTCGCCAAATGATTGGAGCTTTGTCGACAAACATCATAACTCCACTCATGGATACTCTGTCATCTCTGTTAGATGCATAGTCAGCATCACTATAGCACGTCACTTTTAGAGATGTCACGTTTGATAAATTTAATTTGAAATTTTTAGTAGCTTGAACATAGCCTAGAAGTTTAAGTAGACCTAGCCAATGGATCATGCTTGGGTTTTCTTGAAATTGGCTGAAAAGATTTATTGCAAAAGCAATATCCGGCCTTGTCCGACTTGCTAAAAAAGCTAAACATCCTACTAAATTTCTGTAGGGGTATTTCTCCATCTCAGTTATTTCTTCTCCAGTTTTAGGACAGTCGGTCTTTGAATAAATTATGCCTTTTGCAATAGGTAACGATATTATTGGAATTTTATACTTTGAGTAAATTTTACAAATTTTTTCAATGTATTCTTTCTGATGGATATATAATTTCTTATTTTCATTTTCAAATTCAACGCCAAGCAGTCTCTTGGTTTTTCCTAGGAGTTTAAGGTCAAACTTTGTTTTCAGGAGTTCTATAATTTCTTTTATATGTTCAGCTGTCTTTCCAAATATAATTATGTCGTCTACATATAGGAGTAGTAAGATTCTTCTCTTAAAAATAAATACACAATTTGTCCATTCTAACCTGGTGAAGGCTAATTCTTCTAAAACATCTTGGATCTCAAAGTACCATTGCCTCCCACTTTGGTGGAGTCCATAGATAGCTTTTTTCAAGAGACAAACATTATCTGGATACTTTTGGCTTTGAAATCCCTTTGGTTGATACATGACTATTCTTTCTTGCAATTTTGCATAAAGATATGCACATTTGATGTCTAGTTGTTGGTGGAGCCAACCAAAAAGTCCAACTAGAATAGTGAAAAACAATCTAATGATGGCGAAATTTACTACAGGGCTATATACTTCTTCATAGGATTCTCCTTTTTTCTGGCTAAAGCCTTTCGCAACCAATCTTGCTTTATATCTTATAATTTTTTCTTCTTCGTTTTTCTTGATAGTATACACCCATCGATTATGTATAATCTTCTCACCATCTTTCCTTGGAATTAATTCCCATACTTTTCGCTGCTCCATCATTTTGATTTCTTCTTGCATGGCCTTCATCCATTCTTCCTTTTGGTTAGACTCGACAGCTTCTTTAAATGATCTAGGAATTTCCACTTCTATGCAATTGGCTTCTAAATCTGTGTCAGATTCTTCACTAATGTCAGACAATTTGTTTTCAGTTATAGGTTCAGCTCTTGGTTCGGGTCCTGAATATTTATCTTTTCCAGAAAAACTAAAGAAATTCGGATCATATCTTATATTGTTCTTCAAGCAGTACCTCTTCACATCTGGATGTGATCTAAGAATTACATTTTTACCTTCAATTTTGTAGTAGATGTCTGTTCTTGAACAATCTCTTCTTTCCTTCGCTTCTCTGATCCACTTTATACTTTTACACGGAATTTGATCATCTTCAGAATCAGTACTTGATTCTTCGTTATTTTGATATTGATTCATGGTCTCGACTTCTGAATCTACTTCAGATTTTGATGGTACTTCTGGAGTTTCTACATGTTCAATTGCTCTGCGGCTTCCTCCATGGCTAATCTCACCTTTACCTTCGTTACTTTTTACTTTTGGGTCCAGCTTCGCTCCACTTCGGAGCTTTGCTTCTTTCCTTCTACTGTTTGAGTTTTGTTTCTTCTCTTCTCTTATACCAAACTCCTCATCAAAAGATACATTTATTGTTTCGATGACTCGACCCAACTCTGGAATCCATATTCTATAGCCTTTAGTTTGATGTGCATACCTAACTAAAAATCCTTTCTTCGTTCTCATGTCAAACTTTTTTCTTTGTTGTTTTGGTATTCCAACATATGCAATGCTTCCAAACTTCTTTAAATGACTCACTGATGGTTTTCTTCCACAAAAATATTCAAATGGGGTTTTCTCTTGACCTTTTCTGGCTACTCGGTTCCATACATATACAAAACAGCAAAGTGCTTCTGCCCAAAATTTTTCGTCCATTTTGCTACTTTTCAGCATGGCTTTTATAGCATCTACTGCTGTGTAATTAAATCGTTCTGCGAGTTCGTTTTGTTCAGGTGTATATGGATTAGTCTTCTGGTGTTGTATGCCCTCTTTTTCTAAATGAACTTTAAACTTATCGTTGACAAATTCTTTACCATTGTCAGTCCTTATAGCTATTACTTTCTTCCCTAAAAACCTCTCATTCCTTTTCTGAAATTTTAAGAAACAATCAAATGCTTCACTTTTATGTTGAATAGGATAAGCAGTCACCTTCTTTGAGTAATCATCTATAATCGTTAGAAAATATTCAGATCCTCCGAGTGAATATGTTGGCATTGGTCCACAGACGTCCATATGTAGTAATTGCAGCGGTTTGTTTGTTCTTCCTCCTTCTTGAGATTGGAAAGATACTCTTGTTTTGGCAATTTTGCACGATTCGCAGCCTAATTCCTGATATTTCAACTTCGGTAATCCTTTTACCTTTTCATGCTGAGATGTATTGACAATGTACTGGTTATTTATGTGGCAGTATCTCTGATGCCATTTATCTAGTTCTGTTGCATTCGAAGTTATAGCATTATTTTCGACATAAGTGGCAGATTGTGGGTATGTAGGTTTTACCCTGTACAGTCCATTTTTTCTATACGCTGAAAACATTTCTTCACCTTTTTCATCAAATAAGGTTATTTTGCCATTATTTCCTACAAATTTAGAACCCTTCTTCTCACATACTGCACCTGAAATTAAGTTTCTTCTTAACTTTGGAGAGTACATTACATTATGTAATCGTATTTCATTAACTCTTCCATTTACTCTGAAATTTACATCTACGCTTCCCATTCCTTCAATAGGACTAGTTACTTCGCCTACAGCGAGAGTCATTTTAGTATTGTTAACCGGTTTGTACGTTACAAACAAGTCTTTGTTGTTACAAAAATGACTTGACGCACCGGTGTCAAACACCCAATTGAATTTATCTTGAAAGTTGTTATTCTGACCAAAATTAGCTTCTGTCACGTAACTTTTTCGTTTTGCATTTTTAGGGTTACTTCTACAATTAACAGCCCTATGACCTGGTTTGCCACATTTGAAACAATTCTGATTTTGGTGTTTATCTCTTTTTCGGACTTCTTTGGGTTTTATTAACTTTGTTTCTAATGCCGATTTTTCCCCTTTAAGCAAATCTTTTCTACTTTGCTTTAAACGGTCCTCTTCTAATATTAACTCATCTAATACCTTGTTAAAGGTAAAGTCCTTTTTATCCCATCTATAAATGGCTTGCACGATACCAGAAAAAGTGTCTGGAAGGAATCTAATCAGCTGGTAAGTTTTGACAATTTCGGGTAATTCTATTTCCGTATCCCCCATACTTTCTAAAATTTCTTTAAGTCTTGCTCCATACAGCCCTATCGCTTCGTTGGGATCATAAGTACAATTAAAGTAGGCATCTAAAATACCAATAGATCTTCCCCGCGTTGCTGGCTGGAAGTGAACTTTAAGTCTTTCCCAGGCTTCTGACGCAACCTTAGTATCACGAATCAGTGGCTTTAAATCTTTACTAATATTTAAATATATTGTACTATAGGCCTGATTCTTTTTAATTTCAAAATCGCGCTTCTCTTTAGGAGTTGCATCTTCTTTAACTTTTAAATCTTTATTACCAACATGTTCATATGCCCCTTTGTCCATTAAAAGTGCTGTCACATCATCTTTCCAGGTGGCATAGTTATAATTGTTAAGTTTATCTATTTCCATCTTTAGTTTTTAGAGCCCCCCTATCTTTAAGCTTTTAGAACTTTTAACTTTAACACCATCTCTAAATTAAATACTTAATATGGGCAAAAAGAGTGGCCCATAACCGATGTTTCCCAAAAATATGGAAAAACATACTCTTTCTACTCATAAATTATCTGAAAAATGTAAAGTATGAAAGGTGAGATGGTGTTGATTAATGACAAAGATTTTAAAAGCAAACACATTTATTAGAAACTAAAAGAGACATTAACTTTAGACAGAGCTCTACTAGAGCTAAGAACATTGTTTCAAAAGAATACCCATTACAATCTAATGTTCGTTCAAGATGAGAACGAACTGATACTTGCATGTGAGAGCAAGCACCCATCTCTGAAATTTGTACAGGTATATATACACCTCAAAAATAAGACATTTGCATAAAATACCGCGGAACGGACAGTTAATTACCTGGACGAATCACAGCCTAGCAAACGTCAACTAAAGACGAAGCGTCGTGCATCTCCGGAACGACAGCGCCATCTACAGAACCTGAAAAATGGAAGTTTCCTTCCAAAGAGCAACCGTGAGATAACTCAACTCGCCGACTGGGAACGTAAACATCTCGACAGTCGCCGGGAAAACGTGTTCTCTGCAGGGTGGACGACAAGATGATGAAATGGGGTTTTAAAACTTAAAATAAGCAGTTGGTATGCTAAAAATAACTTAAAAGAATTAAATATTTCCAACATTAGCCTAGATGTCCGCAATGGAAAATCCCAATTCAAAGAGCATAAAGTGACAGCTGTTGGGCAGTATACACCCAAGCCTAATAAGGATCTATTTATCTGAAAGTGTAACAGAATATGATGTTTGATTAAATTCCGTGCATTAGTTTTGAGATATGGCTATCACGAATATCATGCAAAAAAACAGTATAGCAGCGCAGCCTGTTACATGATTAACACGAAAAACTCAGGAACAACTTATGTTAATGACACATAATATTAAGTTTGATGAAATTCCGGTCATTACTTCTTGAGATATTATCGCTAATATCTTGTAAATTCTGAAAAACAGTGTTAAATTCAGGGGCTGGTACTGGTGGACACCCCCCCCCCCCCCCCCCAGGGAACATTGAAATTTCCCTCATGAAGATTTCAGATTTTCTGCTTAAGGGACAAAAGTCCAATCCCCCCCCCCCCCCGAAACTCTAGAATGTCCTTCTCCAGAACCATAGAAATCCCTCCAGGAGAAAAATGTCTGAATTCAACACTGCTAAAAAAAAGCAGCATGGCAGCACAACCTGTTATATCATTTACCTGAAAACCTAATCATAAACAACTTATGACAGAATATTAAGTTTGATGAAATTCCGTTCATTAGTTCTTGAGATATGATCCCTAAAATCGTTTAAATCCAGAAAAACGTGTTGAATTCCGGGGGTAGTCCGGAGGGACATGCGCTCCCCCCCCCCCCATGTGCAACATTCAAATGTCCCCCCAGAAGGTTTGAGATTTTATGCTTAATGTACAAAAGTCCAATCCCCTTCCCCTCTGAACTGTCCCTCTTTGGATCCGCAGAAATCCCTCCCGGAGAAAATTGTCTGAATTCAACACTGCTGATAAAATCTGCATAACAACGCCCCCTGTTGGGCGATTTACACCAAAATCTAATATGCAACAATTTATGCCAACGTCTAACTGAATGTGAAGTTTGATGAAAACCCGCGCATTAGTTCTTGAGATAGAGCTATTGCGAAAATCGGAAAAATGCAGCATAGCAGCGCCACCTGTCGGTAGATTTACATCAAAAAGTAATCAGCACCAATTTATATGAAAGTCTAATTGAATCTAAAGTTTCAACAGATTCCATGCATTAGTTCTTGAAATAGACCGCCCACACTTTTTTTGTCAGAGACAAATAAATAGACAGACTGACAGACAGACAATGTATAAAAATAGTTAAATCGTATTCCAGACAAGATCTTCTAAAACTATAAATCCTTCGAAAACCGCAAGTCGAAATTTTTCACGAATCCAACGCTTTCTTTTTCTAAAGACAAAAGAAAGCAAGAAAAAATGACCGCATCGATTCTGCCCGTAAATTAAGATCAGAAATGGCGAATCGATTCAGTTCAGATTCGATGCCGATGTCGATCTTTAGATGCGGGCAGAATCGCTATATTTTGATTTACTTCAATTTTTTAGATTCGGCGAATCGATTCAGTTCAGATTCGATGCCGATTTTTAGATGCGGCTGAAATCGTTATATTTTGATTTACTTCAATTCAGATCGCATCGTGCATGATCCACGATTCGGGTTGAATAAATTCCTCCAATTTTACTGTTTTAGTGGCAGAATAGCTGTAAAATTTTGTATAAGAGCCTTTTTTTTTTTTCTTTCTAGGTTCAGTGTTGAATGGCGGGTTGATTTCTTGACTGCTCCGGTCAGAATGAGGGGGCGGGGGGGAGATTTTAGAGTTCCGTAAGGGGGGATGCACATTTTTTCATTAAAAAGCATAAAATCTCAAAACTTTCGGGAAGGATATTCCAATGTTCCCCCGGGTCACATCTTGAATTCAATACTAGGTTAAATCGTTATACTTTTGTTTAGAAGCCTAGTTATTCGGATTACTAGTTTATTATGTTGTATTTTTCAAGTTCATCCCTTCTAATCCTTTCCGCCCCCCCCCCCCCCTTCCCCGCCAATCTTAATTTACAGAGCCGTTCAAAATATGCATGCTATTTTAAAAATGCCCAATTCTTGTTCTATTTTATTATAAATCCACATTTTGAAACCTTGACCAAAGATACATTTGAGGTCGCTCCTCCCACCGTTTGAGATTTACCTGCCCCCCGGGGGGCATATTTATTGTTTCTTCCAAACCATCTTGTGTAATATATTGTTGGAAAACTTTTAATGTCCTCTTTTATTTTCTGTCCTTCCTCCCCCCCTCCCTAGTTACACGCTCTTGGCACTTTTTAGCTCACAGGCTATCAAAGCCTGAGATTTAATGCGCCCGTCGGTATTGTATGTATGTATGTATGTATGTACGTAACGCGATAACTCTTGATAGAAATATCCGATTTGCTTCAATTTTTTCTCTATGTTCATTCTGCTAAAGCGCTTACCTGATTAGTTTTGGGGGTTCATTGGTTAAGTATAAAGGGGGGAACGGGGGCTAGTCCCCTCCCCTTAACTTAGATAAATGGGTTTTTCATGCAGAATTATCAGATTTTCTTCAAATTTTGGTATACCGGTTAATTTTGATAATGAGTTTCTCTGATTATATTTGAAGGTTCATTGTTATAGTCTAAAGGGGGGAGGGGGGAACGAGAGGATAATACTCTCCTTAATTTAGATAGATGGGTTTTGCTATCCGATTTACTTCAAATTTGGTATACCAGTTTATTCTGATAAGGCGCTTCCCTAATTAGATTTGGAAGTTCATTGGTTAAATATAAAAGGGAAAACGGGGGCTAATACCCCCTTAATTTAGATAAATGGGTTTTTGTATCCGATTTGCTTCAAATTTGGTATACCGATTTATTTCGATACGGCGCTTCCCTGATGACATTTGGAGGGTCATTGGTTAAATATAAAGAGGGGAAATGGGGAAAGGCAATTCCCCCCCTCCCCTTAGTTTATTTTTCGAGGGGCATTATTCTTTGAAATAAGAGCATAATATACAGTTAGTGTGAATAGCCTGTGAGCTCAATGCCATCAGTTTAACTGGGCACTTTTCTTTTTAGCGCACAGGCTATCAAAGCCTGAGAGCTAATGTGCCCGCAGTTTCTGTATGTATGTATGTATGTACGTACATACGTAACGCGATAACTCTCGATAGAAATATCCGATTTGCTTGAATTTTTTTTCTAGGTTCATTCTCATAAGGCGCTTCCCTGATTAGTTTTAGGGGTTCATTGGTTAAGCATAAAGGAGGGGGGTACGGGGCTATTCCCCCCCCCCCCACTTAGATAAATGGGTTTTTCATGCAGAATTATCACATTTGCTTCAATTTTGGTATACCGGTTAATTCTGATAAGACGCTTCCCTGATTAAATTTGGAGGTTCATTATTTAAGTATAAAGGGAGGAAGAGGGGCTGGGCCTCCTTAATTTAGATATATGGGTTTTTCTATCTGATTTGCTTCAAATTTGGTAACTAGTTTATGCTGATAACGCGCTTCCCTGATGAGATTTGGAGGCTTATTGTTTAAGTATAGAGATGTGACGGGGGGGGGGGGGGGGGGGAATTCCCCCTTAATTTATTTTTTGAATTAAGAGTATTTCTTTTTTTCCTAACAGCTAAATATTTGGTAAACATTAAAAAGAAAGATATTTATAAACTGTAAATGAGATAAGGAGATATATATTTTCAAAAGGGAAAGAAATTTTAGTTAAATATATTATTAAAAGGATAATTTTGATTATTAATTGGGGGATAATTAGTATGTCATACTTGGTTAATTAAATTCATCACAGCTATTTTAAAAGAAGATTTGCAATATTTGCATTTCCCCCACACTTATAGAAGACCCTAAAAAGAGTGAAAAACCATTTAAGTTTTTAAATAAATTTAGAGCCTTCAAAATTTCGCTCATCTGTGCATTTTTAAGAATGACGTTTATATAGGAAGAAAGTTCAGCTGTTTGGTTGAAAGAAATAAGAGTTAGAGTAGAAAGTACATCTTTTCCGGATGAAAAAAAAAAAATCATTTCTTTTTTTTTATCTGATCGACATCTTTTTTTAAAGATAAATTTAAATATAATATAAATTATTATCAAAATTACATCTTAAAAATAATAATTTTAAAAGTTAAAAAACCTTATTTTTTGACTCAAAAGGTCTGTAGTAGCTTACTTCTGGGCCGCTAACATTGTCTATGGCCCACATAAATAGAGGTGAGGGATAGTCGTTACGGCCCTGTTGATTCGCTACGTTTTGGAATTACAGTAAATTCTGTCTAAGGCGGACTCTGTATAAGGCGGAAATCTGTCTACCGCGGAAATTTTTTCAAGTCCCGGCGAACCCATAGAAAATTACATTAATTCATGCTGCATAAGGCGGAATCTGTCTGACGCGGAAACGGAGTGGATTTTAAGGTC
Source organism: Maratus speciosus (assembly GCA_963932465.1). Taxonomy (NCBI): domain Eukaryota; kingdom Metazoa; phylum Arthropoda; class Arachnida; order Araneae; family Salticidae; genus Maratus; species Maratus speciosus. Next base: position 469,540,467 of record OZ010798.1, read on the forward strand.
CCACCGAAACCAAAATTTTGCATAAGGCGGAAAAAGGATAATTTAAAAATGAAAAGCGTTTTGTTTATTAAACTTTAAAACTGATAAGTCAAATAACTCAATGTCGAGCATGTTAGTTAAAATTCCGTAAGCTTTTAAAAAAGTTAATTCAAAAGAACAGAAACTTTAAATTTTAAAGAATTTATGCTTATGCCATTTTTTCATATGCAAAATTGCATCTAAAAGTTAATATTTCTAGTAAAATGAACATTTATGAAAATGATTACGTATTTTCGAAAGTACAATATACATATTATACTTTAAGATTGTACTCAAATTCAAAATTATAGTATAATAATATTATTATTTTTTTTTTTTGTGTGTGTCTGTGTGTGTATAAACTTCCAATATGAATGTATTACAGCAGTACTAAGAAATTGAATAAAGTTTCTCATTTATCTTTAAAAAGACAAAGGATCTTTCAGAATTTCAGTTTTCAACCGATTTTCTAGCCAGGAGAATCAATAAAAGATCGTCATCTTCCAGGGATTTTTTTTTTTTTTGGGGGGGGGGGGGGGGGAGCTTTTTTGCATAAGCCGAAATATTGTCTACCACTGAAATTTTTCTCAGTCCCGACCGATTCCGCCTTAGACAGAGTTTACTGTACTATTTTTCAGCTTATCTGTGTGAATCTGTGAACGTGTGAACATCCAAGTATCGATTCTAGAATTTGGGAATCGATTCTTATTGCGATCGATTCTGTTTTATACGATGTCGATTTTAATCGATTCTCAAATTTTCCAGAATCGCCCATCACTAGTTTATCTCTATCTTGATTTAAGTTTTGTTGGTGAATTTAGTTGAAAATGGACCGAATGAAATCACAGGCAACAGCAGCTTTAACAATAAATAATGAATTACAATTTAATGAAGTAACAGAATTTAAATATTTAGGATCTACGATCACCTGTGATAATATGGTAGAAGCAGAGATTAAAACCCGACTTGCAGCAGGAAATAGATGCTATTTTTCTCTTCGAAACATTCTAAAATCATCTCTAATATCTCGAACATCCAAACTTAAAATTTATAAAACTGTTATAAAACCAATAGTAATTTATGGTAGTGAGACCTGGACCACTACACAAAAATATGAAAAGCTACTTATCACTTGGGAAAGGAAGATCTTAAGGCAAATTTTTGGACCTATTAAAGAAGACAATACATGGCGTATAAGGACAAATATGGAGTTAGAACAGTTATATAATGAAAAAGATATAATAAATACTATAAAAATAAGAAGAATGCAATGGTTAGGCCATCTAATCAGAATGAGGGATGAGCGAAGCACAAAGAAGATTTATAGTGGTAATTTAATTGGGAAAAGAAATATTGGTAGACCCAGGAAGAGTTGGATAAAAGAGATAGAGAAAGATCTTGCAGAAAACCAAATTATAAATTATAAAGTAAAGGCCAGAGATCGGAAGGTCTGGAGAAGTATATTGAGGGAGGTCAAAATCCTACATGGATTGTAGCACCATTGTACATGACATACACATACATGGTGAATTTAGTACTTAACTTCGAAATCTACCTCCGCCTGTAGGCCTGAGCCGGCAGGGATTTTTTCCATTTCAACAATTAATGACATTTTTTAAACTAGTATCATGCCCCCCTCCCCCCCCACTAAAAAAAAAAAGGTAATCACAAAAATAAACTTTATACATCACCTATTTAAACAATATGAATTTTAAAAGAAAAACATTCATTTGTGTACAACAGAGATGAAGACAACATGTCTTGTCGGGGCAGTCCTTGAAATCTCGGTAGATTGCTGCAAGAATTTAGTTTAATTTCCACTTCGTGATTTTATTACCTCTTTGAAGCCTTATGAATAATATGAAGGATACAAATGCAAATATCAATTTAAAAATGTCCCTTATTTTTCTTAGTTCTTCTTGAACAGTTTTCAAACCTCACGATGTTAGAAGGTGAGTCTAGTGCCTGAATGGATTGTGACTTCAAAAATCCAGCATTCAGAAAACTGGTATTGAAATAATATTTTCCCTTCTTTTTTTCTTTTACGCTTTCAAGTCATGGGAGAATAAAAATAACAATTCTTTATGAATTAAAAACTTTAAGATTGAAAGTAAAAAGCAAAAAAAGGAATATTTGACTGTTTTTATTTTTCATTTGTCAGACGCGATTATTTTTTGAACAAATTTTCTGTGAGCTGCATCGTTGCTTAGCAACGGGGACAACTTTGGCGAATGTATGGCGCAATATATGGCCAGAATGAGTTTTCAATAACGGCGACATCAATGATGAGAACAAATTTTCAGGTTTTCAATATTTCATATGAAAAGGCTGCAATTTATGAGCTGATTGAACGTTCAAAATCTGAAAATGCATTAAGTGTAAAAAAAAAAGGGATATAGATGATTGGCTTAGCATTGATGAAAATGCAGCAACACTGAACAATTTAATGGATAGCAAGATCGCTGACGCTGTGCTAAATAGAGCTGCCGATAATGCTAGTAGCAACTCAGAAGGTGAGGATGAACAAACGGCAAAAAAAAAAAAAAAAAAAAAAAAAAAGGTGTCACTAGAAAAATGGATAAATTTGACTGGAGAATTAATATATGGTTTAGAGAAATGGGACTGTATTTCCATTTCAAAATACACATTCTTCATTTGTATAAATGAAAAAAAAAGAAAACCTTGTTAAAGAACGGCTAAAAAAATTGAAGGAAACAAAGTTGACATTGATGTTTCTGAAATTACAAGAGAATAAAAAATTTCACTCTTTATTAGATTGTTTTTTTTTCTGTAACATAGAAAATATAAATTAAAGTAAGTTTTTTTTTTTTTTTTTAATTTAATTTTCTCTTTTTCTTACATAATTTATCACTTAATAATGAATTAAATTCTGGTTAAAAGCAACATAAAGAATATAGTACTACTTTTGATATTCCTTCAAATATCCGGCATAGTCTTGGTCCCGAGGATGCAGATTTTTGAAGTTATAACATATGATATATTTAATCTGTATTAAGGGGTGGTTAGTTTCCAATTCTATATCTCACTTTGTCAGAAGGCATGTCTCAGTTTGATTTCATAACGACTTCACAAAGTATGCTAATAGCAGAGATTGCCCTCAATTTCCCACACAAGTGTTTTGCCAGGTTCTCCCAGGTTTGGGGAATTTTTTGCATTATCTCCTGAGATTACCCTGATTTTTAAAACCAAAAATTATCCCCTTGATTTTTTCCTGAATCCCATAATGCCCTGATGAGTATGAATCCTGTTCCAGATATCACACATTTTCAATTTTTACACAGTCGAAATAAAGAAATAGTATTTACTTACAAATGAAATTTGTTTCAAACTGAATTAAATTTGTTTGAAAACTATATCATAATTTGTTATTTACTCATTTTTTATTGTTTTAAAAATAATTCTGAAACATGATTTTTTTTTATCTATCTTGTGCAGGTGATTATGAAATATAACCCAGTTTCCACTTAAGTTAATGTAAATAGTTCACATTTGTTTCTGCCTGATATTCATAGCAAAGTCACAAGTTCATCAATAAAAATAATATAAATAAAACAGAAATTTAGCAGACATGTAATCGAAATAGGTTCTTAAACAACTGAAATGATGATAATTAAAAAGAACTGTTATAAGTAACAAAATCTTAGGTGATTTTTTTCGGCTATCAACTAGTATGAAAATATCACTTTGAAAAATTTCAAAACTTTATTTGAATGCAAAATTGATGTATTCGAAATAAAAATGCTTTTAGGTGTTGTTAGTGTGCAATCTAAAAAAATATATTAATATAAAAAATGGTTTTCCCTTATATTCTGTAATCCGAAAGGTCTGGGTTGGTTCCCTTTTATACAGTGTGTCCTAAAAATTCCCATACTCCAACTTAAAGAACACATTGTCTGCAATTTTTTTTTTTAAATATTAAATTTTATCCTCTGCTTATCATTGCATCAATTCTTGAATTTTTATTGTTCAGTTCTTTGTACACTTAATTGATGCGAGAATAAAGTTCTAGGTTATTTTGTTCTTCATAGTGAAATAAATTTATCACGCATTCAGAGAATTGCGCTGCTTGAAACTTATTTTGAATGTAAATCGTTTGAATGGTGCAAAGATGTTTGACGAAACAAATATCCAAATGATGCAATACCGAGTAAAGATACGTTATATCGGCTCATTCGACGATTTCATAATACAGGTTCGGTGGAAGACAAGAACAGGAGTGGAACGGCAAAAGTTGTTACACCAATCTTTTACATTTTGCCGTACGGTGCGGTGTATCACGCAAAAGGATAGTTAGACCTATGTTTTTTCAATCAACTGTTAATAGTTTAGTATACAGGGAATTTATTCAGCAATTTGTTGTATTGTTACAAGTGAATGAACGAAATTCTTTGTTCCAACAAGATGGTGCAACAGTACATACAAGTGACGAAAACATGGACATGCTTGAAGAATTTTTTGAAGATCGACTCATTTCAAAAAATCTTTTGTCAGCTCGATCTCCTGATCTGAGCATCCCGGACTTTTTTTCTGTGGGGATATTTAAAGAAAAAAGTTTATGCAAATAATCCTCAAACAATAGTTGATCTGAAAATTGCCATTACTCAAAGGATACAAGAAGTCACTCCCAGCACGTTAAAATGCGTTTCTACAAGCATGTGCAAAAAAGTTCAGCTTTGCCCCCTAGAAATCGTTGGATATTTTGAACATTTATTATAAATGTAAGTTCAGTATTTTTTCCTACGTGATGTTAAAAGTACTTTTTATCATTAGCATAAAAGTAATCATTTTAATGTTTGTTCTTCTGCGAATAAATACATCTGACGCCAGTACAGGAACTTTTAGGACACTCTGTATATAAAGTGCAAAGGGAACTTTTGTTTAGACTGCTTATAACTTGAGTTCTACAGAATGGATTTCAACGGGACTTTTATTGTTAGTTAGATAATTTTTCAGGAAAGGTTTTAGTATATAGCATAGTGTTCTACATTGCTTAGTTATAGAATTATAGGGTAAAGTTCAATAATCAAGTGAACCTGATTGTGAAAGATTCTGTTGAATTGATTTTGATAGAACTTGCACTGTTAGTTAGATATAACATAAGAAAAGATTGTTCTATGTTGTTGCTTAGTTATAGAGTTATGGAGGAAAGATCTATTATCAGGTGAATCTGATTATGGATGATTAACCTTTTTGAAAAGTTGCACTGGACAGATTTTTACGAGACTTCCATTGTTAGTTGGATAATTTTTTCAGGGATGGTTTTAGTATATTGCATAATCATAATAATCTTGATAATTATTGATAATTATATAGTTTTATTATTCTTTACCATATCATACTGGAAATGATCAACTAAAAGAGTTGGTCCTTAATAGCAAAAATTTTGTCTGACAGATGGTACTACTTAGTTATCCCATCGACTAATTTTTGCCAAATTATATAAATCGCCAAACCACTAGCCAAATTATACAAATTGACATAATTTTTATTTTAAATAACGAAAGAACAAATAAATTAGTATAACATCGATAAAAATACAAATAGAACGTCGAAATAAAAATCACTTGATGACGTAAACACGTGTAACTTGCTTAAAGTGAATGAATGTGACATTTACGATCAACCATTATTGGCATTTATTCTTATAGTTTGGCGATAGATTTTTGGTCGACGGGATAACTAAGTAGTACTGAAGATATAATAGTGCAATGGCATCCATGTTGTTTCCAGCAATGAGGAAGGACATTCCAGGTGAAGTTCCATATTGCTTTAAAACACAAGATCAAATTCCCTGATATATTTTGTTTGATTTAAGGTTCATTTGGAAAAGTCGACCAGTGTAGCAGGCTAAGTCTGCTAGTAAAATACATAAAAACCAATCGTGGCTTGTGGTTGAAAAAGCACACAAAGAGCGAAAATCTATTTCTTTGGGTTAAAACTATTTATCTTTCCATTTTTTGAACCCCTCAAGTGTGTTCATTGTTGCCTTACAGCATTTTCCTGATATCCCAGTTCCTTAAAAATCTTTTTTGCTTGTTGAACTCAACACAGTTTGTTGAATGCAATGCTATTACAAACTTGTTTTATTAATTAGACAACATATTTCTCCTTATTAAATGGTGAAGTTTTGCTAAAGTTGTTTGGAAATGTTAGAAAGTGTTTCAAAATCTATGCTTGACACATAGTTTTTTGTTCTTGTTCTTTCCTATTTAACCTTTTATCTACTGACAGTACTTATAAGTATCATTAAAATAACTTGTTATAAAATTCATTTAATACATCGATTAGTTGTAATACAATTTAGAATGAGTTATAGATACATCACTTTATCTTGTTCCAAAAGCATGATGGATTACACAAACAAAAATATTTTTAAAAGGATGTTTTCTTTTGCCTTTGTATCTTTCAGCTTTCTTGGCATTGGAAGGGGGGGGGGGGGATTTTTGAATTCAGAAATATTTCTATTGTAAGAACATTCTATTTGTACATTTCCCACCTTTACAAAATACTAAGAAAAATATTTAAAATAAAAGATTTGAGTGGGGTTATAAATATTGCACAAATCCCTATCAATTCAAATTCAATGAATCCTTCAATCCTTCTAAAATGTATTAAATGATTACGTAAATCTTCTAATGTAGTTAAAACAATTCACGAAAAATTCTTTAGAAAATAACATTTCCATAAATTCATAATTCAGTACATAAAGGGTTAAACTTAAAAGTAATTTTTACCTTGAAAAAAAAAAAAAAAAAAAATTAAGATCCAAAAGAGTTAAGCTAAAAAAAATTTACCTGATGTTAAATTCTTCTGCTTCTGGCCATCAGGTAAGACATTGCCGAAAAGAGAAATCATCTTGTCAGCATCTTCTTTCCAACAGTTGAAAGCAGTTTTCCTCGCAGCCGGGTCTTCACCGGCTATGTCTGGAAAGTGTTGGATCACCGGCTGCAACACATACACCATGGGCGATGCCTGTGTATCTAACTTGTACCACTTGTTGAAGAGATCTTTATCCTCTTCCTTTTCAACAGACTCTAAACCAGATTCAAAGTGAGGCTTTGGAAGTGTGCGTGGTAAAAGAGTGGCGCCAATGTTGTCATTAAAAACAACCTGGGAAATTTTTAAAAAACAAGATTAAAAGTAAAACTAATTTATTTATCAAAAAAGTAAAGTAATCATACTAACAAAACAATCACTTTGAACATTATCCAATATAGTTGAAAAGTGTTTATGAATTCGGTTTGTCTGGCCATCTGTCCATGCTCTAACTCGCATAAGTAGACTCTGATTTTCATGCAATTGATATATCTAAATGATGTTTACCATGGCATGTTCAGTAGTGAATATGAAGTGTGTAGCATTAATAGTTCATTGACAGGAGCACTCAAAAGAATTCTGTTACATGAGGGTCAACAGGGAAAAATTGTTTACAGTGTATTTTAATAACATGATGCTATTTCAAATGGACTGAAATTGATATAAATTACTGAATTTTGCTACAAGATTATTACTATAGAAAGGATATTCATAGCATTTATCATTCATTAACAGGAATACACAAAAGAAATGTTACAGTACTGTCTTTGAGCAATAATTGCTGGGAGTGAGTTTTCACGTTTGGTATGCGCTTTTAAATTTAACTAATTTTTTGCATGTTAGTCGTCATTTATAAATTCTATATAGGCATCTCTTGACTTGCATAAGTAATGTGTTCTGTAAATTTTAATGTAAGTCGAATTTGTAAATTCCTTAGGTAAAATTTCATCAGAAACTGCAATATTTATTATATATATATATATATATGTACATTATTTACACAGTATTATTTTATAAATAAAGTAGCATGCAGCAGTATTTATTTGGATATAAACTATAAAAGTATGAAAAAATATAAAAACAAATTAAAAGAACACTTTTCAAATAAAAAATATCTTGTGGAATACGGGATTTATAAATTTAACATTGATGAATTAATTTACATCAATTTTGAATCTGCATAAAATGAACAGTTCTGAAGCTGGAAGAAAAAATACACTCATTCCTCTTCACCGAAACTTTAAAATTAGTTGTGGGTTGAATTCAGTTAACAAAATTGTAACACTTAAACAGTCCTTTTTTTGGCTCATTTTAATCAGATGTGTGTTTGTTTTGTTAAAGATTTGATTGTATATCCCAATAAAAATATAACTATATCTAATATATAAAACTATATTATTGCTGTGGTTTTTAACTGCATATTTTATTTATAAAACAATTATCAAAAGTATGCAAATGCGTATCAAATGGGCTAGTATGTTCATAAATGTAATTTTCGAAATTTCTTACGTAAGTGCGAATTTACGTAAGTCGAGTATTACGTAAGTTGAATAATGCTTGTACTTAGTATACAGGGCTGCACAAAAGAATTCACGTATCACTGTCCTTATTAGCAGAAATGGCTGAAGGGTAAATTTCAAGTGTGGTGTGTATTTCATAACTGAACCAAATTTTTGCATGCATGTAGTTTATAGATACAAATCTATTTATCATATACATGGCTGCTCAAAGAATTAGGATAATTTTCTAACTGCAGGTGGGAATTGCTGAAATTGGGTTTTCAAATGGTTCAATCAGACATCCTACAGGGTGTCCAGCGAATAAGACCCTGATTTCAAAATTAAATATCTCAAAAACAAAGATCAATAGAATTATGCGGTAAACGGTTTGTTTATTAGCTAAGCTGTAAAAATGTTATACAGAAGTTTCAAAATTTAGTTGCAAAAACCGTTAACAGATGGCGCTGTAATCGCAATACTTGTAAACTATGCTTCGAAGTCCAGAGCACTGGTGTCTCATTCCTAGATGGCTCCCTAACGGAAGAACGAATATTGGGAAAGTTCACTTTTTCATTGGGGTGATGTGCAGAAGTAGAGACATCTGGTCACAGAATTATTGCATCAGCTTTAATTTTAGAAAATTTCAATTAATAGGATTTTCAATAAAAATTTTAGAAATAATTATATAAGAACTTATTGAAATATTTTATTAAATTCAATTTTTAATGCCATATAATTATTTAAATCAAAATGCATATATTTAGAAAAATAATTTTGTACTTTTTATAATTTTAAATCACGGCATAATATTTTGGTATTACTGTTTATACCTGAATTATTATAAATAAAAAAGCAATTTTGCACTTTTCATTTATTTTTAAATCACGGCATAATACTTTGGTTTTAGCACAACACATATATTTCTTTTCTTTGTAAACAAAGTTTTAGAGACAGAAATTATGCTTTGAATTATTTCTTTTTTAAAAGGAATTGATGATAAGCCATATCATCAACATCAAAGCAAAAGTATTTTGGATGCTGCATTCTTTTCCAACAATTCGGATCCTATCGCTAGAAGCTGCAACATATTTCTGTGCTCAATGATAAAAAAAAATGAAAACGAGTTTTTAAAATTATTTTTTTAACTTTAAGTTAGAAACTTTGAATTTTTTCATTCAAACTATTCTCTATAGTTTAAAAAAAATGATTTATGAATCATTATTAAATATGCTCAATGATATTTAAAACAGGGGTTTCTTTTAGCTTAATTAAATTTTAAAACCAGAAACTTTGGATTTTTTATTCAAACTTTTTTCACAGTTTAAATAAACATTAAAAAGTAAAGATTCCCATTTTTTTTTTAAACCAGAAACTTTGGATTTTTTATTCAAACTTTTTTCACAGTTTAAATAAACATTAAAAAGTAAAGATTCCCATTTTTTTTTCAAATCCTCCTCTCCTTGGATTCGATTCCATGATCTACCAATTAGGAGAGAAAAGACATACCACAGAGATACTGGTATCCGGACCGAAGTAGCTTATAACAAAATTTTAAACAAATCTCAATTCTGTCAACACATGGCTCCGCTTCTGCACATTACCCAAATAAAATATTTTAATAAGTTCTTATATAATGATTGCTAAACTTTTTATTGAAAATTCTCTAAAATTGAAGCTTTGACCAGATGTCTCCTCTTCTGCACATCACCCCAACGAAAAAGTGGTCTTTCCCAATTTTCGTTCTTCCATAGGAAGCCATCTAATAATGAGACGCTAGTACTCTGGACTTCAAAACACAATTTATAGGCATTGCGATAACAGCGCCATCTGTTAGCGGTTTTCGAAACTAATTTTTGAAAATTCTGTATAACATTTTTACAACTTAGCTAATAAACAAACTGTTGTCCGCATAATTTTATTGATCTTTCTTTTTGAGATATTTAATTTTGAAATCAGGGTCTTATTCGCTGGACACCCTGTATTTCAACTTATTAAACGGGGAAGTTTTGTTACATTATTCTGAATGTGTTGGAAAGTGTTTCATAATCTATGCTTGATGCATGATTTTTTTTTTTTTTTTTTTTTTTTCGTTTGGGATATGGCGAATCCATTGCTTTTTGCAGCAGCACTCTGCCCTTTTTACACTATTTTATTTAACTCAACCTTATTTTTGTTGTATGTAAAGATAGAATTTTGTAATCAATTTTTAATGCACCTCCTGATAGGCTAGAAGTATAAAAATTATGTTCACAGGCATGTTTCTGATGGCAATTCAGCATTTTAATATTTTTAAAACTTCATTATAAATTAATACATTAATTTTAAAGCATTTTTCCTTTAGCCTGCCACAGGTGATCTATCACCAAATACTCTTTATAACTTGTACAATTGTATACAAGATGAGACAACATTAATGACACACACATAAACACTCACCAAAATAGGCCAAATGACTGTGAAACTGCAACAATCAAACATTTTAAAGGCTGAGAAGTAGAATATAAATTATAAATAAAAAAGAAAGTGTAAGATTTAAAACATAAATATGTTTTTATCAATTAATAGTTTAAATACAAGTAAAAAAGTCTTAATTTGCATGCACTATTAACCATACCATAAAATATATTGTTCCAAACAACCTTCAAAATATATACTAAAACACGATTATATACTTAAAAGACGATTTCAATAAAAACATTATTTTGAAGATTGTTTGGAATATATATTTTCTATAGATCATATACAGGGATACACTAAAGAATTCGAGTACATTTCCTTTTACTGATGGAAATTGTTGAAGGAAAATGTTCAATTGTGTTATGAGTTTCTAAACTGAACTAAATTTTAGCATTCTGTGTAATATAAATGCAAATCTATAGATTATATACAGTGCTTCGCAAAAGAATTCAAATACTTTTCTGAGCTGAAATTAAGTTTTCAAATATTATGCATTTTTTATTTAGTTACCTAGATATCATCTTTCACCATATTAAATGAAGCAGTTTCATTAAACTATTTAATTTTTTGTAAAGTGTATCATAATTTATGCTTGATAGATGATTTTCATTTATAGAGATTCCCAGCCTTTCGGAATTCATGGCACACTAATTCCCAATAGTGAATCTCACACAACACTAATATATATATATTTTTAAATACAGTCAAACTTCCCTTTAAAGAAGTCTCTATTTAACGAAGTTTTCTACTTAACAAAATGTTCCGTTGAACCTTGAATTTGAACACCTTTAACATTTAAATTGATCTCCATATTACGAAAAATATATTCTATATAATGAAGTTTATTCCACTTTTGTGCGTGTACATCATTCAAACGAAGAGGTTGCTGTTGAGATGGATGTATGAATTTATTTCCGTAGATTGTATGAAAACGAAATTAAGTATTTATTTATTTAATCATTTCCATTCTGCTTGGTGCTAAACGTCTTTTTCTTTCACTAAGATAAATACTTGCTGGCGCCACTCTCTCACACAAACAGTATGGCAATGACAGTGGGGAGAAGCCTTTAATGCAATAAGGAGGGAATTGCAGTTTCACGAAAATGTGACAGATGAATTGTTCGGATACTTTCAAAAGAGTGAAAATTTTAATGAACAGTGTATTTTTTATAAGAAACTTGCACAAAGTAATATTACATACCTTTTTTAAGTTAAGGATCTGGAATACTGAGAAAAAAAAAAAGAAAAGGTGTTAGAATTGTGTGTTGAAAAGAATTTGTGAGAAAAGGTGAAAAGAATTGTGTGTTTTTTTTAGGCATTATTCTAATTAAATTTTACTTTTTAAAATAAATTTTTCCAATATTTCCATTTTATGTGCATTTTTCATTTTATGCATGTGTATTTTGTAAGACAAATTTCGTAAATTTTAGTTGATTTCTATTTAACGAATTTTCTTCAGATTTCAATGAAACTCTCAGGAATCATTTTCCCTGATGATATAAATGAGAATATATTTTTATAATTTTTTTTATCACATTAAATTTTCATACAATTAATTACTTAAATTTTGAAAAATCATCATTTTTTGGGTTGCATAATTTTTTAAATTTTGAATTTCTCAAGTTCTATCAGGCATACAGAATTTTATGAACCCTCATTTTAAAGAGAAATTTATAAGGTTTAGTTTGATACCCAAGTTGACTATGCTCAGTTAAAAAAAATAAAATGTTAAAAGTTTTTAGATAGTGTTTTTTTTTTAATTTTGAAAAAAAAATGTGTGTTTGTTTTAATATTATAAGCTAAAATTTCTGAAATTTTTAGAGTGGGATCTCAATGGGATTAAGAGTTATGAAATAAAAACTGAAAATTACCATTCAAATAACAATCCAATTCTAGCTATTTTGTTATTTGAATGGTAATTTTCAGTTTTTATTTAATAACTCTTGATCCCATTGAGATCCCACTCTAAAAATTTCAGAAATTTTAGCTTATAATATTAAAACAAACATATATTTTTTTCAAATTTTTTTAAAAAACACTATCTAAAAATTTTTTTAATTTAAAATTTAAAAAAAAATTAAAATTAATTTTTTTTTAACTGAGCATAGTCAACTTGTCTATCAAATTAAAACTTATACAATTCTCTTTAAAATAAGGGGTCATAAAATTCTGTACGCCTGATAGAACTTGAGAAATTCAAAATTGAAAAATTTATGCAACCCAAAAAATGATGACTTTTTAAAATTTAAATAATTAATTGTATGAAAATTTAACACGATAAAAAAGTTATAAAAATGTATTCTCATTTATATCACCGGAGAGAATGATCCCTGACAGTTTCATTGAAATATGAAATGGTCAGGTTGGAAATTGAAATTTTTTGGTTGATTTGACATGGAACCCTAAATGGAAGTTTCACTGTATAAATATATTTGTACAATTATGATCTGAGAACTTCCAGATGAAATTCATCTATTTAATGTAAAAAACAAAACAAAACATGCAGTTAAAAAATAAATTTTCCAAGACAATTATTGGCAGTGTTTTATTATGGATGAGCAATTTATTGTGGACATAAAGAAGTAGCCACTTTTTTGTTTTTCACATGCTCACCAAGAACATTGGAGTATTTTATTATAACTAGTCGCCTGTGATGTCACGACAACCGAGGATGGCACACCAGAAATTTAATATCAAAAGTTTATTAAACACAAATCCTATATTTACAAAATATTTACACTTGCCTAAAAATATATACACTTTGACTACAATTTATCAACAACAAAACTACACACATTATTTCTCAAAACTAAACCAATATTAGCTCAGATGCCTTCCCGCATCTTACACATACGACGGAAACCAACACTACCACTGGTCTTCTCTCTTCATTTCTATTCACTTACCATTGGTGAGAGTCTATTCACTTCACTTTACTTAAGAAAAAGATTAAAAAGAGATTGGTTGCATGACACCACCCTTGGCGACCAATTAGGTCTCCCTTAAAATTTATGTTTGGGAAAGCATGCTAAGCATTGTATCATGTTACTTTTATTCATAACTTAATTTACTTGGACTTCCTTAAATAAAATTAATGTAATCCCTTAAGCTAATATTAGTTTTTGTTGCATTAAAATATCTCAATTTGTTGATTTTCTGTAAGCAAGTAAATCCACTTGGTTTACAATGGAAGTCTATGGGAATTTGGAGAAATATTAGAAATATCGCCAAGTTAGCGGCACTTTTGGTGACTCATTTTGGCCACCAAATTTGACGATATATCGCCAAGTTGGTAGCGTTTGGCGACAGAACAGGGTCCCCTTATAGGTATGAGGATGCATTAAAAGCTGTTCAATAACCAATGAGATACGTTTCATTCGGGCGTTGCCATTAAACAATTAACAAATAATCGCAATTTCTGTGCCACATACAATAGCGTAATATATATATAGTGTGTCCATGTATAACCTGACCGACCTTTATTTTCACAGTCGTTAATCCTAGATGCATACTTCCAATTACAAAAATGGTTTAAATAAGGTAAAGAATTATTTTTAAAGCGATTTGGGTCAAGAAAAACATTTATTAAAAAATTACGAAATTTAAATTTTTATATGATCACTAGGGTGGTCACAAGCAACATGGGGAAAATTTTTTTTAACGTTTTCTTCGGGGGGACCCTCCTAAAAGTTGCCATTTAGTTAGAAAATGAAATTGGCAAAGTTTCAGCTCAAAAAAATAACATTAACCCGTGCCTCATCGAGGTTGAATTCTTGAAAATTTGCAATTTTTGGCAAAAAATTGTCGTTTTTCTTTCTTTACGTGAAAAATATTTGTCTTAGAAACCTGATTCTTGTTTTATTTCATAGAAACTGTTGTTGCCTTGAACTTTTACTCTCATGAAAACTTATATTCAATGAACATTTAGTATTTTTCAGGACAGCTAGTGAACCATACCCTCAAACTCTGCATTTTTGAAACATAGGTAAAAAATGACAAATTAAAAATTTTATTACTTTTGATAAATTTTTTTGTATTACTTTTATTAATAGGTAAAATAAGTGAACAATTTTTGTAACTTTAAAAATATTTAAGGAATTATAATTGATTATTAGTTATCTAGTTCTGTGTCTAGTAAGAAAGAGCTTCTCGATTTGTATTGCAGTTGAACCTTTGAATTTCTCTTTTTATTACAAGGCTGTTTTTGTTATCTGTTATGGTTATCTATTTTTAAAATTGACGAAACATTCCGTAAAACCCCTTCCCCCTCTTGATATGATGGCAGAAATGTAAGATTTTTTAAATTGGCCACATGTCTCATCAGACTTTGAATACATCCACTAGCTAACCACAGACATCGACTCTGCAAATAACTGTTTCGTAAACAAAAAACAGAGCTCATCAAAAACAGATTTTAAAATTCCCGTTTAGAGAGAACTGTTGTTCACGGGGGTGGAAAACAGCTTCATCATTTTTTGAATAAAGAAAATGTAGAGTGAATAAAAGTTTTAATTAGTTGTGGGGATGAAGAACAGTTACTACGAGTTCCTCAACTTGAAAATAGTATCGGAATAATTCAGGCGAAAGCTGTATTTTCAGCAGTTGAAGAGTGGGAGGAAGTTGCTAAAGTCCAGGCAATATTTTTTGATACAACTGCAGTAAACACAGGTCGCCTCAGAGGAACCTGCATTTTTCTATAGCAATTGTTAAAGGAAAAGTCTTCTGTATTTACCATGCCGCCACCATAATTTAGAAATTTTCCTAAAAGCTGTTCTTGATTGTAAAATGGGCATAATCACTACCCCTCAGCCAGATATTAAAAAAAAAAAACCAATTCTGATTGGGTGGCCTAAATTAAACCAGAGTAAGTATACAAATGCTATTGAAGATGAAATACTAGGTATAAATAGTTAATTCAGAAGAAATTTCAAATTTTCTTACAGGAGCTTTTAAAAATTAACAACTCAGGGATGATTATAAAGAGTTTAACCAACTTTGTTTAATTTTTATAGAACTCCTTCTGGCAAAAGACTTTTTTTCAGAGCACCTGGTGCTTTTAATCATGTCAGATGGATTGCGGCACAGGCCATTCATTCTCTCAAAATATATTGTTTCAGGGATCATCTTTCAATAACAAATTTAGAAAAAGAAGGTATCAGAGATCTTTTCTTATTTTTAATCAATATTTATGTAAAAGCGTGCTTCAATACTTCCACTGCCACTTTAGCCCCCAATTCAAGACCTGCAAATAATAAAATCACTTGTTCACTACAGAAAATTTGATAAATAGGTTACAGACAAAGCACTTGCTAAAATGACAAACCGCCTTTGGTATCTTAACTCGGATCAAGTTGCATTTTCATTTTTAGATAATACTTTGGTAAAAAAGTCAACATAAGCCACCTTATCTAAACCATTACCACTTAAATCCTTTCCGGCGCAGTGTCCCACGTCAGGACCACCTGATTTTAATTCCAAACTTACAAATGGCACGAAGAATATTTTAATAAAATTTTGCTTTTACAATGAAAGGTTAAAGTAATGTGTTTTTAATTTCTAAAAAAATCGTTTGTAAATTCATCATTAATTCATCATAATAATCATTTCATCCTTTTACGAACAGAATTTTTCTGTGCCGGAAAGGGTTAACGTGACAGTTGTAAGGTAAAATAATTTATTTTCTTTATTATGCCTCCTTTCTTGTAACACAACTTTAATAATAAATGCAATTGAGCATTATTTGCTCTCATTTCTATACTTCCTTTGCCCTCCCTTTTTTTTTTAAAATTCTTTCAGTTTAAAATTCGATTTTTTTTCCTTTTCTTCGGAATTTTTTTTAATCAAACACTTTATTGGTCTTCACAAAACGAAAAAAAAGAAAAACAAAAGGTGGAAAGCAGATGAAATGGAATGTTACAAATTTTTTTTCGCTTTTTCATAAAAAGTCAATTTTTAGGATTCAGGTGAAGTCTGGTCCTGAAAAATGCGCATATTTTTAAATCTATACATTTTTAGAAAAAAATGGTGTATGGTTCTTCAAAGCAAAACTTTTTTTTATAAAATGAGACCTGCATTATGTTTCTAGGTTCAATTGCATTCATTTCATGAAGGAAAAGCAGCATTGTTTTGCGAAAAATCACATTTTTTTCAAACTTAAACCTCAATGAGGCACGGGTTAATATTATCCAAATGAGCTGAAACTTAGCCAATCTCATTTTCTAGTCAATTGGCAACTTTTTGGGGGGTCCCCCCGAAAAAATTCGAAAATTGATTTCTTGTGACCACCCTAATGATCACCCAGTCCTATAAGTGATATTTACTAAAAATTTACTATGACACTAACAAGTAAGATAAATAAAAGTCCCATTCATCTAACATTAAAATTGACTGAGTTATGAAACTTTGAAATGCATGATATATACCACTTTTTTGCATCTCAAAACAGATTATTTCGACCATGCTTTCTGGGGTCGTGTATAAAGTACTTAAATTTATTTCAAGATATCTGCGCTTTGAAAGAAATCGTACAAATATTACAATTAACTTTTATTAGTTAAGTTTCAGATTAGTTAAAATAATTGTATTTTAACATATGTTTTATTTTGTAAGGATTTGAGGCTATGCTTTCTTTTAATTAAAATTATGTTATTTTCATAAGGTTTTATTTAACTTGCAATGATCATCTTTCCAGTTTAAAATTTGTACTCGAACTTTAACTTACTTTCTAATGTCCGATCGAAGTTAAATTTTACATACTGACTTAAATCTGATGACAATGCAATATTATTATGATTTTCAACTCTTACCATCTTATACATACTTATATTAGAGGATAACACAAAAAAATTCGGATAGATTACCGTCAAATAGTTTAAGAAAGAGTTTTAGATTAGGGAAAATTTTTCAACTAGCAATTAGTCATGCCTCGGTAGAACCTCATTGGCTACGACACTGCCTCTGCACAAAGCTAGTTTTAGATTAGATAAAATAAACCTGTGATGGTTGTGTTTTTTAACTTTTATAATTACATTTTATGTATTTTTTAACGCTGAATCAAAAAATTACCTTCACTTTTAACCATCATGTCAAGATTTTTCGCAAATCATAAATTACAAGGTTAAAAAAATAGCGAAAAATCTGGTACTATAAAATAAATGTAAGACTTTTTTATTCAGTTTAATTTTATTTAATTCAATAATTTATTAGATTTTTTGGCTTATACTGGGTTTCTTACAGCTAAACAGCTCAGGGGTCTGATGAGGTTGGGAGAGGAGGGGGGATCAATTTTAACTTTTAGCTTTTTAACTTTGAAATTAGCGATTTGAGAAAATTCCTGACGTGATGGTTTAAAATGAAGGTCATTTTCGGATTCAGTGCTAAAAAATACATAAGAATCAATTTTCAAAAGCTAAAAAACATGCCACAACCCAAAATTTGAAAGACAGTGTAATCTAACAGCATTTTAAAATATGTATTTTGTAACGAATTGAGGCAGCTGTTTTTCATCCTTTTATTTAACAAAAAATCTGTTATTTTTATCCTCTTATAATGTTCAGTACAAATTGTACATTTTACAGTAATATGTCAGAATGATTAAAGATTTCAAATTTATATTGCAATGCTAATTTTACTCTCAACCATTTCTTTAATATATCTGACGAAATTATATTTCTACTAAATTTGTGAATGACCCCTAATATGCAGCAAAAAATATACTCCAATTTTAAACAGCTATTACTCGGTCAATTTTAATCTTAGAATAACAGGATTTTTTTTACCTAACTTGCCAGTGTAACAGGGAAAGTTTACTAAATATAACTTATAGGACCGGGGGACCGTATAAAAATTTAGATTCTGTAATTCTTCACTAAATTGTTTTTTTGGTTCACACTAATTTTTAGCTTAACCCCGCACCTAATTTTGATCATTTTTGTATTTGGAAATATACATCTAGGACCAACCGTTGCGAAAATAAAGGTCGGTCAGGTTATACGTGGACACACTGTATATAATGTTCACAAACATTAAAAAATCCTGTTTGAAAAAAAAAAAAAAAAAAAGGGGGGGGGGGGGGGGCACATGGAAGAGTCCGGTTAGTAAACAGTTTGGTTAGTATTTTCCCGGTCGACAATCA
The DNA here is from genome assembly GCA_963932465.1 of Maratus speciosus. Lineage (NCBI taxonomy): Eukaryota > Metazoa > Arthropoda > Arachnida > Araneae > Salticidae > Maratus > Maratus speciosus. The sequence continues at coordinate 469,559,412 of OZ010798.1, forward strand.
CCTCAAAGTGAAGAGATGATGGAAACTGCTTTCTCCATAAATTGCCTGAAATATCCAAGGATTAAGTGCTTTATGTCAAATGTCAATTTGTTCCTTGAATTAAAAAAAAAATTACCTTATTTGCAAATAAATCCATTATCAGAACTATTACAGCTGCTGTTGTTGCATGGCAGTTATGAATGATAACCAAATAAAACGAAGCTGATAAGACATGGTATTAAGGTGGATTATTTGTAGTCTGAAGAATGATTACCTTCTATTAGTTCCATTACTTAATACAGATGAAATAAAATTTACTCTACGAAGGAGAATACAGAAAAAGTGCGTCGAACACAGCACCAGCTCACGAGAAGTAAAAACAAGAATCAGTTCATTTCAGTTCAGGCAACGCAATCACGGTTGCCGTTACAGTTAGGTAAACAGTTAATGTTTTCTTTCAGCTGCACCATGGAGTTAGCAGTGTTGGAAAGTTCAGTTAAGGACACTGTACTATCAATGCATGCTGTTATTTAAATTTTCAAAACTAAAAATAAAAGAATTTCTTAAAATAATATTTTTGTTTTATTTCTAATAAAACATTTTAAAAACAGAAATAATATCCGCATTTTTCTGTGTTTTTGTTTACCACTGATGGTTTGCAGATCGTCAGTTGGTGACCTCTGTTATAGAATGAACATTATGATATGGATACTAAATTTGTAAATGTCTTTTGTGAAATACTGTACATTAAAGTAAAAGACTTTACTTTCTGATACAACCTACCAGAGTAAGAAGCCGTCTTCTTGTCTTCCATCTCTCTAGTAAGCCCATGCATATTTCAGGCAAGCTGTGGTCCACAATGCCAACACCTGGTATTCCCCAATGCAGATCGGCAATGTTCAGTTCATAACCTTTTTCGGCAGTGTACCTCCTCAGATAGGGAAACACTCTTTCCATTAATGCTTCTCGCTCAACTACAGAATCTATAACAAAGACAGGCACATTTGTAAAATCAATTTATATTATAACTAGCTGAAATACCTGGCGTCGTCTGGAGTTTTAAATATGTTTGATTAGAAAAATCAATTTTAAAATTAAACACCGTACGTACAACGAACCTTGCACAAATATGCTCTCTTTTTTCATATATTGAAAGTTTTGAGAAATTTTGCTTTTATACCAGTATTTATAAAAAAATGTTTCCTAAGCCTAAATAAATAGAGTCTTGAATCTTGAAAAAAAATTGAAAAAGGAATTTATATTCATGAAAAGCCCTTCATGATATCACTTTTTCTTGTAAAAGCCATGCTTTAACCATATATCCATTTTAAATAGGAGGTCATACGTGAATTCACCAGTATTATTTTACAACTAAAAAGAAATGGAGACCTGCCAACCTTTGAAAATGAGAAATCGTAGCACACAAAATTAAAATTAATCTGGAGGTTGGTTGGTTGGTTTTTTGTGTTTCGCAGCCATATTTTGACATTCGTAAAAGAAATAAGGTTTCAGTCTTTCAACTCAATATAGTAATTTTTTTCCTCTGAAATTTTTTATATAATATTTAAAGTTTCTTCTCGTTTCTCAACATTTTTTAAAAATTATTATTTGTAAAAGGAGCCTGGTTCCAATTTTTTAGCCCAGTGCAGTAAATTTTGACGAAATTCTTGAAATTTTTTCCCACAGTCATTTCAGGATATTCACAATTTTTTTTCCCGCAATCGTAATTCACATTTTTCAATTACGATTCTTTGTTGAAATCCACACTTTTTACCATGAACTTTTGACGAAATTTGCATTTTTTACAGCATTCCTTTGACGAATTTTGCATATTTTACCACGCAAAATTGAAATGTTTAATAAAAATTCGTAAAGTGAAATGTTTAATAATAAATCGTACAAATCATGCGATTTTGCACATTATTTCAAATCTTGCCCCTCAAAGACCCCCCTACCCCCCTCCAGAAATTGTTAAAATGGCATCCCTGTTTCTAAGGAAGGGAATTCCTGTATAAATATTTACAGAAACACAATTTACTTGTGGTTGATATACATAAAGAGGGTTTTATGTTAAGAAGTTTGTTTTGCAGACCAGATTTTTTTTTCTTATGAGTATTTTTTAATGTCCGAATTTTCGGATTAATGACCAATTTTTTAAAACTTTCGGAAATGAATAGTTTGAAATTTTGGGACAGAATCACTCCTGAAAAATATGCTGCGCGGGATAAAAATCGCAACTAGAAACAAAAAAATGCATTTGTGTTTTTTGCAAAAAATCTTAGTTTAAGACTGATTTTCGTAGCATTGTAGTTTATAGGTCCAAATCGTAGCAACTATGATTTTTTCGTAGCACTTGGCAGGTCTGGAAATGTCACATCTAGTATTTGTCGAGAATAAAATAAAAATCATGCACTCATGACATCATAATTCCCTTTTATATTTTAACAGAATAATAAGGGTACTATAATAGTATGTGACTTGTGCTATAGCCAGTATATACACGTCAGGACACAATGCTGTTATCGTTAACTTTTTGCATCAAGAATTTGGTACTGCATTGTGAAATTTCGTAATTTTTTTTTAATTCAATATTCGAAAAACGGCATAATCATTAGATGTGAAATTTATACCATGAAAAAATACAATTTTTTACAGTTTGTCTAACAATTTTCTGACAAATACTTTTCGAGCTATTAATTTTTTCAGTAACTTCAAATGTTTCATTTTCAGAGATTAATCTGTGGCAACGATTAGCGAAAAAGTCAGTCGGCAGCAACGCATAGCTTTTTAGGTGCGTTCGTAATTATATAAATACGTAGCACCTATAGTCGTCATTCAGTCCGTCTGTCCGCATATAACAGAACAAAAACTACCCAACCAAATTGTCTGAAATTTTAAATATATGATTGTTGCATAATTTTGTCGAGCCATTTCAAATTTTAGGAAAATCGGATGTATAGTTTAATGATAGGGACAGTCAAAAGTTTTTCTTTACATTACGGCCAATGCGGAAAATTATTGCAAGTGCATTTTAATGATGTTACAGCCTTCCGAATGGTTTGAAATTTTAAATATATAATTGTTGCAAAATTTTGTAGAGCCATTTCAAATTTTATGAAAATCGGATGTATAGTTTAATGACAGGGACAGTTAAAATATTTCCGTTTCATTATGGGGAATGGAAAAAAAAAATTATTGCAGTGCATTTTAATGATGTTACAGACTATGCACTTATGAAGTGCAAAAAAATATACATTCAGTACAATATGGGGTGCAAAAAATAATTATAAAACTAGCTATAGTACGAACGTACCTCATTTGCCACGTTTGACGAGCATTTCCAACTTGTTATTAAAGAGGATAGCACAAGTCAAGTGACTGAAGAAAACAAATAATGGCTAATTACTGCAAAAATAATTGAACTAATTGTCATTTTTATTGTTCTTAAACCACAGTGAACAATATAGATTTTACTCGCTTGTAAATAATAAAATCAGAAAAAACCTTTGACATCATTCGTCTATGGACTAATTAAATTAGCTTTAGTTTTAAAACTGTGCCAAACATTATGACTCGTTATTTACTGAATGAGGATCAATTTTCAAAATTATATGTAATCATATCCATGCAAAAATCTTCACAACTTTTTGAATTGAAAATTTTTTTAAGTTATAACAAGGGATGTAGTGGAGGGTATAGGGTGGTATACACTATATACCCTTTGGATAGCTCCACATATCCCTCTTAGCTATAGTGTGTACTCTCTGGTGTACATACTCAGTTGATAGTGTATAATCCTCTGAGTTTTTTTACGACTATGCCACTGGTTATAACTTACATTTATTACTGACTCTGAGATAGATTTTACTAATTGACAGTTACCTGATAATGAGGAAGCTGCAATAAAATTGTTTCAAGACTATGGAATTATACATAAGTAAAGTTTTTAACAGTAAATCACAAATATAATTTTGTTGAGCCTAACACTGGTTGTCATACCTAATCTGTTGACAGATTATCAGGGCATTGCAAAATGACTTTATAACAAAGGATAGTATAGCAAACACCAAGGGTGTAATGGAAGCCTCCGTATACTTCCTGGATATTTTTAGAACCTCCATATGCTCGGTGGAATAGGAGGATAATAACTCACTTCCATTTCTTTATGTTTTTCTTATTAAAGAAGAAAACTATTTAAAATGTAAAATTCATCGAAAATCTGTGAAATTAGACAGTTTAATCCAAGTTACAGCAGAAGCTCCTTGGAATTACAAAATTGCAGACTTTAAGCCGTTTATTTGGCGTACCTTTTTAGTTTGTTCGGATGAATTCTTAGATACCAAACTTAACATTGCAATATTAAAATATTGGCTATTTGTTATTAGCTAATGTTTTAAGATTGGCAAGAAAAAAAGGGTTGGCGAGATTCCAAAAATTTTGGTGATCTTCACCGGTGCCTGGCTAACATAAAAGTACCAAAAATTCTATGGTAATAGTAAAGGACAAAATTAGCTCGAGTCCACAGGGCCACTAAATGAGAAAAAGTGGCTATTAAAAAAAATTGTCAGTGGCCACCCTATGGCCACTTTCCTACTAGTCCAAGAGCCGACAGCACAAAAATCTATGTTATCAAGCACAAGAAAAAAAGCTTTATTTTATGGAAGAGTAGAAGTAGGGGAATCTAATGATGCATGTTTGTCGGCAGTGAAGTGGTGCATAAGCCAAAAATTAATACAACCAGTGGTTCACTCATAGGTTTATCATTGTGTTTGTCCTACAAACAAAGGTATAAAACAGGGAGGACTGGGAGCAGGAAAACACAATGATAAACCTACGAGTGAACCACTAGTGGTATTAATTTTTAGCTTATGCACCACTTCACTTCCAGCAGACATGGATCATTAGATTCCCCTACTTCTGATCTCCCATAAAATGAAGGTTTTTTTTCTTGTGCTTGATAACATAGGTTTTTGTGCTGTCGGATCTTGGACTTTAGAAGGAGAGAGTAAAATTTTCTTGAATTCCATTAAGGAATCTATTTTTGCGGATGAAACATGTTTACATTTAAATATTTATTTAGACTATGCAATTTTAGATTAATACTAATGGAAATTTTAACAAAAGTTTACTACAGTAGAGCGCCGATTATCCGAACTCCAATTAACCGAACTTCCAATTATCCGAACAGCCAATTTCTCTCAAAAAATATTTTTAAACCGAACTTCCAAGTATCCGAACAGGCTATTTCTCTCAATTTTTTTTTTTTTTTTTTTTTTTTTTACGGACTTCCAATTATCCAAACATCCTATTAGACCTGGATATCTGATTTTAAATGATGATGAGATTGTGGATAATATTCAAGACGAAATAGAAATTGAAAACGAATGCTCTGAAAGTGATCCAGGTCCATCCCATAATGAAGCCTTTGAATGTTTGGAAACAGCTATGAAATGGCTCGAACGACAGAAGAATGCTGATCCTATTCAACTAACGTATTTAAGAAGAATTCGAGATATGGCAGCAAGGAAAAGAAAGTCTTCTTTGAAGCAAGCAACAATCGAAAGCTTTTTCGCTTAAATTATAACCTCTGGCATTCAGAAAATGATAATAAAAAGTAAAAAAAAAAAAAATTAAAAAGACAAAAATCAATTTTTAAACATGCCAGCATTAACCAGTGCTGTCAGTATAATGCATGGATAAAGTGTGAAGATTTTAGTATAGTCAGGTACATCCGTTAAATTGTCTGTCCATTTATCCGAACTTTTGCTTATCCGAACTAGGGTCGCTCCCGACTTGTTCGGATAATCGGCGCTCTACTGTACCTAGTACTTTTAAATAAAAAAGTGGCTGCTTATAAAACTGGTACAACTGGCCACTAATGAAATTTCCCGGTTTTGCTCTTTAGTTAATCGTCCAAGTATAAGTAGTCTCAAAAATCGCATTTTTAGAAAGTTATGCTGCTGTAAAATCAATAAATACAATTTCTGTAGATAAATTTTATCGGTTCTGTAATTTTGGCTCATAGGGCTATAAAATGCAACAAAGCTCAACACTAGGTGCGAGCTTCACCAAAAGGTTCCTTTTAGTCCAGGAGCCAGTGACATTGAAAGGCCAGTCATCACGAAAATGAAAATTTAAAAAAAATAAATCAAAAGTAAAAAGTCATAATGAACAAAATGAGGTAGGTAAGACTAGGTTTGACAAGCCAAAAATGTTTAAATAAATTATTATTTATAATGTTTTACCATCATCCTGGATATTGATCACTGTTAGAGCATTTTATAGGAAATCTTGTGCTCTTTCAGAAAAACTTGGTATGACAAGCTTTATTCTGCTAGTGCTGGAAAAGGCTGTCATACCTATCATAAGGTGGCAGCCAGTGATAAAATTTCACATTTATTTTGCTTTGAATTTTTACCGGTGGCTTTTTTATTTCGTCTCTCGACACTAGCCAAGAGTAAACAGTAAATCATTACAGTTTTTTAATAATAATTAATTTAATTAAACATATTTTCGGCTTGTCAAACCTAACTCATTTTGTTCGTAACTTTCTATTATCATATAATTTTAATTTATTTTTCAATTAATTTTCAGCAATGAAATTACACTCGAGATCACATTGCTAACTAAGCATAGAACCAACAGAGTGAAAAATGTCCAAGCCGGGAATCAAACCCGGAACCCTTGGAATAGCGTTCCAAGTGCTCTACCATTTAAGCTACGAGGACGATACCCAGCTTAGCATCTCTCACTCATATAAGTTGGCAAGGCTGCAACTGCAGCACACGATGGAACAGTCTTCATGAACACACAATCCTGTAGCGAAACATGAGACACAAATAATCCTAGCATCGGTGAACACATATAATTTTAATTAATTTTCAGCAGTGAAATTACACTCGAGGTTATTAAATATTTAATATGTGACATACATATAAGTAAACATATAATGTACATATAGGTAAACACATAAAGTATATATAAGTAAACATATAAAGTACATATAAGTAAAGATATAAAGTATATATAAGTAAACATATATAGTAATACTCCCTCTGTCCCAAATTAGTTGCTACATTTGATTACTTTTGTACTGATTATTGATACTGATGATTTTAAGATTTTGTTTGAACATTTTTCAGAGATTTCAGGGTGTTATGCTATCAATAGACAACATTTACTTACCAAGCATTCCCTTCGTTTCTCCTTAAATAAGTACCAAATCAGTTTAAAAAAATCCAGGGTTTGCATGCTCTTAAGCCACGTCCCATTTTGTAAGGATTCTTTCACCAGTAATCGCATAAAACTACCTTCTAGCTAATGAATCATTAATTCTTTAGGAAGAAAATGATCTTTATGGTATACAGGTGGTAAAATCCTTACAAAATGTACCAGTGTACTAAACTGCATCAGAAGTTATTATGACTCCACCTACTTGAAATGTAGCAACTAATTTGGGACAAAAATTTCGACCTAAATGTCGCAACTAATTTGGGATGAAGGGAGTACAATTTAATTTTAATTTGATGTACAGTAGCGTTCCTCTTAACCAGAACTCCGCTTTAATCGGCCGACTTTTTTTCCTAACATCAGGCAAAATTCATAAAGGAAAATTTCAGTTCTCATTTCTTTATGGTTAATTAACTCAAATTTACATAATGTAGAATAATTCCAACTTCTTATAAAGGTATGTGACAAGATTTTCAACAATTTAATTGTATTAAATATTGTTCATTATTTGTTATTAGTGATAATTTTTAAATCAATTCAGTTAATTACAACTAGTATTGATTTCTTAAAATATAGAAAATATGTACTTTTTTAAAGCTACACAAATTAAAAAACTAAATGCATCCTACGTATTTAATTAATTGAATATACAGTTACTTATTTACATTTTTTTACTCCTCCGGTTTAACCAGTTTTTCTCTTAACCGGCTAATCCTTGGTCCCGTTTAGGCTGGTTAAGCGGGAGGCTACTGTATTAAATATTTTCACTATCGATTTACACAAAAAAATTTTAATTCCGCAATGACGAGACTTTCAATGTCACCAGCTCCCAGGCTATTTGTCAGTCTTGTCAATACCCTTATAAAAAAGAAATACCAAAGTTTACTATTAGAATTACAGTAAACTCCCGACTATCCGGCCTAATGTGGCAGAAGGGTTGACCGGATAACAAAAGAGCCGGATAGGCTGGAGTTCTATAAATATTTGCTTACTTCCTGCCCCCCCCCCCCCCATCATATTAAAAACGCATGTTACACATTTTAAGATAAATTTTATATATACAATACATACAGTTTCAAAATAAGCAAAACATTAAAGCAAAATGTAAGCCTAATTCGTAAAAAAATGAGTAAATCTTATTTTACTATTTATTAATAAATGATTGCACAAATATTAATACAAAAATTATGCATAAGATAAAAGAGTTAAAACTTAGTTTTTAGTTTTTGAAAAAGTCCTTGATAGATGACTGTTTCTTCCTGTTAGCCCTCTTCCGCGACGCAATGTCCCTCAATTTATGCAAGCAGATATTATCAGTTGGCGTCACTTCCTCCTACTAACTCGTAGTTTCTTCTCCATAGTCACAAAACCTTTTTTTCGTTTATCACCCATTTCGTTAATCTTCGATAAATAAACACGAAGCACTTCAAAAGACTATACAAAAGTAACCAGGATAAACGGAAAATAACGTCCACACCTGTTAACATCCATTGCACAACTAGCGAAACAGGTTATCAAACCTTAAGCCCTCCCCCCCTCCCTTCCCGGATGTCTCTGCTATTACATTCTGCAATCCCTTATTGCTCCTTCCTGTCGTGAATTAGCAATTTTCTACGGACGCTAACCTGCCTGTCTCGCCGCTTGCAACATTCCTCATTTTTTTTACTAGGCCGGATAGTCGAGAGTTTACTGTATATTAATACAAGTAGGTGTAAGAGGCAATTAGGAAAAAGATATCTTAGAGGAGAGGAAAGGGGCAATGCTAATAAGACAAATTTAAATCATTTAAGAAACTTCGACCTACCATAAAAATCAGCTGCAACATAGAGCGTAATCTCTTGAAGAGGAGGTAACACATCAATGTCATTCACTCGACCCAACACTAAAGCACGCACATGGTCAGGAAACCTCTGCAGATCAGGCAGTCCAATTGCATCGAGGGAAGGTGCATCTTTAACAATAGGAGTTCCAGTCTAAATAAAAAGGGATACTTAAATGATACTGATAATGAAAGCTGCTCAAAAATAATTTCTGAATTAAGAAAAAAAAAATGAAAAATTTTCTTTGTAAGTCACAGTTTCAGATTGCTGAAAATCTTTTCAATTTTTTTTAATTTGTGTATTTTACACACATTCTACATTCGTTTGGGCACTAAAGAATATTTTTAAAAAATGCAAAATTATGTGAGTAAATACAGATATTTTGATATATAATATAATAGCATGATAAAGTTATGAAAAAAAAAAAAAAAAAACAATTTTTTTCCCTTATATATATCCTATAAGTAAACATATAAAGTACAGTCACGGGAAAAAAAAAGTAAACACACCTTACCAACTCTGCAAAAAATTATCGTATAAGAAAGTTACTGGTACCACATGATTGGTAATAAAGTCTACTTTTAAATAATGTATATAAAATTTGCTTAGGCGGCCATCTACATATTAAACAAACCATAACTTTGTTTTTTTCATTAGTAGTTCACAATTCTGACAGCATAAATGAACTCCACACACCCTTCAATTAGCCTAAAAACAAATTTTTATGCAATTCATGCAATAAGTTTCTGAGAAATTAATACTTTTAAAATAAACGTATTTTAGGGGCTGTATTCAAATTGAAGTTCGATACTCGACTGTTGACCGAGAGAGCGCCCTTCTTGATCAAGGCATCTTAAGCGCCACTCAAGCAGTCATTGAAGACTGCTAGATTACAGGATAGCATAAAAAATTTCAAAATATCTAGTCACTTCTATCATAGACGGCCCCTTAAACCATCATTTTGCCATTTTTTAAGCATAATTTGAAAGCTACTTGGAAGAAAAATGTGAAATTTTGGATTTCCATAAAGCAGGACTTAATAAATCTAAATCCATCAAAAAAAATTGTAGGTTGCAATTCATAATTTTTTCTAATATTCCATAATTCAAATCATAAAATTATAAAAATTGCAAATTCAAAGTATTTATGTTTGGGTATTTTAGTATTATTGCTACACAAAAATGAGCACATTAGGAGTTTAATTTCAGAAAATATTAATGAAAATATGAAAAGGTATTTTAACATTAGAAGCACTAAATTTTGAATGTTTATAATTCAAAAACTTATCATTCAAATTACTTGAAATTTGGTGTCTAGGCATAGTTTGAACTGAAGATATGAAATATCTCATTAAAATTGGGTATTACCATCGAAAAAAATGAAGTTTGGTTTCTTTTTAATATGTAGATGGCCCCCTAAGCCAATTTTATATACATCATTTAAAAGTAAATTTTATTTCCAATCGTTTGGTACCAGTAACTTTCTTCTACGATAATTTGTTGAGGAATTAATAGGGGGTGTTTACTTTTTTTTTTCCACGACTGTACATACACATAAGTAAACATATAAAGTAATACAAATGAATTTTAATTTGAGTGCCATTTGTGAAAACAAACATTCAGAAAAATCAAGTCTACAAGCCAAGACTGAAAACTTTTCAGATTATTAGAAATAATGAAATGGGAATGGGCTAGAAGATATCTTATGTCTTGCAGTGTGGCTAAAAGTTGATCTCTTACAATAAAGGAAAGCACTTAATAGTAAAATTGCTATTATTTAAGCATCAGAGTTACTCCAGGTTTATAAAAGGTTGAAGGTGGGAAAAGGATGCATTTTAGATTTACAAAGGCACATTTTTTTTAATGCATTCTTTTGATTTTTTAAGGCTCTTTTAATATTTAAAAGTCAAGGCACCCATTACAAGAGATGAGGAGTCGGTTTTTACAATGCAAGTAAATTCTCTGTGATAAAGAGAAAGAATAATGCAATTAATGATGCATTATAACAACTTTTTCTAGAAATCATGCTATTTTATATAGGTGATCAAATATCTCAAATACTCGATAATAACGATTTATTTAATTTTACTTTGTGCACATTGTATGTTATGAAAGATAATTATTTCTAACTAGTTAGTGCTCGTCAAGATTTGACGGTAAATAACTTGAATGTTTCATTAGAAAAATTCTCGATTTTTTAATTATTTGCTTTTAAATTAATTATTGAATGACGAATTTCTATATTGCATACGTTATTCTTATTTCTTTAAGGCAATAGAGGGTGCTGCCAGTCTAACCTATTCAATGAAGGGAAAGAATTTTAAGTTTATAATTTACAACTAACTATGCTTGCTTATCAGAAATTTACCTAAAAACACCGGGTAGAGAATTTATTTTTACTTACTACAACCTCATTTTTTTTTTTTAATAACAATATCTTATTTTAACTAATTTATTTATTTATTAAAGCTACACGGCCATTAAAAGCTGCCATGAATTTTATTTTTATCTGTCTCATTCTCTAAAACCTAAATTTGAAACTTGATGCAGCTAATGATTTATAATATATATTTTTTATTATACTTGAATTTTATTTTCCATTTTTATACATTTTTAAATATTACACCTGGATATCAACGTAATTTCTTTTATAGCACTTATATGAATATTTTTCTTTTTTTCCGTTTATTTTTTACGCAAATGAATAACAAACTTTTCTTTCTGACATACACACATATATATTCTTGATAATTTTCAGAAAATATAACGAAAATTTTAGATTAGCTCAATTTATTTAATTGATATGCAAAATATTTTAGCTTAAATATTTTAAATATAAAATCATTATTTTTTCAAAATATTATTGAGTGTTAAATTTTATTTAATTATAAAGCATTCAAATAATAATAATAATATAATAAAAATCCTATAACTTCTCTTCCTAATAAAATATGTCATTATTGAAATGAATTATCGACAAAAATATTTCACATTTTGCCATGCTTGGGTTCGAACCTGCGTTCTCTATAAAAGTTCAAAGCTTTAAAGTGCTGCGTTAACCTGCTATGTTAGCGAGAACTTGTTTCACTTCCTTCCAAATTGAAGAGGTTCAAAAAACAGTTGACGCATACGAATGTCTGATACATATTTCGAATTTGAGTTCTAACCTTACAGAAATAGTTTTGCGTTTTAATATTTATGATACCTTATTTTTCAAAGAAGTAGCTACAACTTAATATGCTAGTTTTCCAATCTCCGTGTCAAACTATTGGCAATTCACAAGACAGATCACTAGGCATAACTTTTAGCCTCAAATCACTGTGTTTATCTTCTGTGTGTAATATGACCAAAACGATATGACACCCCAAACTAAACTGTATCTAGCTCTTAATATAGACACAATAAATTTTTTCAATTGTTAATAATGCTGAAAGAGCTAAATAATATTAACTTTGTGAAAGAAAGTAAAGCTTGTTTACAGTAAGATCGAATAGCAAACGAACTTAAAACAACTCCGACCTGTGATGTGATAATTCAACTGAGCGAGCATCTTTGCGCATGTGCAGCGCGTCACTCCAAAGGCAGGCTTGTACATATATACTGCGCAGGCGCAACTGTAGAATTTTAATTTAAAATTACAGCTAATTAATAAAATATTTGAACAAACGAATGGACAATAACAAATCTGTGGCCAAATATCTTTCATTATACATAGAATGACACAAAATGTATAACGCTTCCGGGGTTGAACTCATCCGTTTCCTGATAATCCAAACGCGGCCACGTTAGGCTTAAGTATTCCGATGCCGTATTTGCCGACTGCCTTATTTAATCTGTCTATCTATTTGTTGTGTAACATATTCTTCTTCAATTTTTCTCAAACCTTCAAAAAGTATACAATTATAACGCTTTAAGATCTAATTTAAAAATAACCAGATATCAACAACAGGGTTCCGATGTATACAAGCGATTACCGTTGCCATTCATAAGCACAAATTACAAATCCAAAAACAAATGAATGACTCTTTCAGCTATTCATTAAATGCTCTTAAAATATTTCGCAAAAGCGTATTAATATTTTGAAATACGTTTTTCACTTTTGTTTACATTTATTTACAGTTTGAATTCAGTATACATGGTTAAAAATATCGCGAAAAATTACCTCTGTTTTTCAAGGCTATCTATTTTCTGACCAATGAGAACACTTTATGGTGTTCAGTGAATATAGCTAAATTCGGTGATTCATTCCCGTGAATTATTTTGTACCGGATTAACGTTTCCTTTCTAAAAACAAACGTATTTCAAATTATTTAAAAGCTTTATTATGGTTTTACAAATATTTTAAGAGCAAAATCGGATGTCGACCGTATTTTTTAATGATTCGCTCAAAGAGTCATTCAACTGCTTCTGGATTTGGAATTTGTGTTGTACATGTGGCATCACGACACACGAGTGAATGTTGATTTGATTTTCAATCTTAAAACGTTGAGTAAAACGTGCTTTCTTTTCCACTATTCGCAAAAGTTACATTTTTAGACAGATTATTCAGAATAAATTAATATTTATAAGAGATTACATTCAATTATCTAATATTCAGCTGCGATAACTTGAGTTAAAATTAGATTGGTAGCTTTATCTATCCCTATATGAAAGTAAACAAACAATTGATTCATTTGTCTTGAACTTTTAAAATATTAAAACAAACGTTTATATGCTCTGTTGCGCCATCTGTCGGTAGTTAAAAAAAAGAAATTCTCTTTTTAAAATGTTTTTTGAATTCTGAAGACATTGGGGGGGGGGGGGGGGGGAATGAATATTTCTTATAAAATGAAATTAGAATATCAGAAATATGTAATGCCGTGTATTACATATATATATATGTATATATATCAATGCATTATTATAATAAATAAAATTTTGTATTTTGTAGGGAAAATAAATTTGTAATTTAATAACAGAATTTGGGAAAATAAATTGTTAATGTAATTAACAGTTGCGATTTACTTATGTGATAAAAGATGATTTTTAATTATCAAAATTTATTACAGGTTTCTTTTATGCATGTTTAAAAAAAATCGGGATTTTCTCTGTTAAACTTTTTAAAATTTAAGTTATATAATTATTATTTTGGCAATTAATAAAAACAAATAAACTTTCTGTTGGAATTGTCTTTTATTTTACCACATACCATCAGATAAAATAGTTAATTGACAATATGTTTTAAAATAACATTATTAGTACTAATTTGAATGTTTTTGTGAAATATTTCTTCAAATTTTGTGAGTGAAGTTCATTTGCATACTTTATATCAGTATTTTACCAATTCAATTAATAATTTTCTTGCCAATTAAATTTCAATGAAAAATGGGCTGTTTTTACTTTACCTCACCTGACCCTATTAATCAGACAAGACAAAATTTATTACTTCACAATTCTTTTTATAATGCAATGCTATATAATTTTTTTGAAAATGCAAACACGTCATTCTGACGGGCTATATTCTAGTTTAAAAGAAGTTTGGTGTAATTTGATGCAGTAGTTTCTTCTCACGGGCTATCGAAAGAAAACACCTAGCATTTTAAATATATAGATAGTTATTATAACATTCCATAATATTCTATAAACCTTACTTTTTATTATTAATTGTTGTACTTACGACTACAGATTCAGACAAATCAATAACATTAAAACCTGATTCCCCACACCCACCCCAGGTTTAAAGAAGAGAAGGGTGCGGTTACCATATATACTCATGTATAAGTCGGCTCCCTAACTTTCAAATGCAAGTTCTGCAAAAAATCAAAAACCTGCATATAAGTCGATCCCTAACTTTTAAATTCAATTTTGCACAAAATCAAACAAAAGATTTCACTTGCTAATGCAAAAAAGTAGTAAGTAAACAAAAACAAATCATTGAAAAAAAAAATTAATCATAAATTATTATTATTTGTATATTTTATATAATATTTTATTATTCATGCACATAAAAAGCTAGAATTTTGCAGTAATTGAAGGTTTTTTTTCTTTTTAATTGACTCACATATAAGTTGACACCCCCCCCCCCCCTCAATTTGCTTGCCGAAAATTGTCAGAAATTCCTCGACTTATATGCAAGTATATACAGCAGTTGTAAACTACTTTTTAGACATAAAAGCAGTTTTTAGATTCTTAAGGCTGTTAGTCAGTGAGATCTGAATTTCTCCTTACTAAAGTTATGGGTATGTAATACAAAGTTTAAAATATTAATTTCCTGGGGAGATATTTTAAAAATACTCATCTATAGATTTAACATTAGTGAAGAGAATTTCAGATCTCACAGACCATCAGTCTTAATGGCACATTTTGGATTCTGAAGGGCATTTTTTAGATTCTTATGTTCACTTTAAATATTTAAAAATTAGGGCACTCTTTTCAAGAAACAACAATAAGTCAGTTTTTACCATGTAAGCAAATATTTCAATGTATGCAAAATCAGTAAGGACACAATTTTTTTGTCTGGAAGACAAAAATAATGCTATTTTTTTACATGAGGGGCATGAAGGCCATCTTTTAAATCAATGGGTATGCAGGGTGCAGCACCCTCCTGAAATTGCCTGGGGAAACTCTGAAGTATATAAAGTAGAATTTACTGATCAATCAAAAATTTCTCCAAGATTAAAATCAGTCCTGAGACTGAAGGTTTTGAACTCATGGCCCTGTTAGATTGCTAAAAAAGACAGAAAATTTTTATTTAAATTAATAGTCCATCATACAGTATTAGCTGAAAAATTAAAACAAAGCAATATATTTATGTGGGGATGGCTGGTAGCATAGCCCGGTAGCAGAAAGTTCGAGACGGGCGTCGCAGATTATTTTTCTATTGATTCTTTATTTCGCTTTCTATTATGTTTGGCTCTTTATTACTTAATACAAAAACTTAAGATTATTATTAGTAAAAATTAATAAAATGCATGATAACGTCAAAGGTAAGTGATAATTTGATTAACGCTTCAATTGTAAAATATTTTACCTGCAGATTATTTTCTGTCCCTCAAGTATCTGTTACAGACACTTAGAGAATTTTCTGCTACTGGGTAGCATAGTGACAGACGATCTCAGCCAGTAGCGCTGACTTTTCAAAAATATTGGGTGGGCTTAAAAATTTTTGAGTAAAATGACACATATATTTTTTTCTCCTTAGTGTGTTGAGTGAGAGAGGAGGAACAAATGACTAAAGATGATAATACAAAATTAAATTATGATTTTTTTTTCTAAGAAAAATTTTTAAATATTAGAATTTAATTATAATTTTATGATATGATTATTTTATGATTTAATTATAATCATTTTATTAAAATATATTCTAATATGTTCTTTCTTATAAATACATCAATATTTATTTTAAATAACATTGGAATGGCTAACTAGCGGAAGTGCAAAAAACTAAATGTCAAGAAAAACATACAGTTTAGCCACCTATCAATGCCTTATCAATTCTAAACATTAAAACAGATGGTGAAATATGCAGGAAATTCGTTTTTGAGAGAAATTTAATTATACATTCTCTGAAGGTGCTTTCAGTGCTCCTGTAAGTCTAATGGATGTTCTTACTATTTTTCAAACAAAATTATTTTGAGAACATTAATAAAACCATATTTCATTTCATCGATTAAATAAATAAAAAAATTAATTACGAATTAAATCAATTGAAATTGGGTGGGTGGAGAGTTGAAATTATTAGGTGGGCTCATGCCCCATGGACCGATATCAGTTGGCGCCATCAACTTTACCATGAGCTCATCTCTGACGTACATAAATTCGCCACAAAAAAAAAAAAAAAGGAAACAGTTCAGAAGAATTCAGTGCTGAGAATTAAAATGTTAATGTAATGAGAGAGTGGTTCACAGGCTTTTGGAGAAGAAAAACCTCAAAGGCGAGAGTTATGATGTAATCTTATAAGTTCGGCTAGTAAGCTGTAAGTTTTGTTAATTTTAATCCTGTATATACTATATGTTTAAATTCTCATACAGCAGGCTCCCTCAAATCCACACAGCTTGGGACCAGAGGTTGTGTGGATTTCTGGTCATTGCTTTGTTTACATTTTTTAAACATTACTTTGAATGTAATAATGCAATCAAAATGATAATGAATGCTTGCAATGTAGTAAAATATTAAAATAATTAAGTAAAGTTATAAACTAAAATAATAAAATTAAGATACTTTAAAAAATGATTAAAAGTAAAGGTCAAGTAAATAATTAAAATGTATAATTAAATATTCATAATAAAGATGAGATACATTTTTCCTAAATTATTCAATGAAACTTGCTTCATATAGGTACTCTATTAACTCACATCAAAATCATAAAGTTAGGAAGTTTTATTTCAGGTTTCTTATTAACCAAGAAAGCTTGATTAACACATAATATTTTGGTAAAAAGATAGTGATTACCAGTGTTATGAGCAATATCTTCATTTTTTTCACAAATAAATTTATATTTCCATCATGAAAAACCACAAATTCAGTCATATTATCGAGAATTACATACATAAGGAATGATATAAAACTAAAAAAATCTGTAATTTTGCCCCTACATCTGAACTGAAAGTTTCATTGTTTACATCTGTGATGATGTGTGGATTTTAGGGTTACAGATTGTCGAAAATGTGAAATAAAAGGCAGGTGTCGCTGCTAATTAGATAATCCCCACTTTGAAATGAAATGAAGAGAACACTTCAGTTTTTGTTGTATGATTGAACCACCGAACCGATGTAACGATATTGTGTAATAATGTTCGCTTCAAGAAGAAGCTATGAAGGAGAGATCCTTCTATAATATCATAGAATAATATCTTGGTATAATAATCAATAGAATAATATCTTGGACTATACTCATGATCAAGATTTGCGAATAAATATTTGTTAAGTTTTTAAGAAGTCACAATATCATTTTAGAAGTAACACATCTTACGTAAAAATATCTACACCCGGTATAAATTTGGAACGAAGCCAAGTGGGTTTCTAAATGGTGCAACCGGCTGGAAAGGAAGTAAGGTCATTTAATTATTTTGATTGAAAACATTTTATTCGCAATAAATAACAAAAAAAAGTAACTTTGTTAAGTAATAGAAAAAAAAATATATATGCTGTTTTGTTTTGAAGATAAATTCTTGTTCTGATTCATTTTATTTTGAAAACGAAAGTGATCATTCGAATTCAATAATGTGATATAAGAAAAAAAAAACTGTATAATTTAATGATTAGAAACTGAATTATTTATTCCGTTGATATACAGTG